>CM045558.1:6736875-9136875 GCA_024721245.1 Mitragyna speciosa | reverse complement strand
GTATTGGGTACCGTTTTTAATTTTAGTTTGCGGCAAGCTCATCCATAGCATTGGGTACCATTTTTATTTTCTGTTCGCAGTAGCCTCAATCTGTAGCATTGGGTACCATTTTATTTTCAATTCACGGTAGGCTTAATCCATAGCATTGGTTACCATTTTTATTTTTATTGGTGGTAGGCTCATTTCGTAGTATTGGGTACTGTTTTTAATTTCAGTTCGCAATACGCTCAATCTCTAATATTGGGTATCATTTCATTTAGAGCATCAATTGTTACTAATTAATGCATTAATTAATGTAGATTTCATTTACATCAAGCTTTCATTAATGCATTTCCTATGGTTATTTTCTATTATATTTTCGAACTATATATGACCTGATTTCCTTCACTAGGATACGTAGGCAACTCCTAAAAGCCCGATCATGTCTTTCTACATGTTCAACTACTTATCTATTTGCATTTCATTATATTCTCATGCTACGCATGTTTAGATGTTTGTTGCATTACCTAGATTTTGCTATGTTTAGTATTTATGTTTGTTTTCATATGAAGATGAGTCAAAATTTGGTACTGTTTACGTTTTTACCTGAAATCTCTACTGATTCTTGATAAAGAGGGATAAGTTATAAATATCAAATTTTGACACACCACTTAATTTTCTAACATCTAGGGGCATTTTCTATTTTTTTGTGGTTAAATTTTAGTTTTTGTGTAAAAATACCAAAGTCAGCACTTCTAGGGGCAAATCACTGATTCTAGTGTGTTCATATCTTTTTCACCCATTTTTTATTTTTAAATTCATTTTTTTATTTTTATACATCTTTCTAAATTTTTTTTATTTTTTGGAGGTCAACTGCTATTTTTCTTTATATTATGTCTATTCAAGGGCAAAATGGTCATTTCACCTTGTGAATGGCTTTCTTGTCCCGTTTTTATGGCTAAATTCATATTATATACTCTTAAGCGTATTCCTATTTTTTGGTGATTTTTCAGGGTCAAAGGTTATTTTTTTGTAAATAAAGCATGTTAGGGGCAAAATCATAATTTTGGCATATAAATGTATTTCTCCTTTATTTTTTGTTCCTCAATTCATATTTTTATGTTTTTAAGCAATTTTCTAATTTTTGCATTCTTTTTAGAGCCCAATCACATTTTTTTTACAAATTATGTTTTTTAAGGTCAAATGGTCATGTTTAATTTTTTGGGGACAATTGTAATTTTTGTGTAAAATATGTCAAATTAGTCAAGCTAGGAGCTAAATAATAATTTTAGCTTGTAAATATATTTTTCACCTTTTTGTAATTTCAAAATGCATAATTTACATTTTTAAACATTTTCTTAATTTTTGGTGACTTTTAGAAGTCATTTAGCATTTATTTAGGATTTTTTTTAGTAGCATTGTACATTTGTTGTTAAAATTTTCGTGTACAAATATTTGTACGTTTTATATGTTTATACATTTTTGTAAAAGATTTCAATAATTGGCCCAATTTTAAAGACCCAAAAGGACCAATAATCATATATGTTTTATGAGATGTAAATAGAATATTTTTTATTTTATTTTATTTTTTGAGTTTTATTTATTATTGCCTTGGGCCTTAAACTTCAAGAATTTCCTTTTTTTCCTTATATATATATATATATATATATATATATATATATATATAAAAGGCGCAACTCTAGGGTTCAAACAGACATACAAACACTTTTACACAGTAGACACAAAGTTCACATACTTTCACGACACACATCATTACAGACACAATTGATATTCATTCTCACAATGCCATCATGTGCCACCTCTCTTCTTCACCACCATCTTCCTCCCTCCTCCTTCACCGTCCATCGTCAATCACCGTCTCACCGAATCATCTCCACGGCCATCTCTACATTCAACCTTCAACAACCATACTCCATATTGCACCTTCTCCTTCTCCACCCCTCAACCGAACACCATGCGCCAAATTTTTAGCCACTAGTCACCACCCAAAATAGCCAACAAACCACCTCAAATCTCTAAACCACCACCAGCCACCAAATAGAGCCATAAATAAATTCAACTTAAAAACCATCCACAGCTGCGACCCTTTCTTGCCCATAACCTACAAAAACAAAACAACCACACCAAGCCCCACCAATCAAGGCTCAAGTCAACCACAAACACTAGCTAGTACTGCCAATCACCACCGCCGTGGCCAAACTTCACTGATGGAATCTGATTTGGAGTTTTGAAGAATGTTGATTTCGAGTTTTGGTGCTTTGATTGAAGAACAAAACTAGATTCGGGAAAATGGGTTTTAGTGCTTGGTTACAGAATGATTCTAGGGGTGGGTTGTTTTATATTTTGGTGTTTGGTTTTGATCAATTAAAAAGGATGCAGGTTTTGGTATTTTGTCTAAAGAAAAGTGACCAATTCCCCCGAGGGGGGTGGTTAACTTAGGCTTTTATTTTGATTTGTTTCTATGTGTTTGTGTTGTGACCCCTTAGAATTTGATTATTCTCATTATTATGCCCCCTGAATTTTTATGTTTACTATGTCTTAGTCCTCAATAACTGTAAATTAACCCAATTAATAGATGAATTTATCAATTAGCCCCCTAGAACTTGCTGCAATCTCAATTTTAGACCCTTATTAGTTGGTATGATTTACACTTTTGCCCTTTGTGCTAGCTAGAATTTATGATTTTACCCCTATTGTTAGAATTTACATTTTCACACCTTAGTTTGTTAGGACTTATATTTTTATCCCTATTTTTTAGAATTTACTTTTTCGTGCTTTACTTAACCCAAATAGTGGTATCTCAACTTGTTTATTCATCTTGTTAGTATTAGTATCGAGTCTTCATTATGTGTTTTTATGTATTGTAGTTGTTTTATTTATTTTAAGCATTTGTTAATGTCATTGTTATTTATCAATTCAATTTTTATTTTCAATTACTTGGGAAAAATGTAATGGACAGATATGTTTTTGTCATTTAGCAATAATGTGTATTTAGATAGGCGATGTAACAGATAGATTGTGTTTTCCCTTCTTTAGTAAAAATTTGTATTTAGTTAGGCAATAGTAATCGATAGTTTAGATAGTGCATTTTCATTTTATTTTATTTTTCCCCTTCAGTTTGTAGTTAGGTTCCCCAATGTAATAATTAGGGCTTTGGGTGCTATGCATTTTTGCATGTTATATGCTTGTGTTTACTTGCTTTCCTTAGAATTTTTGCACCTATATATTATGCTTATGTGTTATGTGCTCCTATGTGATCTATGTGCTCTTATGTGTTTGTTTAATTTTATCATGCTTTGTTCATGTTTTATTTGTGACGTCACCATACTAGTCCAATGGTAGTTGTGGTTTAGCATTTCCTTGTTAGTCCAACGATAGTGAGAAATTTGTACAAAATGGGATAGCCCAATGCTAGAATATTAGGCTTTCTTATGCGTTAGTCTTATTTGTATGCAATTCATTTTGCTTATGTGCACTTTTTCTATTTTTTAGGATTGTCTTCTCATTTGTATGTTATTTTTCCTTATAATATTCCCATATTCTCGTACGCATAAGGCATGACATTTAGATTATATTTCATAAAGAATTTTAGGACATATATAGATCATTTACTTGCTTCGGTTAGGAAGAGTCACTCTTCGAACATGGAAAATAAACGAGTTTGGCCCTCATGGCCTTATCACGTCGTTTACCTCTTTGTAAGAAGAAAAATCGTGTGATGGTTCTTAGTTTCCCATAACTATTATTGTTCATTCCCCTTCCTTGGTCATTTATATCTGTATTTTATTTTTTATTTTTTTCCATGTCATTTCGCATCACTCGTGACTACTTCGAGATATCCTTTTGGAGTTTCGCTATTAATGCGATAATTTTAATTTAACTTTGAAGGGACAGTTTGCATCTCTTGACATCCCTTTTAGGTTTAGATTCTTACATTCATATAGATACATCCAAAATGCGATAAGTTTTAGAGTTACATTAGAAAAACTTAGGTTAAACTTCGCACCTAACCTCAACTAGGTTGAAAGGGTGCTTTAGATGTGAACTTTTATCTTCTCTTTCTTTAATTGTTACTCTTGAGCTCATTTCTCTCATTTTTAAAGACCTAGAGTCGTCTAAAAATGGTTTTCTCAAATTTCTTGCTTTTTCATAAAAATATTTTCTAAAAAAGGTTTTGTTCTTGTTTTTCTTACTTTTTTCAATTAAATTGTTTTTTCTGGTGACTTAGTGTACCAAAACTCAATACCAAGTGACAACTCCCTTTTCATAAAAATTATTTTTAGACTCTATTTTCGAGCCCAAACCATCGCATTTTCAAAGTCCCATTTTAGGCCTTTTTTCTTTTTTTTCAAAAATAAAAATTATTTTCTAAAAATCATTTTCATTTTTGTTTTCTTCTCCCTATCAAAAAATGGGGTGTAACAAAAAAGGATGTGTGATACACGAAAAACTTGGACCACATAAATGATATATTTTTTTGTAGTCATTACCACTTCCTTGTACGTATAATTCCTCTCTCTTTTTTCTAAAAAAAAATTATATATTTAATGCTTTTAATATAAGGATAATTTCACATACCTCCCCTAAGTTTTGTCATAATTGCACTTACCTCTACTCAAATTTTGAGAATTACACTTACACCCGTAGTGTTTATATATTTTTATAACATGAAAACCCATTTTGATAATGCAACTTAAAAACACTAATCAAACACCCAAAAATATTCTTAATTGATTTTAAAAAATAAATATAAAGCTTAAAAAATTAATTAATTAGTCATAAATATGTCAAAATGAACCATAATCCAACACCAAATTTCAATCTCCATCAAATTCTATTATCCAAAACCCAATTATCTGATATCTCAATAAACAATTATCTATCAAAATCTTACAAACAAAGACACTAATGAGAAAGAGATAAATAATTTAATAAAAATGCATACATAAATAACTTGGGAAGCCCAATTAGTAAGGTGGAAAACTTTAATTTTGGAGTCTTTGTACATTTTTACTTATTGTTTGTTTTTAAAAGCAATTAAGGGTATTTTTGGATATTTGATTGGTATGTTTGGGATTTATTATCAAAATGAGATTGTTTTGTTATAAAACATATAAACACAAAAGGTGTAAGTGTAATTTTTAAAACTTGAGGAGAGGGTCCTGTAATTATGACAAGCCTCAAGGGAGATATGTGAAATTATCCCTTTAATATACCCAACTTACATACTAAGCCGACCTGCTTTTATTAACTAGCTAGCTACTAAGGTACCAAAACTCTCTTAAGTATGTAGATTTAATTGTGGAAGCTGCATTATTAAGACTTTTTGTATATTCAAGCAAACCTAAACGCTAATACATGTACATAGGTTATGAAAGCGTAAACCCTATATGTGTATTATTTGTTAAACTCTAAATCTTAACTTTATAATCCCTTACCCTAGGCTTTTATGTATATAACTAGGTTAAGTAGCACTAAACCCTAATACATGCATGGTCAAGTGTAAACCCGAAATCCTATAACTTTATATATACACTAATTGTTACTAGACTTTTACATATCACATCCAAATATATACATTGTATTTTGTTTTGGTGTTTACACAACAATATTTTAATAATCCATCCATTATTCAAATTCTAGGTGCAATATATACATTTCATGGGAAGGTCACTAGTTAGGTGCGTGATAAACAATTTATCCTATGTAAATTCATAAAATCCTTCAAAGGATATATTCTTTATCAACTATTATTAATAGAATATATACTAGTTTATAATTGCAATCAATGAAAAGATCATCATTGATATTCATTATTAGTGAAGTAAAATGCACTATTATAAATACTCATTATGTTGACATAAGTGCCCTGATAAATATTTTAACTGACCTCAAATAAGAATATAATTTATAGCATTTGATAATGAAACAATTGGTTATTTCAATAATTTGGTTTCAAGATTCATGATATATTATACATTAGGCTTTTGCTATTATAAGGTAGATTTTTCCCTTTTCTTGTTTTGAACACTGCTGCTCATCCCTATCATTCTTTTCAACTCTGTTTTACCCTTGATACCGATCTTCAATGTGCACATTCAGATACACACACAGTTGGCTTTTGGGCTTTGACTTAGAAAGCAAATGTATTCAAAATTTGTTCCTCTTGAAAATTTTAAAGGAACACAGTTCTTTCTGGAGGGGTAACATTAGAGAAGTAGAAAAAAAAAATATCTTCCATAATAAATAATTGATCAAGTCACTCATCATGGATTTTGGGGGAAATAGAAGCCAGAAATTTGTAGAAAACATATAAGGAACCATTTGGTTCAAATTACTCAATTACTATTGCCATGAATATCATTAACCCTACTTGAGTATCAGTTTTGACGATTTCCCTAACATGTTTGGTCCGGCAATGAAATGAACATCATTATAAAATCACTTGTTTAGTTTGCTTATGATGAGAAATGACTTTTAAGTAAATTTTAAAATTTTAAAATCTTTTTTTATATTATACATATTTTTTAGATTTCTTATTTTGTATTTTTTTTTAAAAGAAAATTTTTAAAAGGGCTTCTTTAATTTTATATAAAACCATGCTCTAATTTGAGTTTTATGCAAATGGTAACCTTAAAAAAAAAAAGAGAAAAAAATTATTTTTGTTTTGGGTTTCCACCCCCTTAATCAAAAGAGTTAATGAATATGATCGAATAATATTTTGAGGGGAATTATAGAAACTCTCAGTTAATCACTCTCATTCTGATCGAAGGATAGTAATAATCGTTTTTCAAACATCAATAATGAGTGTCATTTCTACTAGCACGCATTTTACTTTTGATTCCCCTAAACCAAATACTTCTTAAATCTCTTTTACAGAGTTTTTCCAAGGTAAGACACGGATAGTAGCACTACGTTGGAATTGCTTGAAAAGAGCTTGGCTTGCAAAATTTATGAGAAAAATGCACTAACGCTGCACTAAACATTTCTTCTGACTTTCAATATTGGCCCTCTAGTGATCAGTCAAACGTGGGAATTAAGTAATTTGGGTGGATACAGCAAATAAGGATTTAATTAGCTTCAAAAATACAATGATTAAATTGGATAAATAAATATTAGAGACTTAAAAAAATAAAAAATGAGAGATTAAATCCTTTTCATCTAAATCGAAGGATTAAAAAAGATTTTGTTTCAAAATTCTAACACTAAAATTCAGCACACGTCAAATTTCATTTAAAATAGAACGACCAGTACTATTACGTCATTTACATTTTCTTACATTTTTATGAATACTATAAAACTTGCTAAGTAGTCAGCAAGCTATGTCTCTCCCTCTTGGTAATGCTTTTGTTTCTATTTTTTTCCCCGTCTAAAACTTATGTTCAAGGTTTATCAGTGAGAAACAAGTTATTAACAATACGTTAAATTCAATTTTAAGAAAGAAAATTGGTGGTAGGTAAGATTGAAGATAAATGGTAACAACTTAGCAGATTACGTGAATAATGGTAGATACGAATGAATCTCACCCGAATGACATGAACCCCCTAACATGTCGGATGAAATGCAAGTTGATTGGTCATCAAGAAATCAAGAATGTTGATGCAAATATAATCTGGTGATTGTTGTGAAGAAACAGAATTTTCAACTATTCAGGACTGCAAATTTTTTGCTAGGCAGGTTTTCCTTACACGTAAAAAACTTCAATCTTTCACAACTCTTAGAATTCTACTGTTTTCGCCCTCCTATTTTTTCATTATAAATAGAACAATTTTTTATGTGCTTCAAACCTTAGATTTTATTAACGTCAGAAATCAAGAGAGCAAAATGGAGATCAGAACAATCCGTATTACTCTCCTCTTAGCTCTCTTGATTACGTTATGTCTGGTCCAGACTTTCGGAATAACGCATAGGGAAGCTCACCACCAGTTTTTTAAGGCTAAGCTGAACCCAAATTCTAAGATAGATAGGAGCCACTTCACAGCATGCGATCATCCACCAAAGCCTAAAAATCAAGAAGGGCTGAAGGAGAAGGATAGGATTTATAAATTGCCTGGACAACCACATGTTGGATTCAAACAATATGGAGGATATGTCACCATTGATGACTCTGCTGGTCGTGCTTTTTACTATTATTTTGCTGAAGCACAGGATCCCAAGAAGGCTCAAGATTTGCCCCTTGTCCTTTGGCTCAATGGAGGTAGATTATTAATTTTTGATCTTTTATTTTCTTTTCTATCTACCCTCTGCGTGGGTTGTGTGTGTGTGTTTTTTTTGTGCTTTTGTGTGTGTGTGTGAGAGAGAGAGATAGAGAGAGAGAGAGAGATTATGTTTATATATATATATATTCTTGTAAAAATAGTACCGTGATTCCCTCAATTCACACGTGAATCAACACCAGAAATTGTGTATAATAAAATCTTTAACAAGAATGATATTTCTTTGTGGATTAAGCTATTTATAAATTTAATTTCAGAGTAGCGATGCAATTAATTTCTAGATTTTTTATAAGGTTTGTATGTGGGTGTAGTAGTTTTGATTTCATAGGCTGACAATAAGCCTTTATTTTGTGCCACCAATTGTGTTGATTATGTCACTCCAAAAGAACTCAAACAGCAAACCTAGACTTATTGGCAGAAGATTATTATAACTTTATGGATGTACAAAAATTGTTGTATTGTTTTAATATTGTTAAATTCACTACGAGATATTCCTTATTTTTGTCATGTTTCCAACAGGCCCTGGATGTTCTTCTCTTGCCTATGGAGCAATGCAAGAACTTGGACCATTCAGAGTTGGCAGCGATGGCAAGACACTGTTCAAGAATAAATTTGCTTGGAACTATGGTGTGTTTTTTCTCTTATACTCTTTTTCCGCTGAAGGGTTTAATATTTATATATATTTAATAGTAACTTCACGAATTTTTGTACCAACAGCGGCCAATGTTTTGTTCTTGGAGTCTCCTGCCGGAGTCGGATTTTCATACTCGAACACTACAGATGATGTGCTGAACGGTGGTGACAGAAAAACTGCTTCCGACAACTACATTTTCTTATTAAATTGGCTCGAAAGGTTTCCAGAATACAAAAATAGAGATTTCTATATAACTGGAGAGAGTTATTCAGGCCATTATGTGCCTCAATTAGCACATAATATTGTTTACCATAACAAGAAGGCAAACAAGACCGTCATTAACCTCAAAGGAATTATGGTACGTCTCTGTATTACTATTGTAGAAAACTACTCAGCATTTTCTGGCTTGTCAATCATCAATTACTGGTCTCTTGTTCTAATTTTTCTCATATTAAATGATGAAAGTGACGTATAATTGTATCATTAATAAATCTCATAAATTGGCCAGCTTGACCCTTCAACTTGATTTCAAATTTATCGGTTTTACACAAGAATCCAATAATTGACCTTAATTAGGACATTGGACAGAATTTATCTTCTTTTGTTTTAGAAAAATTGAATGTATGGTGATGACATATTTTACACTTCCTCAGTCCACTGTCATTTTTGGAGATCAACTTAATCTTAATCATAACAAGCAATCATTGCCTCTAATACACATGTAATCATTGCTTTTAAATAACGGGTTTTATAATGAATTTATACTGCGATTCCTGTGTGTTGATGTTTGTGAAAGTTTAATTTTTTGTATTGAAACTGGCCAAGTTAGTATTAACATTTTGGATTGAGTTTAAACATGTCTCTTAGTGTGGAATATTGTGGAGAGAAATATGACATTAAAAAATCTAAGTACAGTTGTTCAGAACCTTAAAAATTTGAAGGGGACCATACAAGCATGCGTGCACTTTCTCTGCGGGAAATTCAGAAGAGGTCAGATTACATAATTGAACTAGAGGCCGCTTCATGAATGCTACTACTGCGGCAAAAAGGTTATCATAAATGAATATAAAAGAGGCTATATAATGTAGTCAGATCATTTGACTCATCCTATTGATCTTGTGATTTATTGCAGATTGGAAATGCAGTCATTAATGATGGCACAGATGATATCGGGATGTATGATTATTTTGCATCACACGCTCTTATTTCCCCTGAAACTTCAAGAAAAATTCACAAACTCTGCGATTTCTCTCCCTCCGGCAACATAACTCTTGAATGCGATAAGATCCTTGGTGTGGCAGAAAAAGTGTTTAACGAAGTCGATATATACAATATCTATTCCCCTCTGTGCTTCAGTAGCGATCTGACCAGCATCCCTAAGCGGACCTCTGTACGTTCTTTCCCCTTTTCTTGTTAAAAGCAAAATTTTTACAACTTAGGCCACAGATGTTTGATCAATGGTGTAAACAAAACTTTTATGCCCTGAAAATATACAATATTTTTCGGGTGTTTGGAGAAATGCAAGTTGCCAATTAAATTGAGAAATGAAAGATAATGGCCCTCCTAAGCTACAAATCTTCATTTCTGTAAAAGCTACAAATCTTCATTTCTGTAATGCTTTTTGTAAAATAGAAATGTTTCTTATGTCAGTCTATTGGACCTTAATTTTCTGCATATTACTCATCATGCAGATAATGGAGTTCGATGAATGCAGTGATAATTATGTATATGCATACTTGAACCGACCAGAAGTTCAAGAGGCGCTGCATGCTAATGTTACCAAATTAAACTATGACTGGGAACCATGCAGGTTAGAAGCCTCCCTTCTTTTCCTTTTTCTCCCTGATGTTCTCTCGTACCTGTTTTACCCATCTTTTACTTACTAACCTGATTGAGAAAGCCAAATTGCAGTGGCATTATTAAAAATTGGCTAGACAGCCCATCAACAGTAATTCCTCTTCTTAAAGAGTTCATGGCAAATGGAATTCGAGTGTGGATATTTAGGTAATTACATCCTCCACTCTTTTGGTTTTGTTTCTCTGTACGCGGTTCCAATTTTCCTCTTATAAATTGTGGCTATTAAAAATCCGGAAACATAAAAGTCTGGAAACATAGAGGTGCATGGTAGGATGCCTAAAAATGGCAGTGCTTTTAAAATCGGACTGATCGGTTGAACTGCAAATCAACTATATTGCTGGACTGGTATTGCATACAAAAAGCAGGTCGGACCATTGAACCAGCCGGTCTGGTTTTGAAAACAGAAAAAAAAAAAAGCACGGTATGTGCACTGCATGAGAAAATGAAAAAGTAGAGGTGCGCCAAATTCTAGTTTTTTTTCCTTTATTCTTGAAAATAATTTCTCTTTAAAATTCGAGTATCCCAATTAACTAATGAAGTATTAAAATTAGATCATGGTGTACATTCTCATAGCTAAAACCCCTCAAAGAATTTAGTTGTGTCCCTAGTTTTGTGCAGTACATCTTGTGCGTGCATAACCTCTTTGATGTATTATACGAACAGTGGCGATGTGGACGGAAGGGTCCCCGTGACTGGAACACAATATTCCATAGAAGCGATGAACGTTTCAATTATAAATCCTTGGCATGCCTGGTATCTTAGTCGGGAGGTCAGTAATCGTTGCATGAATTCTTCAACCTCAATAATGTTCTAAATCTTCTTCTTTATATATATTTTCCCACTTCATCAATTGAAGATCTTGGAAAGATAGCTTTACAAAAATTTGGAATCAGATCAACACGTGATCACTGAAATTGTTTTCCGCACTCTGTAATCAGGTTGGTGGATATGTTCAATATTACCAAGATAACCTGACATTTGTGACGGTAAGAGGAGCTGGTCATCAAGTGCCAAGTTACAGACCTGATAGGGCTCTATCACTTGTTTGGCATTTCATTGCTGGGACGCCACTTCCCTACCACTAAATAAACAGATAGCCACAATTTGGATCGTTATTCTTTGAGATTGATTCCAATGAAATTTTAGTGGCATTTCTTTTTTTTTTTTAATAATTGTATTAGCTACATTTCAAAGATATAAAGTGTAAGACCAATCAATTGGTAGCATTGCTTTCTGCCTCAAAATTATACTTCCAAATTTCCTTTAATTGACTAATTTATCTGTCAGGTGTACCAAACAATAATTTCATTTTGATTGACATTTATCTGTTAGCTGTAGCAAAAAATAACTTCAATGTTACATATGTTCGGCAGTTGCAGTTGGTAATTTATTTACGCAATATGTACAGGATTTTTGCGTAGTTGAAATTACCATTTTGATACACTTGGACATTAGACGCATGCTTAATACATTTTAGCGTATTTTTACAGAAATTCTACGGCTGAACCTTCAGTTTAATAGTTCACCATAGGAAGTTCATATTAGCAATCGAGAAACAACACATAATTGAGGGGAAAATTTTAAATTAACCGGTTCATAAACTCACCTGTGGACATTGTGATAAAAATAAAATAAAATTACATAAGCATCCTCACATCAGCATCCATCACTATACTTATTTTGCACTTTTTTTCACCACGGAGTCCAGAAGTGAAACCGTAAACCCGATCCATAATTGGGTTTTTGAAATGGTGAAGGGGAAAGTGTGCAAATGCGCTCTCTAAATTTTGAAAAAATTACTTTCATGGCTCGGAAATTTACTTGCATGTTGCAAAACCCTAATACATTTACGTTATTGCAGCCTTGTAAAATAGTGCTTTTTGCAACATTTAAGTAAAAATTAAAAAAAAAAAGGAACTGATTAATTGTTGAACATAGTAGTTAAATTAGAGGCTATTTGAAGTTTAAGTCAAAATAGCCTTTACTTACATTTGGAACTTATCGAAAGCATTATTAGGGAAACAAATTTTGATGGTATGGGAAGAGAGGAGAAGAGAAATTCAGTATGTTGAATAAATTAATCAAAATTTTACCATGTATTTGTCATTGCCTAGTCACAGATCATGTTATATTAACTATTATTGGATCAACGTAGAAAAATCAATTATGTTTTTTGTATAATATGGTAAAATTGTGTACTAACTACGTGTATACTAACTCATACATGCATACTTGTACATGTGTGTGTCTATATATGTGTGTATATATACACACATATTTATGTGTATATATACACACATGTGCAAACACACACATATATGTATATGTGTGTATACATACATACATACATACATATATATACACACCACACATGCACTTATATATGTGTGTATATTATATACATTAGCATATGTATACATTTATACATATACATGTACATATACATATACATATATATATAGTGTGTATTTATCTATATACACACATGTGTACATATACATATGTACAAATGTATATTTGTGTGTGTCTATACACAAACACATAACAGTCTGTGAACATAATATACACGCATCATTATACATATACATATATATACATACATACATGCATACAAACACGCACGTATGTACATAGGTATGTATGTATGCATGATGTGTGTGTATGATGTGTGTGTGTGTTGTGTGCATATATACACACACACGTGTATATGTATATACATATAAGTACATACGTACGTACGTACGTACATGCATACATACATACATACATACATACATATACATATACATACATACATACATACATACATATATATATATATATATATATAACATTTTGGAAGATCTCTCTTAACAAATATTCATTTAGTACATATTAGACAAACCCTTGTAGTCAGGCTTTACCAATATCAATTGAATTATGACCTAAAACAATTTATTAATATAAATTCAAGAAAGAACACACCGAATGCAAACTAAAGTTAGATTCAAATCTATCAGTGATGCCTTAACTGACTCGAAAACACCATAATGTTCAAGGCACAAGACTAGGAAATAATCATGCCTAGATGTCAAAAAAAAAATTTCAATAAAATTACTTCAACTGTGCAGTTTTGATCTTCGTCTGGATTAAACATCCAAGAAGAGGTTGGACTTTCTTCACATTAGGATTACGATGCTTTAATTTGTATTGTTCTATAGGCAAAATTTTAGTAAGATAGGCCCTCAATTTTATATATTTGGTAATGAAGTCAATCAACGAAACCTTTTTATGTAGAGATCAACATGGTTGCCTTAATGGGCTGATAGCATTATCTGGGCCAATTTAGCTTTTTAGCCTAATCCTTTTTATTTCATCAAGGCACCACATGCTAAATATTTTGGGCCAATGGTTCCTCCTTAGATTTGGGCTAAGCTTGTCTGGGCAGAGAACAACTTTATTCTTTCTTACAAAAGCTTTCCATTTGTTGGATTAAGAGACTGCAGCTTCTTCCTTTTCTCACCAAACTAGATGTGGTTGGTTGTGCATTGCCCACTGCTCACGACAAATACATTGACAACATTTAAATCCAACCCACAACATCCTAATTTAGGGTTAGTGTGGTGCTTTGCTACCATATCTTCTTGGGCTTCATGGACTATAACCACAACACCACCCTAACTTCGGAGTTCTTGAAAAACTTTTGTCAAATCATCTCTCTAAAAGGTTTGTTATGTTAATTCCACTATGATCTGCCAACTGAAGATATATTAAGTCATTAAGCATTCCAGCTATGTAAAACACTATGAAAGTTTGTGAAGAAATTTAAACCATAATTATATAAGAGTCACAGTTTAAATAAAGCTAGTGCTTTGTCAAAGTAGATCAAAAAGCTTCAAAAGATATAGTAAGCATATCAATTTGATATATGACAAATCAGACCCCATGTCAAAGATTCGTTTACTCATATTCAACTCTCATATAAGTCGTTCAAAAAAAACAAAAAACTCTCATATAAGTAATTGCATCAAGAAAGCAAGATATGATAAAGGAAATCTCTTACTCAATCTCATAAAATGAGTCATTATAACCAACTCCATAGCCTCTAACTTGAGATTTGGTCTATCTAGAAAATTTGCTTATAGGCAGATAAATTACTCCAAGCTATACAATCAACCAAAATTATTTAAGGTGTAAGCCAATTACCTATAGAACTATAATCGTCCATATGATTTAAGGCCATCTCAAAATGGCCAAATGAGTAATTTTTAGATTTTTAGTGGCTATAGAATTAGCTAAATAAATAGCGCCAATGAGAAAATAAAAATCAAACCAAGATGCATAAGAATCTTATAAAAAGAAGGAACAGTTCAAAATTTTTTTAGTATAAACTGTAAAGCATACATGATTCTAGAAAAACAATAATATAGCAAAAGGGCTTCAAATTTGAAAATTCTAGCAAATTGATGGTAATATTTCTCATTAACAATAAAACCCTCATATCCAAAGAAAAAGATACTTGACTCACCTCATCAATGCTAAAATCCACATCATTGCAGCAACAAGAGAGCAAAATTGCAAAGAAAAAGGAAAAAAGGAATTGGCAGCCAAGAAAGGTTAGAAATTTCCCTCAGGTACCCTAAAAGAAAATAAAATTCAAGAAAAAGAACAATTGTAACAACAATCCAGCTCCTAAATGAATACATCTTGACCTTCGATAAGTAACATTAACATTGCAATGCCAAAAAATTTATGTCTACTTTACTGGATACATTACCCACTTTATTGGCTTCTTTCAAACTCGTCAATATACAATAGCCACTAAACGTCAAATGTTCAATTCCGCATAGAAAGTTTGCTAATATTGGATCCTCTATCAACTTTTAGGCCTTGACTCCCATATCATTCTGATAACTTTCAAAAAGAATGTTATTCTTGATGTATTAGGAGCAGAGAAAAATCTCACTTTGTCTAGAATTGGCTAAATAGATATGCGATCATTTGCTTTCTAAATTACATTCAAATTTCAAAGCCTTCATTATCGCATTTCACTATTATCAATGTCATTTATTCAGTTACATTTTATATTGTAAAATACCATTTCAATTTTCATGCCCCAATATTTTGGTGATTCATTTGTAAATTATGCATCTTTAGAAGTCACTTTTCCAATGCACTAGATCTATAATGATATTTCAATTTTTGTTCATAGTTCATTGAGTCACATTTTCACCACCTTTAATATTTCATTGCCACCCATGATACCTATGTGCTAAAGGAAACTCGAAGTTCTAATAGAAACATTCAGCACATGATGTATATATGATATATTACTTCATGTTGTGTGTCCTGTTTAACTACAACACATGATTCATATATCATATATTACTTCATGTTGTATGTCCTGTTTAACTACAACCTTATGCATTTCTTTTTTACAGCTCAACTTGTACCCTGTTATGTTGCAAGTTTCGCTCTCATAATCCATTTGATAGATAAGCTTGAGGGATACTTTTCAACCTTGACAATCATCAAAAAGCAGAAGAGTTTCCCAACCCTCATTTAGGGGAAATAAGCTATTGCATCAATTCCTAATCACCATATATTGAAATACGTATATGCTAACATTTGTAGGAAAATCATTCAACCACCAATACTTCATGTCATGGTTGCAACTGTGTTATGAATTAGTATTTTATATGTGTAAGGATATTTTAGTCATTTTAAATATTATGTAAACCCTAAACACATGTATATATTAGACGTTCCTTACACAGTATCTTGTACGGCTTTATCAAATATTATTCTCTGTTTCTCTCTCAATATGGTATCAGAGCTAGGTTAGCTTAGAGAAAGAAGGAAAATCTATTTCTCCTCCCTGTGATCCTCTCTTCTCCTTCTTTTCTTTACTCTTGCAAATTGAAGACTTAAAACAGTTGCCTATCATCTCTTCCTCTTTCTTCTTCTAGTGCAACCCAGTGATGATTCCAAGTACATGTAAGGACACAATCTAGACATGGTCGTGACTTTTGTGGGGTGCGAACAAGTGTGGCTCGCCGTATAGTCACTATTCACGGGTATTGTTCACGTGGTACTATTCACGAGTATGATTTACAAGCCACTATTCATCATCATTGTGGGGCCTCTCTATCTATTCAGGTAACTAGTTGATATTTTGCGATGGTATGAGATGGTTGAGAGTAATATTGAGAAGAATATAGTTATTGAAGTTATTGCATCTTCCTCTAGAATCACAGATCGATTATTAATTAGGAGAAAAAATTATTTTCAAATAGAAACAAACAATTATGATATATTTGATAGGTTAGGATTTATTGGATCATTTAAGTAAGGATCTGACTGCTGAAAGTGAAGTTGGATCATGAAAAAAATAGCTAATGGAAGATTATAAACCCTTCAACCATATTGAAAGGACTTTAAATAACTTAGTAGCCATGTTATTCAATCATTATAATACAGTAAAAAAATTTTGGGAGTATGCTAAATTTTGCATGCAAGTAAGCAAGACTTATTTCTTATGCATGACTTTATGCAAAGTGTTTGTAGGACTGATCAAAGGAGAATATCTCTTTTTTGAATATTATAAGGATGTGAAACAAGCTTTTGAAGAGAAAAGAATAATTTTTTCTATTACCAGATGCCAAACAGATGTAGGAATAGGATGAGTTGCAGGTAATGCAATGTTCTCTTGCGGGTTTAGACTCGCAATATGAGGTGATTCATACTCAATTATGATATGAATCTAAAAGGGAAAGTTAGAGTAGAAGGAGGTACTTGCATCGTCTCTAAACCACCGTCAAAGCAGAAGGCATTACCAACCTTTAATGGAGACTTAGAGGCTTCCAAGACAGACAAAAATTTTTGGAAGAAGAGGCCATCCACATTGGAAGGAGCACACTTGCAGCTAGGAAGGAAAATAAGCCATGAATGCTCACTGTAAGCGAGCCGCGGATGGAAGCACGAGAGCCACACCTGCAATTAAGGAGTTTCACCCGCAACTCATTGAGAGTTTGACATTCTGATGGTAGCCATGGCTCCACCAGTGGCATGGCTAAGATCCGAGTTTTGACAAATTTTACTATTTTTCAAGTTTTAACTTAGTTTTTGAGTTGTAATAAACTATTTGCTTTCCATATACGTCTTTTAGGGTATTTTTGCTTATATAAGGCTAACTATTATCATGTTTTACATATGTTTGATTGATTAATAAGATTTTTGAGGGTTTCTTCCTCTTGGGTTCTTTGAAGAACTTCCATCTTTGCAAGAAAAGGCCAATTCCTTTATGGAAGAGGAAATACTTTTTGAAGAGTGAAGAGAAGAACATTCAACAAGGTGGCTTTTTCATAACTGTGATACTTCGAGTGATACGTTGAATTCTTTTTTTATATCTTGAATTCTAATAAATGGGTTTGGTTAGAGTTCGAGTTTATTTATTAAATTAATTTCAATTCTCGGGGTAGAACTGGAGTTAATTTATCTTTGATAGCACAAGACGATCCTTGGGCAGATATTCCTGTGGTTTGCAAACTTTGTGAAGGTTCCCATAAGAAGATTAACATGGGGGTCTTGCACAGTCATGCATCAAATTACTTATTGGGTAAAAGATGCCAACCACTTTAAGTGATCTATATGCTGGCCTTCTTCAAGTGAATAAGGATTCTATTGTGGATTCTTCAAAGAGAACTATGCATAGTAACGCTTTAGTATTAATAGGTGCAACCTTATGGTATCAAAGTACCCGAGGAGGTCCAAGTGCTACTAGGGGTGGTAGAGGATAAAACTCACAATAAAAATAAAATAAAAACAAAAATATAGCCATTCCATCTATATCTCCCATGAATGGACCTTTCGAGTTTTTCCCATTGGGCCAATTATTTTAACACAATTTTTATAAAAAAAAATGTACAAATACTTAAAATGCATAAATACTTTTACACAAAATTGTAATAACCAAAAGCACATTGAAAAATGTGATATTAACAGAAAAATCCTAGGTGAATATTAAATGACTTCAAAAAATTACCAAAAATTAGAAAAATATTTAAAAGTGTAAATAATGAATTTAGAAATTAAAAATAGGTGAAAATATTCTAAAAATTAATATTACCATTTTGCCCCTACCATGACCAATTTAGTATATTTTGCACAAAAATAACATTTAGCCCCAAAAAAAATAAAAAATACCCCCTAAATATTAGAAAATCTAAATGATGTGTCAAGATTTGATGCCTACATATGTTCTAATAAATACTTTAGTTAAAAACATGTCTTTTTATCACCTAAAATCATGTAATTAGGACAAGTTAAATTATTTAATATTTCTGAACTCCTTTCTTGCACATTTTTAGGTTCTCCAATAAAATGTTTGCGTATAGCATAAAATTAAAATAGCTAAAGCATCTTCTACCTTATCAGTCGTTGTAGTATCTTCTCCTCTATTAGTTCTTGGTCTATCTAAAATAACTATCATGGTAGCATTTTTTAGTTTATTTCTTTCTTCTAGAGTCAAATAATTATCCCACTAGATTTTAACATTCCAGTAAAACCTGAAACTAATATCATAGAACTTGTTTTATCATATTTATTTCTAGCTTTGTATGAAGTAACAGCTATTCCCATTTCATTAACGGTTTTTAATATCAAAGTCAGAATACCGTCTATATTCCAACTTATAATAGAAGTTTCATTATAATGTATTTGAGAATATAGATAATTTTCTTCATGTTAGATGTTTGGGTTATGGGTAGAAATTTAAAGTTTGACCTCTAACTCTACTCCTTTCTACAGGGTTTTTTACTAAGATTTTATCTTATAATTTCTAAGTCTTAAACCATAGTATCTTGAAATTGCAATTGTAAATTATCTATATCATAACTAAACATATTTACTTGTTTGTTATCATTATTTTTGTTTTCAATTTTATTTTCTACAGAAGAGTGATTATTTACTATTTTAATTCCTAAAAGCTTTTGATCTATTTGTTGCAGTAGGTCTCTAGTAATGTCTAATTTAGGTTTTTCCATTTTAAAATCATTAGAAAAATCAAATATATTAAATAGGGTTTTTGTGGATTTACTAGTAAAGGATTACTAGTGGTTGCCTTATTATTTAATATTTATTTTTCAATATCAATTAAATATTCTGATATACAATAAAGTAATTTATTAGTATAATTATTTTGGTCAATTACTTTTTTTATATCTTTAGTACTTATAATTTTATTTTTGTCTAAAGTATGTTTCAAATGGAGATCCTGTTAATATTTCATTTCTACGATTAATCGGTATTTTTGTCAAAGGTGGATAAGTAGATTCTTGTATATTATTTTATGTAGTAAACCATTTTTGGGTAATTATTGAATTTTTTTTATTTTCATATAGCTTATATATTTCTAACCACTCAAAAAATCAAAATATATTTGTAATTTTTTACATGTTTCTAAATACATTTATTTATATTTAGTAGTTTATTCTATAGTAAAAGTTTCAAAATACCATTTCCTTTTATCGTTATGCTGTTTATCTAAAAACATTTGTTGAATTATATTTGTATCTAATCCAAAGTCATTTTTAGAAATCATATTCAATTGACTATCAGTTAGAGCTATATGAGTTTCAATATCTTCTTCATTTTTACAATATACGATAGTTATATTAGGATTGAGATCAACTTTTTCTAATGTAGGTTCTTTATCTACTCCTTTTCTTATTAAAGGAGTTTCTATTTTTTATCTAGAATTATTTTTCCTTCATATATAGTTTTATCTAATTCTGTAGTTCTTGACACTTCTTTTTCAATTATTATTTTTACAGATCCATCTGTTAATTCTATTATTTTTAAAATATTACTCTTTATTACAGAATTGGTTTTTGGAGCTATAATCCTTTCTAAATTCCATTTTAAAAAAGTTATTATATTTTCCCAATTCAATCTCTTTGGAATAAAAATATAATTATGATTAAGATTAGCTTCTATTATCATTGTTTCACCTGGTCTAGACATCTTGTACTTATTTTTCATCCTTAGTGAGATTTGAGTTTTCATTACCTTGTAAGCAATTCCATAAATAATAGCTATAGATCTTACCCGTTCATGAAAATCCATATTTTTAGTTTGAATAATTAATGACAAAGTGTTAGGTAAGTGCTCATCTAATAAATCAACTGAAAATTTTGGATAGCCATCAAAATAAATGGGTCCTCCTAGATTAGAGTCTAACAATCCAAGTAAAAAATTCTTAAACTTTTTATGTCTTGCATCTCTTAGGCAAAGTAAAATAGCTATATCTAGGCCTAACCTTAACAAAAATTTTAGTACAATTTGTACTACTCCAATATGTCAATATCTATATCCATTACGAACATGATTTTTAATAGCATTAATCCAATGATTGAATATTCTCTAAATCTTTGTTTAAACTTATAGTATGCTCTATAGTTTTTATTGAATAATCTGTTTTAAAATCAAAACTTCCTTTATAATATATCTCTGTCACTAGAATCTTAGGAATAGTCCAATTGAGTAAATTTCGTTCAATCTTTTCTATGTTATATTCATTAGAATTTATTATACTAATATTATTATTATCTCTAGAATCATTATCAGATCTTAAATCAAAGCTTCTCCTAGCACCATTGGATCTACCACTTAAACTTCTTAAAAAATTTGCCATTATTTTATTATATCATTGTCCTAATCAAATTCTTTAATTATTTTATCCTTTATATAGGCAGGACCACCGTTAGACCACCCTTTAGGACCACCTCTCCTTAGGCTAACCAACGAATCTATATGGGCTGACAAACGGTTAAACAGGCTTACCAACGTCTTTTCAAAAGACAATCAATAATCAAAGAAATAGAATAGAATGATTTGTCTTTTCAAAAGACAAATTATTTTCAAAGTAATGTGGCTCTAATACCAAATAGGGTAGGATCAGTTTGGAGTCAAATAGAGCATTGGAATCAATTTGGAATTAATTCAAATAATACAAGGAAATATATAAACACGAGGAGCAAAGACAAAATAAATCTGAGTATTAGGATGATAAAGAATATAATGATCAATAGAGCCCAATCTTGTAGTAAAACATAAATCGATATTAAAATATTCAATAGAGCTCAATCTTGTAGTAAAACATGAATCAATAGTTAAATATTCATTATAAATCAATATTCAAATATTCATTCTTAAAATGGTATCCAATAAACATGGATTTAAACTTGAATATTAATATGACGCACCCTATTTTTCAAAAAACAAAAAAAGAAAGTGAAAAAGAGAGTGATTTTTATAAAAAATAATTTTTTAGAAAATGGTTTTATTTTAAAAACAAAAGAAAAGGAGCCTAAAATGAGACTTTGAAAATGCGACGGTTTGGGCCCGAAAAATAGAGTCTAAAAGGGTTTTTTTGATGAAAAATGGAATCGCCACTTGGTATTGAGTTTTGGTGTACCAAGTTACTAGAAAAATATTTTAATGAAAAAAAGTAATAAAAATACAAAAAACAAAAACTTTTTAGAAAATGTTTTTATGACAAAGCAAGAGTGAAAAAACTTTTTTTAGACAACTCCAGGTTTTTAAAAACAAGAGAAAAATGTTCAAGAATCACAGTTGAAGAAAGAGAAGGCAAAGGCTAGCGCCTGAGGCACCCTTTCAACCTACCCGAAACTAGTTTCTAAGTTTAGTTGAAGTTTTCCCAACCCTAAAATGTAACATATGTGGATGTACTGCATGAATACAAAATCCTAAACCTAAAAGGGATATCAAGAAGGGCAAAATATCCCTTCGAGATTTAATTAAATTTAATGCATTAATTGCGTAACCCATCTTGGGACCTTGAAGGAGTCATGAACAAGTACGAGGAACGAAGACTCATGACACGATTTTCTGTCTTACAAAGAGTAGATACCGTGCTAAGGCTATGAAAGCCATACTCGCCCATTTCCCGTGTTAGAAGGGTGCACCTTCCTAACTAAGCACGCACATGACTTATCTATCCTAAAATTCTATATAAGATACAAATCTAAATGTCATGAATCACATGTTTGGTGATAAGGGATAATATATAAGGGGTATAATCAAGCAAAATGGAGAAAATTCCTAAAAATATAAAAATGCATGAAAATGTAATGAATAGCATCCAAATGAGACTACCACGTGAGGAGTCTAAGGGTCTAATGTTGGACTAACCCGTTCTATAAATCCTTACAAGCATTGGACTAGCGAGAGAATGAAAGGAAAATCACAACTAACGTTGGACTAGTGTGGCGATATAGCAAATAAACATAAATAAAAGCATGAATAAAAATGAATAAATACATAAAAGCATGTAGACCATGTTGGAGCACATAATATGTAAACATAGTATTCTAAATGCAAAAAATCCTATTTTTTGGGTGCAAATACTAACAAGATGAATAAAAGCATTAAGGTACCACTTCTTGACCAAGGAAAGATGACAGCGATGGAGAAGAATGTTGGTCAACGGTTATGGTGCCTAGAAGAGATGCACGGCGGCAATTCACAGCCACCGTTAGTTGTTGGCTTGTGGTGTGATTATGTGTGCGCGCGCAATTGATTGATTACGTGTGTGTGTGTGTGTGTATGCGCGCGATACTGTGTATGTGTGTATGTACGCAATTGATTATGTGTGTGTGCGCGCGCCATTGATTATGGGTTGGAGAGGGTTGTTTTGGTGATTGGAATGGGGTGGTCTAATTGACAGTTTTTGGTAGCCGATTGGGGCTATTTTGATGACTAGTGATTTGTGGTTGCTGGTATTGCTGACTTAATGATGGCTTGAGGGACAACCAGTGGTAGCAAAGGTGAGGGAAGTTGGTTTGTGGTGTTGTGTGTGGCCAGTTAGTATTTGGTGGTTTTGGTGGCATTGCTGGTTGTGGGTTTGGATTGGTATTGGAGGTTGAGTGGATGGAAAAAAGCCACCGGTTGTGCGTATGTGTGCAGCCTCTATTGGAAGGCCATGTGGTTTCTACTGGTGGTTATGGTATTTGTGATTGTAGTGGTTTAAGGGCTAGTGTTGGAGCTTTTTCCTATAGGGTTTGGATGGCTGATTAGGCAATGGTGGTAGTGGCTATTAAACGGTGGTGAAGGGTTGAATTGAATGGCAGGACGGCCAAAGGTGGGGTAATTGGTGGTTTGGTGTTGTCTGTGTTTGTGACCGTTTACGGGACTGAGATTGGCAGCTTGTGGTGGTGTGATATTGATAAGGGAAGGATGATGGCAGTGATAGTCCATCGAGCTGGCAGAGAAGGAATTGTGAGCAGAACGATGAAGGAGGAGACGGAGTGTGTATGATGACATTGTCTTGAAGAGCGTGTAAGTGAGTGCCTAAAAATTTCTATTTGCTGTCTGAGCATAACGATGTCTGTCTGAATCCTAAAGTTGTGCTTAAATATACTGGAGAACGAAAACCTAGAAGATTCTTGGCCCAATCGAATAAAATAAAAATTAAAACATAACAAATAAAATACTCTATAGACTTGACTATTAGGCCTTTCAGGCTTTTTCCATTGGGCTCATTTTCACCAATAATTTTTTTAAGGTATAAAATGCAATAAAAAAACAAATGGACAACGTGTAATATTTTAAAGAACACTGAGTGACTTCTAAAAATCACCAACACTTAGGAAAAATACTAAAAGTGTAAGCTACTAATTCGATACTAAAATAAAAGAAAAATGTATTTACAAGTCAAAATTATTTTGGCCCCTGACTTTAGCATAGTTTACATAAAAATACAATTGATCTAAAAAAACAGAAAGTGCCACAAATTTTTAGAAAATTTAAATGGTGTGTCAAAATTTGATATCTACAAGAAAATTTACAATGTAGGAAATGACAAACTTCTTAGAAAAGCTCGATATACACATAGTCTACTCATTTTATTTATTTTTACAAGAGAGGAAGAGAGAGAGGTGAAAAAGAAACAACTGATCCCTTTCTTCAATAGCAAAGCTCGTTTTATAGGCAAATTTGGAGTAGCTATTTTTCATTTGATGTCCATCCTTCAATTCCACAAACTTATTTGAATCTTCCTTGAAATTTGGAAGACTCACAGGAATATTTTAGTCTCTTTGCTTGTCACGAGAACGGTATACCATGTTTCGATCTTTTCCGTGCTTGCCACGTGCTCTTTAAAATCTTTTCTTTAGTCTTTCTATGTTTGCCACATGCTCGTCTTTTTTTGTCTTTTTATATATATATGTATGTATGTATGTAAGCGTGTATCTATACATATATATGTGTGCACGCGTGTGTGTAAATGTGTGTATGTATATATGTATATGCAGATATCTATACATATGTATAAGTATACATATGTATAGGTATATGTATATATATGTAAATGTATGCACACAACACACATGTATATGTATATGTATATTTGTATATATGTGTGTGTGTGCGCACACACAGAGATACACATACATATACATGTATATGTATATGTATATGTATATGTATATGTATATTTGTATATATATGTGTGTGTGCACACACACACACAGAGATACACACACATGTACATGTATATGTTATACACGTGTGTGTGTCACACATGAATATGAATATGTATTTGTATGTATGTATGTATGTATGTTTACACACACAAACACATACATATATACATGTGTGTCTACATGCATGTATGTGTATATGTATATGTATGTATGTATGTATGTATACACACATATACACGTGTGTGTCTACATGCATATATGTGTATATGTATATGTATGTATGACACATATACATACATATACATATACATATGCATGTGTGTGTATGTGCGTGTGGGGCTTCTGATCTTATATGTGTGCGTGTGGCTGGCTTCTCATCTAAAAAATTCAAATGGGCGAAAGTGCAGCTCCGGGTAAAATGTAAGGGATATAGTTAATCTACTCGCAACAAATTCAAAATTTCCCCATGATAAATTTCTTCCTAATATTTCAAAAGAAAAAGAAAACCAAAAGCAACTTTTTGCCAAAAGAAAAGAAAAGAAAAGAAAAGGGAAACTAAGACAGACAAACTCTTTTATCTAGTGGGTTGTAAGTGGACTGTTTTTAACGAACTTCTAAATAATGGAGTCATCAAGTTCCTGCCCCCGTCCGCCGACGCCGGCGTCGGAGAAGAAGAAGAAGCAGAAAACAACAATTTATGCCCTTAGTCAAGATATACTTTGCATGATTTTCGGGTTTCTCGACCTCGTCCAGCTCATCCGCTGCTCGGCTGTCTGCAAATCATGGTAGTAATTTTTTACAATAGATTGTGAATTGATTCTCCCATGGTTTTGTTGTGGCTGAGTTTAATCTCTCTCTCTCTCTCTCTCTCTCTCTCTCTTTCTGTTTTTTTTTTTATTTTTCCCTTGGAACCTATTTATATTTCTGAGTCATTTTTTGCTATAGTCGGTGCATTTTAACTTAATTGAGATGTAAGTTTCCTTTTTTTTTTTTTTGATGGAATAGTTTTTGGGCCAATTTTGTGTAATCTGATCGGAATACATTTAAACTCGGAGTAAAATATTTGTAGTTTAAGATCAATTTTGAGTTCAGTTATCTATATTGAGGAGCTATTGGCTCTCGAGCTACTGGCAAACCACTATTTAGAAGTGATTCCAATGTCAGCCTGACAGAACTTCTGTTCTATATGCATGGACATCAACATCTTGAATGGCAATTTTTTAGGCGTAGGTGCTTGTCACTGAATCTTTCAGCCTTCAATATTTGGCCAAACAGATTGGCTACAACAGTTAAATTAGTATCATAGTCTCTGTTTTTTTTTTTTTTTTTTCCTTCCTTCTTTTTTGTTGGTTTTAACAAGCATGGCTTGCACAGATGTTGCCCTGAGTAGTTAAATTATTACGAACCCACTAGTTGTGTCATATACAATACGTGAACTTTCTTTACAACAGTTCTTTAGGATTTTCCTTTTGAACCGCCGAGGAGGAGTTTCATAACTCAACTCAACTCAACGCTAAAACTAATGGATTAAGAGATTTTTGAATTTGGCATGATTGATTAGAAAATTCCCTTGTCACTTAATACCGGCAACCACTAACTAATTTGTGTACATACTTTTAAGTAAAAAATTTTCACTTAATTTGCTGAATTTTGAATACATATAGCATGTTCTCTCTCACACAGACACAAAAACACTCACATTCTGAATACACACCCTTTTTCAATTGTGCACGCACACACACTCCCCACAGCTCAACACTTAAAAGCACACACATACATAATGTTTTCTCTCTCACATGCGTAAATATGTATACTTTTGGTTACCAAACAAAAATTTATACTTTTATCACTCACATACTCTCTCATAGGTGCACTCACACACACACACATGCTTTCACACATATGCACATATTTACTCTTTCTCTCTCTCTCAAGCACACTTTCTCTCTCACAAACATATTCTTTCTCACATATACATACTTCTCGCACATACTCTCACACACATATACATAAGCATACGATTTTCTCTCACCTTCACATGTACACTTCATCTCTCTCATATACATATGGACAAACATAATTTTTTCCTCTCCTAGACTAGCACATAGTTCCTTTTTCATACGTACATTTTCACACATATGCACATACTCTCTCTCACACACATTCTCGCACACAAATGCACTTTTGCTCTCTCACACACACGAATACGCACTCTATATTTCTCTCTCTTACGCGCATACACTGTCGCTAAAATTTTTCATATTTTTAAGACAAAATTATTATATTTATGGTGTGAGATATTTAAATTAAGTACTTAAATTCAAATAATTTTCGCAGATATAATTTTATCAATTTAGTTTAATATTTTCATCACTTAAAAATCAAATTTCAAAAATTCAGATTTCAAACTTCAATTTCATCAAATGGGCCCTAAATCTTTGATTTATCAATTCTTTGAAGGAATAAAGTCATTGACAAACTCAAGTTGTTGCAAATACAATATCACAAGCAAGAACATGCAGATCCGCTCAGCCTTCCTGAGACATCTATCCATTCAGGAAGATCATTAAGTATTCCCATGGAGCAGATAGCTATGGAACGGCACAGATTCTCTTTGCACAAAGGTCCTGCTAATGTTTTTCAGTGGAAAGGTCATTCGGTTGGGTAAATGGCTTGTCTGTCGTCTTAAGTTTATGGCAATAATAAGATGAGCCTTTATAAAGCTTGCCTGCTTTATCTTCAAGTCTTCTTCCTTGTGCATTACATTGAAAATCGGTTACACAAAATGACACTATGTTTCTCTCACTCTCTTATGAATTCTGCCATTTTTTAGCAGGATAGTTGTTCTTCAAGTTTGTAGAGGCATCGATACTTTTCTTCAGGCATTACTTCTAGTAGGTTTAATTAACTTGCTCTTTGTCAGGGTTAATACCTGCCGCATGAAGATGGGATTGGTTCTTACTGGTGTGGGTGATAAGGTGGGGTACATTTCTACCACTTGCATTCACAAACAATGCATGCTTGTTAAATTTGATGTAAAACTTGTTTCCATAGAAAGGTAAGTCAACTAGTTCTAAATGAGGCGAGATTTTACTACTTAGCAGTGTAACAAGGATAATTTTACTGCATAGGAATTTTATAATATCGGATGTCTGGGTGGGTATATGAGCTAGAACTTATTTTCTTCATGGTGAAAGATGTCTGCTGTGCTGTTGAATAAATTCAAAATCGTGAAACTTAAGCTCAGGGTCAATCTACAACTTAATTTTTTGGAGGGTGAAGAATGTTCATTGTTGAATAAATATAGGGCCATAACTTAATTGGTCGAAACATGAGACAAATGATGATATTCTGATGACCTGTTACATCTGTTTGTAGAAAATGTAGAACGCAATTTAAAAGTTGTAACTTGTGTCTTAGCTGACTTTTCAAGCTTTTGTACTCTTATTCCTTTCTCTTTGTTAAAATCATTCTACGTAACCAAAGCTGTAATTTGTCATAGCTTCTGTACCACTTTGGATGAATGAGGAATGTGATTTCAGGGATTACGCTTTCAAAATTTGTCTTTAATTCAAAATTCTTCATGTTCCTATTTTTCATCTACAGTCCGTCGTTGGATATACTTTTGTTATCAGTGGTTAGACATCTATACATCTTTTACTGCATTCATCATATTTCTGACCCTTGGGGTAATGTGCTTGTAGTTTTAGCTAATATTATCGATTTTTGTACGATACTAGGTGATGCGTCTGTGGTCAGTAGAAAGTTACAATTGCTTGGATGAGTACAGCCTTCCTGATAAAGCCCCTTTAATTGATTTCGACTTTGACGAGGGCAAGGTAACTTGAAATATGATGTGTTACTATACAAACTGATTCTTCTTAGTCTTTTTACTGAAAGTTCTTTAAGATTGTGCTTAGAATACCGAACAATCACAAGCTAAACATTGGTTGTGGAAGAAACATCATTTTTGTGGGATAATAGTAAGCCAACCAAAATTGAGACTCCAATGATTTTAAATCAAAGTTCGAAATGTATATTGTGAATATACCTGACTGTGGAAAGGGGCCAAACTTTGGAATTGGTACTGGACATACCAGCCAGCGCTAACCCATTTCTTGCATTTTGATCCTTCTTTTTACGAGTTTATGTAAATGATAGCTTGGTTTTGAAATCAAAAGTTTGTTTGGGCATCCTTTTTTACCGCTTCCATCTAGGAGGCAGACTTGTTGATAGAAGCTTGTTTTTACAATTCACTAACATGGAAGACTTCATGGCGAGTTTAAAATCTTCTTTTATTATTAATTTTTTTTCCTTTGGTGGGGGAATCTTTTTGTTCAGTAGTCTTAGCATAACTTGGCCCAGTGTGCATCAGCCACCCACTTTTGGCTTTTGGCACTTGTTATACCTTTGCTTTTGGCACTTGTTATACCTTTACATGTAGAGGTGCATTTAGCCACACACAGCTAGTTTAGATATTCATGTTCAATAGTGACATGATTGTATAATTACACCTCCCAGCATTTGAGGGTTGCTCATGTGAAAGAGTCTCAGATCAATCCTTCATAATTATTATAGTAAAACAAATTGGACACCTCCTACATTCCTGAATCTTTTGGCTTAAAGTCTAGTTGATAAAATATATGAATAGCACGAGATTACATAAATTATCTCTAAGATGGCTATGAAATTTGTCCAATCTTGTTCAACTTCAACCTTTAATAGGCAATTGTTTTCCTCCAGTTTATGATGGAAAATATGAACTTTTAGAGGCAATTTTTTTCTAAGTTAGTCTAGTTTGATTCATTTCCCATCCTAAATAGTTTAACTCCAGGATGTGTTCCATATTGTGTCTGCTTGCTACAATTTTCCTGCATATGTTTACTGCCACCGTGAAGATAATTGGTATTCTTCAATTATTGGATGATGTGGCCTTTGACTTGCCAAAAAATGGCCTCATCAGTGATCAAACTCATGCATGTATAAAAATGCTTGACTTTGTAGTTGGAGAGTATGGACAGCACATACATCGGGTGGCCTCTAGTTGTCCATGAGTATAGGTCTTTTCTCCCTAACGATTGTACTTTTCTTGAATAGGTTTATCTTGATTAGTCCAAACAAACAGGATTTTGATTGACTTGTAATCTTGGAATGTTTTAATATTGCCTTGTAGGTTGTTGGTTTGGTAGGGACTCGCATGTGCATATGGACACGTACTGGGACACGAAATATATTTTCTTCTCGTGATGGCATGTTCACCAAGGGATTGTGCATGCGGTGTGTGATAATTCTACCATGTCAATTATGAGAACATTTATTTTTATGCAATATGAAACAGAAGCTAGCAACTTTTGATATAGTACTGTGGAAATTTACATCCTGCAGTCGTCTTAAGCTACTCAGCAATCACCATTGTTATTTTAGCCTTAATATTTGGCAGGCAAACAAGTTTTCAGTTGGAGAAGTATACAATAACTTTACCACCTGAGAAAGCAAGATGTAGCTGAGGTCATTTGATGTATTACTTTAGTCCTTGCAAATGGAAGTGCAATGATTGGTTATAAACTTGGTAGAAAACCATCTCAAATGATTATGTTATTTCTTATTTTCTGTAAATTGATCAGGTTGATGTGGGATCTAATGCCTGCTCGAAATTCAGAATAAGTGTTTTAGTGTTCATTCATCACTACATGAGATAGGATTATAATATACAAATAGCAGAATGATGAACAGTGATTTAAAAATGGTAGGAGGCTGTGCCATTAGGTTTGAGTTGGAAACTTTTATCCTGAGCATGATGGTTATGTTGATCAGGCTGTGCTAGCATTTGAGATTTTTCTTCATTGTTGCTATAGGGCATGATTGAGTTAAGGAGGAACATTGTGCTATTCATCATGGTTGGAGATGGGAAAACATTTAAGACCTAGAGCAAGCGAGGTCCTATGCCTATAGAATTTATTGTTCCAAAGGGATCTGGTTCTCGAATTTACTAACTTGATTTGGAGCTTTATTGTTCTTATATTTCTTAACTGGTGATGTGTTTGCCTTCTGTCAGATGCGAGTGATCTATTTGGCCTTATTGTTGGGAAATGAGTGGTGATTTTGTGGCTCACTATTTCTTATTTAAGTTGAACTATGATGGAATTTTAAATGGATTTGGTTCTTAAATTGACTAATTTGATCTGGAGCTTTATGATTCTTATATTTCTGAACTGGTTATGTGTTTGCCTTATTGTCAGATGTGAGTGATTTGCTTAGCCTTATAATTGGGGGATGATTGTGATTTTATGGTCCATTATTTCTTAATTAAGTTGAACTATGATGGAAGTAATTTTGTGAACTGCTATAGCTATATTCCTGCAATTTGACGATTAGATTTTACCAGTTCTCTTAAGACATGTATTTTGTCAACCTATTTAGTTCTAATTTATGGTGCTGAGATTGCGCAAATGTTGATTAGTTGAGCAGTATATGGCACAAGTTTTCTTTTTGTAGGTCTGAGTATAGTTGAGAAATTATTTAAACTTCTCTTCATATGTTCCAGCATTAAACATAAAGTCTTTTTAAGCTCTTCTCCCAGAACGTGAAGCACATCATTTAAAAGTTATGTTTATTTGAAGAGTTTCTGGAGTGTCTGTTTTTCTCGTTGTCTACTTCCCAAGAATTATACAGAGTCTTTTAGGTGTCTCAATTTCAGATGCAAACATCTGTCCCTTTAATCTAATCATCCTTTAACCATTTAAGTTGAACTATGGTGGAAATAATTATGTGAACTGCTGTAGTTGTAGGCCAGAAATTTGACTATTAGTCTTTTTACCTCTTCTCTTAAGACATGTATTTTGGTAATTTATTTGATTCTAATTTACGATAATGAGTTGCTTAAATGTTAATTGGTTGAGCAGTGTTTTCAGATGAGTGGCATAATGGGTGGCAATAATTGTAGTTTCTAAATCTTGATTGGTTGATCTCTATTTTCAACAAGTGAAATAATGGCTGGTAATAATAATAGTTTCGTGGCACAAGTTTTCTTGTTTTGGTCCAAGTATAGTTGTGCAAGTATTGGAACTTCTCTTCATGTGTTCAAGCATTGGATCTGAAGTCCTTTTAAGCTCTTCTCTCAAGATGTGAAGTACATCGTTTACAAGTTTCTTTGAAGAGTTTCTTGAGTTTCTCTTGTTCTTGTTGGCTACTTCCCAACAATTTTACAGTCTTTTAGGTATCCCAATTTCAGATGCAAACATCTGGCATTTTAGTCCAATTGTCTTATAACCATTTAGATTTTTTTTTTTTTTTTGGCAAAACCAGTACACAGGGAGGGATGCTAGCCCTTTGTATTATTAATGAATCAAAAATAAGTTTACACATTTAGAAAAAAGGGGGGGGGGGGGGGGTTGACATCACAGACAATGTAAGAGTTAAACAGAAATAATAAAGCTTGAGTAGTACTATTTTACAGAAATATGTCTGACATGAGGAAAATTCAAGCTATCTAATCTAATTATTGCTCTGATATGATAAGGCAGTTGATGCAGATATCCTACAATGACTTGATGTGCTTGATTCCAGCTGGCCAATGTATCTGCTACGGCATTCGCTTCCCTGTAAACATGAAACAATGAACCTGATGGATGTTGAAATTTCTGTTTAATTTTCTGGACAATTTGGCATAGGGGCCATCTTGAAGTAGTAACCGTAGAAACCAGTTGGTGAAGCACCTGAGAATCCACTTCTACAATGATATCCCTCAATCCTCTATCCATACATATCTGTAGTCCAAATCCCAAAGCTAAGGCTTCTGCTTCCAACACTGAGTGAGTATCAAGTTGTTGATGGAGTGCAATGAGTATGTGATCCCAGTGATCTATTACAACTCCACCTCCTGTCGCCATCTCAGCCATTATCAAAGCATCAATATTAAGTTTAAATACTCCTGGGGTGCATTCCAACAGACTGCCAATGGCTTTGATTTCCTTGTCTTTTGGACAGCAAAATTTTGAAATAGGTAGACCAATTCATCCCCTTTACAATTCCCTAATGTTAATGTTCTTGGCCGATTCCATCAGGTATGCAAACTCCGAGATTCTACAAATGATATTTTCCGGCCTTGCCACTTCTCCTTCAATTTTGCCTTGTTTCAAGCACTCCAGATAAACCATGCTATAATGATTGGCATTACCCATCTAATATGTGGTGTTTCTCCCTTAGGCACTGAGATCACCCAACACATGACCAACGCATGACCAACACACTGAAGTGGTGATGCTGTAACAATGGGATACCCAAGGCCGTGTGAAAGTGCAAAATTATGTTTGAAGCTACGTTTTCAAAATTTCCAGCACTAGTTTCCTTTCTGCAGCTCCAAATACAATAAGCACCCAAAAAGCTTATACATCTGAATTTCGTTAGCCAACAATTTATTTAACAGTTCCTTTACCTTTTGAAAATTGCAGAAATATTTGTTCTTGCCGTTCTCTTGATGGATTTAGTTCCCACTGTATCAGTGGAAAGGACTTTTTTCCCCTTTTGGTGTGCTCATGGTGCTGAAATATTATCACATGGTGTTCATGTAGATGAGTAAACTTATGGTGATGATTTCAGTTATTGGATTTGCAAGTGCCAACCTAATAAATTATAATTAAACTTATGTTCACAAACTTTTGCAAATTCTAATCACTCATTTTTTTATTTATTTTTTATTTGTCGTCATAACTTGAAAGCTTTGATGTCTAACTGCCAGTGATCAGCTCATAAGGGGGAAAAAATGGAAGGAATATGACCCATGATAACTGGGCAGTTTGCATTAACAGAGGAGTATATACAATATTATTTCTTGAATCCTGTTGCATATTATATCTTTTCTACATAGTTTTTGCATATTATTATATCTTTCTACATAGTTGCTGTACTTTTGTAAATTTATTAGCTCGAAGAATGCAAGAATGTTCTTGTACTTGCAGTTATGTGGATCCAGAGGCTGTGGTTGGGTGCGAGGATGGCAAAGCCCGTGTTTTTGACATGTATAGCAGAAAATGTTCTCATATTATAAAGTACGTGAATACTTTCCTGTTAACTTGAAATTTGGTTTATAGTTTGATTTGATATTATCCAAGAAGAAGGAGCAGCAAGAAAAAAATTGTGGGATCAACAAAGGATGAAAAACAGAAAATTGATAGAAGTTGAAAAATAAAAAGATGTGAAAGACAGTACGACTAAACAAAGGAAGGAAAAGGAAAGTCATTTGGAAAATGGGAAATAAAGGATTTATGAAAATTGTCTTGTTAGTTTATTAAATTATTTCATCATAATTTTGTTTATGTTACCTTTTTAATATATTTTATGATATGAACAGCATAAGTCTACCTTTTCACACAGCACCATGGTATAAGAGTGTAATAATTAGGTGATTACCTTGAATTGAAGGGAAAGGTAAATTTGTCATTCCTGAATACATTCAAACCAAACAGGTTAGATGGGTGGTTTCAATACATTCCAATTGAGAAAGTTAATGATTCCAAAACCTAATTATAAATAAAAGACAAGCTAGTTGTTCGTTTCGTGCCTTTAGATGGTATCGACAGTGTCAGGAATGATGATCGAGTCAAGCCAGCTTTAAGAGCTCGTAGGGGTCCTTTTCTTTTTGAAGATGGGGTTTACTAGTTTGGCGAGTTTTTCGTTTCATGGTGAGGTGGACTCCTGTTTTGGGTGACTTTGAATCCCCTATCCCACATCCCATGCCGATCTCTGTTCCACTCTTTATTTTCTCACCAAGTGTAATGTCTCTTGCAACACTGGTGCAAAAATAAACAGTGCAGTAGAGATTGGTACAAGTGAGATCCAGGGCCGTTTTGGGTACATGCTATTTTCTCACCCGTGTAATTTTACTTGTAACACTATTATGGTATATTGAGAATTTACCACTTAGTATATTCGCATGTGGCAAAAAATAAAGAGTAGGATAAAAATTGGTACAAGTTGATAGAGGATCAGGAGCTACTTTTTGGATCCATCTCAGATTACTCCGAGGGCATATCAATAACAATTATCACTCAAACCGTGCTGGTACAAGTTGTTCCAGGTGTTTCCTGAGAAGTTGCAATTTTTTCCTGCACTAGGCCACAAATTATCTAGCTTTGGTTACTTATTTTATGGCCACAAATAAGGTTCCTGGGGTAAAGTTCTGAAAAACGAAGGCGCTAGTGGTCTTTCTTTTCTGACAAATAGGTCAGATACACTAGCAAAGAAGGAATATCTATTGTTCCTCTGGAACTCAAGATGTCAGAAAAAAAAAAAAACATGGAGATAGATAATGTTATTTTTTTGTAATTTAAAGCAGGAATTAATCGATATTGTTTTATCTTCTCAACCGGGAAAATAAACTAACATCACTGCTACTTTGTGTAATTTTGTTCAAGGATGCATGCTGGGCCAATATCATGCTTATCTTTCAGCGATGATCAGTTACTTGTTTGTGGATCCTCTCTTGGAAGTATTTCCATGTCAGATCTTTCCTCTGATCAGCGAGTAACAATGCTGAAGTCAGTCAGTTCTGCAGGTCTTACAATCTCTTTCTATGAAAATACTTTGGTCAGAAATTTATATGGGCATATATGTCCTGCATGTGTCTGTAACGTTTTGGATCTGTATAGACAATTTTGTCAAATTGAAAGAGGGAAAGAGTTGCAGATGCTCACAACAATTCTTTCCAAAGTTCAGTTGTTAGTCAAACTAGTAACTAGTAAACAGTGAGAAGTACATCTCATTTTTCTTTTTTAAAATTAAAATAAAGATTTTAAACCTGCTTGCCCTTATTGCCACCGTAATTTGTACCATGTTCTTTTAATATAATACAGAAAGAGATAGGAAACAATGCATGGGAAATAATTATCAATAATATAGTTTGTGGTATGGTATCTTGAATTCCAGGGTTTGGAGGATTTAAATTTATAGAAAAAATTTCAAACAAGGGAAAAGATGAGAAACAAAATGACAAATTATCTAGTAACAAAGGATTTGGAATGTTGTGGCATAATTTTAAGATATTAGTTAACATAGTTTGGTGGTCTATGTTTTTCACATGGTGGCACCCTGGTGTTTGAGGAGATGAAATGAAATCCTATTAGAAGTCTTCTTATTGTGTTATTGAATGAGAATTGCGCCATACGCGTTAATTGATTTTCTCACCACTGCAAATTTGTGCAACAGGGATAAAGACGTTGTGCTTCAACCCTCGCTCCCATCTACTGTTTTCTGGATCAACCGATGGTCATGCATCTTGTTGGGATCTTAGGTACGAAAAAAACTTACAATTAGCAGATTACTTTTTTTCTCTAATGTAGATTGTTTTTCTTTATAATGTAGGTTGTAGCTTTCTAGAGGCTACTGTATGTGGTCATGATTTTTTTGATTCAATGTGACTATATGAATCTTGGCTATATGGTTCTCTCAGAATATAAGCAAGAACCTGTGGCGTTTACTGAGTTTTGGTTTTTAAGTTTATTTTTCAGATAAACCCTTTCTCTTTCTCATGTATAGTAGTGGGATGTGCCCATAAATCAACCTTGATGCAGGAGCATCTTAACTCGAATATTAATATTCGATAATCAATTCCTTAGGGTTTTGTTTTATATTTAGAAGTTCTGTTTAAAGGTCTGATAAGTCCTGCAGTAGTTATTTGGAACTGTTGTTTTAATGGTTGGGGCACAGACGGTAGGCTAATAGTCCTTGAGGGATATCGTGTTCATTTTACCGTCTACGGTAACATTGAAGTTTTGCATCCCCTGCAAATAGTTTTAGTTTTCCTCATTTCAATTGCTTAAATATCAAGATTCAACTATCAGCTATCTTGTGATTCCCTACTCCCTGGAGCACTTCTTCTATTGGATGATTGTTTATAGTTAGTGCTCTTTTCTGCCCAACTTTTGAGTATCTTAATTGGCATATATTGCATAGATGGTCTGTGGTGTCTAATTTTTATTTAGCTGTCAAAAAATCAGAATTTGATTGGGAACCCCAATTGTATACCATGCTATTGACTGCCAATGGTTGGAAGCATTTATATGTTGGACTAAGTGCATCTGCAATTGGAGGTGATGTGAGATGAAGACAAAGTAACAACTGAATCAGGACTGTTTAGTATCCAAATATCTCAATGATTGGGAGAGATCTAACTGTATTACTTGTTGAACGATAACTTGAGTAGTAAGTTCAATTGTATTGGCCAAATGTACGAAACTGTGACACATGAATTGCACACTGCACACATGTTCTTTATAGCTATTGGGTTTAATTGCAGCTGTTTTGCTTTCTTTCCTTTTGGCTGATCTTTTTCCTATATCTCTTGGTCCTCCAAACTTGCTTTCGTCTGCTTCATTATGATGAAGTGCCGAATCAAGTTCGTTTGCTGCATTTTATTAAATATAAGCTCTTAAGATTATCAATTATTCTAATACGGTATCTGCTGACAAGTTTTCCAAGGGGGTGTTTTTGTCTATTTAAAATCATGCATAGGAGAGGATATCCTAGAGGTACATCACAAGAGATATTCAGGAGACTTTGAAATTCCAAACTGTACGCATCAGTGGTTGGATATATGTCACTATAGAGGCTTCTATTAAGCTAATTTGCAACACAGTGTTGATATGGTCTTTAGAAATGTGATGGAGGATTCAGAAAGTAGGGCTGTCAATGGGTCGTGTCTTGACCTGGACCCAACCTGAACCCATTAAATTTTTCTGGGTTCGGGTAGAGGTAGAATTTTGTTTACCCGGACCCGTTAAATTTTTTTGGGTCCGGGTAGAGGTAGAATTCTGTTTACCCGGACCCATTTCTTTTCAATTCCGACCCGACTCGGACCGGGATTTGTTTTGTGTGTGTGTGTGTGCGTGTGTTTTGTAAAGTGGGCTTTAAAATAAATAAGGGAATGGTTTTTAAATTTGGGCTTTAATGTTTAAAAAAAACAAGTGGACTTTAAAAAAGAAAGAAGCTTGGGCTTTAAAGGAAAAAAAAAGAAAAATTTGATAATGGACCTTTGGGCTAATATGGTGTATATATAAGTGGGTTTTAAAATAAATAAGGGAATAGTTTTTTTGGATTTTAATGTTTAAAAAACTAGTGGGCTTTAAAAGGAAAGAAACTTGGGTTTAAAAAAAAAAAGATGAGATGATGGACCTTTAGGGTAATAAGGTGGATTTTTTTTTTTTTTTTTGGGTTTATTGGAACGGGTCTACCTGGACCCAGACCGGGACCAGATCAGTTCTGGATCCGAACTCAAATTGTGAAACCTATCGGGTATACAGGTTCGGGTCCGGGTTCGGAATATCGAGTTTCGGCCCAGACCCAACCTGTTGACAGGTCTATTATAAAGCTTGCATTTATGGACTTGATTTTTTAAATTTGCTACAGCATCTAATTAGCTCTGCACAATTTTTGGTGAAATGCTGTTACGTTGCTGAAATTTTTTTTGGAATAATATGCTACAGAGAATAGTGCTTCATCTGTTTGTTAAAGATTTACATAGAAGATGTAAGTTACCTTGTTCTCCTGTATTATAGGACATTACGACGTTTGTGGGAAACACGTATAAGTTCCAACGTTCTTTATTCTATACATCACCTGAGAAATGACACATCAACATTAGTCATTGGCGGAATAGATGGTGTCCTTAGAATTCTGGACCAGGATACAGGTCAAGTGCTCTCAAGATGCATTATCGACGAATCTATTAGCGTATCAAGTCGATCAAAAGATAGGTATCATCAGGTCATTGAGACAAAGAAGGCGAGAAGGCTTTCTGAAGATGCTCGAGTTGATCTTCTGCCTGTAGCTCCTCGGCCACCTATTAAATGCTTAGCTGTTGGAATGCAGAAGGTCGTCACAATGCATAATGATAAATGCATTAGGGTGTGGAAATTTATGAAATGATTTGAGTACCTCAGTTTTTGGTTTGTCCAAATGGAAATAGATCTGAGTTGCCATCAACTCCTACATGGACTGAAAATTGCAAGAAGCTGGAACCCGCCATGTTGTATTACAAGGTCGGCTTATACAGTGGAAATTGCAGTTTTGTAATATGTTCAATTTCTGTTCTAATCTGCTTCTAGTCTTCATATCACAGTACGTTTTTCTGCTTTCACTTCCGAAAGGTTTTTTTTCCCACATAATGTTGCATCAGATGAACTAGCCTTCTGTGTGAGTAACCACCCAAAAAAAAAAAAACAAAAAAAGTGAAGAAGAAGAAGAAGAAGAAAACCCATAAGCTCGTGTGATTGAAGGTGCCGGATGGGCTGGAATAAAAAATGATGCTTTGGTGAACCAAAAACAAGATCCCACTGAAGACCCACACCGTTCATAAGCCCGTTACCAACGCGCAGTCAATCCAATCCCGTAAGATAAATGAGCAAAATAAATCCAAGATTTCTGGTTGGATAAGAGATTTCCACGTTGGAAATACTTTTTTTATTTTGGGCTAGTACTGATTTATTTATTTCTATGTAAAAGATGAGCTAAATAAGGTTCAGTAAAACCTATCATAATAGAGTTAAATAAAGACCGGTAAAACCTATTGCAATATGATTAATAAATATTGTAGGTCTGACTCATTCACGTTTAGTATAACTAGTGTAATAGTACGTGCGTTGCACGTGGTAAGTATTTACTTTTGTAATTAATAACGTGTTGTTCTAGGTTGATTAAGAAAAAGAAAAAAAAAGTTCTAATAATGTAAATCATTTTGTTACTTCGATTACAATTAATAAAATGCATTGAAGGCTACTATATAAAACATATAAAACACTTTCGAAATGTTTTTATTTTTTATCTTAGTGCGAAATTTTAGGAAACTAATGAAAAGTAAACAAAGGAAAAAGGGGAGCAAGGACTATTAAAAAATTCAAAATTAATCTCATACACTTTAGTGTGACATCTTTTTAGTTTAAAAAATAAAAAAGGTATGATCCCCATCAATCCTATTTTATAATGGGTAGTATATTCTCTTAAAATAAAAGTACAATAAGTTTTGATAATCAAAATACTTGATCTAAAGGTTTATATATAAAAAACAAAAAAGAATAATAACTTTATTTAGAGAAAGACGGAAAAAATCTCAACACTCATGTCCTCAACCTTTGTTTGTTGTCTAGGCAATAGTGATTCTTACTTTGAGTTGATGCCATAAAACATTTTTAAACCCAAATTGCAATTTGAAATACATATGCTCTTTTCTATTTACTACTTTTACAATACCACAAAAACTCATTGGCAGATCTCTCCGGTGATTGAAATCCCTACCCATTAAGTTAATTTGAGTGATGCATTCACAATTGGTAAAGGATGTTTAGAATTAGCTTCAATAATTTAACTTTGACTTTATTACAAATATAAAACTCCATTTTCAAGCTTATTGAACTATGTACACAAATATAAAAGCTTAAAGTGGAAAAGTTAATATTTTGAGCAATACAAATTTATTAATAATATAATTATAAAATGTGTATAATTAAGTTGTAACTAAATAACACACAATTTGAAAGTAATCGAAATAATTTGGATTATACTATAAGATGATATATGCTAATGTTTTGGTGCTATCATAGGGATACTTAGTAATACATAGGTTAGAATAATTTAAATTCATTTAAAGCATAAAAAAATAGAAAAATATGTTGGAATGATAAATCAAATATTAAAACTTAATAACTATACAAATCAAGTAGATATCATATATTTAACCAAAGATACATATTCATGTGTCCTTGGTAGTTGCATCTTGTTATAAATCAAAGTGAGAAAACAAATTTCAATTTTCTAATTTATCAATTTACCTATGAGTATTGAAAACTTAAATTTGATCACATTAGGATAATAAAATGAATATATGAATTTAGAAAAATGGATCATCCTCTTCCTTTTCTAGGTTCTAGGGGGTGCGTGGTTCGTAAATCGAAATTGGAATCGAAATCATTCACTTTGGAATTGGAATGAAGTTTTTCATTCCAATATCCTTGCTTGGTTAGATGTCGGAATCAGAATCAGAATCAGAATCATTCACTTTTGAAGACTTTATGGTCCTAAATTATTTAGTTTTATTAATTAACAAACAAATGATGATGTCTACTAAAAGTTTATCACAACAAAACAAATGAGAAATCAAAAAGAAATCAAAGTTGCAAGATTTTTAGAAATGATTCTGATTCCCTCCAATTTAGTTAGGAATGGAGGATTCCCAAATTTTCAGAAATGATTTTGATTTTTCGATTCCCATTCCCTCCAACCAGGCAACCTATAAGGTATTCATTCCGATTTCCGATTCCGATTCCCATGAACCAAGCAACCCTTAGAAGTTAAGTATAATGATCACATACATCACAAACAATATTATATCTAAATTAGGAAAATCTAAAGTTCACAACTCCAAAATGGTTTCTATCTTGCTGACTTGGACTAATTGTATCGGCTAAATCTTAAGTTCACAAAAGTAATTCTTTGAGCACCTAATTTGCGATTGAAACTATAGAGTTTCATCAACATACCTTGGGAATCCCCACAGACAAGTGTTTTCGCAATTTAAATTATTGCACCCATTTTGATATATACAATTACTATCAATAGATTCTTCATAATTTTCTATTCTTACACTATAAATCGGTATTTAAGGAACCATAGAAATATGTGGCCTATTTTCCCACACCTTTATATAAAAATTAGTACAACCTGAGTTCAGATAATTCTAACCACTATCATCTGAAATAAACCCATACATTTTAAATTGTATCATTTTACACGAAAAAAATCAAAATAACTGTATATTCTAAAAGCATTTTAGGACTATTAATGAAATTTCTCATAAATTTCACTTTTAAATTTCCTTCAAATTTAATACTACCTATTTAACTAACATCAGTTTATATCGAAAAAATTAAAATAGTTGTGTATTCCGAAAGTATTTTAGGACTAAACAATTAAATTTAAATAAATTTGACTTTTAAAATTCCTTCATATTTTTCTCATTGAAAAGGAAATATTTAATCTCAAGGCACACATAACTCATGATTTTTAAACTAAATAATATTTACGAAGTTAGTTATGAAGTTATTCTTGGTAGGAAATTTGAAGTAGTAAATAGTTTAAGAAAATATATTTTATCAAAACACATATAATATTCTCATATTGTTTTTTAATTTTATTTAATTATAAAACCACTTTATTATTAAAAGTAGAGGAGTAAGAAAACTACAAAAATTTAACTTGCAAATCATGAAAATTTCTTAAAGGCAAGAAATTCATTTGCATTCCATCAATATTAAAATAACATCATAATCATTACTGTTTAAAGTTATACCCCTTCTCTTCTTTGACCTAATTAAAAAATCATTTTCAAATAATCCCTTTTAAATACGACATTGTTTATTAAAAAACTTATACACAACTATGATTCAACTCATTTTCAACTATGTATGTTTGATTTCTATATTGTCAAAAAATAATTTGTCCTAGACTATTACTTTTAATATACAATAGAAAAATTAATGATCCCTGTTAATAATTTGAATTACTAAAATAGTTGTGTATTATCTAAAAAGTACATAATTTGTCAAAGGATGTTTTGCAAGGTATTAATATTGTCATTAATTTATTTTTTAAGGGCGCTAAACCACTTAACAAACCCCCTCAAAAATTTCCAAAACTTAAAATTGCTTCGAATTTACAAATTTATTCCTTAAAAATTTAAGAAAACATGTTTCAATCAAACCTACATTCCTAAAGTAAATGTTCAATATTAATATTACAAAAACATTCCTAACAATAATAAGAAAAGGCATTTAAATTTGGTGACATAATATTGCCATTAATACATTTTGCAAGGGGTACTATAAGAAAGAAAATGTAACAACTCGCAAAACTCCCACTTTTAATATATATAAGATATAAGATATATAATGTTTAGAGCCTGATTTTGTGGATTTGATCCACTTTAAATATTAAGGTTAGGTTCTTATCTCATGTCTATAATACTGTAGTCTATAAATATAGGCCGTCAGATTGATTTGTTCCATTTATGGCTAGCAGACAAAATTCGAAAAGGGAAAGGAAGCACCTATTCTAGATATGTAAATATCAAAGTATCATTGTAGATTTTATCAAGTTTCGATGGCCATGGAAAATCGTATATAATTTTTATATATATTATTGTATTCAATTACAAGATATTGAGATCCTATTAAAACCCATAACAAGTGATATCGAACCTCAATATTAAGTTCTTAGTTATCAAAGAGTTAAATTTCATAATATAGTTGATCTAATTTTGCATTGACTTAATTTGCCGATTCAATTTCTTTAATCTAACTTGTTTTTAATATAAAGTGAAACAAGTTTTGGTGCAAAACTATGGTTACTTGGCCAATTGCTTAGTTTGTGTAGAAAAAATAAATTTAACCGTCAACTATGTAACTTTTTTTTTTTTTTTTTGAGTTCTAAATGTGTGCTCTTCGCACTTTTGATGTGCGAACTCTTTCGCACTTATAAAGTGCAAACCACAAACAATTAAAAAAAAAAGTTGCTAATGTGTCAACCAAATAAAGCTGCTCATAGCCTACGGCTAAAAAAAAAAGTTCGGCTGAATGCTTAGTCAAAGGATGTGTTATTGCTGGCTGAAACACAACAGCCTTTAACTGCCATGAATGTGAGTTTCAGCCAGGAGACACACCTGTGAATGCTAATTTCATTTAGGAGACACACCTGTGAATGTGAGTTTTAGCCAGGAGACACACCTGTGAATGTGAGGAATTCTATCTATAAATGGAGAGAGTTTTTATTTTCTTCCTTGAAAATTGATTAAGCAAGAATAAAGTTTACTATCTTCTTCCTTCAACTCTCACTCAGTTGGCAAGTGCTCCCTTCCAATGTCTTTAGGAGAAATTGAGAGAAAGGGAACGAGCATTACCTAGGCAAAAAGAAAGAGAAGAACAAGATGTAGATAGAGTGCGGTTGAAAGCACGTAGAAAGGAAGCATTGAATGTTATCAAGCTCTTTTAGTCGAAACTATGAAGGATCTGTAGTTTGAGAGTCCTTTCGTCTTGCTAGTTTTGACATCTATTACTATATTCAATTAGAAGCCACCATGCTACAAATGCGGATTGTTCATAAACTAAAAAGGTTCGTTTATTTAGTTAGTGGCATGGGAGTAACTTGATTATTATTCTAAACCTTGGTAGTACTTTACCATACTCATTATTCATCCTAAGAAACCAAGAAGTAATTTGGTTCCTAAAATAAAAAAAGAAATGCCTGACTAATATCTAAGGGGATGTTTGTTGACTAGGATGTTTTATTTTTCCTCTGTTTTCTCTAGAATCTTGCCAACTAAAGAAGAAACATGTTTCTTTGCTGTTTATATTTCCATTTATCATAACAACAGTTTGGAAATAATAGTGTTTTCTAACTCAGAAGTTGAGTTTTCACCTATTAACATCAACGACAAACTTGTGTTTCTGGACAAGGATATGGATAAACATTAAAGTTTTCAGTTAGTTGTAGTTTGTTAGAGCAATAAATAAATAAATAAAAGAAGAGGAAAGTGTTAGGTGATAGTTCAAATTTTGGATCATGCATGTGCATATACTTCAAACCCATGAATTTTGAGACCAAGTTTTTTCCTTCAATGAAAGGAACTGTCGATGTGAATTCTAGGAGGGGGTCAATTTGATCTGCTTGTCATGGTTGTCTTTCTATTGCTATAAATAATGTGATAATTTAATGTGACAATAACGAAAAGTACATGACTCTTTTTTTGGCACGTAATGAGTAAAATAATTTGTTTACAGTAGGATTGCTATATTCTCTTTGATACCATATTATTTTTTTGACAGTTATTAAGTACAATAATTTGTTTATAGTACTATCTATTATCAGGAGATAAAAGACGAAATGATTAAGTAACTTCAATGAACGACAAGTTATAAGTTGAAAAATGGAAAAGGCAATAATTTTATATATATTTTTTCTTTTATATGAATGTGTATACTAAATCAATTGTTTCTGTATTCTTGAATAACGAACTATTTATAACACAAAAAGCTAGTTTTTATTTTCTAAAAACAAATATTAATTTTAAATTTATCTAGTTACCATTGATTAAAGGAAATTCAGATGAATATAGATAACAAAAGGACCTTAACTTTTTTCAAATAACACATACACTAATTTCAATTCTAGTGGTTTAGATTCACACCTACCCAAGTTACATGTATTAAGTATTAAGCACCAAATACTTACGAAACTTTGTAAACACATTACAAAAAATTTTCATGGGCTTGATTTGGAAAATATATATTGAACAAAAGTGTACATCAATTTGGTCAAGGACTAACTAGGTAAACTTAAGACAGAGAAAAATGGAGCTCATATATAGGCATCCAGATCTCATCATAGTCTTGCGTATTTCATTGTCTCTTACAAGCATTAAGAAGCTCAAATTCTTGATTAAAAAGAATAGGTTTCAAACAAAATAAAAATAAAAAAAAAGATGAGAAAGACTATTGCAATATATTTTGGTGAACTTTACTAGAACCAATTGGTGAAACTATAGAATACTCCATCGTAAAAGTTGGTTTATGAAAAATATTTATTCTGATCCAAGTTAATTAGGTACATCTATCTTCAATCATATAATATTAAAAAGCAATACCGAAATTAGGCCATTCCTCTCAATTTTGTCTATCTCCTCCAAGACCAATAAATATTTGATTGATTTTTGTTGCATAGGATTTATTGAATATTTTAAGATATATTAAAATTATAATTGTTGAAAAGTTTGTGTAGTTTAGGGTTTAATAAACATGAGTTAAACATGTAAAAGTACTCTTTTTTTTGTACTACTATTATTTATTGAACATTGTAAGCTTTAGGGTTAGTAATTGGATTATAACTACACTTTATCTGTTTAGGATAATTTAAAATGTCAATTAAAAATTATATTTTTGGCAGTTGGACACTATGTCTCGTATAGGCAATTTGCCATTGTCCTTTCTCTCTATGCCTAAATATCATAATAGTTTTCCCATTCTTTCTCAAGTTTGTGATTCAGCTTTTGGTTCTATGCAACTTGTCGGCCAGCATTTGCATGAACAAATGGGTCCGGACTATCTTCGAGTAGACATTCCAAGCTCGTCACAAGATCTAAGACCACAACATCATAAAAATGGCTATCTCATGATATTGCTACACATAGACGTGGTGGTTGACATCGTCAGCAAGTTGTAGAGGATGATCAAACAACTTACACACATTGGGGCACGATGTACATCTGACTTCTTTGTCAACACCACTGATCATCCTAGCTTTTGCACATACTTCTCTCGCGTCATCCTCTGGTGCTTATGTTGCTGGCCCATCTCAATTTCATATGCTTGCAAATTCTTCCCCATTATGTCACCCTTCCGGATCTGCAACAGCATTATTAAGATAACATACCTCAAACTAGCTCACCCACTTTTTCACTGAGAGATGATGATATTTATACTTATTTTCAAAGTTTTGATGTTAATATACCTAATTTAGCTTATGAGTCTGGACAGCATCAAGATATTGATGCAATGATGACAACAACAATGATGACAGCTTTGATAATGAGGATGATGAGCCTATCAAGATGACATTGAGGCTAGGGTTAAGTGGTATAGACATTGATGTTCTACACCTAGGGAACCACCTAGGAAGACCAGAAGATAGGATATTGTCTCTTATTCATTTTGTATTGCCTTTATGTAATTTTTTTATATTGTCTTTATTCATCATATTTAAAAAATGCGTTTCAATTAATTATACTCTAAAATATTTAATCCTATAAATATTTATAAAATTCTAAACCCCAAAAACACCTTAAAACACCTAAATTTCTAAATCCTAAACCAAATGAAAAAGAAACCCTAAACCACAAAACTTTAAACTCTCAATCCTAAACCATAAAAAATCACATCTAAAGTACATACTCTAAAACCCTATATCCTAATATAAGAAATCCTAAAATAAAAATTGTTAAAAAATAAAAGACTCCAAAGCCCTAAAACCAAAGCCAGAACATTTATACAAAGCCTAAAAAAGTTGTACTCTAATACCCTAAACTTGAAAATTAAAAAATTTATACTCAAAAACCCCCAAACGTTTTGGGCAACAACAAAAAAATCTATGTTCCAAAACCCTAATAATAATTAATTAGGAATGGAAAGCATTTGAAAACCACAAAAGCATTATTTTGCATTTGGCAAGTCTCGTAAGCAAATTCTTCCGTTTTGCATTTGCAAAGTGTGAAAAGCAAATGCTTTCCTTTCGCATTTGCAAAGTGTGAAAGGAAAACAAATGCTTCCTTTTCGCATTGGCAAAGCAAAGTGCAAAACGGAAAAATTGCCTAACCAAGTCAAAGGCTCACACTCAGCAGCTATCTTTTTTTTTTTTTTTTGTTGAAAAGCTATTTTTTAATTTGAAAGACTTGTATAAGTCTTTCGCACTTCCAAAGTGCAAAGGAATTGCACATTTCCAAAGTGCGAAAAGCACACATTTAGAACCCAAAAAAAAAAAAAAAAATTGCATGGTTGCTGGTTAAATTTATTTTTTCCATACAAACTAAGCAATTGGCCTTTGTGGTCTATCGTAGTATGGATCTCCGACTAAACATTTAGTTTCTTTAATAAAGCTTTGTATTGTCTTTCACAAAAAAATGGTGGCCAAATTGTTTATGAATAAAGCTTGTGTACTTTCATGCCTAGGAAACAGAATCTGTTTTGCTAGCCCAACCTGATGTAATACTTTATTATTTTCTTAATTCTTAGTCAACTGATAGAGACATGGTTTATTTGTTCATGTGTCGTTTGTCATGCATGAATTCATGATCTAGTACGATTCCAAGAAAAAAAAAAAAGGGATAAGGGAAACTTGGCAGTTGTTATTGAATTCCAATTAAAATTTGTTAATTTATCATTATGACTTATAATCTAAATGAAATTGTTTATCTCATGTCAATATCTGTGCTTCTAGACGTTTTACATTCTGATTAAGAAATATTTTGGCATTTATTTGTCAATAAGATTAAGCTGTTTAGCAATTTTAAATATAATTCAAATAATAATTCTCAGTTAAATAATTTGTTGAATGATAATAATAATTCTCAGTTAAATGATGTATCGAACAATTATAATTAGTACCACCCAAGCAGTTATTATTATAATTCATAAGATTATTCAATAAGGATTCTAAAGTGTTTGTCTTTTAAAATTATATATTTAATTGCCTACTAGAAAGGGTAATTATTTATACTTAATTTTAGAAGGATTGAGTATAAGTGAGAGAGTAATTTATGGCCTTAAAAGGATTTATCTACCCAAAGGGGATGAATTTTCATATGATAGTCTCACTATCCACTTGTATTGGAGTATAGTGAGAGTATAAGTATGCTAAATATTCTGCATGAATGTAAATATCTAGTATTTTATATTAAACTCTTATGCGTACATTGTCATTGATTATTTACTTCTATTTAGCAAATTATCAGATTATATTATTTAGTATAATTGTTTTATAGTTTGCACTATTCCAGTGAATAATCAAATTTATTCTATTGAGACTTTGAGTGAAACAACTATGCAAGGTAGAAAAGTGATATCGAGTTAGCTCTTGGTTTATTTGATCCCGATATAGCCCTACATGAAGATGAGCCTCCAAAGCATATTGAAGGATACACTACTAAAGAAATTGCTTATTTAAACAAAAATGCGATAAAACTAACAAGTTAAATATAAAGTTATAAAGAAGTCTATCTGTGAGTCTTTTTGTGGTAGTGTGAGAACTATAGCCACTGTTAAAAATTTGCTTGAGGCCATAGGACGACAATTCTTAGAAACTTAAAAGGATGAAGTTGGGGGTTTAATTGAAAAATTGTCCAACATAAGGTATGATGGGATCACTTTGGTTGGCATCTTTGTTATGGAGATGCAATCAGGTACCAATTTCTGAAAGGTCCTTGTTTCAATAAACTTTAAATGCTTTTCTCTCTTCTTTCAAAAACATTAGGTCAGTTTATAATGCTCAAAAGGAAACTTGGGGTGTTAACGTACTCCTTGATGTTTGTATTCTAGAGGAGAAGAAAATTAAAAGGGAGAAAAATAAAAGAGTAAATTTGGAGGATTATCCACACGGGATAAAGGGGAAAATAATAAGTCTACTTACCACCGCCATAAGAAAATAAGTTTAGGAATAAAAATAAGGGAAAAAGTCAACACAAATCTGGTTAAGCTCATAATCCATGAGGTCTTAAACTTAACATCAAGAAGGATAATATTTGCTGGTTTTGCGGTGATCAAGATCGTAGGAGGAAACAATGTGCTAAATTTCAAAGATGGCTAGAAAATAAGAAAAGGATGTGTGTTTCACATGTTTTTGTTTGTTATTAGTCCATTCTAGTTGGTGTTCCACCAAATTCTTGGTGGCTTGATAGTGAGAAATCTATTCATATTATTAATTCCCTATAAAGGGCCATATACAAACAGAAGCCAAATAAAGAGAAAGTCAATGTAACACACATAATAAACTAAGAAGCAAAGTAAATTTATCTTAAATCCCTTCAATCTTAAAGTTTTTCTTCAATTCTAGCATTAGTTTCTAGGGTTTCAACTTTGTTCTTCAAGCTTTTTCTTCCTTCTCTCTCCCGACCTCTACCTTTCTTTAGTCTATTTGCTACTTACTCTCCTTGTTTGAAAGACTTTAAGGCTAGCTAAATAAATGAGACGCTTGTTTCACTGTTTGCCTCCCTAATTGACCAATTTTTTTGTGACAACTTCACCAACTTGTTTACGTTGGTGTGTTGATCTTGACAAGCAGTTTCTTTCATTCTTTTCTTTTTCTTTTTATTTTGTTTTATTTGGTTATCCAATTCTGCTTAATTAAGAGCTCATTAAGTGTCTAATTATGTCATTTAGGATATTATATATGTAATATACGCATAGTTCATAACTAATGTAAGTTGCATTATCACTACTTGGTCTCAGGGCTTTCAAACGTAACAAATTTAATGGTTAGGTTCAATTGGTTAAATCATTAACATTACCCAATTAACCTAACCCTAATAATTTATTAACATATAAAAAATAATTAAACAATTAAAATTTTGAAAATGTTCATGGCTAGCCCTCACAATAAGAAATTAAATTTGTCACCAATGACATTGAAAATTATTTATTACACACACAAATCGAAAAAAAAAAGAGAAAATAAAGGGAGAGAAGCATATAAGGTTGCAACATATGACTTAACAATGAATTTAACATCGAATAATCACCTATCTCTACGATTTTGGCACCACACCTCGACTTGTCGAAGATCAAATCCAACATCGCATCCAATTCATTCTTATGTTCTACAAAGCTTTAGTCCATTTCCTTATAACAAGTAAAAGAATTGTAAATGAATTGAAATAAAATAGGTTGCATATGTTTTTCTATTTGATGCTATATCATCTATCACATTTTCTTATCTTTTAATGCCGGTTTATTTCACCTTAAAAAAAATTGTAATGTACCATGTAGAATAATAAAACAATAATTGATAGATTTTCAAGATCATTAGTTATATCCAAAAAAAATAAAAGAAGTTAAGACGTGAAAAAATAGTAATAAAAATGAGAATATTGAAAGATATAATACAGTGTTCGAGCTTTTGCACTTTTTAAAACTCTCTTCAAGAATAGCAATTCATTCTTTTGGAAGTCAACTTTTCTTTTTTGACTTCAACCCATTGTCAATATCATTACCATCCCCACACATTTGTTCTTCATTTGCGAAGGATAGATCCAAAGAATGGGCACATTTGTTTTTCTCCTAGTTGGACAATTCAGGCACACAATTTTCAAAGCTAATTCCAAGGCTAAGTTTGGTGTTGTAGATATCTTCATCTCCTATTATTGGTTGTATTCAAGGGAGAGATAGAGATTCAATTGGGTTGTGAAAATGATGTTGGGAGGAGAGGGGATTTATATATGCTGTGCAAAATTGTTTTGGAGTGGTGGAATAAATGGTTAGTATTTCAAATTTATTTTAAATAAAAGAAGCATATCGTAATAATAAATTCGTTATTTATCTGAAATTTCCATGTATTTTAGTGCTAATGAAAACTTATGCTGCTTTATAACTGGTCACAATTATTTTGATCCCGGCAAAATCTAATGTAACTTTAATATCAAAGAAGCTCCCTTCTTAATCATTTTCGATGTAATCCACAAGAAACTTGCAACAACAAGGTGAAAGGGCCCACAACGTAATAATGAATTTATTATTACAATATGTTTCTTTTATTTCACAAGACAATACAAGCCAATATGGATGCTTACAAGGCAAAATGTATTTATATTTTATCTTAAATGTTTTAATTGATACACTTCACGTTGATTTTTGTTGGCCCTTTCACCTTCTTGTTGTAGACAAATGGTACGAAATAAGGCAAGTTTCCTATGGATTACATAGAGAGTGAATCAGAAGGGAGCTTCTTTGATAATTAAAGTTGCATTAGATTTTGCTAGGATCAAGAAATTTTTGACTGGTTATGGAGCAATATAAGTTTTAATTGCCACTAGAATACTTGGAAAGTTTTAAATAAATAATGAATTCATTATTAGATATGTTTCTTTTGTTTGAAATCATTTTGATGTAACAACCATTCATTCCACTGCTCCAAAACAATTTTATACAGCCTATATAAATACCCCTTTCTCCAAACATCATTTTTCACAACCCAATTGCATCTCTATCTCTCCTTGAATACTACCAGCCATGGGAGATTAAGATGTCTATAACACCAAACTTAGCCTTGGAACTAGCTTTGAAAATTTTATGCTTGAATCATCCTACCAGGAGAAAAAAATGTGCCCTTTCCTTAGACTTGTCCTTGGAAACAAAGGACAAATGTGTGGGAATGGCAACAATATTGACAATGGGGTTGAAATAAAAAAGAAAAGCAGACTCTTGAAAGAACAAACTACCATCTTTGAGGAGAGTTTTAAAAAGTGCACCAGCTTGAACATTGTATTATATTTTTCAATTTTCTCTTTTTTTACTACCTTTTCACATCTTAAATTTTTTATTTTTCCTGGATATAACAGATAATCTTGAAGATCCATCAATTATTGTTTTAATATTCTGCATGTTGCATTACAATTTTTCTTAAGGTGAAATAAACTTCCATTAAAAGATAAGAATGTGATAGATGATATAGCATCTTATAGTTGGAACATATACAACTTATTTTATTTCAATCTGTTTACAATTCTTTACATGTTATAAGGAAATGGACTAAAACTTTGTAGGAACATAAGAATGAATTGGCTACAATGTTGGATTTGAAGCCTTGACTAGTCAAGGTACACTTCCAAAATCGTAGGGCCAGGTGATTATTGAATGTTAAATTCATTGTACGGTCATATGTTACAACACTATATGCAACTCTCCCTTTCTTTTCTTTTCTTTTTTCATTCATATTTATGTGTACATTTAATAAGTCTCAATGTTACTATGACAAATTCAATTTCTTGTTGTGAGTGCTAGCAGTTAACAGTATCAAAATTTTAATTGTTTATTTACTTTTCTCTGTGTTAATACAACAATTGGGTTCAGGTTAAGCTAGTAATGTTAGTGACTAAACTAGTTAAACCTAGCCATTAAATTTGTTACACTTGAAAATCCTAAGACCAAGTAGTGATAGTGCAGGTTACTTTAATTGTGAACTTTGTGTTTATCACATATATAATAACATAAATGATATAATTAGGCACTTAGTGAACTCTTAACTAAGCATAATTTGATAACAAAAGAAAAAAAAATAAAAAAAAAGAGAAAGAAAAAAAGTAGCTGATTGTCATGATCAACACACCAAAATAAGCAAGTAGGTGAAGTTGTCACTTCACTTAAGAATTGGTCGACTAGGGAGGCAAATAGTGAAGCAAGCTCTTCACTTATCTAGCTAGCCCTTAAAGTCTTTCAATCAAGGAGATCAAGCAACAAATAGACCAAAGGAAGGGAAAGAGAGCGGGGAGAGAGAGAAGGGAGAAAAACTTGAAGAACAAAGTTGAAACCCTAGAAAACTAAAGCTAGAATTGGGGAGAAACTTTGAGATTGAAGGGATTTAAAATAATTTCACTTGATTTCTTGGTGGATTATGTATGCTACTGAGTTAATAAGTTGTATATGTGATGAATTAAGAAAGGAGATCTAACTGGAATCTAACAAACTAAAGTTGAAAATGGATTGAACTCTTATAAACTTGTATGTGCAAGGAACTTTGAGCAGTGGAAATATCTTGACTTGGTTTGTAGTGTACAAACCCTAAAAGACCAACAAACTAATTGAAAAATCAGGTCTACAAACTATGGTTTAGTGTGAGTCAACTTGTGGCTAAATTTTGACTATGTTATGGTTTAAAGCATCACTTGATGTCTCATAGAAAGTTGTTGTAATTGAATTTAGTTTCTAAAGTACCAAAATTGTAATATTTCAAAGAGTATAGACTAAACTATGACTATTTGAACAGACACTAGTCATGTATTTGCCACCTAGATCCACAGATTTGAGCTTGCAGATCACCTTCTAGAGCTACTGACCTAAATTTGCAACTCTAAGATCGCCGATTGACTCCATGGATTCTCTCTGGACCATTCTGACTTGAATCCACGACCCCAGACCCACAAATCCTGCCTATGAATTTTCTTTAGAAAACCCTAATTTAGTATGAATTCAATCAATTTTAATTCGAGTATTGAGTCGTTTGCACTCAATAATATGTACAACTGATATCTAAGCTTGAGCAAAACTGGGAGGACCTTATAGCCTTTTGAACCATATTAGTGAGTGTTCACAAACTTGTTTTATAGCATTATTTGACAAGTTGATTGACATTTGCAATTGATTGTCATTTACTGGAAAATGTGAATAGTTGCTCTAGTAGTTGTAAAGCCTACTGTTTGTCAATACTGTTATTATTTATTGTCAAATGATAATTGTTACTTGTGCATCCTATGAATTCGGTTGTGTACTTGCACCTTGGAGGTCTTGGGTCGTGCCATGTGTAGGTCAATTTTGCTGAGCCAATAGCAAGTCTAGTCGTCAAACTTTGGCCGCCTTGGCTACTCATCACCCATTGGCCTGTGAGGAAGTTTTTGTAAGTTTTGGAGGTATGCATACTATATTGGATAACATTTAGGTTTACCAACCAGAGATGTTGCTATGGAAATAAAGTGAACTTCGAGTGAAGTAGGGTAATATTGAAATAATGTACGTCATGGCAAATGATACTAAATTGTTCCTCAATTGCTATTAAAATATTACTGCATTGTTACTGAGTGGAATTGTTGCATTAGCAATAAGTATTGAATAAGGATTTTTCACCAAGTCTTACTGCATCCTCCGTTGACTTTGTGATTAACTGCTTTTACTACTTGTTCCATATGTGTTAATTGTTTGAATTGCTTACTTGTTGAAAATGAACATTTTATGAAGATTTTCTAAACTCATTTTTTAAAATGAACCTCATTGAGCATAAAACTCACCCTTTATGCAAATTTAGGTCAAAGGGAAAAACAGAGAGGATTTTGAGATTTTTGTAATAATGGTATCTTATAAAAAATTTTGTACACAAGGCCAAGATGGCATGCATATTGTATTTACTTTTGGATAACATATGTACAATTTAAGTTTGACTGTTCCTATCATTTTTAGTAAGTGAGACTTGACGATTAGACAGGCTCTCCGATCAAGGTTTGGAATTGGCCTTGGTTGGAGGTGTCACACTTGTAACCAAGGTCAAAAAATTTAGCAAGCTAAAAAGGAATTACGAGGACTCGAGTGTGGAAAATCTGAAGTTGAAAAAGTTGAAGATTTAAAAGCATTTGTGACTACTCAAAGAAGGATTTTGAGATCAACTCAAAAAGGGTGTGGCAAGTTCAATTTGTGCCACATGCAAGAAACTTGAAGGAGATCCCCAAGGGAGTGGCATGCAAAAATTGAAAAGGCAATAGCAGTCCCCTCTATAGATGACATCACCAAGTACAAATTGAGAGGTTTAAAAGTTTGGGGTTGATAGAATGGCCAGTGAGAATTGCTAAAGAAAGAGAGAGGGAGTTGTCGAAGTTTGAAATTTTTAGTTGGATAAAGTTGTAAGCCATTTTAGTTTTCAATAAAGAAAATTTTGATTGGCACTCTGTAGCCATCAACATTAATAAAAAAGAACTTGAAAATTCTTAAACTATTTGACTTAATGGTCGATGGATTGTTTTGTTTATATGAAACAGTGTATTGTGTTCTTTATTGACAAATATCTAATCAGATAGAAAGCCGTATATTTTAAAGGTCGAGCTTGTGTTTTTCTTTTCTTTTTTTATTTTTTTGAGAAAAAATTATATTAACTCATAAGATCATCTAGTATTTTATACATTTTGACTGCTTCATAATAGTTATTTGTAACAATTGTAGCATTATTTGAGAAGTTTAAAATAGTAAATTCGTAATTATTTTCTCAACTATATACTTTATCGAAAAAATAAATTGTCTTGATCTAAACTCAAAAAATTAATTGTAAATGTTTTGTAGATTACTTTTCTTAGTCTATTCTATTAAGATTTACTTATTATATTATATTTGACAAATCGTTGTTTGATTGTTGAAATTATATATAGGATGATAACTTTATCTGTTTCCCATTGAACTAAAATAATATCCAAATAATATCTGGTGTACCCCTCAAAGTACATAAAGTTCGAGTGAAGCCAAAACATAATATAAAATATAATGAAACAGTTATGTTTGAATGCTCAATTTGCATCGTTACAAAGGTTTTTGATACTTCTTAATAGGTACATGCACCTTTATATGGGCGTTAGATGGTTTTTTTTTTTTTTATTTAAGACAAGGGAGGGCGTTAGATGGTTAGTAGAACGTATGTAGACTTTGGAGGATTTTAATGTAAGTACTCAATTTATATCTTTAAGGATATATTTTACTATTAACAAGAAACTTTTACAAGTATAAGATAATTATAAGTCAGAGTAACCACATTAGTATTTCAAGAAAATCATTATATAATATTTGAGTTAAATGTAATTATTCGGTTATTAAATGCTAATAACCATTTAACATCAGAAAAGAAACTTCTTCCATATGTCATTTATTTGAATATGGAATTATAAGTCCTAAATAATTAAACCACCAAAATCTCTCATTGGCATTCAAATAAAGAATAAATAGAAAACTTATCTAATTAAACTACTAAAACCTTCAAGTCTTTCAAGTCCTATTAGAAGATATAATTTGACAAATCATATCGTCATTGTACATTTTTGTTAATGTACAGTCAATAACACTTTGCTATGTCTTTTTTTTTTGGGTCAATTGGCAAAATTTATTCTACTCCTACTCTTATACTAGCCTATTCTAGGGGTGGGCCCAACTGGACATTGGAGAACTAATGGGAATTAAACCATCGTCGGATCAGACAGATGCACTACGTACACATATGGAATTTTTATGGAAGTCAGTTGGAGAACTGATAGAAATTGAACCACCATAGGACCAAACGAGTGCACTACATACCCATATGGATATTTTTATTGGAGGCAATATTTGAACCGTTTGCCTCTCATCCTATTGTGATGTCACTTTTCTTCTTCATCAACTTGACTTATAAACTTCCAGAATATACAATTAACTCCCACTGCGAAAGTGTAAGCCTAGGACTAAATTGACTGATACATAAATTCAACCATCTCACCCCTCCCGATCGGCCCCATGCGGGGGACAAGAGAGGAATGAAAACGGCAAATTAAGCAATGGAAAATTGTTCTAATAGTTGACTAAATTCAATTTATTTAGTCGCATATGTTGATTATGATTACTTAATAGAAATACATTTCTTTTATATAGAATTTCTACCAATTATAATCATGTTCCATTTTTTGTAATTCGAATTAACCCTTACTTATCCTACTTCTTAATGTAGCTCGTAAGAGAGACTTCCTAAATGTCATTTACTTGGGAGTTATTTTTCGTAGTGCTGAGCACAAACTCAGCAAAATGCTTTAAAGAACAAAGATTGAAGATTAAAAAGAATTACTAAATTGAAGAAAAAGCAAGATCTTGAGGACTAAAACACTAAAATGTAGCAGTACCTTGTCATGTTTTCGCAACTCAAGTTAGTTGTAGACCAAAATTTCTAAAATTTTGTCATGGCCTTCCACAAAAGAACAATGAAGTTTCACTACCTTGATTCGGTAGAACGAACCTTGAATTTCATTCAAGAACTCCCATACTCCCTGCCTTGATTCGATAGAAAGAACCTTTACAGCAGCCATCTTTCCATTTTTAGGCTTTCCCTACAAACAAAAGATATATCAGCATGATAGGTGATCTCAAATGGTCAACTACCTATATATATCCATTTGATGCATAAAATGAATCAAAAGAAGTTTCCTTACCTTGTAGACGGAGCCAAATCCACCCTTCCTGATTTTGTCGGTTGGACTAAAATCATTAGGTGCAATTATTAATTCTTTGTGGAAATCAGAGAGCTCGTGGATCATTCACACCTGATCAAGCAAGAGACATGAAGAAACATGATGCATAGGGTTGTTGGATGGCATTCATAATGGTTGCCGAATCCAATTATCTGCCTTCTCTATAACCTGAATTTAGAACCCAGTCAAATCAGACTACAAAAGCCCTGCAAATAGATTCTTGGATGGTTACGGTAGTAGCCAAAATAAAGGCAAACTCTCGTCTAAATTTTGTCAACTCCTTTCACCTAGTCAAAATCCCGTCTAAATTCTTGCCACCATTAGTCCTAGTTCGGATAAATTTCATTGATCTAATCAACAGTGTCTCCCTACCTATAGGCACGTATGTTATTTATAAAAATGGATATTTTCATATTAAAATTTTGGTCAATTTCTTCTCTACCTATAGCTGCTCTAGAGGAAACTGAATTAGAGCCTATCAAATCAGAATATAAAAAGCATACAAGTCTAATAAACTAATCACTGCAATTGGATTGATGCAAATAGAATTCTTGAATGGTTAACGTACTACCAATTACGGGTATAATCTATGTGATCTATCCAAAATAACGGCAAACTCTCGTCTAAATTCGTCAACTCCTTTCACTTAGTCAAATTCCTGTCTAAATACTTACCACCATTATTTCTGTTTGGGATAAATTTGTTTGACCAAACCAACAGTCTGTCCTACCTACAGACACATGTTATTTATAAAAATAGATATTTTCATAGTAAAATTTGCCATATTTTTAAATTTTCAAATAATTTTTATTTTCAAATTAACTTTCAATTTGATCCATGAATTGTATTAGACTAATGATGGTTGAACAACCTAATCCTCACCAAACTATGTTTTGAAAAAAAAAATTTGGTGTAAGAATCGAATTAAAAAAATCTAAATAAAATTCTTACAAGATGCACAAACTTTTATTAAGGAGAATTTCAAAAAATTGTTCCTTGTAGCACCAAGCCGAACCCCCTGCACTTGAAATCAAACTATTCATAACATTGGAGTTCTGATAAACATATGGAAATTAATAAAAATATAATATCCTTGGAAGCTCAAAAAGAATTTATAGTTCTTTAGATTTCTTTTGACTTAGAAGCATGATTGATATAAAATAGGTTTATTGGGAAAAAAAAAAAAGGTCAGTAGATCCACTCCCTTTCCAAGCTAGTGCATCCCTGCCTGTGATGCTTTGTCTCTTCCTCTTTGCCCCATTCTTGCTTTAATATAGAACAGAAAATCTCAATGAGCCACACAATGATGCAGAGCCCATTGAATTATAAGATAAGAGTTAAGCTAATTAAGAATGCAAAAGTTTAACACAGCTAAAAATCATATAAAAATAGCTGCATATTGTTACTTATTGATACAATACAAATAAAATCATTCTACAAGACATAGTTGAAAATAAAATATCAAAGCCACCTCACTAGAATATCAAAGCCTCTCCAATACATTTATACTCAGCATGATTGGTGACTATATTGCTATCTAGGAAATCACAAGCATCAAATCTATTCTCAATATAAAAGTATGATGAGTCTTGGGAGTGTTAGCACAATTTGGCCTTAATTTTTCTATTCCAAATTCAGCCTTTTGGTTTTGATTCAATGGGCTAAGAGTCTTGTCCTTATTTGGCAATTTAGTAATTTGTGAATAATCTAAACAATGTATGAAGACAAAAAGTAAAATTTCTAACTATTTATTATCATCTTATCAAAAATTATGTTCATTGTACTACATTTAATTGACTAATGAATATATTCACAAATTAATAAATTAGTATTGCAGCAAATTATCCTTTTCCTTTTTTAAATTTTTTTATCCAAGTCAAATAAAAATTTGGTGATTGATTAACTAACTCAAACAATTGCAAATATAGTTCAAGCTTAAAACCACAAATGAGGAATTAGTTAAATGGTTTATAGCTTTGAGTTAAACTGTATATGATGGATGCAAAAAAATCAAGCAAACATTTTCAAAGAAAAATTTTAAACAAACGTAGCACTAAGAACTAAAAATAGTACAAAATGTAGCAATATCTTCCAACTGTATTCTCTATTTAAAAGTATGATGGGTCTTGGAGTATTAGCACAAGCTGGTGTTAGTTTTTTTTTTTTTTTTCAAATTTAACCTTCTACTTATGAATCAATAGGTTAAGAGTCCCGTCCTCTTTTTAATAATTTAGTAATTTACAAATGATGAATACAATGTATGAATACAAAAAATAAAATTTCTAATTATTTATTATCATGTTGTCAATAATTATATTCATTGTCCTATATTTAATTGATTAATGAATATATTCAAAAGTCAATAAATAATTGTTGCAACAAATTATTCTTTTCCTTTTCTTCTAAATTTTGTGATCCATATCAAATAAAAGTTTAATGATTAATTAATTGAAGCAATTGCAAATACAGTTCAAGCTTCAAACCACAAATTAGGAAAAACCTATATGATTTATAGTTTTGAGTTTAACTATGTATGAAGGATGAAAAAAAAAACAAGTACACGTTTTTAGAGCATAATTTTAAACTAGCATAGCACTAATAATTAAAAATAGTACAAGATATAGAAATATTTTCCAAATCTAGTGTTTATAAAAAAGCATGGTAAGCCATATATTGTTAGCACAATTGGGTGTGAGTTTTTCTATTCCTAGGTTTTCTATTCCAAATTTAACCTTTTAATTATGATTCAATAGGTTAAGTGTCTTGTGCTTTTTTGATAAGTTTGTAATTTATAAATAATGAATACAATGTATGAAGACAAAAAGTAAATTTACTAATATTTATTATCATGTTAGCAAAAAATTTTGTCCATTGCACTACATTTAATTGACTAATGAATATTCACAAATCAAGAAATTGCAGTTGTAACAAATTATCCTTTTCCTTTTTTTAAAAAAATTGTGATCCATATCAAATAAAGGTTTTCGGTTTGATTACCTAATTCAAACATTTGCAAATATACAAGCTTCAAACCATAAATTAGGAATTGCCTAAATTTGTAATAGTTCTGAGTTTGCCTATCTATGAAAGATGAAAAAAAATAAAGTACATGTTTTAAAAACAAAATTTTGAACAAACGTAGCACTAATAACTAAATATGGTACAAGATGTAGCAATATTTTTCAATATTAAAAAAATTAAATGGATAAATACTGTTAGATTTTGCAACATAATTTTATTTATTAAAATTTGTTTCCAAAAAATTCTTCAATATGACAAGAATTCTCTAACAAATCGATTATGATTGTATAATATATATACACACACACATATATATATATAACAAACTAAAAAAGGAAAATGAACATCTTTTAATAATTATGCCATATAAACATAGCTTAGGACTTAATAGTCCTTATAGTTTGGAAGAAAATATCAAAGAAGATATATAAATGAATTTAATAGGATATGATATTCTTGTAAAAAAAACTTATGCCTTTTTATGTCAATAATGTAGAACAAGTTTTATTTGATTGTAATATTTCTTTACTGTTAAAAAAAATTTGCGTCTTGCAGAAAATAACTAAATTAATTTTATGAAACTTATTTAAAATTTGTTCAACCATCTTAAAAATCTAATATTTATTATAATTGAAACATTATTATTTTGAACATACTAATAGAATAAGGACTTGAATTCTAAAAAGAATAAATACTTTTCTTATTTAGAGTTGTATAGCTAAACAAATAGCTAACTTTAAAATCCACAACTGAATATATGTTAAAAAAAATTTTCTTCACCATATTAATAATTACAATTAAAATGTACATTGAACAAAGTTTTTTTCACCTTATTAGTAATTACTATGAAGATTTCTAAGCCATTAAATACTTTTACATGAGTTAGTATATATATCACTAGATTATAAAGTCAATAGGCTTTAACTTTATCATCAATATTTGTAGAAGGAGAAAATCACTAGTTTTTTTAACAATGTTGATTTATAAAAAAAAAATTGTAGTAATTATTATTTAAGTGCAATGATAGTTGAGTACATGATAAGTTCTACAAAAGATTTTTGGTATCATATTTGTGTTTAAGTACCAACTATACACTTTCTATAGAGCTTGTAAGAAATAATTCAAGATTTTTGATATTATGACTTCATATTAAAGTTATCTCTTTCAACAAAAACTTTTACACAGAAAGCATATAATCATTTTTGTATTGTATTTAGAATAAAAATATGAAAAAAAATTAGTGTCTAAAAAAATTTACATTTTGTGAAAAACTTTCACGTGCAAAACATGTGAGTTATTACTCGTGGTGATAAGAGGATGGTTTCATTATTTTTTCTTTTATGGGGTTCAAAATTTCTAGACATTTCTAACCAATATTGAAGGGCATCATGATTCATACGATTTATTCTCAAATGCTTGAATGGGAATTAATGGCCAAAATATTAGAGTAGACATTACTAAAATAGTAGAGTAGACATATAATGCAAAACTTGCAAAACTTGACAATGAAGCGTATTAATTAATAAGACGCATTATCTGGGATCGATTGGTCCTGGATTCGAGTCACTTGGGTTCAAGTCACTAAGGGAGTAGGTGAAGTCCCACTGTACTCCTACAAAAACATCAAAAGTAAAAACCTCATTTCTAAGAAGTGATGCCCATAATGGATACAAATTACCTACCTCTAAGCCCCATAGATTTAGCACAACATCCATAATTTCAGCACAACCGAAAACACGACATTGTTGCACATATAAATTAGATGCATTATACTGCAAATCCCCAAATACAGTTTCAAATTCAACTCGCTTGCTTGTAAGGCCTCTAAATCTACAAAAACAACTACTCTAACTAGCCAAACCGCAAGATGTTTCGGGTATGTAAATCCTGAACAACAAGGCAATTCACATATATTCTAAAAAACATTTTGATTGTCACTCATTGCTTGAGAAGAAATATTCAACACTGTTCTTTGAATTTAGCCAATAGAGGAAGTCCACACTTTAAATAGAACACAAAAATATCACTTAACAACAAGACATTTTGAATTTGAATTAGTTTTCTATTTGCTTAGGATCCCCAGCCCAGATAAGGCCATAGCTTGATTCAAGTAAACTGAGATAGACTTATGATGCCAAACAAAAAATCTCGACTGTTTGATGTCACAATAGTTTGTTAATTTGGCATTATCCCAACACCCTTTATGATTAACAAAATCAATAGGCCAATTTCTCCAATGAAGGTTTTTAGTTGGTCAAACTCATGAATGCAGAGATGAATTTCCTATGTCATTAATTGATGCTTTTCGATTTGACACATGATTATATAGATGTCACCCAAAAAAAATATACACACACCTTCCTTATTTACAGCTTATTGTTGGATTAAACAAAGATTAGTGGTAATCAGGTTGAATAATCATTTTCTTGCACATTCAAAAGTCAAAGGCTGTTACACACCTACATGTATATACATGTATGTGTGTATAAATATATGTATGTCTGTATGCATACATGTACATACATGTGTGTGCATAAATGTATGTATGTCCGTATACATACATATATCTACAAGAGTGTGTCTACTGATACATACATATGTATATATGAATATGCATATATTTACATACACACACATACATGCGTACACACATACATACATACACCTAGCTTCCCTCCATATGCAATCCAATTATCCTCTCTCTCTTTCTCTAGCTTCCCTCTTCAGCTTTTTTGAAAACTAGGGTTTAACCGTCTTCTTCCATGGTTGCGCTTCAACAGCAGGTTGAAGGGCAACCGCAAGTGCTTAATAGATCTTTCGCAGAGGTTTTAGCTTATCACGCTCCATCCCCAATCAAAATCATGCCGCCTTCACTATATAGAGGAGAGCGTGCTATTTCGTTCTCTCAGGCAAAAATTGAAAAGCTTGCTGCGCCTTTTAGATTTGCATTGGTTGGAAAGTTCTCACGTGGAAGGCCAAGCATGGAGTTGTTGCGAAAATCTTTTTCATCTATCGGTTTCTTTGGCACTTACACGCTGGGGTTGATAGATTCCAGGCATGTGCTTATCAGATTTCACGCAGAAGAAGATTTTCTTTGGTGTTGGTTGAGGGGAACTTGGATGATCCAAAAGTTCCCCATGCGAGTATTTAAATGGAACACTGAGTTTCAATTAGATAGATAATCGAGCCAAGCTCCAGTTTAGATTACTTTAGAAGGGCTGCCAACACATCTCGTTGACAAATCTGACTTGTTCATGATCGCTAGTGTCGTTGGGTCACCTCTAAAAATTGATACGACAACGGCAAGTCTAAACAGGCCCAATGTTGCTAGGGTTTGTGTTGAATTGGACGTCTCAAAAGACCTGCCTCAATGTCTTTGGATTGCAATGAGGCAAGAGGGCTTCTGGCAAAAAATTATTTACGAGGGTTTGCCCCATTATTGCACCAATTGCAATAAACAAGGACATGAAGTTGGAAGCTGCAGACTCATGAACAAAAAACCTTCTATCGGATACGGTTTAGCTCGTAGAGACAAGGACGTGGTGGCAGATAATATGAAGTTTGTTCCCAAACAGATTCTGGTCAGAAGTGAGTCATATCCTGAGGGACAGAAGTTATCTTTTGGCAGGAAAGATCGATCAGTTAAAGCAACAGCTTCACTAGATGACAACCAGAATAAACCAGACCTACAGAGTTCGAAAATACAAGATCATCATGATATAAACCAAGTTGTTTCAGTAATTGATAAAGAGGTTAAGGAGTGTATAACATCATCAGTTGCAGATTGTAAGGATAACGAAGTAACTCCTGTGCTGGATAAGGGTGCTGTTGTGGGGCAGCTTGATCTTTCTCCTGTGGCTGATGGTGATGATGTGTTGGCCGAGGGTGCTGATGCGAGACATAGGGATTATCCCCTTGTGGAAAAGGAGTAGCTGCTGTTCTCAACAAGCGAGAATAGAGAAAACCTAGTCGTGACTTTGGTAGGAGATAGGAAGCAGAAGATGATAGTTTCTAAGTAGCATGCGCCAGTTGCTACTGTTCCAGTTTATAATTCTCCAAAGGAGTTGCTTCAGCAATCTCCTAAAAATAATACATATGGGAAAACATTGGTGGATTGTGATGCTAGGGAACAGCTAGAGAATTGATTAACATATAACCAACAGCTAATTGTTGCTATTGAAATTATTGAGATAGCATGTCCCCGTGTAGAGGACTTGTCAACAATGAAGAAAATATGCAGCAGCTGGACTTCTATAATTTGGAAGTGTCTCATAGTCAAGTCCAAAAAGTCAAAGAGGCGACTGGGAACCTGCAAATGCTGTAAAACAAAAAAGGTATTCGCCCTAAATTTCAGTCGAATAGAATCTTACGATTTCAAGGAAATTTGAAGAAGTTAGACTGAAGTTAGGGATGGATGGTGGTTTGTTCAATACTTCTGGATCAGTTTGGATGTTCTATAAATCTCGTCTCATGCTCTTTTGTAGTGGAGAGTGTGCAGTATCTTTCTGTCATGGTTTCTACGTCTAAGTTTGTCTCAACATGTAAATTATCTTTTATTCATGCAAAATGTTTGGATGAAGATAAACAGGCTTTGTAGATCAACTTGCAAAATGAATGTGATAAGAGTTGCCCATGGCTCATTCCTGGTGATTTTAATCTTGTGACGACTGGACATGAGAAGAAAGGTGGTAGATCTTTCTAGTTCACTGAGGCGGAGGATTTTTTGAGGTTTATGCATGACATGCAATTCCTTGATGCTAGCTATTCTGTTTCTCCCTACACGTAGTGTAATAACCGGAATAGGATTGTGAGAGTTTGGAAAAGGTTGGAGAGGGTGTCGCGCCCTAAAAATCGTGGGTAGAATGGTACTAATGGGGTCGCTGATTGTCGCATCTCGAAAAGACGGTCCAGTCCGAGACTATTTTTTGAAAAGCAAGTTTTGGGAAAAAACCATGCGCGTGTGTAAAAAATCAAGTTTTTATTAAAAAAGTATTATTTAGTAGAAAATGGTATTTTAAAGAAAATAAGGCCGGGACTTAAAAAATGCGACAGTTTTGGCCAACTAATTTTTGAAAAAAGATTTTATTTGAAAAATAGAATCGCCACTTGGTACTGAGTTAGGGTGTACCAAGTCACCCGAAAATTATTTAACAAAAATAAAAATAAAAAAATTTATAAAATCATTTAAAACCTTTTTTCGACTCCGGTCTACGAAAAATGAGAGAAAAAGGTCCGGGAGTCATATTTGAAGAAAGGGAAGGCAAAGGCTTGCGTCTAAGGCACCCTTTCTACCTAGCCAAGGGTAGTTGCGAGGTTTAATCAAATTTTTCTAAATTAACCCTAAGTTCTATCGCGTTCGGATGTATCTAAATGAATGCAAATCCTAAGTCTAAATGTGAATATCGGGAGGGTCGAAATGTTCCATCGATGCTTGGTTGGAATTATCGCATTAATTGCGAAACCTGAATCGAGATCTCGAGGGAGTCACGAGTTTTTATGCAAAGTGTGATGCAAAAAAAAAAGAAAATAATAATATATAGTAAGTGAAGAAAGAAGGTGGGTATGCAACATGGCGAGTACGAGAGACTAATAACTCGTGACCGAATGTTCATACTCACGGAGGGGAGAACAGCATGTACGCCACCGCTTCCCATGTGAGTAGGCGATTATTTCTAGTCAGATCACACAAATATCCTAAAATCTAAGTGAAATGCCACCTAGATATCATGCATTATTAAAAATGTGTTAAAATAATAATAATAATAATAATAATAATAATAATAATAATAATAATAATAATAATAATAATAATAAAATCATGCCAAATGGAAAGAAAACTTAAAGTGTGTGAAGTGTGAAATGCACACGAATGCACCTAACACTAAAATGTCCTAAAAGTCTAGCGTTGGGCTAGCCCATTCTAAAAATCCCACTAGCGTTGGACTAATGGGAAAAGAATGAAGTCACAACTAGCATTGAACTAATATGGTGACAGAATACCATAAAATACGAATTAAATATTAAAGCGTGAATTAAAAAAGCAAATTAAACATATAAAGACATGTAAAATCAAGTAAGAACACATAACACATAGGCATAATATTTAGATGCAAAATCCTAATGAAAGCGGTAAAACAAATAAGCATATAAGTACGCAAAAGCAAATAAACCCTAACTATTACACCAGGGTTTAATTTACAATTTAAAAGGGGGAAATTAAAAATACCCTATCTATTACACTTTCTATCTAATTACACAATTTTTGTTAAAATATGAAAAAAATAATCTAACTATTGCATTGACTAATTAAATACAAAATATTATATTTTTTTAAAATAATAATAAAAATTCAAAATTAAATAAATTAAATACGTAAATGCGCAAAAAAAGTATGTAAATAAGAAATAAACAAATAATAATAAAAATAATGCATAAAATCACATTGAAACATATTGGAGCACATAAAGAGAAAAATCAACAAGGGATAAAGGATACCTCTTGAAAACCCGCTATTAAATGCTAACAAAATGAATAAACATGTCAAGGTGCCACAATTTAGGTAAAAATAAATTATAAAATGTAAATACTAATAAACTAGTAAAAATATAAAATTTTGCAAACTAGGGAGGAAAATCGCAACTTAACACAAATTCAGGGGGGGCAAAATCATAAATTCGAACAAATTCAAGTTGTAGCCATGCAAATTAAAGTAAATGGGGATAATCTTACAATTGAAAGTAGACTAAGGGGCTAAAATATAAATTCCAGCAATATTTGAGGGCAATAATGTAATTCCAGCAAAGCATAATGACAAAAATAAACTTTCAACAAGGTTGGGGGACAAGAATGCAATTTTCAGCAACACAAGGGACCAAATTTACAATTTTCAACAACACTCAAGGTCTAAAATATAATTCCAAAAGGAATTGGGGGTCAAAAATATAAATTCCAACAAGTTTAAAAACAAATTACAATTATTTTGGACATAATTGAAAGGAAACACAAATTCTAGGGAGTCAACTTAAATAAATAAGGACTTAAATGAAGTAAACTAAAGGTATTGAAGGGCATAATCAAACAATCAAGAACCTAAGGGGGCAAATAACAAATAATAAATAAATAAAAGAAACCAATCAAAACTACGTCATTTTATGTCAAAACGACGTAGTTTTGCTAATTTTTTTTTAACCGATTTTCTTCTTCCCTTTTTTTCTTTTTCTTTCCTTTTCTTCTTTCTTTTTTCTTTCTTTCTTCTTTCTTTCTTTCTTTCCAGATTCCTTTCTTCTCTCTTTTTTCTTCTAGTTCGTTCTCTCTCTCTCTCTCTCTCTCTCTTTCTCTCTCTCTCTCTCTCTCTCTCTCTCTCTCTCTCTCTGTTTCTCTTTTCCGAAATCCCCTCTTTCTCTCTCAGTCTCATCCTCTCTATTTCTATATTTCTTTTCCTCTATTTTTTTTCTTTCTCTTTCTTTCTTTCCCATTTCTTCAGCCCCTTCTCTCTATTCTCTCCCTCTCTCTCCGGTCGCTGCTCTTCTTCTGTCTCAGTTCTTCGCTCTCTCTTTTCGGTTGGAAATTGACAATAAACTTCCCCAAATCGATGGCTTCCTCAGTAAAGCTCGGATCAAGATGGTGATGGGGGCAAATAAGCAGACGAGGGAGAAGAGGACTAGAACTAACATTGGTGGGCTGAACTTTAGATATCATGAAATTGCTGGCTGCGATTGGATCAATCACAGCTCGATGATGATGTGTTGGGCACAATGGTAAGTGGCGGTGCGATGGCTGGGTGATTGGGATTCTGGCGGTTGTGAATGAACTGGTAGCAGGGATTGGAATTGTGGGTCTATTTATATACGTTTTTTTTTTTTTTTTGCAGGTTATAAGCAGGAATAATAATGGAGGGTTGTTTCATGAAATTGGATTCATATTGGGGCTGTGATTGTAGTGTTTCGGTGGTGAATTTGAGGAAAATTGTAGCTGTCATTGGTCATTTGTGGGTTGGGCATGGTGGCGACTGGTGGTTCAACAAGGGGTGATGGAATTGGTTGGCTTTTGGTGACTGTTTAGGCTGGCAATTGGTTGGTTGTGGGACTGTTGGGATTTGATCTTGTTTGAGCTATTGTTGTAAGGTAATAACATAGGTGATGCAGCGGAAAAATAAAAATTTATTACCTTAACCATGGATCTCTTTAACATATCTAAATGATTAACAAGGGGGGTTTGCATGAAGATTACCTTAAGCATAGAAAATTTCTATGCTTCTAGGCAAAGATCCTTCGAAGAAAATGTTAGATCTACCACGAAAAAGTCCTCCAAGCGTAAAGCCTCTAACGATATCCACACGAACAACTTCTTTGGGAACCTTGTAGGCTTGCTTGCTTTGACTTTTGAGTACTAGCTCCCTTGAATTATTTGAGAACACAAGAAGAAAAAAAACCTAACAATTAGGAGAGAGAGAGAGAGAGAGAGAGAGACGTCTAGAGAGAGAAAAAGCGTGCCTTCTTCTTTCTTCAATTTTCTCTCACTAGTTTTCTTTTGTGTTGCAATAATTCAAGAGTCAAAGCATGAACCTATTTATAGAGGAAGTATTCTAGTCTTTTAGGAAATAAAGTTAATTGGAAACCAAGAAGATTTAGGTAACTTACTTTAAGCTAATCTTTCTCCTTTAGGAAATCTATTCCATAAGAAAATCAATTAGTTATTTTATTTCTTTTAGAAAACCAATTTCCTGCAAGACTTAGAATATTTATAAATAAGTCCTTTAAGTTAATTTATCTCATAAATTAACCCCATAAGTATCTCATACTTATCTTAATTACATTTTAACCTAAAGATTTTGTTCTTAATGTGTGTGACCCATTAGGTTCCATTCACGTTGGCAATAAGTATAAATTATAATTCATTAATTGAGCTAGATAAATTAAACACTTTTAATTTATCATTAATTCACTAATTAATCAATTCATACTTATAGATCATAAGTGGCGTCTAGCAATGCATCATGACCACCCAAGTGAATAGGAAAGTCATATGGTAGATCATACCCTTCAATGACAATGTTACCGTGTAATTAATATCCTTTCACCACACTATATCCCAATTAGCTTATAAGTATAGTGCATACTTTTAAATGACTAATTTATATTTTCTTGTTCCAAAAATACAACTCTCCATGATGTATAACCTTGAAACTACTTCCAAGTTATACTATCACTTTTGCAGAAGATTTATGAGTTAATATTTCCAACAAGTGGCCATAAAGGGATATACTCTCCTATTATGGAGTTGATTACTCACTATCTTTCCATGTTTCAAACTATATCCAATTTCTAACCTATGGGCTACCCTTTTACGGGCACCGAGGAATAGAGTCAAAGTATAGCAATCCACACTCAAGATACTATGGTAATCTCAAATCAAAGGATCACTTACACCATTGCCATTAAGAGTTTAACCATTGGCACTATAGTTAAAACTCTTAGCGGATCAATCCAATGAACTTGTTCTCAAACAAGTATCCACATACCAGCTTAACTGTCACGCACACCATAGTTGATGAGATCAACTACTAGTTACCATAAGTAGAGGCAAAGTATGTGTTAGTCTATCCGCATTAATGATGTTCAATCTCATTAATACTACGACTAGGGATATTTAAGAATATGACTTTATGTATTAAAGTCTCATAATTGTAATCCTTACGATCTCTAATACACACTCAATATTCTAAGGACTTTATCAATCAAACAAGTAACATGGAAATATAAGTATAGACGATAAAGAAAAAATACCACATGGATAAATATAACATATAAAACACCTTAAACCATCTTGGTTTTAGGACATACACTAACAGTTGTGTTGTTGGCAGCCTGTGGTGATATGGTTGAGACGATGGTCCTTAGATGATTATAGGGGCTGTTTTTGGTGTTTGCAGCTATTTTTGGTGGGCTAATAGGAGGTTGTTCTTGGCTGTGATTTTCAAAAGCTTATGGCGAGGGCTTTGTGGTGTTTTAGATTGTTTTCTGCAGGTTTTAATGGTGATTGCAGTTGGTTTGTATTATTGTCTAGTGGTATTGGTGATGAAGGGGCCGGTAAATGGATTACACTTGGAAGCTATTTCTGCAGGTGATGGACAGGCAGTGAGTTGAGGAGATATGGTGGTCGAAGGTTGGGTGGAAGAACTGGAGTCTGGTGTAGAAGCTTTTCAACGTTAAAGCCAAGGTCTGATGATGAACAGTGAAATTTCAGGTTGAAGACGATGAACAGTAGTGAAAAATGAGAAACGGCAACCTTTTTTAGTGTGTGTTTTTTGGGTATCAAGTGTGTATGTTTGATCCTTAAACCACAAAAACTAAAGTGTTTGTAGGGTTTTCTATTTTTTCTCTTCTCCTTTTATTTTGCTGATTAAAAGGGATATTTATAAACCACTTATCTTGTTGACTAAGAATGCTATAAAATAACAAAAAGGTCACCGGTTAAAAATACTAATTTTATTTAAACAAATATTTTTTTAACCCAAAATTAAAAATTAATACATAGAATCTGACAGCAATCTCTAAAATTTTCAAAGATAATTCGAAGTAGATTTCAAAAATAAAAGCTAGAGCTTAAAACTGATAAAAACGCGCTTAGGTGTAAAATGACGATTTTGCCCCTAGACAACAAAAATACACAAAAAATGGTTATTAGCCTTGAAAAATTATCAAAAATTAAAAATAAACTCAAAATATTAGAAAATGCATTTATGACACAAAAATTGACAAAAAATAAATTTAAACTATAAAATGACGATTTTGCCCTTGGACAATGAAAATTTATAGAAAAATAGCTATTTACCTCAAAAAATTATCAAAAATTAAAAATAAGGTTAAACATTGGAAAATGCATTTATGACTCAAAAATTGATGAAAAATGAATTTAATCTGTAAAATAACGATTTTGCCCTTGTACAATGAAAATTTACAAAAAAATAACTATTGATCTCAAAAAATTATAAAAAATTAAAAATAAACTTAAAACACTAGAAAATGTATTTATGAGTCAAAAATTGATGAAAAATGAATTTAAACTGTAAAATAATGATTTTACCCTTGCGCAATGAAAATTCACAGAAAAATAGTAATCGTTTCTGAAAAAATCAAGAAAATTTAGAAACATGCTTAAAGAATTAGAAAAATGAATTTGGAACTAAAAATAAGCTAAAATGGTATTCGCGAAGCAAAATTATCATTTTGCCCTTGTGCTGGTAAAAATATAAAGAATACCAATTAAATTCAGAAAAATTATAAGAAATTAACAAATTCACATAAAAGTAAAAATATGAATTTAAAACCCCCAAAAGCTGATAGAAAAATATTTACAGATAAAATTACTATTTTTGCCCCCCAGATTATTGAAAAATTAAAATTTATCCCAAAAAATGCAAACATGCCCCTCCAATGTTTGAAAATAAATGGTAAGTCAAAATTTAGTGTCTACAGAGGGTTTTAGTGAACAATGCCTTTGGTGAGTTGAAGATAGAGATTTTAGTACAGCAGTTGTCACATTGTCCTTCAGATCACTTCACTAATATTGATCAGAGCAAAGATAAGGGTGGATGATAAATCTCGTCCATTTAGATTTCTTAATTTCTGGACTTCTCACCCTCAGTTTCTTCTCCTTATTGAACAGTATGGCAACGTCCTCAGTCTGGTTCTCTATTGGTAATATTGGGCTTAAAATTGAAGGCTGTTAAAGAGGCCATCAGATCGTGATCAAGGCAACAGTTTGGGAATATATTTGAAAATGTCAAAGTTCTTGAGGCTAGGGCTACTGATAGGAAGAAAGTGTATGATGAGTTGGGATCAGATCAGGACTTTGGAGGATTTACATGCTGCTCGAGAGGAGCTCAGCAAAGCTATTTGTATTGAAAGAGAATTTTTGAGGCAGAAAACTCGTGTCAAATGGTGGCGTGAAGGGACATCAACACTAGATTTTTTCATTCTTCTGTGGTTGCCCAGCAGAAGCATGTCTATTATACACAGGATTAAAAATTCTGAGAGGGAATGGGTAGATAATGAAGAAGACATTGGGACATTGGCTAGTAAATATTTTCAATCTTTGTTTTCTCAGGAGGAGATGGTGATTGACATGGAGCTGGACCACATCCCGAAACTTGTTCAGGAGGAGGATAATATGATGCTAGAAAGGGTGCCAAATATGAAGAAGGTTAGAAATCCGATTTTTTCCTTGAATGTTGATAGTGCCCCTGGTGCTGATGGATTTATAGGTAAGTTCTTTACTACGCCGTGAAAATTGTGGATGAAGATGTATATCGTACCTGTGGTAAGTTTTTTTGTGGGGAGTGTTTGCTTAGGAATTTCTCATCTATCCTAGTTGTGCTAATTCCTAAGGTTAATCACCCACAGGACTTTTCTCAGTTTTATCCCATGAGTTTATGTACATTTGTTAATAAAGTTATTTTCAGAATATCAGTGAATAGGTTATCTAGTATTTTGCCTCGCATCATTTTTCCTGAACATAGTGGGTTTGTGAAGGGGAGACAAATTGCAGAAAACTTCATGTTGGCTCAAGAGATAATAAATGATATTAGGAAAAAAAATCAAGGGGAATATGTGGTGTTGAAACTTGACACGGTTAAGGCGTATGATCGTATTTCTTGGTTGTATTTAATTAATGTTTTTCGTACTTTTGACTTTGGTGAGATGTGAATTGATTTGATATGGAGAATAATATCAAATTGTTAGTTTTTCATTATAGTGAATGACATTCCAAAGGGGTTCTTTAGATCTTCTAGAAGGTTTTGGCTAGGGTACCCTATTTCTCCAGTACTCTTGATTATTACACCTGAAGGCCTGTCTAGATCTCTTAACCTTCTATCCCAATACCGGAGTTTTACCCCATTTTGAGTTCCTCATGATTGTCCAGTTATTACGCATCTTGCTTTCGTTGATGATGTTATCATATTTTCGAGTGCAGCTAAGAGGTATTTGGAGCTGGTTATGCAGGTACTGAAAAAATACGAGAGACAGTCTAGACAGCAGCTTAATTTATCAAAGTGTGGCTTTGTATGCCACCCAAATATGCCGCAGTCGAGGAATGCTGTGATAAAAAGGAGTACAGGTTTCATGGAGAAGTCATTTCCTATACGATATCTGGGTGCCCTCTTTTTGTAGGTAAAAGGAGAAATGGATTATTTTTCTGATATTTGTGTTTCTGTTGCTTCTAGAATTTTGGCTTGGTAGAATAGATTTCCTATCTATTGGAGGTCGATTGATCCTCATAAAGCACGTGTTGTCATCTATTCTGTTACACATTTTTGCAGCTACTAGTCCCCCCAAAAGGGTTTTTGTGCAATTTGAAAGGCTATTATCTGGATTCTTTTGGGGTAAAGAAGGTGATAGGGGGAAGCATCATTGGCTTTCCTGAAAAAGTCTATGTGCTTCGATTGATGAAGGTGGGATTGGCTTGAGATCTCTAGCGGACATTCATAAGGCTTTCTCTATCAAGCTATGGTAGAAGTTTCAAGAACAAAAGTCTATTTGGGTGAAATTCATGGCTGCAAAATATTGCAAAGTCTGTTCCTCCTTGTTCTATTCAGCAGATTAGACAGGATTCAGTTGCTTGGAAGAGAATATTGGCTTTTAGGGAGGTCACAGAGGATCAAATATGTTGGCTGAATGAGAATGGTGAGGTGTCTAACTCCTTTGAGGGTACCTCAGAGCTAGTGTGATCTCTAACATCATCAAATTAGTTTTCCCTAAAATTAGCTTATGATTGTGTTAGAGCTTGTAAGTTTTCTAGTTTCTTTTTTCAAAATATTTGGAATTCTTTTGTGCCTATTAAAATGTCTATTTTGATGTTGAGGTTGTTACATTAAAAAATTCTAACTAATGATGTGTTGAAAAGGATGGGTTTCCAGGGACCCTTTATGTGCTTTTGCTGTCAAAATCCTGCGATGGAGTCTATTAACCATAGTTTTTGCTCGAGTGATGCTCTTTCTAAGGTGTGAGAGTATTTTGGGGCTCCATTGGGTTTCAAGTTGAACCATCATCAGTTTCGAAATAGATTGATAAAATGGTGGCTCTTGTTTGTGGAAAATGAATTTCTGGCTTTCTTAGTTTCCATAACGCCTATTATAATCTTTTGGCATCTGTGGAAGGCAAGAAATGCCTTTGTTTATTCAGGTGTGATTTGTGAATTGGGAGCGAATTGTGGTGAATATTTTCTGTGATATTAAAATGGCTTATGAAGGCAGGTTTAGGACGTACTGTACAACAATCTACTTGGCCTGAGATTTTGGAGCATGCTGCTAAACGCAAAAAGAAAATGTGTATAACTTTAGTCAAATGGATTCCTTATGTCCATGGTCTTAAGCTAAACACGGATGGATGCTCCAAAGGGAATCCTGGTGAATGTGGAGGTGGGGGCTTACTGAGGGATGGTACATAGTAATGTTCGTATTGGGTTTCTCTTGTTTTTTTAGCAGGGGCTCGAGTTTAGGAGGCTGAAATGAAAGCTTTTTTATTTGGTATTCACTTGTGTGTGTCTAAGGGCTTCCTATACTTTCAGGTTGAAACTGATTCATTAACACTTGTTAATGTTATCAAAGATAGAGGTTCTTGTCCATGGTACCGCATGAAATATGTGAAGGAAATTATTAAATTGCAAAAGCATTTTGTTTGTCTTACTCATTGCTTTAGAGAGGCGAATAAGCCTGCGGACTTGCTGTCAAATGAAGGAGTTCGAAGCCAAGTGGACAGGGTCTACCAAGGTTTCTCACAATTTCCAAGGGAAGTTCGTGGAGCTGTCAGAATAGATAAACTAAGATTTCCTTCATTTCATTTTCATTAATTTATTTATAGTTAATCTTTCATTTGCTAAATGTAATAAATGGAGGTTAAGGCTTGATGTCCTCCTCTTTTGTAGTTGTTTTTTATCATTAATGAAATTATGAGAGCAGCGTCCCCCACCCCCCCCCCCCGGTGTATAGGGTTAGCCATTTAAAAAAAATACATATGCACAAATATGTCCATATATGTATGTATGCATCTATATGTGTGTGTGTTTTTTACATACATATATACATACATATCTGTGTGTGTGTGTATTTATCTATATATATACATGTCTATGTATAGATACACGCACGCACACACACATATATATATTAAGTATGCATGCATGTGTGTATATGTATATTTGTAGAAGAAGAAAATCACAAGTTTTTTTAACAACATTGATTTATAAAAAAAAAAAAACTTGTAGTCATTATTATTTAAGTGCAATGACAGTTGAGTACATGATAAGTTCTACAGAAGATTTTTGGTATCATGTGTTTTAGTCCCAGCTATACACTTTCTACAGAGCTTGTAAGAAATAATTCAAGATTTTTGATATTATGACTTCATATTCAAGTTATATTTTTCAACAACAACTGTTATAGAGAGAGAGAGCATATAATCATTTTTGTATTGTATTTAGAATAAAAAATGACAAAAAATTTAGTATCTCAAAAATTTTACATTTTGAGAAAAACTTTCACGTGCAAAACATATGAGTTATTACTCGTGGTGATAAAAGGATGGTTTCATTATTTTTTCTCTTATGAGGTTCAAAATTTCTAGACATTTCTAACCAATATTGAAGGGCATCATGATTCATACGATTTATTCTCAAATATTTGAACGGGAATTAATTACTAAAATATTAGAGTAGATATATAATGCAAAACTTGACAACGAAGCACAACTTAGTCGGTAACGTGGGATCTATAGGTCTTGAGTTCGAGTCACCAAGGGGAGAGGTGAAGTCCCACTATTGATCCTCTTATATATAGATATGTATAATGCAAAACTTACACAAAACTCTTAATCTCCTATAAAAACGTCAAAAACAAAAACCTCATCTCTCAAAAGTGATGCCCACAATGGGTACAAATTACCTACCTCTAATCCCCATAGATTTAGCACAACGTCCATAATTTCAGCACAACCCAAAACACAACCTTGTTGCACATATAAATTAGATGCATTATGGTTTCAAATTCAGCTCGCTTGCTTGTAAGGCCTCTAAATCTAAAAAATTAACTACTCTAACTACCCAAACCACAAGATGTTTCGGGTATGTAAATCCTGAACAACAAGGCAGTTCACATATATTCTAAAAAATATTTCAATTGTCACTCATTGCTTGAGAAGAAATACTCAACACTGTTCTTTGAATTTAGCCAATATAGGATGTCCACACTTTAAATAGAACACAAAAATATCACTTAACAACCAGACATTTTGAAATTGAATCAGTTTTCTGTTTGCTTGGGATCCCCAGCCTAGATAAGGCCACTGTTTATGTAGCTTGATTCAGGTAAACTAAGATGGACTTATGACACCAAACTTCTGACAAAAAAAAAAAAAAAAAAACTTATGATGCCAAACAAAAAATCTAGGCTGTTTGATGTCACCATAGTTTGTTAATTTGGAATTATCCCAACACCCTTTATGATTAACAAAATCAATAGGCCAATTTCTCCAATGAAGTTTTTTAGGTTGGTCAAACACATGAATTTGAAGATGAATTTCCTATGTCATTAATTTTTTTGACTTGACAGGTGAGTATATAAATGTCACCCCCAAAAATATATGTACACCTTCTTTATTTATAGCTTATTGTTGGATTAAATAGACATTAGTGGTAATCAAGTTGAATAATCATTTTCTTGCTCCTTCAAAAGTCATAGACTGTTATACACCTACATGTATATACATGTATGTGTGTATAAATGTATGTATGTATGTATGTATACATACATGCGCATAAATGTATGTATGTCTATATACATACATGTATCTATAAGAGTGTGTCTACTTATACATACATATGTATATATCTATATACATATATTTACTAACATACATATACACACACACACACACATATGTCCATATATGTATGTATGTATCTACATGTGTGTGTTTTTTACATACATACATATATACATACATATATATGTGTGTGTATTTATCTATATATATACACGTCTATGTACACACACACACTTATATATGCATGTATATATGTATATTAAAGTGACCAAATTTGAACGAGATCAGATTAGTTGAGCGAGCTATACTACTGAGGTCATCGGCAACCAAGAGAATGTAAGAAACACATGGGACTCGTACTCCTAATGTGCCTTTGATGTTTAAGCCAGTAGAGGTCGAGATAAGTAAATCAGCAACGAAGCTTGGGAGGCTTAAGATTGTTTAAAAAAAAAAAAAAAGTTGTTGTACCTTTGTGAGGCTAAATAAGGGTTTATGTACCTTGAGAGAAAGAGAGAGAAAATGACAAGGTAAAACCCATAAGCTAATAGCCTAACTAGCGTAGTTCGGTAGTGTCAAGCACAAACTAAATTTGCATCAAATAGTCCTTGTCATATCAATCAAATTTGATCAACCTCGGGACTAGAATTCGGCAATTACCCTAATAGCTCAGCAACTATTAGCCTAACTTTGAGTTGTCCATGGCTTTGCAATGTGACATATAGGCAGAGGTGTCTAGGAGGCCGAGTTAATTTTGGCTTCTATATATACATAAAATATATATTTATATACGTGTATGCATACATACATAAATATGTATATATGTAGATATATGTATCTATATATATACATACACATACACACAAATTGTGTCTACACATACATGTGCGTATGCGTATAAACTCACACACATATATACAATAGGTCGAAATACTGACACACACAGGCGGATATATATGGACAAACACATACATGCGCATGTTGATGGATTGCATAACAGTTAGAAAGAATAAAATATTCAAGTTTTACATTATGAATGTTTCCGAAAAGAAAAGAAAGTCCTATACACTAATTAATCATCAGGATTTTAAATGAAATAATCTCTTTGGCAAATATAAAGAATTATTTATTAAACAAGTGCCTCGACTCTTTCCTCCACCCCTCTCCCTAACCCCTACCTAAAGAAAAAAGGTTAAATGCAATTTATAGTTTGAATTTTTTGAACGAAGTGATATCTTTGGCAAATATTAAAAAAAAAATTATTGAACAAATGCCTGTCTATTCTTTCCCGCTCCAAAAAATCTTCCCTCACTTGAGAAGGGAAAAATAAAGGACAAATTAAATATTGTACAATAAAGAGTTAAATGCAATTTATTCTCCTAATTTTTAGCATGATTTGCGTTTGTAGGCACCAAAGTTTGATCGACCATTTAAAATTGTTTGCATTCAAGGGACATTTTTGCTTTTTAACAAGGTCATTTATAAGAATTCATGCAAATTGGTATCATTAGAGGCTAAATAGTAATTTTGACCTTTAGATATCCTTTTTATGCATTGTAATTTGTAAATTCCTGTTTAATGTTTACAAACATTCATGTATTTTTTTTTTTTGTAATGTTTTAAGGTCATTTGATATTTATTTAAATTTTACATTTTTCTTTGCTGAAAAAATTCAAAGTCACAAAATAATGGAAAAATAGTATTTTGACTTTTATATGTCTTATTCATTTAATTTTAATTCCCAAATTCATTTTTCATGTTTTTAAATATTCAAGTAATTTTTGTATTATTTTGTGGGCCTTTAAGTATTTATTTAGATTTTGTAGCTTTTCTGATTTGATGACACGCTTCCCAAAGTAGCAATGTTGTTAGAAATTTCAAATAATTTTTTCATTAAAAATTTCACACATTAAAATATTTTTCATGAAAATTTTATATTTTTATAAGTTGTTTAATATTTTTTAGATAAAATTTCAAACTTCAATAAGATAACAGAGCCATTACAGATGAGTTTGAGATACAGCTAGGTTTTGGGCCGTTGTATCAATAGACGACTAAGTTTGATAACTATGCAATAATAAAAATATGGAACATAAGACCAAATATAATTGAAAATGTTGAGGAGGTAGATAGGTATGTTTTTTATTCTGGGATTCTCTAAGCATCGAATTAGTCGTATGCAGTCAATTAGGATAGCAGCACTGTAAAGCCTTGAGATATTGCCAACACCATCCCCGCAAGGCATGCCTTGACTTCTATTCGAAAAGAGGTAATCATATTAAGCATAAGATAATTTTACATGTAGGAATTGGAACCACGTCTAACAGGAAAAAAAAAAGTTGTCAATTTTTGTTAACTGTGAAAACCTGACTAAAGCAACATAAAAATTAAAAAAAAAAAATTATGGATAAAGTCTAGAGGGTGATGGACATTCCAGCACCACCAGCTGCCACCTGTAGTACCAAAAAAAGCAAGCAGAAAACAAATTTCTAGGGTTTTGCCCTAATCGACATTTTTTGTGAAACCTAATTTTGAATAACTTCAAAACATAAGATTCAGATTTAAAATCTATAAACGACTCCAAGAGCTTTTCTTTAAGAACTTTTCTTCTTAATATTATGACAAGGGATATGTAAGAATACAATTTATATGTAATAAGAATCTTATTATTATAATTATTTATAATTTCCTACACACACTTGATATTTCATGGATTTTATCAAATAAATAACAAATAATAAATAATAATAAAAAGCCAAGAATTTTTAGCATGAATAAAAGCAAAATACAATCCTATCTAACTTGATTTCTAAAGCATACACTATTAGTTGCAATTAAGAAGCACAATATATAAAATCTCTCTTCTCCTATCCTCCGTTCACATTATTATTTGTGGTATATTACCTTAATGTTATTTTTGTTCACTTTCACTCTAGTACTTGAACTAGCGATCGACTAACAATGGTTGATAACGTCTACAATATTTATTGGTCAAAAGACAAAAGTACCTTTCAATTACTAATTAATAAACAAAATTATCCATGAGATCTTTGAAAGAACTTTTTTTGGGGGGGGGGGCCTTGGTATGGATGGAAATAAGATACTTCTTTTATACGTGCTTAAAAATAAAAAATCAATAAAAATATTGTAAGAAATAAAAACACACCGGGGATCACTGCACACCTAACATCAATAGGGATAACACATATCCACATAGAAAATAAACTCCTATCAAATACATTTTTTTTAGTAGACCTATGACATTATTAAAATAATTAATACTTTATATTAAATGCAAATGTAGTAGACCTAAGACATTAGTAAGATAATCGTAATTTTACTATCTTGACTTTCAAAACTTCCCTTCTTTTTTATGCTTAAAAAGTTTAGAATCTTGATTCTTAGAAAATAATAATAATAGTAGTAGTAGTAGTAGTATTAGTATTAGTAGTTGTAGTAGTAGTAGTACTAATAATACTAATACTAATAATAATAACAATAACAATAATAATTTTCAACAAAAAAAATAATAATAATAAAAAAATCCGAGTGCAGTCAGTGGGTACACAAAACACAACAGCGGCCCAGTCAACACAAAATATGCCCAAAAATAAGAAGCCCATTATCTAGAAATCCCAACCCAAAAAAAACCCTCTTCTTCCTCCTTTTTTCGCTATTCTTCATCCCCTCAGCATCCACACACGCAGGCACACATAAATCACACCAACTGATCGATTCAAAGAAAATTGTTGCACCCAAAAAACTTTTTGAAATCCCATCAAAATTCACCACGAAAACCAACCGACAATGGTTTGTATTCGCAAGGCAACGGTAGATGACCTATTGGCTATGCAAGCTTGCAATCTCTTTTGTTTACCAGAGAATTACCAGATGAAATACTACCTCTACCACATACTTTCTTGGCCTCAACTGCTGTATGTTGCTGAAGATTATAATGGGAAAATTGTGGGTTATGTGTTGGCTAAGATGGAGGAAGAGAGCTCTGAGTGCCATGGCCATATCACTTCTCTTGCTGTTCTTAGGACCCATAGGAAACTTGGTTTGGCCACCAAGCTCATGACTGCTGCTCAAAATGCCATGGAGCAAGTCGGGTTTATTTTTTATTTCGTCTTTTATAATTCATTTTTCTGGATTTTTATAGGCTGGTTGGATTGATGAAATCTGATTTGGGTTGTGATCAATTTGTCATTTATTGATTACTACATGCTAATGAAAGAAGATTTCAGCCTAGTTATGGTTAGAATTTACGTTTGTATTAATCTTTATGGAATTCTGATGATTTTTTTCCTCATCAGTTTTTTTTTTTTTTTTTGGGGGGGGGGGGGGGGGGGGGGGTGGGGTGGGGGGGAGGTGGTGTTTTGTGTGGTGGGGGCTGGGGTTAGGTGAAGGGAAGTTGTGGGTGTTTATGCTGCAGGAATGTGGATGTGACTGGTTCTATATTCTAAAATCTATAGATGTATTCCTCAGAATATTAACTGCGATTTTCATCTCTGGAGGATAGGAGATGGAGTCAATCAAGAATTCCAAGAATTTTTAGCAAAAATATATGGTTTATCATGGTCATGAATCCGAGAATTAAATAGGCGGAATTGGTTTCTAATGAGAAAGATGAAAATTTACAATCCTTTCGAGCAGACTGGCAACTAGAGGAACTTTTGGTGTTGGAGTCGATCGTCTACTTTAGTTTTTGGGATTATGTAGCACCCGGGTCAATGTGGTGTATTGCTCATTGTGAGTTGCATGGCATCAGTATGATTGGAGAATGGTTTGAAATAATAGAATATTCATTTTGAATTTGTGATGATTTGATGATTTCCAAGGAATGAGTTTTGCTGTGATTAAAATACGCTAACTAATTATTTTATTAAGCAGCTTAGAAATACTTGGCTGTTATGTTAGATGATTGTGTTTGGTTCTTTTTGGTACTAAAGCTTGCTGATTTTTTCTTTGGATTAGGTGTATGGAGCAGAATATGTGTCACTCCATGTGAGAAAAAGTAACAGGGCTGCATTTAATTTGTATACGGAGACATTAGGCTACAAAATTCATGATGTGGAAGCCAAGTACTATGCAGATGGGGAGGATGCTTATGATATGAGAAAACAGTTAAAGGGTAAAAAGCATCAGCACCACCACCATCACCACCATCATCACCACCACCATGGTGGTGGCTGTTGCTCGGGAGAAGTTAAAGTTGAAGGAAAGGCAGGCGAGCCAGAAGGAAAGGCAGAGTGATTATGGAGGTAAAAATTTGGCTCTTGGAAAATGTTGTTGAGTTTCTTGTTGGATGGTATTCTTGGTAATGCTCAAAGAGAGTGTAATAGTAAGACTTAGATTGTACTTCTCGAAAATGTGTCCTAAGAGATTGAAATTTTATGTATTCAGAATTAGATGACTATAATGACCTGCTTATCTGGTCCTGATTACATTTCTGCAGCTGTTTTATTGATCTCTTAAACCATGAATCAGCTATAATCATGCTATAAATTTAGCATGAAATGCAGGAAATTCTTTATCAGTTTAGTGGACTTTTTTCCTGCACATTAGTCCCCATGATTGTCAAGGTATTAAAGACTTTTAGCGAACTACTGCACAGCCATTTCTTTACTTTATATGAACGTCATTAAATATCTGCTGCAGAAAATCACTTGGAAGGTCCAATTACATGTGATTTGGCATCATAGATTATTATAATAGTCATGAGGAATACTGATCTGCTATACATGTTCATCAGATGAACTCATTCTCAATAAGAGTTACACATTGTTTTCTTCAATTGTCTTTGCTTATGAGTGAACAATGCAGCAATATGATCTGATTTGTCTCCAGTGCAATTTAGATTATGTGCATCTTTGGTTCTGTACATTTGTCATGGCCTGAAGATTGTTAGCCAGGTCGATATGAGCTGAACTTTTCTCTTCATAAATGATTAAGTGGAACAGGGTTGATATGGTAATAAATTGTAAATATAGTTGGATCTACTGTCTGCAAAGTCATAAGTTGTGTACTTGCCTATGAAATCTGAAAAATGTAACTTCAGAAATGGGAGAACTGTGAGTTGGGTGGCAAAATTATTCCTCTCTTTTGGTTGAATTAGAAAGAACCTTCGATTTTGGCATGTCATCATTTGGTTTTTGCTGAAGATTTATGTGAACAGATACAGCCTCTCTCTCTCTCTCTCTCTCTCTCTCTCTCTCTCTTTGCATGATCACATTAAAAAAAATGACATTTATTTACATTTAAAGTCACTTTGAATGATAGTTAACCTTCAAGTTAACCTGACCTTAGACATAACTCTTCTCAATGTCTATTCCCTAACATTTTTTTTTCTTAGCTTTTGGCAATTGTTAAATGAGTGAAGATGAATACAAGAAAATTGCCAAAGGTATATATTAAATGGTTTATTTATGATTGGAGTTAAATATACTTTTTGTTACATTAGAGGATGCTATTTGCAGAATATGACCTTCTGCATCCTGGATCTGTGCCATTCAATGATGCACTGAAATTGTTAATATGACAGGTCATTATGAGCTGTCATGTTAACAATAGTTTACCCTGAATAATGGTACAATATTGATGGAATGATTGTGTAGATTTCATGATCCATTACTTTTGGATCAATTACTAGCACCAAGTAGGAATCAAGTATTCTTGCATTCCAAAGCTAGAGCTTAAATGGTATTCTAATTTATTTGTGGTACATGATAGTGGAGAGAACTCCAAGTCATGTTGTTTGAGACTTGAATATGAAGTATAATTAGCAGTGATCTGTTATTATGTGTTTTTGCCGATGTCCATGAAGATGTGCCACCGTGAAATAGATATTAGAGAGGTGGTATTTTGTATTTTGGTAGGCACAATCAAGCTGAATGGAAAGATGTTGTATTTCAAGTCATTTTGGACTATTATTAACAGTTCAACTTAAAAGCCACCTCTCCCACTGCAACTCCCTTTTCTTAAACTGTTGAGTGAGTTTGCATTCTGCATATCTTTTCCTCCTTATCTGAGTTTGTGATGTATTAGCATTCCTTGTTATGTTACTTTTTAGGTTTTTGCAGTTGGCAATTCCTGTAGTTTCATATTTTAGTATTTAATATTCATGAAAAATCATTAGTTTGCAGTATGGTATAATTGGTGCATTTGTCATGTGTCTTATATGTACTTGCACAAATGTAGAGAAGATTGGTTCGCCAGAGATATGTTGTGGAAACAGGAGCAGTTTAATTTGTGTTTACTGTGTACTGAAAAAAGCTTTCACATGGGTGACTTGTGTACATTATGCAAGTTCCTAGATAAGAATGAATAGGCAGGCAGTATGAGCCCCTGGCATACAAGTGAAGCATTTGTTTAGAGAAACTTAATGCCAGGTGAAGAAATCAGAATTGGCAAATGTTATCGGAAGCCAGCTAGGATTAAGGTTGAACTGTAATTTTGAATACATTCTACATTCTATCTTAAGTAATTTGGGACTTGGGTTGTCTTGACCAAATTGTGAGATTTGATTTCTTGGCTGAGGTGTGTTGCCTGTATGGTGTTATGATGAAAGTTTCCTGCAAAAACCGATGCGTGTTTCCTGTGTTGTGGACTTTTTTGGGCTCATTTTATTAAGGGAACTGCATGCCGCTGACAAGCATGTCACGTTTTGCTTGTTGGCACCTTGTAGCCAATATTGCATCTGATCTGTTTTAACATGCGCTATAATTGATGTAAGATGTGGTACGCTTGAGAGTTCTTTTGCGAGCTAAATAGCTAAATAGATAATGGATTTTTTTTTAACAAATTTTGATTTTTGTAAAAATTGATTTTAGAAAAGCTAAAAATAAGTTGCTCTTAATTTTATCTTTAAAAAAAAATCAAAAATAGGATTTAAAAAAAAAAACAGTAATTGAGAACATCATAAAATAAAATTTTCAAAATCAAAAGTTAAAAACAAGTAGAAAAAAATGTTGAGAATAAGCTCAATATGTTTTGCACTTGCGCTTTATATTGGTTATGAAAATATATTGTGGCAAGAATTACTGCTCCCGATACATTTGTTGGATAAGTGTTTGCTTACATTAACCTCAATATCAATTGTTTCCGAATGCTGTACACTGTGGACCTCTATTTATTCAACGAAGGATGTTCCTAATGAAAACCAATGATCTGTCTCGTATTTCATGTTTCGTGCTAATCTGTTTCTCACTGCATTGTCTTTTGCAATGGCAAATGTGCAATAACATGACAAATCTGTCTGAGTCTGTGAGTCAGTGCGACGGATCCGAATCATTGGCACTGGATTGAATGATGGCATGTGGTCTTGGTCTTCCAGATTCTATTTGTATGTTTTTTTCAATTTTAAGAGTAAAGAGCAAATTTTGTTCTGCTTTGAGTTGTGAATTTTAGCTTGTGAGGGGCGCAACTTAATTGCTTATATGTACCTATGTTCGCATCCCAACCCCTACATGCCAAAAAAATAGCCCATTCAACTTCCTAGCAGTTGGAAATTTTAGTATAAAAAACGCTTTAAAGTTGTCTAGGTTTCAACGTAAGACTGAATTCTATAATATTTCGTATCGATCAACCTCCTATTTATGGAAATTACATGAATGATAAGGCATGATTTTTTTATCCTAAACAAGCTTTACAAATATAACTCAATTTTTTCAAAGAAAAAGTTGAACTAGATAAAAAACGAACTAGAAGGTAAAAATCAGAACAAAAAAAAAAAAAAAGATTGCTAGCTGTTATAATCATCTAGCATTATTTTAGCCTTCACGTCTGCAGCAAAAGCTGGACAACTAACACTCGGTATTTTTGCGAGAGTATTCGATTATTTGCGTTGACTCCGTCTCTTGAATTTCTCCAATGAAATGTACTTCATTTTGAAAATGCTTAATGATTGAAATCTTTTTCACGTCATAAAAGTATTCAGCTGAGTAATTGTCTTAAAAACCATATAAAATTTCTCTAGCCTTTTGAACCAAACTCCAAAATCAACAGTACTTTTGGTAAATCTTAGTACCCATTTTGCAACTCTAAAATATAGTCGATGTATGAGTTTAGAAAGTAAATTTAGAGCACACAAAATAATTATAGACACCTAATTTTATCAAGGGCCTATTGCTTCTTTTTTTAAATTATAGTAAAATGTGTCTATTTTTCTTTTTCTATTTAAAAGGCACTTTGATTTAGTGCTCGCTGTAAGCAGGAGTGAGCAAATAGATAACATGAATTTGCACCTTACCCTGATCATATGTTATGGTATAAGATAAAGGTAGGATGTAGCTCTTCATAGGCTAGGATAAGGGTACAATATTTTTTTTTTTTTTTGAGAGAATAGGGGTTCAATATTTGGAACTTATGATTGATAGAATAAAGTACAGATTCGAGCTTATGGGATACAGCGACTCTATGAATCAATGACGTGGATAAGCATGTTAACAATCTAAATTTGTAAAAGCCCTATAAAAACCTCTTAGAAGTAATAAACCATTGAGAATTTTTGTTAGTAATGAATATTTGATATCACGACATCGAAAAATTACAATCATTATTTAGACATAATATGTTTATTTCAATACTTCTGCATAAATCAATTTTGTATACTTTGTAATACTTTCTAATGTTTAACAAATTTTGGCAAAATCACACCGAGGTGAACTTTTTAGCTTTGTAGCAAACATTTGATAGATTATTGACTTCATGGTGATTATCGTATTATTTGTTGTTTACTTTCGTATGATTATTTTGGGTCCATACATCATGATTTTGAAATTTATTGCTTATGTATCTATTTTGAATTTGAAACTTAAATGGTATTTGTTTTTTTTCTCGTGTTGTACTTTATTTAATTTAAAATTTGGATAGTAGTATTTATATTGGATGCCCAAATTTTGAGCTTTATTTGTTTGGAATGCTTAAATATTAACTGAAAAAATTGCAGGGTTATAAATATAACCAATTCCAATCTCAAAACAAAAAATGATAGGTTCGGTAGGGTTGTTTTGTACTAACCTTCTAAAACTATTCCAGAAACGGTTAAGATAAGTAATGATAGAGATTTTGAAATTGATACAAGACATGATATAGATTTTAGATTTTATCCTATCGTATCCTTGCAGTTGAGTCAGATTGGCGGGTCGAGTTAAGACCCAAATATAACAAGAAACTTACTGACCTGAACTCGACTAGAAACCTGAAATGAGTCAACATACTTGACCCGAACACTATCCGAAATGAGTTGACGGGTGGACCCATTTGACCCCAAAAAACATGTTATACCAAGACATTAGGTAAGTTTTTCTGGTTTAATGGGTGAACTCACCAACTCATTTGACTTGAACTTTTCTAATATGAAGTTTTTTTGTGGTCAAAACAAGTCGACATGGACCAACCTTTTTTTTTTTTTTCATGTCAAACGGGTTGACTAGATTCCAACCTGAATCTAACCTTCTTTTGGCGAGTCGATCGGGTTCTACCTGAACCTGCCAAGTTTTGGCCCAAACTCATTATTTTCAATTCATATCGTGTCTTTGAATTATATAAAAAATTGTCACCTCTAATCCTACCCACTTGTAAAACTACCTTAGGACAAGGATAAGTAAAATAATAGTGGAGATTTTGGAATCGATACAAGATAAGGTACAGATTTTGAATTTTATCCTACCCTATCCTACTCATGCTTAACTCTGGCGTTAAGTTGGTCCTCCTAGTCAGTGGAATTTTTAGGACACAGCAAGTTCGGAAAATTTCTTTTTTACCATTATTATTAATTTTTTTTTATTTAAAGTATATCCATAAAAATTTTAGATTTTGCCCCCTCAAATTTTAGTTTAAAATATTAAATTTAGCCCTCTCATTCTTATACTTATTTGAGTTTTGCCCTTTAACCTTTAGTTCTTGGGTTTGCCACTGCTCCTACTTCACATTTTAGTTGGTTGAGCACCCTTCTGATCTAAACTTAATTTGATCACGTCTTATGGAACGACGTCAGAACCAGTGATATTAGTGAAATTTTTTCTCATGCCAAGCTTAAGCAACATAGTTTTTTTTAGAAGTTTAAAGGGGCATAAGTAACATACCTCTATGACATTTAGGTTTGTTCATAATTTATGATGAGCATATTTTCATATTTTAATTGTCATATTTTCTGTTGATCATATATGCTGCCTTAGATAAAACTTTCTTAAAATAAAATGCTACGCAACTTTGCCATAAAATAACACAATCATTTGTAATTATGATATTTGATCAAAATTTGATCATGCGTATGGCATAATATATCCAAATAAATTTGATCATGCATATGGCACAATATATCCAAACATGTTCCAAAAAAAAAAAAATATCCCATTGTGTGCATAAAATTAAGCAATTCTCTACGAGTTTGACCAAAATTTGCATAAAAAATTTATCTAGTAGACAAAATTAACAATAATTATATAATTATTATGTTCACAAATCATTGTCCAATTATCATGCATATGGCAAAAAATTAAAATCTACTAGCTTAAATCTTTTGACGCCCCACCACATAAAATTGAACAACATCAACAAGAAACTTTAAAAATAAAAAATAAAAAATTGTTTAATTTGTACGTTAATATCAAACAAGATCTAATCCAATTTCCTTTCAAGCTCGTTTCAAATTTCTTTAATGGTTGAGAAAAATATTAAATGCACCATGTGTATTTACACGAAATATATTAAAATTAATAATTTATTATCACACAATAAATTAATAATAATAATAATAATAATAATAATAATAATAAGTGATTAATTCTAATACACTATCACCTAATATATCACATAACGCATGGTGCAACTATTATTTACCTCCTAAGCGAACACACACGGTAAACCAGAAGAACGCGACGCGAACACTGAGCGACAATTTCCTAGAAAGTACGCAAAAGTGACCTCAACCGTGACATCTTCGAAATTGGATTTGTCCCATCTGTACGACTGTACCACGTTCGATAACTCCATCATCGTCCACCTGTCTTCGTCCCGTCCGAAACAAACAAAAATCCACTGTTCGCAATTCGAAGCAAACAAAATATCATAGAAAGTGATTTAGTCAACTTTGTCAGCCTTCCCGATTTTATTCTTGTTAGAAATATTCTTCCATGGGTCCATTTGCAAGAAAAAAATTTATTAAATGGTGTGTAACGTGGGTGTTATATCATACACAAATATAATTAGTTCGTACCAATTGGTGACCCTTTCTTATCAATCTTGTGCTAAATATATAAATGATTCCCTTTACTTAATTAATGGGATGTGATTGGTGTTAATATATCATGTAACATGTAACACTGAAGTAAACATATAATACTTTATTGTTTACATAGTAAAAGTAAGTTTAAATGACCTGATAATATAATTACTTAGTAAATATTTTGAGTTAAATATTTTTTAAACATATCCTCTAATTACCTTTATATATTCTAATCAACTTTTATATTTTACAGTCCAAAAAGTACTACACAATTATTTTTTAATTCACACTAAAAAATCGCAATTCAAACGAGTATTTCAATTTTGATTAACCACATCCCATTCTCTTTTATGGATTTTGAAACTAGCAAAAATCTAATGAGTTAGCTAATTAGTATCAATAACGCTACCCTTTTAATAATTATAGGCTTCTACGCCTTGACACGTTGATAAAAAAGGGTGCTTGAGGTTGAGGGCACATGCTTAAAAGAATGAAAAGTGACAATGTAAAATTGAGAAGAATGTGATTAAATGTTGTTGAAGTTCTGGTAGTGACAACAAATTTTGGATTCCCTGTTTATTATCAGTAGTTGTTAGATGTCTATACGATTTTATCATTGAAATAAAAAGTAATAGTGAAAGTTGAAATAGTTATAGAAAAGTTAATGTACTTAAACATACAATTTAGGTAATTTATTAAGTTCAATTCTTGTAGTCCTATTATGTACAAATATATGACATAACTCTGTTATACTCGTGTTAAATCATTCTTTTTTTAAAAAAAATAAAAAGGTGATGAGATTCCATTAATAGCACATCCAAAGAATCTCAATATGAAGCCATATAAATCTTTCAAGAGTAGATCTAAAAAGGCCAAAAATAGGGTGGGACTACGTTTTCTTCTAAACCTCTTTAGCACAAACACATCTAAAAAAATCATATCTATATCATTGTAATAAGAATTATAATATTCTATAGTCTCATGTTAAACCTAAGAATATATTATTAAAATATTACTTTAAATACTTGTATGATTTCACAAGTGTTAAGTTTTGATGCACATGATAACTACATATGATACAAATATTTAAGACCACAATAATGATAAGATATTTCTAATTGGTATTTATCATCCTTTGCTTTTAATCATTTTTTTCATCTAACAAAACGCTTTGGCCCTTGTTATGTTACCGTATCCCACCAGATAACAAACACCTCAAGAAAATAGAAATGGTATTGAGTATACTTTGTACACTACGTGACATGCCACGTGTTGCACTATAATTAATTATTTGTCATCAAATATTACAAAGTGTGACCCATCATTAGCACATGATTATAAATTATTAACTCTAATGTACAACGTGATAATGCACATAGTTCATTTTATATATTTTGTTTTCGAGAAAATATACAAATTCTGATGCACATAGTTTAACTAGTTTAAACATGTTCTCTCCAAAAAAACAAAAAAAAAAAAAAAAAAAAGCGAAAACGCCGTCGTTTAACGATACCAAGAAATTTCCTTCTTCCCCCGGTCTCCATTCAGCCCACGGGGCCTACTGTATTTATAGTCGGGGCAGAAAATTCAACTGCTATTCCACTAACCGCTCTCTTCTTCATTTGACAACTGAAACAAAAGATTGTAAGAGAATAAAAAACAAAAGATTGAAGAGAAGAAGAAACTGAGAATCATTTTTTTTTTTCAAGAAAAAAAGAAAAAAGAGAAGGGAAGAAAATGTGTGGGATTTTTGCATACTTGAATTATAACGTGAATAGAGAACGCCGTTACATATTAGAAGTGTTGTTTAATGGCCTCCGCCGTTTGGAGTACCGAGGCTATGATTCCGCCGGTATCTCCATTGATTCTTCTCCTCCTTCCTCCTCCGTTAAAATTCCGTTTGTCTCCGTTTCGAACTCCAATTCCAATATTGACCCTTCTCCTCTCGTCTTCCGGCAAGAGGGCAAGATTGAATCTCTCGTCAAATCCGTTTACCAGGGTACTACGATTTTTCATAAATGTATTTATTTCTTGCAAAAAAAAAATATGGTAAAAACATGGGAAATTTTACGTTTTATTAAATTTTTAGTTATAGTACATGTTTGATCTTTTAACTTTCATGCATTGATGTGGGTTGTTGGTTTTGGTTTTAAGTTTTAATTTTTTTTATTCGTTCGATAAGTGGGTTTTTTCTTCTTTTTTTTTGTGGTAATTTAGTAAGGAAAAAAAAAAAAAAAGGGAAGGATTTGAGATTTTACTAGTGGGTTTAACTTGTTGGGCTTTAGTTTAATTACAAGATTAATAAATTTTACATGAAAGATCAGGGTATTTTTTTTCTTCCCCTTATATCTTTATTTGCAGGGATGATCAGCCATTGATTTGGGAAATTTGGGCAGTCGCATTCATTAGTTGTTTTTATTAAGAGCAATATATCAGATTAATTTGAAATTTCTGATTACAGATGTTGCTGAGACAGAGTTAAATTTGGAAGAATCATTTGCTATTCATGCTGGCATAGCACACACTCGATGGGCTACTCACGGGGAGCCGGCTCCGAGAAATAGTCACCCGCAGAGCTCTGGTGCTGGAAATGATTTTCTGGTTGTTCACAATGGCATTATCACAAATTATGAGGTTTGTCTTTTTGCTTGAACTTCTAGTTGTTCATAGTCCTTGCACAGTTACTCGTTTGCTTGTCGGAAATCACTGTGATCTTTGTGAAAAAGAAGTCTTGTTTTTATTCTTGACTGAGAGATTTTTTTACAAGTATTTGGATCTTTGAAATTCCGGAGCCATGCTTCTGAGGTTTTAAAGCTGTTTTCATTATTTAACAGTCTTACGGCTCATTTGATAAAATTGAAGTTTTCATTCAAAGCCTGAATAATTGAAGCATTTTAGTTGTTGAATTATAGTACTGGAAAAGTACTTTCGGCATCTCTATGTTAAAATATTGACTCCGTGATAATGTTTGTAGATAGATGTATACAAATATTTATCCAACGATGCATCTTTTACATTTTTTCTCCCCTAAGAATTTGATTCATGGCCAATATGTTTGTAAAACCATAGTTCTTTGTTTTGTTAATTTACCGAAGATTGTATGATAAAGAATGTGCAAAGCTGTACCAAGAAGAAAATGGCATTTAAATTGATTAAATGATAGAGATAAATGCAACATTTTAATGTGAAAGTATATTTATAAGCCTTCCGGTTTTGTTTGCATAAAGAAAGATTTTTATATAAAATATTTTTTGTCAAATTGCACAGTGGAAATTCCCTTTTCTAGATAAGTTAATAAACATATGTGAGAGAATAAGTTCTGAGGACAGGAAGTTTGACCGTGCGATTTAAATTAGCATAACCAGTCCTGCCATAGGCGATTACAAGGCAGCCCATGAAAAGTAGAACAAGTAGGCTGCTGCATTTGACTGATTTTCCAATTATGTGGGAGGAGACATTGGAGAGCGATTGGTAAAGTATGATGGGGTACCTAAGAGGGATGGGTAGTAAAGAGGGAGCGGAGTGATGAAAAGAGAAGTATTTTTTTTTGGGGGGGGGGGGGGGGGCGGGGGGTGTAATGGAAGAGAAGACAATCAAATAATATGCAAAAAGGATGGGTAAATTGTTGGGACTTTCTGTCTCATAAATTTCACAGTACCAAATTGGTGGGAACAAGGTGAACATAAGTTTCATCACTCTTGTTTCCACAAATGGAGATCCATAAAGCAAGCAATTTTGGATGATATTACATTGGTTTTCTCTTGTTTACTTGGAGGGTTTTATCTGATACTCTCTATAGATGGAAGTACTTCAGCTAAGAACAAAATGATATGGGATGCTTCCTTGTTGCTGTTCAGGTAGTTGATGATGTCAAATGGTGAGTCCAAGGAGGTATGCTTAAATTTTATTTTAAGAGTCTTGTGGCCAAGTTTATTTGGTTTTTTGGATAAGGTGTGGTGGAGGAAAGGTATTGGTCAAGCACTGGAGAAGTATATTGAAGGGTCTCTTTCTACTGCAACTACATGATTATGTCTCTAACTGTGAAGGATTAGAAAAATTGAATTGACAATTTTAAATGGTGTTGAAGGGCTGATAGTTTTTCTTCGCATTCTATTTGTAACTGGTGGGTGTTGGGTTAGGTGGTGCTGCAGGCAAAAAAGGAGTAGCATATTGATGTCTTGTGGTGAGAAGGAATGAGATTGAAATTTCACATTTGTAGTTGTCTGTTCAAGAGTACAGCAGCTATCTAGGTTTTAGAAGACAGAAAACCTTTTTGGGGAATTTATTTGAAGTTATTTTGAGTTGGAGTAGTAATGCAGGATTTGCCATGGAGAGAGGACTTTGGATGAGTTTTGGAAATCCACTGGGTATACAGCCCTTGGGTGGCCTTTTAGTTATACTAATTTGGAATTAGTGTAGATCAGTGGCCTTTTAAGATCACTCAAACAGTGAGATACTGGAAAATAATTCTATAGGTTTTGTGTTGATGTTACTTGTTTGTTTTTTGTCTTATTTTTCTTTTCTTTAAAAGCTAATGAAGTTGTTCACTAATAGATTCTTCAAGAAAGGATTAGTGGATGTTTTTAGTTAAGTATTACATTGATGTTCTTCAAATCTATGTTGAATTCTAAGTTCGTGAAATATTAGATTGTCTTCTTTCTCGAGGTTACTCATCATTGTAGTTGGATATTGAGGACCTGCAATTATCCAGTTAGTTAATTGACTTAGCAAATGCAGAATGATAAAGCAACATGTGCAGTTCAAGGTTACAAGGTCAATCAGCTTGAGTAGTTACAATTTGCGGATGGCCAATCTGTTTGCACTTTTATGTGGATTAGCTCTTTCACTCTCACACATTGAGCATGAATATTTACTGGCTACATCTTGTAACAATTTCATTGATGACTGCTGGTATCTGTCACCTCAGATGTCTGGTGGCCTTTGTTAGCTTAGGGAAGACTGGGGTAGGGGAGAAGGAAGTTGAAGTAGTGAAAACTTCAATGGTATGGACTGCACATGTAGGAGTGCAGCAAAGAGATCAGGTCCATGTTTCTGTTGATGCAGAGGTAGTGGAAATGGCAGGAAAGTAGTTCATTTTGGTTACTGTGGTGTTTTCCCCCCTTAGAAGTTTCTGCTGGAGGAGTCATTGAGGTTATGCATGTATGGTTACCGGGGATATTTTATTGTTATTTAGATTTTTCAGAGTGGCATGTCAACTTTCCACATGTGAAGGAATCATTTGCATGTCAGTTGTATCTTTTTTTCTCTCTTTATGGTGCTATTCTTTGCTTTCAGTAGGCTTTTGCTTCCTTGCTACAATTATGATGCACGTTTGTTGCTATTTAACATAAAATGTAGAAAATGGGCTTTGTGCTTAAAGATATGGAATTCTAGCTGTCTAAAATCCTTTTGCTGATTTGTAGACTGACTGGATAGCTTTGTCCATCCATGCTGGTGTTTACATATCATCCTCTCATATTCCTCTAGAATGTCTGCAAAGAGACCCTTTAAATGATTTATGGGAAATGATAGACCTCTTTTTTTTTTTTTTTATGAAAATGATAGACCTTGAATCACGTGTTACCTTTCATGCATAAGTTTGATTTACGATCCTCCGTTGAAGAATCTTCTACTCGTTTTGCAGGTGCTAAAAGAGACCTTAGTTCGACATGGATTTACCTTCGAATCTGATACTGATACAGAAGTTATTCCGAAGCTTTCTAAATTTGTGTTCGACAGAGCCAATGAAGATGGTAAAATCTCATAGATGAAAGCGAGTGGTTCACACCACGTTTTTTTTCCTGTTCATGTCTTTTCTGGCTCGTTACCTGTTAGTTTGACTTGAAGTTACTGAATCATACTAGTAACTGTTTTGGTGATACACTGGCTTGGGGATTTGGTGTCGATTTTGGTGGAGCTGTTGCGTTCAATTCTATGTAACTATTGATGTGAGGAAGTTCGGTCTCCAGGAGCCATGCTTTCCTCTTTTCTATACTTGATACCTTTTGTTTTTTTGGGTCAGTCTATACAATAGGAATGTGAAATCAATATTTTGCTGCATCTATCTTAATGAAATTATAGGAAGCCTGAAATTTGTGATGTAAATAGTTCAATTTGTTTTCATTATTTTTTGCGACTATTGCAGGATATTTATTGAATATTGTGCAAGTGATATGTATTGCTTGTTTTATGGCTTTAATCATGGGAAATTCCAACACACATCCAGCTAACCAGAGATGTTGAGAAATACAGACTGCAATGATGATTTGCACATGTTAAGATTGAGTTGGTGGATGCTAAGTGATGAAGTTTAAAGAATCTTTTGGTGAATGATATTGTGAAGAAGGATGGGAAGATTAGGACCTTTTGTTTTGATTATGTTTTGCCTTTTAAAAAGTGAGATCAGATTAACTCCATTTTATGATTTATCTTCGTCTCTTTGAGAAACCATGTACTACATTATTAGATTACCAGACTACTGTGTTATACCTGTCAATTGATTTAATTGAATAAGGTCCAAAACTTTTTTCTTTTTTTGGCAGTTCTTTCTTATTTGGTTGGCCAGTAGGATTTTTTTAAGTTTTATATAATGCATTAGTAGATAGAGCACACCATATGTCTTTACCACTTTATTTGGTTTTCATGGAGCAATATGCAGGATCTGGATGACTTAAATCAAACATAGAAATGGTAAATTCTGTGGATCTGCAACTGATTCCTTCTTGTGGTTTGGAACCTCTAAAAACTCTTGTGAGGTGATGTTGTTTATTGTCAATGGTTAGTCTCCACACTAATGGATCAGATTTGGGTTGTAATTGAAGTTTATGAAGGATGCTATGTATTTTAATGCTGTGTACACATCAATTCATAGCCTGAAACAGTATATACCAGTTGTTAGACAACTGTTTTGTGTCTATGTCCCTGTGAGAACTTACCTTGAGTTTGCTTTGTTTTCTTTCTTATACTTGTAAATATAAAGTTGGTGTCTTTTTTATGAGATTGGGACAGATATTACCATAATTTCATTGACTACATCTTTTGCCAGATTTTTGTTGTCTTAGGAAACCAGACGCATTCACTGCTATTATTTCTATAAAGTTCATGCATTTGAACAATTATTAATATTAATGTAAGCATTGCTTTACCGTTTTGACAATCATTAATGTAAGCAATGTTGACTGTTTTGCTGCAGGTGATCAGACCGTGACTTTTAGTCAAGTTGTGCTTGAAGTGATGCGGCATCTGGAAGGAGCTTATGCTCTTATTTTCAAGAGTCGACATTATCCAAATGAGTTAGTTGCTTGTAAACGTGGTAGTCCATTGCTTCTTGGCGTAAAAGTAAGTTCATGCAAACTTTGATTTTTGAAGAGTAAATCTGAATCCAGCATCGCATGCGAGTTCTGTCAATCTAGTACTCATATCTCTTCAAGTGGTCCTGGACTCTACAGTTTTACGACTGATCTTATTGCTATGGGAAATTACACATATAACTCTCAAAACTATAAGTTTCGGTTACATGATATGATATTGTTGATCCTCATCTGAAACACATAATGCTCGATATTTCTGCAGACGAGTTTATTCTGTCAATTGTTTTTTTTTTAATGCCTTCAGACAACAAAGATATATTTCTATCCTGGTGTCCTAATTACAATAATATTCGGACTCTTCTAGTTTCAGTTTTAACATTTGAATTGTCATAATTAGATTGCAAGTTGAAGTGATGATTTTGTAAGATCAGTAAATACACTTGAATATTGAGAGTACACGATAAGTAGTAAAGCATTTATGCCCTCTTTCCCTAGTTAAGCAGCTAAATATTTTACAGTTTATCTTGTATTTGGCGATAAAAGTGGAGAAATTGTCATTGATTAGTGACGTGTGCTATGTTTTCCTTTGTCTTCATTTCCCCCAAGATGTCAAACCTTTTCTTCTCCAGTAGACAGCAAAGTTAGAACAAGCTTTCGCATTCTACTTTTTCCTCGAAGTTTCTCTCTTGATTTCCTTCCAAGGCCATTTCATTATACCAAAATTTGTCTGGTTTCTTCAATTAAAACAATACTAATAGAGGACTTATGTAGGCTGTAGGAGATAACATTTGTATTGCATTCTTATTCTGTTACACTTATTGCAATTATCCACTTTAACGATATTAAAGGAGTATAAGAAATCTGTTCTCCATCAATGTTTTTATTGCCAAAATAAACTTGTAGAAACACACATATGAGCAAGTTTTCTATATCTTCTTGGCATCTGGTGCTTTAGGGGGATGTCAGAGGAAAATAAGAAAAATTAATAAGATAAACAGAAAACTGATATTCAAAACATGATTACTTGCCCCCAAATATTCTTTTGATTTTTCATTGACCTGATATTTTGTAAATGAATTTGTGATTACCTAGGACCTTGAAGATGAGGGCACCACTGGAGCATCATTTAGTGATGTGGAATTTCTTTCTAGCAATCAGCAACCTAAAGAACTATTCTTTTCAAGTGATGCAAGTGCACTTGTTGAACACACCAAAAAGGTTTTGGTAATTGAGGATGGTGAAGTTATTCATTTAAAGGTACATTCCCTCCTTAATTATTTTCAGGTGTTAAAAAAGTTATTTCCCTGTTTTCCCATGATTTTTCGTAATTATTTGATCTTTCATACAACGAGCTAAGATTTGACGAATTGGGTACGTATATATAGATAATGGTTCCATATGCATGTTTTACTTGCAACACTCGGTCTTTGTAGTGTATAACAATTTATACTTCCACTGTTTAGGATGGAGGTGTGTCAATTTTCAAGTTTGACCATGCCAAAGGTAAACGAGGTGGCACTCTTGTTAGGCCTGCTTCTGTTGAACGTGCATTGTCTGTTCTCGAAATGGAAGTTGAACAAATAAATAAGGGGAAATACAAGCATTACATGCAGAAAGAAATTCATGAGCAACCTGAATCTTTAACTACAACAATGAGAGGGAGATTAATACGTGAAGGGTCATGCAAATCCAAGACAGTGCTCTTAGGTGGACTTAAAGATCATTTAAAGACTATCAGGAGAAGCAGGAGGATTGTGTTTGTTGGCTGTGGCACAAGTTATTTTGCAGCTTTAGCTGCAAGACCTATTCTGGAAGAACTCTCTGGTACTGTTTGTTTACTGTTCTACTCTAAAAGCAGTGACATCTAATATATCAATTGTTTCACTTATTTTCTTATCTATATGCAGGTGTTCCGGTAACAATGGAGGTTGCTAGTGATTTGGTGGACAGGCAAGGCCCAATATATAGGGAAGATACAGCTGTGTTTGTTAGTCAGTCCGGTGAAACTGCTGATACTTTACAGGCATTAGATTATGCTTTAGAAAATGGTGCATTATGTGTTGGAATCACGAATACTGTTGGCAGTGCACTTGCTAGGAAAACCCATTGTGGTGTGCATATTAATGCTGGTTGTGAAATAGGTGTGGCAAGCACCAAGGCAAGTGATTAGAACTTTGTCTTTGGTTGTTTTCTTGTTTACCATGATGTTACCTATCATGTATTTACCTCGATTAACAGGCGTACACCAGCCAAATAGTGGTCATGGCAATGTTGGCTCTTGCGGTTGGAGGAGACCTGATTTCAAATGAAACAAGAAGAGAAGCAATAATTGATGGTTTATTAGACTTGCCAAGTACGTTTTATCCATTAAGGGCATGTTGACTATTATCCATTATTTTCTGTGTGTAATATTTTCTACCATGCTATTAACAATGACAGGCAAAGTTAAAGAAGTTCTCAAGCTTGATGAGGAAATGAAAGATCTTGCAGAACTACTAATTAATGAGCAATCACTTCTTGTCTTTGGAAGAGGATACAATTATGCAACCGCTCTAGAAGGTGCCCTGAAGGTAAAGGAGGTCGCTCTTATGCATAGTGAGGGAATACTTGCGGGTGAAATGAAACACGGTCCCTTGGCTTTAGTTGACCATAACCTCCCAATTGTTGTAATTGCTACTCGTGATGTTTGTTTCAGGTTAGTATGTGTTTTGATAGCTGTTGATACACCCAATTGTTTGTATTGTTCTTTATTGTTTGTCTTGCTGGCAGTAAACAACAATCAGTCATTCAGCAACTTCATGCTCGGAAAGGTCGACTAATAGTGATGTGCACAGAAGGAGATTCAGCATCTGTATTAGTTGGTGGATCTTGTCGAGTAATTGAAGTCCCTCAAGTTGTGGACTGTCTCCAGCCTGTTATTAACATAATGCCATTGCAGGTATTTTATACATTTCTTTTGGGAACATGTGTCATTATGTAGACTATTTGTCAAGTTCGATTATTTTAAAGGGTTAACATTATTTTGGTCCTCAAAAGTGGTCCAAAATTATAATTTAATCCCTCAAATTGAAAGAGTCTCAATTTGGTTTTCCAAAGAAGCAAAACATCGCAATTTGTCCCTCAAATTGAGGAAGTTCATTTTGGTCCTTCAAAGTAGCAGAAAGTCTCAATTTGGTCCCTTCAAACTATTTAAAATAAGAAAGAAAAAAAGAAAAAATAACCTTGTCGTCTAACTTGAGAGAACTGTTTCAATTTGGTCTTCCAAACCTATTTCATTTATGGTTAAATGACTAGCAAAATGTGGAAATTAGGTAAGGTTGTTTTGTTATTTTACTAAAGCCTATCCTGCATTAGTGATTTGAAGGGAAACAGTTGATTCTTTTGCTGAGTTAAATTAATACTCTTTTTTTAGTGATGAACTTCCAAATTGTTGTATATTGAAAACACAATTCACTAGCAAAATATAGTACCTTTGTTATCAGCAAAATTAAGGCGGAAAAGCTTTTTGTAGAAACAACTAAAACAACTTTGATTATTTTCCTCCTTTTTGCAGTTATACCCTTCTATAATCAACCAATAGTTAATGTCTTTAACAAAATAGTTTTCCCAGTTTGTAGGACTAAGTTTGAATAGCTTTCTCAGTTTGGAGGACTGGATTAAGTGGGATGAACTTGAGATTTTGTGCTGCTTTAAAGGAAATGAGACTTTTACAATTTGAGGAATCAAATTGTGATGTTTTGCTGCGTTAGAGGACCAAATTGAGACTTTTGAATTGAAGGACCAAGTTGAGATTTTGAACTGTTTTTGAGGACTAAAACGAAGTTGGCCCTGTTTTGAAGTTCACAATATTGTTGCATGAAAATTACTCAACTGCGCATTCTTTACTTTCTCTGTGTCTGTTGTTTTTTTTTCTTTTCCTTGTGTCCAGTCCTTGCCAACTTTGCCTCACTTAATGGGCCAAGTGAGAGATAGGATGCTTAACATGGACTTGTTTTTTCTGTATGTGTTCTTTGTTGTTATGGACATTTTGTGCATGTTATGGTAACAAAGATGTAGATAGATCTCTCTTCCACCCCCCCCCCCCCCCCCCCCCCCCCGGCTTTTCTTTCTTTTGAAGTTGGTGCATTTCTACCTCTCTCTCTAGTTTATTTGATGACAGAGGAGTAGGAGTAATTAGGTCTGTTGAGGTGGATTAATTTTTAGTAAGTAAAGGAGGGGGAAGGGATGGGACGTTTTAACAGTGTAAAGCTTAAATTTTTCTGTTTAGAAGTGGACACAAACAGAAAGAAACCACAGTTGTAATAATGTTGGTTTACTATAAGTCGGAGATAATTATATCTCAACATGACTACATGATACCGCTCTACTCTTTTTTTAATTATATCTCAACATGACTACATGATACCGCTCTACTCTTTTTTCTTTCTTTCCCTCTTGGTTGGATCACATCTGGCTCTTCCCTTTCATCAAATCCAAACACACCGTCGATCAACTTTATTGATATGCCATTATAAACATTAAAATTAAAAAGACCCATGGATAACTAAACTTCATTCACAATCAATGTGGCAAGAATCATATTATTATTATTAGGGTTAATCACTCCAATAGTCCTCAAACTATTTCTTGAGTGTCAATTTAGTCCCCAAACTTTTATTTGTGTCTATTTGGTCCCTCAACTTCTATGTTAGTGTTTAATTGGTCCCCAATACCAATAAATGGCAAAATTGCCCTTCTATTTATATCATATCATATCTTTGTTTTCTTATATTTTTTTATTTATTCCTTCAACTCTTCCCCTATCTTTATTCGTGTCAAAAAACTAAACCAAACATTACCTTCTTTATTCGCAAGTTTATATTGATTGATTTATCTGAAAAATTTAGAGTGTTTTTCATAGTTCTTGAGATGAAGAAGACTATTAAAAGAAATAAAATAAAAGAAAACTTCAAAAAAATATTAAAATAGAAAAACATAAGGTTTAGGATTTCAATTTTATTTACTTTATTGTAGACATTTATGTCGTTCTTTTTAATCATTTTCTTAAATTTTCTTGACTTTTTTTCTTTTATTTGTCCTTAGAGATCTCAAGAGAATTTCCTCAAAAAAAAAAAAAAATCTCAAGAGAATAAAAAAAATTCTAAACTTATCAAGTGAACCAATCAATATAAACTTGAAAAAAAGAAAAGAAGCTAATATGCAATTAGGCAATATAAACTTGAAAAAAATAAAACAAGCTAATATGCAATTAGATTTATGATGATGTGGACAAGAATAGTAAATGTAGAGAAATGATAAATTAAAAAATATATATATAAGAAAGAAGATAAAAAGTAAAGGTCATAAAAGTAGAAGGGCAATTTTGTCATTAATCGGTATTGAGGACTAATTAAACACAAATATAAAAGTTAAGGGACTAAATAGACACAATTAAAAGTTGAGGGACTAAACTGACACTCATGAAATAGTTTAGGGACCAATGGAGTAATTAACCCTTATTATTAAATAGAGTTTTAGGAACCTAATTCGGTTGTATGTCTAGAAACTTTTTGGAGTTCAAAGCAACCCTACCTTTTGAATTACTCTAGGAAAATTTGCATGGGATCATGGAATTTCTTTCTTTACTTGGGTTCTTTCTCATCAATTCTGTAATTTATGCATCTGAATTTCCTAGTTTGCATCTTTTTCTTTTTCCTTTATATACCAAATAATTTTTCAAAATTTAATAATTTTCTTTCCAATTTTAATTATGGAACAACTAAAAGTCTAATATTTAACCAAACAAAGCCAGTAGTGATGGTGAATTTGTGCCAGAATGCAGATCTTTTGTAATTGAACTGCAGCTGATGTTCATGGAAATTAGATAGTGAAGTTACCCCACGTTTGGTACGCAGGAATGGGGTGGAATGGAAAGGCCTTTCCAACTTGTCCATTCCATTCTCATGTTTAGTATGGACATTTTAAGTTGAAAAGGCCTTTCTCACCTGGAATGCCATTCCAGCTTTTTCTTAGAATCCCATTTTTTAACAAAATTTGGGGAAAGGTCTTTCTAACTTCATCTTGGAAAGTTCTTAAAAATATGAGTCCATTTTATCCTTACATTTTTTTCTACCTTAAAAATAGGAGTTCATTTTATCCCCACACTTTTTTTTTTGCTAATTTTTTTTTACCTAGGATACATTAAATAATTTTTATTTTTAAAATTTAAAAAAATATTAAGTTTTTAATAACTTCAATTAATAATTTATTATGATTTTTAAATCATAATCAGTTTAATCTATGCTTAGAATTTTTTTCTTTTTGCTATAAAAATGTTTAAAATACTATTTTTAAATTTTATGCAAATGTGTAAAAACTAAACTTGTTATTAATTAAATTAAATTGCTGAATGTAGTTTCATTATTAATTTTTTTCACATTTTTAATTATAATGCTAATAATTATAAAAATTTTTAAAATTAATTAAAGAGTATAATTGATTTAATTTTAGCAAGAATATAAGAATTTTAAAATTAAAAATATTAAAGTCTTTTGTAGGCATAGAATTATAAACAAACAAAATAAAAATATGATATATTTTAGTGCAAATAATTAATTGCAATTAAGTCAAATTAATATATGTTTTATTCCATTCTGACACCTAAATATGATTATACCAAATATTGGAAAAAGAATAGGCATTCCATTCTGATTTGAGTTATCAAACAATGGACTGAAAAAAATTTTCCACTCCATTCTGGGTGGAATGACCTTTCTATTCTGGACCATTCCAGTGTAGCAAACGTGGGATTAATGTTGAAGAACAATTTTGGGAATTGTTATAACATTTCAAGGTAATTTGTCCTAGAAGCAGCTTCAAATTGAGCCTGAGGAAAAAAATGATATATCTAAGCAATGCTGTAAAATTTTACGAGCTACACAAGTCTTTGCTTTTGTTTGCCTTGCTACATTAGGCTATATGATCAAACAGTAATTATTTCCAAGTTTTATCAGTGCCTACTGGTAATTCTAGCAACAACAGATTCCAAGATCCTTAGCCATTCTATGGGTTATAGTCCCCCCCATGTACCTTCAATCTGGCACATTACGATTCTTTGAATGGAGAGTTTATAAAATGTTTACATTGAATTACTTAATTGAACGGTTAATTTCCTCGTGTAATTTTTCTGGTTCTGGTGGAATAGCTTTAATGCATGTGTAATAAGTGTTTCATTGTAGTAGATAAACCTTTCATGCAGGTTCTCTGCAGGTCGTCTCATTATTTTTGTCTTTATGTTTTGATTTTTTTTAAAAGATGACAGTTTCGGCATTACTTATCTTCTCTTGCTCTTTCCTTGCAGTTGTTGGCCTATCATCTAACTGTTCTCCGAGGGCACAATGTTGATCAGCCGCGGAATCTTGCAAAAAGTGTGACTACCCAATAAGGTTTCAGTTTATTACATTCCATGATCGTTTTGACGTCTGAACTTCATCTTGTCTTGTAGAAAATTCCAAGCGTGATGTTTGGCTGCTAATGAATTTTGTCTTGTGGAAGTTCCTTTACCATTTCCTGGATCCTGGAGGAGAGACTTTCAAGGTTAACATGGTATGCAGTTCCTGGTATTAGTTTGTGCGGAACGCAGTTGTTCAACTAGTTTGTAAATTATGAATTTAGCTTGTAAAACACTTGGAGCTGGTCAGACTTTATTACATGATCGTCTCAGCGTCCATGAAAGAATCGGAGATTACATATCGAGAATTTATGTATGGTTTTATGTCAACAAGAATTGTGGCTTAATTTTTTTGCCCATCAAAGCTATCGTCTTTGAGAGGGTTATCATTTCCGTTCTGGTCCTCCAAAGTAATCTAAAAGTCTTAGTTTTAGTCACTCAAATTATAGGAAGTCTCAATTTGGTGCCTCAAGTTTTAGCAGTCTCAGTTTGCTCTCTCAAAGTTACAACTTGATCCCTGAGCAAATGTTAAAATGGTGTTCCAAATTAATAAAAAAAATTGCAATTTGGTTCCTTAAATTGAAAAAATCTGAACATGTCAGTCCTTTTTGTCTTGTGAGTATTAGATAAGGAGGATTTACTTTTATAGGATGGAATAAAATTGATAATAGTCAATCACGTGATATTGACACGAAATGTCTTATGATCATGTACCCCTCTTCATCATGGCAGTAGACCATCTGCCTCAGATTAAACTATTAGTTTGAAGTGCATGAGGATATCTGTTCATAGTGGCTAATTAGCTCGAGGATGATTTTTGGACGGTAGATTTATGGTGATTGTGATGATGGTGAATGTGTGGTGGGCCTTGGAGGAAGGATTGTAAACAAAGCAAATAGAATACAACTTTAAAATTCACATACACAATTTGAAATTTTAAGTTTGAATTTGTAACTTCGAATTCAAGCTCAAATTTAATGCGAGTTTAAAATTTAAACTTCGATTGAAAATTCAAATTTACTTTAATTTTTTAAATATTTATAATATTTTATTAATAGATAAGCATTTTCAAAAAATATATAATTATTTCTGGTTAAAAAAATATTATTTTATATATTATTATATATTAGACAAAAAATTAATTAAAAATTTATTTGAACGTAACAAGCTGAATCAAAATGGAAATTTATAAGCTCAAATTTAATTCATCAAATCCAAAATTTTGTTCGATCGTGATTCAAGCTCGTTAAAACTCTTTATCGATTGAACCGAACATTCATTAATCGATTCGTTTATATCCCTGGTAAACCCTATTTGGAGGTATTGCTGCAAGTGGAGAAGCGTCTTGGTGGTAACCCAAGGATGTTGTCATGATTATACTTTAATAAGAAAATATTATCAAAAGATCTAACAATAAAATATAGATGAAGAAATGAAAATATGACAAAAGACATAGGAGGTTGCCAATTTATTCCCATTATAAATTTTTGATCACTCTATTTTAGAAGTTTCAATTACCATAATAAATTTCTAATTTTTTAAATTAATGATTATTTGGCAAATTTTAATTGTTAAGCCTTCCCAATTCATCCTTTTCTGTTAGATTTATCATTTGTTTTTCTATGGATTTGGGTTGTACATTTTGTTCAGGCCTTTCTCTACAACTTGTTGGGAGTTAATTACTGAGTTGGGTTACTAAAACTGCGTTTTAGTGGTCATTTTTGTAAGATTTTCATATTTTTATGTGTTTATCTCTTAAAGAATAAGTCTATGGAGGCGAAAGATCAATGAAGCCCCTGGTTGATTGCTGATCATTGCTATTAGTTGTGGCCAGTGGTGATTGAAAGCATGGTTGCAGACTATCTGCTGTTGTTAAGGCTTTCTGGGTTATTGAAGAAGAAGAGGTTGAGAAGAAGAGAAAAGGAAAAAAAAATGTTTAAACAATGACGAATTTGAATTTTTTGTTATGACCAATAAAAAATTGAACAAAATATATAACTATTTTACGTTACTCTAAACTATAGAGGAGATATTTATAAGTTTTCAAATTATAAGAGAGTAACATGTAAATTTGCCCAATTACAGGGGTTCCAAGTAATGTACCCAATTCTATATTAGTTTAATATGCACAACCATTCATGACCCTTGACTTAACAAAATTAGCAGGACTTAATGGTGAAAATGGATGGAATGAATGACAAATTGTTTAAAGAATTATGAAGAGTACATCCATATAGTTTCATATTCTTTGATGTATTGTTGATGGTGTATCAATGATAAATTATTAAAAAGAAAGTAAAAAAAGTATTTAGTTTCTCATACCTGATTAAACTACGAAAATAATAGAGTTATAGATATAATGTAAGTTACTGCTATGATGACCACAATTTTATAAGAATCAATAATTAAAAAGAGTAGATCATAATAGAGTTTTTTGTGTGCTTACACACATATATATATATATATGTATGTATGTATGTATATTACATACCTTTAAGACTCCTTCATGATTGGATTTCTATCCCAATACAAAGCACAAATATCGGGTGGCAACTCCCATAATTTATTAAGACCCTATCATAAATCTTTTCATTAGGATAGTAGCATTTCTTGTATAATCACAATTAATCACTATAAACATAATAAAATGTCATTTCCCAATTTCCAGCATATTGGTATATGTTTATATCTTTTGGTATAGTTTCTTGGGGCGTGACATGTACAATATTTCCTTGTCCTCCCTTATGTAAAAACTGTCAAAAAGGATGAATTGCAGTAGTCACTGTAGTTTGAGACCTTCAACTTGCATGGACCTCGATACCTGCCCTTGAACGTGCTTTATAATTACCAGATTGCGTGTCTTATAATTGAGTTGTGCCGCCATCAAATTGCTAGAAAACCTTAAAAAACTTTTAATCATAATACAAGAATAAAATTAGATAAATTATTTTCATAAACTATTATTAATACTTAACCTTCTTAGTTATTATACATATATATTATTTAGTCACATAAAAAGACTACCATACCAAAACGAAAAAGAATGTAAAAATGATCGCATCTATAAAATAATACACTATCATAAGTTAGAGGTTTAAGTGATCTATACCGAGCTTAACTCATTATGTTAGTAAATCATGTTCAATATATGTTTTAAAACTTTAGAAGTATCATAGACACTGTGATTTGAAATTACATATACATATATAAAGTCATTTTCTCACTTTCTACCACAAATATTTTTATTACTGGCTATATATATATATATATCTCATAGGGAGTGAATATGCCTAAATTTAAGAGACGAGAAAGAAAAAGACCATGAAGTTTGAGAAAGAAAAAGGCTTTTAAGTTTGAGAAGTTGAGTAGGTAGTTTAGTGTGTGCAATTTTCAAATTTACAGTGTTTATAACTCTATTATTTCCATAGTTCAATCAGGTATCAGAAACTAAATATTTTTTTACATTCTTTTTAATAATTTTTCATTGATACACCATCAACAATACATCAAAGAATATAAAACTATATGGATCTGCCAAGAGGATATTAACTAGATGAGACAAATAAAGTATACTTCTATTTTATTTCTAAACAACACGATTACCAAGAATTAAAGAAGGAAAAAGATTGTACGCATCTCGTATATTACGACAATACAAAGACCTATATTTATTGGCTTCCTAACTTTGAGACCAAACTGTTTAAATTAAGAACAACATACAAATTAGTAGTAAATATAATCTAATAAATACAATAAATCTCTAATTATTAGATATAATTAAATTCCCAATAGATACATATAATCATGTACAAAATACAATTGCTCTCAAAATTAAAATGGTTACAGAAAAGCTAGCTTAAGGATGCAAATGAGAGAGAATGCTTTGATGAAGAAATCAACAATTTGGTCTAAGAAAGAAATGGAAGAGAATCATAAAATACCATGAATAAGATATTGACTCACATAATGGATTTGATGCGTTCGTAGAAAAATTATTATGAGCAATCTAGGTAGCACTTTGATTATCACAATAGAAAGTAGTAGGAGAGTGATGAATGACATCTGTATGTTCAAGTATGAACAAAGCCCTACTAATTATTGAGGGGTGTCAGCTAAAGCCTAACATTAATTCAACCTCTACTAAGGTATCCGAGAGTTGGTCGAGAGAAGACAAAATCTTGTAATAGAATAATGACTAGTGAGGTCCAATCAGTATCAAAATAAGCACATAATTAAATAGAAGAGTCTAGAGAGAAATAGAATAATGACCAGTGAGGTCCAATCAGTATTAAAATAAGTACATAATTAAATACAAGAGTCTAGAGAGAAATATTACCATGAAATAAAGTACCTTTAACATAGAGAAGAACAACAAGAAATACAACATAATGAACAGAGAAAGGTGCATTTGTGAATTTACTGACTATATGAACAACATAAGCAATATCAAGTTGTGTGATAAGCCTACCAACCAACACCAAAGCATATGATCATTCAATAATGTTCCATCAAGTTGAGTGAGAGGAGCATTAGGCTCAATCAGCATAAAAGTGGTCATATTATTAGGCTCAAAGATCTTTCACTCTAATATTTTAACTAGGCAAGTGCTCAATCTGTTGTATACCAACAAGAACATTGCTAATGACAAAAATATCATTGACATAGAGAGGGAGTAAAATAGTATCACTAGTTGTTTATCGAATAAATATGGCAAAACCGTGGGATAGATGAGAAACCCAAACGAACAAAACAAAACCGAACTTGGCCAATAAATCCCAATCAATGCACAATGAAGACGACAAACCTTGTAAGAAAAATGAATGAAATCCAGTGGGTGGTTGCATATTACTTCTTTTACAAGGTCACCATTAGGAATTGTACTTTTTACGCCTATTTGAAAGAGAGAACAATAATAAATAGCTTCAACAATAGGAAGGTTGCAAACAATTGTGAGACAAGCCACTTGAGTCACTATAACAAAGGTTTTCTCATAATTGATACTATATGGACTGCAACCATTTGTAACAGGATGTGCTTTATAGTGCTCAATTGATGCATCCAAATGAGTTTTAATTTTGTAAACCTATTTACAGCTTATTGTGTAGATTTACAGATGGCAAATCAAGCAATCTATGTATTAAGTATTTATTAAGGCATCTGAAGTTTCTTCGCAATTTCAAATACTAAAATTCATATTTCGGTTGTAGGATGTGGATTCAAAATACGGGAGTTTGGATATGAGCCTTTTGTCACACATCTAGTGCAAATAAATTCATTTTTGTGCACTTTCACAATAAAAATAGGGAAAATTTCAGAAATCTCCTCTGAGGTTTCTGTCAATTACACCTAACTTTCCTGAACTTTCAAAAATTACACATACCTCCCTTGGCTAATTAAATTGACAACAATAACCTTACTAAAATATCAAAATTACAACTAAAAGAAAAGATGTCTCTTCTCCTTTGCCATTCCCTCTCCTCTTTGACATAAACCACTATGGACTCCCTCTTTTCTTCCCGCTTCCTTCTTTAACTGAACCTTTTTCTCCATCCTATTTCTTCTCGTCCTTTTTAATTTCTACATCATCCACTCTCCCAAACACTACCAGAAACACCTCCTCTACTTCTTCTCCACACAAATCTCCTTCCTCCAATCCTCTCCCTGTTGCTGACCCACTCCCCTTCTCCTTTCCCTGACTTCTCTCTCAGCCAACTTCCTTGTCGATAGCCGAACTCCACCTCCTTCACCCTTCCAAGCTCGTCACCAATGTCTAATTCTTGCTAACAATATGCTCTGCTTTATGCTCATCTATTGAAGTTAAGCCTGCATTATAGGGATCTGTTGATGGGCTGTATTTTTTTTTCCAATGATGTTAACATTATTTTGAACATGAAGGAATCCGTTGGGATGTTAATTGATTTGGTTTTAGTAGGGCTGTATGGCATTTTAGAAAGTTGATTTCATAGTGTTTGGCTCTGTTTATTATTTTCTGTAATGGCAATTTTTTTTGTTCAATTAAGTTTGTGAAATTGAAAATATTTTTCATTCTCTCTTGCTATTTTCCCATTGAGAACCAGGATGAGAGATTAGCCATTTTAGATTAAAAAATGTTGGTAGTGGTGGTGGTATGGTGATGGTAGATGAATAGGTTGTTATTTAGGTGGTAGTGGTAGTGGGAGGATTTTAAAAGGGTATTTTTGTCTTAAAACAACAAATTGGGTTTCTTTGTTACCAAATGTGTTAAATTAAGGGAGGTATGTGTAATTTTAGAAAGTTCAGGGGAGCTAAGGTGTAATTGTCAAAAACTTTTGGGGAGATTTCTGAAATTATCCCATAAAAATATGGGTGTATGGATTTTATGATGGTACCATACTTATGAATCAAGCTTTTGAAAAATTAAGTTAGATGACGGTACTATATATATCAATCAATCTTTTGAAAAATAAAGTTAGACCAAAAAAAGTATCTTAAATTAAGAGACAGTAAATATAAATATACATTAGGTAATAAATTGTATACATCAAAATTTGGCCTTAAAAAACGGCACAGGTATATATACATATAGAAACTATGTTCATAACATTAAGTAGTTTTACGTTCCTCATCTGAGCAGCACTTGGCAGTTTTTTTCTTGCATCAAGTCCTTTCAGCATGAGACTCCTCCAGGGGGAATATGAGGAAAAGTATACAATACACCACGTGCATTGTCACGTGGTGTACTAGAACTAATAATTTATCACCATGTGACAATGGTGGGTCATACCTTGTATTATTTAGCGATGTGTGATTGGTTCTAGTGCACCACGTGACGCGCGTGGTGCACGCAATACTCACTCGGGAATATGATTGTGAATCCAGTACACGCGGGTTCAAATGCCATAAGCTTTTGTAATTTCTGTGTTTATCCAAGTGAAAATTTAGTCTATTACCAAAATCAAGGTAGAAATCTGAGCATGCATTGCCTCTACAATAAAATTTTTTATATGCGAACCATGATCATATTCAACATAATAAAAGCAAGATACTGTGGAAACACTACTGTAGCATTCCCAAAAACCATGGCGATTAACTATTTTGGCATTCCAGAAACAGATATGCATACCATGAAACAGCCACTATCATCAATCCAGTACAAGAAAGCCACACTTCCCACTCCCCCACCTTGGTTGCTGAGGATCAAGTGTCTTTACATATCTGATAGACCTCTCAACCATAGCAACATTATAAAATCCACTCCGCCCCTCATCCAAACCATAACCTAGATCAGATTTTCTGGCCAAAGAGATCTTTTATTTTATCTTCTTTGCCCCATTGTCAAATGGCCCCTTGGAGAGTTGGGATGTTGATTTTTGAGACACTAACCTTCAATTTGTACAAATTGAGTCCAAGAACAGACGTGGAAGCGCAGATGACCAGATCATCCCTCTTGATTACTCCTCCATCTTGCTTTCATCTTCTGTACTTCTTGAGATTCCCAAGCCATTTATATCATCTCTTTCAGCTTTCATATCAATTTTCACATCTGAATTGCCACCAAGGTGTGTATCGTTGTCTCCATTTACAAGGTGGTGAGCTGGCGTAGATTCGTTTGACTTGTTTTCAGGTGACACTTCCCTATCATTACCATTATCCAAATGATGGGAATTAGAATCCAGGGCATTATGCACGGATGTTGAATTTGAAAGGCTGTTTTGATCTGAAGCATCCAATGCCACAGGAACTTGCTCAGAATAAGTTGAAAACTGATGGCTCATCATTCGTGCCTGAAAGGAAAACCAGGAACAGTTATTCATTGTCATGAAAATTTCTAGAGATACGGATATCTTAACTGATTCAAAATGGAGAGCAATAACAGCAGTAGCAAGTTAGGTCTCACAACTACAAGAAAAATTAACGTACAATTAAAGATTTCAAACACACAAGTCTGTAGTAAAGTCCATCACAAATTAGTCCTTTTCTAGCCCTTTGCTACTACATGGCACTGGCAGACCAATGACCGTAGCACTAGAACTGAAAAGAAAAGAGACTGGCAACCAAACCAAAAAAAAAAGCCCTCACCCGCGCCCCCCCCCCTTCCCCTACGGGGGGCAGGGGTCCAATTCTCACATCCACACAGACATGGTCGAATACACAAGGTAAACTGCCATTTGCACCCATAATGTTTTAACTTTCCCACTATGCACTTAAACTTCTATTTTGGATACGTGGCATCCTAGTTTTAAGCAACATTTATCAATATGGCAAAAAGAACATTGAAAGAGTTCATGAAACTAAACGGGTGACAACAAAAAGATTTACATCTTGTGTCATTGAACTAGGGAATGTCCTAGTAAGCAATGCCAAATTCAGGATCAAGCATACCTCTCAACACTCTGTATAAAAAGGAAAAGAGGATCAGGAGCTCAGACGAATTTTAGCACGGTCAGAGAATAAGAAAATTATTTGACCCAGAGAGACTAGGACCTAAAAGCAATACAAGAACATCGAAAGAAAGCGTTATTTCTTCTTTTTTTTTTGGGTGGGGGGTTCTAGTGCATCTCAGCTTTTAACGCCTGAGATTTTGATTTGGGACAGAAAAGGACTAAGATGATCCTATAATGTCAGCTGGTAAGAAAAATATCCCACATATACAGTTAATGTCTTTGAATAGTGAAAGCAGTCCAGTATTTCTTTAACTTGAAAATTCAGCTACTAATAGCAGCTCATTATATACCTAATTTCCTTTTCGCCTAATGTTAATTTCACTGCAATCTATAAGAGATTGCAATCACATATCTGACAGTGTTTCATTCGAATACAACCTCAGGAATGCTATTATATCTTAGTAATGCAAGCAAATAATACCTGATATATTTGATGCATCTTGAAATTGACAATACTGGCCATCTCTTCAAGACCGCTAACTAGGTGGAACATTCCAGTGTCCTCAACATGACGATCTGTATATGGGGTGACCTCACTTAGATTCAGAGCCAGTTGATCAGGTCTCTGGAGCAGCAGTCGAAATGTCGGCTGTAATTCATAGCATTGTTCAAAAAGAGAACGTCGACAGAAAACATAAAGCCCCAGTCGAGCACGGGACATAGCAACAACCAGTCTTCTAACATCACGAAGGTGACCCACAAATCGAGTACGGACTAGAGACAATAAAATGTAATCATTCTGCTGACCTTGAAATTTGTCAACAGTAGTAACCTACAAAAGTAAGTGAAAGCCTTGTTAGACAATCACAAGCATGCATCACACTGAGAAAGAATTAACTCAATAACATAATTCATGGTGCAAGAAGGTGCAAAAAACTGAATTGTTTCAGAAATTCATGGAGGATTACTAGTTACCACCAAAATGCATCTAGGCATTCCTTAAGAATGCAATGCCCACTAATCTATCCAATATTTCATAATAACATCTATGTGAATAATGGCTCAAAAAATTTGTTAGTAAAAATCATTCAAATTTAGACGGGAAGTTTATGCAATAGGAAACTCAGATTGGCCAAGCATCAGTAAGAAAAATATTAATGATGTTTCTCATTTCTTCATAAGTAGCGTGTAAGCCTTCTGTGGTTCAGATCCCTGCCATATTGATTTCCAATGCAAGTTATGTTTCTGGAGGTTCTTGTGTTCTAACAATTACAAATTAAAGCCATTAAATGTATCCTTGCAGTGCATTACCTTGTTTGGTCGACCAATGAAGTCATAAGGAACACATCGCCTGTTAATAACATCACGAATTAAAAGTTTCTGGCCATTGTAAGTTGTCAAGATGGATATCTTATTTGCAGGATAACCGAGTAACCGCATATACATATAAACGCTGACGATATATTCAGCCTCCCCTTCATTTTGATAAAACCAGGGAGAAGGAGCAGTTTCACCTTTCCCATTGTAATCAGGTACGTCCACCAACTGATAATCATAGGAGAATCCAGCATTTGCTCTATGGAAGATCTGATTGTCCTTCACATATGGAAGATCACCTAGCTCTCTATATCTCCAATTGTAAAGCCTAGCTAAACTTGGCCTTGCCCTACCCTGAGCATTAAGTTCAATGTATGGAATGCCTAAACGAACAAATCTAGTAAATAGACTCTGGTCCATGTGGCTGTACTTCTGAAAAGCCATATTTTTCACAACAGGAGGCAACTGGTGATGGTCACCAATCAATATGCAGCGCTTAAGGCGAGCATATCCATCTTCTTGCCTTTGAAGTAACATTGGGATGAATGTCTCAATCTCCAAGATCTGAGCACTTTCTTCCATCAGTAAGTTGTCGTACTTAAAGCCTACTTGAAGAAAATCCTTCCTTTTAAGTGCAGCATGCGTGCAAGTCATCGCCACAATCTTTGCCTGTTTGGTCATCAGGTAGTTTGATCGGTCAACTGTTGACTTGAGCAATTCAAATGCTCTGCACTCTTCAAGCTCCTTGAACATAGTTTTTAGATGACGAAAGCATCCCTTTGCAGCCCGCATGTCATTCTCAAAAGACTGGCCTGTAAATATAGGCTGGGGGGCATTAGAGAAAAACTCTTTAAAGGGGAAGCGATCCTGAACAAATGTTGGTTTATCTTGATTCTTTTCACTAGCAGCTAAAAATTGTTCCCAACGCGAGTAGACATGAAGCAACCAAAAGTACCCAGCTGTCTCGCAAGTATAGCCTACATCCTCCGGCAGCTGGAGGGATCTAGCAAGTCGCTCCACCTCACTAAGCAGTTCTAACCTCCGTACAAGCATCGCATTGACACGGCCTTGACGACTGAAGTCAAGGTCGGTTGCCAGTTCTTGCTCACCTTGACCCAGACGAAGAAGATAGCGAGCTGGCACATCCCTCTGTTACAAGAACAAGTCAAATAACTTAACCAATCCAAGCTAAAAATATACATAGGGACGATTAGCACATCAAGCTGAAGATTTCACAGGTTGGTAACAATTCATAATGCACCAAAAGACCACAGTTAGGAGAATACATACCTGCATAATCTTCTCAAATAGGTCATTCAAAGCCTGATTTGAATGAGTAATTATCAATGTCCTCTGAGAAGGACAATTATGATAAAGCACATTTAAGATTTGCACGGCAGTATCAGTCTTTCCTGTACCGGGAGGACCAACAACCATAGTCAATCCTGGCTGAGTACCTGAAATGATAGCTCCAACCTGTATAACCAGAGAAAACATAACATTAAAAGTGGAATATAATTCCACCAACAAGTGGTTCTGCAAAAATCCGTGAGCAGTAACTAGTTCAAACCAAAACAAGGGATTGCCAAAGGTCTGGAGATCACTCTTACCAAAACATGTAAATTGACATTTAAATGTAGTAGAAAATGTGAGCAAATAAAAAAGTAATACCACCACTAGGCCACATAACTTTCCACCTGTGCTAGAGACAGTGCAGTTACCAGTTTACTCAACCATGGGAATTCAATAATCTCACAGTATTGATAAAAATCTTCTCAGAATCAGACTACTTCCAAAAGATTCTAAAACTCGAGAGACAGACTAAATCAATATATTTCAGAACTAGCTGTAACTAACGTGAGCATGCACGCGTGTCATTATACATTAGCCTGATTTTCCAGGGAAAGCCTCAAAGTGATGTCATTAAAACTTAAAACCTAAAATACTACGGAATTATCAGCCCCACGCATTTCATTACTTCCAGAAAGACGGTTCAAGCTTCTGTAAAAACAGTCTTATAACATTACAAGACTTGGGAAGAATTGGCTCAAACAGACCTTATGAGTCTCTATTTATTACATATAAGGCCCATTGTAATTTAGGTTTCTCAAACAAGCCTTATGACTGAAGTTTAGAACTTTGATTTTCATTCTTGCCTCAGGAATTTAGGAGGACTAAGTAGATGGGCCTCGTGGAAGTCTCACGTAGAATAAAACAACTTAGCCTACAGAATAGTTCGAGCAATAGGATGTGTTGGGTTGTTCTGTTACAATTATTTCCATCACAAATGTGTAAACAAACGATAGTAACATGCTCTACCCAATGGCCATATTCCTGGTGGTATGCAACACCAAAGCACATGAAGGAAACATCAAAAAAAGGAATAATTGCATTAAAAGCCATTTGTACCAATAAAATGTATGAAAACCTATCAAAGGCAATGGTATTGCCAAGGCAACCTATTAAAACATATTAAAAGAAGGAAAATTCCAGAATCCTGGCACGACAAATTTAAACCAGAAGTCACACTCAAGCAGCACCTCTGCAAAATCACAAAGTAGTGCTCTTAGGAACAGTTAAGTTAACAATTTAGAACAGCACTATTTTACAAAGGAATTTGGAAGATCATTTACAAAAGAAAACATAATAAAACGGGAGCAAAGAAGCCTTTGATGAATTGAGAAGCCAAGTACCTGAGTGGGGGTGAATCTAACTGAGTTCTGCTTTGGTTGATACTGGGGATATGGACCATGGTCTGGAGGAATATAAGCCTCAACAACTAGCCTTTCCCCATTGGAAAAGATATCTGTTGCATTAGCAGCATCTCCTGGAGATGAGAGAGACTTCTTATTTCCAGGAAGAGCATGAGCATCTCCCTTCAGATTCCTGGGAAGTTTAATACAAAAGGGGGGTTTTGGGTTGGCATTCTCCGTCCCATCAGAATTTGTGAAGCAAACCTAAGCCCAAAAGGAAATTAGAAGATGCTTATACATTTAAGACGAAAAGTTATCATGTGACAAGAAAAGGCCAAAAACAAAATTATAAACCTGGTAATCTGGAAAACACTCTCTAACATGATCGGCATCAAGAAAAGTATCCTTGAAATCTACAACATCCAAAAGGTCTGGCATGTTAACCCATTGTGCTGCAGAAGGATTGCCATAGCCCAAAAATATGTCATGCAACCAGTCAGGAACAATACAAGTTTCATTCATTAAATCTCTTATTGATTCTAGGATTGCTTTGAAGTTATTCTCCTTGGGTTTCCTCCTCATCAGTACATTAAATGTACCATAAACATCTTCTGCACCCTTCTCAGCAATATCACTAACATCCATATGATATTGTGCTGTATCCAGTGCAACAGTGACAGTTCTCAACTCTCCTTTTGGTGGCTTCCATTCTTCCTTCTTAATTCTTCCAGTAAAATCATTCATGAGAGTTCCCTCTTCATCACGCATCTCAATAATCTCACATCCACGTACATATTGAAGGCCAAGCCTCTGTGGCACAGTTGCTTTAGCAGCTTCATCTGTACTCAAAGGTTCAAATGAAGGACTAATAGAGAGTAAAAATAGAACGTCATGCTCTTTAAGGGCATTCCACTCTGATCTTATTTGTGCTCTATAGCTGGAAATGCTAAATGTAACTTCAGCGGTCACAGCTGATGGCTTTACCTCACCAATATTTGGCTGCTTCACCTCAGTGATCTTAAATTCTTTAATCGGTACAGCCATTCTTGACCAACCACGAAAAGCAGTTTCTCCTTCATTATTAATGTGAGCAAGGAGATGCGGCACAGCTTCTTGAATATCCTCCCGAATTTCATACGTTGATTCAAGTCGAAAAAGGTTGAAATTTCTCAGCAGATAATCATGAAGTGTTAAAAATTGCAGATTAAGTTTTGGAAGTGCCAGACACCCTTCCCCTGAGTAGTTGATGCTCGGTACAAGGCTCTCATCCCACATTATCTGTTCATTAGGGTACAGTGGGAGCGAATTTATAGCTTCCTTTTGAGATTGCTGTTTCTCAAAAAAGGAAACCATCACCTCAATTAGAAAGTCCACTCTTTCTGACCACGGGTCACCCTTTGACAACAGTTTCAGCTGATAGTTAAGCAATACAACATCAATTAGTAAACAACCAGAGTGCCTAATAAGTATTTATAAATTACAAGATAGAGAAATCTCTTACACATTCAAGCTCATAAATAATTGATAAATGTACAAATATGTATTGTATCCATTACATGACATGCATGTAAATATAGACCCAACTGATGGAGGTAGATATGTGCATCTAAATGCAGATAAAGCTACAACATGTGCACGTTTGTAGAGGTTAGAATAAAACTAATTAACAGCTACCATCAAAACCGCGCAGAAAAAATAAAAAAAAAATAGAAATTCTACAGATTAGCCACACCACACACCTTCACGCAGACCAACTCTCTCAGCTCTTCAGAAGAAAGTATCGCCAGTTTCTTTGAAAGGTCAGCACGCTTGTCTATTGCACCAATATTAGCCAATGCAAGCTCTCGCAACTACGAATGAGAAAGGAGTTTGTATTAGAATGCCCTGAACAAATGCTGTTTGTCTTAAAAAACAGGAAGCCCATAATGGACAGCAGCAACTGCTTAAATTGCAGAGAAAAAGAATAAGATAGTTTCATGTCCAAAGCACATATAAGGGGAATAAAAATTCACCTTTGGAATCTTCTTAAACGCAAGGAGCTGGAAAGCCTGGAGGCGGTCATAGTGAGCCTGAAGCACCTCATCATCCGCCATTTGTCTGCCTAAATGGTCATCAATCTCAAAATTTTCATAGAACTGAAGCAAGTCAACCAGCTGAGCAAAAAGTTTCCCTTTTTCATGTCTATAGAGAGCACTTAAATGACATTTTGAAACAACAGCAACATCTGCAATAAGAGGTCTGATATATCTGCAAATGAACGGGCAAAAATATCATTAAAAGATAAAAGGAAGCATAAGAAATGTTGTAGAACAAAAACAATAAATAAAATAAATACGAAAGTTCAAATTCCAACCAAAAAAACAAAAACCATATGACACGAGAAGAAACAGGAACTGACCATTACACATCAAGACAGGAAAGATGCAGGCTAGGAAGTAAACAAAAGAAAGATGAAATATCTTCTATACTAAAAAAACGCTGCAGGTAACTTGAGATTGACCACCCAATCTGCCTATCTTCCAGTGATAAACAGACATAAACATAGAAATAGGCAGCACACAACTAAAATTCATTGAGAATTGCTGTGCCGTGCAAATGATTGAGCTCATTTCAGCTGGACAAAAACACAGTAACACTTCCATGCCGATTAACATGTTAATAAGGGTGAAAACCTACCTCCTTGTTGGCAGTTGGCTCAAGAGATCAATTAGAAATTCCATGAACCTTTCACAATACAAGACGCAAGTATCATCAACTTGTTCCAAATCACCCAAATTAACTGGCTGATCAGACTGATCATCCTGCTCTTTATGATAGAACACATTGGAATCAAGTACCTACAACAGAAAGGGAAAGAATTTACATGTCTGGACCCCAAAATTATGTGCCACATGCTGTTCAAAATTCTTTACTGAGGTCATACATCCAAAAACTCTTCAATGAGATTTCGCAGGAACTGTACTTCCATTATGGTTGAGGCATCCAGAGGTTCCCCTCGTTTAGCAGCCTCCTTCGCTCTCCTTGTGATCTTCTTCCATTTCTTAATTAGATCAGGATTGAGGCAAAGTTCAATCTACAGAAAGAAAATGAAAATCCCTGATTATCAAGTTGGGAGATAACAAAAGACAAAAACTTAATTTAATTCACATATGGCTTATAAACAATGAAAGGGTACCTGAAAACGTCCGTAAGATAAGCTATGCCAGCACTGCAGACCAGCTACTCTCAAAACCTTTTCACTCACTATCTCATCTTCAAGGCTCTAAAGCAAGAAACATGGAATCAGCTAGATGCCATACTCTTAACAGAACAAACACTATAAAAGACATTGTTGTCAAATTACATTTTGAAAGAACCACAATCCCGACTTTAAGGCTGTAATTTACATGGTACAAAGACATGACTAACATTCTAAATTCACAAGCCAAAATAAGTCATCAATGAGAATGTTCATACCCCCAGGAGATATGTTATAGATAATCAACTTCACGGAAAGAATTGTAAAAGTTTGGAAATGATGTTCAGATCAACGGCACATCCATACATATGTATAACACCTGCTCATTACAGGGGAACTAATAGAAGTGATGAAATGTCTAGCCAAAGTTTACAAAAGGAAAAAGAATGAAGAGAAAAGAAAGTAACCAAAAGAAGAAAAAAGAAATCTTTATACCTTTTACTAGCACAAAGTAAGAAATAAATGAAAAATATTCTGCTTGCTACTATTTATGTAACATACTTCAATATAACTTCTAGCTTTGGTGATAAACCTCCATAGTGTTTTTAAGCAGATGTTTATAGAAATTCATTAGCAAAGTCTGCACATTAGCATCAATGTTGCTTGCAGTTTTCTCCAACTTTTGGGAAGATGTGGAAAGGCTGCCGAAATTAACACAGGTTCACTTTCCCAGAACTAAGAAACTATATGTGCAGACCTCCTCACAAAAGCATCATTCACCATTCAAGTTGATACGGTCTGAAAAGCTTAAGCACATATAATCTTTTATAAACTCACATTAAGAAGATTCTTGACACATTAGTCCAGCAAATACTTAAGGGGAAGACTCAGAAAATTGCTAGCAGAAAGACACAGAATTGATCGATGCTCATCAACAACCTATATTGCAAAATATTAATGGATTGGAAGCTCATAGTCTTTGTCACCATACCTGAAAAGCATTGATCATGAAGACTAGATAGTTTGTCTTCTCTGCAACACTAAAGTTTCTTCCCTGGAACCACATTTCAAATGGCATTTTATGTCAGATATCCAAGAATTTACAACACTCATAGAAGAAAAGAGACTGGGAAATAATTAAAACAAAACTGGAAACTACAAAAAGGTATATTTATTTAAGCTTAATTTGGTTTTCATGTAATGTATGATCATTATGCAGTACTCAATAACAGAGACTAATCAAGTGTATTTTGGTCAACCTTTGACGTGGGGAACATGAAAAAGAAGAAAGACATAAAGCAGTCAAGTGTTGTGTTGTCTTGTTGTGATTATCAAATTCAATTTGACAGTAAATGACATATAATTAGGATACGTTATCCTTAAAGCTAAACAATTGCTCATACCTTTTTCATGTAAAATATAGTCACCATGCAGTACTCAATAACAGAGACCAATTAACTGTATTTTGGTCCAACTTTAATTTGGGGAAAAGGAAACAGAAGAAAGAAATAAAGCAGTCAAGCATTGAGCCATCTTGTCGTCATTATCAAATTCATTTTGACATGAAAGAAAGATAATTAGGGTACGTTACCATTCAAGCTAAATGATTACTCATCCCTCTGCCAAGATAGTCTTGCTTTAGAAAGTTCATTCTTAAGCATCTTAAAATTAATACTATTACAGCCCCTGCCCTCCCTATCCTAATCGGCTTAGTGCAGGATCCTGACTGACGACATTCAAATTTGTCCAACTATTGAAACAATAAATCTTCTTAATTTTTTCACTACACTGCACAAGGAATACAGGATACAGCCCCGAAATAAAAAAAATGTGAAAATTTCTATGTGTAACCACAGCAAAGTAAAAGTCAAAAGAAAAACTGCATTTCCACCTACACCAATCATTCTTAAGAATTGTATCAAGGGAATTATATCATTTCCATAGACTCAAACTCCTTTTTTTTTTTTTTGGTTTCTCCTTCTGCAATACCAGAAAATAAACAATAACATTCCACACATCACTCCGCTACCACAGGCTTCAGCCCATAACTCCCAAAATTTTGCACATCTATTGCCAAATGAATGATCGGTTGTCCTCCTTTCCTTGAAATAGAGATATTTCTTAGTAAATCTACTTAGATCTCACATAATAAGTATATCCATTGCAATTACTGCTGGCTATTTCAAAATAACTTTTCAATATCAACAATGTGAAGCCATAGCCAACTTGTGTCCAAGTAGCCTAATAATTCATGCATCAAAATATATCTGCATTCTTGCCCCTTTACAGTTCAAAGACAAAATTATCTTCCCTGGAAAGATGATGGACAAAAAAGAAGAAACAAGTTAACTGACACTCAAAGCTTTACAAGCAGCTTTATAAGTAAAGGATGAATGATACTTCTCACAAGAAGCATGAAAAAAGGGGTTGGAATTCTTATTAGGAAGATGTGTCCAAGGAAGAGATAGGATCAAGATAGAAAAACATCACAATTAGAAATAAGAACATTTGAAAGTAAATAGTCAGTGAAACCACAATGAAAGTGCTTACAATCACAGTTCATAAAACTTCTTTTAAAACTAGCACATGATAATCTGCATGCACTGTAGGACCAAGATAGAAGTAATGCATAATAATTAGAAGGTAGAACATTTGAAAGTAAATAGTCATTAAAAACCAAAACAGAAGTGCATAAACATTTCAGCCGAATAATTACAGTTCACTAAAACTTCTTTCAAAACTACTACAACATGATCTTAATGATAAACTACCTCCAAGATAGCAGAACATACCTCTTTCAAGCGAAGTACCCTATCAAAGAATGCCATAAATAAATCCTTCTTATCATGAAAGCATACCCAAGCAGCCACATTCTCCCGAAACTGCAAATTTGCAAATTTTAACGAACTATTATTCTCTAATCTAATTTAGGGAAGGGGGATTGGAAGTATCCTGAAACTTCAATAACTAAGAAGAAGAATTTGGTTGTTTCATATTTCTTGACATGATATCCACAAGCAGAGACTTGAATCGAGGAAAAGAAAATGTTTCCCTACAGTCACTAAAACAACAAAAGTGGACCTCCAGTCTAGAGGAGGACTAATCCAACCCCAAATAAATTCCTCTACAAAAATAATATATAGGAGAAAAAGCTAGTCTTAGAGTCCAAGAGTTCTTACTAAGCAAACTTAAATACTAGCCACATAGCTAAAAAACAACCGAAAGCTGCTAGAAAGTGAAAGATCCCACATTAGATTTGAATACTTTAGAGGAGGCAGCCACCAAATTTATCCTTAGTACCTAGCACTTTGATTCAAGCAGAGCCTAATTTCTAATATTAGCATAGATGACCTATGATGACTTTCAATGTTCCTGCAGCTCTGGCTTATTTCAACAACTACTCAATTACAAATACGCCTGAGAACTTGCAATTTTACTTAATATAGCCGCAAAAACAAAAAAAAAAAAAAATCTAGAGAAGCTCCAAGTTAAAGTTTTCCTAGTAACTGTGGTGGCCTGAGAATCCAGCTTTCCCCTCCTCTAAAACTTACCACATCCATTGACATTATATTTTGCATCAGAAACTTTTTTCTGCAATGGACAAGAAGACCCACTCAAGTGATCTTCCCATCACTTATCTCCTAACTTGTGGTATAACAGCACAAGTGACTCAGCCAATCTAAACATTGAAAAGCAGGCTATAGCAGCATCAAAAGTTTAACACTTCAGAAATTAATATTAAAAGTAGACATACTTCACTCAACAGCTGCAGCTGCATATAGCTGCAGACTAAGAATTCTTTCTCCAGAACCATGTATTTAGCTACCCAGACAACTGTAATCATTTAAACAAACCAAAATCTATTTTTCTTTTTTCAGCAAAAATTGAAAGGAAATTAAAATCCATGTAACAACATAAAGAAATTTATACCTTCTCATTAATCATAAGAATCATCGACATCACATGCTCGAAGGAAGCCGTTTCTGGATCAAAATTAGGCCATAGGTAATTCTCCAAGTACTGACTCACCTCCAATATCATCACTCTTTGCAACGGCACCGGCTTTTGACCTCCTTCATTTACCACAGTTCGGAAACCAATAATTAGTTATACTAAAACACCCCTAATTTTGTAAACTCACATTCCACCATTGCTAATGAAATGCTCACCTTTTACCGTCAATTCGGTGTCGTATATTTCTTTAACCAACTGAGGACTGAAGGGCTTTTTAGGGGTCGTAGAATCTCCGGTTTTCGCCCAATTAGATGCCGCAATCTTCGTTAATCGGTCCCTTTGGATCTCAGTTAGGGTTATGGAGGTAGATAAATTCGTCCCCGGCTTCGACTCCGGCGGCTTCTCGGGGGCAGCGGACTCCGGCACACCAGGCGGTGCCAGAGCGTCCACTGGGTACTCCGCCACCCGGTGCCGCCTGAAATCGAAAACCCCCGTTCCATATACTTTAGTCATCTTTAATCTTCCCGTCTACTATAACTTTTTCTCTCTCTTCTTTGCAGCTGTGCCTGTGTGATGTGAGAGATTAGGGCTCGATGGTGAAGGGGGGAAGAGTAGGGTTTATGTGAGAGAGAGAGAGGGAAAATGGGAGATGGAAATATGCAGGTGAGAATGAAGACGTTGTAAATCAACGAGAATTTGGTTTTTTTTTTATCTATTTCAGTGAATTAAAAAGAGGGGAAAATGGTCAAAAGAATAGCACAAATATAGGTCCGATGCCTATTTTTTAAACCGTCACTTTTAAAGTCGGTCATTTAAACATTTTTGTACTTAAATCAGTCTCCCCCTTTTAATATGTTTTCTGCCCCCTACATATACAAAATGAACTATTTTCATTCCAAAAATAATTTTGAGTTACATTTTAATCTGAGATGACAAAAATAAGTGTGAGAAGAATTTATCATTACATAAAATCATAAAATTCTCATAATTAGCATGCTTCGAGGTTAAATTTGTGGCTTAAAAATGCCTAATTTTTCGCACTACTTATTTCAATAAAAAATAATAAAATTTTCAAAAACTAAAGTAATTTGTAAAACTCCCTTATTCACCCAAAATATGTTACAAAAAAGAAAATAAGTTATTATATCCTATAAACAGCACAAATAAAATTTTGAACACAAAATCATACATTTTATTTTTCTTAATGTCTACACTTGAATTTAAAGTACCCACATATAAGTTTATGAATGAAATGGAAAGCCCAAATGATTTCAAAAGCCCAAGTACACATCAAGTTCGAAAGTCTCAAACCCCAAATTTAGATTAAAACTTTAAACAATTATGACATTACTGATCGTAAAATTTAAAAAACTTATTTAAGCTTTACAAGTCCAAATAATTTTGTAGTATGACTGACAAAGGTTGAAAGCTTAAGAATAAAAAAGGAAGTTCAGGACATGATATCAAGGTCCAATACACAAAATTTTGGTCCAACCGTGAGGTTTCAAATATAAAGTTGGACTTTCGAAAATCTTAGACCAAGACAAGACTCAAGGGACCAAAACATTAGTTTTCAAAAGCCAAGAGATAGAGATCATTTCAGGAGATAAAACAAGTGAAAAGAAGAGCGTGTAATAAATTAGGTGTTTTGATGAAGTTATGAGAATAGGGAATAGTTATAAACAATGTGATCATACATTTATCATTACCACAACAAATCGAGATGACATGGACATCAATGATCAAGTCCCAAAAGAAAAATCTATTCAAAGAGAAAAGTGGTCATGTAGGAAAAGGAACAAAAGAAAAAGAAGATGAAGAAGAAAAGTCGAGCAAGACAAGAGATGTTAAAAAAAAAAATCCTCAAAATCAAAAATAAAATCAACAACCATACTATAAGAGAGAAAGGTACTAAAGGGAGGATGAGAGTTTAGACACTTCGATGGATATCAAAAATCCCAGCCTTTTCATATGTGAAAATGAGAAGGAAAAGGGTTTCAATACCCTCCAACGTAACCAAGTTTCTAAAATGGGCTATACATTCCATAAAAGCACAAGGGATTATGTAGTCATATTAAAAAGATAGGAAGACTATGTGGTTGAAATCAAAACCACATGGGAATATTTCATAATTTACCCTAGATTATTTTGTTAAATTTTCAGTTAATTTAGTAACACTCAATCAACTTTTTGGCACTCAATCAACTTTTTGGCACAATATCTCCTTATTTCACATACACTCTCGTACAAACACATAGATATATACAATCTTTCTCTCATATACTTGTATGGATTCTCTCTCAATCTTTTGATGTTACATGCATATTCTTTTGGTTTCTCTCTTTTCTCTATCTCACAAAGACAAGCATACTCAAAGTACAAGAAAATTGCTTTTTCGTGGCACATGTATTAAGACACTATAATAAAAAAGCTTCAACATAAAGTTATTTAAGGTGGTAGTACAATATACCTTATAAACCCACCTCTCACGATGTCGATTTAATCTATTTAGTGTTAGAATACTAAAGATATTTAGTGGGTGTTATAATCATCAAATCATGTAACATAAAATAATTAGTGGGTTTTATATTCATGTTAATCTAATATGTAACTCTTGTCTCACTACTTCTTGTATTTCACCCCATTACTTACATGTAACCTTCATATCATTACTCTCATATAACTCCATCCCTCTACTTGGTATATTACACTCCACTAATCTAATTCTCATCCACTAATTGGTGACTTACATGCCATTACTAATATGTAACATATGTAACTCTTACTCTACTATTTGGTGGACTTTATGACCAAATTAGTATTGTGAATTTGTAACATCTACTCCATTATTTTGGTGATTTCATGAGTCTATTATTGTATGGTGGTTTCATGAATTCATTATAGGGTTAAAGAGGTATGTTACAATATTATGTGAGAAGAAGAAGAGTTATTTATAGTTATGACTCGTGATGGGAAGAGGTCCTCTAGCTCACTATAAATAGGACTCTTGGTCCCTCTCTCCACTCACTTGTTCATTGTGAATTCTACCCATTATTTTGTTACAATATTAGGAGAGTTAAGAGAGGGAAGAGCAAGAGACTTAATCTTGAAGCTTAAAGGAAGAAAGAAGAGTTGAAACGATAAGGAAGATCAAAGAGCTTGTCCAAGAAGGCTTGTAGGAAGGAAAGCTACTTGCAATTCGAATCATCATGGCTCAAGGTATGTTTTATATATTTTTATATGCATAATGTTTTAGTAATTTACAAATCATAACCAAAGATCCTATTTTATAATGCTAACATTTACAGTATACGGGAAATTGAAATTGTAGAACACCATTTTTTAAGGCATTTAATAATGCTTCCTCATTTTGTACCAATTTTTTTTCTCATTTTGGTAGTAAGTAAACGCAGCATAGGACAAGCCCTAAAAATTTTATAGTTGAAATTAGAGTTTTAAGCCTCCATCTCTTCTCACATTTCCTTTTTCCAATTTTCTCAAACCCACTTGGTATCTCTCAACCCCAAATTCAACCAGGCATCTTCTAACCAAAAAAGCTGACCCATTACTAGAATTGTTTATTAATAGAATCCATACCTCCTAGTCTTTGTCATTATTAGAATATTCAACAAAGGCCAAATATGGAAGAATCAAGATGTTGCATTATCTATCTCTTTTATGTCTCTGTTATGCACTAATTTTGTCTTTTTATTGTTCATATTTTTGGGGTTGCTGAAATTACATTTTTGTGGCAGAAAATTTTGTGTAGGATTTGCAATTAGTGTTTAGGCTTTACTTGTTTATTTTTTTTCATGCATGTTAATTAAAGATCGGTATCACACTAGGCTAGAGTCTATGATTGTCCAAATATTCAGTATTTGATGGTATAATGATAAAGGTTAGAGCTTGACTGTTTCAATGGAATTCGAGATTTTTAATGGCGGAAAGATAATCCTAATTCACCATGTTTTATCTTCCATTCCATTATATTTAATTCAGGCATTGGCACTTCCAATAGGTATAATCAATGCTTTGGGAAGACTCTTTAATGCTTTTTTGAGGGACAGTAAGGATTGGAAAAAGGATTTGTTGGGCTTTATTGGATAAAATTTGTTATCCAGTTGACGAAGGTGGCTTAGGATTTCGTTCTCTATCAAATATGACTAATGCATTCTCAATGAAATTATGATGGAGATTGTGTTTACATGACTCTTTTTAGGTTGAACTCATGTTCAAAAAATATACACAAGAGCAACATTCGGTATTGGTTGAGAACATGTCAAGAACTTGACCACACCTCATTTATAAATACTTGATCCAACCTTTGCCTAACCTTACTATTGTCCATGTAGATGGTGAACAATCAAAATTAACCGACACTAATCCTGAACAGAAAACAATCGTATTAAACTTCTCCACATCTCGAGGATTAGAATATATACCACCTAGATGTTCATCAGCTGAAAATACATTAAAATCACCTACAATTGCCCGTAGATCTTGCATGGAACCACCTATCTCCTCCAACCACTACCATAATAACTTATGCTCAGCTTAGCATAAATAGCTAAAAAAGAAAAAAGAGCGCCTCGAAACACCATCCATAGAAATATGAACTAGATGCCCCACACTTTCAAAAAAAAAAAAAAGTTACAAGTAAATTCATTATTTCAAAACACCTGGATTTTCCTATCAAGGAAGCATTAAGCAAAATGAAAATGTAAAGATAATTGAACTGAAACCAAACAATTAATAGAAGAAAAGGGTTTTAACATAATCAACATGCTAACATTATTAGTGCACAAATATTAGTAGCATAATGAATTGAATCTTTATGGGATGTTTCTTAAATGCTCAAAATCAACACAATAATTGGTCTTAATATTATTGGATCATAAATTATATTTAGTTAAAGATTCAAAAACTAGTGTTTTCACCTTTGACTTTGGAGGGCAATCAATTTTCTTTTTCCCCACACGAATAAGAAGCTGCATACCCTTAACATCTACGACAATTAATAGAGGTACATCATCCAACACCATCTCAGAATCTTTCAATCTTTGAGGCAAAACCCACTGAAAATCCTTCAAAGATTGCAAAGAAACCGAACTCATATCGTACAAATCCCCGAAGAAGCATCTCACAAGCCGACCTTAAGGTTTTCTTCTTGGAGATGTCAAAGGCAGTCTAGAAGACATGACAGGATAATGAAGTTCTTGTAATTCCCCATCAATATCCTCTGCTGCATGTTCCAAAAAACTACAAGCATTTTGAATTTGAAGAGTTCTACCATTATCAAAATATGGATCATTGATGGCCCCATCAATTTTACCCATGTCCAGCTTCTTACCTGCATTATTGTTTGGAACCAACTTATGATCTATCACATGATTTTTCTCAACATTCATCAATGAAAGATCGCCAAGATTCCCACAACATTCTGTCAAATTCTCTAGCTCATGGATTATCAATGAAGTTGAACCCACACCATAGGAATTTCCTGTTGAAGTGGATTATCTACCTATATAACCTTACTTTTTTCCTTATTTTTTTTGAAGAATTGATAAGCAAGCCTTGGAAATCATTCTTCATAATATCAGCAACCTCAGTAGCCACACCTTGCTCACCTAACAAAGACTTATTAGCAACCTTAGTAGCCGTACCTTGTTCACCCGACAAAGATTTTGAATCAAAAGTATTAGACTAAGATGTTTGTTCCCCACTCATGACGCTTATCCTTTACACCATCACCTTGTGTTTGTGATTTTGGGACATAAATTAGCCTAGAAACCTTGCCCTTATCTTCCGAGAGACCTTTCACCGATCATATATTTAGATTATTTTTAAAAACAATTATCAATCAGATGCTCAATACATTCACAAAAAGAATAATAATCAGGCCAAACCTCATATTCAACTTTTTGCCATGCGCCCTTTTGATCATTCTCTATCTAGGTTCTCCTTACAGGTGGCTTAAAAACATCAATCTTTACAAAAATACGGGCAACTAAAGAATGCTAAAGACCCAATGAAGCCGCATTTACTTGCAAGGTCCAACCTAAAATCGAAGCCAATTTATTCAAGTATTTCATATTTACGTAGGTTAATGCCAATTAAGAACACGAAACCCCAAATTGGTGCTATCAATGATTCCTGATTAGCCTTAAAATTAAGTGTCTATTTTGAGACAGGCATAGGAGAATTTTGCACAAATCACATTCTCTAAAGAAACAATTTGATACAATCCTCTTTGAGTGCATGACAAATAATAACATGGTTAGAACTAGAAAGTCCCACAAGACAAGGTCTCTTCAAACCTAACGACATAAAAAACTTGCCAATAATCTCTATGGGAGGACTGTTAAAGCATGTCTACCAACCAACATATTGTGATTTGATTTAGACAACTTCAACATCTCTTTGTAGGACATCCATAAAGCAAGCTCTCCTTTATGCAAAGAAAAAGTCTTGTAATCAGGAAGAGAAGATTTACCATCACCCCTTTCTCTTGATAAAAACACAACAAAAGTTTTGTTCAGAACACTTGTTGTTCAGGCAGCAATAAATTGGCCATGACGCAAGAACAAATCAGAAACATTAAGAAACCCTAAGGAAAGAGAGAGAGGATTGACTTTAATATTCAATTATCTAATGACGAAGGTTTAGAAATCCTCATGTAAATTTTTTTTTTCATATTACAGTATGTTTTCAATCTCATGTAAAAAAAATTCTTTCATATTGCAGTATATTTTCAATAAAAAAGGCAATTATTATGTATATCAAATATAAAACTAAATCATATATAAATCACCAGAACTCAGTTTGTCTAATAGAAGCATTAATTAGATAATCTTGAGATCCCTAATTTGCCTCTTAAACTTTGAGATCCCCATCCTATTGTTTGGCTTATAGTCTTCCTTAAACAAAAAAAAAAATGTATATGAATTGAAATTACAAAAATAAGATAGCATGATATAACTCTTTATTTTATATTCTACTCCTTGTTACCTACAAAGAAAGAATAATGTACAGTCGATTGTACTCTCTATTATCAAAGTTTGGATATCATATGAATTTGGAAGTATGTACAAAGTATTATTGCTATAAATTTTGCACTTCCATAAAAATAATATCTGAATTGTTATATTTTAAATTAAAATATACAAAAGAAAACACAAAATTAGTCATGTAGATTTTTAGAGCTAAAGAAGTACTAATATATTTATAGAGGTACAATTAAACTATTTACATATCTCATTAAGCATATTAGATGAAAATTTAAGAAGTAAAGAGTAGATAAATACTAAGTTCCAAAATGTTTAATCAGAAGTAAGGATTGATGGGGCGTTTGGAAGAAGGGGATTGGGATCGGGAATAGGAATGAATCCTATAATGGGATTTTGGATTAAGAGAATGGGATTTGGGATTTGGGAATAAAAATCAAAAAATTGGGATTGACCAATCCCCAACTAATTTGGAGGGTTTTGTCCAAAATCCAAATTTCATTCCCTAATTTTCATCGCCTCTCCCTGACTCTTCTCCCCCTCACTCATCATCTCCCTCTCTCTCACTCTTTTTGTGATATTAAGGCCCTCTATGGCCAAAGTGGTAAATTGACCTCTTGGGTGGAATTATGAATTGTAAAATGATGAGGGGCTTGTGTGCAATTTCCTCAAATTAGTTTTTTTCCTTTTTCCAAATAGCCTAGGGCATTTTACCTCTTTAATGTCCTTTCTTCTTCTTCTTCTTCTTCAATTTTCTATCATTTTCTCTTTGAAGTTTTCTTTCCATCTCTCTTATTCTCTTGAAGAAGGTGTGGTTGAGCCTCACTCTCAAGGAGAAGCAAGTATAGGAGCTTTGAACCTTCCACCCCAACTTTTCTCCGAGGTACTTTGTTTCCTCAAAGCTCGAGTTCCTTTCTTTTGGTTTGGTTTAGGTTAGAGTAGTAGATTATTGGGTAAGTGTAAAAGTTTTGGACCCTTATACTTTGATGTGATGATGCCTAGTGAGTGTATGTGTGTGCAAGATTATAGATGATCTATGATGAGATAGTTGAAGAAATTAGAGATTGTGTGTAATTATGATTTGTGTTAATGATTTTTGAGTATTTTAAGCTTTTTATGATTTGTTATTGATTGAGTGTGTCATTTTGATGTTGATTTGAAGATTGGGTTAGTCTGGAGTTGAAATTGGGTGTATGAAGGGTGTTTTTGCAGAAATTTGTAGATGAGCCCGCGAGTGGAGTGAGCCCTGCCATGGTCAAGACTCGACGAGCCTTCAACCGTGGCAAGTCTCTGCCTAATGAGTCGCGAGTGAGAACAATTGAGCCGCAACTGCCACTCATGGCTAGTTTGGTCGCATCAAGTCTCTACCCACCGAGCCGCGGGTAGGACTACCACGGCTGGCAGGGTAACACCCGTGGCTGGTGATCCACGGGTCATTGTTTGGTGATCCGCGGGCGCGGATCATGGTCTTCCACCCATGGATCACCCATCTTATAAGGGTGTTATTGCATTTGTTTTTTAAAGTTTAGATTTGACCTTTAAGTATGTTTTCTTGATAGAATTGAAGTGTGATTGAGTGTTAATTGGGTGTTATAGGAGACGACGGTGACTACCACTACTCAGACTACTTGAACTAACTTTGGAATTGAGGTAAGTGGTATTTGAATCTCTTTGCCTTTGAAATGTACTTTGTTAAAGCTTGTTCTTATGAAATGTTAGATTCTATACAAATCAGCTTGAGGTTGGTTGTTTTTTTCCTTATAAAATGGAAATACGTGGTATACTGATAAATTGCTTGAATGATGAAATGCTTGAGCTCTCGTATGAAATAGCTATGGCGGGACTAGTTCCTTATTATGGTGTTTGTGATATAACCTTGAAACCATACTAACCGGATGAAAGTTAGCTTTGAACCAGACCAACCGAGTGAAAGTTGGCATTGAACCGTGTTAACCAGGTAGTAGTTAACAACTGGATATCTAGGGTCATTGTCTTCTAACTACTTGAGCTCTCATTGTTTTGGTGCCATGGCTTATAAGATAATGTGAATGGTTGTGTATTGACCACATACGTTTATAAATGATATGAATGTTTGTTTTGAAATTGGGAAACTATAAGTGTATGTTTAACAATCTCAAGCTACAAAGAGACCATTTACCACTTACTAGGTAACTTGTCGCTTATCCCAATCTTTGTTTTCACAGGAGATGACTTTGTAGAGGAGGAGTGGAGTGACTTTTGGGCCTTGATTGTATCTTTGGGCAACAGAGATATAAGAGGTTATTTTGAGATATTGATGTATAGCCATATTTTTTTGTTTAGTTAGGTTATACATGTGACAGCCAATCTTTTGTCACGGGATGATGGAATTGCATATGACTAGTGTATATTTGGAGTGAATGAATGATCTTCTTTTGGAAAATGAAATGTGTATTTGTTAAGCTACCATTTATTCTAGTGATGGAATTATATTGATTAGTCTTGTATTCTAATGTAGTCTAGAGCATGACCGGTGCTACGTCTCAGGTCGCGGGGCATGACACTTTTCCCTCTTGCCATCTCTTTCTTCTCACTCTTCTCCCTCTCACTCATCATCTTCTTTTCTTTCATTCTTCTATCTCTCACTCTTCTATCTCTCACTTATCATCTCTTTCTTCACATACCCTCACCACTTTAGGTATGTTCTCCTTTCTCTTTGTCTTTCTCTCTCTCTCTCTCTTTTTTTTCTTTTTGCAATTTATTATGAACCTTGTGCATATTACTTGGCCAAGCTAACATGACTGCCATAATTTCTCTGCTTGTGAGTTTTATCAGATCCTAATATCTCTAATTATTTTGTTAGGCATTCTTCTTTATTTTACTTTTCCCCTTTCATTTGTAAAATTTTGATGTTGTGATAGCATATTTGCTTAATTTAAGGCTATACATAAAACTATAAAGTAAAACTACATTTGTATTTAGTTTGGCTTCTTAGTGCTTTTGCAAAAATAAAAAGCAAATTTCTTGCTCTAGCACTCTTTCCTTTCTTCTCTCCTAGCTATGACGACAAAGAATATTAGCATACTTACAATACATATTAAATTCATTTATATCACTTTCACCAATATTTCTGTGTATTTACAAAAGAAGTGCAAGTAAAACATGTAATGAACCACAAGTTGGTTGATAGTTATATTACATCTAAAATTCTACTGAATGCGTTTGAAATTTGGTCCTTTATTCGGCCAATTTATTTCAAAAATTAATTAGAGTATTGTACAAGTTCTCATTGATGTGAAATAGTCTATAATTGTAGTGGAAGAATTGTGTCCTTTCTTAACTTCTTGTTCAATACCTGCATCTTGTGGTGTTGCTTAATTAGAAGACTCTATAACTTGTAATGTATTCATTATTGCATTATCCTTTTTAAGTTTTACTTATTCGTATAGCATTTTATTGTAGAAAAACGGTAGGTCTTCCTATTACAAATAGAAGACGGAAGCGAACGCACAATACTTGGATTATGTCTACAATGCTTATGACTTTCATTGTGATTTTCATGATGTAGTATCATGTCACTTGGGTGTATATGTACAAGAAACATTCAATAAAGTCTAAAGAGGAAAAAAAACAATTGAGCGAATGCAATGGTTATTTATAATTACTAGAGAAAGCGACTAATTGTGTGAGTATACGTCACATGGGTAGACGTACATTTGGTATATTATATAACATGATTAAGGATTGTGGGGGTTTGGCACCTACAAGAAACATGAGTATAGAAGAAATTGTTACCATGTTTGTGTATACTTTGACTCACCATAAAAAAAAAAAAAAGAACAGTTGGCCTTACATTTTTGTGAAGCAGAGAAACAGTGAATCGTCAATTTAATCTTTGTCTTTTAGTAATACTGAAATTACGCGAATTGTTGATTGAGAATCTTGAACCTATCACTGATGAGTGCAAAGATGACAGATGGAAACATTTTAAGGTATTGTAAACTATAAATTGAAATAAATATTTGAATCTAATTAGATTTCTCTTTGACTTGTAAAAGATTTTATTATTAATTTGATGTGTTTGGTTCCATATTAGAAGTGTCTTGGTGCTTTAGATGGTACTTTAATTAAAGTGACACCACCTAGTGATTAGAAGCCAAGATATCGAACAAGAAAAACAAGTATTGCAACAAATATATTATGAGTTTTTTCCCCAAACATGTGATTTGTATATGTTTTGCTTGGTTGGGAGGGTTTTGCACATGATGGACGTGTGCTTTGAAATGCTATTTCTAGGCCTAATGGTCTTACAGTACCAGAAGGTAAACATATCATTGCAATATCCAGTATCCTAGCATAGTTATTTTTAAAAACAATTCATTAATTTTATGTGATTTAATGTTGAAGGTTGTTATTACTTGGTGGATGCTAGACATTTTAATGCAAAGGGATTTCTTGCCCCATTTTAGGTCAAAGATATCATTTTAATGAATTTCATGGTTGTCGACTAGAGACACCAGAAGAATTATTTAATATGAAGCATTCCAAAGTAAGGAAAGTGATAGAGAGGTGTTTTGGATTGCTAAAAGGAAGATGGAAAATTCTAGCATCTCCTTCATTTTTTTCAATTCGAACACAAGTACAGATCATAATGGCTTGTTATTTATTGCATAACCTAATTCGAAAGTTCATGATCTATGATCCACAAGAACAAATGGCATGTAAAGAAAAGTCTAATAGCAAAGACGATGAAAGTGATGTAGAAAAGGGAGAGATGGAGTGTATAACAACTATTACACCAAGTGATGAATGGGCCAATTTTAAAAACAATTTAGCCCAAGAAAAGTTCAATACTTGAAGAGCTATATTTGATAGTTGATTTTGAGTATTTGTACTTCTAACTGAATTGAGTGACTCGTTTTATTGATTGAATTTATGTTCAATGTATCATGTTGTAATTTCTTTGCTATACTATTAATTTAAGTGACTTGTTTTTTAATTAAAGTTCGCATGTGGACATTTGTTAAACTATTCTTATCATTACGTATAGAATGATATTTGGATGATAGAATGGAGAATGATGAAAGCACACATGGAAGAGGAAGAAACAAATGTTTCTAGCATGATACTGAGGTGAAGTTGTTTATTGAAGCATTACAAGAGTTAGCTTTTTTTTTTTTTTCGGCAAAAGCTCCATTCACAGGGTGGGGATGCCAGCCCAACTTTTATTTAAAATTAAAATATTGAAGGATATACACCATTAAATGAATAAAGCAAAGAGGAGTACTACTCCTTTACAGCATGAGACCTAATGTAAGATATACCCGAACTATCAAATTGTGATCCATTATGGAAGATGAATGGTGGATTCAAAACAATAAGCACATAGTCTACAAGCTTCCAACTTTTGAAAAAGCAGTTTTGGAATCAAAGATAAAAGGGTTAAAAACCAGATATTATGCATTCACTGATATGTGCAAAAAGAGTGGATGTCAATGAGATGATGTTCAAAAAAAGATTCAATTTGAAAGGTAGTGGTATGAAGATTGGTGTAAAGTAAAAAAACTAATCCTTTCAACTTTTGGTATTGGTGATGAATAATCTTTTTAATTTGTGAAGACATGTATTTTATTTGATCGTTATTTTTTAGATGCACAGAGAAGCAAAAGGTCTTTAGGATGTAAAGTTTCCATATTTGAATGACGTTAAAGTAGTGTATGGAAGAGATAGAGCTATTGGAGTTGTTGCTGAAGGATTTGTAGATGTCATCGAAAATATGGAGAAAGAAGTCGAAAAGGCTGCTACTGCGGTGCACTTAACTAATGATGATGACAGTGATGATGCAGAAACAAATTGAACAGCACAAGCGGCTTTGACAAGTTCAAGAAATTCATCAAAAAGGCGAAAGAAAGCATCACCTATAGATGAAAATCCGTAAAAAAGGATTAAATTAGCCACAACAATACCGAATGTAGATGTTCAATTTCAACAGTTGACAAGACAATTTGGATCTTTTATGGAGGGTATTGCTACTAACTCCACAACGATGGCAACTGTCATGGCAAATGAAAATAAACGTGAGTAGTTGGTGGTTGATAAAAGCAATAGCTTGGTTAATGAATTACAGTCAATTTTGGATTACCAAGTGGAGAAGTTTATAAAGCTGATGACATTATAGGTGCAAATCCAGCAAAACTTAATATGTTCTTCAATCTTCCTATTGACATGAGAAGACAATATGTCATTAATCTCCTTTATCTTTCATGTAATCTTTAAACTATGTTAGCTTTTGATCCTTTTTGGAACTTTTTGGGAACTTTTTTGTTGTCTATCTTGAAACATGGATATAAGGTAGTTCTTTTGGGTTATGCCACAAATGTGGTGGATTTTTATCTAGATTTTGTTTATATGGGATAGACTGATTTTGTACATTTGGGATTTGGTGAACTTGTATGGTATCCTTTCCTTTCGGTTAAATCAATATGACAATATTATTTATCTCATAAGATTATTTCTAAGTAATTATTATTATGTTCAATTGTTGGCATGTTATAGGCTCCAAAACAATAAACAAACTTGGGAACTTTATGTCTTAAGCTCAAGTTGAGCCAATGATAAAGTTACAATAACAATAATTATTGAGTACCTTGAATGTTGTAGTGCGATCTAATTTATGACCCGACCTGGTATTTGGAATTTTCAACCCGAAAAAAGAAAAAAAATTTGAGGTCTGGAGTGGAAGCAGAGAGTGAGGGTCGATAGGGATTTTATGGGTTATAAATATTGACTAGTCCAATTATGGGCTATAAATATATCACTATAGGGGTTTTACACTGATTTTTCTGTATTGATTTCTCTGTTCAAGCAGTCATTACTTAATAAATTTGAGATCTGGACGTTCGCATGGTGCATTCGCATATCGTCAGGAACTTCGTCCTCAGCAAAGCCAGTCCTGTGGATGTTCGCTTCATGATCCGCATACTCTTTGGAACCTTTCAGACATTCGAGTGCCCCGTTCACTCTAACATCTACAAGCTCTCTGGGATCAACTGGACGTTTGCATGCCTCAACCGCTCCAGTGTCTGCATCCTTTTTGGAATTAACTGGACATCCACATATCTCATTCGCACCAGGGTCTGGATACTCTGTGGAATAAACCGAATGCCTATGTGATTTTTCCGCACTAGCGTTTGCAAGTTCTCAACAAATTAACCGGAGGTTCGAATGCATCATCCGCACTAGCAAATATGATTCCAATTCTCAGAAAATCAAAAAATAATTATTGGAACGATACACATTACAAGTATCAAACCAAGCACATATATTGGAATCGAGGATCTTATTCCAAACCAAAGAGAAATGATTCCGATTCTAATTCCAATTTCAATTCCCATTCTCGAATGTGAACCAAACGCCAAGCACATATATTGGAATGGATGATCTCATTCCAGACTGAAAAGAAATGATTCCGATTCTGATTTCAATTTTGATTCCCATTTTTTAGTGCAAACCAAATGCCCCCTGAGATTTGCTCATAAGCTAAAAGTTAGGAGAAGGGTAACTTCAAATTTGTAAAGGAACAGAAGTAGGTCTTAGAAAATTTCTCCAAAATTAATGAAGGTTTAGAAGAAAATTACAGAATCTAGGAGCACTGAATAAATCTCCTAGCCTTCCTTTCCCATTGTGCATACTTACAGAATCAAATACTGTTTAGGATAAATCATATTTTGTTCCATTATAATTAAGGATTCAACCATAATTTCTATATGGTTTAATTGATAGTGTATGACATAAAACCAGATCGAGGTTTAGGGTGTATTTCATCTTTATTCATGCTATATCACGTGATTTTTCATCATCATGTAAATACTTCTTGTTAGTCATCCAAGCTTATTTGATAAAGTTTATAAAACATCAACTATGTATAAGAAATTATAAAAATTATAATACTTAGATTCTTATTACACATAATTTGTATTTTTAAATATCGATCCCGAGTCATAGTATTAGCAAGACTGGATATAGTTAATATGAGTAGACTAGCACATACTTTGCCTCTACTTAATATAAATAGTAGTTGATCTCATTGTCTATGATGTGATGACATCTAAACTAGTATGTGGATGCTTATCGGAGAACAAGTATGTTCGATTGATCCATCAAGAGCCACTATATGGATAACTATTAATTGCCAATAAATTGATCTCTTAATAGTATTGGTATAAGTGATATGTGGACTTGAGATTAACACGATATCTTAAGTGTAGATTACTATACTTTGCCTTCATTCCTCGTTGCTCTTACTAAGTCATTCATAGATTAGAGATTGGGTGTAGCATGAAGTATGGAAGGATAGTGAGTAATGAATCTAGGATTCACCACTTCTAATAATAGGAAAGTATATCTCGTCTTTGCTACTTGTTAGATAAATTAACTTAATAAATATTCTGCAGAAGCTAAACTATAACTTGGAAGAGTCTTACAGTGTTCTACTTTGCTGGAGTTATATTTGGGGAATAAGGAATAAAATAACTAGTCGAATAGCAGGAGCTAACACTAAATCCTACTCCTATATCAATTAGAGATATAGTGTGGTGAAAAGATATTAGTTACATGTTAACAATGTAATTGATAGGCATAATCTAATCACTTAGACTTTTCTTATCCCCTTAAATGGCCATGATGCAGTATTAGATGTTGATCTTGATATATAAGTACGAATTCGTTAATTGATTGAATTAATGAATTAATTAATAGTAAATTAAAATATTTAATTTATTTAAATTTGGACCATAGTTAATATTCGCATCTAATTTAATATTTTTTTAAATAGATTTATACAGATAAGATTTGAACCACATCAATAACTGTCCAGAAATTGTTGTCTACCCTTGCACCTATAACCGCAGACAATCCCCTCTTAGAAAAATTAAACAAAGATCTAAAATTACAGCACGCAATAAATTGACAATGACGATTTAAAGCCAATATCATGGACAGGATTTAAAGTCAATATCTGACGATTGAAAGCAAGCCACGTTGGCTTAAGTTGTAGAGGCCAAAAACGACATCATTTTCAGCCTTTCAAAAAAATCAAAATCCATCCATAGCAACAAACGCCTTGAATGATACGTGAGAATATTTTGAAATTTTTGTGCAATTATGGAAAAAGATGCTAATTTGATTTTTGAAAATTTGTGTGAAATTAGTGGTGGGCAAAGGCATAATTTGCTTAGAACTGAAAACAAATGCTGTATTATTACATCCTTATTGTGTTAGGGTTGGTCATTCTTCTTCAACCTTAAAAGTTGCAGGACAAGAAGAAGGCTATGCCAAAAAAAAAAAAAAGAAAGGAAGAGCGATGCTGAAAAGGGTGGATTCGCAGCCAATTGATATAAAATTAGATTTGGAGATTTTTTAGGATTGGTAAGCCGTGAGATTTGGAGTACCTTTGCTTAAACAACTAAGTTGAATAATACATCTTGGGCAACAATCGTCAGTTTTTTGTATGTAAGCGGTAAGTAATTGAATGAAAATCATCAGCTTTTGTGTGTAAGTGATAAGTAATTGAATGCAAATCGTCAGCTCGCGGGTATAATTGAGAAATAATAAAAAGTGAACGATGTATCATCTGACTGATCGTCCGCTTTAATTAAGTGGTAAGTAATTGAATCCAAATCTTTAGTTTTTGTGTAAAAGTGGTAAGTAATTAAAGGTAAATTGTCAACTTCCAGGTGTAATTGAGAAGTAGTAAAAAGCGGACGATGTGTCATCCGACTGATCGTCCGCTCTAATTAAGTGGTAAGTAATTGAATGTAAATCTTTAGTTTTTGTGTGTAAGTGGTAAGTAATTGCATGTACATTGTCAGCTCGTGGGTGTGACTGAGAAAAAAAATAAAAAATGGACGATGTGCCGTCCGTCTGATCGTCCGCTCTAATTAAGTGGTAAGTAATTGAATGTAAATCGTCAGCTCATGGGCACAACTGAGAAAAAATAAAAAGCGAACGATATGTCATCCGGTTGATCGTCTGCTCTAATTAAATGGTAAGTAATTGAATGTAAATCTTCAGTTTTTGTGTGTAAGTGATAAGTAATTGAATATAAATCGTTAGCTCGTGGGTGTAACTGAGAAAAAAAAATCGGACGATGTATCATCCAGCTGATCGTCCGGTCAAGCGTCCTCTAGCTAAGATGATGTGTGTAAGTGAGAAGTAATTGAATGTAAATCGTCAGCTTGTGGGTGTAATTGAGAAATAATTGATTGTAAGTCAAAATCCCATAAGTGTTCGCATTCACAATGAAGAATAAAATCTGATTTTTTCCCTCTTTCAATTCCATAGAATAGAACAAGGTATTGGTTTTTGTTTTTCACTAGTGGTTGAATTTGATTTTGTTTTTAGATTTTGAAAATTGAGCATTTTGGAGCGAAAATACTAACACTGTTTTCTACCATTTTATTTATTTTTCTTTTCTTTTTATTCCTCTTTAAATGACATCGTGTATTGGGTCAATTTGCTAGCTTAATCTCAATCGTTTGCCTCTCAAGATTGCATCAGGTCCGTCAAATTGTTGAAACTAGACGACGCTTAACTTGCGACGCCCGGTGTCTGACAATGACACGGGTTATAGTACAAGAAAGATAAAAGTTGGCTAGCTACGTGTGTGAACTCAAGTATTTTTATATGCTTAATCTTGAATTTGGAAGAAATTAAGAACTTCCATATTGCTCATATTATTTGGACTTAAAATTTAACAATTATAAGAGTTCGATGACACTGATCATTCCATCCAAGGAAAATAGCAAAAAAAAAAAAGATAAATAAATAAATAACACACTTTTTAATATCATATTGGAGTACTCAGGTGTAAACCTAATTTCCAAACTCAAACAATTATTGGATCCACAAGCAAAGCTTTTATGTGGGGCTCGAGAACATTATGTGGATTAGTGAATCCATCCACCCCCTCAATGTAAAACACATTTACAATTCGTGCTAGGTTGAGAAATCGCACGAGAATTTCTCTTGAAATAGTAGTGAGCTTGAGAACTTTCTCATTTATGTCCTTCCAAGCATCCTCAACAATATCTGCGAACGGTTTCTTTGCTTCTTGCTCAGACACATTGTAATGCTTCATGTAGCATTCGATTCCAGTGCCGCTATATTGTTTCTCATGCTTGAAGTGCAAATAACAAGTCAAATTTTAGTTCTGAGAAGTTAATTGGAAATTACTTGATGATTCTATGGTATAATATTAAACAATTTGTAAATTGTGTAAATATACACACCTCACGCACGTATATGTGCATTCGTGTATGTGTGGGTGTGATGCGTAGATCAAACACGAGATAAAAAGGCTAATACTAAATTATCGAAGTATAGAAATAAGTATTATTGATCTCTATTTTACATGGACTTGCAAGAGCGGGCATTGGTACAAAAGAAAAATTCGACACAGTTATAGCAAAGTGAAGTGAAGATTCTGGTTAAAATATGTTGTGCCTATACCCATATTCGTATCGTATCTACACAACATGGTAGAGAATGAAAGAAGAGTCAATGTAACATATAGGTTAGTTTATAATGCAATTATGCCACTTTAAGGTATTAATCGCTTTACTATATTTTGTGAGTTGATCTTACATTATTTACAACTCGGGGGAGAGAGCACAAGCATTCCACATAGAACCCGATGTCATTAGTCAATCGGCATATTTTTGCTAAAGAAACAAGAAGTTGAGGATAATTTGACAGCCAATCATACACCTCTATGGTGGCACTTTCCATTGCTAGCAAAGCCGTCGGTATTAGAAGATAGCATAAGCTCGTGACCAATCCATTGCTTAAGTAGTCAGGAAAAGGTGGCAATTCTCTTGTAATAAACCATTGCGCCTCAATATAGCTACTCCTTGCATATTGTTTCCACTAGTGGAAACCAATGAATTCAAGCATGTGTTAGGTTTACTTTAATCAAGTTGCTACACGATTTAGCTGAATTATAGAGGTAAAACTTAGTATAGGGTGGTGCATGACCAAAGGTAGATGTTTTCAACTTCTAGTTTTATTTTAATCAGATAAAATAGGAGATGCTTATATTGTGGATTGTTATTAATAGCTTTATTCTATCTAATTTTAGTTTCTAATTTTAAAAAATATATTTTGTGATATTTTCAACTATCTTTTTTACCCTACTTTTGAATTTTTTTTTAAATAAAATTAAGACCAACTTATTTTTAACTTTACTAAAATTGATTTTTATAAAATCAGAATCTGTTGAGGACAGACCTTGTTATTAGTAATTCAAGCCCTTTTTTGTTGAGACAACAAACTATACAATAATTTCATGGCTAATGTATTTCAAGCAAGCATGCTCCGCGGTCGAAGAGATCTAACATATTAGATATGACTACATCGCAAACATTAGTAGATGTATGAGAGTTAAATTTCAGTTTGTGCCCTCGAAGTGTTGTAATTATGATAGTTTGTATTGTGAACTTTTATACGTGACACTTTAGTAGGGAAACTTTTTTCTTGTGATTTTGAGACAACTGGTATTTTTAAATGCTATTTTTTTATATATAAATTTAGCACTTAAAAATATCAGTCACCCGAGATACCAATTAATTATAGGGATAATTACAGAAACCTCCCCTAAAGATTCTGACAATTACACTTAGCACCCCTCAATTTTTTATAATTACACTTACCTCCCTTCTATTCACTGTTTGAGTAACAAAACCTTGGCAACAATGTAAATTTTTAGCGAAAATCCCATAATACCCTTCTACTCTTATGGAAAAAATAACCTTATGTTTTCCTTTGTTAATGGCAAAACAACAACTACCATTCTAGCATCCCACTCATTTATGCTTTTTTTCATTTGCAGGCAAAACAACTACCATCGTTCCACCAACTCAATCCTTATTCTTTAACAATGGATTCATCGCCACAACCTCATCAACTACCATGGGCAGCGTCTACCACAGGCAACCAAGCAAATAAAGAAAAAAAGGCAAAAATTGCATATAAGAATTCTTGCACTACTACCATTTACATCTTTGATGCTTCTCTTCTTTGTCCATCTCTTACAGCCCATTTCCTCCATAATGTTTACTCTCTTCCCTCATCTGTCTCCTCCCTTCCCCTTTCTCTCTCTCCCACTGCCAAGCCCACCTTAAATTCTAAATCTCAAACCATAATCAACAGCTAAACAAGTTGCCAATAATTTTACATCATTGCTCAATCAAAATTGCACTAAATTTTCCGAACTTGGAATTTATTTAGAGTGACAACATACATATTTTGTATGGGAAATTGAAGAACGGTGAGGGGATCCACAGCAAGGAAAGAAAAAGAGAAGTAGTGAAAGAGGGAAATAAGGGTTAGCCCTTTTGTAGAGAAGAGGGGTAGAGAAAGGGGGATCAACGATGAGAAAAAGGTTTTCTTGAGGGGGAGATATGAGAGAGGAAGAAGGAAAGCAGAGCCAAAAGAAAGGGAAGAGAGAGTGGATTAGTACTAAAGAGAAAGAGGAGGAGAAGGCGTCGGTTGCAATAGAGGAAGAGGGAGTGAAATAGAGAGAGGAATCACCAGAAGGGAAGAGAGAATGGGACGCAGCTTCGGGGGGAGAGAAAGGAGGGGAAGGGAAGGGAGAAGAGAATAAAGAGAGGTGAATGTCGGCAGGGGAGGGAGAGAGCATGAAGAAGGTTGGGGATTGGGGTTTACTTTTTCTTTCTTTTTTTTTTTTTTGGAACTTTTGTCTATACTATCAAGGATGATGTGGTCATTTCATTCAACCAAGGAAGGATGCTATGGTCATTTCATCTAACCAAGGGAGGTAAGTGTAATTTCTGAAAATTGAGGGGTACTAAGTGTAATTGTCAAAAACCTCAGGGGAGGTTTTTGTAATTATCCCTTAATTATAATCTTACTATTTCGTTCGTGATTAGTATTTGATGTTTATTTATGCTTTTAGTTTATGAATTAGTACTAAGCTAATAAATGTGTTAAAATGGAAAATTACAATGAGTTTAGAAACTTAATCGTCACATATAGAAATTTAGAGTGCAAACTGTCAATATTGCATTAGTGTGATGGTTCAAAGTGATACAAACACAAATAAACTTTAGTGATTGTTTTCTCTTTTCCCAAATAATCCATTTAAATTTTCTTTAAAATAACCTAATTTACAATCTATTATTTTTTAAAGGTTTTTTTAATTTACAATCTATTAAAAAAACTAAATTCACTTTGCAAATTCATTCAATCAATTATGATCCAAAAATAAAGGAAACATAACAGGATTTTTTTTTGTAAGTTTTCAATTTCTATAAATCACCGATCAGACAAATTTTAAGATGTAATTTGTGATGGCTTTATAACAGAGCATATCTCAAAGTAAAATAGCTAACTTAAAACAAAACCGAATAAAATTTTACGAAGGATTGAGGGACCATACTTCTTCTTTATACTTGTCGGCTGCATAGGACCTATGTTGTCCAGTTAACGCGTTATCAACCCCATCACTGACATTTAAAAGAGACATGTAAGATGTTTTCATGCAGGTTGATAGTCGATCAATTTCGCTGGCATCCCACCTGAAAACAGAAGAATACATTTCTGAAAAATTTAGGGGATGATTTATAAAACTGAAAATCCAAACACTGAAAGTTAATGAAAGTAATAATTTGCTAGGCAATTCTATTTTTGTTTTGAAGAAGATTAAGGCAATTGTACGATAGATTTATACCCATATAGTAAAAGATTCTTTATTTTGTAACTATTTTTCTCTCGCATATTTTTAATATGTGTTAAATAGAATTGCGTTGTGTGTTTTTTGTGCTAACAAAATTTTGTTAGACATTAATCAGGGAAAAAAAGATCCTGCCACCAAGAGAGAATATAAATATAAAGTCATGTATACTTGGTATTAGACGGGACAAAAATACCTTGTTAAAATTGTTGATTGTAGCAGTTTTGAGGTCAAGGCATTAATCATGGAGACCAACTTTAGCAGAGCATTAAAAATTCGTGGCTTTATTTATAAATATTTACTTATTATGCATACCTTTCAATTGCATCTGTGAAAGTTTTTAGTTCATCGAGAGTGCCATACGAATCATATGTGTCATCGATTGCTGTAATCAAGGCCGTAGTCTTTGCTGAGATGATTCGCCCAAGAGAATGTTGAGGCTTAAAGAACATCCCTAAACCGAAAAGGTAGCTTTCTACAAGTCTTGCTCTTGAATAAGGAAGCTTTGATACAATTTCTGATTCATTTCCCCACCTGTTACATGAATCAAAAGAGTAAATGCATAAAAATATCTTACTACATATTCATGAGTCTCCATAATCCTTTTAAACAAGAATACAGGGTTGGAGCTTCGAATTATTTTCTGCTTTTGAGCTGCCACTGATTTTGCAAAGGCAAATAATTCAGGACTGATAAAACTTATTGTTAGCAGTACACAACACATTAAGACGTACGATATCATTTTGTTCAGTTATTAAGTATAATATGAAAGTTGTAGTGCTTGATGGAAGAACATAAGAAGGATATATGGTTTGTCCCTCTTTTCCATCCATGCTACTATTATTAGATGTACTATATATTTACCCGCTTAAATTAGTTATGCAACTAATTTACAGAAAACTCTATGCTGATGCCCCATCTCTGAATCGTGGATAGAAGCGCATACCTTATTATCTCAGACAGTTCTTGTTTATACAACATTTGTAACAAATTGTAATCCAATTTGGCAAGCTTTAGAACTAAAGGATTCCTAGATTCATCTTCCTCGTACACAGAGATGTAATGGCGAGCTTCTATTCTTGGAATGCACTTGTGGATTGCCTGCTTAAGGGCATATTTTACTTGTTTTGCAAGACTTTGACCCGCATGTAGTGCTCCCCATTTCAGATTAGTGGTTGCAAAAGCAAGAGCTTCTTCTAAAATTTTGTCTTTCTGTGTCCTCACTTGAGCAGCTTCATACAGGCTTAGCAGACCCTTTATGTCACTACTGTGGGATTGGTTGAATTGACCATTTGCATTCTTGAACTTGTAAAAAATACCAAAATCGCAAATTATTGGTAAATGTCAACGTTTGTACTATTAAGGCTAATTAAAGTTGACGAGCACTTGAAATTGAGTCACTTAACTGTCAGAAATATTGAAACCATGTTGCCTGAATAGTCGAAAATGAAGCGCAGCAGTAAATAAATCATATGCTTCTGGATATTCCTTAATATCGGCATGTACATTAAGAATTTCCTCTAATTGCTTGGCAATCTCTTCTTCAAAATGGTACGAGATACCAAGTCATTCTATTGCGTCTATCAAATGTAATTTCTCAGTTGTTGTGGCGTTCTTAGCCACTAGCATTGACCTTACTTCTTCCTTTAGTGTTTGAATTTCTTTGGCATACGTATCATATACCTGATAACAAAGTTAAACCCGCAAAAGGAAACAAAATCATCTATCTATTATCTATTACTATATAATTCATGTTTCTGCCTTTTTTTGTATTTCCTAATTTACCCTCACTTAAATTAACTTATAAGTCACACCTATTTACCACAAAATAAAAAAAGTTCCTTTGTTGAACTCAAACTGGAATTCTAAACACGTTCCACTTTTTTTAGAGCCCTTTACTTTGTGAAAAACATAACTTAATTACAAGTCCTAACTAATTAAACATCTAAAATCTCTCATAAGTCAATATACAAATAATATAGCTCCTAGATCATCAAACTAGAAATCGTTTACAATCCCCCGAGATGTATATAATTCATTCTTTCAATACCTTAATTGCTTCAAAACTTAATTTTTAACGTGTCAGAGGATGCAAAAAAAAAAATTTTTTTTAAGTTCTACAAAATACATCTTCATCAAGCATAGAGCTAATCTTATTTTGCTGAAGTAATTGATGCACGCAATGCATGACAGGGAGCTGCTTTTTCGAATTGCGGTAAAACTAAGACGATTAAAACATTCCCGTGACTATTTCAATCTCTTTTATTTTGAGATATATAATTTCTTGGTTTCCTGCTATCTTATCTTAAAATCCAATCCAAATGGTTTAGTTTTAGCTATCAAGATAACCGTAAACTATTCAACGAGGAGATTGACTTGGAATTTTTATTTGTTGGTTGGTGGTAGGGGTGAAAAAAAATTAGAATGAGGTAAAATTTATGCTTTTCTATTATCGATCAATTTTTCTTTTTGTTTGAATCGTACTTTTCCCCTTTTGTTGTTATCATCCATTTTAATTTTTCAATGCAGAAGAAAAATACAAAAATTGACCCTTTAATTATTCTTTCTATATAATTGAAAATGCCAAATTAAATCACCAAAATAGCATATTTGTTACCACAGCTCCGTCACTCTTCTGCTTCGGGATGCAATATTTTCTTTCAATATTCTCCAGCTAAATTACCCAATTTCTGCAGTACGAAACTTACAACCCAATTCTCTTGAACAATCTAATTTAATATGAATGAAGTTTTTTCTTAAAAAAAAAAAAAAAAACCAATTCCGTAGGAGAAATGTTCAAGCCTTATGCTACCACAAAGGGCAAAAGAATATTTGTCCGAGACATAGTCATTATCTTTTTTGTTTCGTGGGTAGTTCTTGATAGCAAAATTATAAAGCACCTTAACAACAATTGTTTTGAGAAACTATTTTTCCACCCAAGTATTACATATTTTTCCGCAACTAGCTTGCTCTTTGTGATCCAATTTTTTTTTAAACTGACTTATCAATATAATCTCAAAGAATCTAACCCTTTCTAATTGGATCCTCTAAAACTGAAGGATAATTGACCGCTAATCCGGGGCCGCAGCATGTTGAACTATTGTTATTTAACTTATTTTGTTTTTCATTTGTTACTATTCTTCTTCTTGTAGCTTATCAATAAATTGCTTCTTCAACAGACGGTTACAACATCTTTAAAAAAATCCAATCAAAAGTCATCATTAATTCAACTCTAGCATTACATTAAATCATAATTTTTTAGAAACTTAGCATTTATATGATTCTAACAAACATTTATAACGAAACTTTTCTATATTGTGTTAAACGTCACTATTCAAAGTTTTAAGGGAGAAAATTTTTGGTATTGGATACCTATATATCATTGGATGGGATTTTTCACAATAATTGTCTATACTATCTTACATGATAATTATCTCAGTACAGACAATTAGAGAGATATAAATACCACCAAGTTACTATAATCTTTTTTGCACTCCAAACTTAAGTTCTTTAATATTTACTGGTAAGCAAATGATTGTAAGGTAATGATTGTATCTTTTAACATAAAGAATCCGATACTTATGGATTTTGGATTTTTTCCCTGATGAAATGAATAAATTTTGGCAAACCTACAAGTCTCTAAAGGGTGAGTTAGTGTAAAATCACTCTTGTAATATTTAACATTTGAAAGTCACACCTAATACCATAGACCACGCCTTCATCTATTCAACCTAATCTTTAGTTTATCTGCACCATCCTTATCACTGAGAGCTCAAAATACAATTTTATCAATGTCACAGGTACGAACACAAACTATTTTGAAGACTTGAAATTTGTGCGCAGAAAAATGCTCGGACTTCAGTTTTTATTTCATACAAATAGGTAGGTAAATTTATATTTATTATATGTCATTTTTTTCTTTGAGACTCTTTTGATTTAGGCCTCATAGTAAATCTTTTGGTCTTTTATCTTGCCATTGCTCTGCCTTTAACGTGGTTTATGCTACCTTTCATCAAATTTAAGGCCAATCTAGCTAACTAAATTTAGCTAGATTTTCAATTTTCTTATTTTGTTGCTAACATTTGATATTGAATAAGGTTATTTTTTATAAAAGTTAATAGAGATTGTACATAACATATATTGGTTTTTGTGTTATTATCTGTTTTATTTGGATTATGTCGAGCACCTCCAAAAAATTCTTTTACTCATCTGAATTTTGAGTTTAAGCAAATAGTATGTACTTTTCATTAGCTATAATCAATGAAAATCATAGGAGAATTGTTGATGATAAATTGAGTACTTTAATTCAAATAATTTTGTTGTGTATTGGATGTTAGTATAAATCAAAGGAAAAAAAAAAAGAACAGTGATAGCCTTTATTTAAAGGTGGAAAAATATTGTCTCTAAACAATATGTGATAAATTATTACCCACATGGAGATCTTATGGAAAAATATTGCCTCTAAAAAATATGTAATAAATCCTTACACACATGGAGATTTTTCCTATTCCTAATTTAACTCCTTGTGTTAATCCAATAATTTCTCCGAATAAGTTCTATAGTATCGGTCTTGTGATGACACTTGCCTCGCGTCCTTTTTTTACTACAAGTTTTTGAGAGTACGAATAAGTACTCAATAGATAAATTTAGAATGATAAGATCAAGAATTTTTGTAACTTTTTGGAGGCATTAGATTTTGAAGATAAAGTAAGGATGACAACGTAGAAACAAATAATAGTATTTATTAAGTGTAGTTGATTGTAAAATTAAAATAAAATGTTAAAAGTACAACCAAATGACAAGGTTATGCAAAGAAACATTTGGACAAAAATTAGACAAGGAAAGAGTTTTGATACTAATGAGTGGGACGAAAAGGATGATTATACGATAAAGGAAACGGGATAATTTTAGATACATCGCTTGAGGTTTTGGATAATTTCACATGCCTTTCCTCACATTTTGAAAATTTCACTTTTACCCCCTAAGATTTCTACTCAATAACAAAACACACCCATGACCAATATTATTCCAAAAATATCCTTTTTAGTTAATAAACCAATAAAAAATACAAACTAATTATAGAAAATTCTTTCCAATTTTCACTTTTTACTTTTCTTTTTTTTTCATAAATAAATTTTTGTGTTAGTAAACTCTTGCTAATACCTAGAAAACAAAATAAAAAATAATCAATTTAGAACTTTCAAAATTTCTTAAATAGATAAAGCCCACATATACAACAACATCAAATTAAGTCTAAAATTATTCAATCAAAATATTAGTTGTATTTAAATAATTAAGTATGCTTTCTATATAAAATATAGTGTAAATTATTAGATAAAAGCACACTGGTGAACAAAGTCATTTGCTGACAAAGTCAAAAGACTAGCATTGGCAGTAACAGTTTATCACGTATGGAAAGGAAGGAGCTTGATCATATTTCAATCAGCAGAAGCAAACAGACTTGAGATGGTAGCAGTAATTTTTGAAGACAGAATGATGGAGGAAAGTATCCGTAACCAAAGCAAATTGGGACCTAGCACTAGAATGGGGATTCACACAGGAATGCTTCCAAAAATCGCAAATATGTAAAAGAGATAGAGATAGTAAGCTGGAGTAAACAAAGATCCTATTGTACAAAAAGTTCATTGCTCAATGATAATAAAATCTCAATTTTGCTAAAAAAAATAACAGTTTAAATTTAATGCACTTTCTATATAAAATAATTTTAATTATTAACACAACATAAAGGAATTAATCAACAAAGGGTATCAATTCTGGAATAATCTTTATCAAAATATTATTCAAATTTGAATAATATAAGTGCAGTTTCCATATAAAATAGGCGTTGATTTTTACAAGTGTGGCTTTTGTATATATACATTTTAATTTTTAATACCAAAATAAAAGAATTAGTTGATAAAAGGTATTTAATTAATCAACAAGGGCATTTTTGGAATAATATAGCTCATGATTATGTTTTGTTATTGAATAAAAAATTCAAGGGATATAAGTGAAATTTTAAAAACGTGAGCGAAGACATGTGAAATTATCAGAAACCTCTAGGGACGCATCTAAAATTATCCCTAAAGAAAAATATGTCCAATGTCTCTATCAATCTTTATTATGCATCTTAAGAAATTTCTCCTTTTTTTGCTTCCTAAATCTAATTCTTTTCGGTTAGTATCTGTAGCTACTCCTCTTATGCTTTGAATTTCTCAATCATTACTTACACGTGTTCTATTGATATGTAAATCTCAAAAGTATCTTTAATATTCGACACTTATTAAGAAAATAATAAGGTAAGTCTAAATAGTGTTTTTTAAGAATTGTTATTTTGAGTCTTAAATTGTAAAAATCCATTTTTGGACTAGCCATCATTATGTGGAATGCATCTTATGACTTTTCCCCCCCTTTTATTTTACCTAATGCGATATGTAATATGAAGTCAGTGTATCATAATTGCTAACTGGATATATTAGCACTTTATTCTCCAATTCATAATCATATTTATTTGTGCTTGATTTACCTAGGTTGCTTTAAATATAAATATGTAATACCTTTCAAAAATAGATAATTATAGTAAAAAAGAATCTTATGCTATTGTCTCACCTCAAATAAAGATGCTAAAGAATAGAACAAATGTAAACTTTCTTAGTAGACCCTTCTAATGGTGTTAGAAAATTATTGACATATTTTATGAATTTCTGAGTTATTTTAAGAGTATTTAACAAATATTATTAGCCATTTGACATGAATGCATAATCGACACTTTTTACTGAAAGTACTAGCATAAAAAGATTGTTTTTACTTTATATGGCATTCAAAAGTAGTTTTGAAATGATTTATCATATAAGGAGAAAATAAAAAAGATGGTTTATTTCTTTATGTTTTAAATTATTAATAGGAACAAAAATGTTGTTGGAATCAACGAAAGATTGAAGCTAACATTTTATACTAACAAAATGTCTAAATTTGTAAGATTTTAATAGTTTAGTGGCCTTTTTAATAAATAAGGTTTTTTAGTTGATAAATTGTTACATAAAAATAGATTACAGCCCATTTTAGTTGTTTGACTAATAAACACTCATATTTAACATCGAATTAGTATTAACTCTGAGTTTGGGCTAAAATTGAAACCATGCCTGTTAGAGTCCATTAGAGTGTAATTAGGGTTATGACTATAGGTGTCACACATTAAAAGTCATGAATCAATAATCAAAAAGCATATATTAAAAACAAGTTAATCCCCCAACACTACATGTGCACTAATTCTTTTATTATCTTTTAGTTACAACATTTTTTAAAGTTAAAAATATAATAAATTTCAGTTCATAACTAACACGTGCAAAGCACGTGCTCTTTTCTAGTTAATAAAATATAAAAAACAATTGCTTTATGAAAAAGAGTTTGCTTAACAAAACAGTATGTCTGCGAGTACAACAATACACATATAACAAGTTGACAACACTAATACGAAGGTTAAATGGATACATATTTGTATACCTTAATCTCAATGGCTCACAATTTTCTTTCTTTTTGGGTTAAGATTACTTTTTAATGATTAAAGCCATCGGCATAATCATGAATGATAAAACACCAGTCAAGGTTCGAGTTACAGACAAACAACCATAGTAGATTCCTACTAAATGGATCACAATTGGTGAATGAAAAAAGCAAAAACAGGATTATAAAGAATATGATGTCTTCTAGCCATCTTTGTTATTGGTTTTACTTCTATGAATATATTTGCACGTAAACTGGAATAATTATCTTGCATTTTTAGCTGCAATTCTTCTTAGGATGGCATATGGGGAACACACAGAGAGAATGGAAAAGTAAAATTGCCTGTTTATCCACAATGAAGCAATCGAAACGATCACCCCAGATGTCTTCTGGGAAGTCTGCTAAGGGACGAAGAATTTTATCATTGCATGAAGGAACAGCTACTTCCGCCGAAACCATTGTGTTTAAATAACTCGTGGCAGATTGAACCCACAATCAAGATAATGATTACGAGCTGATGATTGAGCATGAAGCCCGAGTATGTATAGAACAAAATGAGACCTGTAAGGCCAAGATCTAGGAGGGCATGGGCGGCCAAGATCTAGGAGGGCATGGGCCACTTGCCTTAACTGGCATATCAACTAATTAATTGAAGCCACTTGCGTTAACTGGCTTGCCACTTGCCTTAACTGGCATGTCAACAAATTAATTGAAGCCACTTGCGTTAACTGGCTTACCAACTGATTAATTGAAGGCATTTAAGCACCAGCCAGGCCTTTGACTATAAAAAAAAAAAAAAAATCATCTTGATCTTAGCCAGAAAAGTACTATTTATACATCAGGCTAAATTTTTGTCATGTTTGTCTATGAAATTTTTAAGTGCATGATATGATAGTTTAATACGTTCTTTCAAAGTGGATCTAATGAATGGGCTCTGTGCTTTCTTAGCTGTGCGCATAATGACTTGGACAATGAGTACAAAAAACTGCATTCAGTTTAGATTTGACATCAGTCATTAATCATTCATTTCATATTGTTAGTGCCAGTTTTCCAATCATAAACTCAGTGTCATTTATAAAAAATTACCACTTCAAATATTTTAATAATTATTTAATTTTTTTCAAATGTAATCAATATAAATACAAAATGACGACACTTTATGAATCCCACTGGCACTAAAATCTAGCTCTGAGAAGCCGTGAACTACCTTATTTGAGAACTTCTGTCATAGACCCGTCTACTAGACGCGACAGCTCGGATTCGTGACCGACAAGTAGACTGGTCAGCATCAAAACTTTTCCCTTCCTTTTGACTTAACTCTCGGCCGTTAGCTTCATCATCCCTTCATGTCATAGCCTCAAGTTTTGGATCCAATTGTATTTATATTGGTTGTTATAAGATAAAGATGGTGCTGACCTTTTTTGGCCAATCTTGAGTCCATAAGTATTTTAAAAAGTTTTTATTTTTTGGATTTAGCATACGCTGTCTTGTAAGAGAAATAGAAAATTTTAAAGTCGAAAAAAAAAATAAAGAATCTCTTATGATAGGCAATTGAAGACGACCAAAGTTTAGATCATGTTAAAGAAATGGACCTCTGTTTCAAAATTAATTGACAATGAATAAAGTAAAACAGGCTAACATGAAACCAAGTCGTTTATGAAAGTGAGAATAAAATCAAAGCTTGCTATGATTTTATGGGTTTTCATCTTAAAATCAATTGGCAATAAGTGAAATGGTCCAAAAACCTTATTAACTAGTTAAATTTTTTTTGGGATTTCGATGAGGGATGTTACTTTTCTTTAACAAATCCTATGTCAAAAGTAAACGCATAAGAGTACACGCTTCTTTAATAATACAAAACATGATGCTTGTAAGTAGCTTCTCACTTTTTTTAACATACATAATTATTTCAGCTTTTATTAACTATAATACAATTATGCAGTCTTTCAAAATTAGATTACAATTATTTTAGCTAGTGTTCCATTATAACTTCCACTCTAATGTTTTCCCACACTATAGTATCATGTAAAATTATTTTCAATTCAGTTGTGCATTAAAAGTCAGTCGAACACTACCCAGCATGAAGTAAGACGAAATGGCACAAAAGAAATTCGTTAGTCGTTGATCCTGCCGTGCACGTATTTTTTTTTTTTTTTTTTTTGTCATCAATGTGGGTATTTGGTTTTGAACCAACTAATCCCACAGCACTTGATCAGAGCGGGCCCAACTGATGCTCAGGAGTTCAACTATATGGATTCGAACTAATGACCTCGGGGTAACTATCCTTGTGGAACACCAGCTAAGCTTCCCTGCACGGGCATCTTGTCGTGCACGTAAGGTTACCTGTTTGGGCAAATACACAAATTTAGTCAAACGAGGAAAATACACAAATATTGTACGACAATGGATGTAAAGGAGCCGAGTCATGCTCAAAATGTTCAACCTCGACTCGAACTCTAATTAGGTATACTCAAAATCGAATTCGAACTTGAACTCATTGAGCTCGATTTGATTCATACTCAAGTTCGAACTCGAGCAACTTGAGCTTCAAACAAGTAGATTTGAAGAGTTTGAGTTTGTCGAGATAGCAATTCTAAAGTTCGATCTCGATTTGATTCATGCTTGACTTTGAATTTGAACTCAAATTGAACATCTACAATTTTATAAATTTTAATTTTTTATTTTAAATTAATAAAATGACAAAATTACCTTTTGTTATATAAAGTTATGAAATGTAAAAGATGCAATTGTCTAAAGAGTACAAATACTTTAGTAATTTTACATATATATAAAATCATTAAACAAAACAAAAAGTAAAATTTTAGAAAAATTATTTAAAACCCTTTATCGACTTCGATTTACGAAAAACGAGAGAAAAAAGGTTCGGGAGTCACATTTGAAGAAAGGGAAGGCAAAAACTTGCGCCTAAGGCACCCTTTCAACCTAGCCGAGACTAGTTGCGAGGTTTAATCAAAATTTTCTAAATTAACCCTAGATTCTATCGCGTTCGGATGTATCTAAATGAATGCAAATCCTAAGTCTAAATGTGAATATCGAGAGGGTCGAAACGTCCCGTTGAGGGTGGGCCGAGATTATCGTATTAATTGCGAAACCCGAACCGAGACTTCAAAGGAGTCACAACTGTCTATGCAAAATGTGATGCAAAAAGAAAAGAAAATAATAATAATATATATTAAGTGAAGAAAGAAAGTGGGTATGCAACATGACGGGTACGGGAGACTAACTATAGACACCAAATTTTGACACACCATTTATTTTTAAATATTGGGGGACCTTTTTCCTGCTATTTGGAGTCAAATCCTGATTTTTAGATAAAAATGAAGAAGTCAGCAATTTTAGAGGGCAGAATAGTAAATTTTTAATTGTAAATATTTTTTCATTAATTTTGGAGGGTTTAAATTCATTTTTTGTACTTTTATATGCATTTTTAAAATTTGTGATTTTTTCGGATTCAGTTGGTATTTTTATGTATTTTCGCTAGCACAGGGGCAAAATGGTAATTTCACATCGCGAATACCACTTTCGCCCATTTTTATCCACCAAATTTATTTTTCAAGTTTTCAAACATGTTTCTAAATTTTCTTAACTTTTTTTTGGGGTGAATTTCTATTAATAAATTTATTATTTACATTTTTTTTAATTATTTTTTTTGTGAGAGAATATAGATTTTTAATTTTTAAGGGTAAAATTGTAATTTTGGTAGTCAAGGGCATTTTGGTCTTTTAATCATTTCTTGGAGGTTAAGACTTGTGCACTATAAATACCCCCACTTGGGGATTAAAAAGGGGGGGAGGGGGGGAGAAAATAAAACGTCTAGGGAGAGTTTTTAGTTTTTAGTTTTTAGTTTTTCTATTTCACCAAGAACACCAAGAACACACACTAGTGTATATTTAAAATTTCACCAAGAACACCAAGAACACACACTAGTGTATATTCAAAATTTCACCAAGAACACACACTATATTCAAATTTTCACCTAGAACACCAAGTACACACATTAGTGTATATTCAAAATTTCACCAAGAACACCAAGAACACACACTTGCACTTTCTCTCTCACACACTACACACACCATTTTCACCACTTTACACATCTCACACACAGTTACAGATTCTCTCACGCACAAACACACTTCCCTCTCACACATTAAGATCAAAAGGATAAAATTTCAAGAACAAAAACAAAGGTTCTAGTCATCTTCAAGCAAGACAATTAAGGTAACATTTCAATCTCTATTTTCCTTTTATCGCTTTTATATTATTAGAGAATAATCTGAACATTTTGTTTTAGGAAAGCAAATTATTGGATCTGAGTTCTAGTTCTTATTTTTCTGGTTTTCTTTTCTTCTTTCTTTTCTGCGTCAGTTTCTAATTTGGGCTTATGGTTCCTTTCTGTTTTGTCTTTCTTTTCAATTTCATTTTCACTTTCCTCCACTCCACCGTTTCACTCCTTCCTCTTCCTCTCTTGAACCACCAATAGCCCTCTATGACCCCTATTCAACCAACACCATTAGCCGTCCCAAAACTATCATCTCCTACTCACAAATCACCAACAAACGCCATCAAAAGTCATCTCCCCACCATTCAAAATACAATTCCCAATCAACCCGAGCCTCACTACCAACACCACAAACAAAAACCAGTCACCAATCAACGTCCATTTCGACCCTCAAGCAACACCATCTTCACCAAAGTCACAACCATCACCCCCAAATTCTCACGCCCACATTCACAGGCCATCCCTCAAACCTACAACAAACAACCCAAATCACAAAATCAAAGCACAATCCCAATTACTAGACTCTATCCGCTGCCAATCACACCCAGCATCACCATTTGCAGCTTGCCATCTTCGCCCCCCAAATCCCTAAACAGCACCCCAACCAACAAATTGAACCACCTAGACATCCCACAAACCACCGAGCTGCAATCACAATGCCAACACTCCATTTGGCTTCCTCATCCCACAACCTGCAGACCAATCAAAGACAACCACAATCAGTATCAGTCATTAGTCTCCGCCTCCCTCCATCACAAGAACCAACCTCCAGTTCACCGAAGTCACCCCCTGCATCGCCGAACCACCATCACCACATCAGCCATCCAACACCACCAGCCCAAAAACCACTTAAGTCACATCCCACCGCCAAAAATCAATCACCAATTCATCACCTGCAACAGCCTTATCACCATCGTACTCACACTCACGGCCAAAAATGCCACCTAAATAACCTGCAAAGTGAAACAAATCGCTGTCATTCCACCAAGCCCACCTCCAAACTCATCCCTGCGCACCATACAGGTAGAGAGGGGGAGAGACAGAGATGGGCAGAGAGAGATTGAAAGCAATAGAGAGAAGCAGAGGGAGGAGAGAAAATTAGAATCAGAGACCGAGAGATAGAGAGAGGAAATAGGGGAAAAACAGAGATGAGAGATATGAATTGAAGAGAAAGATCGAGCAGGAAGATGAAGAGAGATGGAATCGACAGTGAGAAAGAGAGAAACTGTAACAGGAGAATAGAGACGGTGAGAATAGAAAAAGAAGAGAGAAAATGCAAGCAGAGAGAGGCGGAGAAACTAGGAAGGGGATTGCAAGAAAGAGACCAGAGAGTGAAATATAGAGAATGAACAGAGGAGAAAAGAGAGGGGAAGGAAGAAGAAAAGAGAGTCAGCGAGAGAGAAGAAGAAGATGAAAAAAAGAAGAAGAAAAAAGAAGAGAGAGAGAGAGAGAGAGAGAGAGGAAAAATTGAAATCAGAGGAGAAGATGAGAATCGACTGGGGAAATTTGAGTCCCGGTTGAAGAAGACTCTTCAAGTATTAGGATGGAATTTTATTTTTTCACTTTAAGTGTTTAGTGTTATTCGGTTTTCTTTGGGAAAAATTAGGAATTGTGATTCTTTTAATGTTTTGCTTATTGAATTTAGTTAGTTTCATTTATTTAATCATTTATTAAGTTAATTTGATTCAATTGAGTAATTTGAGTTGGGTGACTTTTAGCTAGCTAAATCAATTTAGTCTTATTTGTTTATTTATTTATTTATGATTTATTTTGATTACTCTTATCATAACAAGTGTATTTAGTCCTGTGCTTGCTCTTTTTGTTTACTGTTAAAAGATTTTCTATTTATTCTTCATAATTTTAGATTCACCCCATATTTTACTTGAATTAAGTTCTAAAGTTTGTTGATTTACTCCACAGTTGATAAAAAATTATTTCTTTGTTCCTCCTAATTTACTTTGATTTGCATTTCGTCCCTAGACTAGTGTAAAATTTCAATTTTTCCCCTTCATTAGTTGGAATTTTTTAATTACACCTTTAAACTTTAAAGAAATTCATTTTTGTCCCCTTGGTTGCCAAAATTTACATTTTATCCCCATTTGTCAATATTCTCTTATTTTATGATTTATTTCTTTATATTGTGGTGCCTTGATTTGTTTGTTAATTTTGAGTAGTATTTGTACCGGGTTTTCGAGAGGTATCCCTATTTCTTATTAATTTCCTCTTTATGTGCTCCAATATGCTTCCATGTGATTTTATGCATTATTTGAATTATTATTTGTTTATTTCTTATTTTATATACTTGTTGCATATTCACGTAGTTAATTTGTTTAATTTTGGATTTTTATTATATGATATTTTGTATTTAGTTAGTCAATGTAATAGTTAGATTATTTTTCTCATATTTTAGTAAAATTTTGTATCTAGATAGAAAGTGTAATAAATAGGGCATTTTTAATTTTTCCCCTTTGAATTGTAAATCAAGCACCCCCGATGTAATAGTTAGGGTTTATTGCTTTTGCGTGCTTATATGTTAATTTCTTTTACCGCTTTCCTTAGAATTTTTGCATCTAGATATTATGCTTATGTGTTATGTGCTCTTATGTGATCTTATATGTTTTATATGTTTAATTTGCTTTTAATTCATGCTTAAATGTTTAATTCATAATTTATGGTATTCCGTCACCACACTAGTCCAACGCTAGTTGTGGTTTCTTTCTTTTCCCGCTAGTCTAACGCTAGTGGGATTTTTTTTAGAACGGGCTAGTCCAACGCTAGACCCTTAGGACATTTTAGTGTTAGGTACACTTATGTGCATTGTACATCCCACTTCATACACTTTTAGTTTTCTTTCCATTTTGCATGATTTTTTTATTACTATTATTTATTTATTTATTTATTTATTTTGACACGTCTTCAAATGCATGACATTTAGGTTGCATCTCACTTAAAAATTAGGACATTTGTGTGATTCGACTAGAGATAGTCGTCTATTCACGTGGGAAGCGGTGGCGTACATGCCGTTTCCCCCTTCGTGAGTAGAAACATTCAGTCACAAGTTATTAGTCCCCCGTGCCCGTCATATTGCATACCCACTTTCTTTCTTCATTCACTATATATTACTATTTTCTTTTCTTTTTGCATTTCATTTTGCATTCACACTCGTGACCCCCTCGAGGTCTCGACTCGAGTTTTGCAATTAATGTGATAATTTCGACCAAGCCTCGACAAAACATTCCGACCCTCCCGATACCCACATTTAGACTTAGGACTTGCATTCATTTAGATACATCCGAACGCGATAGAATTTAGGGTTAATTCAAGAAAATTTGATTAAACCTCGCAACTAGCCTTGGCTAGGTTGAAAGGGTGCCTTAGGCGCGAGCCTTTGCCTTCCCTTTCTTCAAATGTGACTCCCGGACCTTTTTCTCTCGTTTTTTTTCGTAGACCGGAGTCGAAAAAGGGTTTTAAATGATTTTTTTTAAAAAATTTTTTATTTTTGTTTTGTTTTGCTAAAACAATTTTTTTGGGTGACTTGGTACACCCTAACTCAGTACCAAGTGGCGACTCCATTTTCTAAAATAAAACCCTTTTTCAAAAATTATCTGGCCAAACCTGTCGCACTTTTTAGTCCTAGCCTTGTTTTCTTTTAAAATATTATTTTTCTTAAAATACACTTTTTCTACTAAAATTTGATTTTTCTCACACACGCACGATTTTTCCAAAAACTTTTATTTTCGAAAGGGTCATTGAGACCGGACCGTCTTTTTGGGACGCGACAGTCAACGACCCCACTAGTACCCTTTTACTTTACCCACGATTTTTTTTAGGACGCGACACTAATAACTCGTGACTAAATGTTCCTACTCACGGAGGGAGGAACGGCATGTACGCTACTGCTTTTCACATGAGTAGGTGACTATTTCTAGTCGGATCACACAAAATGACCTAATTCTAAGTGAGATGCAACCTAGATGTCATGCATTTGAAGATGTGTCAAAGTAAATAATAATAATAATAATAATAATAATAATAATAATAATAATAATAATAATAATAAAAATCTTACAAAATGATGAAAAACTAAAAAGGGAATAGTGTGTGAAATGATGTAAAATGCATATGAATGCACTTAGTGCTAAAATGACTTAAGGGCCTAACATTGGACTAGCCCTTTCTAGGAATCCTCACTAGCATTGGACTAGCGAGGAAGCGAGAAAAACCACAACTAGCATTGGACTAGCGTGGTGACGGAACAATAAAACTGATAAAATACGAATTAAACCAATAAAGCATGAATTGAAAGCAAGTAAACATATAAAGACATATAATAACACATAGGAGCAAGTAGCACATAAATATGATATTCTAGATGATTAGTCCTAAGGAAAGCGGTAAAACATATAAGCATACAAACACACGAAAGCACATAAGTCCTAACTATTACACCGGGGGGATTTAATTACAAATTTTAGGGGGAAAAATTAAAAGGGACCTATCTATTACACTTGCTATCTAAATACACAAATATTTATAAAAAATACGAAAGGAAAATAATCTAATTATTACATTGACTATCTAAATACAAAATATGCACTAAATAATAAAATTTGTAAATTAATTAACATAAAGTAAATAAGTACACAAAAAGCATATAAAATAAGAAATATATGAAGAAAATGCATAAAATCGTATAAAAGCACATTGGGACCCATAAAGAGAAATTAATAAGTAATAGGGGTACCTGTCGCGTCCGAAAAATCGTAAAGTAAAACTAAAAGGGGTGCTTGTGGGGTCGTTGACTGTCGAGTCCCGAAAAGACGGTTCGGTCTCGGTGACCCTTTCGAAAATAAAAGTTTTTGGAAAAACCGTGCGTGTGTGAGAAAAATCACATTTTTAGTAGAAAAAGTGTATTTTAAGAAAAATAGTATTTTAAAAGAAAACAAGGCCGGGACTAAAAATGCGACAGGTTTGGCCGAATAATTTTTGAAAAAGGGTTTTATTTTAAAAAAATAGAGTCGCCGCTTGGTACTGAGTTAGGGTGTACCAAGTCACCCGAAAAAATCATTTAACAAAAATAAAAATAAAATTTTAGAAAAATATTTTTCAAACCCTTTTTCGACTCTAGTCTACGAAAACCAAGAGAAAAAAGGTCCGGGAGTCACATTTGAAGAAAGGGAAGGCAAAGGCTTGCGCCTAAGGCACCCTTTCAACCTAGCCGAGGCTAGTTGCGAGGTTTAATCAAAATTTCCTAAATTAACCCTAGATTCTATCGCGTTCGGATGTATCTAAATGAATGCAAATCCTAAATCTAAATGTGGGTATCGGGAGGGTCGGAATGTTCTGTCGAGGTTTGGTCGGAATTATCACATTAATTGCGAAACCCGAGTCGAGGTCTCGAGGGAGTCACGAGTGTGAATGCAAAATGAAATGCAAAACGGAAAAGAAAATAATAATATATAGTAAGTGGTTGAAGAAAGTGGGTATGCAACATGATGGGTGCGGGAGACTAATAACTCGTGACTAGATGTTTCTACTCACGGAGAGGGGAACGGCCTGTATGCCACCGCTTCCCACATGAGTAGACGACTATTTCTAGTCGGATCACACAAATGTCCTAATTTTTAAGTGAAATGCAACCTAAATGTCATGTATTTAGAAACTGTATCAAAATAATAATAATAAATAATAATAATAACAATAACAATAATAATAATAATAATAATAATAATAATAATAATAATAATAAGAAAATCATGCCAAATTGAAAGAAAACTAGAAATGTGTGAAATATGAAATGCATACAAATACACCTAACACTAAAATGTTCTAAGGGTCTAGCATTGGACTAACCTGTTCTAAAAATTCCACTAGCGTTGGACTAGCGGGAAAAGAATGAGGCCACAACTAGCGTTGGACTAGTGTGGTGACGGAATACCATAAATCATGAATTTAAACATTAAAGCATGAATTAAAAGCAAATGAAACATATAAAAACATATAAGGTCACATAGGAGCACATAACACATAAGCATAATATTCTAGATGCAAAATCCTAATGAAAGCGGTGAAACAAATAAGCACGTAAGCACGCAAAAACAAATAAACCCTAACTATTACACCGGGGTATAATTTACAATTGAAAGGGGAAAAATTAAAAATGCCCTATCTATTACATTTTCTATCTAATTACAGAATTTTTTGCTAAAATATGAGAAAAATAATCTAACTATTACATTGACTAGCTAAATACAAAATATAATATTTTTATAATAATAAAGAAATAATAAGATTTAAAATGAAATCACATGAAAGAAATAAATACATAAAGAACATACCAAATAGGCAACATGTGAATAAAACGCATAAAAATCACGTAAGGCATATTAGAGCACATAAAAGAGAAATTAAAAAGAAGTTGAGATACCTCTTTGAAGACCCGGTACCAAAGCTTAAAAACGAATACACAAGTTAAAGGGACAACTATTTGATAAAATTAAAGAGTAAAATATGAAATACTAACACATTAGAAAAATGTAAATTATAGCAAGTTAGAGGGGAAAAATAAAATAGATAAATAAAAAGAAAGTATAATAGGGGGCAACAAATTAAAAAATCTACACAAGTCTAGGAGCAAAAGTATAAATTAACGCAAATTGGGGTCAGATAGTAAATTTAAACTGATTGGGATAAAAATTAAAAAATCTACACAAGTCTAAGGGTGTGATGCAAATTAAAGTAAATTGGGTTGACAAGACCATAAATTTTAACAAGTGTGGCACAAAAATATAATTCTAGCAACTAATGGAGGTTAATTGCAATTAATAAAGACTTAATTGAAAGAAATCAAACTTAAAGGAGGTCAATCTATAATAGTAAGGACTAATTTGCAGAAATCAAAAAGTATTAAGGGGCACATTAAAACTACTCAAAAATCCTAAGGGCTGAAATATAAATAATTATCTTGAAATAAATTAGGCAGAAAAAAGAAATCCAAACTAAATATTTAAAAAATAAAAATAAAAATAATAATAAAATAATAATAATGATAACTAAATAAATTCACTAAATAAATTAAATTAATGTAATCAATTAATTAAGCTAAAACTAAATTAACTAGTCAAACACATTAATTAACTAAATTAAGAAAAGCAAATTAAAGCAAAACAATTGATTAATCAAACCACAAAAGAAAAAATATATATATATTTTTTCATAATCTGAAACCTAAAGCCCAAAAGAAATCCCAATCCCATATTACTTAATTTATAATCGATTTCTTCTTCCTCTATTTTTTCTCTCCCTTTTTATTTCTTTTTTCCCAATTTTTCTCGCCGCTTGTTTTCTTTTCTCCTTTGCTGATCTTCTCTGATTTTCTTCCTCACCCAATCTACACCTCGCCGTCCCTCTTTTCTCTCCTCCCTCTGATTTCTCTCTGTGCTTGTCTCTCATCTCGCCTGCTCTCCCTTTGCTCTCCGAATTTCGTTCTTCCTTTCTCTTTCTCTCTGCAACTTCTCCGTTTCTGTTTTCTTTATTATCTATTCTTTCTTTTCCTTCTTTTTCTCTCTTCTCTCCTCCCTCAATCCCCTCTGCTTTCTCAATCTCTTTCCTTCCTCTGATTCCTTCGCTTTCTCTGTCATTTCTTCTCTCATTCTTCTCTTTCCATTTTTCTCTCGCACTCTCTTGTTCTCCCTCTATCTATTTTCTGATTCCCTCTCAGCCGCTCTTTCTCTTTCTCTCCTTCTCGCTTGTTCTCCGATTACACTCTTTTTCCCTTTCTATTTCTTTTTTTTTTGCTCTGTCGTGCACTCTTCTCTCCTCGTCTCTCTCTATTATGTTTTTAATTGAACACAATCAGGATCAATTTTTCCAATGGACCCTTTCTTCGCAACTGGGGTGATGGGGATGCGTGATAGTGGGTAACGATTTGGGTTTGCTGGTGACTAATTGTGTCTTTCTTGTATTGGTCTTTGCAGGCGAGATGAGGGAGGTGCAGAAATGGAAGAGAAGGTCCGATTGAAGTGGTGGTGTTGGGTTGTTTTGAATGCTTTGTTTGTTTTCCTTTTACAGATAATGGATGTGGTGCGGTGTTGGCTTTTGGAAAGTGGCCGTGTGCTGTTTCTGTGAGATTGTGAGTGTTTGTGACTGTGTGTGCGCAGTTTCTGTGAGATTGTGAATGTTTGTGACTGTGTGTGCTGTGACTCTGCGGGTAACTGATGATGGGACGACATTGGGAGCTGTGGTTGGGAATTGTTTCTGTTCTTGAACTGGTTTGAGGAACGTTGTGACAGGGAGAAACGCAGGGGAAATGGAGGAAATGGTGACTTTAGGGGGGGTTGTTTTGATTGTGTGTAGATAATTCTGTTGGCAAGCTAGGGGATGACAGTGGCAATTGTTCGGCGTGGCTTTGGTGGATGTTAGCAATTGCTGGTTTGGGTAGGTTGGTTTCCAGCTAATAGTTGGTGGAGGTGGTTCTTTAGTTCGGGGGGGTGGTTTTTGGTTGACGAGAGAGGGTTGAAGAGAGAAGAGATGGAGGAAGCCTGCTGGAGTATGGTGGCTCGGTGGTTGCAAGGTGGAGGGAGGGAGAAGAGATGGTGGTGAGGCGGTGGAAATGAGGGAGAAGATGATGGAAAGGCGGTGGAAATGAGGGAGGAGATGGTGGAGGTCAGAGTGTTTTCAGAAAATGAAGATAAACGAAACCAGAAACCATATCCAAACCAAAAAGAAGAATAATCCGGTAGACTTAAACAAAGTTTCAAACAACTGGCCAAAGAAAATCATATTTACACAAAGAGAAATGAAATAATAAGTGAATCAATTAAGTAAGAACTCACCTTTTTGATCCTGCAAAGTGGACTGGAAAAAACTGGTAACTTTTAGCTTGCTGATGAACAGTAAATGGAACTTGAAGACGCTGGCGGAAATTGTGTGTGTTTCTTTTTGTGCGTTGAGTGTGTGTTTTAATCCAAAAAATCACACAAGAAATAGTGTTTTAGGGTTTTCTCATTTTTTCCCCTTTTTAATTCTTAAGTGGGGTATTTATACTGCACAAGTCTTAACATCCAAGAAAGGGTTAAAAGATCAAAATGCCCTTAACTACAAAAATTACAATTTTATTCTTAAAATCTATTTTCTCTTATAAAAACAATAATAAAAAAAATAAGAAAAATATAAATAACAAATTTGTTAATAAAAATTCACCCTAAAAAAAGTTAGAAACTTAGTGCCCAAAATCTAAAAACGAATTTGGGACCCAAAAAAATTGGTGAAAAATGAGTTTGGGATGTGAAATGACAATTTTACCCTTGGATGACAAAATTCACAGAAAAATAGCTATTGACCTGAAAAAATTATCAAAAATTACAAGTAAGTTTAAAACACTGGAAAATGCATTTTTGATCCAAAATTGGTGAAAAATGAATTTAATTTGTAAAATAACGATTTTGCCCTTGGGCAATGAAAATTCACTAAAAAATATTTATTGACCTCAAAAAAAATTACCAAAAACTAAAAATAAGTTTAAAACATTGGAAAATGCATTTTTGACCCAAAATTGGTGAAAAATGAATTTAATTTGCAAAATCACGATTTTGCCCTTGGGCAATGAAAATTCACAGAAAAATAACTATTAACCTCAAAAAAAATTACCAAAAACTAAAAATAAGTTTAAAATACTGGAAAATGCATTTTTGACTCAAAATTGGTGAAAAATGAATTTAATCTGTAAAATGACGATTTTGCCCTTGGGCAATGAAAATTTGCAGAAAAATAGCTATTGACCTCAAAAAATTATCAAAAATTAAAAATAAGCTTAAAACACTAGAAAATGTCTTTTCGACTCAAAAATTTGACAAAAATGAATTTAATCTGTAAAATGATAATTTTGCCCTTGGGCAATGAAAATTTGCAGAAAAATAGCTATTGACCTCAAAAAATTATCAAAAATTAAAAATAAGCTTAAAACACTAGAAAATGTCTTTTCGACTCAAAAATTTGACAAAAATGAATTTAATCTGTAAAATGATAATTTTACCCTTGGGCAATAAAAATTTGCAGAAAAATAGCTATTGACCTCAAAAAATTATCAAAAATTAAAAATAAGCTTAAAACAATGGAAAATACATTTTTGACTCAAAAATTTGACAAAAATGAATTTAATCTGTAAAATGACGATTTTGCCCTTAACTGGTACAAAAATAAAAAAATACCAATTAAATCTAGAAAAATCATAAGAAATTAACAAATTCACATAAAAGTAAAAATATGAATTTAAAACCCCCAAAAGTTGATAGAAAAATATTTACAGATAAAATTACTATTTTGCCCCCCAAATTATTAAAAATTTAAAATTTGTCCCAAAAAGTGCAAACATGCCATTCCAATGTTTGAAAATAAATGGTGTGTCAAAATTTGGTGTCTACAGTACCTTTTGAAGATCCGATACCAATGCTAATCAAAATTAACAAACAAGTCAAGGTACCTCAATATAAGTGAATAAAAGTGCAAAATATGAAGTATTGACAAATTGATGTAAAAAATGTAAAGTCTAGCAACAAAGATGCTAAAAAATAAAACTCTATCAAACTTAAGGGGTAAAATTAAAAAAATCATGTAAATCTATGGGGCGCAATTGAAAATTAAAGCAATATCGGGGCAAAATATAATTCTGGCAAATATGGGACCAAATTACAAATTGAAGCAAGCATGGGACACAATTGTAGAATTAACGCCAAATAAGTAGGGGCAAAAATAAAATTCCAGTAAATATCAAAGACAAAATGCAAATGGTAGGACCTAATTGAAGGAAAGTAAAAAAAATAATAGGGGGTCAATCTGAAAATATTAGGACTTAATTACAGAAAACAAAAATATTGGGGGCATATTAACAATACTCAAAAACATTAGGGGGTAAAATGTAAATGTTTATTTCTATGATGAAATAACCAGTAAGGTAAAAATGTGTAACCAAATTAGACTAATTAACTAAATTAATTTAATCAACCAAATTAATTATTAGATTAAGCAAAAATAAAGCACAATCAAAGACCTAAAACTAAATAACAAAACAAACGAGCCCAAAACAACATCAAAATCCCAACCCAAAATCATTCTTCTCAAACAAGTTCACACTCAAATAGCTAAAGCAATATGTTTACTTAACTAAAATATTTAAACTGGACAATCAATCAACAAAAATATTTGTGAAATTAAATCATTCAAGTTGGAAAATCAATTAATAAAGGGCTGAATTAAGAAATCAAAGAAAATTAAAAGAATTAAGAAACCAAGGAAATTGAAATTAACAAAATAATTAAATCCCCCTAACCCCCATTAATCGGTTTTCTTCTCCCTTTTTTTTTCTTTCTCATTTTCTCTCTTCTATTTCCAACTGATCTCTCTTCTTTCACCGGTTAATTGATTAGAATATTGTTAAAAAAAAATTAATACCCCGTTTGTGGTTACTGTGGAGATTTTGGTAAGTTTTATGCCCACCGCGTTTGCCAAACGCGGTGGGCAATTTTTTTTTTTTAATTAACGAAGTCGCCGCGTTTGGCAGGTGCGGCAGGCCCGCCGCACCTGCCAAACGCGGCGACCGCCGACACTCTCAGCCAGCGTGATTGCAGGCTATTGCAGGCTTTCTGCAGCTTTTGCTGAAAGCCTGTAAAAGGCTGCTCTCCCCCATTGCCAAACGCGGTGGCGGAGAGCTCCAAATTTTTTTAAAAATTAGAATGGCCTTTGATCAATTTGATCAACGGCATTTGCATGCTATAAATGGCTGAGAAGTGCAGATTGAAATCTGCACTTCTCTCCATTTTCCCACTCTCTCACTCTCCCCTTCTTTCTTCTTGAAATCGTCTAGCTTCGTTTCCCTTCTTCAGCTTCGTTTTCCTTCTCGCCAGAAGGAGTTTCTGCTGGTGGAGTTTCCTCTTGCTAGAGTTAGGTGGAGGTGGAGCCAATCAGTTTGAGTAACAACTGAAAAATTATCAAGTTAGTATAATGTATTTGTTTAATGTTAATTTATTAATTTAATATTAGCATAATATATTTGTTAAATGTTAATTTATTAGTTTAATGTTAGTTGGTATAATATATTTGTTAAATGTTAATTTATTAGTTTAATTTTAGTTGGTATAATATATTTGTTAAATGTTAATTTATTAGTTTAATGTTAGTTAGTATAATATATTTGTTGAATGTTAATTTATTAGTTTAATGTTAGTATAATTTTTTTGTTAATTATTAATTTATTAGTTTAATATTAGTATAATATATTTGTTGAATGTTAATTTATTAGTTTAATGTTAGTATAATATTTTTGTTAATTGTTAATTTATTAGTTTAATATTAGTACAATATATTTGTTGAATGTTAATTTATTAGTTTAATGTTAGTATATTATTTTTGTTAATTGTTAATTTATTAGTTTAATTTGTGTTAGATTTGTTAAGTATAACATATTTGTTAATTATACGGAATTGAATTTTGTGGCCCCTATATTTTAGGAAATTGACAATTTGGCCAGTAAAGTTAATATAATTATAAATTGAACTGAAAAAATTAAAATTTGACACCATAAGTTGTGCATAATTATATTTTGACCCTAGTATTTTAGAAAAATTATGATTTTGCGCAAAAAGTTAAACAGAATTGTAAATAAGACCCGAAACTTATATGAAATTAAAGTTGACCCCATTAGTTTAAAAAATTTATATTTTGGCCCCTATAATTTACAAAAATGTCAATTTAGCGTATGAAGTTATACAAAATTATAAAATAGCCTTCATAACTAAAGTTTGACCGCATAAGTTATGAAAATTTACATTTTGACCCTTATGATTTAGAAAAATGACACTTTAGTACACGAAGTTATACATAATTATAAAATGCCCCCGAAAGTTTTACATAACTCAAGCTTGAACCTATAAGTTTAGAAAATTTACATTTCTACCCTTACAATTTTGGCAAAATTACGATTTGGCGCCAAAAAATTCATTTTTATAAATTCGACCCGAAACCATTACATACATAAAATTTGGTCGAAAATTTTTGCGTACTTATATTTTGTCTCCTATAATTTATAAATATTATAACCCTTATCCCCTTGAACTTTTACATAATTGTAAATTGGCTTAGAAACTTGTACGTAATTTAATTTTGACCCCAAAAATTGTTGCGTGTTTACATTTTGGTAATTATAATTTCAGAGAATTGGAATATTAGTGAGCGCTTGTAAAATATTACTAAGTTAGCCCCTAAACTATTAAATAATTACATTGTGACCTAAATTAATAAATAATTAGATTTAGGAGCCCAAAAATTTAACTTTTTGTTTTTGCCCTATTAAATTTTGAAAAATTAGAATTTTGGACATGAATTTTTTCAAAATTATGAATTGACCGCATAAGTTATGAAAATTTACATTTTGACCCTTATGATTTAGGAAAATGACACTTTAGTACACGAAATTATACATAATTATAAAATACTCCCGAAAGTTTTACATAATTCAAGTTTGAACCTATAAGTTTAGAAAATTTATATTTTTGCCCTTATAATTTTGGCAAAATTACGATTTGGCTTCAAAAAATACATTTTTATAAATTTGACCCGAAACCGTATATACATAAAATTTGGTCGAAAATTTTTGCGTACTTATATTTTGTCTTCTATAATTTATAAAAATTATAACTCTTACATTTTTGCTCTTATAATTTTGGCAAAATTACGATTTGTTGCAGGTAAAAAATTTAAGAAATTTAAAAGTTGAAGTTCTGAAAGTTTTACATGGATATGACTTGACTTCAAAAATGTTAAATAATTATATTTTGATCCCAAAGGCTTTGATTAGTTGCATTTTGGCACCTATAATTTGAAAAAGTAAGAATTTTGGTCATAAAATTAGGGTTATGATTTTGAATTAGGACACAAAATGTTTGCATAATTAAATTCAAACTGTGAATTTTATAAGTAGTTCATGATTAATTACGCTTACATTTTGTAAAAATTATGAATCTTACTTAGTTGCACATTGGTTAGATTAGATAAAAAATGTCAAACGATGATACTTTAGCAATTCATCTGTATTGGGGAGGAAAAATCGTGTATGCGGGAGAATCAATGTTGTATAACCCGCCTATGCCGAAAAAAGTTATATTCCTTCGACAAAGGGTATGCTTTTAGGAGTTGGTTGATAGAGTTTATAATGCCATGAATGTAGATAGAAATAGATACAAGATCAGTTTGATACATAGGAGTTGCTTTCAATAACAAGGTATATTTAGTGCAACACCTTTGGAAGACGATGATGGAGTAGACACGATGTATTATTTTAAAGCAAACACTCAGGAACCAACTGAGATCTATGTTGAGGTTGAAGAGATCCGACAAGTAGAACAACAGTATCCTCAAGGCAATGAATTTGCTAGCTTATACCATGAAGAATGCACTACTGTACGTAGGCACATTGGCAATGGAAGAAACGTGGGCAATTGATATGTCTAGAGGTCAGTATATTGACTTTAGATATAGGAGCTGTCTAACTAACTAGAAGAGGACGTAGGAGAGGTAGTAGGCATCGTGTCGACAGTCACCCTAGTAGCAGTGCAGCGAGAATTTATATATCCTTTGCAGAAGAGTTTGATGGTGCAGGCGATGATTATGATACAGTCAACATTCCGACTGCCGAACTGGAAATCGACGTTAACGATATTGAAATGAACTCTGAATTGGAACCGGAAGAAGACAAGTCTGAAGATGAAATGGAGCAAGGATATAATGTTACAGGACAGGAGGATGCACGAAGACATTCCGATTTTGGTCCTAGTTCAACTTGGACAGGTTACGATCCTGAAACACTTCAATACGATGCTGGCGTAGATGTAATGTTACAGTTTGATCCCCTAACCAGAGGTACCGTTGAGCAACTTAATGTGTAGAATGAGTAGACGGGAGACATTCGATTGGGCATGCTATTTGACAATAAAGAAAAAGTTATAAAAGCGGTGAGATATTGGTCCATTAGGAAAAACAAAGAGTACAGAGTTCGAGAAAGTACTTCAACAACATGGTATGTTCGATGCAGGGCTCATACTTCGACACTTCCCTGCAATTGGCAATTGAGAGCTACATTGCGTAAATCTCATAATATGTGGATGATAGTTACTCTTGCAGATGAACATACATGTGTTCGAGTATGCAATAGGAATGATCACCGCCAGTTGAGCGCCAATTTAATTGTCGAGCATATTTTACCTCATATTAGTAATGGTCCAATGTTCAAAGTGAAGGAGATTCAAGCAACAATTAAGCAACAATTGTATTGCGATGTCTCACACAGGAAAGCTTGGTATGGTCGTCGCATTGCAATTGATATGCTTTATGGAGACTGGTCGTCGTTAATACATATCCTTCCAAGATATATGGAGGAATTACAACGCAGCAATCCAAGGACAGTTGTTATTTGGGAACCACATCTTTACAGCACTCCGTACAATTTTATTTTCGATTATGTATTTTGGTCGTTTAGTCCTGCTATTCAAGCTTTCCAATATATGAAGCCGGTAATATGTGTGGATAGCACTTTCATGAAAGGAGCGTATCAAGGAAAATTACTTGTTGCTGTGGATACGATGCGTGCAATCACCTGTTGCCGCTAGCTTTCGCCCTCGTTGACGAGGAGAACAATCGAAGTTGGTCATGATTCATGAAGCTATTGCTCATTCATGTTTGTGGCAATATCCAAAAAGTACTTATCATATCTGATCGGCACAAATCAATTATTCATGCAATGACGACGCTTCCGGAATGGCGGGAACCAAATGGGGTACATCGTTTCTGTCTTGTGCACGTGCAAAGTAATTTCACACAAAAATTTAAGAATAAAAGGTAATGTCTAATTTTTAAGGTTATTTTTTACAAAAATCTTTGAGTGATGCGCTCATAATATGTAATTTTTAGGTTAAGAAGCTTGTAATGGCAGCTGGAAAAGCCAACCAACCTTACAAGTACGATCACTATGTGGGTCAAATATGAAATTTGAATGAAGAAACTTACAATTAGCTGATAGGCACAAATGTTAGACCCGAACAATGGGCCCTAAGTAAGGACGATGGAAGCCGTTGGGATCATACATCGACAAATATAGCTGAGTGTTTCAATAAGCTGCTGAGAGATGCCCAATTGTTACCTATTACTGCATGTGTTCGCTTCACATTGAGCCAAACGGTGAAAATATTTGTTAAGAATATGAAGTTAGCTTGTGATGTACGGTACCCACTGCCAGAATATAACTAGCAGAAATATGTATTCAATGAGAAAAAAGGTAAGAATCACGAGATTCAGGTATATAATCATGCAGAATGTATTTTTTGCATTATTATTGGGCATAGGCGCGGTCACGAAAGCGAAAAAAGTCAAATTGTAAACCTTAGCAAATGAGAGTGCACATGTCAAAAGTTTTAACTACTGCACTTTCCTTGTTCGCACGCGATGGCGGCATGCTCTATTAGCGGAATAAACCCCATGGATCTAGTCGGGAATAAATATAAGTATGACTCATATCAGGCATCATTTGGACATCAATTCTATCCTCTCAATGATAAAAATTATTGGCCGCCATCGCACTTCAATTTGACAATCAATACTAGTCGTCTAAAACAAAGGCGACCGGGACCATTACGAACTGCAAGGATTTGGAATCAGATGGATCGTAGATACCCCGATGCACCACGTCGATGTAGTAACTATTCACAACCTGGACACACGGCACTGAATTGTCCTTTTAGTGAATATTTTAACCGTTAGTAATGTAGGTTTTATGTTCATTGTAAAAGGGAGTATATACTCCTTATTTATTTTGCTCTTTAAGCGTGTTTTTGTGTTGTGATGTAGAGGTAAGATTAATGCCCTCCTCTTAAATTATCAAGTGAATAAAATTTAAGGGTGGCGCCCTTCTCCCTTGCATGGGGTTTGCCATTTAATAAAACAAATTCATTTTAGTTTTTTTTTAGATACATGGGTTTATCATTTAGTTTTTAGTTTTTTTAGTTTTTTAGTTTGTAATTGTTTAGGTTTTATTTTTTTTTTAGAGTTTTAAGATTTTGGTTATAGTTGTTGCGGTTTAGGGTTTAAAGTTTATGATATATGGTTTAGGTTTAGGTTTAGATTATTAGTTAAGGGTTTTAGGGTTTAGGATTTATGATTTATTTTGAAGGGTTTAGTTTTTAGTTGTTTTAGGTTTTTTTTAGAGTTTTAGGATTTAGGTTATAATTGTTGCGGTTTAGGGTTTTAAAGTTTAGGGTTTTAAGGTTTAGATTTAGATTATTAGTTAAGAATTTCGGGCTTAGGGTTTGTGATTTAATTTTTAGTTTTTAGTTTAGAGTTTTTAGTTGTTTTAGGTTTTTTTTAGGGTTTAGGTCATAATTGTTGCGGTTTAGGGTTTTAAAGTTTAGGGTTTTAAAGTTTAGGTTTAGATTATTAGTTAAGGATTTCGGGTTTAGGGTTTGTGATTTAATTTTTAGTTTTTTAGTTTTTAGTTTAGAGTTTTTAGTTGTTTTAGGTTTTTTTAGGGTTTTAGGGTTTAGGTCATAATTGTTGCGGTTTAGGGTTTTAAGGTTTAGGTTTAGATTATTAGTTAAGGATTTCGGGTTTAGGGTTTGTGATTTAATTTTTAGTTTTTTAGTTTTTAGTTTAGAGTTTTTAGTTGTTTTAGGTTTTTTTTAGAGTTTTAGGGTTTAGGTCATAATTGTTGTGGTTTAGGGTTTTAAAGTTTAGAGTTTTAAGGTTTAGGTTTAGATTATTAGTTAAGGGTTTAAGGTTTAGGGTTTGTGATTTAATTTTTAATTTTTTAGTTTTTAGTTTAGTGTTTTCAGTTGTTTTAGGTTTTTTTAGGGTTTTAGGGTTTAGGTCATAATTGTTGCGGTTTAAGGTTTTAAAGTTTAGGGTTTTAAGGTTTAGGTTTAGATTATTAGTTTAGGGTTTAGGGTTTAGGGTTTGTGATTTAATTTTTAGTTTTTTAGTTTTTAGTTTAGAGTTTTTAGTTGTTTTAGGTTTTTTTTAGGGTTTTAGGGTTTAGGTTATAATTGTTGCAGTTTAGGGTTTTAAAGTTTAGAGTTTTAAGGTTTAGGTTTAGATTATTAGTTAAGGGTTTAGGGTTTAGGGTTTGTGATTTAATTTTTAGTTTTTTAGTTTTTAGTTTAGAGTTTTTAGTTGTTTTAGGTTTTTTTAGGGTTTAGGTCATAATTGTTGCAATTTAGGGTTTTAAGGTTTAAGTTTAGATGATTAGTTTAGGGTTTAGGGTTTAGGGTTTGTGATTTAATTTTTAATTTTTAGTTTTTAGTTTAGAGTTTTTAGTTGTTTAGGTTTTAGGTCCAGGATTTAGGATTTAGGGTTTTAAGCTCTATACTATGTGTTTTGATTACTTATGATTCAAGCATTAATAATTTGTACATTTTGTATGCATATATATATATGTATATATATATTTTTTGTACATTTCAATGGGAATTTAAATGTTATATTTATTATTGATATGTTGTTCATTCTTTATATGTGTAGGTGTGAGTTGATATGGAGCACGTGCACGCGAGCACCTCAGCCCCCACTCACGGTCCTATAGATAATTCTTTTTACACCTTCAGCTCCATCATAGATTTGCGGCGATATTTCACGGTGAGAGTGGTGAGCTCGATGTCAAGAGGTGCGACCGACATTTTTGGCAGTTGATGAAGGTTATTGACCCTCGCATTCTTCACTTTATTGATATTGCCAGACTTGGAGGGGTTTGTCGAGTTGGTTTATTCAACTTGGATTATGGTCTTATTACTGCATTTATTGAGCGCTGGAGGCAGGAGACACACAGATTTCATCTTCCTGTCAGTATTGGTGAGGCCACCATCACCTTACAGGATGTGGAGGTGTTGTGGGGCTTACGTGTGGATGGTTTACCTCTTACATTAGTCCACCGTTTGCGGAGCATTAAGGAGCGACGGGAGTTGGTTCATGATTTGTTGGGATTCTGGTCCTCCAAGCAGCTCATTTCAGGGAGGCATGGATGAAGCTCAAGGGTGTGGCCGACTATTTACACGATCATCCACTACCACCGGATGCTATTATTGAGATGGTTCGACAGTATGCCCGCATGTATATTTTGATGTTATTTGGTGGACAGTTATTTGCAGATACATACGGAAATGTTGTACATATTTTGTGGTTGGATATGTTGAGAGATTTGGAGGCGATGAGACAGTATAGTTGGGAGAGTGCCGTACTTGCCTGTTTGTACCATCGTATGTGCCATGCATCACGTGCCAGTACTAAGACCACAGCAGGGCCATATATGCTACTTCAGGTAAAATAATTAATAGTTACTGTAAACGTTGCAGTTTGATTTTATTTACAACTTAAGAGTCTAATTATCTTATTTTAATAGCTTTGGGTGTGAGAGCGTTTTCCAACCATCCGACCTCAGATCACTGAGCCACGACCACCAAGTGCTTATCCTAGAGGAGGTATATGGGTGAGTCATCGTACTACCCGATATGCACCTCAATATGTAGCCAGTTACTATAAAGATCAGTTGTCCCTGTTACACCCCAATAAGATATTTTGACTATCATATTTTTTAAATATTACCTATATGCTTTTTGATATGTTATATGTGAATGACGATTGAAAATTTATTGCAATTCATATGAATGCCATATAGCGACGATATGCTAGCGTCTCTACCTCATTATTGCACAACGAGTGCACACATTTAGAGGGCTAGAATCCCGCTGATATTTTGGCATATGTTGAATTTCATTTTCCGGATCGTGTCATGAGACAGCTCGGACTACGGCAATATATTCCAGAAGATGTTGACACTAATCACGGTGGATTGCATTCACTTGGACTGGCAGGACATGATGGACGGGATTGGAGTCATTTTCATAGGGACTGGATTGGTTATTGACATTTACGTATAGGTTCGGTTGTTACAGGAGAGCCTATAAATACACTCCGATCATCAACCGAGTATCTGCATTGGTATCATCGCCACACAGTCTTATATATCACTTCTCCCGTCCATCAGACTCAGCGTGAAGGGCTTCAGGGCATTTCCGAATAATATGAGTATATGGTCGTTAAATCTTTTTAGATCTAACATTAGAGTATTTTATATCATAAGTCATATGAGTGAATTACTAATCATTACAATTTATTTCTTTTACAGATGAGCACTATGCATAGAATTGGAAACATGTCAGTGACCGGTTTTCGTCATACTCACCCCGATGATATATTTCATCCTAGTTTAACGATGATTAGGGATGAGGCTTTTGGATCCATGCAGTACTTACAGCATTCAGATCGCATGTTTGTGGGCCCAGATCCGCAGGGGACACTGGCGCATCTACATTGCGCAGCTCTCATTATCAGCGGCCAGTCAGCCACGTCCCTAGTCAGGCTAGCACATCGTCTCGTGGAGATAGACACCGTCACCGGCATGGATTTCATAATCAAGTTCCACGAGATAAGTAGGTAACCCCTACCGGTTACTATGCTTATACGTCTCATGGTAGTGCACAGATCCCACATTCAGTGAGTACAGTCGGTGTGTATGATTCATACTATTCTTTAGCTATGCATACGAGTAGTACTTTTACCGCTGTCCACCAGCCACATTCGGCTTTCACTTTCTACTGGATCCTGAGTTGCACCCCATATTTCAGTTCCTCGATAATCATGCCGGTGGATTTTATGATGCAGATCCATCCACATTTTTCACCCCGGGTCCTCCTTTGCACATAGCTACCACGGGTCCATCCACCTCTACCATGATCCATCAGCATATTTAAGATTCGAAGAATCAGATGATGATGAGATCCACGAAGATGAGCCGTCAGCCCATCTTGAGGTGCATGCCCGACGCCAGATTAGGAGGCCAAGAAGATTTTGCTGCTCATCGACGCCGCGAGACCCAAATGAACAACAATTCCGTCGACGTTAGGGGTGTTTGAGAATTTGTATACTTGTAAATATGAATTTTGTTTTTATACAATTTGATAAATTTTATACTTGTAGATTTAATTATAAAGTATTTTGCCATTTTGCTCAAAAGTAAAATTAACTTTCACAGTAATTTTTAAAACAACCGAAATTAAACCCTACAAATATCACGCATTATGAAAATACTAAAAATAAAAATTGAGAAATAATTAGTTTTTAATTCTGAAAAGTTATTATACATTTGGAATATATTTAATTTTCACATAATTGATGTCTACGGATTTATTATTTATAATATAAAATTTTACAATTTACTAACAATCCTTCTACATAATAAATATATAATTTAAAATACCTTAATTATTTTGAATAATAAAACTTATAAATTTACCAAAAAAAGATCCTTAAAACTTTCCTAAATCCAAAATCCTAACCTTAAACAAAAATCAAAATCCTAACAAAATGGACCAAAAAAAAAAAAAAAAACCGAAATGCACAACTAACAAAAAAAAAAAACGGCAAATCTGTTGGTCGCTGCGTTTGGCAGGTGCGGCGGGCCCAAACTCGACGACTTGATTAATTAAAAAAAAAATTGGCCCACCTCGTTTGCCAAATGCGGTGGGCATAAAATTTACCAAAACTCTCTACAGTAACCACAAACGGGGTATGAATTTTTTTTTAACAATATTCTAATCAATTAACCTCTTCCACCCTATCTGTTCTTCTCTTCATTTTCTATGGCCTCTCGATCTTTCTTCTAGTTCACCTTCTTGCATCCTTGGCCGATCGTTCCCTCTTTGTTTTTTCCTTTTTCCTTTTTTTTTTATTTCTTCCCCCTCGCTTGCTTCAATCTCTCTAACTCTCTTTGCTTCTTCTTTCCAGCCATTTCTGATCCTCTCTCTCTCGCATCTCTTTGTTCTCTTATGTTCTCTCTGCTTCTCTCTTCCTTATTTTCTCTTTCGATCCTCTCTTTCATTTTCCTCACTCGCAGCTTCTCTGTTTTCTCTCATTTCCTCACTTTTTCTCTCTGGTCTGCTTCTCAAATTTCTCTCTGTTCTTCATCCCTCTTCCCTCTAGCCTTTTTTCAATCGGGCTTTCCAAGGCTCGAATTAACTTCCCCTCAATCCCTCCTCTGCAACAGGGAAAAGTGGGATGGTGGTGTCGATGGAGTAAGGGGGCCGGTGGAAAGTTGCTAGTGGTGATATGAAATTGAGGGTGATGATGACTGAACTGGAGGCAAGGAAGTTTTCTAGCGGTGTCGGGCTGGGCGATTAGGGCCTTGGTGATGGGATTTGGAGGCGGTGTTTTTGCAGGTTGTGGGACTTATGTGAGTCGAATTCAGTGATGACTTGCAGGCGGAGCTGTAGCAGTGGTGGTTGTGGTGTGCATTTGAATTGGATTTGATGTTTAGGTGGTTTTTGAATGATTTAGGGATGGTAGAGGGTTGATTTCTTTTGCAGGTTGTAGGGTGTTTTTGGTCCTTTTTTTTTTGCAAGTTGTTAATTGTAGATTGGATTGAATTTCTGGTTGTTATTGGGTATTGGCAGGCTGTGTGAATTGGAGCTGTCTTGGGTGATTTTGCAAGTTTATGGGCTGTTCTTTGACGATGACTGACAGTGGTGCGGTGGCTGTTTGTTTAGTTTATTTGTGTTGTTTTTGTGCAAGTTGTGTGGTGATTGATGTTGTTTGCAAGGGCTTGGAATTATTTTGGGATTATGTTGGTGGATTGATGGAGGAGATGTTAGTGAATTAATTACAGGGACGAGAAGTTCGGTGGAAGTTTAAGTGGGGTTTTGCTGGTTTTGATGGAGGTGATGGTTGATGATGGTTGAAACAGGGGAAATGTTGGTGGTGTAGTTGGTGGTCCTGACTGGTATGTTTATGGTGTTGGTTATTTGGGGCTGCAATTGGACTGCGACTCCTGGGTTGTAACCGGAGGGAGAGAGGGGTGAAGTAGGGAGATACGGTAGGGATGGAAGAGGTTGGACGGTGGAATGAAAATGATGGAATAGAATAAGAGATGGGGAGAATGAATCTCAGAAATGAAAAGAAAAAAAAAACAAAAACACAAACCCAAAAAAGAACAACGCATAGAAAGACTTAAACTCAAACATAAGATTAGAACCCAAGAAATTAAAGCAACAAAAGAACAAATTCAACCAAAATTTCAAGTAAATGAATGTAAATAATCAGATTCTTGTAAAAAGGTAGAAGAAAAAGATGAATTAAAACCAAAAGAGGAATTAAGAACTTACCTTATAAAGCTTAAGGACTAATCTGATGATGAACAGTAGAAATCTGAGGTTAAAGACAATGAACAATAGTTGAAAATTGAGAACGGCTGCTGAAGTGTGTGTTCTATAGTGTAAACTATGTGTTTTGATCTTTTAGGAATAAAAAATGAGTGTGTTTTTAGGGTTTTTCAATTTTTTTCTTGTTTTTTCTGATTAAAGGAGGTATTTATAGGGCTAGTTGTCTTGGTCATCAAGAATACTACAAAATAACAATAACGCCACTGATTTTTAATTTTATTTAAAAAATATTTTTAACCCCAAAAATTAAAAATTAATACAAAGAAATGACTGCAATCTCTAAAATTTTCAAAAAAATTCAAAGGAGATTTCAAAAATAAAAGTTAGAGCTTAAAGCTGATAAAAAACGGGCTTGGGGTGTGAAATGACGATTTTGCCCTTGGACAACGAAAATACACAAAAATGGCTATTGGCCTAAAAAAATTACCAAAAATTAAAAATAAGCTTAAAACCCTAGGAAATGCATTTATGACTCAAAATTGGCGAAAAATAAATTTAAACTGTAAAATGACGATTTTGCTCCTAAACAATGAAAATTCACAGAAAAATAGCTATTGTCCTAAAAAATTACCAAAAATTAAAAATAAGCTTAAAACCTTAGGAAATACATTTATGACTCAAAAATTGACAAAAAATGAATTTAAACTGTAAAATGATGATTTTGCCCTTAGACAATGAAAATTCACAGAAAAGTAACTATTGACCTTGGAAAATTATCAAAAATAAAAAATAAGCTTAAAACCCTAGGAAATGCATTTCTGACTCAAAATTGATGAAAATAAATTTAAACTATAAAATGACGATTTTGCCCTTGAATGCAGTATTTACAGAAGAAATAGCAATCGTCTCCAAAAAATAAAGAAAATTTAGAAACATGCTTAAAGAATTAGAAAAATAAATTTGGAGCCTAAAATGAGTTAAAATGGTGTTTGCGATAGGGGTGAGCAAATTCGGTAAATACCGAATTACCGACCGAATTCAAATTGAATTCGGTAAATCGAATTCGGTAATTCGGTAATTCGGTCGGTAATTCGGTAAATCCGAAAAAAATGAATTCGAATTCGGTCGGTATTCGAAAATGTAATTTTTCAAATCGGTATTACCGATTTCGAATTGAATTCGGTAATTCGAATTCGGTATTGAAAACCGAATCCGAATTACCGAATTCAAAGTCCTTTATATATATATATATATATATATATAGCCCAATTATTTGTTGGGTTTTATAGAAGTCCATTATGATTCTGATTATACCTTGTTGGGTTGAGAAATTGAGGCCCAATTATGCTAAATCAATAGTCCAAATTCAAACTATTTAGTCCTTGACTCGACTGGACCACTCCATCGTCCATGGTCCATTTTTCCATTTACTACACTCCCACACAAAACACAAAAAATCTCACTCTCATCCTATTCAATCAAACCCTAATCCCTTGACTTTTGGCCTTCCAGTCTGCTTTGATTCTGCATTCTCGTTTGAAAGCTCGAAAGCTTCCCCAGTTCCCCTTACCTTTTGGCCTTCAATTTTTTTTCTTATTTTAGATCTTGAGTGCGATTGTTGTCCCAGCCAAATCACTGGGCCTTCCATTTCACATATATAGAAGCCTCCCGTATTGTCTCGCCTATTCCGATCCTAATAACCTCCGTTGTTGACGCAAAAGCATCCTCTTTTGCAGTTGCAGCATCCATTCTTTTCTTGTTCTTCTTGTCAGGTATGATGTTTTTAGCTTTTGATACCTCTGAAAGATCTACGTTTCTTTTTTTTTTTTCCTTTTATGGGATATCTGTTGTCTTTTATTATTTAAATTATTATTTTTGGATGGGTTTGTTATATGACTTTGGATTGATTTATACTAGCTCTATTATTGCATGCTTTTGTATAAGGATTTAGGAGAGTAAATTTAGATCTGACAATATTTGTAAAAATTGATTACAAAAATATTAGAGATTAATTTTTTTTCCAATGTGAATTTCTGTGAAGCCCATTTATCATCTGGGTTCAAAAGGTCAATTTTTTGGCCTATATTCTTGCTCTCGATTTGATTTTTGTTATTTTTTTGTTGTGGATATTGAAGGGGGTGAGTTTTATGTTGATCTTTGAAAGTGGAGAGATTGGGATGTTGAAAATATGATCTTTATTGAATATGATGCGTTGGTATATTATGTTGGGAGTGAAAAGCCAGCTTTTTTAAAGTTTTAGTGTGACTGATGACACAACATTGCGGATTTGGGGGCTATAAGTCAGAATCTTTGGAATGTGATAAAGATAAGGGAAATGAATGTTATTTTTTTTCTGATATTGGACCGCTATACATCTAACAATGTGTAGTTCTGAGCTTAGGTGATGACGTATTGAATATATATGTATATTTGTAAACTGCAAAATTTAAATTGTAGACAGAGTTAGTGCAAAATATTTTGTTTTGCGTATAATTTGTTATGAGACCAAACACTAAGATATAATCTCTTGCCGTTTATAGCATTTTAATAACCTCCTCTCACAAGAAGGATGCAATTAAATGCAATATAATTTTATGTATTGTGGTGTTCATGTGTACTTAGTTTGACTGATAACATTTATTCTTTTAGAAAGTTGAAGAAAGTTGAAGGTATAAAATATAATAATGAAGTACAATTAGACTACTATTTTTTCAGCAATTAGATGCTTATTGGCAATTGTTTTTGGCACTTTCTGCAAGTTTCTCTAATCAGTTGCTAGTGGCACTTTTGATTTCCATAATTGGGCAAGATAAGTAGGAAAAATGTATTTTGTGCCTGAATAAGTCTTCGCATATTTTGTGACAACATTGTTGCAGTAAATGCCATTGGAAATCCCAAGTTCATGTTATCCCCAGAATCATACATCCCTTTTGATAAATCAAGATTATCTTCCTTTCCATCTTTTCTCTTTTAATTGTTCTTATGATCTTTTCTTTCTTTCTCCAGGCATATTTTCTTTCTCTTTTATGCATTCAAGAAAATCTAGCAAGAAAGACATCAGAGCAATGATACTATGGATGGTGATGATGATGAAATTGACATCAAAAGCAATGCCAAAGATTCAGCCAAGAAGATGATATCTGGATATAGATTTCTCTTGAATGAATAAACTCTATATTATGTAATTAATTGTCTACACTAGTCTTAAGGAACCTAATGTTTGAGCTTATGTTAACTTGGACATGGCTGGTATTGTAACCTATGAGGCTACAGAGATTGATTTGATTGTCTTTTAATTGTATGTTAAACACTATAATTTGGACTTTGTTAGTCTTTTGGTTAGTGTTCTTCATTAGAATTGTAATATGATATCTTTATTTGATTGTGCAATTTAAGTTACTAGTTTATGTTAAACTCTATAATTTGGATTTGGTTAGTTTTTTAGTTGATATTTTTCATTAGAATTGTTTCACAGAAAATTTTTAGAGGCCTATGCGTTGTTTTGTTGGAAGGGAAGGGTTGGTTTTTTGTTGTTTTTGTCTCTGTTTTGTTTTAAGGTTTTTTTTTTTTTTTTTTTTTTTTGAATTCGGTTACCGAACTCAATTACCGATTTACCGAATTGAATTCGGTACAGAATTCGGATCGGTAATAATCGAAATCGAAATCGAAATCGGTCGGTCAAATTGAAAAAAAAAATACCGAATTTACCGATTTCAACTGACCGAATTACCGATTTACCGACCGAATCTCACCCCTAGTTTGCGAGGTGAAATTACCATTTTGCCCTTGTGCTGGTAAAAATATAAAAAGAATACCAATTAAATTTAAAAAATCATAAAAAAATTAACAAATTCGTATGAAAGTAAAAAAATACAAACTTAAAATCCCCAAAACTAATGGAAAAAATATTTACAGAGAAAAATTACTATTTTACACCCGAGATTGTTGAAAAATTAGAATTTGCCCAAAATGTAAATATGCCCCCCAATGTTTGAAAAATAAATGGTGTGTCAAAATTTGGTATCTACAATTGGACTGTAATTTGCGTATATTGTAAGTATCATTATTCGACTTCCAAATAATGATAATATTGTACAGGCAAGTGGCATCATTATGCAATATTCAGAATTTAAAATTTTCTTACTCTATTGAATTTTCGTCAAAAAAATTTTTTTTTTTTTTACTTTCTAAAGACTACTATTTAAAAGATGTTCAGTTATATTAGATTAACTAAGATGTATTGCACCAAATATGAAATGAAAAAAGCTAACAAATTTTTATACAAATAACATATAATGGCCTTTTTCATGTAATTTGGACTATGTGAAATTTGATCAAGCACGTGAATTAGATGAAATAATTTAACCTCTCTAAAACTGAAACAAAAAAAAAAAAAAAAAAAAAAGAAAGTAAAGTGGGGCCAAGTGGGGCCAGCCTCTAGTAGTTATATATATAAATACAAGTTTTAGGGTTTGGATTTCCTACCCCATTAGGACTTCAATTACTAATGTTGTGCAAACACAAACATTAAGCCAACTTTAAATTATAGTCCAAGAAATTTAACAGACTTTTATTTTTAATTGATTCATTTGGCCCAAACTAATATGAAGTTGATTTACTCAAACTTTATTGAATAATTAGGTCTTGACTTGAGCTGTGCATTTTAATTAATTAATCAAGATAGTTTATTTTATTTTCTTGACTCATTAAATTCCACAAGTTAGATGTGTGTTCCAATTAAAATATCCTATATGAAGGTCACATCGGCGTGATCGCATATTTTTTCTAGGAAAATTGTTACATTGACTCTAATAATTTTATGGAATCTATTTTCAATTATTGAAGCTTAATATGAAATGCATATGTCCCTAAATTTCTTTAAGTATATAGATTAATCCTCTAACGAACTAAAACATTAATCTCATGGAAAAACATTCCCCAAGTAACATTAGAATTTTAATCAGGACCCAAAAAAGGAACTTGTAATTCAATTACTGCCAACTGTTTTCTACAACACATGAATGTAAATAATATTTCATTTTATAGATAAAAGAAGTCATAAAGTTTTATATCTCCTAATATGATAACTCAAGAATGTATTAATGTTTCAAAATTCAGAACATTATTAAATTGAATATGCAAGTCGGCAATTGTTCCCAATTTCTTATAGATTATAGGAGAAATTTCTTAAAGTCTACGAGCCGAGCTAACCTTTACCTGTACCCAACTCCGGAAACTATTTCTGCTTTTGCAATTATTGAACTGAAAATTCCAACCATCGGCAATTTGATTCGAGATGGCAAATGTAGAACCATTTTTTGCTTTGAATTGAATTCTTGGTTTGATCAAAAAACTTTCTTCATTCTGGATTTCCTTTTTTTCCACCACTACCAAGGAGGAAAATATATCTGTAGCAGAGCTAATCGTGAAGAAATAATAGAACCATTTTAGTGACTAAGAAAGTTTTTGTTTGAGTTGTAATTGCCCCTATTTCTAGCTGTGAATATTCGAATTATTCAGATAATGAAGAACTAAGATTAAAGAAATGATTTAATTATTTGTCAATTTAAAGAGTCATTTAGTTCAAATTCTCAATTATTATCTCCATAAATATCATTAACCTTATTATGAGTACGAGTTTTGACGACCTCCTTCAACATGTTTAGTTTAGTAATGATTTTGGGTTAATGAGTTTGATAGAATGATATTTTAGTAGAATAATAGAGATCCCAATTAATCACTTCCATTCAAAAGATAGTGATAGTTGTTTTTATAAATCAACAATAGTTGTCATTACTACTGATACCCGTTTCGCTCCCTGATTTGCCTAAACTAAACACCACTAAATATAATAAGTTGTGTAAAAATTAGAGAAAATATCTCAATAAGTTGCGAAAAAGAATTGTAACCTGCTTTAAGAACTTTTGTGCAAAGAAAATTACTAACAATGATACTTTCCAAAGGAGAAAAAGAAAAGCATGAGACACTTTTCTCATTGTTAAACCACTTGTCAACACCAAATTCATCAGAGTCACTACGATAAATTCCCAAGAATGAGCATTCAACAAATCTGTCAAAAGGGACATTCTTATTGCCTCTTATCACTAAACCAACTCAAATGCAGTGAAAAATAAATAAAATTAAACGAAGAAACCATCAACTTGAGCAAGAGTTGACACAAGTATAATTTAGTTATACTTCTACAGACAAAGTATATCACTCCTAATCAATGTCAAAACAGTACTCTATTCCTGATTCCAGTTAAAATAGCAAAAGAAGTAGCATTTTGTACTTCCTTTTGTAACCATTAGCAAAATGATGAGCAAAACGAAACTTCCATGCTTGGATCGTGAATTTGTGCATCCTTTTGTAGACCTTAACTTAAAAAGGACAATAAAATTTTGCCCTCTATGAGTCTCGTAATTTTTTTTTTTTTTTAAGATTTCCAGCAATTTGCAATTTTTTTTTCCATTTTGTTTTCATTATCAAGATACGTAAACAAGACAAAAGATGAAGCAAAGATAGCCACTGGCTCTATAAATAATTTGGTCAATATTTAGAGTACTCCCTGGAAGGAAGCCAACAAGTGGAGAGAAGTCTACAGCAATGCCGTGTTCTAATTGAAGTATCCTACAGGAAGGTTACGTCTGCTTGCTCACATATTCTTCTAGCAAAATTGTTAAGTTGACTCTAATAATTTTGTGGAACCTAATTTTAATTCTTGGAGATTAATATAAAGTATATAGGAACTTAAAATTCTTTATGTTTATAGATTAATCCTATAAATAAAACACTAGTCTCTTAGAAAAACAATTCCCAAGTAACACTTCAGAATTTTAATCACCCCTCCCCCAGAAAAAAAAAAACTGTAAATTCATTTGCCTGCTATTTTTTTATAACACGTAAACGCCAATAATATTTCACCTTATTTACAAAAGAAGTCCTAAAATTTTATATCTCCTAATATGACGTTGGATGTAATTCAAGAATGTAATAAATAATGTTAACACTATAAAATTTCTGAACTGTTAGGGGCATATTTAAATATTTTAAAAATTGAATGAGCAAATCAACAAATTTTCCCAAATTCTTAAAGACCAGAGGAAAAATTTCTCAAAGTCAACGAAGTTGGGTAGCCTTTGCTTCAACCCAACTCGGGAAATCATTTCTTCTGCTCTTGCAATTATCGGAACTGAAAATTCCAACTATCCATATTCTTACCACAATTTGGAGCCCAGTTTTAGCTTTGCATTGAATTATTGTTTTGATCAAATTTTTTCTTCCTTTCTTTCCACCACCACAACCACCAAGGAGGAAATATGGCTGTGGCAGAGCTCTTCCTGTCTGCATTTCTCCAGGCACTGTTTGAAAAGTTAGCCTCTGGAGTGTTACAGAGCTTGCCCAGGCGAGAGGGAATTCGTTCTCAGCTCAAACACTGGAGCAAAACACTGCTGCTGATCCAGTCCGTGATTCTTGATGCTGAGGATAAGCAGATAACTGATGGACCAATAAAGATATGGCTGGAATCTTTGCGGGATCTGGCTTATGACTTGGATGACATCTTTGATGAGATCACTACTGAAGCTCTTCGACAAAAGTTGATGGAACCAGATCAGCCCAGAAGAAGTAAGGTCTGGAAACTTATCAATACTTGTCAAAGTTTTACACCTTGTTCTGCCAAGTTCAATTCAGGAATCACCCCAAAAATAAAGAGTATATCTGCTAAGTTAGATGAACTTGTGAAGCAAAAGAATGATTTGAACTTGAGTAAAAGTGATAACATTGGAGGGCCATCATGTAGATCTGAGAAAAGAAATCCAAGTACTTCTTTGGTGGAATCCCATGTTTATGGTAGAAAGAAAGATAGGGAAGAAATCTTGAGTATGTTGCTAGAGACACAAACCTCTGAGGATGATGTTTGTGTGATACCCATTCTTGGTATGGGTGGCGTTGGCAAGACAACTCTTGCTCAACTTGTTTACAATGATAGTAAGGTGAAGAATTTCTTTGCTCTTAAGGCTTGGGTGTGTGTTTCTGAAGAGTTTGATGTGTTAACTATAACCAAGACTATTTTTGAGTCTGTGACACTAATGAGCGGCGAATCAAAGGACTTGAATATGCTTCAAGTGAATTTACAGGAGAAACTTTCCAATGAAAAGTTCCTTATTGTTTTAGATGATGTTTGGAATGAGAATTATGACAGTTGGGATCTTCTACGTCGCCCTTTTCAAGTTGGACTTCCTGGTAGTAAAGTAATTGTCACGACGCGCAACAATGGCGTTGCATCAATGGTGGGCTCTGTTCCAGCTTATCTTGTGCGGCAGTTGACAAATGATGATTGTCTTTCTCTACTAGATCATCATGCAGGAAAAAAATTTGATGCACATCCAGAACTGAAAGAAATAGGTGAGGAATTGGCGAGAAAATGTGGAGGCTTGCCTTTGGCAGCAAAGGCACTTGGAGGCATCTTGCGCTCTAAAGAGAGCCCTGATGAGTGGAAAGATGTACAGAATAGCAAGATATGGGATTTGCCCAATGAAGGCACTATCCTTCCAGTGTTAAGATTAAGTTATTACCATCTCCCTCCCCATCTGAAGCAATTGTTTGCATATTGTTCTGTATTTCCAAAGGACTATGAGTTCGACAAGCTTGAACTGGTTTTGCTCTGGATGGGGGAAGGTTTTCTGCAGCAACCGAAGGGGAAGAAAAGAATGGAAGAGTTGGGCTTTGATTATTTCAATGAGCTAGTATCCAGGTCATTCTTCCAATGCTTAAGCGGCTCTAAATCAAGCTATGTCATGCATGATCTGATCAATGATTTGGCGCAGTTTGTTGCTGGAGGGACTTGCCACAGGCTGGATGATAAAGTTGACATATATGAGCGGCACAGAGTTTCTGAAAATACTCGCCATGCTTCATATCTTCGTCATGAGTATGAAGTCTTCAAGAAATTTGAGGCCTTGTACAAAGTTCGAGGCTTAAGAACATTCATACCAATGCCAGTGCAAAATGTGCATGTCTGGCCGCCTTTTTATGTGTCAAACAGAGTTTTACTCAGCCTATTGCCTGAGTTAAGCAGCTTAAGAGTTTTATCCTTGAGTGGATATTCAATTAGTGAGCTACCAAGCTCCATATGCAGCTTGATACATCTGAGATATCTTAATCTCTCTGGCACTTCAGTTGTATCATTGCCAGAGTCTTTGAGCAACCTTTACAATCTACAGACATTATCATTACGGAATTGCCGCTTTATCTCTAAGCTGCCAGAAACTCTAGGAGATTTGATTAACCTTCGGCATCTGGACAATGCTAATACTGATCAATTAAAAGAAATGCCAATGGGAATAGGTAAATTGACAAGCCTGCAGACTTTACCTAAGATTGTTATGGGCGCTTGTGGACTGGGGCTAAGTGAGTTGAAGAAACTTACGCTCTTGCGAGGGACACTCAGCATTGAAGAATTGCAAAATGTAGTGGATATTCAGGAAGCAAAGGAAGCATATTTAAAGAACATGCCGGACCTACAGGAATTACAACTGATATGGAGCAACAGAACTGATAATTCCTGTGATGAGAATTTACCAAAGCATGTGCTTGATGTGCTACAACCTTGTAGAAAATTGGAAAAGCTTAAAATCGATTTCTATGGAGGCAAGGAATTTTCAACTTGGATTGGTGATCCATTATTTGATAAATTGGAGAGCATCAGTCTGAGTAATTGTGTAAAGTGCACATCTCTTCCACCGCTGGGACAGCTGCACAAGCTCAAACACCTGCGCATAGGAGGCATGCCTGGTGTTAAATGCATAGGCCTTGAGTTTTTCCAGGGCGATTATCCTCTCGAACTTCCTTTTCCATCTCTGGAGACTCTAAGGTTTGAGTGCATGTCTGAGTGGGAGGAATGGTCTTGCAATGTTGGAGATCAGCAATCTGAAATTCAGTTCCCTCGCCTTCATCAGCTTACCATATTTAAGTGTCCCAAACTGACCAAAGTTTCAGCTTTACGGCCTCCCATTCTTTGTGAGTTAGATCTTGAAGAATGCGCCAAAACGATACTAGACTGTTTCATGGATCTGAATTCGCTAACATACTTAAAACTTGAGTCAATCTTGGGGCTATCACATCTTCCAAGAGAAATAATGCAGTGCACTTCAAAACTTGAAGTCCTTGAGATATGTAACTGCAATGAAGTGCTCAAAATCTGGGAAAGTGCGATCTGCCTGCAAAATCTGATATCTTTAAGGCGTCTTGTCATCGCAGACTGTTCAAATCTTGACTGGTTGGGAGACGAGGATCAACAGCTGCCAAGCAATATTGAAGTCTTGGAATTATTCCGTTGTGCAACTCTAAGTTCTCTGCCTACTGACCTGAGTAGCTGTAAGTCTCTTAGGGAGTTGATCATCAAAAATTGCCCAAAACTTGCAACCTTTCCAGAGACTGGTGTCCCCCCCATGCTTAGACGCCTTGAGATACAGGGTTGTAATGCCCTGAACTCCCTTCCTAATGGCATCTCTACTCTTGAAAGGTTGGAGCTCAAGGATTGCTCATCTCTGAGGGCTTGGCCAGCAGGTAAATTCCCAGCTTCCTTTAAGAAACTAGTCATAAAAAACTGCAAGCATCTGGAACCAGTTTCACAAGAAATGTTTCAGCAGAACAGTAGCATGTCTCTGGAGGATCTCAGTATTTGGAACTGGGAAAAGATTGGGACTTTACTTCTGTACATGCAGAGTTTTTCCCGTCTTGTTGAGCTGTACATTTCTAATTGTGATAATCTGGAGTCCTTTCCTGAGCAAGGCTTGCCCACACCAAATCTGAGGATCCTTTCCATTGAATATTGTTCAAACCTCAAGTCCATACCAGCAGAGATTAATAGAATCTCATCCCTTGTATCATTGGAGGTACGTAGTTGCCCAAATCTTGAGACTTTTCCCAAAGGAGAGTTGCCCTCGAGCTTAACTTCACTTCGGGTCTGGGATTCTAGGAAGCTCAGGCCCCTGGCAGAATGGCATCTTGACAGACTAACCTCCCTTCAAGAATTTTCCATATGTGGTGGATTTCCAAAGCTAGTTTCATTTGATGTTGCTGAATATCTCTTTCCTTCATCACTAACAAAATTTTCTATTGCAAGATTTCCAAGTCTGAAATCTCTCTTTAAGGGCCTCGATAGCTTGAACTCCCTACAACATCTATCTATTATGAACTGTCCCAAACTTCTGGTCTTGCCCTGTGACAACCTACTTGACAGGCTTTGGCATCTTGAAATTAGTGGCTGTCCTCATCTGCAACATCGATGTCTGAGAGATAGAGGCGAGTATTGGCAAAGGATTGCTTTCATTCCTTGCGTGGAGATAGATGGCTGTTACATCTACAAACAAAATCCTGAATGAAACTCTTTCTCAAGATGGCTTCACATATTTCTTTTTGTTTGTTGAGTGAAATGGATTTATTTTCTATTTGCTGATAATAAGCTGCTCAGATATATCGTATTGCCATTGTTATTGTATCTCTGATTTCTGCTGTCGTGCTATTGAAGAACGATTTGATGGTGAACAAGTTGTGCTTCACAATGCACCCTAGCTGACACATGGTGCACCTTCTTGTTGTTTATATACTCCTGTAATTGAAGCATATGGTCATTGGTCGTTGCTATGAAATTTATATTCTCTGGCATTGTTTTGTTACCAATAGCATTGTCTTTTATTTTTCCTTTGTTGGCGCCAATAGCATCGTTGACAGGAGTTTTCATTCATTAAGAAAGATCAAGTATGATGAAAATTTCACACATTACAGGTGGTTTCTAGTAATTGGAGAAAACTCTTTATCATTTAAATTTAGTTGTCTACCTTTTTGTGTGTAGTTCCTTGACATTTATAGAAAGTACTTGTGTTGTGTGTTTTGTTTGTCAAAAATGTGTTTTGTAAGAACAAGACTATGTTTGCTAATATAAAAAGAATCTCTCTCTCTCTGTGGATCCAAATATGCCAGATGTAATAAATAGTAACACTGCAGGATCCTTACAAAATTATTGCGCCAATAATTGGTAACCCAAGTGTAACCTTCAGCTACTTTGTTTCTTTATGACCTTCTATTTTTTTCCCTCCTTACTTCTGCATTTGCAAATAAATTTTTCACTTGAAACTTTACATTGATTAGGCTTTCCCACTGCTAGTGTCATAGTAATTTGGGTTCGTTGCAATGGAGGTCCTTAATTTTTTTTGTTTTGTTTTGTCCTTTTGCATTGTGTTAATAACTAGATGGAGTACAAGATTACAAGAACATGGATCATACATCCTTCGAAAGATTAGGAAGGATGCCTAGTTTACTATATATTTTCCTTTTATTTGTTCTGCTAAGTGCTTTTCATGGCTTCACATATTATTAAGACTCTGAACTGCTGAAGTATCATTCTAATCAAAGCCGCAACATAGGCATGCCTGTATGTGCCACCATAATTAGTTCCTTGAGTTGAGAGGAAAAGGTGGAGGACCTTTTACAGGTATTAGACGAATAAAAAAAAAAAAAAAGCAGGTGGTTCATACATGCTAGAACAGAAATTGCATTTAATGAAAATGTTAAAAAAAAAATGACTTATAATTATTTGTTTACGTACAAACCTTTGTGATCTCTTATAAATAAAGACTTGAGGTGCCAGAGAATTGATTTGATGCAATGTTTTTAGAATCGGACCGGACTGGCCGGTTCGACCGCGAACCGGTCACATGGTTGGTCCGGTTCTGTTCAAAACCCGCTGGAAAAGGTTAAACCGGTAAGGACCGGAAAAACCGCTCGAACCGTCAAAAACCGGATGAGCCAAAAACCAACGATTTTTCATTTTTCCAAATTATTAGTTATTAAAAAAAATTAAAAAAAATCAAGCACTTAGATAAACAAAATTTCTTCTGCAGACAATTTCCCAACCCCTCAACAATAGCCCAACGTCATTCTCCTCCAAGTGAATCCACTAGTTCTTCATCTCCGCTGCCGTCGCCGTCACCGCCGCCGATGCCGACCATCGTCCGCTTGTACTTCTCCATCTGAATCCCTCGGTCTTTCTTCTTCCACCAGGAAATTGCAACACTTCAGGTCAAATTCTATCTTCCACTATTAGGGCTTCTTTTCAAGTTCCCTCTTTTTTTTTTTTTTTGAGAATTTTTCCTGTAATAATCAAGCTGCAAAATAGAGATTCTGTCTTTCTCCCTGGTAGAAAATTCCCTCCTTTAATTTTCTCCTTGGTAGAAAGTTCCCTTCTTCTGCTCACCTTCATCGGCCATAAATCTTGAAGATTGGCAACTCAATTGATTGTTCCATCTTTGATTTTAGGGAAACAAATTTTGAAAGAATCACTGCAATGATTGATGACTGGACAACATTATTATTTGACTGATCTGTTGTGGGTATGAAATGTCCGAATATGGCTGGCGTTGATTTCATCCTTGTAATTGAAATTGGTGCTACAAATTAGGGGTTGGATTTGGTATTCCAAGCAAAGGTTGTTGGATTCATTAGTTAATTTCCAGATTTCGGATGATCAGAAAGCAATGTTTCAAAGCCAGGCTAATAAATAAGAAATTAACTAATGTATGTGGTGTAATATTCTATTGACTGATTTGTTATTAACTAAACAATATTTGTTAATCGGATCATGCGGCATCAATTTCTCTTGAACTGAATGTTTTAATTGCTGATTCTTTTGTATTCAATATGCCATAATCAAAAGATCTTTTATTACTTAATTATCGTGATGGAAATTCCCTCCTTTAATATTATGTTTTGCTTCAATTTGGGCAGAAACCTTTTAATTTGGAATTCAAATGGAAATACAGAAATGAACATAATTTAGATTCAATCAGCATAATTTAAGCTTACTTGAAAAAAAATAAAAAGAAAGTGTCATTAATTTTCACTTGGGCTAATCATGGCCAGATTTATTAAAGAAAATTGACAGATATACATTTGAGTTGAATGGTTTTGTTATAAAGCTCAGTAGCTTTAGCTAGAAAAATATCGAGAATTAGAGAACCAAAAAATAATAAATCAAAAAAAGATTCAATCTTGGAAAATGGGATGCTACTAAACAAACTATATTGAGTAACAATAAAGAAATGAGCTTACAAGTAGGATTCGAATGTGAGCTAGCCTCTGATACGACTTCTTGGCTAAGGTTTCTGCCCAAATTGAAGCTTTATTGTTGTAATATCTTTATAAGATATTACTAGGTATAACTTAATATCACTAGGCATAACTTATTATTTATTTTTTTAACTTATTAGGCATAACTTATTTCATAACACGTGCCACTTTTAATAAAAATAAAGCTTCTCCATTTTACTTGGTTGTAATTGCCATGTTATACACTTGATACATAACCAAGCTAAACATATCTTTTTTTCTTTTTGTGATTTGTAAAGTTGTTTTCATTTACTACATTCTAACCTTATATGATCATTTGTACCAATATTTTAGTACCAATTTCTTCTAAGATACTACGTAATTTATCTTTTTTGTGGTGGATACATTTTTACAAACATACATTCATGTGGAATTAACATTGTCTAAATTGTTTATGTTTAGAATAATGGATACTGCTACTGGTAGCAATTCACAATCTTCGAATGCGGAAGCCATGAGTAGTGGAGCATCGTCTTGTCAAAGTCACAGGCAAAAGTCAGATTTAGCATGGAATTACTGTTCTGAGGGCGTAAATAAGCAAGGAAGAAAAACTTTGACGTGTGGATTTTGCTTCAAAGTTATTGCCGGTGGTGGTATTCACCGTATGAAACAGCATTTGGCAGGAGAACAAGGCAGTATTGTTCCATGTCCAAAAGTCGACCCAGCAGTGAGACTATCAATGTTAACATCTATGAAAGAGAAGGAACAGAAATCTAAAGAAAAGAAGGGAGATTTTGGACAAGAAAATCCATTTGGCCGCACCATGCATGCATTTGATGGTGATGAATTACAAGAAATTCCTGCTCCTCCAGTAAATGAGATTGGTGCATCTAACAAAGGAAAAAGAAAAGCCGTTGCTTCAACAGGTATACGTGCTTTTTTTAAAGGTGAGCGTGATACTTCTCAACCTACCATTAAGGCTTGTTTGCAAAGTAAAGAAAAATGGGAAAATACGGACATGGCTATTGCTCGTTGGTTTTATGATGCTTGCATTCCCATAAATGCTGTTAACTCTCCATTTTTTCAAAAAGCTATTGATCAAATAGCATCAATGGGTCATGGGTATAAAGGTCCATCATATCATTCTTTGAGAGTTAATTTGTTGCAAAATGCAAAGAGAGATGTAAAGTTGGTTGTTGATTCATTTCGAAATACTTGGACAGAAACTGGTTGCACTATAATGGGTGATGGATGGAAGGACACTAGACAGAGGCCATTGATAAATTTTTTGGTTTATTGTCCTAAGGGCATTTCTTTTATTAAATCTGTCGATGCATCTGATATTGTAGCAAATGCAGAAAACTTGTGTAATTTATTTGCTGAAATTGTAGAGATGGTTGGTCCAAATAATGTGGTGCATTTAGTTACTGATAACGCTAGTAACTTTAAGGCTGCTGGGGCTTTGTTAAGTGAAAAATATCCGAGTATTTGTTGGTCACCATGTGCTGCACACTGTATTAATTTGATTTTGAAAGATATTGGTGAAATGAGTGATGTAAAAGCTTTAGTATCCCTTGCTTCGACAGTGATTATTTTTATCTATAACCACAAATTCACTTTGAATTGGTTAAGAAAGACTGCAGGGTGGAGAGAAATTGTTCGTCCAGGTGAAACACGATTTGCAACTACCTTTATTGCATTAAAAAGTTTGCATGATCATAAGGACAGTTTGCAATCTTTTGTTACTAGTGGAGACTACAAAAAATGTTTGAGAATTGAGAAGGGAAAAGAAGTGAAGCAAATTGTTCTAGATGAAAGATTTTGGAATAATTGTTTGATTATGGTGAGAATAATGGGTTCACTTATCCGTTTATTGCGTATCTGTGACACTGATGAAAGGCCTTCGTTGGGTTATGTCTATGAAGGCATGTTTAGAGCAATAAATGGGATCAAAAAGTTGTTTAGAAACAAAGAAAGGCTGTACAAGCCATATATTGATATCATCAATGATAGGTGGGATAGAATGTTGAGGAAAAATTTACATGCCACAACTTATTATCTGAATCCTGCTTTTCAGTATGATAGTGTTACATTTTCTACACATCCAGAGGTTATTAATGGTTTGCTAGACTACATTGAGACAAAAGTGGACTGGTGTAGTCCTGAAAAACTCTCACAAGAGGTTGGGATGTATCGAGAACGGCAAGGGAGTTTTGGACGAAAACTTGCTATTCTCACTAGCAAGTCGGATCGACCAGGTAGCTTATATTTTTTCAAAAATTTATGAATTTATTCTCTATTTTATCTAATATGTTAATGTGTCCATGGCAGAAAATTGGTGGAAGCTATATGGTTGTGATGCTCCAAATTTGCAAAAACTTGCAATTAGAATTTTAAGTCAAACAGCTTCTTCTTCTGGATGTGAACGCAATTGGAGTGTCTTTGAACGCATTCACACTAAAAAAAGGAATAGATTGGAGCATCAAAGACTTAATGATCTTGTTTATGTGCACTACAATTTGCGTTTACAATATAGGTACAATTAGTTTTTCTTTACATTTGATTTTTTATAATATACTACTAGATTTATAATTAGTGTATTGTTTCACAGGAATGACCAACGAAAGAGATCTGATGATCCCATTGATTATGAATCAATTGACAAAACGGAATTTTGGGTCATTGAAGAAGAAAAAAATGGAGAGCTTGATTATGATGAATTGGAAGAAGAACTTGAAGAGGTTCCTAATGATAATTTCGAATCCCAAGAAATTGAAGGTTTAGTTCTAAGTTAAAATAAATGTTTTTTACTTATAATATGACATGCTAAAAGTGTATACGTGAATTTTAGTTTTCTTTTAAGTTTTGATTAGTCCATAATTATTTTATGATTTATTTATTTAGATGATGAAGGTGAAGTTGGAGAAGATATAGATTTGGAAGCATTTCAACGTAGGCGCCTTTTGGATGATGATGAAGATAATGATTGGTAATTGAAACATTTTTATTGTGAGTGATGAATACTAACAATTAAATTTTTGGTGTTTGGTTGTATTTTTCACTTTTGAAGTTTTTTGAGTTTATTTGTTTTAGTAGGCTTTTTTTTTTATTTTAAGTTTGATGAAATGGACTTATATATTTGATCTTATGAACTTTTTGATTTTTTTAGGTTAAATTGAAGACGTTGTCAAGGCAATGATATTAATGGATTGTTGGCTTGTGATGACAATGGAGGGATTTTGTTATTGAAATTATGAACTTTGAGCATTAGTTGTAAATTTGATGATAAAAATGATGATAATCAGTACTTAGACTTCTCGGTACTTGTTTTGTGAATCTTTTTAAGTATGTGAGAAAAACTAAACATGTACTAGTATTTGAATTATGCTTGTTAGTTTTATTTATGTTTGTAATGATTTTATTAAAAAACTTGTTGGGGGAAAAAAAAGTGGTTGGGCCTCCGGTCCGACCGGTCCGACCTTTTTTTCGCCTCTTCCGGTTCAATGGCCGGTCCGGTCCTGAAAACATTGATTTGATGTGCAAAATCTAGACTAGAAATAACGTGGTGAAAGCAATGGAGTTGAAAAGGTAGTTATGTTGCAATGGTTTCAAAGATCAATGTTTACATCAACAGAGTTAACCTGTATTATTTCACCTATTTATTCAACATAGATGCTCGTATTTGCGTAGTTTCTTTTCTGGATATGCACGATGTCCCAGTGATTCCCCCCATCGATGTTTCTTTCTTAGTTCTGAAAATTCAGGGAGGAGGAAAAGACATTGTCCATATAAACAACAGTGGTAATTGCACAGTACCATACACCGATGACCACAGGAAGGTGTCACCAGTTAAGGGGGCAAAGCAGATTTTGAGAATGCACGACGTAAAAATTGGTGTAATGGGCCATTCAAAATGAGAGCGCTTCTTCTTTCTTTCTTTCTTTCTTTCATTTTTTTTTCCCGATCATGTGGTTTATTAGTTATGAGGAAGATAAAGCTGTGAAAATCTTAGTCAAGACTGGTATTTGGATGACTTCAGAATTCTAATCAACTAACACAAAAGAATAGCAATATTCACTGAACCTTTCTGGTTAAGGAGTAGTAGAAATATGAAACTGAAGACAGGTTGGTGTAAAGCTTTTCCATGCAGCCTTTGCCTGCCAACTGAAGACAGGTTGTCTTGAGCTCTTCCATGCGTCCTTTGCCGGCTTCTTACTTTTGCAGCATTAAAAATGGAATTTCATGAGTTTTTAGCAAGGTTCATAAAAGCAAGCTTATCAACAAAATGCCACTTGTGATTGTTTGCAGTATGCAACTCTCCCTTTCCAGGAAAAAGCGAATCGAGCACCCTCGCTGCAGATGGATGCTTCAGATTACTGAGAATAACAGGCACTTCATTTACTTGTAGGAAATGAAGCATCCCGTTGCTCATTTCCAAGTATGATCCCCGTGTGTGCCACAGAAAAAAAACGAAAGCACTTCATTTACACACCAAGCACAAATAATGAAGAAATGATCAAGATGTATTGCTCCATCTGGAGCTCAAATTCCAGAATTGTGTTCACATGAACTCAACCAAAAATTCTTTCTGTTAGATGTGTTGGGTTCCTCCAAAATTTGCATGCAGCATACAACTTGTTAGATATCTTGCATGTCACCATCTCTTTGGGCCTGAGATTTGTTTTGCAGCTTAAACTTTCCTGCCGGTAATCATTTTCTCAGCCATAACCTTTATTTTTCACAATCGGGGCCAAAGAGTCTACAAGTTTATCTCTAATATGAGCTTGCAATTTTATTTTCCCACTCCTTACCATATGAGCTTCCTAAAGGTGCCAAGAAAGGACGTGGCTACACATTCATTAGTTATATCTTCATAAAGTGAATCCCTAAAATGACGCCTTTGGGAGTCTATAAAGCGTTCAAAAAATAGCAAATTTGGTTGTCGGATTTCGTTCCAGCGGGCATTGGGCTTATATGTCATGACTTATGAAAGTGGATCATTCTAGAGTTTGGTAACCTTGAAACTGTAGCTCACGAATGTTGATTCTGTAGTAATCCCGATGAGCTTTCTAAACGAGGAAAGAACTAGTAAAAATGAAAAGAGACTGATGGCAATATAACTTTTGCTGAAGTAATATAACAAATAAATGGAAGCCATTCAAACAACAAGGAAACAATATAATGTTTGCTAGTCTTGGATGGAATTGATAGTAGCATTTTGAAAACATCTTCCAGATATAAAGCATCATAAAAACATATCTTCCCAAGTAATTGCCTTGAATAACAAGGTTATAAAACTATCCTCTTTCTACCTTTACAGTTTAGTACAACCAATTTCCACACTACTGCTAGATAACTTCAGCCAATGAAAGACACATGTTTTTGGAAACCAAGAGCACAGGGGACAAAAGGTCTGTGAACTCATTAAAAGGAAAAAAAAAAACTATTTCAAATAAAATTTAAGGAGGAGTATTACAACAAATGAATGAATATAGCGTTCAAGGTAGTAAATTCACGTACAACGGCAACAGAGTGGAACCATGGGTCGCCCTTGCGGTTGCGTGCGGTCGTCATTGTTCCACATTCCTCGCGGCACATAGGTTAAATATTAGGTGATACGCATATTATAATATATAAAATTTTTTAAAAAATTTAAAAGATTACTGAAAGTAAAAAAATACGATAACAATACAATTATCAAATTAAATGTACTAAATACCAATATATAATCACTAATTATTTAAATAAAGTAACACTACTGTAACCATAGAACTATAATATTAGTAGTAAATGATTTTAGCATCAATTTTATACGACATCAAAACTTAAATATAAGAGCAAAAGCATCATATCTTATATAATATAATAAGAATTACACAAAGAAAGTAATACTATTTAGTTCAATACATAGAAACATGTATCTATCAAATAATATTATAAAATACAGAGACCTAATAAGTAAGCATTTTTACCATATTTTCAATAAGCATTTTCATATAAATTGATCAATAAGAACTTTTGATTGAATTGGGATGATAGATATGCTAAAGGTTGCAAAATTGGAAAATAAAATCTATATAGTGTAATAATAATTTTTTATCTTTTGATTTAAAATATTACGAGCAAGAAAGAAAGAAAGATGATGGGGTTGGAATTTTTTGGTACAAGATGGATTTTCTCTTTTAAGGTTATGATATATGCTTAATACTTATCTCCAATTTGCATTATCGTTACTTTGTATGGTAGGATGAAAATGTTAACTCTTGATTGATTATTCCAACATTTTGATTATTATTCTTCAACTTTTTGTTTTCTTTTTACTATTTAGAGGATAGCAAAAATCGTGTTTACCTTCCCAAGTTTTTTGAGTTCAGAACAGTGCATATTGTCGATATCTTGGTTGATTTTTATCGATACGGTGTCATACCATTCATATCGGCTAATATCACTGATTTTTCAATGATATGTATCCGATTTAGTTTTAAGAGTGATGCGGGTAACAATATCATAATGATAAATTCCGTTCCAGTTATGACTCGGACAATATGTTGTGAACTTGGCTGATATGGCGAACCATGAGTTGAACCGAAATGCCAGGAGGTTTCCTCCTCTCTCGAACTATGGATTCTTTTATCAGAGGGAATTTTTGCCGAATCTTTTTCCATATGTGATTTACAGCAATTGAGAGACAGAGGGCCAACACCACCAGGATGGCCATTATCATAATCAAATACAGGCTGAACCTGGGCCATGTTTTTCCAACCTGTTCTTCTGCTCATCAGAGTAGCTTCTAAGATGGCTCACAAGCCAATTTGGTCTTAATGCATCACTAACTGCAACAAATACTGAAATTTCTAAATAATCCACAATTCCTTCAAATGGTAGCTCAATGTCGTCACTAACTATTACAGGTATACAGAGGCTTTGAGTGGCATCAAAAAGTCTACACGAGGTGGGTGTGTCCCCAGCTGGATGCAAGCAGAACTCTGATGCCCTCATACCCCGTATTGCCTGCTCCTTGCCAGTGGCATTGGGAAGGCGTTCTTCCATCACAACTCTAGGTTCATTTACTAGTAAATCCCATAATTTTTCTCGAACTAGACCACCCTGTGGATTACAATTTTTAGAATTTACTGGACATAACCAAGTTTTACTACTTTTTACATGGAAATGAAAATGCAGATTTTACATACTATTTAAATATAGAATCGAATCAAATTTAAACTAAAATTTAATATCGTATCGAACTCGATTACGGCCACAGAGTGTGTGGGATGCTATTCATGAGAAAATTGAAAGATTAGCATTTTTTTTTTAGTAAAAAAGGTGAGCTGTTATGAAACTGGAACTTGCAAAAACAAAATTTTCGCATATTTTGTCTTATTTTTATGAATCTTGTCTCCTGATTTTGCACATGCAGAATAAATTGATATTGCAATTGTCAATCTCTTTTTCCTAATTAATTTATACGAAGTTGCGCTCTTCATTCACTAGAGACTAGTAATGAGGACACACACGATCTGTGTATAATTTAAAAAATATATATATATATATATATATATATATGAACCAACTTCATAAAATTAATTTTAAACTATTAAAGCATAACTATAATTATGAGCTATTTTTTAATATAAAAGGATGATTATTTTGTCAATTACCATTTTTATAAATGGTTTACTAATAAAATGCGCTTAGGAAGTTAAGGAAAGTTAAGTTACGTGTGCTTGAAAAGTTAAGCAAGTGATACTCCCCTTTCTATATAGTATAATCTTGAATTGATTGGTAAAATTATCTTGTTATGGTTATTTTTGTGCTGACTTTCTGGAAGAAGTTTAGGAAACAAAATGTGTCACATTGACAACCTGCAAAAATGTAATATAGCATAGACTCCGTTTGGATGGCATTATTTAGAATTTTTTTTGAAAATTATTTGAAAAAAATTATTTAGATCGTTTTTTATTTACTTTTTTTGGAAAGGTAAAAAAGTGTTTGGATGTGAAATGTTTTTTGAAGTGACATGATGGTGATGTGAAAAGTGAATAACTAGTGTGAGAAAGTGTTTGAGTGGTTCAAAAATTTTGGACCAATTTGCACTCTTTTTTTAATGATTGAATGCTTAGTGACAGTGTCGGTACCACAGTTTCATCCAACTATTTCTATCTTTGAAGCAAACGTTCGAGCAGACGTTTCATTCCTCTAGTCCACCTAAAAAAACAAACATTCGCTCAAAGAAGTGGACGTCCGCTCTATTTAATTTCACCTTAAAACTCATCGACAACGGATTTCATTTTGTAACTCGCAATTTTTTTAATTTTTCTAAACAAAATTTGAAAATAAACATGCTTGCTTTTGTAAATAATTGTGTAAAAAGTTTCTAAAGTTCATTTGAAATTTAGAATGAAAACTTGGTAGGAAAATTTGATGAAAAAGTTTGACAAAAAAATTTTTTAACTTTTTGACCAAAAAATTTTTAATTTGCCAAACACAATTGCAAAAAAATTTTTCCAAAAATCTAAAAAAAAAATGGCATCCAAACAGAGCCATTTATCTCATTTGCAAAAGAAGTTTTAAAATTTTATACCTTCTAATATGACGTTGAATGTATTTAAAATATGTAATAAATAATGTTACAAAATTTCAGAATACTATAAAATTTCGTCAGTGTGTGAACTGTTAGGGGTATATTTAAATACTTTTAAAAATTGAATGAGCAAATCAACAAATTTTCCCAAATTCTTAAAAGGCTAACAGCTAGTTTGGGAGTTTAAGATATTAAAGAAAAGAAAAGAAAGGTCAGGTTATAAGAAAAAGAAAGGATGAGAAAAGATAAAATTTTCTATTGGTTATGGTTGGGATGAGAAATGAAAGGACGAGAAAAATTAAGAGTTATTGAAAATTTAATTTTGTCTAACAAACATTTTAAGGATAAAAATATCATATTTTAGAAGTTTACTTAAAGCTTTCTCATTTTCCTTCCATTTCTGCCCAAATTTTGGCCGGAAAATGTTTGGGCTTTGGAAGGAAAATGCTATCCATCCAAATCTTTTGCTTTCCTTTCCATGGTTTATCCCAAACATAAGAAACAAATAAGTATCCTCCAAAGCTTTTCTTTTCTTATCATTTCTGATTTTCCAAACGCAGCGAAAGGATAAATTTCTCAAAGTCAACGAGCTCTGCTGGCTGTGTCTGAGCCCAACTAGGGAAATCATTCATTTCTGGCTTTGCTGCCATTATTGAAACTGAAAATTCCAACTATCTATATTCCTCCCATTTTTATCTTTTCATTGAATTTTTGTTTTGATCAAACTTTTTCTTTGTTCTGGATTTCCTTTTCTTTCCACGACCACCAAGGAGGAAATATGGCTGTCGCAGAGCTCTTCCTGTCTCCATTACTCGAGGTACTGTTTGACAAGTTAGCCTCTGGAGTGTTACAGAGCTTTGCCAGGCGAGAGGGAATTCGTTCTCAGCTCAAACAATGGAGCAAAACACTGCAGCTGATCCAGTCTGTGATTCTTGATGCCGAGGATAAGCAGATAACCGATCCGCCAATAAAGACATGGCTGAAATCTTTGCGGGATCTGGCCTATGACTTGGATGACATCGTTGATGAGATCACTACTGAAGGTCTTCGACAAAAGTTGATGGAACCAGATCAGCCCAGAAGAAGTAAGGTCTGGAAATTTATCAATACTTGCCAAAATTGTACGCCTCGTTCTATTAAGTTCAATTCAAGAATCGCCTGAAAAATAAATATTTTATCTGCTGAGTTAGATGAACTTGCAAAGCGAAAGAATGATTTGAACTTGAGTAAAAGTGATAAGATTGGAGAGCCATCACGTAGATCTGAGAGAAGAAATCCAAGTACTTCTTTGGGGGAATCCCATGTTTATGGTAGAGAGAAAGATAGGGAAGAAATCTTGAATATGTTGCTAGCGACACAAGCCTGTGAGGATGATGTTTGTGTGATACCCATTCTTGGTATGGGTGGCGTTGGCAAGACAACTCTTGCTCAACTTGTTTACAATGATAGTAAGGTGAAGCATTTCTTTGATTTTAAGGCTTGGGTGTGTGTTTCTGATGAGTTTGATGTGTTAACTATAACAAAGACAATTTTTGAGTCTGTGCAACCAATGAACGGCGAATCAAAGGACTTGAATATGCTTCAAGTGAATTTACTCGAGCTACTTTCAAAGGGAAAGTTCCTTATTGTTTTAGATGATGTTTGGGATGTTAGTTATGCCAATTGGGATCTTCTATGTCGTCCTTTTCAAGCTGGACTTCCTGGTAGTAAAGTAATTGTCACGACGCGCATCGGTAAAGTTGCATCAATGGTTGGTTCTGTTCCAGCTTACCATGTGCTGCAGTTGACAAATGATGATTGTCTTTCTATACTAGCTCAGCATGCAAGAAAAAATTTTGATGCACATCGAGAACTGAAAGAATTAGGCCAGGAATTGGCGAGAAAATGTGGAGGTTTGCCTTTGGCAGCAAAAGCACTTGGAGGCATCTTGCGCTCTAAAATAAGCCTTGATGAGTGGAAAGTGGTACTGAATAGCAAGATATGGGATTTACCCAAAGAAGGCGATATTCTTCCGGTGTTAAGATTAAGTTATTACCATCTCCCTTCCCATTTGAAGCAATTGTTTGCATATTGTTCTGTATTTCCAAAGGACTATGAGTTCGACAAACTCGAACTGGTTTTGCTCTGGATGGGGGAAGGTTTTCTGCAGCAACCAGAGGGGAAAAGAACGGAAGATCTGGGCTTTGATTATTTCAATGAGCTAGTATCCAGGTCATTCTTCCAATGCTTAAAAGGCTCTCAATCAAGCTATGTCATGCATGATCTGATCAATGATTTGGCGCAGTTTGTTGCTGGAGGGACTTGCCACAGGCTGGATGATAAAGTGGATGTATCTGAGCAGCACAGAGTTTCTGAAAACACTCGCCATGCTTCATTTCTTCGGCATGAATATGAAGTCTTCAAGAAATTTCAAGCTTTGTCCGAAGTTCAAGGCTTAAGAACATTCATACCAATGCCAGTGCAAAATGTGCATGTCTGGCCACCTTTCTATGTGTCAAACAGAGTTTTACTCAGACTATTGCCTGAGTTACACAGCTTAAGAGTTTTATCCTTGAGTGGATATTCAATTAGTGAGCTACCAAGCTCCATATGCAGCTTGATACATCTGAGATATCTTAACCTCTCAGGTACTTCTGTTGTATCATTGCCAGAGTCTCTGAACAACCTTTACAATTTACAGATGTTATCATTAAGAAATTGCCGCTTTATCTCTAAGCTGCCAGAAACTCTAGGAGATTTGATTAACCTTCGGCATCTGGACAATGCTAATACTGATCAACTAAAAGAAATGCCAGTGGGAATTGGTAAATTGAACAGCCTGCAGACTTTACCTAAGATTGTTATGGGCAAAGCTTGTGGACTGGGGCTAAGCGAGTTGAAGAATCTTAAGCTCTTGCGAGGGACACTCAGCATTGAAGAATTGCAAAATGTAGAGGATATTCAGGAAGCAAAGGAAGCATATTTAAAGAACATGCCAAACCTAGAGGAATTACAACTGATCTGGAGCAACAGAACTGATAATTCTTGTGATGAGGACTTACCAAAGCATGTACTTGATTTGCTACAACCTCACAGAAAATTGGAAAAGCTTAAAATTGATTTCTTTGGAGGCAAAAAATTTTCAACTTGGATTGGTGATCCATTATTTGATAAATTGGAGAGCATCAGCCTCAGTAATTGTGTGAAGTGCACATCTCTTCCACCGCTGGGACAGCTGCACAAGCTCAAACACCTGCGCATAGGAGGCATGTCTGGCATTAAATGCATAGGCCTTGAGTTTTTCCAGGGTGATTATCCTCTCAAAGATCCTTTTCCATCTCTGGAGACTCTAAGGTTTGAGTGCATGTCTGAGTGGGAGGAATGGTCTTGCAATGTTGGAGATCAGCAATCTGAAATTCAGTTCCCTCGCCTTCGTCAGCTTACCATGTTTAAGTGCCCCAAACTGACCAAAGTTTCAGCTTTGCAGCTTCGCCTTCTTCATAAGTTAGATCTTCAAGAATGCGCCAAAGTGATACTGGACTGTTTCATGGATCTGAATTCGCTAACATACTTGAAACTTGAGTCAATTACGGGGCTATCAGATCTTCCAAGAGAAATTATGCAGTGCCCTTCAAAACTTGAAGTCCTTGAGATATGTAACTGCAATGAAGTGCTCAAAATCTGGGAAAGTGGGATCTGGCTTCAAAATCTGATATCGTTAAGGCGTCTTGTCATTGCAGACTGTTCAAATCTTGACTGCTTGGGAGACGAGGATCAACAGCTGCCAAGCAATATCGAAGTCTTGGAATTATTCCGTTGTGCAACTCTAAGTTCTCTGCCTACTGATCTGAGTAGCCGTAAGTCTATGAGGGAGTTGATCATCAAAAATTGCCCAAAACTTAAAACCTTTCCAGAGACTGGTGTCCCACCTATGCTTAGACGCCTTGAGATACAGGGTTGTAATGCCCTGAACTCCCTTCCTAATGGCATCTCTACTCTTGAAAGGTTGGAGCTCAAGGATTGCTCATCTCTGAGGGCCTGGCCAGCAGGTAAATTCCCAGCTGCCTTTAAGAAACTAGTCATAAAAAACTGCAAGCAACTGGAACCAGTTTCACAAGAAATGTTTCAGCAGAACAGTAGCATGTCTCTGGAGGATCTCAGTATTTGTAACTGGGAAAAGATTGGGACTTTACTTCTGTACATGCAGAGTTTTTCCGGTCTTGTTGAGCTGTACATATCTAATTGTGATAATCTGGGGTCCTTTCCTGAGCAAGGCTTGCCTACACCAAATCTGAGGATCCTTTCCATCGAATATTGCTCAAACCTCAAGTCCGTACCAGCAGAGATTAACAGAATCTCATCCCTCGTATCATTGGAGGTACGTCGTTGCCCAAATCTTGAGACTTTTCCCAATGGAGAGTTGCCCTCAAGCTTAACTTCACTTCGGGTCTGGGATTCTGGGAAACTCAGGCCCCTGGCAGAATGGCACCTTGACAGACTCGCCTTCCTTCAAGAATTTTCCATATGTGGTGGATTTCCAAAGCTGGTTTCATTTGATGTTGTTGAATATCTGTTTCCTTCATCACTAACAAAATTTTCTATTGCAAGATTTCCAAATCTGAAATCTCTCTTTAAGGGCCTCGATAGCTTGAACTCCCTACAACATCTATCTATTATGAACTGTCCCAAACTTCTGGACTTGCCTTGTGATAACCTACTTGACAGGCTTTGGCATCTTGAAATTAGTGGCTGTCCTCATCTGAAACGTCGATGTCTGAGAGATAGAGGCGAGTATTGGCCAAGGGTTGCTGACATTCCTTGTGTGGAGATAGATGGCTGTTACGTCTACAAACAAAATCCTGAATGAAACTCTTTCTCAAGATGGCATCCCATATTTCTTTTGTTTTTTTGTTGAGTGAAATGCATTTATTTTCTATTTGCTGATAATAAGCTGCTCAGGTTTATTGTATTGCCATTGTTATTGTAGCTTTGATTTCTGCTGTTCATGTGTTCTTGAAGAACGATTTGATGGTGAACAAGTTTGCACGTTGGTGAACAAGTTGTGCTTTACAATGCACACTAGCTGACACATGGTGCACCTTGTTTATATACTCATGTAATTGAAGTATATAGTCATTGGTCATTGCTATGAAATATATATTCTCTGGCATTGTTTTGTCACCAATAACATTGTCTTTTGTTTTATCTCTGTATATCTGCACGTTGGCACCAATAGCATCGTTGACCAGAGTTTTCATTCATTTAGAGAGATGTATGATGACAATTTCACACATTGCAATTAGTTTCTATTAACTGGAGAGAACTCTTTTATGATTTAAATAGAGCTGTCTACCTATTTGTGTGTAGTTCCTTGACATTTATAGAAAGTCCTTGTTTTGTGCTTTGTTTGTCAAAAATGTGTTTTGTAATAAGAAGACTTTGTTTGCTAATATAAAAAGAATCTCTCTCTCTCTCTCTCTCTCTCTCTCTCTGTGGATCCAAGTATTCCAGATGTAATAAATAGTAACACTGCAGGATCCTTACAAAATTGTTGCGCCAATAGTCGGATGAAGTTTTTCAATTACACAGGAGTTAGGGTAACCCAAGTGTAACCTTCAGCTACGTTGTTTCTTTATGACTTTTTTCCCCCCTTACTTCTGCATTTGCAAATAAATTTTTCACTTGAAACTTTACATAGATTGGGCTTTCTCACAGCTAGTGTCTTAAGACTACAAGATTACAAGAACATGGATCTTACATCCTTCAAAAGATCGGGAAGGCTGCCTATTTTACTACTTTATATATTCTTTTTGTTTGTTCTGCTAAGTGCTCTTTATGGTTTCACATATTATTAAGACTCTGAATTGCTGAAGTCTTATTCTAATCAAAGCCGCAACATAGGCATGCCTGTCTATGCCACCATAATTAGTTCGTTGTGTTGAGAGGAAACGCGGAAGACCTTTTACAGATGTTAGACGAATAAAAGAAAAAAAAAAAAAAAAGCAGGTGGTACATACATGCTAGAACAGAAATTACATTTAAAGAAAATGTAAAAAAAATGACATATAGGTTATTTGTATACATACAGACTTTTGAAACCGCTTATAAATAAAGACTTGAAATTTGATGTGCAAAATCTAGACTAGAAATAACGTGGTGAAAGCAATGAAGTTGAAAAAGTAGTTACGCTACAATGCTTTCAAAGATAAATGTTTACATCAACAGAGTTAACATGTATTATTTCACCTATTTATCCAACATAGATGCTCGTATTTGCGTAGTTTCTGTTCTGGAGATGTATGATGTCCCAGTGATTCCCCCCGTCCATGTTTCTTTCTTAGTTCTGAAAATTCAGGTAGGAGGAAAAGATATTGTCGACTGTTGTCCATATTAACAACAGTGGTAATTGCACAGTGCTGTACATCGATGACCCCAGGAAGGTGTGTCACCAGTTAAGGAGGCAAAGCAGATTTAGACAATTTATAGTAAAGACTTCTGATATCCGCTAGTTCATAGTTCAAGCAGCTACGTTGATGTGACTGAACACAGATTGTATACTAATAATATGTATCTTATCTTCTGAATTTCATTTGCAACTTATGAGTTGTCTTGAGAATGCACGATATAAAAATTGGTGTAATGTGCCATTCAAAATGAGGGTGCTTTTTCTTTCTTTCTTCCATTTTTTTTTTCCGATCATGTGGTTTATTAGTTATGAGAAAGATAAGGCTGTGAAAATCTTAGTCAAGACTGGTATTTGGATGTGTTCAGAGTTCTAATCAACTAACCCAAAAAATAGCAATATTCGCCGAAGTAGAAATATGGAACTGAAGACAGGTTGTGTAAAGCTTTTCCATGCAGCCTTTGCCTGCCAACTGAAGACAGGTTGTGTAGAGCTCTTTCATGCGTGCCTTGCTTGCTTCTTACTTTTGCAGCATTAAAAATGGAATTCATGAATTTTTAGCAAGGTTCTCAACAAAATGCCACTTGTGATTGTTTGCAGTATGCAACTCTCCCCTTCCAGGAAAAAGCGAATCGAGTACCCTCCTTGCTGCAGATGGATGTTCAGATTGCAGAAGATAACAGGCACTTCATTTACTTGTTGGAAATGAAACATCCGGTTGCTCATTTCCAAGTATGATGCCCGTGCATGCCACAGAGAAAACGAAAGTACATAATTTTAGTCTGCGTTCACATGAACTCAACCAAAAATTCTTTCTGTTAGATGTGTTGGTTTCCTGCAAAATTTGCATGCAGCATACAACTTGTTTGCATCTCACCATCTCTTTGGGCCTGAGATTTGTTTTGCAGCTTAAACTTTCCAGCCGATAATCATTTTCTCAGCCATAACCTTTTCTTTTCACAATCGGGGATAAAGGGTCTAAAAGTCAACCTCTAATATGAGCTTGCTATTGTAGTTTCCCACTTCCTTCTTCAAACCAACCAACCTCTCTCTTCTTCCAACCAAAAAAAAAAAAAAAAGGAACAACAAAACTAAAAAAAAAAATATAAATGGGTTTACTCCTGTTGATGAAAATAAGTAAAAGGTAATCTAATAGCATTTCAAATATTCCTTACAATATGAGCTTCTTAAAGGTGCCAAGAAAGGACATGTGGCTACACATTCACTAGTTATAGCTTCGTAAGGTGAATCCCTAAAATGACGCCTTTGAGAGTCTATAAAACGTTTAAAAAAAAATTAGCACATTTGTTTGTCGGATTTCGTTCCAGTAGGCATGGGCTTATATATTCATGACTCCTGAAAATGCATGATTCTAGAGTTTGGTAACCTTGAAACTGTAGCTCATGAATGTTGATCTGGTAGCAATCCCAATGAGCTTTCTAAACGAGGAATGAACTCGTAAAAGAGAAAAGAGACTGATGGCAATATAACTTTAGCTGAAGTAGTACAACAAATAAATGGAAGCCATTCAAACGACAAGTACAGCTCCGTTTGGATAGTATTATTTAGAATATTTTTTGAGAATTATTAAAAAAAATTATTTAAATTATTTTTTGTTAACCTTTTTGGAAAGGTAAAAAAGTATTTGAATGTGAAAATTTTTTTAAAGTGACATGATAGAAATTTGAAAAGTGATTGAATAATTCAAAAATTTTGAAAAAAACAGTGAAGTAGACGTCCGCTTGTTTAACCAAACGTGTGCTTCAGAAACAAAATTGTCTTGGCGATCACTAGGGCACGGACGCTAATTGAATAGTTCAAAAATTTTGAAAAAAGTAGTGAAGCAAACGTCCGCTTCTTTAAGCAGATGTCCGCTTCAAAGACAAAAAATGTCTCAGCAAGCACTGGGCACGGACGCTAATGCTGACTGAGACAATTTTGTCTCTGAAGCGGACATTTGGTTAAACAAGCAGACGTCCGCTTCTCCGCTCCATCATCCGATTCGTCGTTCACTTTGTCATCTCACCTCAAAATCTACTGAAAATGGATCTCATTTTACTACTTGCGATTTTTCTAGTTTTTCTAAACAAATTTTCAACATAAACATACTTACTTTTGTGAATAATTGTGTAAAACAAATCTAAAGTTTATTTGAAATTTCAAATGAAAAACTTGGTGCAAAATTTTGGTGAAAAAATTTGACCAAAACATTTTTTAATTTTTTGACAAAAAATTTTTCACTTGTCCAAACGGATTTGAGAAAATTTTTTCCAAAAAATGCTCCAAAAAACTCATCCAAACAGATAAGGTTTGCTAGTCTTAGATGGAATTGATAGTAGCATTTTGAAAACATCTTCCAGATATAAAGCATCATAAAAACATATCTTCCCAAGTAATTTCCTTGAATAACAAGGTTATAAAACCATCCTGCTTCTACCTTTACAGTTTAGTACAAGCAATTTGGACGCTACTGCTAGATAACTTGAACAACTGAAAGACTCGTGTTCTTGGAAACCAAAGCATAGGAGACAAAAGGTCTGTGAACTCATTAAAAGAAAAAAAAAAAAAAACTATTTCAAATAAATTTTATGGAGAAGTATTACAACAAATGAATGAATATAGCGTTCAAGGTAGTAAATTCACGTACAATGGCAACGGAGTGGAACCGAAACACCAGGAGGTTTCCTCCTCTCTCGAACTATGGATTCTTTTATCAGGGGCAATTTTTGCTGAACCTTTTTCCATATGTGATTTACAGCACCATTGGGAGACAAAGGGCCAACACCACCAGGATGGCCATTATCATATTCAAAAACGGGCTGAACCTGGGCCATATTTTTCCGGAATCTGTTCTTCTGTTCATCAGAGTAGCTTCTAAGATGGCTCACAAGCCAACTTGGTCTTAATGCATCACTAACAGCAACAAATACCGAAAATTCTAAATAATCCACAATTCCTTCAAATGGTAGCTCAATGTCGTCACTAACTATTACAGGTATACAGAGGCTTTGAATGGCATCAAAAAGTCTACACGAGGTGGGTGTGTCGCCAGCTGGATGCAAGCAGAACTCTGATGTTCTCATACCCCGTATTGCCTGCTCCTTGCCAGTGGCATTAGGAAAGCCTTCTTCCATTACAACTCTAGGTTCATTTACTAGTAAATCCCATAATTTTTCTCGAACAAGACCACCCTGTGGATTACAAATTTTTAGAATTTACCGGACATAACCAAGTTTTACTACTTTTTAATTAGAAATGGAAATGCAGATTTCACATACCATTTAAAATAGGGAATCCAAGAACACAGAAACTAATTTTTAAAAAGTAAAAAGGTAAGATATTGAATTCAACAAAGCCAATTCACTCAGTGGAAGACAACTTATCCGGTAAAAGAGGAAACAGGAGACAAGGAAAACAACTAGTGAATGGTTTTGCCTTTAGGCTAAAGACGCAAACTGCATATAACTGTGAGAATTCAATATCAAGCACATTGAGTACAGGACTGATTCCCTGATTGAAAGAGAAATTTGGAAACCTCTCTTACAAACAATAGACAATGAGTGGAAACATTGAAAAGGTGTGGCACAATGACAAACAGACACCAACCACTTAATCACCATGTATTTAACTTCCACAGTCAAGAAACAGTTATTGCAGAAGAATTTGCTCCAATTTTCCAATTTGGTTATTGCTAGTTTCATCCAGCAAAGTTATGGAGTTTTCAATTTCAAAAGGAGATAAAGGAAGAAAGTTATTCAGATTAAACATATCCAATGCAAAGAGCCACAAGATGAAAAGGAAATTCAATTCATACTTGAAGAAAGGGCTCATAAAGTGATAAATGAACCTCATAAATGCATTGTTCATGCTAGAATAATACGCAAGAGGCAACCAGAAAGGACGATTTGCTGATAAGAACAGTCAGTAATGTGATATAGATATGTCTAACGTCACTAATGTTTATTTACTCTCATAAGAAAAGTTACTAAAACGTTTAAGGTACTTCTTGGCAATGAAATATAGATATCTGGTATTAGTTACAAACAGATATATAAGCAAACAAACATTTGACATAGTGAACACTAACCCGGTGCCGATGCTTAGCTCCTTTGAAATAAAGAAGAGTACGTCGTTTCTTGTTTTCTGATATCTGCAACTTTGGCAATAAATAGGTATAGGGCACAATCACATCTTTCAGCAAGGAAACCTGAGTGTGATGAATCGTATCTGACGAGTTATCTTTAGAACCTTTTGAGTCAACCTTGTACCACCCACCAAAATCCACCACAAGTAGAACTGCAGGGGCTATCTCCGCTCTGACATGCCACATTGCAACAGGGTCTGCCAAAGAATGCTTCAAGATTTAACATAACCTGACAATCCAGAGACTAAATTATAAGCTGCTACAGCATGCAATGCAGTTTCGTCTCTTCCAATTTATTTTATAAGGTATAAGATAAAAAGAAAAAACCATCCAAGAAACCTAATACAGACTAGCAAATACATGAAGCACATAAGAAAGTTCAAGTCATGATTTTCTGCTCCACGGCTAACAAACTAAAGCCCTTTTTATTATATACCGTTACACTACAAAAGCAACCTCGTCTCAATTTACAAAGTGATACAAGTAGTTGAACAATATCAGACATGAACTATATTAATCCCCAAACTCAAATTAACTCAACTATATACATAGAAACATTGTAGCATAGTTTAAAGTTCTCTGCAGACAATACAAAAAAACACATTCCCTGTCATATGAATCACTGCTCCATAGCTCAAATAAATGCAGCATTTTTCCCATAATCCATACATCCACACATATAACCAAAGCACCCAAAAGTGTCATTGACAGAAAAATTTTTACACTAAGAACAAAACAGCCACGATCAGGAATCATCATTAAATCTCAATAACACACAAATATTGTCGTTATTAAATCAAACACATAAACGTTGTCGTAAATTCACAATTTACCAGTAAGAACAAACACATGATCCCGGCCACCAGATCGCTGCCAAGCCTCAGACTTTTTCACAAGATCCACCATCAATTTCTGCCTCTGATAATCCTCATTCTCCTCAAACTTCTTCCTGAACACCCCTTTATTCAATCCCAGCTGCATTTCAGCACTTAGGGTGGCAAAAAAAGGCACGAAAATCACATCAGCCTCCGTAAAATCAAAAACCCTTTTGGACAAAGATTCTTTCTTTAACTCTTGAGGGGTCAACAAATCCCCCATGATCCAGTACTCCGCACTGTACTGTTTAACCAATGGATTCTCGGGGTATGGAGGGAACTTACTTTTGGAAGTTTTGGACAAAAGGGTCTTTCGGATTTCGTTGTCTACTTCACTACCAAGCCTTGAATCAGAGGATAAAGCCCAGTATTTTTCCAGTAGGCCGTAGTTGAGTGATCTGGGCAGGTCTGCTATGTAGACCTTGATGGGAGTTTGGGAGATTTGGAGGGTGGTTTGGAGATTTTGGGAAGGAGTTGTGATGGGATTGGAGAAGAAGAAAAAAAGAGAGAGTGAGAGGATGCAGAGGAGAGCAAGGGAGAGGAAAAGGGAAGAAATCGAGCAGGTGATGCTGCCCTTGCTACTGCTGGTGCCGGAGCTGGTCTTCAGTGGCATTGTGTGATCGGACTGTAAACACGAGATTCTAATCGGATGACAACATTTATAGGAAGTTCATGGACGGCGTAAAATAACTAATTTGAAATTTTCTAAATTTTTTTATTTTTACAAAAATAATTATTGAAATAATGTAAAAATATAAAGTTAAGTATAAATTTGTGTTTATTCAATTTTGAATAAGAAAGATGTGTTTTCAAAGTAAAATGTCTTTAATTTTTAACACAAAATTTTAAAAATAATTTACATCAAATATGGACTAGTTCGATAATCCACAATTAGTGATTTGCAAGCCGCTACGTGAACCAGCTAAATAAGTACTTGAATTAGTAACAAAAATTAGTTCAGCTATTTATTTTTTAGTTTGAAACAAGTCGATTTAATTGATTTTTTAATTTTTCGTGTGTTTTTGAACAACTCTAATCTACAAATAGATTTGGATACACAAAGGCACATATAATTAATATGGACCTTTATTAGACTTTTGCTTTTATTAATTGATGTGATTGAATAAGCAATTGTTAATTCAAAATTCAGTATTGAAACTTAAAAAATTAATAAAACATGAAAAACAAGATTCATTACTCCTATGGCATCTTCACTTCATCTGGATAGTGAAAAGCAAATATAAAGCAAAGAAAGATTCAGGGACAAGTGTTGTTTGAGATTTTAATTATGGAAATAAAAAAATAATTTCAAGTGATTAAGTTGATATAGAAATTGAGAAATGGGTTGCTCATCTCTCCCTATATCTTCTCCTTGTCATAAAAGTTTTCATCTCTCTTAAGGTTTCCTTGTGAGATTTCTTAGAATCCATTTGGTTCATGGTTTGGATGGATGAAATCACTTGTTTTTGGATTATGAATGCTAGAACTATGAGTCATCCTCGTATTACTGGTTTCAATTCTCTAATATTTGGTACTAGGTTTGAAAAAATTCGAATAAATAATCCTATAAATGTTTGGTTGTGGATCGAATTGCTATTTTACTTACCAAGGTAACACCTAGATTTGTAGCATTATCTTTTGCTGGGAAAGGTGATGGTGCACAATGATGGATAGTGCTGATGGTGGTAGCGGTATAAGTTGTGCAATTTAGTAATGATGGCGGTACATGGTGGTAGATGATAGTGGTACTCAGTGGCAAGGGTACATAGTAGTGGTCATTGTAGATACCAAATTTTGACACATCATTTATTTTCAAACATTGGGGGGGCATATTTGCATTTTTTTTTCTAGCCAAATTTTAATTTTTCAATAATCCGGGGGCCAAATAGTAATTTTATTTGTAAATATTTTTCATCAGCTTTTGGGGGTTTTAAAATTCATATTTTTACTTTCATATGAATTTGTTAATTTTTTATGATTTTTTTGGATTTAATTGGTATATTTTATATTTTACCAGCACAATGGTAAAATGGTAATTTCGCTTCGCGAACTCCATTTTAGCTCATTTTTTAGTTCCAAATTTATTTTTCTAATTCTTTAAGTGTGTTTCTAAATTTTCTTGATTTTTTTGGAGACGATTACTCTTTTTCTGTGAATTTTCATTACACAAGGGCAAAATTGTCATTTTACAAATTAAATTCATTTTTCGTCAATTTTTTAGTCATAAATGCATTTTCTAGTGTTTTAAGCTTATTTTTAATTTTTGGTAATTTTTTTTAGGTCAATAGCTATTTTTCTGTAAATTTTCATTGCCCAAGGGTAAAATCGTCATTTTATAAATTAAATTCATTTTTCATCAATTTTTGAGTCATAAATGTATTTTCTAGTGTTTTAAGCTTATTTTTAATTTTTGGTAATTTTTTGAGGTTAATAGCTATTTTTCTGTAAATTTTAATTATTCAAGGGCAAAATCGTTATTTTACAAATTAAATTCATTTTTCGTCGATTTTTGAGTCCTAAATGCATTTTCTAGTGTTTTAAGCTTATTTTTAATTTTTGGTAATTTTTCGAGGTCAATAGCTATTTTTCTGTGAATTTTCATTGTCCAAGGGCAAAATTGTCATTTTACAGTTTAAATTCATTTTTTGTCAAATTTTGATTCATAAATGCATTTTCTAGTTTTTCAACCTTACTTTTAATTTTTGGTAATTTTTTTATATTAATAACTATTTTTTGTGTATTGTCGTTGTCTAGGGGCAAAATCGTCATTTGACACCTCGACTGCGTTTTTGTCAGCTTTAAGCTCTAATTTTTATTTTTGAAATCTACTTTGAATTCTTTGTGAAAATTTTAGAGATTGCTGTCAATTCTTTGTATTAATTTTTAATTTTTGGGGTTAAAAAAAATATTTTTAAATAAAATTAGTATTTTTTAATACCGGTGGCGTTTTCGTTATTTTATAACATTCTTGGCCAACAAGACAAGTGGCCTATAAATACCCCTTTTAATCAGCAAAACAAAGGGAGAAAAAATTTGGAAACCCTACAAACACTTTGCTTTTTGTGATTTTTAGATTAAAACACACACTATTCACCAAAAACACATACTAGGAGCCGCCGGTTTCATTTCTTGGTTACTGTTCCCGGTTTCAATTTACTGTTCATCCTTCTTCAAGTTAAAAGGTGAGTTTTTTTTTTTAATTTAATCCATTTTTCTGCTATTCTTGTATAGACTTGATCAATTGAATGTAGTTTATTGGTGATTTTGGTTGAAGATTTTGCATCTTTTTGTTTCTTTTTCTTTCCTTTCTTTTCTGGTTTTTGTTTTTTTTTTTTCCATTTCTGGGTTTGGGGATACAATTTTCTGGGTTTTGTTCTTTCCTTTCCTTCTCTTCATTCCCCTAAAATCACCATTAAGTCTTCCTTTTCTTTTGTTCCACCTCCATCGTCTCTCTCCCTTCTCCTTCTTCCAACGCCAAAATTCATAGGAACTCCCTCTACCACCACCAGTTTAATAGTCCTCCCCTGCTAAACACATACATGCCCAGCAATCAGCCCCAATCACATGCAGAGAAAAACAATAACAAATAGCAATTATAGCCCCAAAATCAACCCAATCGAGCATTTTAAACAAGCACAAAAACTGTCAACAATCAGTCCCTAAACCACCATCCCTTTTTGCCAAAACCCTCAACAAATAAACCACAGGCCCTCTCTGTCCAAATAACCTTAGCCCCTCAACCACCACCTGCAAAGAAAAACGTACAAGACCACCCAATTCCCTACTCACACACCACCAAGCCCCAACCCTAGCCACAATTCAGTCAAAATCAACACCAGCTCCACTACTAAAACACAATTCAAAGCCCCAATTTCACTCACTATCCCACCGCCCAGTCTCCGATTAGTAATCAGAACCAGCTCTTCAGCACCACCTCCACACCCCAACCTACAAATCACTCACATCCTCCACCCACAACCCACAATCTCCGAAGCCAATGCCACCAGAAGCCAAATATCATGTTTGACCCACCACTGCCGAAAGTACAACTACAACCATCATCTCCTCAATACCTAATAGCCCACCATCACCACCATCTGTAACACCCTAGAAAATACACATATAAGAAGCATTTTTTTTTATTTAGGGTTAAGTGCTAATCTTAGAATTATTAGTTGGGAGATTTCTTGAGTTAATTAAGTTAATTAGTTAAGATTTTCATTCTAAGCAATAACACTTAAGTACTAAAGTTAGAATAATTTTTCTTGACCATTTAACTTATAGTAGTGTTTAAATTTTTACTAGTTCATTTCACTATTTTCTAGTCTTTTGACTACTTGAAATTTTGCTCAATTTTATTCAAAAGTTTCACTTATTTTCTTACCTTATTTTCTTTCTTTCTTGGCCGAAATTCTCTCTCTTTTCTTTTCTTTTCTTTAGGCCGAAATTCTTCTTTTCTTTCTTTCTTCATGTGGCCGGTTCTCTCTCCCTAATTTACCCTATTTGTGTTTTAATAATTTATGTTTCTTTATTGTTTATATTAAATGACAAGAGTTGATAATTTTAACCAATTAAATTAAACCAAGTTGCTAAACTTGCATTAAATGCTCTCTTTTTACTTTATTCTTGTAATGATTTTATTGGCTAATTATTTTCTCACCTTTTCTTCAATTCTTTTCCATTTTTCCTAGACTATTTCTTTCTCTTTTTCTTCTCACCTTGGCCGGCTATGCTTTCTCTTCTTCTTCCCTCATTTTTGCTCTCAACTTCTTGAACTTTCATCTCTCAAATTGACACAAATCAACCATAGGAAGTGGACTTCTATCTTTTCTAATCAAAGTTCTAAGCATATCTAAGGTATTTACCATGAACTTACCTTATTAATTTCATGTTTTAATTAGCTTTTATGCAAGTTTAATACCAATTTTCTTGTTAATACTACTTGAAGAAATTAGTTAGAACTTGATATATATTTGTTAGATAAAGTGTTCTTATGGTTAAATAGACTAGTATGTGGCCTTGGAACCTTGAAATTTCATGAAGAACATGTTGTTTGGGTGAAAGTTCTTGGAGCTTAATCCTTGAGATTTAGTGAGATTTTGATTGAATTTGAGTTTGGATTGAACTAAGAAGTTGTAGAACTTGTTGAATTATGGGTTTGATGATTGAAATCTTGATGAAAAACAAGATTGGAAAGGCCGAAATTTAGGGAAAATAATGCCCAATTTTTGTTAGAAAACCCTAGAAAAAAAACCCTAGAAAACCCTAGAATAAAACCCTAAACCCTAAACCCTAAACCCTAAACCCTAGAAAAAAAAACTAGAATTTAATGGGGTATTTCTTGAATTTTCTTACTAGGTTAATTAGGGTATAAATTGGGTTTTTCATTAGATTATTTCTTTCAATTTGCAGGACCCGATAGTGAGACCCGACCTTTCTACGAGATATTTTTTTAGGCACCAGGTGAGTGTCTTTATGTGTGCATGATGCATGGAATGTGATAATTTTATTTGGTGACTATTATGCTTAACTTGCAATTATTATGTGAGTACCTGTGTTATTTGAGGAACGATGTGTACTTTATCGCATCTATTCCACAATGTGTTACACGCTTTTATTATTTAAAATGTTATTTGTGTGTGTGAGACTACCGTGACTAACGTCACTGTTATTTCACGGTTAGTCAACCGGGCTGCAAGTGGGAGGACATAAGGTGCTGGGTGTTTTAGGGTGTGATGTTCTTTCCTTTTGAGTTGTGAATCCTCAAAGAGGCCAACTCCGGAATGAACTTTCTTGATTGTGTGTTGGCCCTCCAGGGTTGAGATTTTTTTTCTCCCCCGGATGTGGTAGCTTGTACGGAGGTTATAAGGTGATTGGCGGTTAGGGCTTGTGATTGATAAAACTGATATGTTCCTTAATAAAGACCTGAGCTATTATCTCGGTCCAAATATCGTGGCTACATGATCAGTACCTGCTCCTCTACGGTTAAGCTTGCTTCCGTAGTTGAGCCCTGTATCCGCCAGTGACTACATGTAAATTAAATTGCTCATATATTGTTTCTTTAATTTATTGATTATTTTAATGACCCGAAATCATGAGTGCTTGGTATAATTGCATGAATTGGACATTCACTGGGCTATTATAGCTCATTCCATTTTTATTTGTTTTCCTCTACTCAGGGTACCTGAAAAATTGAGCGAGACCAACTGGTTTTTTTGGGATTATTATAAGTGTTTTAGTTGTTGTAATAGTCGCACTGTGTTAGGCTATTATTGTGAAAAATTATGTAAATGATGACTTGTAACTTTTTTGCTATGACTTGTATCTTTAAGTTAAATAATAAGAGTTTGTTTTATTTTATTCCATTTCACTTCATGTTATTTTATTTTAAGTTAAGTACGTTTGGATTTTCACGTGAGTGCGTGCATCGAGCCCTGGCGAGAGCTAGGCAGGCAGTCCGCTAAGCCCTTTGGTGCGCCTCTGGGCAAGGTGGGGCTGCTACAGGTGGTATCAGAGCTTAGGCTTGAATCCTGTCTTTAGTGCTAGTCTTGTATGGGGGTGTCGGGTAGGAAATTTGGGTTGAGTCGGTTACGCTTGGGCCTGATCAACCTGAGTGTGAGAGATAAGATCCTGAATTTCCGCACCTAGACACTATTGTGTATATGCTTGAGGTTGTGTTTAGATTACTTTTAAGCTTGATATTTGAGTGTGATATTTAAGTATTATTTATTATTAAGTATTTGTGGGATAGACCTAATTAATTTATTATTTAAACCTGTAGGCTATGTCAGAGAGTGATAGGATTGAGGCACCATCGCCATCGGTTGCAGCGCCGGTGCAGCGTGAGCATTGCCGGAGACCCATTGTCCGTTTTCGCGAGGGACCGGGGCACCCTTACCGTACCTTTTCACCTGCCCGACGAGTCCGACCTGCTTGCGGATGTTGGAGGACCTATTCATACCCCGACTATGTTGTGCTTTCTTTGATAGAGGATAGTAGGCGAGTAGAGAGCGACAGGGATACTTCCCGAGCTCGTGTTCACGAGCTGAGAGAGACTATTAGGGCTCAGGCTCAGAGGATACGGGACCTAGATGCTGCTGTTCGAGAAGAGCAGCAGAGGACGGATGCTTACCGGGTGCAGTTCCAGGAGCTGCACGGTCGTCTCTCACGTGTAGTACAGCACGTCCGGGATCACGCGGGACGACTCGTGGATGAGAGTGGTCTATTGGTAGGCCATGTACTGGATGAGGTGCGCGATGTGGCTCCGCACCTAGGGCCAGGACAGGCAGCGCCTCCACCTCCTGGGGCCGAGGGTGCTCCTGGGGGTGAGCGAGATATGGGTGTGAGCTCGGCTGGATCGGTCCGGTTGGGTTAGGTTTTAGATTGGACCTTTGGATGGAGTTATGTACTAAAGCTTATGTTAGTTTTGTTATGTTTATATGTATGACCTGTTTTGTATCTGACTTTTGAGATGTGTAAATTGAACTACTTGTATAAATATGTGTGATCTTTTGGCATGAAATTTGGCTTCTTTGTTAATCACGACTTTGTGCATTTTATATTGTATCTTGACATTCATCATGTAGTTATTAAAATAAATTTATTCATGTTATTATAGTATATTAAATTATGAGTGGACGTGGTCGCGGGAGAGGACGTCCCCGTCGTCAAGACCGGGATGCAGAGGCTACCTCTAGCATAAATCCACCTCCGGGAGCGGATCCCATGGTTGCCATTTTAAATCGAATGACCGATGTTCTAACTCAATTGGGGACTCGGCTAGAACCCGGCAGTGGAAATTGGTGGATCTCATAGAAATCCGGTTGTAGGGGAAGATGTAGCCTTGGAACGATTCCAGAAATTTAACCCCCCTAAGTTTAATGGCAGTCCAAAACCAGAAATTGCTGAAAAATGGTTAGAGGACATAGAGAAAATTTTTACTGCTTTGAAGTATACAGACGAGCGGCAAGTGACATTCGCCGTGTTCCAATTGGAGGGTGCTGCCACCCCTTGGTGGAATTTGATCAACGCCAAGTGGGAGAGACATCAGACACCAAGGACGTGGAGCAACTTTACCAAGGAGTTTAAAGAGAAATATATTCCCGTGCGAGTGCAAGAAAAGCGGGAAGATGAATTTTTGAAACTAAGACAAGGATTGATGTCTGTAGCTGAGTATGAGGCTCAGTTTACTAAACTGTCCCGTTATGCTCCAGAACTCGTAGCCACTGAGCGACGAAGGAAGAGGAGGTTTATCCTAGGGTTTGAATTTGGAGATCCAAGACGCCCTCGCCGCCGCCACCATTGAAACGTACGAAGCTGCAGTGGAAAAAGCGCAGCAGGTGGAGGAAACCAAGTCCCTAGTCCGCACGGTAAAGGCAAGAAAACGGGAAAATACCAGTGATGCTCGACCTTCAACTGGAAGCTCTCCAGCCCCTAAGATGGGACGGGGAACGGGCGGAATGAGAATTGGGCAAGGTGCCCAGTTTGGTAGATCCAGAGGTGCTTTGGTGGGAAGGGCTCCTCCGAGAAGTGAACAAAAAGAAGATACTCAAAAGAAAAAACAAGTCATCAGCTGCTCTTGGTGCTTGCGGATATTGTGGAAGGGTAACCACACTGAAGAAAATTGCTGGAGAAAGAATCGAAAATGTTTGCTTTGCGGCAGTGGCGAGCACCGAATAAATCAATGTCCCAGACAGACCACCAGTGGATCGAGCACCGCTCAATCTGGACCCAAGGAGATCCAGCAAGCTAGGGAGAGCGGGAATAAACGAAAAGTGCCGGCTCGTGTGTATGCCCTTGATAAGCAGGATGCCCGGGAATCGCCGGCGGTAATTGAAGGTATGATTCTTGTTTTTCATCGTCTGGCTAAATTACTAGTAGACCCTGGATCCACTCATTCCTTTGTGAATTCTCAATTTATGACTGCTTTAGAGATTCAACCTGTTAAGTTATCTTATGAATTGGAAGTAAGGACTCCGACTGGGGACCATTGTCTGATAACTAATCTTGTTTATCAAGATTGTGAACTTCGGATAGGAGAAAGGAAATTGTTAACAGATCTCATAGCTTTACCTATTCGGGGTTATGATGTAATATTAGGCATGGATTGTTTGACCCGGTATAGTGCTCAACTGAATTGTGGGACGAAAGTAGGTGGATTTTAGCATACCGGGAGAACCTATTTTAAGATTGGATGTTAATAAAACCCTAGCTTCCTCAAATCTTCTTTCAGCCATGCAAGCTAGGAAATTAATGTTTCGAGGGGCAGTCGGATTCCTTGCTTATTTAATTAATACACCTGAGGATAAAGTAAGACTTGAGGATGTGCCGGTGGTAAAAGAATTTCCCGATAGTTTTTCCCGAAGAATTAAGCTCTCTACCTCCGGAGAGAGAAGTGGAATTCAAAATAGAATTGGTACCAGGAGTATCGCCACTATCTAGAACTCCCTACCGCATGTCCCCAGCCGAACTTAAAGAACTTAAGGTTCAACTCCAGGATTTGTTGGAAAGAGGATTTGTCAGGCCGAGTGTATCACCATGGGGAGCCCCAGTATTATTTGTAAGGAAGAAGGATGGTACTCTTAGGCTTTGCATTGATTATCGAGGGTTAAATAGTGTTACTATAAAGAATAAGTATCCTTTACCTCAAATTGACGAACTGTTTGATCAACTGGAGGGAGCGGTGATCTTTTCTAAGATAGACCTTCGGCAAGGATATTATCAATTGAAGATTAAAGAGGAAGATGTGCCTAAAACTGCATTTAACTCTCGATATGGGCATTATGAATTTGTAGTGATGCCATTTGGGTTAACGAATGCCCCAGCGACTTTTATGGATTTAATGCACCGGGTTTTCAGACCCTACTTAGACCAGTTTGTAGTGGTCTTTATTGATGATATTTTGATCTTTTCAAGGTCTCGGGGAGAGCATGAGCAACACTTGAGGGTAGTACTACAAACCTTGCGGGATAATAAGCTGTATGCCAAGTTTAGTAAGTGCGAATTTTGGAAGGACCAAGTGTCATTCTTGGGTCATGTTATTTCGGGAGAAGGTTTAGCAGTAGATCCATCCAAAGTAGAAGCCGTGGTTAGTTGGAAACAACCCGAGAATCCCACCGAAGTTCGTAGTTTCTTGGGTTTAGCTGGCTATTATCGGCGATTCATTAAAGATTTTTCAAAGATAGCCACACCACTCACTGCTTTGACTCAGAAAAACGTTAAGTTCATTTGGGATGGACGGTGTGAGCAAAGTTTCATTGAGCTTAAGAAGCGACTGACATCTGCCCCAAGTGCTAGCATTGCCCAATGGAAAAGAGACCTTCAGGGTGTACACTGATGCTTCACGGGAAGGCTTAGGAGGATGTGTTGATGCAAGGGAAACAAGTGGTGGCCTATGCTTCCCGTAAGTTAAAACCTCATGAGAGGAATTATCCCACACATGACCTAGAGTTAGCTGCTGTGGTTTTCGCACTCAAGAAATGGAGGCATTATTTGTATGGGGTCACCTTTGAGGTGTATACCGATCACAAGAGTTTGAAATATTTATTTTCTCAGAAAGAGCTAAATTTACAACAACGTAGGTGGGTGGAGTTATTGGAGGATTACGACTGTACTATTAATTATCACCCGGGTAAAGCTAACGTTGTTGCAGACGCTTTAAGTAGGAAGGTGCAAATGGCTAGTTTGGCCGTTCATGAATGGGATTTATTGGAGCGATTAAGTGAGAGCAGTCCAAGAATAGCTGGCTCTAAAGTCATTTGTGGAAATGTAAATGCCCGATCTGAATTGTTGAAACGAATTCAAGAAGCTCAAGGCAAGGATCTCACATTACAGAGGCGGATAGAGAAAGCCAAAGCGGAGACCATACCTGAGTATAGTGTGGGTCCCGAGGGACTGTTAAGATTCCGAAACCGTATCTTCATTCCTAAGAGACGAAGAGTTGAAGAGAGTGATCATGGATGAAGCCCATCGGTCCAAGTACACTGTACACCTAGGGAGTACAAAAATGTACCAAGATCTGAAGAAACTATATTGCTGGGACAATATGAAACGAGAAATAGCAGAGTACGTGCAGATTTGCCCTACGTGTCAGCAGGTAAAAGCTGAACATCAAAGACCGTCAGGGTTACTACAACCTTTGGAGATTCCAGAGTAGGAAATGGGAAAACATCACCATGGATTTCGTGTCAGGGTTACCAAGAACTCAGAGGGGACATGACGCAATTTGGGTAATTGTCGATCGCTTGACCAAATCTGCTCATTTTCTGCCTATGAACATGACCTACCCGTTAGAAAAACTTGCTCGTATGTTCATTGATGAAGTAGTGAGACTTCATGGGATCCCAGTTAGTATTGTTTCAGACCGAGATCCTCGATTTACTTCCCGACTGTGGGGACAGATGCACGAAGCTTTGGGAACGAAGTTGAACTTTAGCACGGCTTACCATCTCCAGACCGATGGTCAATCCGAACGGGTAATCCAGATTTTAGAAGATATGCTGCGAGCGAGTGTGATGGATTTTGGTAGCAACTGGGATCACCATGTGACCTTAATTGAGTTTGCTTACAACAATAGCTACCAATTCTCGATCCAGATGGCTCCATTTGAAGCACTGTACGGGAGAAGATGCAGAACGCCTGGCTATTGGGATGAAGTAGGTGAGCGGAAAGTGTTAGGTCCGGAAAAAGTACCCTAGATAGAAGAGGACTTATGAGAAAGTCAAGTTGATACAACAATGACTTCAAACTGCTCAAAGTCGACAGAAAAGTTATGCCGATACTCGAAGGAAAGAACTGGAGTTCGAAGTTGGAGATGAAGTATTTCTCAAGATTTCTTCATTTAAAGGTGGCATCCAGTTTGGGAAAAAGAAGAAACTGCAACCAAGATACATGGGACCATTCAAAATCGTTAAGCGTATCGGGAAGGTTGCTTATCAATTGGACTTGCCTTCAAAATTATCAAAAATGCATAATGTCTTCCATGTGTCGGTTTTGAAAAAATATCATCTGGATCCAAGGCACGTGCTTCAACCTGACGAAATTGAGCTTGACGAAACTTTGGCATATGAAGAACAACCAGTTCAAATCCTGGACCGTAAAGTAAAGGAACTGAGAAATAAACAAATCCCCCTTGTCAAGATCCTGTGGAAGCATCATGACCTAGAGGAAGCCACGTGGGAGACAGAAGAAGAAATGCGAAGAAATTATTCCCAAGCTCTTCGAAAATTCAGGTAGAATTTCGAGGACGAAATTCTTTTAAGGGGGGGAGGATGTAACACCCTAGAAAATGCACATATAAGAAGTATTTTTTTTTATTTAGGGTTAAGTGCTAATCTTAGAATTATTAGTTGGGAGATTTCTTGAGTTAATTAAGTTAATTAGTTAAGATTTTCATTCTAAGCAAGAACACTTAAGTACTAAAGTTAGAATAATTTTTCTTGACCATTTAACTTATAGTAGTGTTTAAATTTTTACTAGTTCATTTCACTATTTTCTAGTCTTTTGACTACTTGAAATTTTGCTCAATTTTATTCAAAAGTTTCACTTATTTTCTTACCTTATTTTCTTTCTTTCCTTGGCCGAAATTTCTCTCTCTTTCTTCTTTCTTGGCCGAAATTCTCTCTCTTTTCTTTTCTTTTCTTTAGGCCGAAATTCTTCTTTTCTTTCTTTCTTCATGTGGCCTGGTTCTCTCTCCCTAATTTACCCTATTTGTGTTTTAATAATTTATGTTTCTTTATTGTTTATATTAAATGACAAGAGTTGATAATTTTAACCAATTAAATTAAACCAAGTTGCTAAACTTGCATTAAATGCTCTCTTTTTACTTTATTCTTGTAATGATTTTATTGGCTAATTATTTTCTCACCTTTTCTTCAATTCTTTTCCATTTTTCCTAGACTATTTCTTTCTCTTTTTCTTCTCACCTTGGCCGGCCATGCTTTCTCTTCTTCTTCCCTCATTTTTGCTCTCAACTTCTTGAACTTTCATCTCTCAAATTGACACAAATCAACCATAGGAAGTGGACTTCTATCTTTTCTAATCAAAGTTCTAAGCATATCTAAGGTATTTACCATGAACTTACCTTATTAATTTCATGTTTTAATTAGCTTTTATGCAAGTTTAATACCAATTTTCTTGTTAATACTACTTGAAGAAATTAGTTAGAACTTGATATATATTTGTTAGATAAAGTGTTCTTATGGTTAAATAGACTAGTATGTGGCCTTGGAACCTTGAAATTTCATGAAGAACATGTTGTTTGGGTGAAAGTTCTTGGAGCTTAATCCTTGAGATTTAGTGAGATTTTGATTGAATTTGAGTTTGGATTGAACTAAGAAGTTGTAGAACTTGTTGAATTATGGGTTTGATGATTGAAATCTTGATGAAAAACAAGATTGGAAAGGCCGAAATTTAGGGGAAATAATGCCCAATTTTTGTTAGAAAACCCTAGAAAAAAAAACCCTAGAAAACCCTAGAATAAAAACCCTAAACCCTAAACCCTAAACCCTAAACCCTAGAAAAAAAAACTAGAATTTAATGGGGTATTTCTTGAATTTTCTTTACTAGGTTAATTAGGGTATAAATTGGGTTTTTCATTAGATTATTTCTTTCAATTTGCAGGACCCGATAGTGAGACCCGACCTTTCTACGAGATATTTTCTTAGGCACCAGGTGAGTGTCTTTATGTGTGCATGATGCATGGAATGTGATAATTTTATTTGGTGACTATTATGCTTAACTTGCAATTATTATGTGAGTACCTGTGTTATTTGAGGAAAGATGTGTACTTTATCGCATCTATTCCACAATGTGTTACACGCTTTTATTATTTAAAATGTTATTTGTGTGTGTGAGACTACCGTGACTAACGTCACTGTTATTTCACGGTTAGTCAACCGGGCTGCAAGTGGGAGGACATAAGGTGTTGGGTGTTTTAGGGTGTGATGTTCTTTCCTTTTGAGTTGTAAATCCTCAAAGAGGCCAACTCCGGAATGAACTTTCTTGATTGTGTGTTGGCCCTCCAGGGTTGAGATTTTTTTTCTCCTCCGGATGTGGTAGCTTGTACGGAGGTTATAAGGTGATTGGCGGTTAGGGCTTGTGATTGATAAAACTGATATGTTCCTTGATAAAGACCTGAGCTATTATCTCGGTCCAAATATCGTGGCTACATGATCAGTACCTGCTCCTCTACGGTTAAGCTTGCTTCCGTAGTTGAGCCCTGTATCCGCCAGTGACTACATGTAAATTAAATTGCTCATATATTGTTTCTTTAATTTATTGATTATTTTAATGACCCGAAATCATGAGTGCTTGGTATGATTGCATGAATTGGACATTCACTGGGCTATTATAGCTCATTCCATTTTTATTTGTTTTCCTCTACTCAGGGTACCTGAAAAATTGAGCGAGACCAACTGGTTTTTTTGGGGTTATTATAAGTGTTTTAGTTGTTGTAATAGTCGCACTGTGTTAGGCTATTATTGTGAAAAATTATGTAAATGATGACTTGTAACTTTTTTGCTATGACTTGTATCTTTAAGTTAAATAATAAGAGTTTGTTTTATTTTATTCCATTTCACTTCATGTTATTTTATTTTAAGTTAAGTACGTTTGGATTTTCACGTGAGTGCGTGCATCGAGCCCTGGCGAGAGCTAGGCAGGCAGTCCGCTAAGCCCTTTGGTGCGCCTCTGAGCAAGGTGGGGCTGCTATACCATCGCTATCTCGCTCAGCCCACAACACACAATTCCCACACTCTGCACACACACATACATATTCACATACAGAATAGCCAAAAATTCAAACTCAATTCGCCACCAAGCCACCAGAACCGGCATAAAACTAGTCCAATCCACCTCCAGTAATCAATTACCTGCAAAGAAAATAGAAAACAATGTAAAAATTACAAAAACCAACCAACAACCGCTAGGCCTTAGCCTAAGTCCCCACCCTTGTCACCCTCACAACTCCACTCACCACCGCAACCTCATCCCTAGCCCAAGCTAGAAGCATCACAACTGCCACCAATCGCAGCCGCTAATCACCCAATCCCTAGCCCAAGAACAGGGACGGCAAGCAAGAAACGAGATGGAGAGCTGGAGAGCGAGAGATCAGAGGAAGTAAGGAGTATAAGAGAATGGGAATTAGAGAGAGAACAGAGGGGGCAGCGAAGAAATTGAACGACTGAGAGAGGGAAAGAGAACGAGAACAGAGAGGAGAAGGAGGGAGATCGGTGAGAGAGCAGAGAGGAACGAGAGGGAAAGAGAGCAGCAATCGAGAGAGTAAGACAAGAAACAGAAGAAGAAATCGGAGAGAAAAAGGAAATAGAAAAAACAGAGGATTGAAGAGAGAGAAGAGGCGGAGAAGGAGAGAAGAAGCGGAGAGAAAGAAGGAAATTAGAATCAAGAGAAAAGAGGAAAGGAGATTCAAGCGAGTTGGAGAAGAATCAGAGGGAGATTAGAGAGCCAAATAGATAGACAGAAGACGAGAGAGAAAGAGAGGGTGGATTTGGGGGACGTCTGCAGGCTGGAAAAGGAAGACGCATAGGGGAGGGTACTTTGTGTTCATTATTTTTAGTTTTAATTAAGTTTAATTGATTGTTGTGGATTTAATTAGATTTTAGATGCTAATTAATTTAGTTAATTATGAGCATTAAAATAATTAATTCAGTTTTGGTCCATTTCAGACATATTCATGTTTTATTATAAAATGATATATTTAAGTATCTCTTTTTCTTTAGTGTTATCAATGTGCCTTTAATATATATACATATATATATTTTGTGTTGTTTTCTGCAAAAATTAAGTCCTTATTATTTGTAGATGGAACCCCCTCAGATTTTACACTCTTTTAATTAACCCTCATAATTTGCAATTTTTCCTTACAGTTGCTAGAATTTGTGTTTTGCTCCCCTCAATTTGCTTTAATTTATATTTTTGCCCCTAGATTTGTGCAAATCTTTGATTGTGCCCTTATGTTTACTGACATTCACGATTTGATCTCTATTTGCTCGAATTTACTATTTTGCACCAATTTACTTTAATTTTGCATCTCTACCCTCTTAGGCTTATGTGAATTTTTTATTTTACCCCCAAGTTTTATAGTATTTTATTTTTAGCCCCCTTAGTTGCTAGAATTTATTTTTTATCTCAATTTGTCAATACTTATATAGTTTAGGTTTTTATGTGTTTATATTAAGGTACCTTGACTCGTTTGTTAATTTTGATTAGTATTTGTAGCGGGTCTTCAAAGAGGTATCCCTACTTTTCACTAATTTTCTTTATATGCTCCAATGTGTCTTACGTGCTTTTTATGCATTTTTATTCATATATTTCCTATTTTGCATGCTCTTTGTGTATTTATTTCTTTTATGCTATTTAATTTTAAAATTTTATTATCTCTTTATTATTGTTTTTGGAAATATATAATATTTTGTATTTAGCTAGTCAATGTAATAGTTAGATTATTTTTCTCATATTTTAGCAAAAAATTGTGTAATTAGATAGAAAGTGTAATAGATAGGGCATTTTTAATTTCTCCCCTTAAATTGTAAATCAAGCCCCCCGGTGTAATAGTTAGGATTTATTTGCTTTTGCGTGCTTATGTGTTTATTTCTTTTACCACTTTCCTTAGAATTTTTGCATCTAGAATATTATGCTTATGTGTTATGTGCTCCTATGTGATCTTATATGTTTTTATATGTTTAATTTGCTTTTAATTCATGCTTTAATGTTTAATTCATGATTTATGGTATTCCGTCACCACACTAGTCCAACGCTAGTTGTGGCTTCTTTCTTTCCCGCTAGTCCAACGCTAGTGGGACTTTTTAGAACGGGCTAGTCCAATGCTAGACCCTTAGGACATTTAGTATTAGGTGCATTTGTGTGAGTTTCAAATCTCATTTCACACACTTATAGTTTTCTTTCCTATTTGGCATGATTTTATTATTACTATCATTATTATTATTATTATTATTATTGACACATTTTAAAATACATGACATTTAGGTTGCATTTCACTTAGACTTTAGGATATTTGTGTGATCCGACTAGAAATAGTCGTCTATTCACGTGGGAAGCAGTAGTGTACATGTCGTTCTTCCTTCCGTGAGTAGGAACATTTAGTCACGAGTTATTAGTCTCCCGTACCCGTCGTATTGCATACCCCTTTCTTTCTTTACTTACTATATATTATTATTTTCTTTTCTTTCGCATTGCATTTGGCATAGACACTCGTGACCCCCTCGAGGTCTCGACTCGGGTTTCGTAATTAATGTGATAATTCCAACCAAGTCTCGACGGAACATTCCGACCCTATCGATTCCCGTATATAGATTTAGGATTTGCATTCATATAGATACACCCAAACGCGATAGAACTTAGGATTAATTAGGAAAATTTTGATTAAACCTCGCAACTAGCCTCGGCTAGATAAAAAGGGTGCCTTAGGCGCAGGCCTTTGCCTTCCCTTTCTTCAAATGTGACTCCCAGACCTTTTTCTCTCATTTTTCGTAGACCGAAGTCGGAAAAGGGTTTTAATGATTTTATAAATTTTTTTTTAGTTTTGTTAAATAATTTTCGGGTGATTTGGTACACCCTAACTCAGTACCAAGTGGTGACTCCATTTTTCTTTTAAAATAAAACCCTTTTTGAAAAATTTAGTTGGCCAAAACTGTTGCATTTTTTAGTCCCGGCCTTATTTTTTTTAAAATACCATTTTTTTCTAAAAATACATTTTTTAACTAAACACTTGATTTTATCACACACACATCATTTTTTCAAAATTTATCTTTTCAAAAGGGATCTCGGACCGGATTGTCCTTTTCGGAACGCGACAGTCAACGACCCCACTAATACCCATTACCCACGATTTTTTAGGACGCGACAGGCCATGATGCATAGTGATAGTGGTACAATTAGGTAACAATTGTGGTTCACTAGATAGTGGTAGTAGTAATGGTTGTGTTTGATAGGGATGCTGCTGGTGTTGGTGCATAGTGATACTGGTGTATGGTGATGATGGTGGTAGCGTGATTTGGTAAAGATAGTGATATAGGGTGGTGGTGGAAGTGCTAATTAGTTTAAAACTTTGTTATCCCTTCCATATATCATCCTAAGATAACTAGTTTTATCCTTCATATAAGATTATTTTATCCCCTGAACAATGATTAATTTGGTTAGATGAAATAATTAAGCACATGTGTGAATAGCAATCAAACATTATAAAATAGGATTGGTAGTCCAACCCCGTGTTATTCCATGAATGAAACACTCTCTATGGTTTATTTGTGATAGTTTTTTTTTCCTTCTTTTGTGTAGTCTTGTTGATAGAAGAAATGTAAACCCTAGGATGAGATCCACCTAGAACCTTTTTTTTTATTTTTTTTGTTAAGCATGATGCTTTCTAGAAGATATTCTTGTTAAATCAGGATGTAATTCAACCCAACCAAACTCTTTGATTAGAACAAATTATCTAATTTGAACCAAACATGTTAAATAGCTTGATCCCATTTGAAGCTATCGAGAGTAATCAAACTATGGGCAACTCAACTCAAACTAATCTTGTTAAATAGAATTCTAACTTAATAACAAGAAGATCTCTATCAAACCTGTTGATAGCAAACTAGGAGATTGAAAAGATAAATTCAACTCAAACCAATTAATAAGAATATCTACCTAGAAAGCATAGACCGTCAGAAGTGACCTTGATAAGGCTTAACAGAGTTCTGCACAAGAATGAAGAAGAAACTCTCTCACAAGAGAAGACTCAGTTTTATTGATTCATCGAAGTTATGTCAAAGATGTGTACAAAGACAACCTTATATAGACCCAAGTATGGCTAAGAAATCCTAGTTAAAAGTCTTAATTAAAAAAAAATTGTAAACAATAAAAAGTTCTAAAAATAGCTAAAACAAACATAAAAAGTCCGATGATGATTGGTTTAATGACTGACTTTTCGTCCATGGCCGGTCATTGCTTTTTAGGCCAACAAAACAAGACAACCAAAACATGTTTGGTGCCTTGTCCATGGCAATGTTTCGGCCTCTTAAATACAATCGACATGCTGATTCTTGGACATGATTTTCCATGTATTCTCTTCATACTTTGAGCCTTTAATTATTTCAAAATATTTAGGTAAGTGATGATGCCTTTCACGGATCCTTGAACACTCAAACTTGAATTCGTGATTGTATGTGCGTACATTAACATATGAATCTTTGATGGATTACGCTCCACCACTTTTGGCATGCCTTGAACACTTCAAATCTTGAGAATATATAGATAGTTGACTAATCTTGGCAATGCATTTTGTAAGTCCTTCTTTAATGGCATTCCCACTATCAACCCTTGAGAATTCACCTCTAAACACAAGGATTTTGCCCTTGTTCCTTCAATTCCAACTTCATGAGAATCATCTGGCAAACAATTATTGACAAGGTCAGCCAAGTTCATATTAGATTCCCCTTCTTCGAAATGATTTGTTCTCAAATCTTTGCTCAAAGTAGATACTTCTCATGTTGCGTTCTCAAGAAGTGAGTTTCTAGATAATACTCACAATGAACTACTTTAATATCAGCATCCCTACATTCTTGTCGTGCATCACACAGTAGTTCTTCATGAATAGGTGCCTTGAGATTAGCATTAATGTACTCCTTTAATGGCACTTCAATGTCGGACTCACTATGCTTCTCCAATGGCAACTCCTCAGCTTCATTTGACTTCTCCAACGATAGAGTCTCAACTTCACTTGAACCAGCATTCACCATGGCACCATTGTCCACTGCAACCATAGCCTCCGTATTTGGGACATGCTTTCTACTCAACACTCAAAAAACAATATGCTCAATAATAGCCATGTTATGGGTCCATCTTGATTCCCATATAGAGTTGAGAAATCGTCATCTTGAATTTGGTTTGGACTTTAATGGTTTCTCTACCTTCCTCGAAATGACGCCTTCAGAATCATAATCATCAATTATGCACTACTTAGAAGATTGAGATTTAGATTTAGAACTGCTCTTTTCTACTCACAACAACCTTGAATTGAACTTTTCCAAATTTGCATTCACAAGCTTTAATTGATTTTGGAATTCTAGCATAAATAACTTGAACTCCTTCTTAGAATTATCTTCACTAGAATCCATGCTTAGAACTACAAAAATCAGTAAGAATATAACAACAAACAACTTTTTTCCCACTCAATTTTTGGTTTTTGGTTTTTCAAGAAGTATATATTACACCAACACAAATTCAAGGAAGTTTAATTTCCTAGAAGATCTTGGACAAAGAAAGTTTGAATCTTGAATTCTTAGACCAAGAAAAACCAAATCTTTAATCAGAAAATTAAGAAAATTCATATTTTGAACAATCTTTACACAAGAAACAAGAAAGTTCAAATCATGAATAATCGTTAACCCAGAAATATTGAACACAAGAAGAAAAATCTACGACACGAACAAGATTGATTAGAGGGAGATTAAACACTAGAAACAATCACAATAGAATACACAAATCAAAAGAAAAGATATATCTAGTTTTAATAAAGATACTTCCAAGAAAAGGATTAGAAAGCACAAAAGAAAAAAAGAATATATCCAATTTCAAGTACAACGTTAAGAAAATGGATTGAAAAACCTAATTACAAGATCCCAAAACTTTGGCACCAAATCATAGAAGAAACGCAAACCCTAGGTAGAGATTCTGCTAGAACGCAGTGTTCTTTACATAGGATACCTCCCCAAAGATTGCCTTGATAATTCAGGATATAAATCAACCCAATCAAACTCGTTGATTAGAATCAAATTATCTAATTTGAACCAAATTCGTTGAATAGCTTGACCCTAATCTAGCGTATCGAGAGTAACCAAATTATCAAATTTAGTCGTCTAGACTCAAACCAATATCATTGAAGAAAATTATAGCTTAACAACAATAAGATCTCCATCAAACCTATTGACATCAACCTAAGAGATTGAAAAGAGAGATTTAACTCAAATCAATTAATAAGAACATCTAACTTGAAAGTATAGACCGCCGTAAGAATACCTTGTTAAGGCCCAACATAGTTTTATACAAGAACTAGGAAGAAACTCTCTTACAAAAGAATACTCAATTTTATTAATTGTTATTTAAAAAATGTGTACAAAGACAGTCTTATAGGCCTAAGTATGTCTAGGAAACCCTAATTGAAAGTATTAACTAAAAAAAAATTGTAAACAATAAAAAGTCCTAAGAATAGCTAAAACAAACATCAAAAGTCCAACAATGACTGGCTAGATATTTATAGCTGATTATTGCTTTTTAGACCAAGAAAACAAGAGAACCAAAACAGTTCAACACCATGTATGGCATCGGATATTGCTTTCTATCCACACTTCAAATTGATGCATGGTTGAATCCACGACAACTTGTTCATAATTCTTAGATTGATTCTTGGACATGATTTTCCACATATTCTCTTCACATTTTGAGTCTTTAAACATTTCATAATGTTTAGGTAAGTGATCATGCCTTTCACGGATCCTAGAACACTAGCTAGAATTCGTGATCATATTTGTGAATACCAACATAACAGTCTTTGACGGAAGCATCTCTACCTCTTGTGTCGTGTAACACCCTACAAATTCATACAAAACCATTTAATTCACGTTATGTCCATTAGTAGAAAAAAAAAAGAGGAAAGAAAAGAAAAAGGAAAAATCGAAAAATCACACTAAAAGCAGATTTCTTTTATTTGGAGGTTAGTGTTAATTCTTGATTAATTGGTTGGAAGATTACTTAAGTTAATTAGGTTAAGTAAATAAGATTCTTTCATTTATTGAGTGGGACACCTAAGTAGCAAATTTGGCTTAATTTCATTGGACCTTTAGTTGACAATTGTGTTCAATTTTGACTAACCAATTTCACCATTTTTCTTGCACTCTTGACCGGTTGAACTTATCTCAATTTTGACCCAAAAATCTCACTTATTTTCTTGCCTTTTTCCTTTCCTCTTGGCCGACGTCTTCTTCCTCTTTTCTTTCCTCTTCAACCGCCATTTCCTTCTTACTTTCTTTCCTTCTTTGATCAATTTTTTCTACCATTAAAAGTAAGCTTACTTTGTTTCCTTGCGCTACCTTCAACTTAAGTAAGTTATTTGCTTTGAACTCTTGATAATTTCTAAGTTTTAGGTAGCCTTTTTGTACAAGTTTAATGCTAGACTCTTGTTATTAAACTTGAAGATTGAAGTTTTGAAATGAAGTTTTACTTGTTAATAAAGTGTTTTCTTGGTTAGATGAACTAGTAGATAGCATTTAAATCTTGAAATGATATGTGTTATATGTTGAGTTGTTGAAGAATCTTGGGGTTGAAATCTTGAATTGATTGGAATTTGGAGTGATTTGATGGTCAATTTAGATATAGACATCATACCACTTGTTGGAAATTGGATTGGTTGATTGATTTCTTTGCAGGTTAAAATTTTGGGTTAGTCCAATTTTAGGAGAAATGCTGCCGAAATTTCGGTAAAACCTAAGAAGTAAAAATTGAATAGGCTATGATTTAAAGCTATATAAGCTGTAATTTAGTGATTTGAACGTGCAGAAAATTTCAGAAAATAAACTATTAGTGAATCAAATTTTTCGGGCAAAAACCCTAAAAATTTCAAAAGCTCTACTTCTAAAAAAAAAACCCTAAACCCTAGGGTGAACCCTAAACTCTAAAACCTTAGAAATTAAACCCTAGAAAGAATTGGGGTATTTCTCAAATTTTCTTATTGAATTACTTAGATTTTAATTAGGTTTTTATAAGGCCATTTCTTTTGAATTTCAGGATCCGAAAGTGAATCCCGACCTTTCTACGAAATATTTTCCTAAGCATTTTAGGTGAATGTTTCTGCGTGTGCATGTTACATGAAATGATATATTATATCTGTAAATATTATTCAATGACATGTGCTAATTGAGGAAATGTGTGTACTTTATCACACCTCTTCCGTTAAATGTTATATGCTTTATTGCTTTAATGTGATTGTTTATGTATGCGATTTCCGTAGTTAACCTCACTGTTATTCCACGGTCAGTCAAACCTGGTGTGTTCGGGGTGACATAAGGTGTTGGGTGTTATAGGCGAGTGTTAATTTCATATTTGAGTAAAGTCCTCGAAGAGGCTAACTTAGAATTGAACTTTATGAATAAATTTAGACTTTTGTGGCTAAATTCACCGTTACTCCATGGTTAGTCAAACTTGGTGTGTTCGGGGTGATATAAGGTGCTGGAGTTATAGGTGAGTGTTATTCTTTCCTATTTGAGTTAAATTCCTCAAAGAGGATAAATCTGGATTGAATTTTATAAGTATCTCAGATATGAGCTATTATCTCAGTCCTAATACCAATGTTATATATTTCAATGAATGATACTCCTGCAGTTGAGCTTGCTCCCGTAGTGAGCGCATTTCTTCCTTTGATTATTTGACACTTCACATTGCTTATTCATTGTTTATTAAATTTGTTAATTATTATCATTCAATGTTTATTAGTTTATTGGTATGCTGCTTGATTGGAACACTCACTGGGCTATTATAGTTCACCCTTTTCCTTTTGTTTTCTTTGACCAGGCTTTGAGTACTACTAAGACTGGCAAGGAAGATCTAGAGACTTTAGAAAATATTTTGGGTAGCCATATGTTTAGGGTACTTGTGTAATTATGATGTATATTTTGGGAATATAAACACTCAAAAAATACTTGTACTGTTAAGTTAACTTTCTGGAATGTATAAATGAGTTTTATATAGGAGATCAAGTGAGTGCTCTTTATGAGTCTTGGCGAGAGCCAGGCAGGCAGTCCGCTAAACCCTTTGGTGCGCCCCAAGGTAAGGTGGGGCTGTCACAAGTGGTCTCAGAACTTAGGCTTGAATCTTGCCTTTAGTTCTAAAAGTGTTTGTGTGTTAGGTAGGAAATTGGGGTTGAGTCAGTTACTCTTAGGCCTGATTGATTTGTTTTTGAAACATGTAGGTATGTCTGAGAGCGGTCAGGGAGAGGCATCACGGCCATTTGATATGGCTCCGATACAGCAGGAATACCGTAGGAGACCGGTAGTTTGATATCGCAAGGGACTGAGACATCTCTATCGTACGTTTTCACTTGTTCGCCGAGTGCGGCCTGCATGTGGGTACTAGAGGACATACTCCTACCCTGATTATGTCGTACTTTCATTGATCGAGAAGAGTAGACTGGTTGGACGTGCGAGTGATACCTCCTGGGCGCACGTTCATGAGTTAAGAGAGATGGTGAGAATTCAAGCCTAGAGGATCCAGGAGCTAGAGGCTGCTATTCAGGAGGAACAGTAGAGTACCGATACTTTCCGAGTGTAGTATCAGGATACGCGTGGCCGACTCACTCGTGTTGTGCGGCATGTTCAGGATCAGACTCGATGTCTTGTAGATGAGTGTGGCTTGATGATAGACCGCGTACTAGGCAAGGTACGAGACGAGACACAGCATATAGGGTCGGAACAGGCCGTGCATCCACCTCTTGGGGCCGAGGAGGCTCTTGAGGATGAGCCAGAGCGAGAGCTCATTGAGGACGTGAGCTCTGCAGGATCAATACAGTTAGGTTAGATCGCTAGATAGGAATATGGACAAAGACTTATGTTAGTTTTGTTATGTTTTGTATGTGTGATATGTCTTGTATTTGAACTTTTGAAAATGTGTAAACTGAATTGCCTGTATATATATGTGACTTGTTTGGCATAAAAATTTAATTTCCTTGTTATTTTTGAATTTGTGCATTTTGAAATATTTCTCATCACTTATTACGTGAAATTGAAATAATTCATTAATATTATTATAGAATATTAGGTCATGAGTTGACGAGGTCGTGGTAGAGACGTTCCCGTTGCCAAGACCGGGATGAAGGCACTACTTTGAGTGTAAATCCTACTTCTAGGGCTGACCCAATGGTCGTAGTACTGAATCAAATGACTGACGTTTTGACTCAACTTGGAAATCGGCAAATCCAGCAATAGAAACCAGATATCCTCATAGGAACCCCGTAGTAGGGGAGGATGCAGCTCTAGAAAGATTTCAAAAATTTAATCCTCCTAAATTAGCCGGTGGTCCAAATCCTAAAATCGCCGAGAAATGGTTAGAGGATATTGAGAAAATCTTTGCTGCCCTGAAGTATACTGATGAAAGGCAAGTGACATTTGTTGTATTTCAGTTGGAAGGTGCTGTCACCCCTTGGTGGAATTTGATAAATGTCAAGTGGGAAACATATTAGACCCCGAGAATGTGGGCCAATTTCACTAGAGAATTTAAGGAGAAATACATTCCTGTATGAGTACAGGAGAAACGAGAAGATGAATTTTTGAAGTTGAGACAGGGATTACTAAGTATAGCTGAGTATGAAGCTCAATTTACCAAACTATCCCGTTATGCTTCTGAATTAGTGGCCACTAAACGACGGAGAAAAAGAAGATTTGTTCAAGGCCTAAATTTGAAAATTCAAGATACCCTCGCTGTTGGTACCATTGAAACTTATGAAGTCGCGGTGAAAAAAGCGCAGCAAGTGAAAGAGACAAAGTCCTTGGTTCAGACGGTGAAAACGAGGAAACAGGGAAGCACTAGTAATTCTCGACCATCAACAGGAAATGTTCCAACCTCTAAAACGGAAAGAGGAGCTAGAGGAGTGAGAATTGGGTAAGGTACCCAACCTGAAAGGACAAGAGGGGCTCCGATGGGAAGAACTCCGCCAGGAAACAAATGAAAGGAGGACACTCAGAAATGAACTCAACCTTTGGCGGTTCAAGTTACTTGCAGATACTATGGTAAAGGTAATCATACTGAAGAAAATTATTGGAAGAAAAGTCGTAAATGTTTGCTTTGCGGTAGTGCAGATCATTAAATTAGACAATGCCCAAAATAGACAGCCAGTAGACTGGGTATAGCTCAGTCGGGGCACAAGAATCTTGATAAAGCCAAAGAAAGTGGAAACAAGTGAAAAGTGCCAACTCGAATTTACGCTCTAGACAAGCAAGATGCAAAGGAGTCGTCAGCAGTGATTGAAAGTACGATTCTTGTTTTTCACCGTCTGGCTAAACTGCTAGTAGATCCTGATTCTACTAATTCATTTGTGAATTCTTAGTTTATGACTGTTATAGAAATATAGCCTATTAAATTATCTTATGAATTGGAAGTGAGGACTCTTACTGGGGACCATTGCTTGACAATCGACCTTGTTTACAAAGATTGTGAGCTTTGGGTAGGAGAGAGAAAATTTCTAACGAACCTCATAGCGTTGCCTATTCGAGATTATGATGTGATTTTAGGCATGAATTGTCTAACCCGGTACTGTGCTTCAGTTAAATTGTGGGACGAAAGTGGTAGAGTTTAGTATACTTGGAGAACCTATCTTAAGGTTGGATGTAAAGAAAACCCTAATTTCTTCGAACCTTCTTTCTGCCATGCAAGCTAGGAAATTGATATTCAGAGGGGCAGTGAGATATCTTGCTTATTTAATTAATACCCCTGAAGATAAAGTGAGACTTGAAGATGTGCCAGTGGTAAGGGAGTTTCCTGATATTTTCCTGAAGGAATTAAGCTCCTTACCCCCTGAAGAGAGAAGTGAAATTTGGGATAGAATTGGTGCCAGGAGTCGCGCCAATATCTAAGACACCATATTCGCATGTCTCCTGCAGAACTTGGAGAGCTTAAGATTCAACTCCAGGATTTGTTAGAAAGAGGGTTTGTCAGGCCAAGTGTATCACCTATGGGGAGCTCCAGTGCTATTTGTAAAGAAGAAAGATGGTACTCTTAGGCTTTGTATTGACTATCGAGGGTTAAATAATGTCACCATAAAGAATAAGTATCCTTTACCTCCATATTGATGAATTGTTTGACCAATTGGAAGGAGCCGTAGTATTTTCCAAGATGGAATTTAGACAAGGATACTATCAGTTGAAAATTAAGAAGAAGATGTACCTAAAACTGCTTTTAACTCTCGATATGGTCATTATGAATTTGTAGGTAATGCCATTTGGATTGACTAATGCCCAGCGGCCTTTCATGGATCTGATGCATAGGGTTTTTAAGTCATACTTGGATCAATTTGTGGTGGTATTTATTGATGATATTTTGATATTTTTCAAGTCTCATAAGGAGCATGAGCAACACTTGAGAATTGTGTTACAAATTTTGAGAGATAACAAGCTATATGTCAAGTTCAGTAAATGTGAGTTTTGAAAAAATCAAGTGTCATTCTTGGGTCATGTAATCTCCAGAAAAGGAATAGCGGTAGATCCCTCTAAGGTTGAAGTAGTGGTCAATTGGAAACGACCTGAGAATCCAACTAAAATTCGTAGTTTCTTGGGACTAGTTGGATATTATCGACGATTTATTAAGGATTTCTCGAAAATAGCCACCCCACTTACTGTTTTGACCTAGAAGAATGTTAAGTATAATTGGGATGAACGATGTGAATAGAGTTTCAATGAACTTAAGAAGCAATTAACATCGGCTTCGGTGTTAGCATTACCAAGTGGGAAGGAGACTTTCAATGTGTATACGGATGCTTCACGGGAAGATTTGGGATATGTACTAATGCAAGAGAAACAAGTAATTGCTTACACCTCCTATAAGTTAAAGTCTCGAACCTCCTATAAGTTAAAGTCTGAAGGAATTACTCCACACATGATTTGGAATTAGCAGCTGTGGTATTTGCATTCAAGAAATGGAGACATTATTTGTATGGAGTCACTTTTGAGGTATACACAGATCATAAGAGCCTGAAGTATCTATTTTCTCAGAAAGAGCTAAATTTACGGCAGCGCAGATGGGTGGAATTATTAGAGGATTATGATTATACCATTAATTATCATTCGGGTAAAGCCAATGTTGTCGCAGATACCCTAAGTAGGAAAGTTCAAGTGGCTAGCTTGGCCATCCGGTGAGTGGAGCTTGTTAGAGCAACTTAGCGAGAGCAACCCACAGATAGTTGGTTCTAAAGTGATTTGTGGAAACATAAATGTACAATCTGAATTGTTGAACAAATTAAAGAAACTCAAGACAAGGATCCTATGTTACAAAAGCGAATAGAGAAAGTCCAAAGAAGGCATCTTACCTGAATATAGTGTTGGACCGAAGGATTGTTGAGGTTTCGAAATCGGATCTTTATACCAAGGGATGAAGGGTTGAAGAGAATAATTTTGGATGAAACTCACCAGTTCCAGATACACTGTGCACTCGAGTAGTACAAAGATGTATCAAGATCTGAAGAAACTTTATTGTTGGGACAACATGAAGAGGGAGATAGCACAGTATGTTCAAACTTGTCCTACGTGTCAACAGGTAAAGGCCGAACATCAGAGACCGTCAGGGCTTATTACAACCTTTGAAAATTTCGAAGTGGAAATGGGAGCATATTACCATGGATTTTGTTTCTGATTTACCAAGAATCCAAAGAGGGCATGATGTTATTTGGGTAATTATTGATCGACTTACCAAATCTGCTCATTTTCTACCCATGAACATGACTTATCCTTTGAAAAGCTTACCCGAATGTTTATTGATGAAGGTGGTTAGATTTCATGGAATTCCAGTAAGTATCGTCTCGGATCTGGGATTCCTCGGTTTACTTCTCGACTTTGAAGACAAATGCACGAAACTTTGGGAACAAAATTAAACTTTAGCACGGCTTATCATCTCCAAACTGATGGACAGTTCGAACGAGTGATCCATATTTTGGAAGATATGCTACGAGCAAGTGTGATGGATTTTGGTAGCAGTTGGGATCAACATGTAACCTTGATTGAGTTTGCTTACAACAACAGCTACCAATTCCTCTATCCAAATGGCTCCATTTGAGGCATTATACGGAAGGAAATGTAGAACACCTGGCTATTAGGATGAAGTGGGAGAACGAAAGATTTTAGATCCGAAAAGAGTACCATGGATAGAAGTAGCGTACGAGAAGGTTAAACTTGATACAACTAACGACTCCAAACTGCACAGAATCGACAGAAGAGTTATGCTGACCATCGAAGGAAGGAGTTGGAGTTTGAAATGGGAGATAAGGTGTTTCTCAAAATCTCTCCATTTAAAGGAGGCATTAAATTTGGAAAAAGGAAGAAACTTCAACCAAGATACGTGGGATCATTCAGAATCGTTAAACGTGTCGGCAACGTTGCATTACCAATTGGAATTGCCTTCACAATTGGCTAGAATGCACAATGTCTTCCATGTGTCTGTCTTGAAAAGTATCACCCGAACCCACGACACGTACTTCAACCAGATGAGATTGAGTTTGACGAAACTTTAGCATATGAAGAGCAGCCAGTTCAAATCTTAGATCGAAAAGTGAAAGAATTAAGAAATAAACAAATTCCTTTTGTCAAAGTCCTCTGGAAGCATCATGACTTAGAAGAAGCCACCTGAGGAAACAGAGAAGAGATACGGAGAAATTATCCCAAGCTATTCGAAAATCAAGATAGAATTTCGAGAACGAAAATTTTTTTAAGGGGGTGAGGTTGTAACACCCTAGAAATTCATACAAAACCATTTAATTTACGTTATGTCCATTAGTAGAAAAAAAAACAAGAGAAAAGAAAAGAAAAAGGAAAAATCGAAAAATCACACTAAAAGGAGATTTCTTTTATTTGGAGGTTTGTGTTAATTCTTGATTAATTGGTTGGAAGATTACTTAAGTTAATTAAGTTAAGTAAATAAAATTCTTTCATTTATTGAGTGGGACACCTAAGTAGCAAATTTGGCTTAATTTATTGGACCTTTAGTTGACAATTGTGTTCAATTTTGACTAATCAATTTCACCATTTTTCTTGCACTCTTGACCGGTTGAACTTATCTCAATTTTGATCCAAAAATCTCACTTATTGTCTTGCCTTTTTCCTTTCCTCTTGGCCGACTTCTTCTTCCTCTTTTCTTTCCTCTTCAACCGCCATTTCCTTCTTACTTTCTTTCCTTCTTTGATCAATTTTTTCTACCATTAAAAGTAAGCTTACTTTGTTTCCTTGCACTACCTTCAACTTAAGTAAGTTATTTTCTTTGAACTCTTGATAATTTCTAAGTTTTAAGTAGCTTTTTTGTACAAGTTTAATGCTAGACTCTTGTTATTAAACTTGAAGATTGAAGTTTTGAAATGAAGTTTTGCTTGTTAATAAAGTGTTTTCTTGGTTAGATGGACTAGTAGATAGCATTTAAATCTTGAAATGATATGTGTTATATGTTGAGTTGTTGAAGAATCTTGGGGTTGAAATCTTGAATTGATTGGAATTTTGAGTGATTTGATGGTTAATTTAGATATAGACATCATACCACTTTTTGAAAATTGGATTGGTTGGTTGATTTCTTTGCAGGTTAAAATTTTAGGTTAGTCCGATTTTAGAAGAAATGCTGCCGAAATTTCGGTAAAACTTAAGAAGTAAAAATTGAATAAGTTATGATTTAAAGCTATATAAGCTGTAATTTAGTGATTTGAACGTGCAGAAAATGAACTATTAGTGAATCGAATTTTCCGGGCAAAAACTCTAAAAATTTCGAAAACCCTAATTCTAAAAAAACAACCCTAAACCTTAGGGTTAACCCTAAACTCTAAAACTCTAGAAATTAAACTTCAGAAAGAATTGGGGTATTTCTCAAATTTTTTTATTGAATTATTTAGATTTTAATCAGGTTTTTATAAAGCCATTTCTTTTGAATTTCAGGATCCGAAAGCGAATCCCGATTTTTTTACGAAATATTTTCTTAAGCATTTCAGGTGAATATTTCTGCGTGTGCATGTTGCATGAAATGATATATTATGTCTGTAAATGTTATTCAATGACATGTGCTAATTGAGGAAAGGTGTGTACTTTATTGCACCTTTTTAGCTAAATGTTATATGCTTTATTGCTTTAATGTGATTATTTGTGTATGCGACTTCCGTGGTTAATTTCACCGTTATTCCACGATCAGTCAAACCTGGTGTATTCGGGGTGGCATAAGGTGCTGGGTGTTATAAGCGAGTGTTAATTTCATATATGAGTGAAGTTCTTGAAGAGGTTAGCTCAGGATTGAACTTTATGAATAAATTTAGACTTCCGTGGCTAATTTCACCGTTACTCCATGGTTAGTCAAACTTGGTGTGTTTGGGGTGATATAAGGTGTTGGGGTTATAGGCTAGTGTTATTCTTTCCTATTTGAGCTAAATTCCTCAAAGAGGATAACTCTGGATTGAATTTTATAAGTATCTCATACCTGAGCTATTATCTCGATCCCAATACCAATGTTATATATTTCAGTAAATGATACTCCTGCGATTGAGCTTGCTCCCGTAGTGAGCCCGTATCTACCTTTGATTATTTGACACTTTACATTGCTTATTCATTGTTTATTGAATTTATTAATTATTATCATTCAATGTTTATTGGTATGCTGCTTGATTGGAACACTCACTGGGCTATTATAACTCACCCTTTTCCTTTTTTTTTCTTTGACCAGGCTTTGAGTACTACTAAGACTGGCAAGGAAGATCTAGAGACTTTGGAAATATTTTGGGTAGCCATATGTTTAGGCTACTTGTGTAATTATGATGTATATTTTGGGAATATAAACACTCAAAAAATACTTGTATTGTTAAGTTAACTTTCTAGAATGTATAAATGAGTTTTATATGGGAGATCAAGTGAGTGTTCATTATGAGTCCTGGCGAGAGTCAGACAGGCAGTACGCTAAACCCTTTGGTGCGCCCCAGGGTAATGTGGGGCTGTCACATATCGTGCCTCAAACACTTCAAATTTTTTAGAATAAGGATAGTTGACCAGTCTTGGCAATAGATCTCATAAGTCCTCTTGTAATGCCATTCACACAATCAAATCTTGAAATTTCAACTCCAAACATAACAATTTTGCCCTTAATACTGGAATTCCAACTTCATGAAGATTATTTGCAAATAGTCATTGCCAAGGTGAGCTATTTGTGAATAGTCGTTCCAAAAGGTCAAGTTTAGTCTGGTCTTGTCTCGTGTTCTGTATCTTGTTTCTTATATTTTTGTTGTTCATTATTTTGCTTTTTCCTTGTTATTTGTGCACATTTCTCCATATGTTTTATTGTATTTAATATCATATGTTTTCTTGAAATGCAGAAGACTTAGAACATATGTTGGAAGGTTTGAAGATCACAAAGGATGTGGCAGTGCGATACACGCGGAATTATGAATTGACCAAGAACACTCTGAAACCAAGTTCAACATCTCGTTCAATTATTGACAAGTAATGAACCGTGATCCCAGGTAACCAAGACGAAGAGTTGCTTGTCTTGAATTTAACCCTTCTTCGATGAAAACAATCTTGGACGAGCTCTTATGCTTAGTATAAGTGAATTAAAGTAAGCCTACCTAGACGACCTATAGGACCTTGATCAAAACAAGAAGTAAAACTCTAACCCAGGGTTTGGTTGTCACAAGACAAGTTTGATAAGACTAGAAGTAGTTCTTAATCAGCAAAGAACTAAGAATAATCTCAAATTGGGAACGCACTAAATTGATGAATAATCCAATGATTAAAATTCATCCCAGACATGCCTTTGAATAGGCTCACAAGAGAATTCTAGAACTTAATTATTTTACTAAACTACTAAAAAATGAATTCTTATCTAATTGCACAACTTAACATAAAGTGACTTGTAACTAAATTAGAAGTCTTAACAAAACAGAAAATAAGTTTTAGAATGTGCTATTAAACAAGTTGCTTTAAGGCTTAATGGTCCATAGCTCTTCTTTTGAACACATTGGACTTTTATCAACTTGTCTACATCTCCATGCTATTCACGAATGGATTGGTTACATCCATATCCTTGGGTAGATTATTAAGTAATTCTTGGATGGATTAGTTCACCTTATCAACCCATAAGAACATGATGAATTTTTGTGATGGACTGGATTTAGCCCCAGTTGTTTCCTTTCTTGTAAGTCCATAATCAATCCGTGCAATACTTCCTTCATCTTTCTTGTCCTTGAATGAATCATTGGACCAACTAGCCCTTGCAATGGATCTTTATCGTAGACATGCTCCTTCGAAGCTCCTTGGACTCCATCATTCTCTTTTTTCTTGAAATAATTCGCCCTCGAATCACCTACATCATACCAAAAAAAAATCAGCAATATTAAATTATCACTAACATTACCATACTCATTAGGCAAATCTATATTGTATGCATTATATCCTATCCTCTTGGATACTTAGAATGGACCATCACTTAGGATTTTCTTTGATTAGGAAATCTCTCCTTACACATATGCATTCACACCCATCACCAAGTTCAAAGATGACTCTTATATGCCCCTTGTTTACTTGTTTGGCATATTGTTCAATCTTTTTCACAATATTAGCTTCCAACTTTGCATGAAACTCCCTAATAAATTTAACTTTTGCAACTCCCTAACAAATTTAGCTTTCCTTTTATCATCTAAATCTGCACGTTTGTTAGTAGGCAAAGGCAAAATATCCAAAGAAATTAAAGGATTGAGTCCATGCACAACTTCAAAAGATGAGTAAGAAGTGCTAGAATGAACACACCTATTATAAGCAAATCCAATTATAGAATGAACACACTCTTGTCCACAAATCTCACTTATAACTATCTTAGATTTTTCAAGTGCATCATATGAAGCAAATTTTTCATCACCAATCACCAAATACAATACTTGAACAAAAGGTAGACTAATTCTATGAATTTCCTCTAATTTTCTCTAGAATGTTGCATCTATTAAGTACTTCTCCGCTATTTATCTATATTTTGTTCTTGATATTTTGAGCTTCAACCATTCCTCTGAGAGAAAAGTCCTTCCTAGTCCAATCCTGTAGAGGAATATGAAAAAAAGATAGCAAAAATAAATAAATGATAATAAAAGTTGTAATCAAAATGAAAAGAGAAAAGAAGTATATTACATGTTTCAGAATGCTTTTAATTAGAATGAAATGTGTTGCAAACCAAGTTATAACTAGTCTTAAGAGTTTTTTTTTAATCTATAAATTTTTTTCATCAAAGGATAACAAATCATATAATTATAGATAACCGGTATTACTTTTTGGCTTTCTCTTTGAAATTTTCAACAAGTTCAAAATTTTCAATTTTTTTCCAACATTAGGCCAATAGAATGAGCTATATAAGACCTACAAGATTATGCGTGTATTTTAGCATTAGAAACTTTCATGCAGCATTATAATTGGATGCGTTAGCAATAACAACTTGGATGATATTCTTTGGACCAACTTCTCTCACTATTAATACATCCTGTGACTGACATAAATTGGTATCTTTCACAACTTAGAAGCATCAATGAATCTAATAAACATTTTCCCCTCTAGGGCATGAAAATTAAAAGATTTATAAGACATTTTTATGATCCATCCATCTAGTTGACATTATTGTTCAACTTTTTGATGATCTTTATGCTTTAAAAAAAATAAAAAACATTTCTTTAAAGATGATCAGCAAATTAAATCCTAAATGATATGTCAAAACTACGTTCTTTTACTCTATGAGGCTATTTTCGTTTGTTCAGATTAAGTAGATTATAAAAAATTAGATTTTTCATAATCTAAAAGTTGTTTTCATTTGCTTAGTGAAACTAATTAAAAGTTGATATTGGATGTTCTTAGAAAAACCTGTAAAAGCTGATTTTTGATTAAAAATGAATGAAATGACCTAAATTGTTAAACATGTGATAATTTAGGAGAAGAGAAAATTGCAGTTTTGTTACCAAATATTTAGGGCATTGGCAATTTCAACCCCTCAAGTTTGGACAAAAGCAAATCTAGTACCAAATGTTTCAATATTTCTACACACATTTAGTCCTATTGATAAGTTTTCTTAAAATCTTATCGGAATCTGTTCACGCGATACTCACTTGACGGTTATAAAAGTTTTCAAAACAATTAAGGATACACATACGAATGCACTATCTAAGCAGATTTTTTTATTTTATCTGCTTATTTATTATACAAATTTGTGCCTTCAATGACAAATTACGGTAATTAAAATTATTTTCTTTCATCTAATTCTTTTTAAAAAATTTGTAATTGACACATGAGTATCACGTGACCGGATTCCGATAAGATTTTTGTAAAATTGTTCAATAGGAATAAATATGCTAAAAATTTAAAACATTTGGTACTAGATTTACTTTTGTCCAAACTTTAGGTACTGAAACTACCGATGCTTCAGACATGTGGTACCAAAACTGCAATTTTCTCTTTAGGAGAATAATAACCTATCTTTAACTTAAATTAACATTTATAAGTAGAAATATTTTTTTAAAAAATTAAACATCAAATCGACTTTATAGTATTACCTTATATTAAGGAATAAAACAAAAGTGTTTTAATGCTTCAATTACGATATGGTTTGAAATACAAAAATTTATCTCCCTCGATGATGATTTGATAAATTTCATCATGAATTCTATTTCTCACAGAATCCATTTTAGTATCGTCATTTTGAACTCGTGATCCGTGTCGTAGCCCATTAGTCAATTCTGACTTAGTATCATCTGGCATTAAATCCATATCGTGATCATACTTTTCAAATTCAAAACCATTTGTTGATTCTCTTATGATAAAATTATGGATAGCCATTGTATATGCCACTGATGCAACTCGAGTAGAAATATCATAGTGGTGAGGTACTCCAGTATGCAATAATTTCTACCTTGCTTTCCAAACTCCAAATGATCGCTTTATAATACTTAGTGATGAATGTGTATGATTGAATATTTCCAAAGCATTTTGTGGCGGCTTATGTTGGAATTCAGGTAAATGATACTTTTCTTTTTTATATGGTGCGAGAAATTTGGATATCTAGCATCAACTAAAAAAAATTTGCCTGAAATTAAAAAGATAATATTATGTTAAAGAATATAAAATGATTTCAATATATAAACTTAACCTCCACATGGCATTGAAAACTTTTTAGATTCATCATGCATTGTAGTATAAAATATTCTAATATATGTGCATTTTCTTCTCAATCTAGCACAACAAACGTAAAACACGTATCAAAATCACATGCAACCAAGAAATTTTGGTGTAGGATAACCTTTTCTTCCAATCTATAGAAGTTGTTGTCCTTTAGCTATGGCTTCTTTAGCTATGGGTACTTTGATATGTGTTTTATTGACTACACTATAATCCTGCCAAATAAATTATGAGTAACAATTTTTTAATATTGGAGTCACACACACACATACACGTGTGTGTGTGCAAAATGAAATTTGTACACATATTAACTTGACATATGGCCAATATCTTTGATTTCTTCGAATATAATTATGGACTATAGAAGTTTCTTTGGGCTTTATCCAATCCATTGACATTTTAATAGTAGCTGCAAGAACTTTATAAAAAAAATTATGAACAGCAGAATGTGAATGCTGAAGAAGTTCTTGCATCTCTATGCTGCTCGAGGAGAGACCCAATGTCATAAAAAATATAGCCACCATTTCTTTCATGCTAGTTTGTCTAGTTTGTGTTAGACAATATTGATTTTCTAATAAATGACAAAATCGCAAGAACACATTTTTTTTACATTCTAAATTGTTCATGATAATGCCTTGGATGTCCATTTAATATTTCCATCATCCATTTCCAATCCGTGTGTATGGAATGGTTGTTTAGATATGAATGTGTCAGCATGATTTGCTATCACCTATGCAACTACATATGTTAATGCATTTGGATTAGCTATTTCCTTATCCAAAAACTCGATTTCGGTCTCATCACCATCTCCTACCTATTTATAATGTTAAATTCATTCCAAACAATTTAATTTAATGCAATAATCTAATTTAAATTAAAAAATGATAAGAAACTTTGCAAGCCAAGAATTGCATAGAAATATAAAAGTAAATCAATAAAAAAATATAAAATTTATGATCATATGTAAAAAAAGAGATGTTTAGTAATTATTGGTACGTAACAATATTCCAATGCTAAAAAATTAAAAAAATACATAAAAAAATCTAATGATATTGTCTAGACCAACCATTGTAGATGTAAATCATCATCCATTTTTTGCCACAAATATCTCCCTATAGAAAAGCTTCAGGAACAAATCACACACAAACATATATAAATCATCTACTTTTCGCATCCTTAGAAGTTTAAGTGACATTGAAATCACCTCAAGAATCGAACTACTTGCTATGTTATCTTTAATAGTTCTCATTTTAGCATAGCTAGTTTCAATTGCATCTATTATGCGATGTAGGGATTTCTTCAACTCAATAGCAGCAAAAATCTTCTTTTGCCCTTAATTTTTTTTTCTGATAAATTTTTTTCCTTTTCTGGGTAACTTTGGTAATATTGGCATTGATAGTATCATCCTCAGATGTATCTAGGTCCACACCCTCATTAGTCTCATCCTTTTGTATGTATGGTGTAGGTTACTTAAATTGGGTGTCCATACATTTTCCCCACTAGCATGAACTATATTGAATAGAAAATCTTGTTTCTCTAGTAACAGTGGTCATTTTTTATGAAACTTAGCACAATCGTGAAACATCTTCATGTTACATGTAATTGATTAAAAAATATATTTAAGAAAACTTTGATATGCATTAAAAATTTAAAATATATTCATGTCTTTATTTTGCCTAGCCACCAAGAATCATCAGTATCAACTCTATTTTTGTTATAATCCCACCCTAGTCCAATCTCATCTTTAAGCATTGCTTTCCATGATATCCATCCTTTTAGGTTGTCCTAACGATTTTTTAATTGTTGTTTTCCATAATTGTGATTTGTTTGTTGCCCAAATTCTGTAATAACTTTTTGTCAACCATTTGGAGCGAAATAGGTACCAGATCTATATCCATCTTTTACAACTTGTACACAAATCTCAATGAATATTTCAATAATAGAATCACTCCAATCAACTTTTTTGCATGGGGATCCTGGAGCAATCTTGGTCTTGCTGTTTACTTTAGATGAAGTTTCAATCTTATTTTCCATATTCTAATAATTCCCAGATCACCAAACTTAAATTTATCAAACTTGTTTGAAAACATATGAAGGAAAATAAAAAATGCAATACACAGAAAATAATGCAATTAATGATCATACAAATTGAATTTAGCACATGGCCATCTAAACCAAAACATCATTCCTACACAGAGTACAAAACCAACATATCATTCCTATACAATTACATTATGTTCTATATTAATTACTGTTGGCCATAGAAAAAAAATTATTGTTACCAATTGCATTTATGTATATTCCGAAAAAAACTTACTCCATTTCCAATCCAATCCATATGTATATATATTGTAATTTTTTTCAGTGAAAGTTAAAAACTTAATATGTGCTCATTTCTTCAATAACAAAAATAAATAAAAATAACTAGGATAATCTCATGTCTTTAGCAACAAAAACCAAAAAAAATTAATAATATAAATGTCATGTCTACTGAGAAATTTTGTATAATGTATTTGTATGCCCATATAGTTGAAACGTATGGGTCCATTTTAAAAAAAAAAACCCTTAACTCACTAAAAAAAATACATGAATGTGTTTAGTGAAAATTTTAATTCAAGATGAAAAAATCGTTAACTCACTACCAAAATATATGTTGACATTCCACTATGTCCTCTATTTTGTTTTTTGTCAATTGAAACTATAAAATTTTCATTTATTATTATGATCAGAGATATTAACAATGCTTGATTATACATATTAGGGGATACTAACAAATTACGCAATTCATGTATCTACAATAGATCCCAACACAAAGAGTGATACCTGACTAAAATATGTATTACTTCAGTATAATTACTATGAATAAATTTCATGCATACTATTATCATCTATAAACATGAATAAAATTTTTATGTCTTAACACATAATTTACAAAAAATATAAAGCGTAAGAGAACTTTATCCATAACAGGTAATCAAAACACAGACTAGCCTAGAAAAAATTCTCCCAATAAATTTTCAATCTTTTGTCTATTGACTACAATAAATCCAAATAAATGATGATAAAAAACAGACCAAAGGAAACTGCAATAAATCCATATGAGAGAATATAGACCTTAAAACAAGGCGGTTAGAAAAAATTCTTTGAATAAAGTTTAAATCTTTTGCCCGATGAAAACCAAATTCAAGGAGGACTATCGCAAATCTAGATGAGAGAAGTTTTTCTGTTTGATGAATTCAAATAATATAAATAATATAAAGATTTGCTATGAGTTGAATATGATGAGAGAAGTTTTGGCATGAGTGGAGTGATACAGGACAAACGATACAAGATTAGTTCTCATTATTTTGTAATGTAATTAAGTTTGGAAGGATAATTTTGTCCAATAGAAATTGAACATTTAATCAGAATCAGTCAACGCAACCCTTGGGTAGATTTTTAGAATTTGCTTTTTTAGCTATTAAAAAAATTTATAATTTAAATGAAAAAGTAAACGAGAACATCTAAAATTCCAATTTTTAAGAATTAAAATATAAAATCAAGTAAAATAATCAAACTAGAACACCCCTATGTTGATTCATTACTAATAAGAAAACCAAATGTCTCGTAGCAACACAAATAAATGAAAAAAATATGAAGTTGGTGTTTGTGTACAAAGAACAATTAAAAAAATGCAAAATTGTCTTCGACGTGCTTTGGGCTTTTTAATTAAAATCTACAAATAAGAATGACAAATTTTGAAAATATTCTTGCCACTTAAGAGTAACCCTTCTACGAGTTTTCTATTTAATCATTCTTTTATTTCCTCAAATTTTTTGATAGAAAAAGTGATTTATTAGTCATGAAATAAAGTCTGCAGCAAGTGCAGAACTAACAAACGGTGGAGGAAAGTTTCCCCATAAGCAACAATCCAAAAGGTTAACAGCATGTTTAGCTAAGAGATGAGCAGGACGATTTAATGATCTATGAATCCATGAAGCTTCCCAAAGCTTGAAGTGTTGAGTCAAAACAATTGCATCAGCTATCAATAGTCTACAAGAAGAATCATTAGCTTCCAAATGTTGAATCATTTTGATGACCTTTTGTGAATCACCTTAAAAAACCACACGATTGAAATTCAAATCGTGCACTAGTTGAATAGCAAATTTTACTGCATAAGCTTCAATCACATCTGGCTCCAAAATCCCAAGAATCTTTTTAGACAATCCAGTAATGAAGTTTGCATTGTCGTCTCTAATGACGACACCAACTCCAGATGAACCATCATCTTTAAAGACAGCCCTACCAAAATTTGCTTTTACAAAACCTGTACTTGAACGAATGCAATGTAGCATTAAAGAATCTGAATTTTGAGAGGAAGGTAGCGCTCTTTCCACTTTTGAATTTGCATGATGAAATTGTTCTAGAAACGTCATCGACAAAGAGACTAAACCGAGAGGATCTTAGTAGGATCAGTCAAAAAGAGCTCTATTACGATTATTCCATAAGTTCCAAAGAATAATACATACCAGTTCCATCTCATTGCTTGATAAATTGAAGAGAAGATTAGGTATCCAAGATGTCACTTGCTTGGCTGAATACAAATGGAGCTTTGGCTTAAGAACTGAGAGCCGATGATTGTATTGCAACAAGACACTTTAAGAAAGCATGATCAATATCGTCAATTGGAGCATGACATAAAGGGCAAGAGGTATCTAGATTGAGCCCTTTAGATGAGAGTTTTGTGTTGGTTGGCAGAATATCTTTACAAACTCTCCATAAGAAGATTTTAACTTTCTCTGGAAGGTGCAAATGCCATAGCCGGGACCAAACACCTTGCTTCATGCTCCTACTACATGATGTTAAACTCTCCTAGTTAGAACCTTGCTGGTTGATCAGGTGATATACACTCCTCACACTAAAGAATCCATTCTTGGAGAAGTGCCAAATCAGCTTATCCGAATTGCTGGTATTACCAATTGGGATGCTTTGGATTAATTCAACCTCATCTAGCCAAAAAAGTTCTTGCAATAAATCTGTTTTCCAGGCTTGGTGGTCAGCATCTATCAAACAATCAACTATCGAATTCTCTGGTAAAGCCAAGGAATGCAAGACAATCTTGAAAGTAAAAGGTTGTGGAAGCCATCTATCTTTCCAGATTTTAATAGCCCTGCCCGAACCAACTTGCCATTTGCTAACTGCTTCTAAATATTTCTGCACTTCACATAGCCCGCGCCAAGACCATGAGGGTCGAGAGCCTTCTTGAGCCTAGGAAAAATCAGTATTAGAAAAATATTTGGCTTTGTATACCTGATAAAGAAGGCTACAAGGCTATGTAGTAATGCTCCAAGCTTGCTTAGATAGCAGTGCGAGATTAAAAGTTTTAAGTTGCCTGAAACCCATTCCTCCTTCTTCTTTTTCAGTGCAAAGTTTATCCCAACTAACCCAGTGGATTGGTTTGGCCTTATTTCCATCACCCCACCAAAAATTACTCATCAATGATTGAATATCTCTTAGCAACGAATCTAGATATTTGAAACAAGACATTGAATATGTTGGAATTGCTTGAACTACAGCTTTCAGTAAAATTTCTTTTCCTCCTTTCGATAGTCTTTGTTCATTCCATCATTGGATTCTTTGCTAGATTCTGTCCTTGATAGAAAAGAAGATCTCACATTTGGAATGACCAATAACAGTGGGAAGGCCAAGGTACTTCTCGTGCTTAGCAACTTCTTTGATATTGAGAAACTGAGCAATGGCGTTCCTAGTTGACAAATTAGTATTACTACTGAAGACAATAGCAGACTTCTCCAGGTTGATCTCCTGGCCAGAAGCATCCTTATAGAGTTGCAAAATAGTCTGAATATGCTGTGCTTCTTGTAGTGATGCCTTGCCAAATAACAAGATATCATCTGCAAATAATAAATGTGAAATCTTGGGGCCATTTAGTCCTATTTGAACTCCTGAAATTTTACCACATAATTCAGCTTCTTGCAACAAACAAGAGAAAGCTTCTACACAAATGAGAAATAGATATGGAGAAACTGGGTCTTCTTGTCTAATACCCCGCTGGGGCTTCAGATAGCCAAATTGGACACCATTGAGTTGAAAAGAATATGAAACAGTAGAAAAACAATTGTAAATAAGATCAACAAAAGAAAAATGAAAACCTAAAGCTAACATCATTTTTTTAAGGAAAAGCCAATCGACTCTACCAAAAGCTTTACTCATGTCTAGCTTAACGGACATGGATCCCTCTTTGCTTGCAGACTTGGATTTAAGAGAGTGATTGATTTCGTATGCAATCAAAATGTTGTCAGTAATAAGACGACCTGGGATAAAAACAAATTGGAAGGGTGAGAGAATTATTGAGAGGATCCTACTTAACCTATTAGCTATAACTTTGGAAGCTAGTCTATAAACTACATTACATAAACTAATCGGACGAAACTGAGTAATATTGGATGGACTTTGGCATTTGGGAATAAGCACAATGAAAGTGAAGTTTAGCTTTTCATCAAAAAAGGCCATTGTTAAGAAATTGAAGAACACATTGGATAACATCTTTACTAACAATGTGCCAAAATTTCTGGTAAACTATTGGAGACATACCATCATGGCCTGGGGATTTAAAAGGATGCATTTGATTTAAAGCTTTTGTTACCTCTTGAGGGGAGTAAGTCCGCATCAGTGAGTCATTCATTCGTTTTGTCACCTTTGTTTGCACCTTTTCCAAAACTGCATCAATTATCTCTATGGGTGGCTTAGAACTGGAAAAATACCTCCAAAATGATCTAAAATTATATTTTCAAGGTCATCGTGAGAATTGCACCATTGCCTGGCATTGTTAAATAAGCCATTTATATGATTCTGCTTTCATCTTTTAGATGCATGAGCATGGAAGAAAGTTGTATTTCTGTCCTCTTCACAATACCATAAAGCTTTACTCCGTTGTTTCCACATAGTATTGTCCTTGTCCAAGATATTCTCCAACTGGTTTGTTAATGTACCTATTTGAACCTTAACTGCATCAGTGAGATCTCCTTGCTGCAGAGTAGCAATTTTCTTCCTTAATTCACTTGCTGTAGAACAGACATTTCCAAATTTTGCTTTGCTCCATTGTAAAAGACCAACTCAGCATTCATCAGTTTTCGTTAACAAGTTAACATATGCGTTGGATGATGATGTACTTTCCCATGATTGGCAAATGACAGTTTCACAATTGTCAACCTTAATCCACATAGCTTCAAACATAAAACGTTTGGTCGACCTCTTCCTGTGATTAGACTTTGAAAATTGAGTGGCATACTCGAAACTAAACACCAAGGGCAGGTGATCAGAGAATACTGAGTGTATGTGCCTGAGCTTAGTTTTAGGGAAAAGGTGAAGAAAAATCTTGAGTTGCACAAGCATGATCAAGTCTAGCCCTAATGGTATTTGAAAAAGTCCGACTGTGCCACCATGTGTACAAAAATCCCTCATATCCTAAGTCACACAAATTAGAATCCATCAGAGCTTTATGAAAATTCATAATTTGCCAATTACTTCGAGGACCTGTGCCCTGAAATTCATTCTCATTAAGTACTTCATTATAATCACCAATACAAAGCCAAGGAAGTCTTGAGAATGTGCTTAGTCATCGAAGAGTATCTCAGGACATTCTCCGTTCTGAAGGCTTAGGATGACCATAGAAGCTAGTCAATGCCAAGTAGAATTTGGCATATAAACAGTAGCATCAATGAAATTATCAGCAAAGCGATTCAATGATATATCAAGATGCTTCCTCCATAAAAGAGCTAACCCACCAGAAGATCCTTTAGCATCTACACTGATACCAAACCATCCAATTTGTTGCTTCAGTTTCTCCACAAATTTATTCGAACACTTAGTCTCTATTAGGAAAACTATTGAAATTCTTTCACTTCGGATCAGACTTCAAAGTTCTTGAACTGTGCGGGAGTTTTTCAACCCCTTACAGTTCCAACTTAAGAGACTCATGGCTCTCGGCGGGGCTGGTCACTAGCCTCCGCTATTACTATATCATCTAACGAGTTAGAGCTAGAAGTCCTCATTCTTTTGAGGTCAGAGACATCTTCCATATCGATGTCATCAGATAACCGCTTAGTTTTTTTGCCAGACTCTTTGATTCGTGAAGAAAGACTTGTGGAGGACATCGGGGATATTTTAAGATTGCCATTGCATTTGCTCTGCTTAACAGTACTTGCTAAAGCTCGTAGCTTATGAATGTCTGAATGTTTTTTCTGTTAAGCTAGTGATGCATCAATTAGGAAAAATTCTAGCAGTTGAAGAGTGGAAGAGCTATTAGCAGGTTTGGCTTGAGTTATGAATTTATTGGGCAAAGATTGTTTAGCCACTGGTAAGGTAGATGTAGATTTGGTGAAATTTGGGATCGAGTGGTCTAGAGTAGGTGATTGTATGGGTTTGGTAGTAGGAGTTATGTGTATTACATGCATAGGTGGATTGTATGTGGATATGGTGGAGCTAGGCTCTAATGAAGACGTAATAGGAATAGCAGTGCATAATTGACTAATGTGGGGTCGAGAAGGAGTCGTAGTAGGAACATGAGTGCAAGATTGGCTAGTGTAGGGTTGGATAGGAGTTAAATTAGGGATTTGGTTTAAAGAAGATGTTATTGATGGGACACTATTTTTGGGTTCTTAGTTTTTGGGTTGAACCGAGTTTTGAACAGGTGGGTTGTTGTTGGGAATGGAGAGTTCACAATCGGTATTGTTGAGTTGTGGGTGTTTTGTTTGGTTGGGGGTAAACAACAACGAGGCTCCAGTGTTCTTAGGTTGGGTATGATTAGTGGTCTTGTTGCCTAACGCAAAGGTAGGAGATGTATTTTTGAATAGGACTCCGTGGCTATCCAGATCACGATACAAATCTGAAGATTGTCTGTGATCAGAGTTTGAAATCTCATGAAAATCCAGATATGAAGATTCAGTTGGTTGCTTTCCCTTATCCCATGCAAGAAACACGCGATTCTCCTTATCCCTTCTGTTGGAATCTAGCCGTGAATAGTGTTGGCCAGAAGATTGCTTTTCCATTTTAGCTTGAAGCCAACCACCGTACTGGAGATTGCCGGTCTCACCGGTTGATGACTCGATTTTCAATTCACATTCTCTATCACCATGGCCAATTCTCCCACAGCAAAAACAAAAGTAAGGGAGCCTTTCATATTGAAAAAGCACCTTGTGAACTTTGCCTTCAATATACAGATGCATTACTCGTTTAATCGGCTGGTCTAGGTGGAGCTTCACACGGATACGAAGGAATTTACCCCAAGAAAGTATATCACCTTGTGATTCTCGGCCTTCATAAATCCCCAACTTATTTCCAAGAAATTCTGCTGTTTTTTTTGCATTCATCTAGTTCAGGGGAAGATCAAATACACACAACAAGAAAGAGCAAGTGTCCAGCTTTATATTGGTTGGTTGAATGTGTCCTACATAATCAACTATGACAAGCAGATGATTATCAAAACACCATTGACCTCCGGAGGACACTTTCTTCTTATCAAGCATGCTATTGAATTTAAAGAGGAAGAGATTGTCTCCTATTGCAGTATGAGTGAGGCCTTTGGATAGACTCCAAGCTTTCTTCATCGTAGCCATCAATGCTTCACCATTAAATTGTCTTCTGGTGAAAAGTTTGGCTAATAGGCACAGCTCACTTGCTGAATTATTCATAGCATCAGCATTATAAGGCAACATATTCACTTCCTCTTCATTGTCTCAAAGACGTAACTTTTCACACATTCTTTCTAGTTCTTCAGGCATTGTCATGCCTCGAAATGACACACAGTGGAGTCGTTGACTGTCGTGTCCTGAAAAGACGATTCTGTCCAAGACCCCTTTTTGAAAACAAAGGTTTTTTAGAAAAACAGTGCGTGTGTGATAAAAATTGAGTTTTTTGTAAAAAAAAATGTGTTTTTTTTTTTAGAAAAAATGGTATTTTAAAAGAAAACAAGGCTAGGACAAAAAGTGCGACAGATTTGGCCGACTAATTTTGAAAAAGGGTTTTATTTTGAAATAGAGTCGCCACTTGATATTAAGTTAGGGTGTACCAAATCACCCGAAAAATAATTTAGCAAAATAAAAAATAAAAATTTAAAAAATATTTAAAAATCCTTTTTCGACTCCGGTCTATGAAAAAAAACGAGAGAAAAATGTTCGGGAGTCACATTTGAAAAAAAGGAAGGCAAAGGCTCATGCCTAAGGCACCCTTTTCACCTAGCCGAGACTAGTTGTGAGGTTAAATCAAAATTTTTAAAATTAACCCTAAGTTCTCGGATGTATTTAAATGAATACAAATCCTAAATCTAAATGTGAGTATCGAGAAGGTAGAAATATCCCATCGAGACGTGGTCGAGATTATCCCATTAATTGCGAAACTCGAGTCGAGATCTCGAGAGAGTCACGAGTGTGAATGTAAAATGAAATGCAAAAAGAAAAGAAAAATAATAATATAGATAATAAGTGGCCAAAGAAAGTGGGTATGCAACATGACGGGTACGGGGGACTAAATAACTCGGTGACTGAATGTTTCTACTACGGAGAGGGGAACGGCATGTACCCACCGCTTCACACGTGAGATAGACGACTATTTCTAGTCGAATCACACAAATGTCCTAATTTCTAAGTGAAATGCAACCTATATGTCATGCACTTTGAAGATCATGTCAAAATAAATAAATAAATAATAATAGTAATAAAAATCATGCAAAATGGAGAGAAAACTAAAATGTGCATGAAGTGGGATGTAAAAATGCACACGAATGCACCTAACACGAAAATGTCCCTACGGGTCTAGCGTTGGGCTAGCCCGTTCTAAAGGAGTCCCACTAGCATTGGGACAAGCGGGAAAGAAAGAAGCCACAACTAGCGTTGGACTAGTGTGGTGACGGAATACTATAAAATCATGAATTAAATATTAAAGCATGAGTTAAAAGCAATTAACATTAAATATATAAGATCACATAAGGAGCACATAACACATAAGCATAATATTCTAGATGCAAAAATCCTAGGGAAAGCGGCTAAACAATTAAGCACGTAATCACGCAAAAGCACACAAGCCCTAACTATTACACTGGAAAAGTTAACTACAATTTTAAGGGGGAAAAAGTAAAATGACCTATATATTACACTCGCTATTTAAAATACAAAATTTAACGTATGAGAAAATAATCTAACTATTACATTGACTAACTAAATACAAAATATTATATTTTTGTCAAAATAAATAAAATTTCAAAAATACGTAAATACGCAAAAAGAATGTAAAATAAGCAACAAGTAATAAATAAATAAATAAATAATGCATAAAAATCACATTCGGGCACATTCGGGCACATAAAGAAAATTTAACAAGTAGTAGGAATATCTTTTTGAAAATCCGGTACAAATACTTAAGAAAATGAACACACGAGTCAAGGCATCTCAATATAAATGAGTAAAATGTAAAATATATAAGTATTGATAAATTCGACTAAAATGTAAAGCCTAGGAACCCAGGAGACTAAAAAGAAATTTTTATAAAGCTTAAGATGTAAAATTAAAAAAATGCCAATTAATCGAAGGGTCATGATGCAAAATAAGGCAAATTAGAGGGACAAAATAATAAATTTCAGCAAAAAGTGGGGCAAAAAACATAAATTATAGGACCTAATTGAAATAACATGAAATCTGAAAGGGTCAATCTAAAATTATGGAGCGCTAGAATATAGTAGCACAAAAATATTAAGGGGCATACTAATGTTATTCAAAAAAGTCCTAAGGGTTGAGATATAAATGACTTTCTTATAATGAAATAACCATAAAAGAAATCCCAAACTAAATTAAAAAAACTAAATAAATTCATCTGACTGAACAATTGATTAAATTGAAGCTAGATTGATTAATTAAAATAATTAATTAACTAAATTAAGAAAGGCAAATCAAGACAAAACTAATGGTTTATCAAACTAAATAAATAAATAAAAACAACTAAAACCAAAAGGCGAAAATTCCCACCCCAGATACTCAATCAGATGCTTCACTAAAGTTCAAAAACCAATTCCTTTTTTTTTTCAACTGGTGCGAAGTTTTCCAATTCAAGTTCCAAATTTTCAATCTCTTTCTCTATTTTTCTATTTTTTCTCGATTTTCCTTTTCTCTCTTCTAGTCCTCTTTTGTTTCATTCTCTGTCTCCGTTTCTCTCTTTTTTCTTCTTTTCTCTATCTCCTTCCCTCTTCCTCTCATCCTCATCGTCTCTTCTTCATTTCTAGTATCTGTGTTTTTTTTCACCCCCTTCCCTCTCTTCTCTTCTTCCTCTGTATATTTTTTTTCTTTTTCTCTTTCTTTTCCTGGCTATTCTTCCTCTCTCCCGAAGTTCCCCTCTCTCTCTCATTTCGTTTCCTCGGTTCTCTCTATCTCGCACTCTCTTTCTTCCTCGCTGATTCTCTCTTCACTCTTCGTTCTTTTCTAATTTCTCTAGCTCTCCGTCTTCTCTCTTTTTTTTTCTTTTCTTCTTCAAACTAGGTTCTCTCAAAACCAAAAAAGAATTTTCAAATCCCTCAATCAAATCCCAAAACCCACTGATTAAATGGCATGAAAATTAACTAGGAAAGAGTGTGAGAGCTTTACCTGTCTGCTGAAGGACTAAACGGCAATGACTCTGGCAGTGGTCGAGGAGGTTCCTGTTGACTGATTGTGTTGGTGGAGGAGATGACTGGCTTGGTGGATGGTCACTGCGATTGCAAGTGGGTGGCCGTGAGTGGTGGTCCTGGGAGCTTGGGCAAGTGGTGCTAATTCACTGTTGATAATTCAAATTCAGAGGAGTTTGGGAATATTGATACTCTTGAGCTTGCTGCTACTGCATGGTGGTTGGTCTTAAATTGACTGTGGGCAGTTGGGGGTCGTGGTGAGGTGAAGACTACGATTTGCGGCTATTTTGATTGGGATTGTGAGGGTGGCATTGACGATAATCAGGGAATCGGTGATCTGTGTTATGTTTCTGCAGCTTGGTCTGAGACTGGTTGTCTGATTGAAGAAGCTGTGAATTGGTGATGAGTGGATGGCCTAGTGTGACTATGTGTAAGCAGGTGGACTTATCTGGGTGGTTTTTGTCTGTGACTGGAGATTTGTCTGTGTTTTCTTTGGTGGTTGCAGGGGAGGGGTTTAAACTAGAGTTTGGTCCTGTTTGTGTAGCTTTGGGCTTAATTGCTGGGTGGTTTTTGGTCTAGGGAATATGAGTTAACGGTGGTGGGAGGAGGCTATTAGGTGATTTTCTGGGCAACTTGTGGTGGAGTTGTTGGGTTGTGGTTGATTGAGACTTGGAATTGTGCTTATGATCCTGTTGTTTTCCAGGCTTGCTGTTTGTTGATGAGTCTATTGTGGGTTGAAGGTTGAGAGGCACTGGAATGGGGTTTTTGACCTGTGTATGCAATGTGTGCATTTATCAGTGTCTATGTGTGTATATATGTGCGTGTGAGACCGTGTGTTTAGATTGTGAATCTTTGTGTGAATGTGTGCGTCTGTGTGTGATGTACTGTGTGTGATTGTGTGACTATGCGATTCAATGTGCGAAATGGTCTGTGAATCTGTGATTTGTATGCGTGAATTTGTGGTTTGAGTGTGCGTGTGAAGTGTGTGTAAATCAGATTGTGTGTCCTGATGGTGCCTGTGCATGTGATTGTGTGAGGATGACTGCATGTTTAGCGGTGTGAGTGTGTGTGACTGGAATGGTATATTAGTGTGTGAATTTGTGGCCTATGTGAATGGGCGTGTGAAATTGTGCTACAGTGACTATATTGCTGGAATGGTGTGATTATGTGCTTGTGTGTGTGTGAAGTGGTGTGACTGTGTGTGAAATTGACTGTGTGATGTGTGTAGTGTGTGTTTTGTGAACGTGTATGAATGTGTGTGTTTATGTATGTGAGAAGTGTGTGTAGTGTGTGAGAGAGAAAGGTGAATGTGTTAATGTGTAAAGTAGTGCAAATGGTGTTTGTAGTGTGTGAGAGAATGTGAGTGTGTGAATGTGTAAAGTAGTGAAAATGGTGTGTGTAGTGTGTGAGAGAGAATGTGAGTGTGTGTTCTTGGTGTAGTGTGTGAAAACTTGAAGACGTGTGGTGTGTGTTCTTGGTGTGGTGTGTGAAAACTTGAAAATGTGTGTAGAAAAAAGCGTGTGTTCTTGGTGTGGTGTGTGAAAACTTAAAGATGCACTAGCGTGTGTTCTAGGTGTTCTAGGTGAAAACTTGAAGATAAACTAGTGTGTGTTCTAGGTGTTTTAGGTGAAAACTTGAAGATACACTAAGACCTAGTAGGTGTTGTTGGTGTTCTTAGTGTAAGAGAATAAAGTAAAAAAAAAACAAAAAAAAAACTAAAAACTCTACCTAGGCTTTTTATTTTTTTCTCTCTTCTTTTCTTAAAATCCCTAAGTGGGGGTATTTATAGTGCACAAAAGACTTATCTTCCAAGAAATGACTAAAAGACCAAAACACCCTTGACTACCAAATTATAACTTTATCCTTCTTAAAAATCTATTTTCTCTCACAAAAATGAAAAAAATTAAAAAAATGTAAATAACAAATTTGTTAATAGAAATTCACCCCAAAAAAGTTAGAAAAACTTAGAAACATGCTTAAAACCTAAAAAACAATTTGGGACTCAAAAATTGGTGAAAAATGAGTTTGGAATGTGAAATGACACTATTGCTCTTGAATAATGAAAATATATAAGAAATAGCTATTGGTCTCGAAAAATTATGAAAATTAAAAATAAGTTTAAAACTCTAGGAAATGCATTTATGACTCAAAATTGACGAAAAATAAATTTAAACTATAAAATGACGATTTTATCCTTGAATGCAGTATTTACAGAAAAATAGCAAACGTCTCCAAAAAAATCAAAAAAATTTAGAAACATGCTTAAAGAATTAGAAAAATAAATTTGGGGACCTAAAATGAGCTAAAATGGTGTTCATGAGGTGAAATTACTATTTTGCCTTTGTGCTGGTAAAATATAAAAAGAATATCAATTAAATTCGAAAAAATTACAGAAAATTAAAAAATATATATGAAAGTAAAAATATGAATTTAAACTGTCCAAAACATAATGAAAAAGTATTTACAGATAAAAATTACTATTTTTCTCTCAAGATTATTGAAAAAAATTAAAATTTGGACAAAAAAAAATATAAACATGCCCCCAATGTTTGAAAAATAAATGGTGTGTCAAAATTTAGTGTCTACAGTCATTTTTGAGATAGTGAAAACAGTGAGAAAAGCGGACAAGATGCGAAACAAAACTACTGAAAAAACTCACCTTCAGCGAACCTGCATAAAACAAAGAGAAAACAAAAAACCTTTTTTAACTGATAAAGAAATATAGGAAGCAAGAGATATTGTAAAGAAAAAAAGGAAAAAAACAAAGAAGCTTGTGGTGATTTCGAGATAGAAGGGGATTGATTGGATGGAAATAAATATGTAGTTGAGCAAAAGTTTGAGGACTGGAGGGAACAATGAAACAAGACTCGGACTTCCACTAGCAGCTAGGGAAGAGAAAAACAGCCTACATGAGCAAGGAGAAGACCCACAGAGAGCACGGCTTCCCATGGGAGATTTTATTTCCTCAATTGATATGCCAATAAAGGCAATGTTAGAAGAGGTGATTACCATTTTCATCCCCAATTTCGTCCGTTATGTTTTTCTAAAACCAATTTAGCCCCCTTATTATCTTAAATTTGACTACTTCCTTCAGGTTGGCACAAATTCACCAAATTGGAGATAGGTAATTCTGTTACCCAATTGCGTCCACATGCCCTCACGAGAACCAATTTAGCCCATTATATCCTTGAGTTTGACCACTCCCTTGGCAAAAATTCAATAGATTTGCACACAATTTTATCATGCATCCTACCTAATTAGGTGAAATAGATACGTAAAGGACTAAATTATTATACATTTCGTAAACCTGTAGATCAAAATTGACAACACAAGGGGCTAAATTAATTTTTCAAATAACTTGGTGGACCAAATTGGGGACACCCAAATGATAGTGGTAGGGGTGGGCACGGAGGTAACCAAATTCTAATTTGTTGGATCAGTAATTTTGAAACCTTAATCCACCCTTAATGTATCTGAGTACTCAATGTAATAGGGGCGAATCATAGGATACCGGTTCCTACTAGTATTAGTTCACAATTTTAATCCGACCATTAAAGTATATTCTTCTACTATTTTGTTATATATCAAGTTTGAATAGTTACGACAAAAGTAACATGTGATTTAACATCTTCCATTTGGAGTAGCATTTTATATTTAGAATTTCTAACATTAATTGGTATTTGTCATATAGATCACAAGATTTTTACATTCTTTGGCAAATTGTCACATAAAATTTAAAATTATTGCTAACAAATTAAACTGGCAACAAAACTATTTAGTATGAATAAAAAATTCAATACCCTAAATATGAAAGATCACAATCTTTATACCTGCCACTAAATTGACTTGACAATAAAAGATCTTTTACATGCTAAACTCAAATTTATACAACATGTCAAATATTAATTTTCTCAAACATTAAATTGAATGCCGCAGTATATGCCAATCTCAAGTGTCCAACACATATTAGAATCAAAATATTTAACTGATAAAATTAAGTTCGATTACAATTTTAAGTACAATTTAAACTGGAAACACAAATTAAAACATTGAGCATCAATAATATTTATAAATTACAAGATGAACCCTAATTTTTAAAATATTTGTATAATATAACTTGCGGGTCGAGTACTTGAGAGTTTTTTTTTTTCATGATCTGTATCCATATAAGTATCCATATCTGAATTTTTCGGGTACCTGACTCTCTTCTGCTTCGCTGTGAAAAAACGGATTGAGTATCCTACTATTCAAAATGGAGCAGATTGGGTTCCTCGGATTTTCGGATAATCAAGTCTTTTTAGCCCACTCTTAGAGAGGATTGTAATGGCAATGAAACTGGCCAAATTCATGAAATCATATGTCAAATAAAATTAAGGAAGAAAAACAATAAGCCCTAAAACTGTTTGTCATTAGCTGCCATATATGACATGAATATGGCAGTTTAGATCTTTATCTAATTTTTTTTTGTTCAATAATATCTCATATAAAATTACAATGTATTAATATAAAATTATATAAAATCATCTCTTTCTATTTAGTATTACGAAGTAATTTTATAATAATACTATTTAATTTTGTATTAGACACAATTCGACCAAAAAAAAAAGTTTGGACAAGGATCTACGACGTGAGACATGCCTCGACCCCAGCAACGTGTTCCATTCTTAACCAGAAAGACCCATCCACATTCTTGAAAAGGACAAAAAATTAAGAAAATAAAAATTCAGTAGAGACAGTGGTCATGGCTTCCACTGCTACGCCCTCTCCTTCAACTTTATCTTCTGTTTTATACCAACAAGAACTCAACCCAAACATCACTTCTTTTTCTTCATCAATTTCCTTTAAACCTCATCCCCATTGCTTTAATCCCACAAAATCTCTTTCCCTCTTTCCTCTTGTTCTTCAGTGCAGAGAGAGAAAATCTCAATCATCACTATCATCGTCATCTTCATTAGGGCACTGGGGTGTTTCCTGTAATGGGTCATATTCAAAATCAGCTTTTGTGGTGGCTGCTGTGGCTGCTGTGGCTGATGTGGCTGAAGCTGTGGAAGAGCAGGCAGGAGAAGGTGAAGCTGCTGGTGGCGGTGGAGTGGCTGTTGCTGCCCCTCCTACAAAACCCAAAAAAGGGAAAGCTGCATTGCCTCTTAAGAGGGACAGAGTATGTATTGTGTAGCTTTTTTTTTTTTTTTTTCCTTCCATTCTTTTTCCTTTTTGAATGATCTTTTTGGTAGTTTTGATGATATTGGATTTGGGTTTTGCTGAATTGGGTGAGTTTTGCATCTGATTTCTGGAAGGTAGTGATGAAGATCATGTTTTTACGTGCATTTTCAATGGTTTTGCTACTCTTTTCTTGTTTTTATGCTTTCTTTGCATTGTTGTTCAATGAATTCACTACTGTATAAAATAGTTGGCTGAGTTTCATGGTGGGTTTAACTGAATTTTTCTATTAATTCAAGCTTTCAGTATAAACTTGAATGCTTAAACCCTTTTAGTCTCATTAAATATCCTTTTTTGAAATGGCTTTTCTGGTGTATTTTTAATGATATGGGATGTGGGTTATGCTTAAACCCTTTTAGCCTCTGTTGTTTTAGAATTCAGTGATAAAGATCAAATTTTAGATCTATTTTGTGGTTGCTTTGATTAAATTCTCTTGATTTCCTTTCTTTACATTCTTCTTGCAGGAATATAGTAGTATTAAATAGTTGCTAAGTTTTACTGGGGTATTTAATTGAGTTTTCCTCTTTAAAAATATTTTTACGACTGTGTTGTATGGACTTTCCTCCTTCCCGTCCATACCGCTGTCGAACATGATATGATACTGGCACTGGCATGGGATTTGTGTCTAACACTTCATGTGAAGTTTCAATCAGAGAAAGTGGAGCAAGAAAAGGGCGTATCCAGATTGAAGCAACTCTCTGTGCATAAGTTAGATTTTGATTCTAATGTGGATGCTGTGTTTGCATCTCTTTCCTGTCTTTCACTTATAGGCAGTTCTTCTCTATGCACCACTATAAAATGATTTTCAGACATGTATATTTAGCATTGAACATGAGCCATACAATTATTAAGTTGGTATTATGTCATAATTTTCCTTAATATATTATAATTTTTAACAAGGATACAAAACACTCTAGCGATGTCTGAGTCTTCAGCCGTTTTTCTGTCTCCTAGCTTTTAGAAAATTAACAAATCTGACAATGAGACACATTCCCATACCCAACGCCATGTAACATTGCTGGGCCCTTTACTCTTGGCTATTCAGTTACAAAAAATTACTACTTCAGTATATTTCTGTTTTGTCGTTTGTATGCTTCCTTGAGTCATGATGTATCTGCTAGTAAAGGGAAGGGTTGCTGGTCTTAGGTTGCCCTGCATTTTGAAAAGACATGTAAAATAACTCCTATAAGAAGAAAAAGAGACGGCATGTAAGAACTCTTCTTCATACTCCTTGAAGTGGCAGTGTACATTGTTCTCATTTTCATCTTTTCGATAGAGCTATGAATTTTCTTTGTGGCCTTCTAGTTATAGATTTAGGAGGAGAAATTGCTTGTTGAAGGATCAGTTTATGGATTTATGAAATAATTTCTGGTTGGAATGGAGTTTTGTTTGTCTGGGAATTCGTCCTGCACCTCCCCACCAACCCCACCTCCCCCCCCCCCCCTAAAAAAAAAAAAAAAAAAAAGTACATTGTCAGATCAAGTTTACTTGCTTCTTTTGGATTTTTCAGATGAGGTCCAAAAGATTCTTGGAAATACAACAACTGAGAGAAAACAAGAAAGAGTACGATCTGAGGACGGCAATATTGCTACTGAAGCAAACCTCTAAGACAAAATTCGTGGAAACTGCTGAAGCAAATTTCCGTCTCAATATCGACCCAAAGTACAATGATCAGCAGCTTAGAGCAACCGTATGTTTACTAACTCATTGTCTATTTGACGCTTTAACTAATTTGCGCAGCTATATGATGTTTTTGTGTTTTAGGTGAATTTGCCAAAGGGAACTGGGCAGACAGTTAAACTTGCAGTTCTTACCCAAGGTATCTCCAGTTTACTTCAGTATTTATTTCGACTGAATAGGAAAATAAGCATTTCTTTATTCGATAATTTGTTAAAGATACATTACTGAGGATTTGACTGAAAGATGCTTGAGGGTATGGGGAATATGAGAGGACATCTCTAGGTGTTGAGAAATTTACTTTCAGTATTTAATTTTCCGTTGTCCATGATTAACCACGATGTCTTATCCAATCGTGAAATCATAGCAAAACTAAGTGCTTTTACAGAAAGTTTGTGGGCATACTTGTTCAGAAAGTATATCATTTCTATACTTGTGGGGAAGATGCTGAACACAATATTCAAAGATATGTCTTTATCTTATATGGAGTACAACATGTCAAGATATGTAGAATTTGAAAATTTTCTAATTTGATCAATGCATTGATGTTTTTCTTTGTTACAACAAAGCTTAACTGAAGACACAGAAATGGGTCATAGTAAAATACTTTTGAGAACTACATTTGTGTGATAAATTTTTATCACATCTGAATGGTGCATGTTTTCGGTTTCCCCAACCAAATCTTATCATAAGCAGTTGTGGTGAGAGAAAATGCTTTTGGCTACTGGATGTGCTTAATTTTGTTGATACGATTGTATTGTGCACCCAGGTATCATAAACATGCTTCATTCATGGTTTTTACTAATCCTTTGCATGATCCTGCTGTATATCGTGATAGCATCTTTCACATTTAACACACCTACGCTGTGATGTCAGAACAGTTTCCAGTATAAGGAGCAAAATGTTGAAAAGTTACACGAGAGGCAAATACAATAATTTAGAGAAATAAAAAGTAACATGATGAATCAACCACCTAATGTTTTGTCAACCATGGCTTATTTATCAAAAAGAAAGTCTTACTTTACCTTGCACTAAATATGTTACACATTTGAATGCCCTTGTTCCAACCATGGCCTGTTTGTTAAGAAGAAAGTCTTACATTACCTAGCTCTAAAAATGTTACACATTTGAATACACTTCTCCTAATACGCGTAGTTTGCTCTACTTGAGGAGCATCACTTTTCTTCAAGGCTGACATTGGTTGCTCTCAAGGAAGAATGTTGATTTCACATAAAGGAAGAATGTTGATTTTGCATGAGCATTTGAACATCACTTTTGTTTTTGTTGTTTGGAAGGACGCTCCACTTTTGCAGAGACTGGAGAGTGGGGTTTTTTTTTTTTTTTTTTTTTTTTGGCGGGGGGGGGGGGGGGGGGGGGGAGGTAGTGGCAACAATTCCCAGCATTATCAGTGAGTATAAAGAAGAAAAGACAATTAATCAAGCAGATATCAGACCTTTTTTCCCTTTTCTTTTTTTTGGGTGTGAAGGGGAAAGGGAAGAGAGGGTGAGGATGTGACATAGGGATACTGAAAAGACAAGTAGTCAAGCAGATACCTTTCTGTCCTTTTGTTTTGTTTTGGTGGAAAAGGGAGATGGAAGTGGAGGGTGAAGACGTGACATAGGGATACTGTCTTTAAGACCTTTATCAATCCTATTTGGCATAAATAACTTTAGCTTTATGAACTGGATATGGGAACTTTTGATGATCTATTTCAACAAGATATCATGCCATCATCTTGGTTGACAGCTTCAAATGATGTCTTTAAAGGGAGGGTGAGGATGTGATAAAGTGATACAGTCTATAAGACCTTTATTCATCATAGTTTTCTCTAATAATGTTAGCCTTATGGACTGGATGTTGGAACTTATGGTGATGCACTTCAACAAGATATCACCATCATCATCTTAGCTAACAGCTTCGATGTATGAAGGCTGTCTGTGCTTCAAATAGATATTTTCTTTCCCTTTCCTGGATGACTTTATATTTTGTTGATTTATCAATTTCAAATTCATTGCTTTTTGCCATGATTCTTCCGTTCATCATAATATCAATTCAATTCTTAGCCCTATTGCAGCTTTTGTCCCTATATTTAAAAGGTTGGATTCCCAATAATGACTATTATTTTTGGATGGAGGAAGTATATTGTAATATTGACTTATTTCGTGGCGAGGGTTCATGGATTTTGATAAATTAATTGCAACACCAGATATGATGCCTAAGGTGTTCTTCTGCTCATTTTTTTTATGAATACTATTATGATCACATATCTTTGGATGCTATTAATGTTAACGTTTTCCTACTTGAGATGGAAGTGAACGTGAGAATTGAGCTTTTGGCACTCGAGTGAAAACACTGTTTAAGCGTTAATATGTGAAACAGATGCCTTTCTCTTTTTTGTGACGTTCTACTTATTCTTCTTCTACAAAAGTCCCTTGATTCATCGTAAAAATATACATAATCATTGTTCTGAATGACATTTTGCTACTTATGAAACACTTACTTTTTATATATTAGATATCCTTCTTTTTTTTTTTTTTTTTTTTTTTGGGCCGTAATTTTGATTTTCTGATGTTTGAATGTGATGATTAACTTTGAATAAGGTAAAAAATCATTAGTTTGGTTTTTTGGCTTCAAGATAAAACTTGCGTGCAGCACTGGTTGTGAAAAATAGAGGCCTGACCTACACATGCACATACATGAAATCTCTCTCTCTGTATTTAGCTGGTCTTTCTAATCCTCAGTTTTTACCTGAGGGTTTTATTCATCTCCTTTGCTTCAGGTTGCTAGTCTCGGAAGGATTCTGGGACCACGAGGACTTATGCCAAATCCAAAAGCTGGCACCGTGACCACGAACATACCACAGGTAAAGGATGTGCATGCGTGCATGTGTGACCATGTGTGTGGATGCGTGTGGATTAAAATGCATAAAATTTTATAGCAGGTATTTGATATTTTTATTTGGTTCTCAATCTAGTTCTAGATATTTGATAATTAAATGACTGAATCAAGAAATTTTTTTCTTAGGACTATTTAGATTCTATTATTTGCAACATGCAGATTTGTGTGGCAAATTAGGGGTGAAGAAAATGATTCTAAAGTCTGAAAACGGGCCTGAAAAATTAACCAATCATCATCTTCCTTTTCCTTTTCTCTCTCTCTTTTTTTTTTTTGAAGGTCCTTTTTGCTATTTTGCAGATGAAAACATTTGACTTCAAACTCTGTTGTCTCAAAAATCTGATCTAGTTGAATAACGTCTGTTATGTATGTTGTAGGCAATTGAAGAGTTTAAGAAGGGAAAAGTTGAGTATCGAGCAGATAAAACTGGAATTGTGCACTTACTTTTGGAAAAGTTGATTTCTCAGAGGAAGATCTTACTGACAACTTCCTTGCTGCCGTGGTACTTTGTGCTTTTCTTTTCATTGATTCTGTTATAGTCTTTCCCTTGTAATCTGGCATGGCTTCCTTCACTGGAATATCTTATTTTAGCACCCCTTAGATTATTTACTAAACGTGACAGAAATCTGTAGAAGCAAACAAGCCATCTGGTGCGAAGGGGGTATACTGGAAAAGTGCACATGTATGTTCATCTATGGGGCCTTCTATTCGGTTAAATATCAGGGATATGCTAGACTACAAGCTTCCATCGAAGGTATAAAGAAAACATTACACCTGTAAATTGCATCTTCTAACATTCCATCAGCTCCTGGTGTCTAGATGAGCTTTAGATTCGCAGATTGATTATATAGGATAGAAGGTGGCATGAAAAGTGAGGGAGATTCTTGGAGCGTGAAATTTTGTCAAAATTTTGAAAGAAGCTCTTTGCTTGTATTTCCAACAGCAAGATCCTGTAGTACTTCCATGTTAAATACTACAAATCCAACCTGCCTTGGTCCTTTTTTCAAGTGTGTATGTGCGTTGCTTTTGGATCCTTCACTGATTGGCTTTTAGAGGTCCAGTTTGGGGAGGATTTTTAACTGCAAGTCTCTTCATTGGGAAGCAGCGGACCATTTTTTCTCATGTCAATGAACTGTAATTTTGTTTTATGGTTCATGCTGTTATAACTAGCATTCCAGTTTATGCATACTAATTATTTATGCACTTGTGTGTGCGCCTAATTTGTTTTTATTGCATATGTGTGCCTAATTTTAAAAAAATAAATTATTATGTGAAAAAAATATTTTATCAAGTATTATATAGAGAGAAAATAAGAGGATTATGGATACTGAGTCGTTAAAATCATATTCTGAAAGGCAAACCTATGGAGTTATAAAATGAAAAAAAAAAAAAAAAGAAAGCACAGCAATGTGTCTTTCGACTTTATTAATGATAAGATGCTTGTAATTCTGAGAAGGTATTAGATGCTCTATGTATCTACATGGCAATGTCATGTGTTACACAAGCACGAATCCTTTGCATGTAACCATTGGGCAAAAGGGTTGTACTACTGTTATTAGGTGATGAATGATTAGTAATTTATAATTAACCCAACTTGGTCGGATGACCACAACAAAGCCTAAGTACATAATGCACTCGTTTGGTATGTTTGGTCTCTGAAATGCATATTTACTTGAATTTAGTGAGTGTAAATCTATTACAATTTCTCATCAACTTAACTTACAAATAAAATGTGAATGGAAATTTTAACTAATTAAACTACATATAAAGTACTTATTGAAAACTTAACCAATTAAGCGACTAATTAAACATCCTCGCACCAGTTAGCTTTTTATAGCTGTTTATGCTAGGTTTGCATGTCAAACAATATTTTGAGTGGACGACTCACCTGATTTTGTAGCTTTTTGTAAAGCTTGGTCCGCATGTAAAACAATATTTTGGTAGGATGATTCACTTGATTTTTTAGCTTCTTGTAAGATATATCTGTTAAAAGTTAATAGAATTTCAAGTCTATCTGAGGTTTACCAGAAGATTTAATCAAAAAAATATAAAGGAAAAAGCGGAACACACGTTGGAAATTGAATATTCAAGAAAAGTTCAAATCGATTTTGAACTTTTCTAATATAAGTTTAAACATTGAAGATTTGTCTCAATTAATACTTACTTTTTCCGAGTATAAAGATATGTTGATTTTTTCCTTGAAAAAATAATTAAGGCAATGAACACATAACATTTTAGTGCTAAGTATGAATCTTAATGTAAACATGTTATACCCTTTTCTCCAACTAAATTTCTGAGAAAAAAATATACTCCAAAATTAATTCAATTATTGTTGCCTTCCTAACTTGATTTTGTAAATTCTTGTAAAGCTTGGTCTGCATGTAAAACAATATTTTAGAAGGATGATTCACCTGATTTTGTAGCTTCTTGTAAGACATATCTGTTAAAAGTGAATAGAGTCCCAAGTCTATCTGAGTCTTACTAGAAGATTTAATGGGAAAAAAATAAAGAAAAAAGTAGAACAGACACCAAAAGTTGAATTTTCAAGAAAATTCAAATCGATGTTTAAACTGTTTTGGTAGAAGTTTAACATTAAAGATTTGTCTCAATTAATATTTATATTCTTCAAGTATAAATATATGTTGATTTTTTCCTTGAGAAAATAATAAAGGCAATGAAGAAATAAATAGGAACCACATTAAGTGCTAACTATCCAGCATACTACCAATCTTAATGGAAAAATTTTATACTCTTTCTCCAACCAAATTTCTGAGAAAAAACTACAAAATTGATTCAAATATTGTTGAGTTCATACTTTTACTAGATAAGGACACCACTAATGTATTTGTGACGGTTCACGAGTAGTTATGGTTGATTTTGAAACTAATAATTGGAAGGATAGGTTATAATTTATAATCTCAAAAATAAAATGCAAACATATTAAATCTATTTAACATTAGAACCTAAAATATAATTATATAAGTTTTTATATCAATTCAATCCATTGAAAATTTTTTGTTTCTAAAACATACTATTGTTGCAGAATTTGACGCATTGGTAATCTCATGAATTTTAATTTTCATTTGTTTGGTTTTCACTTTTATGTGTGGTACTTTATCTATTCCTTATTATTATTATTATTTTTTACTCTGTCTTGCTGTTTCAAGTTTTGATATTCAAGTATAAGTTCACAATTTTAAAGTTTTTAATTTGAACCAATATGCAAAACATTTGAGGCCCGAACATGGGTATGGCTGCATCACAATTTGCAACGTTAATTCAAATTAAAAAAGATATAAAGAAAAAAAATGGAACAAACAACAAAAATTGAATATTCAAGAAAAATTTAAATGGATTTAAAGTTTTCTAGTATAAGTTTACACATTGTAGATTTGTCTCGATTAATATATTTAATCTTTTATGGCATAAAGACATGTTGATTTTTTGTTTTTTTCTTTTCTTTTGCTTTCATAGGGTCATGATTTCACTTCCTTTTTAATTCTAATTCGAGAAAATACTTTCTGTTTTTATAGGTTGTCATAAATAATACACTACACACACTAATTTTACGAAATTTTCTACTTCTACAAATGTTGTCCACTTGAATCTGGAAGTGCAAGAGGCTTATAGTGTTTTAATAGATTATATGCAATGTTCAACATTTTTCTTGGATTCGTCTGTTCAAAAAGTTTAAATTACCCTAAAAAAATCTATTACTATATTATGTAATCGTGTTTCTTACCCTTTTGGTACTTCCTAATCTAGCCTTATCTATCTTATCCCTTGCTTCTCTTTTCTCTTACCTAGAGGTTATTACTTGAATTTGGAAGTAAAGTTTTAACAAAGTAAATAGGTACCACAATTTTCTGGTAACTATCAGGTATACTGCCAACCTTAACGTAAAAAGGTTATACCCTTTTCTCCAACCAAATTTCCGAAAATCTACTTCAAAATTGATTCAATCTGGTCGAGTGCTTATCTTTTAATGGATAAGAACAGCATTAATATACTTGTGAGATTCACAAGCGGTTATGTGTTGATTTTGAAACTAATGGTTGATCGGATACGTTATAGTTTATAATCTGAAAAATAACATGTAAACATATTAAGTCTATAAAACATTAGGACATAGAATATAATTATATAAATTTTCATCTAAATTCAATCCATTGAAAATCAATATATCATCTACACATTATTGTTTCTAAAGCAAAATACTATCGCAATCAAAATTTAACCCCTTGGTGATGGCGTTAATTTCCTCTTTTGGGTGCAGCGCTTTGTCTATTCCTATTTTTCCTTTTTTACAAAAATTTTTTCTGACTATTTCGAGTTTTGACATTCAAGATTAAGTTCACAATTTTAAAGTGTGTAATTTAAGCCAAAATAAGCATTAGTATGGCCGCATCGGCAATATTCAACATTCGTTCAGACTTGAAAAATATAAAAGAAAAATAGAACACAGAACAAAATATGAATATTCAAGAAAATTTTTAAATCAATTTAATTTGTTTGGTATAAAATTAAATATCAGAGATTTGTCTCAGTTAATACATATAATCTTTTTTGGTATAAAGACATGTTTAGCTTTTTTTTCTTTCTTTTGCTTTCATATGGTCATGATTTCACATTCTTTGTTATTCTAATTCGAAAAATATTTTTTGTTTTGTAGAGGTCATCATAAATAATGCACCATACATACTAATTTTCATGAAATTATCTACTTCTACAGATGTTAATTACTTAAAGGTGAAGTATTTGACTACTATAGTGTTTAATAGATCATATGTAGTGTTATACGCTCGTCTTGGATTCATCCATCTGTATAAAAAGTTTAAATTACGCTAAAAAATATGTTTGTTACGAGAAAAAGCTCTAATTTAAAGCTTTTGGTGGGAATGAATTGAAGATGTGCAAAACTGGAGGCCATGTTGTGATTTATTGGCATTGCAAGCTAATTATGAATTCCCCAGTTCATAGTTTAAGCCTTCAAGTGAATTGAATGCATGATTTCTAATTTTCAAGACACAACTCAATTATTAGGAGGATTTGCAAATACTTTTATATTTTGGCCGGTATTAGCCCTCCAAAATCCCAAATCAATCCTGACATTGTTGATATCAATCCTCCAAAACCCCGAATCAATCCCAACATCAAAAGATATATTGTGTAAGGACCCAAAATTATTTGTATTTAATCCTTTGACTAGGTAAAGATATGTGTTCGTTATCTAATTGTTGAACACAAGAAAGTATGTCTATTATTTGGTACAAGAATATGGTGAAAAAGAGAAAAAAATTATACTTGGATGATTATTTGTCAAAATTTTTGTGGTAGGGGCGGAGGCAGGGTGGGGGCCCTGGGGGCACGGGCCACCGTTACCTCCCATCAAATTACTTTGATAACCATAATTTTTAAAAATAATTTCTGGTGTGCCCCACTCCCTTAAACTTCTTTGATGCTTATGGCTACCTCCCTCATTTTCCTTTTGGTCCGTACGAGTTTTCTCAATTGGATATTTTGCACTTAACACTGAATTGGATACTTATATTACCGCCTTGAGATCAGCTAAGGAATTTTTAAATTTAAGAAAAATAACTCATTTAGCTCAAAAGTTCGAAAAGACTAAAAGAGATATTGTGTATCCATTGGTATATATGCTTCTAATGTTAACTTTGATTTTACTTGTTGCTACATCTATCGTAGAAAGAGTTGTTTTAGCTATGAATATAGTGAAGAATCGATTGTGAAATAAAATGGGAGACACTTGAATGAATGATTGTTTAGTTACTTACATTAAAAAAAATATATTTCGTGAAGTTGAAAATGAGAAGGTTGTAAACCGTTATCAAAAGATGAAAACTCGTCGTGAGCAATTGTAAATGGTTTAGTTTACTTTTTGAAATAAAATTATTGTTACATTAGTATTTTTTAGTATGAATTCAATTATGTTTTATGTGGAATATATGCATTATTTCTACTTGTTATGTGATTATTGATTTTTTTATTTTAAAAAAGTAAAATAGTAAGTAAAAAAAATTTAAATGTTGCTTTTGCCCCCACTAACATTTTTTTCTGGCTCCACCATTGTTTTGTGGTATAAAATTCATAGTGAGTGTGTTTGTTTTTCTTTGTACAATCTTGCAAGTTTTATACATTCAATCATAATTTGGATCAATTGGAGTAAAAGTCCTTCCAATCTTAGTGGATTCAAGGATGATTAGATTAGGAGTTTCAATGGAACAAATTTTATATTCAAACTTGGAGGATTGTTTTGCTTAACTTTTGATAAATTCTCATTAATAAATTTACTATGGAATTAAAGAATCAATATTACAAAAAGTTCTCAAGGGCATAAGAGGAATAATAAGCAAAAGAGAAGGGCAAAGAAGCAATGGAAGTGTGTAGACACCAAATTTTGATACACTATTTATTTTCAAACACTGGGGGGTATGTTTGCACTTTTTGGGACAAATTTTAATTTTTAATTTTTAATTTTTCAATAATTTGGAGGGCAAAATAGTAATTTCATTTGTAAATATTTTTCTATCAACTTTTGGGGGTTTTAAATTCATATTTTTACTTTTATGTAAATTTGTTAATTTCTTATGATTTTTCTAGATTTAATTGGTATTTTTTATTTTTGTACCAGCTAAGGGCAAAATCGTCATTTTACGAATTAAATTTATTTTTTCCAAATTTTGAGTCAAAAATGCATTTTCTAATGTTTTAAGCTTATTTGTAATTTTTGATAATTTTTTGAGAACAATAACTATTTTTCTGTAAATTTTCATTGTCCGAGGGCAAAATCGTCATTTTACAGTTTAAATTCATTTTTCACCAAATTTTGAGTCAAAAAGGTATTTTCTAATGTTTTAAACTTATTTTAATTTTTTGATAATTTTCTGAGATTAATATCTATTTTTTGTGTATTTTCATTGTCTGAGGGCAAAATCGTCATTTTACAGTTTAAATTCATTTTTCTCCAAATTTTGAGTCAAAAGGTCATTTTCTAATGTTTTAAGCTTATTTTTAATTTTTTGATAATTTTTTGAGATTAATAGCTATTTTTTGTGTATTTTCGTTGTCCAAGGACAAAATCGTCATTTTACACCCCGAGCGCATTTCTATCAGTTTTTGAGCTTTAGTTTTTATTTTTGAAATCTACTGTGAATTCTTTTTGAAAATTTAGAGATCGCTGTCATATTTCTTGTATTAATTTTAATTTTAGATTTAAAAATATATAGTTTTAATAAAATTAGCATTTTTTAATATCGGTGGCATTCTCGTTATTGTACAGTATTCTTGGCCAATAAGACAAGTGGCCTATAAATACTCTCCCTAATCAGCAGAAAAAGATGAAGAAGAAAATGAAAAACCCTAAAACACTTTTGCTTTTATGATCTTTTAGATTAAAACACACACATCTCACACCAAAAAACACACACTTTGGCCGCCAGTTTCAATCTGTGAATACTGTTCATCTCATTTTCAACTTCAAAGGCACAGCTACTGTTCATTTTCCCAACGTACTCTACCGCTCATTTAGTTTCTGTAGTCAGCAGGTAAGTTCATGGCTTTTTCTCTTTCTTTATTGGCTTTCTTTTTATGTTTTTTTTTAGTTTGATTAATTTATGATTTTGTTAACTGATTCCATTTAATGTGCAAATCTATTAGCAATGTTAGCAAATCTATATTTTCTGTTTGAAGATGAAAGTTTTTTGTTGAGATTTTTCCTGAGTTTTAATTCTTTATCTGGGTTTGAATTTCCTCACCGTCTCTTTCTGGTCTTCCTCTTCCACCGCCTCACTACCATATCTCCTCCCTTTTCCATCAAACAACACCATGAGCCTCCACCCAAAACCACCACCGCACCCACAAAACCCATCTCCTAAATCATCCCCAGAAACCCATTAAAGCCACTGACCATTGCCTAACAGTCGAGACTTTTTCATTCGACCGCCTATCACTACCAGAAAATCAATCCCAAACTTCAGTCATTATCTCGCCAAAACCCACCATCATCCATACAAACAGTCCCAATTGACATCCATCACCACAACACGATCTAGTACCTGCAAGAAAATAAGAGAATAACCAAACCATCCACCAGTCGCATAACAAAAGAAGCCCAAATCGCTAGCCCCTCAACCTCCAATCCGACTCCTGCACAGAAATAAGCACAGACCAAGACCACCAGTTCATCAATTCCATCACCAGTTCCACCAAACAGCCAAACAAACGTCATCTGCAGCCCCCCAATCCTCCAAGACAACCTGAAAATCCGTCACCAAACAGCCAATAAACCAAACCCTCACCAGACTTCCCACCGCCGCCGTTGACAAGCACCACCTTCAACCTACACAAAGACAAACAAACAACCCAAAATAGAACCACAAATCACCGCCCATAACCTGCAAGAAATAGCAGAAACAGACACAAAAGCGCTCTCAACCTCGTCCAATTGTCTACAAATAGGTTTCTAATTGATGTACCTCCGTGCTAATATTGTTTAAATATTACGTTTTGGCTTAGTGAGTTGGAAGGGTTTGAGAGTGAGATTGAAGCTTGATGGAGAGCCTCTCCCTTCTGGAAGAAGAAATTGATCTTGGGAGGAAGGAAAACTGGTTCGGCCAGAGGTGAAAGAGAGGGAGATTGATTCTGGCGAAGGGGGCCATTTGAGAAAGCAAAAATCTGAGAGAATTGAGTGAGGGAGTGAGAAACAGGGTGAAAGAAAGGGAGATCAATTCTGACGAGGGGGCCAATCGAGAAAGCAAAAAATCAAAGAGAATCGAGTGAGGGAGTGAGAAACATAGAGAAGAGAGGGACGCGAGAGAGAGGCTTGGATTTTCAACAAGAAATAGAGAGAGAGAGACCAAGAGCAGAGAAAAGACGAGATGAAACAGAAACTGGAGAGTGACAAAGGTTCGGAGAGAGGGCAGGAGGAATAGATACGGAGAAGAGGAGAAGAGGGAAAGAAGCAAGAAACGAGCTAGGAAGAGAGATGAGGGAAATTTCTAAAAGAGGAAAACAAATAGAAAGAGGGAGAACAGAGAAGAGAGGTGAGAATAAGAGAGAAAAGTGACACCAGAAGAGGGAGGCTAAAAATAATAAAAAAAAAAAGACAGGGAAGAAGATGAGAGAAACGGACAAAGAAGAAGAAAAGAGAAGAAAAAAGAAAGCAGAAGAGAGAAACCGGTTGGGGAGGAGAAATTGGGTTACAGAGAGAGAGAGAGAAATTCTAAAAAAATAAAAAGTAAAAACAAAATAAAGAAGATGATTTGGGGAAAGAGTTTTTATTTATTAATTCTTTTTTTATTATTTTTTTTAGTTTAATTCAGATTTAATTAGTTTTTATTCTGGTTTGAATTCGTGCCTAATTTGGATAATAGAGATTTTGGTTAATTAATCTGATTTAATTTGTTTCCACATTTTGTTTTGTTTTATTGTGTTTTCTTATAAAGTAATGTATTTGTGTTTAAAGTCCTTGGTCTCTTCTAGAATTATTTTCATGCCTTAAAAGACTTTATGTTTTGTAGTTAAATCCCTTATAATATTAGATTGATCCTTTTAGTTTTATTGCTTTCAATATTTGCATGAATTTACTATTTTGCCTTTAACTTGCTCAAATTTGCATTTCTTTGCCCCCTTACTTGTTGAAATTCACGCTTTGCTCCCCAATTTGGTAAAATTTTGCAATTTTAGCTTAAGAATAATGTTTTCAATTATTATTTGGCCCCCCTAGGTTTGTTTAAGTTTGTTTAATCCCTTAGTTCAATAGTATTTGCATTTTACGTTCAATTTGCTAGAATTTTTATATTTTTGTGATTTATGTTATTAAATAGTGGTACCTTAACATGTGTATTCATTGTTTAAGCATTGGTACCGGGTCCTCAAAGAGATATATCTATTTCTCATTAATTTTCTCTTTATATGCTCCAACGTGCTCTAATGTGATATTTTATGCATTTTTTCTTTTATGCGTTTCGTATTTTATGCACTTTTTGCGTATTTATTTATTTTGTGTTATTTAATTTTAAATTTTATTGTTTTGACGAAAAATGTAATATTTTTTGTACTTAGCTAGTCAATGTAATAGTTAGATTATTTTTCTCGTATTTTAACAAAAATTGTATAATCAGATAGAAAATGTAATAGATAGGGCATTTTTAATTTCCCCCCTTTAAATTGTAAATCAAGCCCCCTGATGTAATAGTTAGGGTTTATTTTGCTTTTGCTTGCTTACGTGTTTATTTCTTTTACCGCTTTCCTTAGGATTTTTTACATCTAGAATATTATGCTTATGTGTTATGTGCTCTTTTGTGATCTTATATATTTTTTATATGTTTAATTTGCTTTTAATTCATGCTTTACTATTTAAATTCATGTTTTATGTTATTCCGTCACCACACTAGTCCAACGCTAGTTGTGACTTCATTGTTTTCCCACTAGTCCAACGCTAGTTGTGGCTTCATTGTTTTCCCGCTAGTTCAACGCTAGTGGGAATCCCTATAAAGGGCTAATCCAATGTTAGACCCTTAGGACATTTTAGTATTAGGTACATTTGTATGCATTTCACATATCATTTCACACATTTTTAGTTTTTATTTCCATTTGGCATGATTTTACTACTACTACTACTATTATTATTATTATTATTATTGACACGTTTTTTAAAATGCATGACATCTAGGTTGCATCTCACTTAAACTTTAGGACATTTGTGTGATCCGACTAGAAATAGTCGTCTACTCACGTGGGAAGCGGTGGCGTACATGCTGTTCCCCCCTCCGTGAGTAGAAATATTCAATCACGAAATATTAGTCCCCCGCACCCGTCATGTTGCATATCCACCTTCTTCCTTCATTTACTATATATTATTATTTTCTTTTCTTTTTGCATCGCATTTTGCATAGACTCGTGACTCCCTCGAGGTCTCGACTCGGGTTTCGCAATTAATGCGATAATTCTGATTAAGCCTCGACGAAACATTTTGACTCTTTCGATATTCACATTTAGATTTAGGATTTGCATTCATTTAGATACATCCGAACGAGATAGAACTTAGGGTTAATTTAGGAAAATTTGATTAAACCTCGCAACTAGCCTCGGCTAGGTTGAAAGGGTGCCTTAGGCGCAAGCCTTTGCCTTCCCTTTCTTCAAATGTGACTCCCGGACATTTTTTCTCTCGTTTTTCGTAGACCGGAGTCGAAAAAGGGTTTTAAAATATTTTTCTAAAAATTTTATTTTTGTTTTATTAAATAATTTTTTCGGGTGACTTGGTACACCCTAACTCAGTACCAAGTGGCGACTCCATTTTAAAAATAAAACCCTTTTTCAAAAATTATCTGGCCAAATCTGTCGCACTTTTAGTCCCGGTCTTGTTTTCTTTTAAAATACCATTTTTCTTAAAATACACTTTTTTACTAAAATTTAATTTTTTCCCACACATGCACGGTTTTTCTAAAAACCTTTATTTTTGAAAGGGTCACCGAGACAGGACTGTCTTTTTGGACGCGATAGTCAACGACTCCACTCGTACCCTTTTACCCACGATTTTTAGGGCGCGACAAAGTGAAGATGGAGAAAACTAGGTGTCGACAACAATGACACAATTCTGTATTTTGACAATAACTTGAGCTACAAATATTGGATTGAGATGATTTTTCTTGAATTTTAAAGATAAAAGGATTCTCTATGATTCTTATAACGACATCAAAATTCAATTCTCACTTTTGCATAGAAAAAAATCTAAATTGCTAAAGTACATATATGCTCTAAAGATCTCCCAACTACGTTTCAGTATTTTGGCTATATCTTTGCATCCAGAACTCGAAATGATCTGATTTTGTGGTGTTGAAAAGCTAATTCAAAAGGCTATAACTTTCATGTTTTGAGAAAAAGCTGATTTATCTTTCTTCTGGAAGCAATCCGCAGACCAACAACCCGCAGATCATGCATGTCGGCTAGGAAATGATAGCCTCAACTTGTAGCTTATCTTCCAACTCCTTTTGACGACTTTTTGAAGATTCTTTGCACCTGCACTACCCAAGAAAATATTGTAAAATTCAATGAAAATATTTTTGTGATTTCAAGATAATTTTTCTTGCAAATTGTCATGCAAGACATTTAAAAGAAGTCTTGGAGGGAGGAGCACTCTCAAGTAGTTGTAGTTCAGTGTTTTCTTTATAGATTGTAGTAGGAAACTCAACACTTGTAAGGAAAACTCTTGAGGAATTCCTATGTACCAATCCATTTTCAAGGGAGAAATAGAAGATACTTGGAGCCTTGTTCATCATTTGATTAAGATTTCTTCATCCTATCTCTTATTCACTTTGTTATGGATTTGTGTATTGATTTCATAACTCTCATGGTATATTTTCACTATGATCTAAACACTAGTTTAAGAAGTGGATGAAACTAATGATATGTATTGAATAAATACTTATCTTGACATGTCTTGATCTTGCTTATTCATTTACTTGGTTTTTAAATTTGGGTTGATTGATTTCAATTGCAAATCATCTTGTTTGTTATATGACAATGAGAATTGCATGTAACAATAGAGAAAAGTTGATGAAACCCACTAGTAGACACATGAGGATGTGGTGCTTATGGGTGCAATAAGGTTACTTGCTTAACAAGTAATAACCAAAATTTATGATCATAACATGTTAGCAATAGGAAACTTCAATATAAGAATAGGAAATCTTGTTGTTAGAAATATCAATTCATTATGAGAATAAGTTTTGGTACTAATAGATTGAATCCTAAGTAAAACAAGGTGTTATAAGCAAGTAATTAATCTTTTCATGCATATTTGTGACCATTAGTGGATTCTACACCCTCAATTTGTATTGATGAATTCCATCCATTAGTTTTTCTTAAAGTATTTGAACTTTCTTTACTTCGCCTATCACATGTTCGGTGAAATGTCTAGATAATAAAGTAAGCTAACAAGCTTTGGTAATTGCCACTGAAGTTTTCTCGTGGAATTGACCCTAATATCCTTATTCTCGTTTCGACTTGTATACTTGCAGTATTAGGGGAATTAGGTATTTTTATTACTTGTATATGTGTGAAATTTGAGAGATTTATTGTTATATTTGTATACCTAATTCACCCATATCAGTATATATGTATGTTTGTGTGTGTATGTATATGTATGTATGTATGTATGTACACACACATGTGTGTGTATATATATATGTTTGTGTACATATCTATATGTATACACACACACAAACATATATATACATGTACATACACACACATACACACACACATACATACATACATACATACATACATACATATGTGTACACACACACATATGTGTGTGTATATGTACACACACATATATATGTATATATACACACATATGTATATGTACACACACACACATATATATACATATACATATATGTGTGTATATATGTGTATATGTGTAAATATATATAGACACATATGCACAGATATATATGTGCACATATATATATAGTTAGTGTGTGTGTGTGTGTGTGTGATTGATGAAGGATGAGTTCTCAAGGTATATCAATAATTAAGTTAACTTGAAGTGGGGAAAAAAGAAGGTTAAACTATAGTAAAACAATGCACCCAAATCATATATTCCCGTTATCATCAATCTATTTTACATATATAGGTCAAGTTTGAAATTTTGATGCAAATTCTTCTTGTTAATAGAATTATAGAAGTGTTTTGGTTCAAGCATAAAACACTAGCAACATGAATTTAAAAGAGAATTATGCCACTAAAAAAATTACTAAAAACCTTTCAAATATTACCAGAGATATGAAATTATATGTTACATAAGTAGCAATCATTAAAGAATTTTTATTGTGGTAAAGATTGAGAAAAATATGTCTATATGTATATGAAGAGGAAAAAATCTCAACATCTTTGCACGCAGATAAAAGAAATAATTGACATAGAAATGCACAAAATTGAGATTCATTATTCTTCGTAGCTATATGTTACTACTCATTTCTTTTTGATAGCGAAAAATATAGTAAATATACTTTTTGAAATTAAAGAAAAGCTAAACTAAAGTTAATGCACCAGCATATGAATGATTGATAATTAAAAAATAAGTAAAACATTTTGATGGAGATAAAAATGCAAAAAAGAAAAATATAGCGCTAAACTTATATTCTTTTAGGAAGTAAAAGTCAAACTAAATAAATAGATAAATTATTAAACTATTACATAGTAAACTTGAGAGAGGCTTGAATTAGGTTTTCATGTTATCAAATGTTCCATATAATATGTTCTTAAGTATGGAATAACTTACACACATAGAAGTATTTTCTTTTAGCTCTCTCTTTCTCCGAACTTCAAGGCATTTAAATTCAAATTTTTGTTTTCTCTTTTTGGCTATTCGCTAGAAATTCCATTCATCTAAACCAGTCCCTGCTATTCACTGGAGTACAGTTTTGGCCTGAATGTAGCATGGCTGCCTCTAAAGAGCTTCCTGGGGGACCTTCGGATGCAATGAAGTGTTCATTTGCCTCTATAGTCTCTTAGCAATCTACTATCATTCCGGTGAAGGATACGGCTGTTTATAAGGGTGAACTTGCTGGATTTTTTCAAAGAAGAAGAAATACAGAAGCTAGCAGCCCCTTAATTTAAAATATGTGATTGTAGGGAAATTTTCTAAGGGTAAACCCTCAATGGAAAACTTAAGGAAGGAAATTTTTGCTGTTGGTTTTAAAGCGTTAGTTTCATTAGGATTGCTAGATATGAGACATGTCTCTATTTGGTTTGAACGGGAAGAGGATTTTCAACGTTATTGGATGAGGTTTTTTTATGTTTCAAGGGTTTGGAGTGAGATTCAATGTTTTTTTTTCAATGGACTCCAAAATTTTCGTTGGAGGCTATATCTGCAATCGTGCCTATCTAGATTGGATTTGATCATCTACCACTGTATCTGTTTGATAAGTCTACTTTGTTTTCAATTGTAAAAACAATTGGTGAGCCTCTTAAGATTGATGCATCTATAGCTAATATGGCGAGACCAAGTGTAGCAAGGGTTTGCATTGAATTAGATCTTCTGCGACCATGTCCTCAAAGAATGTGGATTGGACAAGGAAACACTAGTTTTTGGCAAGCGGTATCATATGAAAACATCCCTTATTGTTCTTCTTGTATGAAGTTAGGGCATTCCAATAAGCAATGTAAGTTGTCTAGTTTGACTGATGAGAAGAAAAATAGAAGGGAAATGCAATTTAGAATGCCTGGAAGGCAACAACGGTGGACTCCAAAAAAAAATCTAATAATTTTGATAAGCCAATGCAAAATGAGACTCAAGAAGTTGGAGGTAGTAAGTTGGCTGCAACAACCTTGAATCCCACAACCAGTGAGGCGCGGAACAAATACGAAGTTGTGTAATCATAGGAGAATCCAGGAAGCTATCTAGGAGGATAATCGGGATACAAGAGTGCTGGAGAATTCTGATGGAAACTGTCCTTTTGATCTACCTGGAGCTGGGCAATGTATGAAGCTTCCAAGCATTATTAAATTAGATCATGAGAAAAACGAAGATAAAGATGAGGAGGATCAGTTGAACAGGGATTAGCATGGGATGAATGTTGACATCTTGCTTTCGATTGGGAATTCATCTCCATGGAATGATATATCATAGATGCCTTTCGTTGAAAATCATATGAATTTGGAAGCTTTGAAAATTGAGCAATTTCAAAAGAGGGGTGAAGACTTTCAAGTGGTAAAGAAACATGGTGTAAAAGCACAATTTGTTTCTGATTGCCAGCTTAGATCACCCTTGAAGTCTTCACTTAATTCTTTTCAATTGCTATCCAATGATTAAGGTACTCTTCTAGAACATTCGAGGGATTGCTAAAGGCCCTCATTTTAGGCATTTAAAGAAGCTCATTGTATAATATACAAGTTGTCGTAGTTTGTGAACCTAAAATTTTTGTGAATAAGATTGATGACATGCAATTGAAGTTGACATTTGATTATGGCATGTATAGTCAGTCTAGTGATATTTGGTTTTTCTTCAACAAGCCATTTGATTGTTCTTTGGTTGGTAGCTCTCCACAACATTTATCAGTCAAGATTCAACATCCTCATTTTCATTCTAGTGTAATGTGTTCATGGGTCCATGCCAAATGTACTCTGGAAGAATAAAATGAGCTCTGGTCAAGTTTGTTGGCTGATAAGACTTCTTAAGGAGCTTGGCTTCTTTGTAGTGATTTTAATCTAGTTGTTAATGAACATGAGAAAAGGGTGGCAGATCTTTTCATCCAAATAAAGCTATTAATTTTTTTTCTTTTGCTAGTAAGGCTAGAGTCTTTGATGCGGGGTTTTCTATCTAGTTATACTTGGTACAACAACTGGAGAGGATGAGCTAGAATCTGAAAGAGGTTGGATAGAGTGCTTCTCAATGAAACAGTGGTTGAATTAGCAGCTTTGTTAGTGATGCATCTTGCTCATGATCCTTCTGATCACTCATCTTTCTTGCTTAACTTTTCTACGAGATTAGATAACAAACCTCATCCTATTTGGTTTCTTGACGTGTGGACACAAAAAGATGGATTTCTAGAGGTCGTCAGGAGTGCATGGCAAAAGGAGGAATTTGGTTCCCTGTTATCAGTTTTATGTAAGAAATTGAAAAATGTTAGAGAAGCCATTCAATAATAGAATCATGAGTACTTTGCAAATATTTTTGAACAAGTTCAACAGGCAAAGCATAATGTTAGAGCAGTGGAGAACTAGCTAGAGAATAGCAATTCAAACAAGGCAATCATGGAATTGAATAAGGCTAATGTAGATTTACGTCAAGCTTTATGTTTGGAGGAAGAATTCTGGAAGCAAAAGGCACGGCTGAAATGGTTAAAAGAAGGAGATAAGAACTCTAGGTTCTTCCATTCAGTTGTTAAGTAGAGAAAAATTCAATCAATAATCCATAGAATAAAAAATGTCAATGGAGTTTGGTTGTCAGATGATGAAGCCATAGGCCAAAAAGCAGTTAATTTTTTCTCAAAATTATTTACAGATGATTTGGCCACACAGTTTGAAGTACTTGATGTTATTCCAAAGCTGATATCTTCTAAAGATAATTTAGCTTTGGAGGTAATTCCTTTTGAGACTAAGGTTCGTAAGGTGATTTCTTCTACGGTTGGAGAAACTGCAGCGGGTCTAGGTGGCTTCACGAGTTTGTTTTTCTCTAATGCTTGGGAGATTATAGCACAAGATGCTTATGCAGCAATACTTAGTTTCTTTTGTGGAGCTAATTTACCATGAGCTCTTAGGTTTTTTAGTGGAGCTAATTTACCACGAGCCTTAATAGCTACTTTCATAGTTTTGATTCCAAAGGTACAGAATCCACAAGATTTCTCTATATTTCGGCCTGTTAGCCTTTGTAACTTTTTCAACAAGGTATTATCCCAGATTCTAGCGACTCAGCTGGTGACTCTATTACCGAAAATTATCTCCCCTCAATAGAGTGGATTTATGAAGAGTCGAAGTATTCTAGATAATTTTTTGCTGGCTTAGGAACTAGTACATCAAATTGGCAAGAAGGTAAGAGGAGGGAATGTAACAATGAAGTTTGACATGGCCAAAGCATATGATAGGGTGTCATTGTTGTTTCTCATTCAGGTTTTGCATAGATTTAAATTTGGTGAATGTTTTATTGATATAGTATGGAGACTAATTTCCAATGTGTGAAAACCCTAACTCGGGAATAGTGCCTTAGGGCTTTACTATTTAAATTTGATTATTGCATGTCATTTCATGCATATTATTTTGAATTAATGCTAGTAGAGAAAGGTTTTCCATTTTGGAAAAAAAATCAGAAGAAGAGAGAGAAAACACCGTGTGTGTTTTGCGTAAAATGGAGTTTTAAACCACTTTTATGATTTTCAAATATTTGACATTCTCAACTTTCACAATTTCAAGTATTAACTTAGAAAAATAATAATAATAATAGGTTTTATGCTAAAAACAGTTTTGCCTAAAAATTGCCCGTTCGACGTTTAACCGTGTGTTTCAATTAACAACTTCATTAGTAGAATTTAAACCACCCTTAAACACACCTAAACAAACCATGTGATGAAGGACACATAACCCTAATCTTACTCCATGAATCAAGGGTTGATTGCCACCTAACCACACTTGTTGGATGATTTCAAGTCAAGTAAAAACCTTTTCCATTTTCTTTCAATTTTGGCAGCAATTTTCTTCCATTTTTACCCTTGAAATTTCGTGCCTCATAGCTGCAATTGGCAACCAAAATATTTCATTTTCATCATTCAAACAACTCACAAAAACTCAAGCCAAAACAAGAATTCTAGCAACCAAGAACTTCAAACCAAATTTCAGTTTTCATCTCTTCAGTCCAGTCCGATTTTCAGCAGCTTTTGGAGGTGGTTTTGAACCATCAATTACTTCTACAACCACCTAGAAACTTTTGGTAAACATCTCTCCATCAAACTTGCAAATTTGAGCTCTTAAAATTCTGATTTGGAGCCTAAACAGAACCTGGCTGCATGAAAGAAAAATTCCAGCTTTACACTTCAGTTTTGCAACCTGATTTTATGGACTGTTTTACTCCATATTGCACCATTTATTTCCTGCAATTATTAGCTACTTAGATGCTTTATATGATGCCTTAATTGTCCTAGAAAAGTTGGAGGATGTGGTAGATGATTTGGCTAGATAATTGGCTACCTAACTTGAGCTATAAAACTGAAATTCTGGTGCTGTTTTACAAGCATGCTGGCCGAACTTCTTGCTGCCATTTTTCTTGATATTTTGCATCATTTTTATGTCATTTGATCTTCCAAGAACCTAGATATTAGTATAGTTATTGTTTATTGCAAGTTAGACCCTTAACTTATTAGCTATATTTGTTTATGTCTTGATTAGTTTTACTTATTCCACATAAGTCCTAAAAATATTTAAACCCTAATAGTATTTCAAAACCCTAAACACTAAACCTAATTGTATTTCAAAACCCTAAACCCTAATAGTGTTTCAAAACCCTAAATCCTAAACCCTAAACCCTAATAGTAGTTGTAAACCCTAAGCCCTAATAGTAAACCCTAATAGTGATTTTCCAACTTTATACCTAATTAAGTTTCCTTTCTTTTAGAAACTAGTTTTTGATCCGAAACCTTAAAATGTTCACTTTAATACTTTTAAACTAAAACTATGTTTATATAAGGTTTAGTTTCGATTTTAATTATATTATTAATACTTGGCGTGACTTAATTTGGGGTTTTAGAATCTAATTTCCCTAGAAAAAAAAGTGCTAAACTCATTTTAGCCATAATTGAACATAAACTTTCGACGTATACACTAAGTTAACATATAACCTTCTAGTATGATTCCTTTTACTAACGTTTTCGAAATCTTAGTTAAATTCGCACAAATTTATGAATTTAACCTTAGAATAGTAACTAAACCTAGTTCTTTTGAACTTCCAGGGTTCCAGTCAAATACTTTTCCTTATTCCAAATTTTCAGTGAAAATCTCTTGAGGTAAGTGTTCCTTTACTTGCGTCTGCGAGTGTTTATTTGCTTTTCCTATTAGATTCCATGTGCTATTTGCCTTACTTGAAAGCATGAGAATGTGGTTACAAGGGCGAATATGTACTTTATCGTATTCGACCCTAGCTTTCGATTATGAACTATATTTGTCTCATTGATCTTGGAACTATACATGACTTATTGATATTGGACCATATAAGTGGTTGGAGTTTATAAGGTGTTGGGTTTAAGGGACTTTAAACTCTCTCCTTACGAATGTAAGTCCTGGGACAAGGCATTTCCTAGGTTTGAGCTACCCTATCTTTAGCCCTCCATCATTGAGGACGATCTCACATGGAGTGGTGGTCTTGAGGAGGAAAGGATGAATTGGTGGGATGGAGAATTACCTTGATCATTGGCAAGGACAAAATGAAACGTCCAAGCGCTATTGCCATTTGATCCAAAACAATGATGTGAATCTTACTTGACTTGAATTACTTGACTTGAATCTTAATTGAATATTTCTCCCTTTGGTGAAAGTTAACATTGTTCGCCAATGGTTGAGAAGATACTTATCCTTATACTTGAAATGATATTGAATTGTCCTTCCCGTGGTCGAGTGACTCCCATGGTTGATTTGTATCCTACTTTATCTTTACTTGTTCTTTACATACTTTATCGCTTTGACAAGTTGCTTGTATGTTTGCATGCCTTGGAACCTCATTGAGCTTCTAGCTCACTTCCTTTTATTCTTGTTTTCCTTAGCAGGCTCCGGATTGACGCGAAGGTTAGTACAAGTGCGAGTACTAGTCATCTAAGTCATTTCTCTTGATGTATATTTTGATGTTGTACTAGGCTTTTATCTTATCTAAGTTGAAATTGTAATAGTTTGGGATTCTATATATTTGTATGGCAACTAGTTTGAAAATATTGCGGGTTTACTTATACTTTGAAGTTTAGTTTACGTGTTTATTACTTTAGTGACTTGAGTCCTGGCGAGAGCTAGGACAGGCAGTCCACTAAACCCTCTGGTTCGCCTTAGGGGGACGTGGGGCTGTCACACAATGTCTAGTTTTTAGTGGTAATAAATAGAGCAAATTTTGTCTTCTTTAAATCCACATGAGGATTTTGCCAAGGCGATCCATTAGCTTCAGCTTTATTCATCATCAATGTAGAGGTTTTTATCGAGGGCTTTGAATTACTTGGTTTATTCATCATCAATGTAGAGGTTTTTATCGAGGGCTTTGAATTACTTGGTAGATCAACCATCATATGTTGGTTTTTTAGTTCCTATGGGATGTTTTTTAGTATCTCATTGTGCATTTGCTAATGACGTAATGATTTTTGCTAATGCTTCACCATCGTCTTTAAGGAAGATCATGGGGATGTTGCAAAAATATCAACAAGATTCGTGTCAATGTATCAATTCTCACAAGAGCTGTTTTTTGACTCATCTGAAGCTTCCATCCCCTAGGGTTCGAGTAATAGAGAGAATTATAGGTTTTACTAAAAAAGGTTTTCCTATTAAGTATTTGGGCAGCCCACTTTTTGTTGGTAGGAGTAAAGTCTTTCACTGTTTTGATGTGTGTCAAAATGTTATTAAAAAAGTGCTCTTTTGGAAATCTTAGTTACTTTTAATGGGAGGTAACATGATCTTGATTAAACATGTTTTATCTTTTATACAGATACATTTGCTAGTTGCATCAACACTGCAAAGAGGGGTGTTTCGGATGATTGAAAAGGTGTGTGCAAATTTTTTATGGAGTTCTTTATCTGAGGGAAAGTTTCATTGGATTGGATGGAGTGATCTTTGTTATCCATTGAAGGAAGGGGGTGCTGAATTTAAATCATTGCATGATGTTTATATAGCTTTTTCCATGCAAATTGTGGCGGGACTTCAAGGAAGGCATGTCTTTTATAAAAATTAACTATTATTGTGCCCTTTATCCTGCTTAGGTGGAGATAATAGTGTTCTCCTACTTGGAGACGTATACTGAATATGCATGCCTTAGTTGAATTGAATATTCATTAGATTTTGAATAAAGAAGATTGCCATTTTTGGTTTGATAATTGGGCGGGAATTAGTGCGTTGTATCATAGATTTCAAACAATCTCCGGCCATGTTTTTTTAGCTTTTGTGGAAGATGGCGAATGGAATGTGGGCCTTTTAAATCAATGGTTTCCTTCAGATGTTATTGAGGCAATTTTGAAAGTTGAGATGCCTTCTGGTATTCATTCTGATGATGTGGTATGGAGGTGTCGTGTCCTGAAAATCGTGAGCAAAGTGCTAGTGTGGGGTCATTGACTGTCGCGTCCCAAAAAGATGGTCTGGTCTCGATAACCCTTTTCAAAAATAAAGGTTTTAGAAAAACCGTGCGTGTGTAAAAAAAATCAAATTTTTATTGAAAACGTGTTATTTTGTAAAAAATGATATTTTAAAATAAAATAAGGCCGAGACTAAAAAATGCGACAGTTTTGGCCAAATAAATTTGAAAAAGGATTTTATTTTAAAAAATGGAGTCGCCACTTGGTACTGAGCTAGGGTGTACCAAGTCACCCGAAAAATCGTTTAACAAAACAAAAATAAAAATTTTAGAAAAATATTTTTTAAAAAAACTCTTTTTCGACTCCGGTCTACGAAAAAACGAGAGAAAAAGGCCCGGGAGTCACATTTGAAGAAAGGGAAGGCAAAGGCTTGTGCCTAAGGCACCCTTTCAACCTATCTGAGGCTAGTTGCGAGGTTTAATCAAAATTTCCTAAATTAACCCTAAGTTCTATCACGTTCGGATGTATTTATATGAATGCAAATCCTAAGTCTAAATATGAATATCGAGAGGGTCGGCATATTCCGTCGAGGTTTGATCGGGATTATCGTATTAATTGCGAAACTCGAGTCGAGACCTCGAGGGAGTCACAAATTTTTATGCAAAATGTGATGCAAAAAGAAAAGAAAATAATATATAGTAAGTGAAGAAAGAAGGTAGGTATGCAATATGACAGGTACAGGAAACTAATAACTCGTGACTGAATGTTTCTACTCACGGAAGGGGGAACGACCTGTACGCCGTTGCTTCCCACGTGAGTAGATGACTATTTCTAGTCGAATCACACAAACGTCTTAATTTCTAAGTGAGATGCAACCTAAATGTCATGCATTTTTAAAAATGTGTTAAAAAAATAATAATGATGATAATGATAATAATAATAAATAATAATAATAGTAATGATAAAATCATGCCAAATGGAAAGAAAACTAAAAGTGTGTGAAATGAGATGTGAAATGCACACAAATGCACCTAATACTAAATGTCCAAAGGGTCTAGCGTTGGACTAGCCCGTTCTAAAAATCCCACTAGCGTTGGACTAGCGGGAAAAGAAAGAAACCACAACTAGCGTTGGACTAGTGTGGTGACGGAAAACCATAAGTTATGAATTAAATATTAAAGCATGAATTAAAAGCTAATAAAACATATAAAAACATATAAGATCACAAAAGAGCACATAACACATCAACATGATATCCAGATGCAAAATCCTAATGAAAGCGGTAAAACAAATAAGCATGTAAGCACACAAAAAGCAAATAAATCCTAACTATTACACCGGGGGCTTGATTTACAATTTAAGGGGGGAAATTAAAAATGCCCTATCTATTACATTTTCTATCTAATTACACAATTTTTGCTAAAATATGAGAAAAATAATCTAACTATTATATTGACTAGTTAAATGCAAAATATTATATTTTTCAAAACAATAATAAAAAATTCAAAATTAAATAACGTAAATACATTAATATGCATCAAGTAACAATAAAAATAATGCAAAAAATCACATTGGAGCATATTAGAGCACATAAAGAGGAAAATAATAGGTAACGAAAATACCTTTTTGAAGACCCGGTACAAAAGCTTAAAAACGAACACACAAGTTAAAGGGACAACTATTTGATAAAATAAAGAATAAAATATGAAATACTAACACATTAGAAGAATGTAAATTATAGCAAGTTAGGGGAGAAAAAAAATAGAAGTAGAGCAAATTAGGGACAAAATTGTAGATTTAAACTAATTGGGACAAAATTGAAATTTACACAAGTCAAGGGGCAAATATGCAAATTAAACAAATTGAGGCAGCAAAACAATGAATTCTAGCAAGGTGTAAAAAATGTACATTAAAGCTAAGCAAAAGGGGCGACAAATAAAATTCCAGCAATATTAAGGGGAAAATTGCAAATTATGGGACCTAATTGAAAGAAATTGAACCTAGAGAGGGCAATCTTTAATTAGTAGGGACTAAATTATAGAAATCAAAAGTATTAAAGGGGGCGCATTAATGCTACTCAAAAATCCTAAGGGATGAAATATAAATAACTATCTTATAATAAAATGACAAGAAAAAAGAAATTCCAAACTAAATTAAAAAAAAACTAAATGAATTCACTAAATAAGTTAACTTAATGCAATTAATTAATTTAATTAAAACTAAATTAACTAGTTAAAATGCATTAATTAACAAAATTTAGAAATCCAAATCAAAACAAAATAATTGATTGATCAAACTACATTAAAAAAAAAACTCATAATCCAAAACCAAAAAATCGAAAATCCCCAATCCTAAATAATTTTTCCAGAAGCAACTTTTCTCTCTCTCCTTTCTATTTTTCTTTCTTCTTTCTCGTTTTTCCTTCTCTCTTCACTGGTTCTTTCCTTCTCCACTTCTCTTTTTCTTTCTTTGTTTCTTCTTGATTCTTTCTCCTTTCCGTAGCCCTTGCTCTCTCTCTACTCTTTGGTTTTTAATCTCCCTCTCTCTCTTCTTTATTCTCTTTTTTTTCTTTTTTTTTTCCCATTCTCACTCTCCCTAATTTCTCTCTGATCTCTCTGTTCTTCTTCTTCATTCTCTCGCCTCGCCCTTTCTCATTCTCTTATTGTTTCTAATTTTGTCTCGTTCTCTCTCAGTTTTTAAACTTCCTCGTGCTCTGTCTCCTTCCCTCATATCAGTTTCTAGTCTTCTCCCTTTCTCTTTTCTTTCCCCTCTGCATGCCCTCTCTCTAGCTCTCTGTTTTCTTGTCATGTTTTCTCTCTCTGCGTTCTTCGTTCCCATCTCTGGCTCCGTTTTCCTCCCTGTCTCACTCTATTTCTTTCTTGTCAACCCCTCTCTTATCTCGCTTGCTATCTCCTCCCTTTCTGCTGCAACGGTGTTACAACAGCAGGGAGGGATTTCGGTGATAAGGGGTGAGCACAGGGGTGGTAGGAGGAGGACTATCTTGCGGGACTTGGGTGATTGGAGTTTTAGAATTGCAATAGGGATGGTTGATGTAATAGGATTCGACTTGTTTTTTATGGTTATTGGCTGCGATGTAAGGTAAAGAACTCGGTGACAAAGGGGTGATGGATTGCTGATTTTGGGGATGTGGTGGTGCAGTGGTGTGATTGTTCTTTATGATTTTCTTGCAGGTTGTCAAGTGGCAGTGAGTGGATTGGTGGTCTGATTAGTGAGAATGGTTGCTGATTGTGATGTTTTGGAAGCTCTGGGTGACTGAGGGCAAGCAGTTCTTGGTGAAATTGGAGTTTGTTGTGAGGTTGTTTGGTGGTTTGAACACTGATTAGAGGAGCAGGGGCTATGGAGGTTGCTGATTATCGCGTTTTAGGGGTTTGGGAATATTTTGGTTGTTGATGTTTTGTGGTTGAGGGGGTAGTTTTGTGAAGCTGATGGGGAATTGCTGGTTATGTATGTGGGTGGGGTTTGATTTAGGAGATAAATTGACTGATGGCAAAAGGTGAATGTGGGAAGCGTGAGGAAGCGATGGAAGTCAGTTAATTGGGTGGACTTAGGTCTGTTTCTAATGGTGAATTGCAGTAGAGACGGTGGAGGAAAACATCTGTAGAGATGATTGGGATTGTGTCAATTGAACTGTTTTTCTGCAGGTTTTGATGGATTTTGAGTTGTTGTGGGTTCGTTGCTAGTTTGATTCTACTATTTTTCTTTCCATGTTTGGGCAAGGGGAGAGGGATTTGTAGGTTGGTATTGGCGTGATGTGGCTGTGAATTCTGGCGATGGTGGTTGTACAGTGGTGATGGTGGTTCAGGTGGTGGAGAGAGGGAAAAGAGATGGTGGTAAGGCGATGGAAGAGGGAGGAGGGATGGTGGTGAGACGGTGGAAATGAAAGAGAGAGAGAGAGAGAGAGAGGCGGTGAAGATAAAATCCCAAGAGTAAACAAACCACAACAAGAACAAAACCCATAAACGGAAAATAGAAAATCATAACACAAAATAGCGATAAGCTCAAAATCAACAAAAATAGGAACAAAATCTAAAAGAAAACTCACCTACAATCTCAATTAATCAGATTTACCCAATGAAAATGAAAGAAAAGTAAATGATACAAGAAAAAGAACTTACCTTTTACGTTTGGCAAGAATCTGGTGATGAACAGTAAAGACTTGGAAGAAGATGATCATGAACAGTACCGGATTTGATGAACAGTAACTGGAAATCAAAAGAAAATACAGTGTGTTTTTAGGTATCAAGTGTGTGTGTTTGATTCTTAAAACACAAAAACCAAAGTGTTTGTAGGGCTTTCTATCTTTTTCTCTCCTATTTTTTGCTGATTAAAAGGGGTATTTATAAGCCACTTGTCTTGTTGGCCAAGAATGCTATAAAATAATGAAAACGCCACCGGCATTAAAAATGTTAATTTCATTAACAAAATATTTTTTAACCCCAAAATTAAAAATTAATACAAAGAATCTGACAGCAATCTCTAAGTTTTCAAAAAGAATTCACAGTAGATTTCAAAAATTAAAAGTTAGAGCTTAAAGCTGATAAAAAAGCGCTCGGGGTATAAAATGACGATTTTGTTCCTGAACAACAAAAAATACACGAAAAATGGCTATTAGTCTCAAAAAATTATCAAAAATTAAAGATATGCTTAAAACATTATAAAATGCATTTATGACTCAAATTTTGAGAAAAAAATGAATTTAAACTGTAAAATGACAATTTTGCCCTTGGACAATGAAAATTTACAGAAAAATAGCTATTTACCTCAAAAAATTATCAAAAATTAAAAATAAGATTAAAACACTGGAAAATGCATTTATGACTAAAAAATTGATGAAAAATGAACTTAATTTGTAAAAATGATGATTTTGCCCTTGGATAATTAAAATTCACAGAAAAATAGCTATTGACCTCGAAAAATTACCAAAAATTACAAATAAGCTTAAAACACTAGAAAATGAATTTATAACTCAAAAATTGATGAAAAATGAATTTAAACTGTAAAATAACGATTTTGCCCTTGGGAAATGAAAATTTACAGAAAAATAGCTATTGTTTTCGAAAAAATCAAGAAAATTTAGAAACATGCTTAAAGAATTAGAAAAATGAATTTGTAACCTAATTTAAGCTAAAATGGTGTTCGCAAGGTGAAATTACCATTTTGCTCTTATGCTGGTAAAAATATAAAAGAATACCAATTAAATCCAGAAAAATCATAAAAAAAATTAACAAGTTCACATAAAAGTAAAAATATGAATTTTAAAACCCCCAAAAGCTGATAAAAAATATTTACAGATAAAATTACTATTTTGCCCCTAGATTATTGAAAAATTAAAATTTGGCTAGAAAAAAATTCAAATATCCCCCCCCCCAATGTTTGAAAATAAATGATGTGTCAAAATTTGGTGTTTACAGGAGGCCATCTCAATCAAGTAAATTTTATATTTCTTCAGCTTTTCAGGAAGTGCAAATTTGTAGAAGCTCATCATTTATCCATTCTTAGTTTTGGCATTGTCAAATTCTGCCAAAGTATCTTTATTTATGATGAGGTTATTGAAGAATAGGTTACCGTTAGATAATGTTATGGCAAGGTTCAACTCACAGTTGCCATCTAAATATAGATATTGTGTAAACCCAAGTGCTGAAAATGTTGAGCATGTATTTTATGCTTGAGAATTGGCGGATGCAGTTTGGAGGTTCTTTGGGTCAAGTAGTAGAATTGTTATGGCATCTTGTCAAATTTTTACTTCAAATCACTCCAACTTTTATATGTTGGAATTTATGAAAAGTTAGAAACAAGGGTTTTTTGAAGGTGAGTCTCCAGAAGTATGGAACGTGCATGAGGCAGTGTTCAAGGACATTACAGATGCATATTCTTTGGAATTTAAAGAATTGCCTAGGGCAAACACTTGGAGTCATTTTTTTGATCTAGTATCTCAACATTAAAAGGCCATTGTTCGGAAGATGGTAAAATGGATTCCGCCTTCACCAGGAAATATAAAGTTGAATATTAATGATTGTTTTAAGAGGAATCTGGACCTAGTAGGGGAGGAGGAATTCTTAGGGATTCTAACGGAACAATGATTTTGGCATTCTCAACTTTCTTTGGATTTGAACATCACTACAAGTGGAAGCAAAGGCGGTTCTTTGTGGGATTAAAATATGCGTGTCTCATGGCTTCTCTCAGATATTTATTGAATCAAATTCAATGTTATTAGTTAATGTATTGGTAGGGAAATATAGCTGCCATGGTCTATTCAAAGGGAGGTATGTAAAATTCGTCATTATCTTGAAGGTAATGTTCTTATTTCTCATTGTTTGCACCAAGCAAATGGAGTGGCTTCTTATTTCTCATCGTTTGTGCCAAGCAAATGGAGTGGTTGATGGTTTATCAAATGTAGGAGTTGTTCATCCAGATAGGTAGGAAATCTTTTATTTTCAAGAGTCAAATTTGCCTCAATCAATTCGGGGTAGAATGCACATGGATAGACTAGGCTTTCCTTCATTTCAAATAAAGAAATAAAATAGTCATCTTATTTTATGTATTTTTTGTTATGTAAAGTGAGTAGTACTCCTCTTTTATGCTTTAACTGAATGTAATTCTCAAAGGTAAGATTTATGCCCCCCTCTCTTTCATATTATTTCTTTATATAATAAAATTTAGAAGTGGTGCCCTCCCCACAATTGGGGTTAGCCAATTTAAAAAAATAATAATAATTGTTCTTAAGTAAATCATCAATTCAATAGCAAATTTTACTTGTACTATAAACTAATAGAGGAAGAGTATAACAAACACATGCTACAAGCATAGACGAATTCTAATGCTAAGTTGCAATTATAAGTATTTTCTAGTGATTCCTTTTCTCAATTTGTTGGTACGTATATAATCTAAAGTTAGCTAATCATGTGTGCACTGTTGAGAGTTCTAAATATTACATTTAAAATTCAAATAGATTAGGATAAGATAAGACTATGATATGATTAGATTAAGGTATGATAAACTATATTTAAATTCATTTATTGTTGTCTAGATTCGATGTACCTTTCATTGTATTAGCTTATAAATATGCCATTGTATTATTTTGTGAAGTATGTGAACATACAGAAAAGTATTCTCCCCATATTCTTTCTTCTTAACATTGTATCGAAGCAGAGATTCAAGGGAACTCTGTTTAAAATTACGCTGATATAATTTGAAAAGAAACCATGGCGGAATCATCCGAACTTGTGCAAGGTGGAAGAGGATAGGCTGACATAGTTCTTGAAGACTTAGCCACAAAGATGATGGAAGTCCTGAATAGATGTCAGAAGCCTACACCGAGCAATGATTTCTCCGTGGTTTAGATTGGCGTCAAGTTGGATGATACCAACTATGCACTCTGGTCCCAAGTTGTCGAGATATATATCTCGGGTAAGGACAAGTTGGGATATATTAATGGCGAACTTCCTCAACCTCCATTGATAGATCCAACATACTGACAGTGGCGAACTGAAGATTCTATTGTAAAAGGATGGTTAATAAATAGAATCTATCCATCCTTAATTGGTAATTTCATCCGCTTTCCCACTGCTGAATCAGTATGGGATGCTATTGCACTACCTATTTTGATGGGGCTGATACATCCCAATTATATGATTTGCAGCAAAGGGTTAATAAGATAAGACAAGCTGGAGGATTAATTGAGAAGTATTACAATGACTTGCAGGGCTTATAGTAGAGAGAAATTGATTTTTGTTGACCAAATTCAATGGAGTGTGCTGCCGATATGAGCAAGTACAACTCTCTCACACAAGAAGAAAGGGTATACATCTTCCTTGATAGATTAGATGATCTACTGGATATAATCCGTAGTGACGTGTTGTGAATGAAGCTGTTCCTGACAGTGGAAGAGGCATATACCTATGTTTGGCGTGAAGACAGTAGGCAATCAATGATGCTGATAAGGGGAGACAACATAATCGACTTTGTCATGGTATCCAAGAGAGCAAAAGGTGAACTGATTATGCTACCCCAACTCAATCGAAGATAACAACTAACGAAGACAACTGTACTCATTACAATAAAAAGGGACAAACACTTGATACGTATTTCAAACTGTATAAGTACCCAACATGGTGGAAGGAGCAGAAGGTACAAAATCGACGAGGTAATCTATTGAATGTGGTCGATCAAGGTGAAAGCTTCAAAAAGTTACCATTGTAGTTACTGAGTCGATAACACTAACCATAGCTCTTAATATCGCACAAATGCCTTTTGTCCATACTGTCGATGTAAAAAGAGGTTAGTTAACATCAAGGTAATTGTAGCTCTAGTCAACGTGATAGTGATTGGATTATCGACTCAGGAGTTACCGATCATCTGACCTTTGATCCAGATGACTTTTCGATGTGTCGCTTCAACCAAGACGGTCGATGATCTCTAATGCCAATGGTGTGCAATATCCTAGTTACAGGGCTAGAATTGTCATTCTGATGTTCATCTCTTTCTCTACCTAATACTTTATTAATCCCTCTCTATCAAATAAGCTGCTATTTGTGAGTCAAATAATAGCCGATCTTAACTTGTATAGCACTAATGTATCCAACTTTTTGTCTTCTTCAGGATATTCTCACCAAGGTAGATCATTGGTCGTGGTACTAGGAGGGAAGGATTTATATTACATGGATGATTTCAGTTCAGGGTAGAGCAAAGCCAGATGAGAAGTACCGATAACACCAAAGAGTGAGGACATTCAGTTATGGCATCAACGACTTCGGCATCCGTCGTTTGGATACATGAAGCGTTTGTTTCCAGACATGTTTACCAATGTTGTCGATTTGAAGTATAAAACCTGTATTTTAGCTAAAAGTCATAGGAACTTCTTATCTTATCAGTCCGAATAAATGCAACACTCCTTTTGTCTTGGTACATTTTGATATTTGGGGACCATCATCGATTACTTCAGCTACCTGTATTCGTTGGTTTGTAACCTTTATCGATGATTATATTCAAAATGACATAGGTGTACTTGTTGAAACATAAGAATGAAGTTTCAGATATTTTTAAATCATTCTTTTTTATGATTCAAGCACAATTTTTAACTACAGTCAAGATTCTTCGGTTTGATAACGGCACTGAATATAATAATCGATCACTACAGGAGTTCTTCAATACAAATGGTCTCATACATGAGACATTATGCAGTCAAATTCCGCAGCAAAATGGAGTGGCTAAAAAAAAGAATTGACACATTTTGAAAATAGCTAGAACATTGTTGATTAATACAAATGTTCCATGTCAATATTGGCCTGATGCAGTCACAATAACAGTGTACTTGCTGAATCGGTTACCTTCAAAAGCAGTAAATTTTCAAACCCCACTGGAGGTTTTAGCTCAACAATTCACTTTACCGTCTATGCTAATGATTCTAGTAAGGGTAGTTGGCTGTGTGACATTTGTACATTTGCACAAGAACCAACGAAGCAAGTTAGATCCTTGTGCTGTTTGCTGTGTATTCTTGGAGTATGCTGTGCATAAGAAGGGTTATCAAGATTATGATTCAACCACCCATAAGATATATGAAACGATAGATGTTACATTCTTGGAATCAGAGACATTTTTTCCTTTAGCATCCAACTCTTCACTTTAGGCAGAGATAAGGAATGAGAAAGTGCAGATTTGATGAGGATTGACATGGTCATCAAGGTCAAGTACTAATGAGGCTGAGGCTAATGTACCTATTGCTGCCAATTTACCTATTGATATACCTGTCGAAAGTGGTAAATCTGATTTTTCAGTAGCTGATATTCCTGAAGAAGTTGTTGCACCTATGTTTTTTGATCCTGTTGCTGGTGTAATCCCTTCCTCCCCAATATTTGACCATCAGTTTCCTGAGAATATTCATTAGGTAAGTATTTCTTATACTCCTATCGATTTGGATATTTCTAGTACATATGTGCTGTCTAACAAGTCCAATCATGACAAGCCTCCAAATTGTTATTCTTTAGAAGCCTATGTCACATGATCCAAGTGCCCCATTGATAGATATGTTTCAAATTACAAACTATTTGAGCCTCTAGAGGCCTTTGCACGTAATGTTTCATCAGCTGATATTCCTAACAATATGCATGATGCCCTTTCTGATTCAAATTGGACTTAAGCTATCAAAGAGGAGATGTCAGCATTGCAAAAGAATGACACTTGGGCCTTAGTCCTATTGCTAGAAAGAAAGAAAACAGTGGGATGCAAATGGGTGTTCACAATCAAGTACAAAGCTGATAACTCAATCAATCGCTAAAAGGCATGACTTGTGGCAAAGAGGTATACACAGACATACGGCATTGATTATCAGGAGACTTTTTTATCGATGACAAAGTTGGACACAATTAGGATCTTATTGTCCTTGTAGCCAATCTAGACTGGCCGTTACATTAGTTCGACGTAAAGAATGCCTTTCTACATAGTGATCTTGAAGAAGAAGTATACATGGACATTCTACTAGGATATGCTGCTTCAACTAGAAATGCCGTGTGTAAGTTGTAAAGGCTCTTTATGGACTGAAGCAGTCACCGCGAGCTTGGTTTGGTCGATTTACTTTGGCTATGAAGAAATATGGATATGTAATGAAGATCATACTTTGTTCTTAAAGCATCGTCGTAGAAAGGTAACGGCTCTGATAATCTATGTTGATGACATGATTATCACAGGTGATGATGATAAAGAAATCTCTAGTCAGCAAGATCGACTAACAGCAAAGTTTGAGATAAAGAACTTAGAAAATCTCAAATATTTTTTGGTTATTGAAGTAGCAAGATCAACCCAAGGTATATTTCTATTTCAATGGAAATATATACTCGATCTCTTAACTGAAGCTGGACTACTAGATTGTAAACCAGCTAATGCATCGATTATTCAGAACCACAGGCTTGGTGAATATTCAGATAAAAAATCGACTGATAAAGAAAGATATCAAAGGTTAGTCAGTAAGTTGATTTATATTGATATTGCTTATGCTGTTAGCGTAGTCAGTTGATTCATACATTCTCCTAGTATTCAGCATATGGAAGCTGTGATGAGGATTCTTCGATATTTGAAGGGTTCTCTTGGCAAAGGTCTTCTATTTTCTAAAAACAACCATCTCAATATTGAGGGTTACACTGATAATGATTGGGCCGAAGATACTATTGATCAAAAATCGACATCAGGTTATTTTACTTTTGTCGGTGGCAATCTAGTTAGATGGAGAAGTGACAAAAGGTAGTGACATTGTCTAGTGCAGAGGCTGAATTCAGAGGAATGACTAAGGGTGTGTGTGAACTTCTATGGCTTAAGAAATTGATGATCGATATTCGCTTCTCTCCTAATTCAAAAATGAATTTATTCTATGATAATAAAGTAGCTATCGATATTAGTCATAATCCAGTCCAACATGATCACACCAAGTACATTGAAGTAGATCGACACTTCATAAAACAGAATCTTGAAGACAAGGTGATACAACTTCCACTCGTCAAGTTAGAAGATTAGCTGGCTGATGTGCTGACCAAAGCTGTATTGACCAAAATTTTCTACAACTTACTTGGCAAATTAGGCATGTGGGACATTTACGCACCAACTTGAGGGGAAGTGTTGAGCGATATGTTTAAAATTGAAATAGATTAGGATAAGATAAGACTAGGATATGATTCGATTAAGATATGATAGACTATATTTAAATTCATTTATTGTTGTCTAGATTCGATGTACCTTTAATTGTATTAGCCTATAAATAAGCCATTGTATTATTTTGTGAAGTATGTGAATATATAGAAAAATATTCTCTCCACATTATTTCTTCTTAATATACGCTTATAGAGAAACACTTGGTAGAATTTATTAATAGTTTTTATTTGATTGATGTGACTACCCAAGTTAAAATTCGTAAAATTACCTTTGATTCAACTGGATTGCATTGTGTTAAAAGGTTTGGTTACTTTAAAAAAAATTAGTAATTTTGGGGAGGATTCAATACATGTGCTAGCATACTAAAGAAAATATGAAGTCAAAATTCATTACAGATCAAAGCAACCATAAAGTAAGGAATAAAAAAACTAAAATATTGTGCCAACAAGTAAATAGCATCCATTAAAGAACAAAGAAGTTGTAATTCAAAAAAAAAAAAAAGGAATAAAGAAGTTCAAAAATTTAGCATTTATACTAATTCTTTGTCAGATTTTATTTACAATTCATTCCGCAATCCAAGTTTAAAACTTTAACTAAGTTATAATTTATATATACGGAGTTAGTCATTGAGGAAACAATATTGACAAAGCAGAATGATCAAGATCTTGGGACATATATGGTTTTCATACCAACCAATTTTATTGTTAGACAACAGATCAACTTTATTTGAGTTTTGTTGATAGTATTAAGCTAACATTAACTCACGTGGATTACATTATTGAAACAATTTAATTCAACCATGATCTCATTAGTTGTACATTGTTTTTCAAAAAAAATTTCAGGATAAAATATTTGGGTTATACAATACAAATTTAGAGCTCAATTAAAAATGAAAAAAATATAAAAAAGAGGATGGTATTTATAATTAATTTCTAAATCAAAATTTTCTAACCATGATAAATTTTGAATAATAATAGCTATGTATAAGATGAACACAAAATTTTATTAACAAAAGTATAATTTCAAACTTTATCGAAAAATAAATGAATTGAAGCAAAAAAAAAAAGAGGAACATGCTATAAAAATAAAGTTTTATAGCATAAGTATATATATATATTTACTATTTTTAATTTTCTAATAAGTTAAATAATTTCAAACTGCACAGCTTTGAGTTACCGGCTAACCCATGCAGTGCACGTGCTACTTCTTAGTTGAAAGTAATGTTTTAGTTTTTCATACAATAATCTCTTATCCTAGGCGTTTTTTTTTTTTTAGCAATTTATGAATGCAGGCACATAATTTCACTCATAATTCGAGTTGAAGGCAAAGATCCTCTGCAATTAAAATAAAATGAAAGGACCTAGGCAATCAAAGTGATAAACTTAAGAAGGAAAATTTAAGTGACCTGAGAATCAGCTTAGAAGACACTAACTTTCAAAACTAGGACCATACTTTGAGTGTGTTTATATGGCAAAGATCACCAAACACAATGTGTTAAAAAATTCTGAAAGTTTAAACATATGTTAAAAGATTTTTGAAAATTTATGCATGTGTTAAAAGGTTTTGAAAGTTTAATCCTTCGTATTCTAAGATTAAGGGTATATTTTGAACTTGGCCATTTGGCAATTTTATCCAAATAACAAGAAACTAGAACCACACATGAAATGATTAGAAATGTATAAATAGTTATTTAAAACTAAACAGGAAAAACATTTGTAAGTGAACAAACCAAAATGAACACTAAAAAAGTTAGATATGGTCTTATAAAAGCCCAATAGTTACTAACTCAGTCTTCTAGTGTTTTAAGTAGTATTAAAAAATGAAGTCACAATTATTTTTCCCTATAACTACAACAGTTCAAATAATGTAGTACTAACCAATTCAGATTTGTGGAGGTTAAACTTAGAAATTGAAAACATGCCAATTCTATACTGAGTAATGCACTGCAACAGAGAAGATATAAGCTACAGCGTTAATGCATCACATGCATGGTTATAAATTTTTTTTTTCTTTTTTCTCCCTTTAATGAGAACATCTGGTAGAGATTATGCTGTAAGCTACAGCATTAATGCATATACAGCTGTAAATTTCTTTTTTCACCATTTGATTTTAGGAAACTAGAAAGTAAAAAACAAACCCAAACATTCCGCCAGAATGTCATCATCTCAGGATTTTGCAGTCACTCTTTCCTAGCCACTCTTTCCTTAGGTCCTCGGGTAAGCCCCAGTAACACCAACACGAGCACGGACATGGGCACGGTAGAATAATTGGTTCACCAACACACGTCCTTCCCACCAATAAAAATAATCCTAGAGTACACCCTGGTAATACCAAAACGAGCACAAACACGGGCAAGATAGAAAACTCAGTTCTACAAAATGTATCCATCCTACTAACAAAAGTGGGACAAATTTATGATACTCTTCCCCTTGATCTTATGGGTAAACCCCTAGTAACACCAATACTAGCACGGTGAAAAACTCGGTTCTACAATACACATCACTCCTACCAACAAAAATAGGACAAATAATAAAAAATAAAAATAAAATTAGACATTTACCATTATGAAATCATACAATGAACATTATCATTGTAAAATCATACAACAATTCTTAAAATGAATTAAATTAATTTAACTTAAAATACGAGATGAATTTACATGATCTTTTAAATTTTTATAATTGGTACCCTTGTTAATCTATTTTGATTGGTAATGTTATATTCAGTATTTCTTTTTCTTATTTGTCTTGTTTACACATATGATGTGAATCTTATGTGTGGGCTTTTGAAGTCAAGAAACTCTCACACAATTTTAGAGTTTGTAATTTAAGACAAACGCAAAACATTACGCAAAACATTTCAAGCCTAAGCATTGGTATGGCTGCATCACAATATGCAACATTCGTTCAAACTTGTAAAATATATCAAAAAATAGAACACACATCAAATTTTGAACATTCAAGAAAGTTTTATCGAATTTAAATTTTTATGATATAGTTTAGACATTGAAGATTTGTCTCAACTAATAAATTTAATCTTTCCTGTATAAAGACATGTTGGTTTTTCCTTGAGAAAATAATAAAGGCAATAAAAAAATAAATAGTTGCATATTTTAGTGCTAATTGTCAAGAATACTACCAGTCTTAATGTAAAAAATTACACTCTTTTCTCCAACCAAATTTCTGAGAAGAACTACTTTATAATTAATTCAAATCTTGTTGAGTCCTGTATTTTACTAAACAAAGACACCACTAATGTATTTGTGAGATTTCACAAGCGGTTATGCATTGATTTTAAAAGTAATCATTGTTGGATAGGCTATAATTTATAATTTTAAAATAAAATGTGAATATATTAATTTATATAACATTAGGACCTAAAATAAAATTAAATAAATTTTCATATAAATTCAATCCACTGAAAATCAATATATCATCTCCATATTTTTTGTTTCTAAAACAAACCACTGTCGTAATCAAAATGTAACCCATTGATTATGCCATGAATTTTTTTTTTATAGTTTTTTTTCCTTTTGTGTGTGGCACTTTGTCTATTCGCTTTTTTTATTACAGAAAATTCGTTTAATTTAATTTTGACATTCAAGTTTAAGCTCACAATTTTAACGTTTGTAATTTATGCCAACATGCAAAATGTTTCCGGCCTAAACGTTGATATAGTTGCATCACAATAAGCAACATTCATTCAAACACAAAAAAGTAAAAAAATGGAACACAAATCAAAATTTGAAATTAAAGATTTAAATTTATATTTTTTTGGTTAACATTGAAAATTTGTCTCAATTAATACATATAATCTTTTTTGGTATAAAGAGATGTTGATTTTTTGTTGTTTTTATTTGCTTTCATATGGTCATGATTTCACTTCATTTTTTATTCTAATTCGAGAGAATATTTTCTATTTTTTGTAGGCTATCATAAATACTGCGCCATATACACTAGTTTTTACAAATTGATTCTTACGGATGTTATTTACTTGAATATGAAAGTACAAAAGACTAATATATTGTTTAATAGATTATATGTAGTGTTCTACATTCCTTCTTGGATTCATCCGTCTAAAAATTTAGATTATGGCAGAGAATATGTTTTTGACTAGACAAAGCTCTAATTTAAAGCCGTTGGTGGAAATTAATTGAAGATGTGGCAAAACTAGAGGCCGTGTTGTGACTTATTAGCATTGAAAACTAATTATGAATTCCTTGTTTCATACTTTAAAGCCTTTATGTGATTTGAATGAGGTTTCAAATTTTCAAGACATAACTCAAGTATTTGGTGGTTTGCAAATACTTTTCTAGCTTGGCTGGTATTAGTCCTCCAATCCCAAATCAATCCCAGCACTAAAAGTTATATTGCTTTAACATCCAAAATTATTCATACTTAGTCCTTTAACTAGGTATATGTATGAATTCATTAACTAATTGTTGAATATGAGAAAGTTTGTCTTGAGAAGTATGTCTCCTATTTGGTGTAAAATTATGGTGAAAAGAACACACACACACACATATACTTGGATGATTATTTCTTAAATTTTCTTCGTGCGATAAAATTACTTGTGAGGATGATTGTTTCTCAAAATTTCTTTGTGGAATAAAATTCCTTGTGAGATTACTTATAATTAAGTCCTTTAAATCCCCACACTAATATATATTCAATATTCATTAATTTAAAAATTAATTCTTGATTCTACAATTTATGAAGTTTGTTAAAGGCAGAAATTTGAACGACAAATTGACACGATCCGGGGTTGATCTCCCTTTTTGTGTGTCACAAGAACATCCTCAAAGGACCATCTTGAACAATCAGGCTATAATCCAACCCAAAACCTTCTGTAGATTTGGATCAAATTATCAATTACATGAATGCCTTGTCGAATAGTTTGACCCCAAATCAACTCGTGGATTGAAACCAAATTAATTTAACAAGTACAAACCCAAACCCTAATCAAATCTATTGACTAGAACTTAAAGTATAAGAAACAACTCTCAAGAATCTCTCTTGAATAGTCAAAGAAAATTCTTATTAATTAATTCATCATTCAACATAACTTAATGAAAACCCTACAATAACTAGCCTTGTATAGGCGTACAAACCCTAAGAGACATATATCGAAAGTCTAAATTAAGTATAACTTAAAACTAAACTAAAAACTACTGAAAAATAATAAAATCGTAAAAGCTTCTAATTCAGGCCGTGGAGAAGGCTGCGGGACGGGTTGGATTGCGGCCTCCATCAGAATGTCCACGGTTGGCTTCTGGTCTTGTCTGTTGAAAATCCGTCCTCGCACTTTAGATCTAAAACGTGACCACCAGCTTTTGACTCCTTGAATGGATGCTAAATGGTCAACCTCCAATGTCCAAATATCATGCTTTGAGTACCTTAAAACCTCCAAATTGGGCAACATAGTGACATCTGTTGGTGAAACTTCAAAAACTGAGACGGTCGTTACCATGCACGTATCACAAATAACAACAATGTGTCTAATAAAATATAAAATTTGAAAATATTTTGAATTTAGAATTTGACCTTTCTCTGATAAATTATATCTACTTGATTATGGCCATTTTGATATGTTCATGTTTAAGAAAAAATTATAATTACTTGATTACAAGATGCCTATTGATATGTTCATGCCTACAAATGGATAACAACATAAACCTTTGTCTCATCATATTTATGTATGCAATTTTTTAAAAATTTTTTTTGATCAAACCTACACTATTACAATGGGAGAAGGGAAATTGATGTTTACAGGATTCGAATCCCCCAACTCCTAGGGTGGAGTTCGTTCTCCATTTACGTATGCAAACTGCAGTCTCTTAAAGATGTAATTGATAATGTAGAGATTTAAATTGCATAGACTTTATTAGATTCGAGTTGCTATTTTTATATGTTTACAATATTAGATATCTTTTAATAAAGTCAATTTCCATATTATCAAAATTTTGTTTCACAATGTTGATTGCTTTTAGAGATGGCAAATGGGCGGGATTTGGACAAAACTTAATTGGGACTGTGAAATATGAGCTATACCCAAACAATCCCATATTTGTCATGGGATTAATATAGACGAGACTAAAATGGGCTAGTCCTATTTTAATACCACCTAAATACCCAATAAATCCCATTTTATTATTTTTCTTAACTATCTTTTCCTTATTAATCAATTGTTAAGTTTTTTATATTATTTAGTTTTTTTTTAGTTTAACCTTAATATTTCTTTTTTATATCATTTATTGTTTTAGTTTATTAACCTCAATAAATTTCTAAATTTTTTTGTTTTTATATTATTCTTTTTTAGATCTCATTTATTAATGCTCTTTTATCTTTCAATTATAAACTATAGTTTTCCGATAATTTCATGTAAAGAGGATAGATTGAAGAGGTGCAGGGATTTAATTTATTTACCCCTAAAAAATTTATTTTGGATATTATTTTATTAAAACTCCTGATACTAAAATCCATTATTGAAGTAATGAAGCAAATTAAAAATTAAAATAAATCAACATCTCATTTGTTCACGGACATTATAAACTTCAATGAAACCGAGAATATGAAGACTAGTTTCCCTGAGAGTAAGGTTGAACTAAAATTAAGACACTCAACATATGAGACTCACATGAATTTTTTTAGCACAAAGATTAGTTGAACCACATAAAATTGATGTCAAGAGATAAAATTTAACATAATATTCATAGGAGAAATATATGAATTAAAGGGCACAAAATAAAGAAGCTAAGAATGCAAAAATAAAAGTACAACCTGTCCATCATTGAAAAAATGGGTATTCCACTGTCATTGAAAAAAAATGTTAAAAACCAATAAAATCAAGAAAGGATGAAAGATGTTTTGTTAATGCAGGTTAAAATGAAGGATTCTTTCAAGAGATAATATGGAATAGGTGGACCTTATCAAATACAAATTTTTTCAATGTTTGTTTTTATTTGGGTACGGGAGTCCCAATCAATTCCCAACCATACTCATATTTAAATGGGCATTAATGGGTATAATCCCAATAAGCCCAATTCCATATTATTGATACACATCCCGCCCAAATTAAATATGGGCATGTGATCCCAATAGGTCTTGGGACTCATTGCCAATGTTAATTGCTTTCTTTAATTCGTTATTTGTTTTCATATCATTGTATTAAGACAATCGTTTAACCTGGTGAGTATTTTAAGATCATTGTCAAGATTGTAACTTGAACAGAATTAAAGAAAAAATTTGGATCCACTAGCTAATCAAAATCTCTCGCACTGATTGAGGTAAGGTTCAGTCCTCCTCATGATTTATTTTGAAATATTAATAAAACTTAGGAGCGGCGCCCACCCTGTATACGGGGTTAGCCAAAAAAAATCTCTTGCACTGATAGGAGATTTCAGCAAGGAAAAGCTAGAAAACTGGTTTTGAAAAGCTGAACACTGCTTTTAGTAAATATAATGTTGGAGTACTCTCTCACTAGAGCTAACGCATTAATAACTCACTTTACAAAACGATAAATAGAGCTTGCTTTAATATGATTAATGATTCACTGGGGAGGGCATCCAAAAGGGGGAACCAGTCTTGTACATTTGAGCTACTAATATGATTAATGGCTTGTTAAGAAAGACCTCCAAAGTAAATCTACAAATCAGAGATATACATTTGAGCTACTAGTAATATATATGTCTATCCATGCATATCTCACACACATATGTATTGCGTATGACTATGTTTATTTTTGTGACAAAGAGATAAAACTATATCAGCAAATAATATTTACATTAAGATGTTTCAACATAAGGATTCTTTCAATTTGTTTAAAAATATATTAAGTGGATATTTTTGGTCTTTTCTAAAATAAAGTAAGATGATAAGAAAAATCACATCAACAAAAGATAATTGATCAGTTTTATATGTGAAGGAAATTAAGTGATTGTGTTCACTGTGCTAAGGTGACAAAAATCTTTAGTTGAAAATAAAAAATAAAAGGGAAAAATGAAAAATCTATTGAACTATAAATCTTGTCAAGCTGTACTTACATTTGTCATATAAATTATAAAGTGGTGATGGATGAGTTTTCAAGGTACATCAATAATTAAGTTAACTTGAAGTAGGGGAAAAAAAAGAAAAGTTAAACTTACAATGCACCCATGTATCATATATTCCCGTTATCATAAATTTATTTTATATATGTGGGTCAAGTTTGAAATTTTGATGCAAATAATTCTTGTGAATAAAATTAGGGAAATAATTAAGTTCAACCACAAGACACTAGCAACTTTGGAACTATATCACGTCGAGATCAATATGGATTCTAAGGTTCTTACAACTTGAATTCAACAAATAAAAAGCCTTTAGAAGATCGAACCTAGTACCCGCAAGATTTATAGCATCAGTTGTTCTAAAGATTTCAAGTTTTCAACATGTCTATCATGAGGCGACTAAGCTGCAAATGCTCTATCCAAGTTAGCCAATAGCTCCAAGATTACAGCATCTTACACACCGCCATTGATACTTGCACGAGTCAAAGGATTAACTATGTTAGCTTAAATAAACTTTTGATATATTAGAATACGTGACACAAACTTATGTGAGGGAGTATTACGCCTTTTTAATTGTTGTAATACTTCCCATGTATTAACCTGGAGGTAAGGTTTATGTTCCCTCTACTTTAGTTAATTAACAAAATTTTAGGTTGGCACTCCTCTCTTCTGTGTACGGGGGGCATTTGCTACCAAAAAAAAAAACAAAAAAAAGGATTCTGCCCTTCTAATCAAAGCCGAGAGGCCTTCTACACAAATGATAAATAGGTAGCGGAATAGAGGATCCCTTTGTCTTGTGATATGATCCAAGGATCAATTGCAATTATGTTGCTAATACATGCTCTCCATGAGCTTGGACTCCAAGCGTGTGGAGCAAGGAAAGCTAGCTCATTTGGGCCTTGATGAGATCAATTTATGGTTGATCATGAAAGGGATGTTCAAGCTTCATTGCTGTTTTGTTGATTCACGTATACTTGGGCCTTTCTTTGGACTCATTGTTCAAGTTATTTTAGTGCATAAGATGGGCCAAGAGTTGAAGCTTTGGTTATGAATCAAGTTTAACCACAAAGAAGCTTCACAACATAGTATTTGGGTTGCTCAAGTGGATTCATGGAGCATCAAAGAGAAATCAGTCCTAACCCATATGCTTATTGGATTGAAGATGGAAGCCCATCATCATCTTGGAGTTGGCTTTTTGGTCTATTGGGCTTTAGCATTGGACGATCAGCCCAAATGCAAGAAGAATGGCGTCTTTTTAGTTGTTTTAATTTATTTCTTGCTTTTATTTAGACTTCTATAGTAGTTACAAGTGTTTTAAGTTAAGTATTTCAATTAGTTAATGTTTAGGTTTAAATAGTTGTTTTAATTTCTAAGTTTTAGAATCATCCATATAACCTTATAAATAGGGGTCACTATTCATACGAATTTCATAAGTTTGATGATTAATAAATTTTGTGAGTTCTCAAATTGAGTGCTTCTTTCATTCTTTGCTGATTAAGAACAACCCCCGAACTTGTAGAGTGATTCCAAGTGTAAAACCCTAGCTTAGAGTTGCCTTATTGGTGATCAAGCTTTCTAGGTGCTAATTTCTTGAGTTCTTGTTCGTTCTATAAGGAGGTTCAAAGCTTCTTTGAATTTTCAAGTTGTTCATCTTGCGTGTTCAAGGCTTTGGTACTGATTCTAGAGTCTAGTTCATCTAAGGAGAAAGGCTCGAAATTCATACTTGGTCTTTCAAGCAATTCTACGTTTAACCGCACGTATCATCTTGGTCTTTTGGTTGGACTGAATTTTTCTGTTGGTGTTCCATTGACCAAAATTGAGAATGTAACCAATTTTACACACTCCATTATTCGATTACAAAAATGTAGGGGGAATCCAATATCTTTGAAAACAAGCTCCAAATACCTTTATTCTATTCTATCAAAGGCCTTGTTCATATCCAATTTCAATCTAGAAAATTTGTCTTGATTTCCTTTTTGCTGCTTCAACCAGTGAAATGCCTAATTGGCCACAATGACATTATCAGTTTTCAGACATCCCATAACAAAAGCACTTTGCGTTTCATCAAAGATAAGGGGCACTACTTTCTGGATTCTGATGGCTTGAACCTTGGAGATGATCTTATAGCAAACATTACGGAGACTGATGGGCCTAAATTCTGTTATCTTTGTTGGTTGTTTCACTTTTGGGATTCTCTAGGGAGCATGAGCTATTCAAAAAAGATAATGCTAGATCAGTCACCTCCTTTCCCACAATTGAATAGTAAGTTTGGAAAAAGTAGGCGTGAAGACCATCTAGGCATGGTGCTTTCCAAGGCTACGTGTGTGCCAGAGCTTCTTTTACTTCCTCCTCAGTGTATACTTTATTGAGCTCAACCTTCAATTCTTCTGGAATTCTGTCATTGATGAGCTCATTCAAGCTGTTAACCTGTTCACCATTTGAAGTGTATCTCTCTTTGAAAAATTCTGCCATATGAGCTTCTATTTCATCTTCTGTTTTTAACCACTCTCCTTGTTGATTTTGTAGTCTAACTATGGCATTTCTCATTCTCCTTTGAGTGGCTTGTTGTGAAAAAATCTAGTATTCCTGTCTCCGCTTTTCATCCATTCTACCCTTGCTCGTTGCTTCCAGTATATTTCATCTTTTTCCAGCAAAGCTTCAAGTTCTCTTTTCAGGACGTATTCTGTGCTTGAGTCCCAACTGGTGTTACATTGTAGTTCTTGTAATTTCTCCTTCACATTCTTAATTTTTATTTTTAGATTCCCAAATTTACCAGTCCTCCATTTTGACAGTTTATGCATCACCTTTGGGCATTGGATAGGATTCTTTCTTGCTTGTTCGGATCATCGTAGCTCTAGTAATTCTTGATGATATCCTAGCATTCTTCCTCCGTGGTCCGTATCTCTTCAAATTTCTAAAATTTCCATCTATGTTTCCTTTTTCCAGCATTAACTTGCTCTCCTAAATTATTGACCATAATTAGAATATGGTTCGAGTGCGCTGCCACCAGATGAGTAATAGATGCATTAGGAAAATTGACTTTCCATTCCATGTTGACAAGTGCCCTCTCTAGTCTTTCACAAATTCTGTTTGTTGCATGTCTGCCTTTTGACCATGCATATTTGCCCCCAATGAATCCAAGATCCCAAAGTCCAGAATCTTCAACTACTTGTTTAAATGCATTCATCTGCTGTGTGCATTTTTCACTTCCCCCCAATTTTTCACTTGGATAAAAAATTTCATTAAAATATCCTAAGAAAATCCAAGGCAACATGAACATTCCAACCAACCTCCTAAGCAAATTTCAAGAATGTTTCCTTTGACTTGTTACAAGGTTTCCATAGAAACCTATAATTCTCCATTTTAAATCATCATGTTCCGTTTTGATAATTGCATCAATATACCCATCCGAGCAACTAAGAATATGAGCATTCAACCCTTATTTCCAGAGCAAAGCCAAACCATTTCCCTTATTCTTTCTGTCTACAAAGAGACCTTGTAAATAACCCACTTTACATCTTACTTTAGCCATTTTGTGACTGTCTAATTTAGTATAAAAAATGAAGGATATTTCGAGAGCTTTTTCCTTCAACAAATCAACGAAAGATCTAATTGCACGAGGGTTCCCAAGGCCCCGACAATTCCAGGCTATAATCTTTATTGTTCTCGACAAGGTTGCTTAGCAGCCACCACCGTTTGCTCATCAATGGTGGTTTGAAGACCAGAGTTTTTTGCTCTTTTGTTGAACCCATGTTGTAGTTGCTTTGTTGATTCTTCCTACCTCTACCTTTTTGCCCCTTTATAATTTTCCATGTTCTACATTGGGCTTCCTGATGTTCTCAATGGGCTTTCATGTTGTTCATCTGTTGCAGCAGCCCTCAGGTTCTTAGCCCAATCCATAGTTGCAGTCATCTCTTGTTCAGCCCTATTTAATTTTAATGGGCTGCCTACTTGGGCACTTGGGTCTAGCTCTTGATGAGTTTTCTTAGGCATCCTGATGTCTTCTGATTTTTCTTTCCCTTTCCCGTTTTGTGATTGTTTCCTGCCTTCTGAAGGATTACTTTCTGAAAGAATATATTCTGACATATATCGAATTTGCATAGTCGCCAGTTCTAAATCTCAAGCCCCTCCAACATCATTACTATTGCCTTTCTCCTGATGTGACTCTTCACTATCGTTTTTCTTTTGAACCGACGGTGGTGGTGGCTGTTGATCATCTCCGTCCATGGAAGACTTGTTAGAATTTTCCAAAATCCAATATCAGATATTTGAATACAACTTTAACGTAAAGGCGTACCTGGATTCATGTTTGACTGATATACTGTTTGAATCTTTTGTGACTTGGGGTGACCTTCCAGATCTACATGTATTCTCTAGTCCTTTGAGAAAGCCTTTAGATTCTCTCCTGGTATCTTTCTTGAAGATGGGATATCAAGAAAGGGAACGACTGAATAACGATACGTGAGATCTAAGAACCATAACCCTAATTATAGATAACCCATTTGTTATCTTTTTTAGTATTTCTATTTTAGCCCATCATTAAAATAGAAATAACTTTTAAATCTTTACAAATTAAAGGCCCACATCCTATTAGATACATTAAAGCCCAAATCACAATTGATCACTTTAAATTAGGCTTAACTTTATTTGACAGTCTGCAACACATAATTATTAACATATAAGTCCAACGTTGGATTAAGGATCCAACAATCTCCCACTTGGACTATATGTGTAACCTTATAATTATGTTTTGCAATATAACCTTATGAGCTCAACTTTACTGTCATTACCAAAGTGTATCTACAACCAATTCAGGTCCATCAATTATATTAACATAGGATCAAAGCGGCCTTTGTTATATAATCATAACTCGACCCATCAATGGTCACGTATGCTGATACAATTGAATGACATGAATCATGATGTGGATGTGTAGCATAGAAATTTCATGCAATGTGATCTTAACATGCCTATTTCTAACTGGTCCTACTTTAAATTATGTGAGATCAACCATACAAAAATCAGAGTGTGAATAAATTGAAACTTTATTTAAACAACTGAAAATATCAATGTCATAAGAGCATTTAAAATAACAAACTCCCACTACAACTGAATATCACTTAATGACATGACACCCATATGAGCAGTATGCTCGTGAAACACTTTGGGTGGCAATCCTTTAGTAAGCGGATCCGCAATCATGGAGTTTGTTCCGATGTGCTCTATAGACAACTGTCCACTCTGAACTCTTTCCTTAACTGCTAGGAACTTGATGTCTATATGCTTGGATTTTGTAGACGTCCTATTATTGTTGGAATATTGAACTGCTGACTTATTGTCACAAAATAATTTGAGTGGTCTCTTCAATGCCATCCACCACTCGTAATCCCGTGACAAAATTTCGCAGCCAAATACAATGATTGGACGCCTCATAACAGGCTATGAACTCTGCAGCCATAGTGAAGAGGCTATAAGAGACTGTTTAGCACTCTTCCAAGATATGGCACCTCCAGCTAACAAGTAGATGTAGCCTGATGTCGATTTCATACTATCTTGGCATCCAGCATAATCGGAATCAGTATATCCAACGATCTCGAGCTGATCTGATCTCCGATACGTGAGCATGTAGTCCTTTGTTTTCTGTAGATACCGCAAGACCCGTTTGGTTGCTTTCCAGTGGTCTGATCCTGGATTGCTTAAGTATCTACCCAGCATCCCTGTAATGTACGCAATATCCGGACGCGTACAAACCTTGAACATACATCAGACTCCCTATTGCTGATGCGTAAGGAATCTTCTGCATTTCTTTTTCCTCAAAAGCATTCTTAGGACACTGATCGAGACTAAACTTGTCTCCCTTAGCAACAGGGGTATCACCTGGTTTACAATTTTGCATGCCATACCTTTTGAGAATCTTTTCAATATAGACCTTTTGTGATAGTCCAAGAATACCCCGAGAGCGATCCCGGTGTATCTGTATACCCAACACAAAAGATGCATTACCAAGATCTTTCATCTCAAAATTCTTAGCTAGAAATCTCTTGGTTTCATGCAATAAGTCTATATCATTACTGGCAAGCAAAATGTCATCAACATATAATACCAGGAAAATATACTTGCTCCCACAGAACTTATGGTATACACATTCATCAACCAAATTCATCTCAAAATCAAATGAGATGATCACTTGATGAAATTTAAAATACCATTGTCGAGATGCCTTGCTTGAGCCCATAGATGGATTTCTTAAGTTTGCAAACCATATTCTTTGGATCTCCCGATACAAAGTTTTCTGGTTGCACCATATAAATCGTCTCATCAATGTTACCATTGAGAAACGCTGTCTTTACATCCATCTGGTGTAACTCAAGATTGAAATGCGCCACTAATGCCATTATAGTCCTAAAAGAGTCTTTCGAAGAAACCGGAGAGAAAGTCTCTTTATAGTCGATGCCTTCTTTCTGTGTAAAGCCTTTTGCGACAAGACGGGCTTTGTACCTCTCCACATTGCCTTTTGAATCCCTTTTGGTTTTAAATATCCATTTACAACCAATGGGTTTCGCTCCTTCTGGCAATGGGACAAGATCCCAAACGTCATTGTCTTTCATAGACTTCATCTCTTCATTCATGGCATCGATCCACTTTTGAGAGTTAGAACTTTCTATGGCTTGATGGAAGTTGATTGGATCATCTTCCATCACTCCAATGTCATCCTCATGTTCTTGGAGAAATACAATGTAATCATCTGGCACTGCACTTCTCCTTTCTCTAGTGGATCTCCTTAATGGCACTGGTTCTTGAGGTGGTAGAGTTTGTTCTTCTTCGAACAGTTTCTTGAATGGGAGGTATCTCAACATTGTCTTGATTTGTTGTGTCATGAACAAGATCAGGAATAGGATCCCGAGCAAGATCAATGACACCTGTGGGAATATTAACATATTCCTCTTCAAAGACAATGTCCCTAACTGTATCTTCTCCCCCAAACTCTACATCCTCAAAGAATCGGGCATTTCCTGTCTCAAAAATCGACTTAGTTGTAGGATCATAAAATTTGTAACCCCTGGATCTTTCAGAGTATCCAATAAAATAACAACTCACCGTTCTTGAGTCCAGTTTCTTTTCATTTGGCCTATAAGGCCTTGCCTCAGCTGGACATCCCCATATATGCAAATGGTTCAAACTGGGTTTCTTTCCAGTCCAAAGCTCGTATGGAGTTTTGGTAGTTGCCTTAGTTGGAACTCTGTTAAGGATATATGCTGCAGTCTTAAGTGCTTCTCCCCTAGAGTGATTCTGGTAAGGTAGAATGACAAATCATACTCCTCACCATGTCTTTAAGTGTTCTATTTCGTCTTTCAGCAACACCATTCATGGTTGGTGAACCAGGCATGGTGTACTGTGGGACGATACCGCATTCCTCTAGGTACTTAGCAAATGGCCCTGGACGTTGTTCACCTGAACCGTCATATCTACCGTAGTATTCACCACCACGATCAGATCTGACGCTTTTGATTCTTTTGTTGAGTTGGTTCTCAACTTCAGCCTTAAAATTTTTGAACACGTCCAGTGACTGTGACTTTTTCATTAATGAGATATATGTAGCCATATCTTGAGAAATCGTCTATGAACGTTATAAAATATTGTTGACCATTCCAAGCAGATGTAGGAAATGGCCCACAAATATCTGTATGTATAAGTTCTAAGACGTCCAAGGCCCTATTGGCTTCAAATCTCCTTTTATTGGTTTGTTTCCCCTTTATACAGTTGATACAATTATCAAAATCTGTAAAATTTAAGGGGTCGAGAATTTCATTTGACACAAGTCTTTCTATTCTCCGTTTGGAGATATGACCCAATCTTTTGTGCCATAATGTAGCTGAATTCTCATTGGTTAATTTTCTTTTTACACCTCTAGTACTCAAATGCAAGGATTCATTAAACGAGGCAATAGTATCAACCATATATAGATTATCGTAATATAATAAAGAACCGGAACCAACTAATTTTGAATCATGAAACAATCTAAATTTTCCATCTCCAAATGAACAAAAATAACCAGATTTGTCCAAAATAGAAACAGAAATCAAATTCCGTCTAAAAGACGGTACAATAAATGTTTCATTAAGATCCAAATAAAATCTAGTCTTTAACAATAATCTAAAAACTCCTATTGCCTCAACTTCAACTGTTTTGCCATTGCCCACGTAGATATATCTTTCATTATCATTAGGCTTTCGGCAACTCAGGCAACCCTGCATAGACACACTGATGTGAGTTGTTGCACCAGAATCTATCCACCATGTGTGTCTTAGGTACCGAAGTTAAATTAACCTCAGAACAAACCAAATTAAGAAGCATACCTTTCTTAGCACGCCAAGCGTGATAGTTGGTGCAATGCTTCTTTTTATGCCCTTCGGCTCCGCAGAAGAAACAACCATTCTTTCCCGATTCAACCGGTTTCTTTTGTTGTTTCTTTTGAGATGCCGTACCTGCAGCTTCCTTATCCTTCTTCCTTTTATGTCCCTTACCTTTATTATTAGTGGATGAGACCAGGTGAGCACTTTCTGTCTTGTCTTGCTTCAACCTTTCCTCTTCCTGTACACAGTGTGAGATGAGCTCATTCAGAGACCAAGTCTCTTTCTGACAATTATAGCTCACCTTAAATTGGCTATACTGTGTAGGAAGAGATATCAAAACTAGATGCACTAATAATTCCTCAGAAATTAATAGATCAAGTGCACCCAATTTAGAAGCAAGATGAGACATCTCCATGAATGTACTCCCTTATATTGCCTTTACCACTATATCTCATTGAAATTAGGCTTGTCAAAAGTGTACTTATTTCAGCCTTTTCACTTTTGACAAACCTCTTTTCAATGTCTTGAAGGAACACCTTAGCTGTAGTTGTATTTTCAGATATTGTGCCTCTGAATGCTTCCGGAATGGCCTTTTTCATGATCATCATACACATGCGATTTGATCTCTCCCACCTTTCCATATCCCTCTTTTCATCAGAGGTACTCTTATCTGTAAGAGGTGGAGGAGAATCATTCCTTAACGCAAGGTCGAGATCCATGACTCCAAGAACTATCAAGAGATTTTCTTTCCAGGACTTGAAGTTTGTGCCATTCAGCATAGGAATAGAACTGATGCTGGTAATAATATTTGCAGGATCATTCATAACTAAACAGAAAACATTAAATAATTAGAAACAAGCTCACATAAACCAAAATAATAATAATAAATTCAAATAAGGTAACCCCATCTCAAGATACCAAAGTTCCATTAATATTTTGTCTTTGGACAATAAATATTAACTTCTAAGTGATATCTTGGTGTAGTAATAAGCACTGATAATAAGTACATGTCGAAAAATAAATTTTCCTTTGGGCTAATTTATAATTCACATGTAAAATCCAAATAATCATCACGTGTTTATCACAACAAGTGCACGTGCAATTTTATTGAACATTGACCTTCCTTTGGGTAGGCTAATATTAACAAAATTACAAGTACAAAACTAGTTATATTCTAGAACAAATTAATCTCCACAAGAGAGGTCACTTTGGCGACATATTGTTTCAATTAATTTATCCCAAAATATATATAAACACACCAATATTTGAATTTAAAATTATACAAAATTTTAGAACAAAGTCAACTTGAGTCAACTCTGGTCAAATGGGTCAAACCTGGTCAAACTAGTCAAAGCAGGTCAAACTGAGTCAAACTCGGTCAAACTTGATAGACCCAGTCAAATCAATCAGATTTGGTTCAACCAAACAATTGGGTCAAAACTTATTGGATCAAAAATCCATATCTATAACTTTGACCCAAAAGTTTATCATTTAAGCCCAAAATCTTATTCAAGCCCATAAATACCTTATAATTACATATATTCAGTGGGCCAACCTTTTGGACTTTATTGGACTTAAATGTTTCATACAACTTTATTAGGGTTTCAATTAAATTAGTTAACCCTAATTTCCTTAACACAAATATATGCATATTGACCCTTAAAATTAAGAAACAAGTCAAAGCATATAGAAATAACCAAATTAATATACCTAATTTGCTTAACGGAATACAAGCCCGAAAGGACATCACTAAAATTGGTTTATTATTAAAAATAATGCGTCACCGAAAAATGCTTCAATCTTTAATTTATTCATACCAGTAGAAAAACTCAATTCCAGAAACACAATGCATCAGATGTCAAGGACGTAAAAGATGCTTCTGCCATGGAATTGAATAAAATAATGATGCTATTCATAATAAGACAAGCAAAATCAATTTTCAGAACACATAACCTTAAAATACTTGAATGGCTCATGGTACTGGATTCATAATCAATACTGGAGCCCACCAATTTAGCAATACAAGTCACATACGCAATTCAACATTTAAGCTTCAAGCATGAAACGAAAAAACAAAAACTTTCTTATCCCAATACAATTGGCACATGACATATTCTCAATAAAACTCAACAACTGAATAAATCGAGAAGCCAACCGAATATGTCAATTCTTGCCACTTTATCACAATCAGTGTAATAATAAGCCTTTCAATTACATATGTATAGACTATTTCGGTTCTGACAGAACCATCCGAAGTTAATTGCTAAATGCAGTCAAACACATATGTAATTGTAGTTCCTTTTAACGATTCAAAATCTGATATTGGGGCTCTGATACCACTTGTTAGAATTTTTCAAAATCCAATATCAGATATTTGAATACAACTTCAACGTAAAGGTGTACCTAGATTCATGTTTGACTGATATATTGCTTGAATCCTTTGTGACTTTGGGTGATCTTCCAGATCTACACGTATTTTCTGGTCCTTTGAGAGAGCCTCTAGATTCTCCCCTAGTATCTTTCTTGACGATGGGATATCAAGAAAGGGAACAACTGAATAACGATACGTGAGATCTAGAGACCATAACCCTAATTATAGATAACCGAATTGTTATCTTTTTTACTATTTCTATTTTAGCCCATCATTAAAATAGAAATAACCTTTAAGTCTCTACACATTAGAGGCCCGCACATCCTATTAGATACATTAAAGCCCAAATCACAATTGATCACTTTAAATTGGGGTTTAACTTTATTTGACAGTCTGCAACACATAATTATTAACATATAAGTCTAACATTGGATTAAGGATCCAACAAGACTTCCAAATGAAGTTGCATTGGATGTAATCTATGATGAGCCATTACCCAAATCTGCTGTCTTTGCTATCCAATCCTTTATCACAATTTTTTGCTGTATGGCCCATGATATCACAGCCATGGCAGAACAACGAGATTCTTTCATACCTAATAATGGCAACCTAACTGCCCTTCTAAGTGGATTCCTCGTATTGAAGGTGGCCCTCAACTTGAAAACCTCTCTCCCTTTTCCCTTTTTCTTTCAATTGAATATCGATCACTTCTCTAAAGCTCTTAGCAATCTTCTCAGCTACCTCTTTGCTATAACATTCCCTGGAAAAACCTATAATATTCACCCAAAACTGGGCATGATCAAAATCTTCTTCATCCAACTTCACTCCTTGTTGACAACGTTTAATTACCAAGAATTTGGTTTCCACGTTCCAGGGCCCTTTACTAATGATTCTCTGTAATTCCTCCTGAGTTGAGAAGAAGAATTGGTAAATATTGGTTTGCACTCTGAACACTTGATGTTTTGGGCTCCTCCAAGCTTTTGCAAGTGCATTTTGGAGACCTCTGAGATTGACTTCCTTTGTTGAGATGAATTTCCCAAAGCAACTGTTCTGGCTGTCAAGTAGCCCTTGTTTAACTTCTTCCTCGCTCACCTCAATGATAGCCGACTTTTCTTCATCAAACTGAACATTGTGCATTTGCTGTATTAATCTCTTGTATTGTATTAGCCATGATGTTTGAGAATCAATTCTGTTGAGAATTATATAGATGAGTTCTGGATGGGAATTTTTGAAGCCTTACTTTTAGGGAGAGAAACTCTAGCATTCTAGAGGGAGAGAACTTAAAACTTTGGTTAACATTTCTCCCTTCCCAGATGCAACCGCTCCAATCTCGAATTTATTCGTACTTAATCCTTTAACAATGTGTGTATATGAATTCATTATCTAATTTTTGAATACGAGACAGTTTTTCTCGAGAAGTATGTCTCCTAGTTGGTGTAAAATTATGGTGAAAAGAAAAAAATATACTGGGATGATCATTTCTTAGATTTTCGTCGTGGGATAAAATTCCTTGTGACGATGATTATTTCTCAAATTTTCTTCCTGAAATAAAATTCTTTGTGAGATTACTTGTAACTAAGTCCTTTAAATCCCCACACTAACATATATGAATATTCATTAATTCTACAATTCATTCTTTGATTCTGCAATTTATGAAGTCTGTTAAAGGCGGAAATTTGAAGGACAAATAACAACAACATATCTAATAAAAGACAAAATTCAAAATATTTTGAGTTTAAAATTTTGACCTTTCTCTAATAAATTGTATCTACTTGATTATGGCCTTTATTGATACGTTCATGTTTAAGAAAAAATTATATTTACTTGATTACGAGATGCCTATTGATATGTTTATGCCTACAAATTGATAACAACATAAAACCTTTGTCTCATAAATATTTATGTATGCAAACTGCAGTCTCTTACAGATGTAATTGATAATATAGAGATTTAAATTGCATAGATTTTATTAGATTTGAGTTGCCTTTTTTTTTATATGTTTACAATATTAGATATCTTTTAATAAAGCCAATTTCTATATCACCAAATTTTTGTTTCACAATGTTGATTGCTTTCTTTAATTCGTTATTTGTTGTTATATCATTGTTTTCTCCAAATTTGTTGTCACAATGTTGAGTGAATATTTAAAGATCATTGTCAAGATTGTAACTTTAACAGAATTAAAGAAAAAATAGGGATCCACTAGCAAATCAAGATCTATTGCACTGAAAGGAGATTTCAGAAAGGAAAAGCCAGAAAACTGGTTTAGAAGTTGAACACTACTTTTAGTATATAATAGGAAGTGCAAACATTAAAAAAAGAAAGGGTCAAAATACGCAATCTTAGGCAATATAATGTTGGAGTTTTTTTCACTAGAGTCAGCCGTATAAATTTCCTTTTCATATTTATTAATTAATAACTCACTTTACAAAATGATAAATAGATCTTCATTTAATATGATTATGACTCAATGGAGAGGACATCCAAAAGGGAGAATCAGTCTTTCACATTTAAGCTACTAATATGATTAATGTCTCATTGAGAAAGACCACCAAAGTAAATCTACAAATCAGAGATATACATTTGAGCTACTAGTACTATATATGTCTATCCATGTATATCTCACCCACATGTGTATTGCGTATGACTGTTTATTTTGCAAGAAAGAGATAAACCTATATCAGCAAATAACATTTACATTAAGATGTTTCAACGTAGGGATTCTTTCAATTTGTTTAAAAATATATTAAGTGGATATTTTTGGTCTTTTCCAAAATAGAGTAAGATGATAAGAAAAATCACATCAATAATAGGATAATTGATCAGTTTTATAGGTGAAGGAAATTAACTGGTTTTTACTGAGCTAAGGTAAAAAAATCCTTAGTTGAAAATGGAAAATACAATGGAATAAAAAAAATGTATTGAACTATATATCTTGTGAAGCTTTATTTACACTTATATATTGTCATATATAAATTATAAAGTGGCGAAGGAGACTTTTCAAGCTACATCAATAATTAAGTTAACTTGAAATAGGGGAAAAAAAAAAAAGAAAAGTTAAGCTTACAATGCACCCATGTATCATATATTCCCTTTATCATAAATTTATTTTAAATATGTAGGTCAAGTTTGAAATTTTGATGCAAATTATTCTTGTGAATAAAATTACGAAAATAATTAAGTTCAACCATAAGACACTAGCAACTTTGGAACTATATCACGTCGAGAACGAGATAGACCACATTTGGTACATGAGAATGGCCCAGAATGGAAAGATCTTTCCAATATATACATTTCATTCTTATGTTTGGTATGGACCCTTTAAGTTGAAAAGTCATTTCCACCAAGAATGCTTATTCTAGCTTTTTCTTGGAAACGTCATTCCTCAACAAAACCTAAGGAATGACTTTTCCACTTTATCCTGGAAACCTAAAATTAAGGGATGTCAAGATTACTCCACCCACTTAAACATTTCTCAACCTCCATGCCCTTCTTCACCAGTAAAATTTTTTAGTCTTGCACAGAGAAATTTTATAGCAATTAACAATCTCTTCCTGATATGTTTCAATTGATTAATTTCATATGTAAATATTAATTTGTTGATTTAACTTTTGGTATTTTTATCCATCAACCTATTTTTGTTTATATTACAAATTGTAATTAGGTTATCGAATATATATACCAATAGGTTTAGCATCATTAAAAGTAACAAAATATATGTTTATTTTATTATTACAAATTTTCCTACATTGCTAGTTATATTGCCAAAAAGTAAAAAATATATTTATTTATTTATATTGTAAAAGTAAATAATTAATATAATTGAATTATTTATAATATTAATATTATTATTACCAAATTGAAAGTGTTAAAATTTTCTTTTAGGTACATAATAGTGCACACACAAAAGAAAATTAAACTTTAAAAAAATTCAGGGCACAATAGTCAAATCAATATATATTTTATTCCATTATGACATCTCAATATGATTATACCAAACATTGGAAAGGAAATAGACATTCCATTCTGACTTTGATTACCAAATAGTGGAATGGAAAATTTTTTTCCAACCTATTCCAAGTGGAATGTTATTCTGGGTAAAAAGGCTTTCCATTCTAAGCCATTCCTATGTAACAAACGTGAGGTAAGGTTATTACAACTTGAATTCAACAAATAAAAACCTTTAGAAGATCGAACCTAGTACCGGCAAGATCTATAGCATCAGCAGTTCAAAAGATTTCAAGTTTCAACATGTCTACCGTGAGGCGAACTTAGCTGCAAATGCTCTCTCCAAGTTAGCCAATAGCTCCAAAATTATAGCATCTTACACACCGCAATTGATACTTGCACAAGTCAAAGGATTAATTATGTTGGATTAAGTAAACTTTTGATATATTAGACTACGTGACACAAACTTATGTGAGGGAGTATTACCCCTTTCTAATTGCTGTAATGCTTCCCATGCATTAACCTGGAGGTAAGGTTTATGTTCCCTCTACTTTAGTTAATTAACAAAGTTTTGGGTTGGCACTCCTCTCCCCCGGGCTTTTGCTACCAAAAAAAAAAGACTAACAACATGAATTTAAAGGAAATTATGTCATTAAAACAAAAATTATTAAAAATCTTCTAAATATTTTTATAGATATGAATTATAAGTAAGACAAGTAGTAATCATTAAAGACTTATATTATGGTGGAGAATTGAGAAAAAATATGTCTATATGTGTACAAGAAATAAAAAAAGTATCAACATCTTTGCACATGGAGGAAAAAAAAAATACTTGACATGTTCTTTGCTTCTCCCACTCTTGGTTTGTTTACTCGTCTTTGCTTCTTCCATTGAGACATGTTCTTTTACCAGCTGATTATTTTTTCCTATGTTCAAAACAATTCCTGCATTGCCTTCAAACTCGAAATTGACAACAACATTCCTTCATTGCTATTTTTGCCTTTGAATGAAACCCGAATCTTTGAACTTATACCCATCAAAGTGCTGCCTCCTTTTCCAACCCTTATTAAGTTTTGATGAAGTGAAGCAAGCATGTTTCTCTGACCCAAGATTCTCCCCTTCATCAGTGGAATACTCCACTATTTCTTTTAAATACTTACAGTACTTCTTTTTCTACTCCTTGATTGAGATATCATGAGCAGTATTGTTGATAACAAGACATAGTATTACCGATAGAAAAATATGAAATGAATGACAGCCAAATTCAAAAGTCTTCCCTATGGTGAATAATCAAAATCGAAACAACTACTGAGAATCAATTTTAGCGTAGGCAGATCCGCACCGTCCTACCACCGCCAATAGAATACCACCAGCAACCAGCGGAGGAGAAAGATAGAAACAAGTAAAGGTGAAGCAGCACCGGTGCAGCCGCAAGCACGGACCGTGCAGAGACAAGAGGCTACCACAAGTACACACCAATGCAGAATTATTCATCCATGTAAGACATGTTCAAAAGATTCAACTCGGTTGCATTGTAAAAAGTTTGTAACTTTCAAAAAAAAAAAAAAATTTAATTAGCGTTTTCCGAAGGGACCTGTGCTAGGAATCTAAAGAACGTATGAGGTCGAAATTCATTACAAGAAATCAAAAGATTCAAAACAACCAAAAAGTAAGGAACAAAAAAATAAAATGTGTCAATAATTAAAGAGCATGCATTAAAGAATAAAGAAATTTATATATTTAGCATTTACACTAATTCTTCATCAGATTTTAAGTTACAATTCATTCTGCAATCCAAGTTTAAGACTTTAGGGAAGTTATAATTTAGGAAAAGATCGTGCAAACATCATTTTTTTTAAGAAGTTAAGTTGACGAAGTGGAATGATCAAGACTTTTAAGAAGATTTGCTTTCCATACCAACCAATTTTGCTCTTAGAGAACAAGAAAATTTTATCTGAGTTTTTTATTGCGGTCTTGAGCTAACATAACTCAGATGGATTACATTATTGAAACAAATTAATCCAATCATGATCTCATAAGCTTTACATTATATCTAAAATTAATGATAAAATATTCATGTTATAAGATAGAAATTTAGAGCTCGATTAAAAAAGATACAAGAAAGATGATAGTATTTACAATTAATTTCTAAATCAAAATTTTAATCATGATAAACATTGAATAATTATAGCTATGTATATCATGAACATAAAGTTTTATTAATAAAAGACTACTTCCAAACTTTATAGAAAAAATAAATAGAGTGAAGCAAAAAATAAAAGAGGAACATGCTTTAAAATTAAAGTTTAATAGTATAAGTATATACATTTACTAATTCTTAGTTTTTTTAATAATTTATATAATTTTTAAACTTCACATAGATTTCAGTTAACAATTAGCATGTGCAATGCACGTGCAACTTCCTAATATTGTGAGAAATAGCAGTCCAATGTGGCATAGATGCTGTATCTAATACTTGTGGCTGTGTATTTAGGTTAGTAGTTGAAACTCTCTATCTTTATATATATAGAGAAAGCTCCCTATCTCTATATTTAGAGAAAGCATTAAGTGTTTTTGGTGTTTTAATGTTTTATGTTTTTCAAAAATAGCATTAAATTTTGGAGTTTTTCTGGAATATAGTCCATTGTGAAGGCAGAAAAAAAATTGACATCAACTACTTGATTCTACTAGACACTTTATGTGATGGAAGATTCACCATTTTAGCAAACTCAATCTTTTGCTTTTACTTTGTTGTCTTCCATTGCAGCATTCTGTCACATAACAATGATGTACTAAAAAGTTGATTCACCAAAAGTAAATGGTCTTCTACATACATAAAAATGGAGTTATTTACTTAATTATTTATTTTTAATCAAAATTAAAGTAAATATTTGGTATTTTTATTTTACTTCCAAAAATAATGAAGTCAATTTTCAAAGATACACTCCACTATTTTTTCGACCAAACAAATATCCATATTTTTGTCGATTTTGAATACACACATACACACACACACAAAAATACGTGTACACATGCGCTCACGCGCACACAGGTGAATAATCCCATAAGCATGTTCCATAGATATTAAGATGTAGAGTTAATTTATAAATCCTATTTAGCTAGCAAATTTGATTATTATATCAAGGATTGGTTTAGTTTGAACTTTAGGTAACAAATGCTCAGGGTTTGGAATGTAAATTAAACTTGAAAACACAAACAAGCAAGCAATAAGAATAAAAAGTATAAGAACAATAGTGAATGAAATATTCAATAACTATGTAGTTTTTGATAGAGTTTTGAATAAATTTGTGTATTGGATAACCATTTGAAACTTAACTTTATAGACAAGAAAAAATAGAAGCCTAGTTAGAAAATTATAAAATTCATCATAAGAAATAATTTCCAAAACAAATTACAAAACATGTCCCATAAAATAGAAAAGTGTGAAAGATTAGTTAATGCATGCTTCGGTGAAGCTTAAATAACTAATCACGAAAACCAAAAGGCAGAGCTGATTGAAGAAAAATTAAAATTAGATTGAGAACAAAATCAAGTGTTTCCACAAATTGAACTTCAATCTTCTAACAATAATGACAAAGGAAATAAACAAGAAATAGAATCCACAAAGACGTATTGTCAAAAAATTTGAGATCTAGAAACCTTGCAAAACCTCAATAAAGTCAATTTTAGTAAAAATATTTTATACATTGAGCAATTAGAAAAATTTATGAGATAAATTTTTGATCTTTTAATCCAAAGAGTAACAACAAAACGTTAATATCACGCGTAATGTATGTTGCCCATTTCTAGTCCTTTATAAATATTTTTCGCAAAAATTGTTCGATTTAGCTTTGCAAGCTAATATGGTTTGTTGATGGCCTACTGATGTAGTAGTCAACTCTTTCTTTTTTTCTGGACCCCTGTACGAAATCTCTAAGCTAGTATGGTAACGCCTTTTGCTGCCAAATTTTTCAGTAATATTATTCATCATGACCCTTGCTTTTCATTGGTTTCATTTCAGCCTGTTCATGTTAAACAGTCGATTATACTCGTAAATTTGTTCGTCCAATTTTAATGCTGCTTTTCCCGGCATGAATTTGGTTCCTTCCTAAAATGTAATTTCTAATTCCGTACTAAAGTGTCATTTCTACCCTATGAAATTGACATTCAATGGCATTATGAGGGGCTTTTTACTTAAATCTTGATATTTTTATCTTAATTAAATCAAACTTGACACTTTTATTTGAATTCCTATATATATATATATATATATATATATATATATAAAATTGTCTGGGATATTACATTGACCAGTCTTGTGCCCGGGGCTTCCCGCGGGCAGTGGCTTGTTGCATCTCCCGGGCCAACTCGTCCGACTTGGTTTAATTATGCGACCAGGGTGCCTTTCTTTGCACCTCCATGTTTCCATTTACTTGACATACCCTGTCGACTTCAAAGGCTTGGGAAATCGAGCATTTGCAGCTCTCTTACTGCCGGAACTATACCGCACAAATATCATATGGACGCTGTTGCGGGTGAATCTGGTCACATCTTGTGGGGCTGAAATACTTGACCAAGGTGGAGGTCCGAAATCACTATCATAAAGAAAATGAGATAGAGGTAAACCTCCTCCCCCCCTAGTGTACCTCTGACTAGCTTGAGTAAATAGCTCAGATGGCTTTTAATGTTAAAAAAATCGTACTTGTTTGAGACTAAATGAAAGATATATTTATATCAAGATGAGAAGAGTGAAAAATTTAAGGATCGTAGCATCAATTTATCACATCAATCATATTAAGTAAACTTTGAAAGAAACCTCAATTGTTGTCTTTAGAGTTCATAAGCTGTGTAGTATTTTCCTAAAATGGATTGGTTTCATGAACCCCATCCGTAAACCTAACAATAGATAATGACCAAACCTTGACGGCTTCACTCTCCATCTGTAAACCTTGATGCGCCAATGCGCCAGCTGTATGTCAGGCTAGCTGAGATGATGAGGTGACCTGAAACCACATACTCTTATCGTTCTTCATGTCATTAAAAGTTCTTTAATATACAAGTTCTTGTATCTGGATTACGTGGGCGTGGTTCCACTTAATGGTGTGACTGTGGATACAGATGTTAAAAGACTGAATACAGGGAAGAACCATCTTGAGCAAGGAGACCGCTATACTGTAACAATAGGCAAAAGCTCGAAAGAAAAATAAGCGAGAGCCATACGATGAAGGCATTTTAAACGTATTTACACAAAGAACCAGCCGCAGTCCATTCTATGCTTCCATAGATATTACATACACTATTTTGTTACATGTACGATGAGCCAAGGGAAAGCTACATGGCCTAAACAACTACGACTTAACGTTCTTATCACTATCCTATCACGAGCAAGGAGCCAGAAAAATACATAATTACGGATGAAGCAACAAAGCTTTACAAAAATCAGAATAAAATCAAACAGCTTTTGAATGTTCTCATTAATGTAATAAATACATCCAGACTGCCCTCAATAACAATTCACTTAAGCTTCTGAGCTGTGTCTTCCTCCTAGCAAGCCCATAACAGATCCCCAACTTTCACCGCAGCTCCATACTAAACAAGAAAATATTCAAACAATGAAAAGTAAACAATCAAAAGATCAATAGATTCTTCATTTTAATAATGAATACAGATTTATTAACGTGGAGCTCAACCTTTTGATGGCTGCTCAATCCAAGGGCCATTCATCACAAGCAGTACACTACATTCCCGGCCATATTCAAGATTTGGCAGCAACTTTGGAGTAAGTAAGAAGCACCTGCATGCAGTTGAAAACAGCATATTTCTGATAAAACAATGAAAAGGCAGTCCCTCGTTCAGCATGAGAAAGATGCAAGTCAAGATCTAATAAAAGTAACAGGCATCAAAAGGATGTATGACCACACCAACGTCCATGTACAGCTTAAGAATGCTCTTCAAGCACACTCGACATTTTCCTAACCCTCATTTTTCATTCCTGTTTAGACTTGATTGATTTCATACAGACCAGCATCTAGACCCACTAATTGCTCTTCAAGCATCCTTGGCCACGTTCCAAGTACTAATTTGACAATGTTAGTATCTACGTAGTCTTGAACTTCACACTTTGTAACCATTCCAATGATACAAGCTACATGTTTGCCCAAAACTAAGTAACATGATGGCACATTAAGTTTAAACACATGTTCTACCTATAAGAAACCAAAAAGATTAAAAAGTGCTGCATACACAAACAGAGTCCTTTAGAAGCATGAAATAATGATGAATCAACAGCTTCAACAAAAATGAAACATAATTACTTTTGTTTCAACTCAAGTGTAAATATATATCAGAAAACATCCTGCTCTTGAAAATCGAAGTCTAAAACCACATCAAAAGACCTCAAAGGCCATTCTCTGCTGTTACTACTCTTAATGGCGAAGAGCCAAATGACTATAACAGATATGATCATAGAGATGTCAAAAGGATATGATCAGTGCGCATGGAATAAAAAAGCGACATACTGTGGTGTGCTTCGCTGACTAGCTGCTCTGACTAACTGCTGAAACATCTTTCTCTCATTCAAAGGGTCCATACCTTAGGGGAAAAAAAAATAATAATGATATTGCTGCAATCGGTATAATATACAAAACAGAAAAAACATCTGCAGGTGCTGGCCAACCTTGGTTTATTTCATCGACTACCCTAAATGGGCAATTTGTAAGGTTTTGCAGAGAAACAAGGTAGAGAATAGTTGAAACAGAGCGCTCCTAGAAAGAAACAAGAAAAAATATTAGCCGCCAGAGGTAGAAGATAAAAAATTTAAGATCATGTGTTGTCATACCCCTCCAGACTGATGATGGGAACTGAGAACCTGCAGTTGTCCAGCTTGTCTGAGTAACGAAGCCCGTGACCAAATCAGTAACAACCAATCAAATAACAATTGTATTTGAAATTTTAAACAATGAATCCAGATTATTTCGCAGTTTAAAAATAATGACTCAAGTATAAAAAGGCATATTCATCTTTGTTTTTCCTTTCCTCCGTACAGCCCAAACCCCCCCCCCCCCCCCTTCTCCCCTCCTTCCCCTGCTTCTCTCTCCAGATATAATATGTGCAAGGAACAAAAGTTATGACCTCGTGATAATAAATAAAGCTTGATTGGTTTTTGTTTTCTTCAGCAATATGTGTAGTACCATCCAACTCGATTAACAACCCCAACTGGGAGAAGCTACATTCCAAATAGGTGTTTGACACATGCTGCCAATGTTAATTCAAAATCTTCCAGAGAAGCCAAGCTTCTAGGAAAAAGCTAGTTGAGTTAACTTTCGCTGATTAGAATGGCCAATTTAGACTTTCTATGTTTTTATGTTTGGGACAAAATTTACACAACCAACCAGCAGATTCACCTCTACATCCTCACATCATTTGGATGCGCACATCAACCTCGAGGGAAACACGGTAAAATTAAATCTGGGTAAACAAAACACAGATTTTAGTTATCATCTTTAATCATATAAACTGCTGTTAAATTTGAGCTTGCTATGTATCTAAAATCGCAGTCCCTGGGGACTATCACTTCCCCCGACCAACACCCACACAGACACATGCATACTCATTTGTTTTACTAAAATCTAGTGTTTGCTAAAGCAGTAAAAGAGCATACTGATTTTAGAATACGAACACTAATTTTAGTTGCTATGCATTTTGCAGTTGAAATGAAGTTATCCATATGATAGTTCTTTCCTTGATTATACTCATATCCGTAAGAATGTAAAGTTTATTAACACAATAAAGTGAAACAATTTTTCATTCTAAATTGGTAAATAAAAAAAAATTCTTTCATTTCTAAAGGAATCTATACAATTATTTACTACACAGAATAAAATCATAGATACTTTGACACCAACAAATATTTTTCAAAATTTTAGTTAGCAACTTGCAAAATTCTCCATACTTACAAAGGGGAAGCCAACACTATTTAGTACCAGATATTCATCCTTACTCTGAAGTGGTGCTGGTGAAGTGAAGAGCAGATCAATATCTTTCATATCCTATGATTTCTCACAATGAGGCTGCTGAGGACGATCGCCCCACAACCTCCACAGTGAATCCCACCTTATCTAAACTAGACTATTGGAGAAGTCTTCTAGCATATTTACAGTTTAGTACCCAAGTAGTAACCGTGTTTAATTACATGCACTCAAATAACAATGATTTGACATTTCATATACTATGATGTTTTTAGCTATTCTTGGATATAAATGAATTCAATAGACACATGTATTATCAAAGAGGGTAATTTAAGGTTTCATTTGCACTTTTTGGATTATGTCACCAAATACAAAGCAAATTCATTTACTTTTAAAGATTTTTAAAACTTTCTATTGCATTCTCAAGACTGTTTGTTCTTTTTTGATGTCCATTTTGAATAGTTAACCTGTGCAATTGACTTCTATCCTGCAGAGGTTATAACATGCCCAAGTTCCTCAACCCCACCCCACTCATCTCTCATCATAACGAAAATTTTGCAGAACTAGTATACTGGACTTGACTGTGAAGGCCTCTAGTATTTGGTGCTGGCTCATTAAATTTTGGACCTAGCCTAACATTTTCTACTAAAGGACCTACATATTGATTTCTCAGTTTGCTATTGCTGCAAAGTAAGAGTAACAGATTTCAGAAGCATCACAATCAACTTCCAACTAACAGATTTCAGAAGCATTGCAATCAACTTCCAAAATGAGTCATGTCAAACATTCGAACAAATACTTCTATCATGTAGTACGCCAATATTTGTGCAGTAAGGCATTTTGGGAGGTCTTTCTTTTCCAATTATTTAGTCATTATCAAGTTCCCTGTTGTCAACATCACCTTGAGCTTACAATTTAGGATCCGTTTGCTTGTAAACCAATCCTTTGGTTCTAGACTCTCTGCTTTGTTAGATCTTTCCTCTCAAAAGAGGTGTTACCTAGCTCAATATATCCTGTGTTCAAAATTCTTTTTTAGTATCTAAAATATTGAACTGAAACAGCAATATCATTTCTTCTACCTCACAATTTTTTGCTGGGCTCCATCTACTAGCCACTACTTGAAAAGTTGCAGTACGTTAAAAATCATATCACTCAAGGTAGACATTTATAAAAGACAGAACAACAAGAATTAAGAAACACAATTACCTGAACTTTACTTTTATTAGTATTCCATATTGATCAAAGTCCATACCATGCTCATCTAATGACAAACACGTGTTAATACAAGGAATGATGGAACCTCTCACAAACTAAAAATTCAATAAGGTAAATCATTACCCAGTAAGACTTCTCCAGCCACAGCCATATCTTGAAAATTACGACTGAAAGTTTTATTTATTTGAGCCACAAGGTTTCTCAATGTTGGAAGCCAACTTTCCTACAGATACGACACAAAACTCTCATTTCACTAAGCTGCTTGACATGATGAGAACATGGCAAGTTGTAGCATTTAATCATAATGTCTATGATGTCAGAGAACCATTGTATACAACCTTTAAAGAAATGATTTCGTCGATATGCTTAGTCAATTCCTTCTCATCTGTTTCTAGCTTCCTTGTAAGGTCATCTATCTGCAGAACTTGCACAAAATAAGAAGCCATGGACAAGTAGCAAGATACAAGTAACAAACCAGAGGACATACTTTCCGTTGACGGCTTTCATATTGTTCCAGAACATTCGGATTAAGGGAAAGGATAGAATTGGCTTGAGAAATGGTATCATGAATGGCAACCTCCAACTCCTCAATAGTAGCAGGCAACTGCGTAGGCAAATGAAGATCATTAGTCTACTCCAGAGAAGGAAAAGGCACCAGCTGAAATGAAATCTCAGATAGGACAAAGGCTAAAATATTGTTAGACTGTATTATGCATGTAACTAGGGAAACCAGAATTAAGATGATGACCGAATTGCTTCATTAGGTGGACTTATACATGCCAAGACACACAAAATAATTTGTATAAACTTTGGTTTCCATGTAGAGAAAATGTATCTCATCTCAGTTCCAAATCATTACACACTTCTCGTATGCAAATTGTTAATTTGAACATAAAAGTTCAAACTCAAAGATACTCTATATTGGGGAAAAGAAATCATGCTTCTCCTGAATATTTCTCCCTATCCTGAAATAAATTATATTCAGAACGTATAAAGAGATTTTTCCATATTCCAGAATCAATATACACACTTGAACATGCTACTGTAACAAAAATTATATGCCAAATTTATGTTCAAACCTTGAGAAATTCCTGCTCAAGTTCTGGAGTAATCTTGGCAATAGATTCTGCATATGTCTTGGCCGCTAATAGTTGTTGTCTACAGTCTTCCACTTTCTTCTTACCTATTTAACAAGAATGATGGCATTGTTAGAAGTGGCAAAAACATAGTCCTACTGCCCAATTTTTCTGTAACTTTCGGTAATCAAGCTTATCAATAACAGTATAAAGATGTTGACTAGTTGGATTGTATTTCCAATTTCACCTCCTTCGAACTCACAAAATTTTGATGTCTGACACATTCCTTATAAAACTGTAATGCAACAAAATGTGAGGGACCAAACAATTTCTTAGAAACTTGGGATTTCATTTAAGTTGCAGTGGGCCCATAATTGTGAGAATTGATGGACAAAACAAGAGGATAGCAGATGGAAATTTGCCAAAAGTATTTTACCAAATTTGGCATGCGACAAGTATTTTGGAATAGATCAAAATGGAAAGTAGGACACTATCAATGGAATGGAGGGAGTTTTCTTTCACATGTGGCATGCCCAGAAAGTAAACTGACCATGGCAGCACCTTTTAATCTAATCCAAGACACCATAAAAACTTCCAACAGGTCATTACCATGTACAAGATAGCAAAACTTTTTAACCTTTGACTTCACAGATAAGCAGCTTTGACTTCATGCAACTCTAAGCATCTAGGCAGCCATATACAAGTGCAAACAAAACCCAGAGATGCATAACCGCTGCTAAACATACAACAAGTTACTGCAAATCAAAATGTGTTCAAGTGATGAAATAGATTTTACTGCAAGGACATTTCAAGAGATCATACTTTGGGCAGCACATTCTGCAGAACGAGCAAAAAAACCAGAAAATTCGAGCAATTTAAAATATAAAACTCTTGATAACAAAAAAGACAATTAGTTGCAGCATTTAATTTCTCTTGTAATAAAAGGAATAAGGCCATGCCTTGAGTTTAGCACTTTTTACTTGGGTTACAAAGAACATGAGGACATCCATAGGCAAACAAGAAAAGAGGGAAAGAGAAAAGAAAAAATCACCCAGGTCAGGAATGTGCCCAAGCAATGAAACAACTAACACAAGATGACTTCAATTAGATCTGGGTTTCCTAGATGGTTCATAAATTTATCACCCTTCTCCTTCTATATCCTATATCCAATCTTCTGATATACCAGCAGCTGACTACCAGGTCAGAACAGAAGATGCCATTTCATTTTGTAAACCAAATTCTGTATTATCCTCAAACAATTTCTATCTTTGCTGTACATTGCTAACAGACTTTTCCACGCCTATCTTTTCAAAATTCCAGCTCATTTACTTTTGAAATGTATTGAAAGACTTCACGCCAGGAGGAAGAAAACACACAACAAACAAACAACGAGATAAATTAATAAATGCAAGTAAACAACAGAAACAATCCCAAAATGCAGACATCATCAAAGTTATTCACCTTCTTCAAAGGGTAAAAGGAAAAAGGAACGCGGTAACTTACAATTTTCATGATGGACTGATGCTTCCATTGCTAACTTCTCTTGCTGTTTTATGTCGGCTTCCATTTCTTTTATCTAATATCATCGCAAGACCCAAAAAAGGATAATCAGAAATCTTTAGAGCACTTAAGACAACAGAAATATGTGAATATGTGATGAAGAAACATGATCAATACCAGCATTGTACAATGATGCCAAATTAGAACAATTGTCCTAATACTGCATGTAGCAAAATATCAATAAAAATTATCTACAAATAAATTTATGATGCCCCTAAACTAGGGTGCAATTCCTGAGCCCCCCTCCACCTGAAAAACTTTTAATAGTTCACCAAGGTTCCAAAATACCTGTGGGCAAGTGTTGTATACAAATATCTTTTAATTTATTATCCACCTAGTGAACCTGAGGCAGCAGATACTTCATCAGGTATCAATATTTTCCCTTCAGATTTTGTAACCATGCAGCAATAGTTAAGGTTGGAGAAGGAAATATGTTTGCATTTGCCCCACAATATAAAAAGGTCTTTGCTAGGAATATAGCCTGAACAACAAGAAAATCCACCTTTGAGAAAAAGAATATTAGCAGCAGGTTCAATGCTTGCCCGCATCGACTCAAGGATTTCTTCATCCACAGGAAACTGCGCATTGCGACAGCTTTGTTCACCTTCAATTGATCTCAAGTGACTCGATTATTTCTTAGAAAAGTTTGAACTTTTCTAATGTTTCTCACAATGTTAAGTCTACATAATTTAGTTATACATGACATGCCAAATAATGCATCTGCCCAATTTTCTATACCTCAAACAAAGGAAGAAAACATGCCAAATTCATAACTTCAGCCCAAATTTTTTTTTTTTTGTAACTCAGAAATGGCAAGGAAGAACAAGTAGACAAGACAATTTCTTTGGGTACACTTGAAGTTTGCATGTCCCCCATATCATGCTGTGCCACTTCTCTTTGCCTTTGACGTGGAAGATTGGCACCATGATCGTCAAGTCTCTCGTGGCTTCGACAATTTTCTATGTGTATGGCATGTGAGATATATAAATAGACTTGCATATCTACTCATGCATTTAGTTTCTCTTTTGCCATTTCCCTTTAGTTCGACGGTGTCAAAGCACCAATTCATGGAGAATGCTACATTCTCAGACAGCTAAAAAGCTTTTTTCACCTATTTTTTTCAATCATTATTCTTGACTATCTATTTCTTGCTCTTTTAGAGTACATAAATTCTGATTATAGATCTATAACTTCTGTAAATGCTAAAGAAGATTGCGTCAATCAACTTTTACATTTAATTGCCTAGTAAGCTTAGCTATTGAATCAAAACTGTCAACAGACAGTTGTTCTCATTTCCTGGTGATTTGTGATCAGGCAAGAATGCTGAAGGAGGTTTCATATCAAACATTTGCTATTACAGTAAAAATATATGATCCTAGAGGTGAAGCTAGCTCAAAGCAAGTCAAGCTGCATCAAACAAAACCTAGTTTTTCTACTAATCAGAGTCACATTCAAGCTCAACTTTAGCTGCTTGATCAAGATCAAGTTGATTAAAAGCCTAGGTGTTTTAAGTTGCATTAGATAAAAGGTGTTTGAATTGATTTGACACCACATCCAGGAGTTTCACACCACCAATAGCAATAATATAATTCAACATCCCAATTCCAACAAAAAGCAATCAATATAGAAGTACCTTAGCTTCAAGTTCTATTAAGGCTATGTTTTTTTCAGCAAAATCTCTCCGGTAAGCAACTGCCTCAATGAGTAAATTCTGCCAAAACAATTCACAGGCATTATATAAAGCAAAGACAGCAGATATGGAAAAAGTATTCCAACATGATGAGTCCAGAAACAACTATGCTACCACCAGCATGGTGAGCATCAAAAGTTTCACCTTAAGTTTAATTGCAAGTTGAAAGCGCTGAATCTTCAATTCTTCAACCTTATCAAAGAGTTTTGACATAGAAACATCCAGGTTTTCTTCCTTTTCCATGGATTTCAATCTCAATTTCCGTTGATCTATAGTTATGAAGATTATTCATTAATCACAAGAAGAAGATAAAGATTTCCATGCAAAGGTATCTAAAGGATACTCACTGATGCGACTTTCCATTTCACGCCGTTTCTTCTTCTCATTCTGTACTTCGCTCACAATCTCCTCCTGAAAAAAAAAGTTAAAACATTTAATATTGAACAATAACCAAAGTACAAACCTATGAAGAATAACCATATTACTTCTCAACTGGAAACCAAGATGCTGCTTTAGTGCCTTCATAAAATAAAAAATTTGTTTCTTATTCAAAAAAGGATGATAAGAAAAAGTTGATAAATTTTGCAACTTGATCAGTAGAAGTTAAATTGTTTAAACCAATTGCCAATATTCTGTTTCACTAAAAAAGAAGACGATTTCACTTTTACAATTAAAAGCACTTGCCTTCCGCTTTTCCAAGAAGCATATTATATTAAAGGTGCATTTATCAGATGATGTATACATAAAGAACTCAAAAATCAAATGCATATGCAAAGGATATACACGAACGTATATTGTTGAGTTGTGGCACTCCAAATACAATGTTTATTTATAATATATTCTCTTATACAAAAATATCACTACTAAATCAATGACATGCAAGCCCATACTTGAACCCATGAATTTATAAGCTCAATATATGCCTTGTACTCATGCACACTCGTCATGCTTTGTACTCATGCACACTCATCATACCATTTGCATTCTCGTTTTGCCAAATAGAATCAGAAGACCCAATAAGTTACATGAAAATCATCACTTCCTGGTTCGCAGTTCACATACCGATACACTTACAAACACTACTTAAATACTTGTACAAAATACATGCCATATAAAATACAAGTGCATACACAGCACACACCGCTAAAATTATTACCTCAATCGTTGCCTATTAGATAAAGGTAATACAATTCAACAGCAAGCACAATTCACTGCACAAGTCAAAATGCAATCAAGACTAGAGTTAATTATTTTGGCATTTCTTTTGCTAGTTACAATGATAATTCCAGAGATAGATCATGCAAAATTTCTCTATATCAGTAACCCAACACATTCATGAGATTAATCACAAACTGGAATTTATTTACATCTGGCAACCATCCAATTTCTCCAATTTTTTCAGACCAGCAACCACAAATAATAAAATGCCATGAGATTCTGGTCAAATACAGTAAAAAAATGTCAAATACTTTTTAATGGAGAAAAAGTAGCAAGTCAAATACAGTAAAAAATATCAAATACTTTTTAATGGAGAAAAACTAGCAACCTGTGAAGGCATGATTCTATAATTTCCAAATCTATCTACCACTATTTCTTTACATTCAAAATAAAAGAAAAGACTTCTTTCTTTCTTCAAAACTATACTCTTCGCCTTTTTCTGTAAGGTGGATAACATAACAGCTCATCACCTGTTCAACTTTGAACACTTGGTTAATCATTTTAAATAAGCAAAACATGTACATAGTTTTGTGTTTTACTCTTAAAAAGAGACCACAGAGGTGTGGCAATAGCAACAGTATTAGCAAATACAAGCCATCTGCAGGTAGGTGATTAATTGTAAGTTTCACTTACACGTTGCCTTTGAAGTTTGGCTCCTTCATCCTCCACATGTCTCAGTTCACTTTGAAGTGCTTGCAGACTTCGCTCTAAACCAGAAATTCTGTCCTCTAGCTCCAACCTTTTGGACTTGACTCCCTCAAGTTCCCTGACATCAACATCTGAGCAAGAAGGGATTAATAATTAAAGAGGATAGTAAAAATTCACAAAACATTTCGGAATACCATACTAAATTTCAAGAACATACTGCATAAAAGAAGACGAGAGTGCTCCACTGAATCCACAGAGGCAGAAACATGACCACCATATCGGGACCGTGTCCATCTATAGTGGTTTTCTGGAGTCCAGAGATCCATTATTTCCAACCTAAATACCTCATCAGCCCTTTGGTCAGTTTCTTTGGACCCAATGTACTGAGGGAACATGAAAAGATAAGAACAATAAATTCCTTGAAACATCTTTCAAAGATAATTTACCACAGTACAATAACAAAGAAGTTAAGTAGACATACAGAATGCTCCAGGCCAAACTGCCCAATTAAAACTTCTTTGACAGCATGAGGAGCCTCAAATATTTGGTCAAGCCTAGAATAGATGCCAAGCATTCGCATCTGCTAAAGACAACAAAAACAATCACAAATAAAACTAAATGAATAGCTAATGTAGAATTTGAGTTCATGTGATACTGATACCTCGTCAGTTACATGAAAAGGCCTCCTATAGCAACCTTCATCTCCAACATGATTTATAACCGGAACATCAAAGGACCGAAGATTTGTAAACAAGAAGTCACGGTCAACAGGATCCTGGGTAATAAAGGCCTATAACAAAAGAATAACATTATGAACGATGTTGGTGTAAACCCATGACAAACCTAAGTATGATAACAATGGAGCAAGCTGAAAATGAACTCTCTCCTGAGGTAAAAGGGCTAAAATATTTAACCACAACATAAAAGAAAGTGCAGGGTATCTAAACACCTTCATAATGTTCAAAATTGCAAAGGCACTACAAACGGTTTCTAAGATCCAACCAAAATTCTATAACAAGACAAACATAGATATTGAAGTATGAGCAATATTCTTATGCACTAAACATAAGGTTATTTTCATTGCAGTTGTTGATCAGAATGCTACCACTGCCTAAACATTAGCCAATACTGCAACTTTACTTGCTCAAAACCAAATCCAGAACAGAGGTATGCCCCTTTAAACATTTCCACAATCTTCAATTAACAAGACAGAGAAACTGACATTGTGAATCAACCACCATCCAATGTTAATTCAAATCATGACCATCTCATATAATAAGGAGAAAAGAGGATGCAAAGCTCAAGCAACAATATCTAGCACCACATATGTAGTAACGGAACTTGAAACCTTTAATCGAATTTTCCTCATTTCTAGGTCATTTTAAATGAGGCAGACCAATTTAATGGATAAAAAGTTTTTAAATAAATTGAAGTTCTGCTGTAGTAGTAACTAGTGATTTAGGCACTCTTTGATCGTGCTTAATCATCATATGAATTTGTAAAGGAGGTGGATAAAAACAAGCAAGGCAGTCATACGTCAAATGTATCTTCAAGGATGTGAGAATAACCACCATAACAATAACAATAACAATTACAATAATAACAATGATAATATCGAATCACCAATACAGTAACTAACTTATAAGAATAATAATTGCATTTTAAAAATGATTGCGGTTGTTACATTCTCTTCTGCATTCCTGAAGAAAGTATATTGCATTAACAAGCCATTCAAACATCCTTCCAACATACTTTTCACTAAAGACATCTCCCTTTTTAACCTGTGATGCTTCTTGTATATTGCCATTACACGAGCTTTTCACGTATCATTACATTGATTTACTCCCAAAAGAAAACAGTCATTATCTTTAAGCACATTGTATCCAACTTACATATCAATCTTTTTTTCATAAAAGAAGAAATTTTGACAAGAAAAACAGAGATTTAAAATTTGATGATAATTCACAAAACAAAAACTGGTATTTCCCCACCATGACCAATCTTTTCTAATCTCAAAGAATCATAGTTCTTATTACTCCACTATATAAATTTGTGTTTTCTTGGCCTAAGTTGCTCTAAACATTTATATGTCTGTACGGTCATTGGTCATTATTACTTTTAAACACATAGCTATTTCTACTGTACACAAGGGTTGAAGGTCTGGGACTCATTTACGTGCTTTTGAAAACATTTTAAGTTAAAAAGTGTACGCAATAAAAGAAAAACATGGTATGTTTTAGTCATGTATATGTGTCTACATCATTTTTGTTTTATATATAGAACACTGTCGAAGACTTCTGCATCCAGCTGTAGATATGGACAATGTCATCCATGTTTCTGCTCAAGATGTTTTCATAGAAGAGCAGCAGACTTTGACAACTTTTTCACCAGATTGGACTAAATGTGAACGAATTATTCTGCCTTCATTTTCTCCTAAAATTTCTTGCTTTAGGATTAATTTCTCCTTTCAATAGTTTCATTCTTCTCTTCCTTCCTATTAAACATTTCATTGACCATATCCTGTGTTCAGGATTCCCGAACGTAGTAACCTAAAGGCATCTTCAATGAAAATAAATTAACATTCTCCACACTTTTTCTGTAGTAATAATACTTCATTTAACTATTTGATTATCCAGTCTTTAAAAGTGAGTAGTTTTCTCTTACGACATTAAGTATTGAAACATCTTTGAAATCATATTAATCCCAAGAGCTATTAATCTGGTTCTTTACTTGTAGGCATAGCACTTTTGAGATTACTATACCAGTTATATCCTTGAAAAAACCATTTCTAGATACTAAATTGATTCTTATACTAGGTTATTAAATCCAATTATTTATGCTTCTCTTGCAGGACCTTTTACAAAACTAAAACGACTCTTCTTTCAGTAATAATACGCTAGTGTAGAAAGCAGTATTAAACTCAAAAGAGTAGATAAACATCAAGATTCTTATTATGAACTGTAAAGTATAAAGCAATAATTTGTCATCTAACCTCAAGCAAGTTTTAGTCACCATCACCAACCACTCTCTCCTTTCCAATAAAGGGACCATGTGCAGGAAACTTTTGATCTGTCTTTGAACTGTTTTCCAAGATGCTGAATTTTAATGTGTTACCCTTTTCATTATGTATGTATTTGTTTAATTTATTTTTTGGATAAAGCAAACCCAATAAATGAGAACTCTAGAATTAAGAAGATGAATCCCAAATCAAATACACCTAAAACTGACAGGACTATGTGCAGGAAACTTTTGATCTGCCCTTTTTTCCAAGACGCTGAATTTTCATGTGTTACCGTTTTCGGTATGCATGTATTTGTTCAATTTACTTTTTGGATAAAACAAACTCTATAAATAAAAATTCTAGAACTAAGAAGATGAATCCCAAAGCAAATACACCTAAAACTGACATAAAATGCAGCAATTTTCTAGCAAATCAAGGACAGAGTTGCACAAGAATTTGAATTCCTTTAACTTTTGAATGAGATGTGAATGACAAGAATGTAAAGAGGGGAAGAGAGAATGATGGTGCAATGTCAAAAAAAAATCAAATTTTCCTTTTGGGAAAGTCCATGTTTGGACAGAGGGATCAATTTTGATTAATGGTACTTTTCTTTCTCAATTATTCATAATAGTACTTTTCTTTGGGAAAGTCCATGTTTGGACAGAGGGATCAATTTTGATTAATGGTACTTTTCTTTCTCAATTATTCATAATAGTACTTTTCTTTCTCAGCTATTTTGTTATTCCCCATAATAATAAAGAAATAAACTTATTTCCGAATAAGTTAAAAAGCAATAGTACAAGGTATCAAATATAAGTATTGTGCCGGTATATTAAAATTAATCGACTGGATGCATTTTCCCTTGCATGAGCTTGTCTAAAGTAAATTGACTACAACTTGTTGACAAAAATGCCATAAGAACTTCACTTAAATGTAGAATGGACAAAAAAATTATTATCAACAAAGTCCTTTGTACTTTTATGAAGTACAATTAAACCATTACCAGCATATGGCTACATAAACAGCAATCACTACAGTCAAGTAACAAAATACCAAAACAATGACGAGAAGAACTGAAATGAGGCAAGGATTGAAACAATTTCAATCTAAGATTAAAAAGTGCATTTGCATCAGAAAATACCTTCCATATGTAATGTGCAACATGACCCTCTAAATAATCAGCATGGACCCGATTTGAGACATTGACCTACATTAATAATTGAACAAATTTTCAGTTACTAGCCTAAAAAAACAAACAATGAAAAGATACTACAAGACATGGGTATTAAATTACTGCACCTCAAGCAGTACTGGACCAAAAACCTCTTTCTTAAATTCATGACGATGCTCCTGTACCCATTTGTAAGCCTCAAATATCTTCTCAGCACCAGAATTCCGTAAAGCTTGTAACTTTTTATGGTTTGTGTTCTCCATGTTTTTCAACCTGCGCCAGGGTTTAGATCAAAAAGTGGTGTTCAGTAAAACTGACAGTGGTAAAAGCCCATTCAGCAAAGGAAAGACAATAACCTGTCCACATACTGCCGGAGGTTTATCCTACATTGAGTTAGTTCACTCTCTTTTTCTGATTTTGCAGACCTTATTTGTCTGGCAGCCTCATCCAGCTCCAGAATTTGAGTGCCTAATCCTTCCTAAAGTTCAATCAATCAACAAAAGTGGAAAAACAATCAACATATAGGGGTATCATGACAACCTAGAGACAAGTATTTTTTCCAACCAATCAATTAATTCTTCCAGAAAAGCAGCACCAAGGTACCATTAGTTTCTTAGGCACTTGATAATAATCTGCATAACTGTAGCAATAACTCCCAAAAATGTGTATCCTAACGAATTTGAGATTTAATAGAAGACAACTTGAACCTACGAGTTTATCCCTGGGATGTTCAAAAACCGGAAGATTGGCTAGTTCAAATTCGGCAGCTTCAAGGTCTTTCTTAGCTTTGGAGACTCTCTGCAGGCGTGATTCTTCTTGCATCTTCAACTCTTCCATTTCACTATATTTTCCACGCACTTGCACTCCCTGCAGATTAAAAATCAGAGCAGGATCAATTACATAAATTGTAACAGTAACCTGATCGAGAATAATAGTCTCGTAACATGAAAGTAATGAAGATGTACCAGAGAATTGTCCTCTTCCAGAATTCGCAACCGTTTCTTTGCGTTGCCATCTAAAAGGGCAATTATATTTTTACATTTTGCATCATGAGCTGTTTTCCCTAGCTTTTGTTTCCTGAAATCAAATAATTTGACATCCTTTATGGAACTATAAAAAAGGGGGGAAAAAAAAGATAGAACTGAATTCAAGTTAAAGAAAACAAGCCATGAATTGAAGATCTTAAGTTCATTTCACCAGGCTCTTGAAAGTTTTAAATTTATGGCGTGCTGCTTCTAAACATTCATCCTAGAGCTTGTGCTCATCTCCTCATGCGTGAAGCTTCTCATCAATTAGCAAGTTCAACAATCATACAGGGTCTTTGTGGGAAAACGAGTTGTTGAAATTGAGAAGATTAGTTTTCTAAAGGTCAAATAGTTACTTCTTCTAAAGGTCAAATATTTGCTTCCACAAGATCACTTAAAAAGAAAAAAAAAAAAAAAACCAGTCAATGCAAGTAAATTTACTCAATAGGTTCTTTATGTTCATTCAAAGTTCTAGCAGCTTTCTTGAAATTCTTCTTTGCTTCTTTCTCCCACTGTTGAGCTTCCAAATATTCGGCTTTCTTAATGTCATATTGTAGCCAGGGCAACTTCTTCTTCATTGATTCAACCTATAAGCCAAATATAAGGTCATTCCAACTGTTTTTCTCCAACAAAGAAATGAGAAACAAAACCAAATACTGGACCTGCAAAAGCAGTTCTTCTCTTTGGCGCACACGCTCAACATCCCTTTCTAGTTGAGCATTAAGTGACTTCAGCTGATCAAGAGATTCTCTACTGCTCTGGACAGCCTAAAACAAAGCACAAGAACTATTATGCTCTGTTCTCGCAAAAAATACCATACTTCATAATTTCCAAATGTAAACAGTTTCACTCCAGAGATTTTTAAGTAAAAACATTCAGGATAATCAAAAATTAGCAACTTACTCGTTCAAGCTTCTTTAGTTCTTGACTCTTAGCAACAAGTGAGCGATGCTGGATGGGTAATCGAGGATCACCAACAGCTTTCTCAGTTTCTTCAAGAAGTTGTACTGGAGTTAACTTGGCAAACTCACAAACTCTATCTTGTGGAAGAAACTAAACAAAATACCCACAAAAGAAAACACAGGAGCAAAAGCAATATAAGAAAAAGATATCAACCTATGACACAGAAGCAACCAGAAACTATACAATCACAAATCAGTACATTGATCAATGTGACACAGAAGCAACCAGAAACTATACAATCACAAATCAGTACATTGATCAATGATTAGAATGATGTCAAGGAATACTTGATAAAATTTGATGCAAAAACGAAATAAATGTACTGAGCCAAAGGTTGGTTCAGGTCTATCTAAGCCAATCTCATTCATGAAGTCCAATTTGTACACCCTTATCCAAGGCCCAAGCAGAAGCCCAAATACACTCCAGCTCGGGCTAAACCAAGATTTTCTACATATTGGTTTCTTCATACTTTGTCAAACAGGTTGTGGGTTACAAATACTCAGGCCTAGTTATTTGGTAACATTTGGCTAGTGGTTCAAATGAAACTTTAATAACTTACTGGGTGTTATATCTCCCACTAGTGAATTTCAGAATATCTGCAGCAACCACATTTATCGGTTTGAATATCCACTTCTTAAACTCGTGGAGATTCGCTCTTTAGACCTTCATCAGTTTCTTCAATAAAAGTTAGAGGGCTAATTACCATGAATGTTGCAGTCATTTGCATGCCCTATACACAAACAATATGGATTTTGCACCCATTACTTCTGGTCAAAAATTAACTCCGTTTAACATGTTAGCCAAAATGATGAAACAGCCCTTAAATTAACTTTTTACTGACTAGTATACTCTTTGGACACCAAATTTATTTCTTTACTGCATTCAAACCCTTGCTTGAAGAGGAAATGTCATATATGTGCAACGTGATATTAGGGAAAAAAAATTCTCAGGAAATAGAAAGTTCTATGGTATAAACAAATGAAAAAATAAATTCAAAGCCAAGATAAGCAAAATGAAAAATGTATTAGAATTCATTCTCTCGTAGAATATGTTAACCCATTATTAGCTTCATCACAGCACATTTATTTACGCCCCAAAAAATAAAACATGAATGCGACTCATTACCATTTACTAAATGGACCATTTTGCAATGCATCAAGACCCTATGAAATTAGTTTCAGAAATAAAGCGTGGTTCATCTTCACAAAATATTTAGAAAGTTTTCCATTAAAAGATGATACCATTATGTTCGGTTGTTTTCATGAGTTCAGCACAGGAAAAAGTTTATGTTGTAATATGCTCCAACTCTGAATAGTTCCACATTTATTTTTTTCTATTCGGTAGCTGTGGTTCAAGTTTCAAACTGATGTATGCATGAGTGATCAGTTGTACAAGTTGGTTGAGGAAACAATTTTTTTTTTCTTTTTTTTTTGTTATTGTGTGGAAGTTAGAATTGTCCACAACTTTTATTGGTCAAAATGGTTGACAATTTCTTTGTTAAAAGGACAACACAATATTCTTCTTAGTGCAAAGTGTGAATTGTTTGCATTCGCAACCCACCCCCTTCCCGGAGGGCTGCAGTAAATACCAAGTGGAAATGACCCCCCACATTCAGGTGGCAAACTGTAATTAGCCCTGAAAATTACAGTCTCAAGATTAAGATGTTAATATTGATATGGAATCCAAATTAGCCCAGGCAAGAACATCAGATTTCTCCATCAGTTTCTTCCAGCAAGTTCACAAACACTTGCATCTATGGTCAAACTGCAGAGATATGAATCTGTCAATGTTGAATCCTCCTACAATTGCATAATATCTTACCCTTATTCACCAGGTTTTTAGGCAGCTTACAGGAGTTCAGAACTCATAATACTACCAAAACTGATATACAAGAGAACACAAGCTACTTCAAGACAGAAACCCAAGAAGAGGCTGTTAAATCAAGGTCCAAGAGCAGAAACAAGAGAAGCTCTCAATATTCAATTAATTTCTACAAGTCTAAAATGTATAATAAAACTTCATCCTAAAACCCTAAAGTTGGAATAGCATGAGACATAGCAAAATTCACCCTAAGATCCCAATCCTTGCATATGATATTCCTCTAACAAGCCCAACTATTAAAAAGCCACAATTCACAACTGAAAGCAGAACATAATTTCTGTTCAACCCACACAAACTTCTCAAATTTATTGCTCTTTCAATTTTTATCGCTTTTTTGGTTGCATAAGCATCCTGCCTACAAGACCAAGTTTGCTGCAGAATTTTCACAGATAAAAGTACCTAAAAAGGAGAAAAACATGAACTCAAATACCACGGGAAGTTTCTACATTGTGCTTGCTAAGTGATGTGAGGATCAATCCAACAGAATTCAGATCAAAGCTACTTCTTCTGAGCATGTGCAACACATGGAAAATGAAATTTAAAGTTGTTTCGAAGTACGGAGAACCAATACATAATTCAGTGGTAGGTTGGTCGGATACAATATTCCAAAATTGAAATCCCAAAGTAATGGTTCACAGTCTTAATTCACCACTATACAGGCGTAACCAATCACACAAAATTTCACTTACAGCAAGAAGAGAAGGAAATGCACTATTAGAAATTAGAAGGTTGATGAAGAAGTTTCCTTCTATAGAAGACTGCAAAAGGCAATAAGAGAACCTCAAATGCAGAAGAGTCAACAGGATTAAGTTAGGATACAGGATGACAAGAGCAGGTTTTCCAAGTCAAATCATACATTTTATAGAAAAGACCTGATGCAGGAAAGTTATAGAGAAAAAAGGGACTGTGGCTCACTGACAGCAGGGTTACGGTTAATGTACATTTTAGCATTAGAAGTGCAGGTTTCTGTTATTTTGGGACTGCATAATCATTTCTTTCCCAGCTTAGCCTTCTATTGCTATTTAGTTCCATTTAGATAAAATTACTTGGAATACAAGAATATTTTCGGCTACCACAATCTCATTCTTGATTAGAGCCTTAAAGGAACTTTAGGCTACGCAAAAGTTTTTGTTCCTGGTTCTCCATAAAATCTAGAATTTTGCTGGTAATATAGTTACAAAAGATTGAAAGACAACATATTTAGTGAGAGGCTTGTTGTGGCGTACTTGTAAATATGGGTTGTCCATAAAATCTAGGACTTTTCTGGTAATATAGTTTCCAAAAAAAATGAAAGACAGCATATTTAGATTTTGCTATAGGGCATTATCCAATCTCAGAGCCTTTTCTTTTTTCCCCCGGCATCTGATCCTTTGGTGTTATACTTCGAGAAAAGTACAAAAAAAACTCACTCCAAAGCATTCCCATAAAGCAAAAGCCAACCACACAGAAATAATTGTAAGAAATCCACTAGGCATAATCTTATAAAGAATTTAAAGTACAATAACTTTTTCTAATTTTCTATCATCCTTTACAAGATCCGCAAATTATGTTCCCATATTGAAAAAATGCAATAACATTAAATGAAACATAACTGAGACTTGCTCCCAAACCTCAGTCAGGGAACTCGGCAGTAACTTTTCATTCTGAACTTTTCCCAATTCCCCGAGGGTCTATGATTAGGTATCTTAATAGTTCCAATAAGAAGGTCGCCTTAATATGACATAACCTTTTGATCTTGGAAGACTAAATTAAACTTAATGATGAGTCTATGGCAAACTCGAGGAGAACTGATACAGGAAAATTGCAGCAGACAAAAAAAGAAAACGATTATCATTCCAGGAAAAGCATCACTTTCACTAGCAGTGCAGTTTTCAAGTTAACATAAGTAGCCCGGTTTTCTTTGTTGTTGACTACCTGAAGAATAATGATTTCTAGTTATGCTGAGATTCCAGTTGATGATTAGACTTCTGCATATTTTATCCATCCAACTTTGTGCTGTCATTTTTGACTGATCACTGCTAAAAATTGCCAGCCCACAAGTTCTTATAGAACTTCAGGCTTTGCACTAATTAGGCCCCTGTTTATATCTTTCTTTGCCTAAAACCTGTATTTTACCTATGTGATTTAGTTTGTTTCAGATTCCCCCTCAATCCAAAATCTCAGATGAGGGATTGCTTCAAGAAAATCAACAAGTCCTTGGCATAAACTCAGAAGCCAAACCAAAAAACAAAAACCATTAACAATGAAGGACTGATCCAAGTCCAAAAGTAAAGCATACCTAAACTCTCACTCTGAAACTAGACAACATTAACTTCATCCATTTTAACTATCATGGAAAGCCAATAATTAAAGAACTATAAGTTACTCTCTCGTAACAATATATATTTTCCAGAAAAGGAAGAGACTGAATACGCTAAAAGAATTATCAGATCGACATATGTTCATCTCAAATACTAAATAAGGATGTCAGAATAATTATAAATTACTCTCTCATGCTTGATAATATAGTTGAAATCCAAAGAAAACTATACAAGTTGCACATAATCAACGCTCTTATAGACAGAAAACACTAGGTGCATTTTTCTCATGCCACACAAGTAAAAGTGATGCAGTGTGAATATAAAAGTGCAAGAGAGTCCCTTTCTTTACTTTTCTTTGGTTCTAGCTGCTAATGCCCCTACCTTATTAACTTCCTGCATGGCAATGGACTTCAACTAAAAAATGAAGTAGAGGAAAAAAGACAAAATCAATATCTCAAATAAAAGAAAATTCTCACAGAGAGGGAAAAAGCTTATAAATAGCAACAAGAAGGGGGGGTACAGAAGCAGAACTATACACAAACTTTGGCAATAACAAGCACAAGAATGAGGTAACTGCATATTAAGCAAAATGCCTAACAAAATTTTGTCAGTATCAAATCTCCACATTGTAACCATAAGAAACTCCATTCCTTTTAAATTTCAAAATAACCGTAATAGATCTCTTCTGCAGTGGCATAAAGAAAAGGGATATTGACAGAAGACAACCTTTCATTTCCCTGCTTACTTTTGCATAAATTAGTCAAACACCATTCATTTGATATATCACCTAAAGATTCTCAGCAGTACTTGTACAATTCACTGAAAATGCAAGAGTATATAGCAAACATACAATACATGCAATATATTGTATGCTTGAATCAAATTCCAAATATTTCATCCAAAGCTTACCTGGGTCAAGTTGTTCACTTGGATGTTGAACCTTTGAATAACTTCCATTATATCCTTCTTTGGCACCACCTTTCCTGGAGCAAAAAGCATCCCATGTTACTAATTTGCCCCAATTCTTATATGCACAGGTATGATTTTTTCTTGGAAGGCAATATTTCTCAAATTTACTTGTTTGGGTAGTATTTAAATGTCACAGAAAGTAAAAGAAAAGGTAACAAACATCTCGTACTTACTTTGGTCAGCATGTAAACTACAACATCACTCGATGAGCCCTAGGTAAATATACCAAAAAAAAAAAACCCAAATTCCTCATTTCCTAGGGAAAATTTTACACTTCCCTGTGTCTTAAATCCTGAATAAATGCTAGACAGTGGACAGATACTCAGTTGTCCACCATAAGAGTTAAATAATTCTCAAACTCAATATTTCAGCTGACTAATAAAGAATCAGACAGCTGCTCATATATGCCATTTTTTAGATATAAAAAAAAATCTAATCAAATGGATATGTTTTTGTTTTAATGATATTACTTAAACAACACAACTTTATAGAAATAAAAGTGTTTTCAAAAACAAAGATGAGAACAAAATTTCAGACGATTTTTACATTGAGTGAAGCAGTTTCACATATGAAAGGGTTATCAATATGAACGCTCAAAGAAGCAAAACCAAAATAGGCAGATACCACAAAGGTGCCCCACATTTTTTCTGCAGCTGAGCAATGCATGTTGAGGAATTGCAATTGCCCCCACGGCCCCTCAAAATTCTAGAATCATCTATATTTTAGGAAGCACTTCTATAAGTTTACGTATATTCAGTACCTAAATTTTGCATTTGCATCAAACGATGTTGATAAAGAAAAAGAAATAAGGAAGAGACCTTTTCAACACTAATTTACCTTTTAACATTAGGTTATAAGCTCAAGAAAAAAGACAACTGCAAAGTTTACATTAGTATTTGCCACTCAGTAAGCCTCCAAAGTCCTAAAAATTTAATTTTAATTGCAGTCCTTATATACATGTGAAGCCAAATGTACGTTGATGTGTGTTGATCAATTTTTTGGAATACAGCACCAAATGAAACATCATCTTTCCCCAAGTCGTCCTCAATCTAAGCAATCATTCTAAAATTTACTTAATTACTGGAAAGCATCTAAATCACACCAGCTATTGTTTCTCAATCTCCTTTAGTTTTTCATTTATGGATTCACTTATATTCAGGTCTTGGTTCGGTTGTTTTTAAAGAACTTGAAAGCACTAACATATTGTTCTATCATTTCTCAATTTCCTTTAGCTTTTCATCTATGGCTTCACTTATATCTAGGTCTTGGTTGAGTTAATCTAAAGAATTTAAAAGCACTAAGATACTGTCCTTAACAATAAGTTCTTAGTGTTTTTTACATTTTTTATTTCTTACAACCTTATTACTAGAAATTCAAATACAGTGATGATGGCATTATACAAATATAGGATATTAACCATAAATTTGCACAAAAAAATATAATTTCCCTCCTACCATAGCTTTTATCCTCACAAGTTTTGCACATAATAATGGGAAAAAGGAATTCCACAAAGATAACCCCAAAATTCTTGCATCAACAAGTCCTTTAGAGGGAGGGATCAATTAAAGTACATTCTCTACAAGTAAATCAACCATACCATTTAAAACCCACTCCGACTTGTTATGTATATCGATTTTGCGCGTAATTGTGATCTTCTCCACTTTGTTTTCCCCTCTCAAAGTTATTTTGATATACCCAGACTCCTCCCCACGTTTCACATATGCACCAATACTTGTTGCCCTCCCCAAAACCTGCAGATATGCAACTCATCACAAGAAAATACCCAAAGTTCAACTGCAATAATAGTAAAACAAGTTAGTTTTGCTACCTGAGGATCACCACCAAGACCAAGTGCAATAGCACAGACAAGAGAGCTCTTACCGGACCCATTGGGTCCTATAACAAGGTTTAGTCGTGAGCCTGGTTTTTGCACCAATGTGGTGAATGTCATGAAGTTGCAAAGCTCAATCTCAAGTATGTTTCCTGGCAAGTAATCATCTTCATATCTGCAGGCCACAGAGAGGAAAACCAAACTTAGATAAAACATGCCCGGATGTTTATCTTGTTTTGCTAAAATAAAGAAGGGGATGGGACATGTGACAACTAAAATTTTGATTCAAAATGTTTCACTTGATAGTTGAGAAAGAACCATCTTTCAGTAAGCCAATAGACAATCTTAATCAGTGTTCCTATGTTGCAAATTCAAAACCATGTACCATGGATCAAGCACACTAATTCAAAAAAAAAAAAGTTCTTTTTGTTCTCCAGCAATGCAACTGGAAAATTTGAAGATGAGCAATAGCGGGAAAAGCATAGCAAAACAAAAGTGAGTGAAATTTTAAAAACTCATTTCAACTGGACCCAAAACAGAGGAAAAAAAAAGCATGCAACTTATGGACAAAACCAGATTCAAGGAAACTAAAATTAATTGGCAAGAAAGGACAAAAAAGGCTCTATTTTGTTGTTTTAAAAGTGAACACACTTTCAACTGAAAGGTTAATTACGAAAAGTACACAATTACTACAGTTTAAAATCCAAAAAGCATAGCGAAATGCCAAAGGCAGAACGCAAAATTACAGCCATTGCACTTGATATGATTCAGAAATGCCATATATATCCCTCAATAGGCAGTGATAGTTTTCTACTTCTTTTGTACTCATATCTCGGCTCCACAATTCCAGATAAAACAGACTAACCCCTCCATTACATTACAGTTCAACCTTCAGAAAGGTGGAATACATTACAAAAAAAGTCGCAATCTTTAAAGTCAAACTAAACCCAGAAGCTACTACTGAGAGTTAAAATTTATCGGGAGCGTACTCCATAAATCCAAGAATTAAAATTGCAAAAATTCATGCTAAAAGTTTAATATATCAGTAATCATAAGCAAGAGAACCAAATTTTCTTAAGAAAGGGGGAAAAGTAAATCTTTTTTTGTTGTACCATAATTTGAAGAGTATAATAACTATACAATAGTATATAGAGGATTCAATTCAGCAGTTTTTTTTTTTTCTTACTTTTAAGTAAATCTGTCTACATTAAAATTAAATTGTTAAAAATATTAATATGCACGTAAATTTTCCGTTCAGTAAGGAGTACTTTGTTCTTCAAAGGTTGTACCTTGAGTTCAAATTACAAAACCCTAGTTACTCAGCCAAACGATAAATGTGTGAAATTATCTTTAGAAAGAAAGAAAACAATTGAATTATTATAGAAATATGGTGAAAATAGAAACGGGAAAAAGCATGAGAACACGTAATGCGAGAGAGATGTGATGAGACCTGGTGATTTTGGCCCGTTTAGCCTGGGCTTCGGCCATCGGAGACCTAGAATGAGAACCGCCAGCGAATGGAGAGAGGGAGGAAAAAGCTAGGGTTTCACGGCGCGCCGGGGGGGGGGGGCCGGGGCGGTCGGGGACGATGATTTATTGATTGATGGGATGTGATGGGATGGTCGGAGGTGGAAGTGCGTTTGTTTCTTCTTTTGCCCTGCCGAGAATTGGCGCCAAAATTATGAAGCACGTGCAACAACTCGGACCATGAGTAGGGGTCTGTGCGAGCTCAAGTGCGCTCAGACTCGATGTTGACCAAGTTTAAGTAACTCATTAAACGTGACAACCAATCTCAAGCGTTTGGTATTATGCTCGAGTTATTGTGTTATATTTCTACTTTCTCTAGCATGAAATAATACCCAGCCTATTAAGTAAATTTACTTCTTTTCAAAAAAACAAAAAAAGTAAATTTACTAATATGAAATAATAAAAATAAAAAGTTTATGATCTTTACGCATCATATGTCATATTTGAGCTTGTAAGTCTAAGTTACAACTAACAGTCAAATCCAACTAACTATTTGTGTTCTGTATTCACTATTCTTAATTAGATATTTTAAATTGAACTTGAGTAATTCGATTTAACTTATACATTAGTTTATGTTATTTAACTTTTTTATATGGGATGGAGTATTTTATTCACCCCCACTCATCAAACTTTATAAAGCTTAATACATTCATCGCTCCTTATGGTCCTTACAAAACCCAGTCTAATACATATCATGATCCGAAATATGCCTAATCCCTTTCCATGTAGAGATTACACAAGATTCGCTTTAACACCATTCTGTCATGTTGTATGTCCAAACCGTGAATAAAATCTCAACAATCAGAGTCCGACTATTTAGATTTCTTCCTTGCTAACCCAAAATAAATATTTCAAATTAAACTTGAGTTTTTAAACTTTTCCGACATAAAACAGAGTATTACATCATATATGATTCTTATCCTTTACGCCACTCTTCTCCGGACTCTCTTCCTCGATTTTGTAAATTTTCTACTTGCTACAAATTCTTTCCACTATCTCCATTCCTTTCTTCTATTCTCTCTCATATTTGCACTCTGTTTTTTAATTCCCATATTACATGATATCAGACCACACAATCCACGGGTAATGGGGACGAAAAGGGCCACCTTCGCCTATGCCCGGTTAGAGGTTATCTGCCCTTTTCAACCCTATTTTTCACTCATTTATGATGATGAATGGAGACAATTCTATTGACCTAAAAATTTAAGAATCATATGATTGTTTTGTGGGCGTTTCTTACGGTGGCATTGCAATTGTTTTTAAATTAATCGGCCAATTATCTATCATTTTCATACACGTATGACTTCATTCTGTTATTGATGTGGAAAAACAAGTTCGATAATATAATTTTGAGGTAACCTTGCACTTAAGTGGTGCATTGTGACTTTGCCAATAGCACTACCCCTTTTAGATAAGGGAGTCTCTTTGTATGTTGGATATAGTTTAAGAACTCAAATGCAATTTTGTTTGAGATGTTTTAACTTACTCAAACTTGATTTCGAGTTCAAGTACATCTATTTAGAGTCGAGTAGAATTTGAGTAGGATGATATTCAAACTTAACTTAACTCATTTATACCTTTACATGTAATTTAATCAATATTTATAAACTTGAACTGGCCAATGAACTGAAAGAGGGTTCGATTCGCAGTCGTACTTATCTCCCCGGTTGTTTCAACTTTTTTTTCCTTTTTTATATATTTTTTGGGTAACCTTCAATTGTTTTTAAAGGATGTTTGAAACATATTCTTCAATTGTTTTTGAGGCCCATTTTTGTAATTCCAAATGGTTTTCCATGCGATAATTGATCCCAATATTGTGCTCGAGTTTCAAAATTCACACATTATTTAAGAATAAATTAAAAGATCTGCCCAAACCCATTGACAACAATCGAGTACAATAAATTGTGTAAGATAGAAAATTCAAGAAGCGGTGGTGGACGAAGATGAATAATAAAAAAATAAGGGTGGAGATTTGAAAGTTGGCACCAATTGCTAAAGTGAGTTGATTTTCCCCCAACCGTCAAGCACCACTGCTCATTATTCAATGGACTCCGATTCGACCAAGGTTCTCGCTTCTTCCTACTACTTCATTCAACTTGATTTAGTTCTTTTTCTCCTTAATTTTATTATTGTCTTGCTTCTTTCGATAATCTAAATTATCCTATCCTGTGGTACTGACCTTCTTCTACTATTGAATTTCTTGAATCAACTAAATTGCTCTTCAATTTTTTTTTCCTTATTTTTTGATTTCTACTTAAATCTTAGAGTTGGAAAGCCGTCCTTTTTATCATCCTCTTCATGTCTTGATTGTTGCTAAATTTTCTGCAAATTATTGTTTAATTTATTGTTTAAAGACGGTTCATTTATCAGTTATTTGTGATATGGCCTCGTTGAACAGTTAGCATTGATCATGTATTTTTCTCTATTGAAAGAAAAGTCCTCTTGTTAAATAGTGTAGCTTTCTTAGTTTGTCGTTTAGAAATTCAGGCAAAGCTTGTGCAAAAGCATGATTTGGTCGAGAAATCCGTGTGTTTGCAGTTCATTAAAAAACCGTTGCTTCACGGTTTTTATAATTTTTTACAATTTGCACGATTAGATTAGTTTATAGTGAATTTTAAATTTTTTCGATTACTGTTTTGGGTTACGGTTCAACCAGTCGAATCGACTGGACCAATTCAATTTTGAAAACACGAAACTTAAAATGAATAAATTTTAAGAATATTGAAATTTTAACATCATATAATATAAAAATTTAACCATATTTTAAATTTAAATATATCGTTACCTTATAATTTTCACATATATGGCCAAATTTTAGAATTTTTAAAATTATTGTGAACTACTTCCTCTATAAGGTTAACAATTCTCATTATCTATTTTAAATAAACTTCCTCCTATAAGGTTAAGAATTGGGAGAACTAATCTAAAACTTATGGACATTGGTCTAAGAAAGATTCTGATGAGCTTATGTAAGGATATAATTATCTTTTTGCTATTGTCATTTCGGGTTAAAAGTTCGAAACAATCATTCGTCTCAAAAATCATATTCCATATGTATCATCGGTTGCTATATTGTGAAACACCTATACTATCCTTATTTTGAAGTTCCCCGAATGGGGGTGAAATTACTCTGATATACAATTTGAGTGAACTTTTCTTTCAAATATGTTTAAAAACAATTAAAATGATGTTTACAATTACAAGGCACGAGCATACATGTGCTTAAAGACAACAAAAGTAAAAGGACGGCAGTAGCAACAAGCTTCCAAAGCAAATTCCGAAATCACAATTTACTCTGGTGTTTTACCCAAACTTCCGTGACTGAGAGATTAAATTTGTGCAGCACCAATTTTAAAAACAAGAATAATAAAAAGCCGAGTGAGCTTTATCCTATCTCCTTTACATTTAGTCCACAAGGGGGGTCATCCTTTCCAGAAAAAGGGAACAATTTACCACAGAAATATCGAACTACAAAATATCTAGCAGAGTATGAATGATAGGCAAAAGCCTTTGGACTGCATTTTAAGCCTCTCTCAGTCTATCCAAAAACATAGCTCACTTCAAACTTTCATGGCTATCACTGCATGCTCATCTGTAAGCCACTCATCAACTCTCCCAACCATATCATTCTCCTACTATAATCCAGCTAAATCATGTCATCAAGTTTTCAATACTCTTCATGTTCCTGCGACTTTTCCTTCCTCTAAGCATGCTTTGAAGTCAGCTCCGGAGGTTACATTTGCCACTTCTATGGCTACTTGTGAGGCTGTGACACTCACCATTGACACTGCTGAGACTGCAAGAACCACGGTTGCTTCAGCATTTGAAATTGAGAACTTCTTGGAATTGAGAGAGAGTAAGAACGTGGATGAAGAGAAGAATTGGAGAAATGGAGTACTGATGAGAAGGAAGAGGAGAAGAAAGAGGAGAAAGGTTAGTTCAGAAAATTTGGAGAATGAGAAAGTAATCCAATATATGTATTTAAAGCCCGCCAATTCAGGGAAATATCTGACCCCTAAACAAGAGGCTGAGTATACTTTCTGCCTCAAGGTATGTTCTGCTTTCACTGCCTGAAATATGATACAACTGATTGATTCTCAAATTGGTTATCCATTCTATAACCAAATTAAATCATCACAAACCTATGCTCCCAACAAAAGATAAGGATACAAAAACAATAACAACATCTAAGCCTTTATTCCATTATGTGGGATCGGCTGTATGGTTCATATGTCCAACAAAAGATAAGGATCATAGGCTAAAATTGTTTTTTGTCCAAAATATTTTTATACGCATATGGCCGTTACATTAATTTCTTGGGAAAAAATATAGAAGAAATCCTTTACTGTGGGTTTAATCAATAAACAGAAAAGAAAAGGTGTCCAAATGTTTGATCACATAATGTTAAATTTTACGAAATTCCAGGAAGAAGCAAAGGTTGAAGCTGTAAGAAGGAGAATTGAGGAAACTAGTGAAGATGAAGTTAACTTGTCTCAATGGGCCAATGCTGCAGGAATGAGTAAAAGCACTCTAGATAAGATTTTATGTAATGGTAGAGAAGCACAGGAAAGAATCACAAGATGCTATAGAAGACTTGTAATTTCTGTTGCTTCATCTTATCAAGGCAAAGGATTAAGCTTGCAGGATCTGATTCAGGTTTCTTTGAACTCTTCTAACTTTTTAAATCTACGGTTATAGATCTTCATTTTATAAAATACTTGCGTTCGTTATTCCAGGAAGGAAATCTTGGGCTTCTTCACGGTGCCAAGAGATTTAATCCAGATAAGGGTTATAAACTATCAACTTATGTTTACTGGTGGATTAGGCAAGCTATCACCAAAGCTATAGCAAAGAAGTCTAGAATTACTAGGCTGCCGGTAAGACAAGATATCCTTTAATTATTTGATCTTTGATATCCCTCAACATTCATTCCTCAGCATTTCATTTTAGTCTGTTCTAAATGTCATAGATTCAACTTAAGTTGTTCATAGTTTCTTGCTTCTGGTGAAGCTTGAGTTTGCACTTCCTCTCAGGTTCTCGTTTTCTTCGTTTTTCTGGTTTATCTTAGGTAGATCCTTGGCTTGAAACAAAAGCTGGTACCTTTAATGACATAGCCACCCAGTTCGGTACCTTTACAAATTCATGCAAACATGCTTGGACTTGTGTTTCTGTGATGCAATGCTTTAGTCTATGTTGCACAATCCTACTTGATACTGAGTCACCAACATAAATGAGCACATTCAATAATTTTGACATGGGGACATGCTATCGTTCGATTCTAGATTTCTGTAATCAGTTAGTCTTTGTTTGAGTCGAGGTGTTATTGTGCAAGACAATTTTGAAAGGAAAGCTTGTAATTGGCAAATGCACTTAGCCTGTCTTGTATAGGGAAGCATAAGTGAGCTGGTCCCAAAGATTTGGGAGGCGAATGCTGTCTTAAGCAGGAGGCTACAAAAACTGCCAACATACGAGGAAATTGCAAGAACAGTTAAGAAGGACGTCTTAACTGTAGGCCTTGCTCTTGAAAGAAGCAGAGAGCCAATTTCCCTCAATCAAGCAATAACACCTGGAGGTTCCATGTCATTGCAGGTTTTGTTTCATTTAACTCCTGTTTTTTCCTCTTTTCTCATTTTGATTGCATCCTTTTTTAATTGAGTATCTATGTTGGCCAAGAACATGACCTTTTCTCGTGCAGAATATATGATTCTTAGCCTACTGTCTTGCAAGAAAAATTGAAAATTTTAGCAAGATCAAAATGAACTATAAAAGTGGGATTCGAAGTGCAGGACCAAATCAAAATTAAAAAGATAGCAACCAAACTTACTCAATAGCATATAGCAAACAATTGTAAGAACGAAACTCCAGATCATTAGCACAGAAATACACTTATCACATAGTGCTAGTGCGTAGTCAAACTTGTATAAAAGAATGAGATGACCGAATATGACTTTGATTATTCTTGAAAAGCCAAAAGATTTGATCAGACAATCATAGCTTTTTCAGCAAATGATTGATCTTGTATAATCCACATCAAGTAGAAAGGCATCTAATGCTGAAACCTAGGGTATAGTTCAGTGATTCCTCCCAGATGGACATCTCCCAGCCCTCACAAGAATATGGAATTTAAAGATTCAATTTCAGATTTAAAGGGTTTTCTGTTCCTCATCCTAGAAGAAGGATTCGATCCTTATTGCCACCATCCTCCAATTTTCTTCTGATCCTTCACTTCTAATAAATTTTTCAAAAAAAAAAGATTGCTTAAAGTTAAATTGATATAGGTTGTCACTTTATCTTACAATTGTTGAGGTAAGAATCAATATATGTTTTGGTTCACATATCTAAGTGTATCTGAGAACAGTGTCATTTGTAACGTTTTAAATTTTCATGTTGCAGGAGATCATTTCAGGGCCAGATGAAACAACACCTGAAGCAATTGTGAAGAAACAGTTCATGAAGAGGGATCTCGAGAAACTTCTCGAGGGACTCTGTGATAGGGAAGTAAATATCATAAGATTGTATTATGGCCTAAATGGGAATACTCCTCAATCCTTTGAGGAGATAGGAAGACGCTTAAAGCTTTCAAGGGAGAGAGTACGGCAGATTAGTTATGCTGCCTTAACAAAATTACGCGAGACTAGTGCGGTAGATGATCTGAAAGTATATATAGCACAGCTGAATCAAAGAGAGTATATATCCTAAAATACAAAGCTAAACTGGCACAAATCTTAGTTCTGCAATTATTCTTTGTAGAGAGACAATGCCACTATTTCAAACAAACCAAAAACAAAATTAATCAAACCGATTCCCTGGTCTTGAAATAGTACTTTCCACTTTCAAGGCACCAGAATCTTGGAACTCTGGAAAACTTTGTTCTGGATTGTATTTATCGTACCTATCTATTAGAAGAGCGACAAAATGATGCTAGTGCATGAAACTAAAACAAGGGAAACGTGAGCTTTACCCACAACATTCGATTCATTTTTCACAATTTTATTCTGTGAAAGTAGCTGAACATAATGAGAACAAACTAGGGCCTAAAATGCGGGTTTCCTAATCTACCAGCAAACTGCATTAGTGCAATGAATAGGACGAAGGTATTCAGGTCCAATTGACTTCCAACTTTGTAATGTTGGCAACATTTTTATTAAATGCAGGATTGCCTGACACAAATTCCATCTAAAGGTATTCATACAGTAAGAAGGTAGTTGGGGAATTTTGCTTTTTCTAGATAAAACAGGGGGGAAAAATATGTAGTTGCATAGAAATAGTTCCATCTATAACTCTTATCATTTCATCTGTGAACAAATTTACTTGGAAATCTTGTTCGTGTCTTGTACGTGGCAAAGATCTCCCACGCGTTAAATCTCACACTCTTGTATGTGTTAGAAGCAGCAGAAAACTTCGGATCATCGGTGTTTCAAGGTAGTCCAAAGGATCTCTTACTTTCCTCATTCTTTTTCCCATTACAGACATCCAATGATAAATAAACCGCAGGAATCATCCATACTACTCTTCCCCTTCTTCTCTTTCACGAAGGACTGCACCGAAATGATTCACTAAAAGATCTACAACCAAGGGTACCAAATCATCACAAGGAACGCCCTTCTTATAAAGCTCTCCTAAATGTGAATCACTACCAATTCTCCCTCCCAAGAAGACATCCACCCCTTCAACTGTCTTTCCATTCTTATCTCTAGTCATGCATCCCATGAATCCAATATCGGCAACTTGAACTTGTCCACAGGAATTTGGGCAGCCAGTCCAGTGCATTCTTATAGGCCGAGTCACGGAAACTCGCTGTTGAACCTCCCCTGTGATCTTCAGCGCACGAGCCTTAGTCTCTATTATAGCCTGCCCACAGAACTGGTTGCCAGTACAAGCTACCAAACCTCGCAGTAGAATAGGCGGTTCTGGCAAAAACCTGTTCTTTAAAAGAGGCTCTTTCAGCAATGCATCAAGCTTTGAATTCTCAATGTTGGGAATTATGATATTCTGCTCCACAGTTAGTCGGAGTTCCCCAGAGCCATACTCATCAGCTATACGGGCAAGCTCATCCATGTCATCTGCTTGGACACGACCTACTGGTATGTGAATACCTACAAAGCTAAAGCCTTCCTGTTTCTGTGGATGGACACCAAGATAATCTCTCCTCTCCCATTGCTTTTGAACCAGGTCTTCACAAGAAGCTCTCTCCAGCTCTTGTTGGGGCATCCTCTTAACAACCTCAGACCTGAAACCTTCTATTCCCTGCAAGATTGACATGGAAAAGTTCAAATTAGTGAAATGTATATTTTTGTGCTCTGACTTGCTCAGCAAAATTTGCATTCAACAGTAGTAAAGCAATTAATCATGTTCCAAATGAAAAAAAAAAGAGTGAAACACTCACAAGTTCATCAATCAACCACATCATTCTTGTTTTCTGCCTGTTCCCTCTTGTACCAAGATCTCTGAAAGTTTCCAGTATTGCTTTACAAACGGGTATTATATCATCTCCAGGAACCCATGCATCAAGAGGGATTGCCTCTGCACACCGTTTGGGACTAAAGAACCCACCCACCAGCAAATTGAATCCACATCTTCCATTTTTGGTGGCTGGCATGTAGGCGAGATCATTTATGTGAGGATGCTCATAAAGATCATGAGAGCCAATCACGCATACATTCCACTTCCTTGGCCTGCACAAACAGCATCACGTGTGAGATTTTAACTAATAGATGAAGTTTAGTTTACTTTTTTCAATAAAAAATGTGATGCTGTAAACTTTGACAACGTTCATTTGTGATGTCGTTTCCTTTATTAAGTTGGTTCACTCACCAGGAGCATTCAAACTTCTAAAGAATGTCCAAAAGAGTAAATTAACCACTGTGCTTAGAAGACGTATTGATCAAACCAAATAAGAAACTACCTCTTCACCGAGACTTCCATTATCATTCCAATAACAAAGGCAGTTAGAACAAAACAACTTACAAATTAGTGATTGTTGGATTTCCACGGGAATTGGCAGTCACAAATTGAGAGAGCAAATTAGTATAAGGCCTTGTGTCAACAATTTCTTCAGGATCAATCCCAGCAAGAGGGTTCCCAACTGGATTCCTCACGTTGTCCATTCCACTCTGTAGGCTTGTCAATCCAACTTCTTCAAGTCCTTTTAAAATCTCTGGTACATCTGGGAGAACAACACCTCGAATTTGCCAATTCTGCCTTGTAGTAACATCAGCACAACCCTCCTTCCCATAGTTCCTTATAACACTTGCCAGGTATCGAGTTTGAGCACTAGTTGTTACACCATTTGGCAGCTTCAATCTCATCATGAACCGACCATCTTGTAAACACAAATCATGGACAGCAGCGTTAGGATTGAGAAAGTAAAAAAACAAACATATGAAGTATGCAGACAGGTGTACATAGTGAAAAAAATCTTCCATACAAATCTACAACGAAGTTTCTACTCCAAGACTCATTTTATATCTCATTTTTAGGCCCTATGAACACCACTCTACTGTAAAGAGAATATGCATTCCTCGTTTTATATGCTTGAAGCAAGCTAAAGGCAGCAATCCTAATAGGGTATGACATTAGCCAGTTGTACAGCTCCAGAGCATTTTATACATTCAACCCCAGCTGCTGCATCATTTGCACAACCCCACTCAATATATTGTATGTTTCAAGTTAATATGCACTAGTAGGTGTTTGTTTGCAATGACAACAACGCATTACAACTTAGGCCGGTTGTTTATGGACAATTTATCCATAATAAAGATATCACTTCAGGAAAAATTTTACAGATTCATATTTCATGTTAATCGCAATAGCTGCTGAGCTCAGTACTGTTAGACCTCTTCTTCCAGCGTAATGAGCTACAAACTAAACTAACAATAGATCACAGATGAAACATGGTATATAGCTCTCTAATCAAACTGACAATAAAAATTGCCAAAACATGATTTACACAAGTGAAAGAAGTAACTGTCTGCCAACAGATCCCATCAAGCAGAGGATTTAATATATATAACCAATTCATTATGCTCTGTTTTAGCATTCACTTGTTAGTATTTCCACAAAAACGCATGTCATCAAATAATTAAAACACAAATTAACTAATCAGTGATGAAAGTAAAGATTTCTTTAACACATCATAAGAAAAACTTTGCCAACTTACATTGATGCTTCCTCCTATGGAAGAGACCAAGCCATTTGAGCCTGACATCAATATCATCCTTAGTAAGCTTGGACTTGTCAATTTCTTCAAGTGGAATTTTAGAAAGCTCTTCAATTCCATTTTCCATGAACAACTTCATAGGCTCCTTCTCAATCTTAATCTTCTCTTGTGGATTTATACCTTGTCTAAATTTCTCCTTCAACACCCAATATCCTTCTTTTTCCTCTACTCTGGCCTCCAGTCTCAGAGCATCAACATTTGTTGCTGCCCCTGATGATGACGATGATGCTGGTGGTGCAGCTGTCTGAGCTGGAGTTGCATGAAGCCTAGTAGTCTTGGAGCAGTGGATATTAGAATTTGGCAACGAATTTGGTGCCAAAAACTTAACAGAAAGCGATGCCATTTTTTCACAACTTCAAGAAAATCTGCGGGTAATGGTGAAAGTTGGAGGAAAGAGAACGAGGAGAGACCATTTTGTAGAAGCGATGAACATGTGACAACGGTTTCGGGTGGACTCTTGGTGGTTGCAAAGGGTCGTTTTTGAAATCTTGTACAGGTTCTATCTTGCCTGAAGTACCCTTTGCGCTAAGGCTGGAGACCACAAATTTGCGCAGCGTTTTCAAACCGTTGGCTGAAGTAATCCGGTAAAGGAAAATTGCTAAAATAATCTTTCGCGTGGTTGGTTCTTAAGTTTCAATTCAGTCCCCTACACGAAAAGGGTACTTTGGTTGTTGACAAACAATTATAAAGGCAAATTGGTCCCAATTTCATATCATGCGGATTTTTCGTTCTTAAAAAATTCAGGGCTAACTCAAGTGCACAAAATTGCAAAGGGCAAAAATGGAATTCCGAGATGACAGAAGGTGCGATGTTTTTCTATATTGATGTGGGCTTTTGCACAGGTTATTAACCTAATTTTTTAAAAAAGGTTTTAGTTATTCGCGTAATATTGAGTTTGATTTTACAAAAATAAACCCACATAATATTTAAAAATTATTTTTGTCTCTCATAATTAAAAGGGTAAATATCTTATACCCATGTGGTTTTCGAATAAATTATATGACCCCTTAATGCTTCAAAAAGTTATACATCGCTTCCTTATAATTTTTATTAAAATGTCAAAATAACGAAAATTAACTTTCATGACAAAGCATGGATAAAATGTCTAAATTACCCCATTGCTTAACTGTTTCATCTCTGTGCTTATATTTATTATTTTCCAAAAAAATACATTTTACTCTCTTATGATTTTTGAATGAACCACATAGCCCCATTATGACTCAAAAAATTACACATCACAGAATGGTAATTTCTAATATTTATAGGGAATAATTTGGACATTTTACCCACGGATCGTTACGGAAGGTAAATTTCATCTATTTGACACTTTAATTAAAACCACGGATGTATAGCTTTTTGAACCATAAAGGGGTCATATGTGGTTTATTTGAAAACCACATGGGATAAGATATAATTAACCCTAATTAAAATAGAGAAATAATAAATGTACTCCCAAAATAGTCTACTTCACTGAACTACTTTGAAAAAGGTTATATTGGGAGTCTCTGTGTGTGTATCATTTTTCTTAAACTAAAAGCATTTGCGTCTTTCACACATTATACTATGACAAAATTCGATGACTAAAAAGTTTCATTTATTGCCATCTTTCGGACTTGAAACTATTTATAAGTCAAGCGTTAGGAGTGAGAAAAGGAGAATCACAAGAAGAATGGAATGAAAAACCAGGGCATAACTTTATGAGGTGGAAATGTAATCAAAATGGTAGTAAGGACCAAAATGCTTTGCTTTTAATATAAGGACAATTAATATCTTTTGCAAATGTAAGGACTCTTTTAGCTATTCACAGGATCAGATTTATATCCATGTTATGATATAAACCACAATATCCGGAAACTAAGCAATTCATTTGTCTAAGTCAATTAAGAAATCGCTAGACTATACTGTATATGTTTATCGAGATGGTAAATGTGCAGGATGAGTGAAATTTGAGCAAGATTTAATTGAAACTGTAAAATACGACTATACATAAACAATTTCATATTGGTTATGAGATCAATAAATATATGCTAGATTTGATTAAAGAAAGACGGGAGACAAGAAGAAGAGAAGAAAATATATATTGGTGAGGGTCAGGTTAATCCTCATGCAACATTTCTTCTAGCAATTTAACGGCTCATTCACTTTTTTACCCTTTTCTTTTGACAATTGATGAGTCCTTCATTTGGATAATAAGATAGAGCATCCATGGTTTGAAAATGTTCGTTCCACAGGACAAGTGAAAAACGTCCTTTTCAAAATACACTGAAATTGGTCACAATTATCGATATCTTCGTTCCTTGCAAAATGGCGCTGGTAAAAAACTAATTGCTCATGATCGCCAGCCGTCTTATAAGGTTAAGATAATCTGCAAATAAATTAATGTTCATGTTGTCACGTTTCGGGGAAGTGTACAATGGCTTCTCGCAATTTGTTTAAAGTAATGACTTTAGAACAATCGGGAGCATATTCTATCATACCATTATAATTATAATAGGTACACACACATACATACATACATACACACACACATACATATATATATGTATATGTATATATATGTAGCAAAAAAACTAAAAATTTCATTTATAAATAACAAGATTTTTCTTGTAATTTTTAAAATTACATATATATCTCTCTCTTTTTTCATTTTGGGCTTTTGAGCAATCTAATGTTTCATAAATATCTTGTCGAATGTGATGGTTAGCAAAATACTATGTGCTTACATAGCACAAAAGTCACTTTTGAATATTGTGTAAAAGATGCTATTTGTAATCATATAATAAAATGTTGCATTAGTGGGAGTTTTTTTGGTCAAACTTAAAATAAGAAGCAATGAACCATGAAAAAATTGCAGAAAAGACAAAAGAGTTGGCCTCCAAGAAGAGCCAAGGGCCAGCCAGGCAATCGACTGACTCCGGCTCCATCAAGAATCAATAAAAGATCAATCAAGCCACCTCATTTTCTTCACATCGCACTGCCAAGTTCCCAACGGCCTAAAGAACCGCTCAAAAGGCCAAAACATGCGGCGTCGAGATTTTTTTTTTAAGCCACCGATTTTTGACTGTTTTTTGTGCGTTAGCTGGCAATTTGTTCATTATTTATCTGCCGGATAGAATTACTTTCGCCAAAGAAAAAGGGGAAAATGATTACATATGAAAAGTTACAGGCTCTAACTGGATAAATCTATTTTTTTAAAATATTATTTTTAAATATCACTTTTTATCTCTTATACATGGTAGACTAAAAAATAATACAATATTATTATGCTTACAATATTCGAAGAGAATTCAATCCAAACACATGTACCTGTGCATTGCGTGAGAGATAACTGATAAAAGCAAATTTGTCACTAGTACCAATGAAGTTCAATTGCCTATTAAAATTCATCTATAAAATTATCAGAGTTCATGCAAATATTTCCTCTGCTGCAAAAATATGACCCCCCTAAAGACAAATTTATTGCTCCTATGAATGCTTGTTAATTTGACTGTCACTTTAGTACCAGGGATTAATTACTAGCTGATGTGTATTCAAATTGTTTGTGTTTGGAAAGTAATTTTGTGATTATTAATTAGGAAAATTAGGTATTTTTGAGTAATTTTATTGGATGAAATTTATTTTTAAAGAATGGAGTTAATTTGTATTGTTTTTGTAGGTAAAAGTGAAGACAATTGGTTGAGAATTGAAAGTGCTAGTTATCAAAGTGTGCAAAACCAACCAGCCGATTCGATTGAGACAATGCTGACGAAGTAGAAGCACGATTTTAGAGAATTCTTTCTTATTATAATTCAAATATCTAATTTTTTGGAATAAAAAACACTCCTACATATGAAAAACACGAAATTTCATAAAAGCAAGATACAGCAACCCTAGAAAACCACTCTACAACACAAAAATTATCAAGAAAAGACCAAGGAGAAGAACAAGACTTAAGATTGTAGATTTTTATTCTTCTCTTTATCTTTTCTTTATGAACTTTTCAATATTTACACGGTCTTTTGTTTTGGATTGTATGAACATGAGTAGCTAAATTTGTTATTAGAGATTAATATTCTCACCATAATTTTCTTTTAATTAATCTATGAACCATGCTTTAATGACCTTTTCATTCTAGTCCATTCCATTGTAAAGTAGGGTAACAGTTTTAAAGATTGTTTTTGGTAAATGTGCATGTGAGAAAAAAAGTATTTGAAAAAAATATTTGAAATTTCTATAAAAAAAACATTAAAACCAACGTCAACCAAACACGGTCAGTCATTTTAGTAGTAAGCGTCTGTAATCCAACGATAATTGTCTGCCAAGAAATAAGCTTGGGTTTAGGGGTGTCAACGGGTTAAATCTGAGCCGGAATTGAATGTTCCGGACCTGTCCGGACCTAGACCCGTTTGAGTGATACTATTCTAGACCTAGACTTGTTAGTTGATGGGTCTTACATTCGATTTCTCGATCTAGGTTGTGTTGGGTCTGAGTCTTGGAAGTGTAATATATATATATATATATATAATACATATAATTATTTATTATGTATTGAGTATTGGAAGTATAAAATACGTATGTGTGTGTGTGTTATAATTATTATTTATTGAGTATTAGGTATTGAAAGTATAAAATATGTATATATATTTTATAATTATTATGTATATAAATGGGTTTGGGTCTAGACTCGGACGTTTGACTGGCCTACCTGCACTGCAAGGAAAGATCCATTCCATGGCGATATATTTTATGACGGTGTTAAAAGTGTAATAAAATATATTATTTACAGCATTTGCTTAATTTATCACAAAAAATATTTCTTTTGTGATGACATATTTTATGACAATTGTAAAAGTATAACAAAAATTATTATATACAACATCTATCTTATTTATCACAAAAAATATTCCTTTCATGATGACATATTTTATGACGGATGTAAAAGTGTTATAAAAATTATTATTTACGATATCTACTTAATTCATCACAAAAAATTCAATTGTTCAAGACACTTATTTTTATTCCATTAGAAAAATTTTTGGTATCGACAAAAATATATAATTATAATTTTTTTGCGATAGTACATTCTTTGGGTGATCCTGTGATATTCTTTCACAATGCTTCTTAGTTATCTTTTTTTTTTTCAGCACTTCTTAGTTATCTTATTCATTAACTATAATGAAACTTTAAAAATAACAATTGTCATCTGGACTTGAGCTAATATAATGACGGACCAGGGCCAAAGGCTCAGGCGTTGATAGGAACAGTTAAATTGAAAGGCTCATTTGGTTTCATCTTTCAAAATTTGTATGACAACACTGACATAGCGGATTTCGATTTTCATGCGAAGTATAAAGCTGACATTATAGTCTTTATTATTTTAGTTTTCCAACACATAAGCATAAAGTTTGTCACAACTTCTGTTTATTGTTTAGAACAATTGTTTTTTAGAAAAATTATTATATTATGTATATCGAGCTCAATTAGTAGTACATATGACCAGCGTGAGAAAAATATACAACTTGCACTCATGTGGTACACAAGTTATTTCAAGTCACAAAAACTTCATGAAAATATTTTATTTGAATAAAAAAATTGCGATTGCTGTGTAGTGTCATAAGTAATGGCCTGTTTGAATATGATTATTAGGGAAATTATTTGGTTAAGTCAAAATAATCACTGTTCATAATGTTTAAACAAAAAATAAGAAATACAACTAGGTGACAAAAGAAACCAATATTTCTAATATGAAAAGACCGGCGAAGAGTAATATAACGGACACACGTCAGAATGAATAAGTCAATAAATGCTTTTTATGGCCATCGGACGCTGCTTTAATTTTTAGCGTCCCATGCACAATGCTTTGTCATTCAAACATATTGAAATTGGGCATCACTTCAATTGTCACAATTTTTTCAAAATTTCTTAAGAAATTTTGTACAAAAATTCTCTATCTTTTAACCACAATTTTGTGAAAAAAAAAGTGTCTAAGTTGTTATAAACTCCTCAAACTTAGTCAAAAAATTTTTCCAATTTAAGCATCTTTTCACCTTTTAAAAAAACAAAGTCAGTAATGCTCATCATAACAAAACGCACCCTAAATTTTAAAGTGTCTCCAAGTTGACGTTGACCACAAGCAATTATTACAGAAACTATTAGTGAGAAACTGAGAACTTTCCTATTTGGAATCTTTCCAATAAAATATTTCCCATAATTTGTCGTTTCCAAGATATAATTCTTTTCTTTTTTGATTCATAATTTGTTGTTTCCAAGGTATAATTCTTTTCTTTTTTGTTTCGACCGTCACTTTGCAATAACAAGTTGCCTGCCTAATGGAGAACTGCTCTCAATTAGTCTTCGTTCCTGAAGAACAACATAACAATAACATTCCAGTGATAGATTTCACCAAACAAAAATTAGCTCCTACCACAAGTTATTGGGTCTCAACTTGCAAAGCTGTGAGGGAAGCAATGGAGAAGTATGGCTATTTCGTTGCGGTTTACAACGAAGTTGGATCAGAGCTCAGAAATGCAGTTTTTGCTTCACTGAAGGATTTGTTGGATCTTCCAACAGAAACAAAATCCACCAATACATCTGATAATCCTTATTTTGGATATGTTGGAAAATTTCCTGGTGATCGTGTCGATCCGCCCTTTGAAAGCTTGGGTTTTGGAGATTCAACGACAATTGAAGCTGTTCAAACCTTTGCAAATATCATGTGGCCCTCTGGAAATAGTCAGTTCTGGTAAGTTGAGAATTACTAGGACTAATTGTACTTGACAGGGTCAGGTTATTAGAAATGATAATTGTTAGTGAAAATAACTTGTAGTATATTTTTAACTAATTCTGATTGGATTGTGTAGTAGAATGTTATAGAACAGTTGCATCAGTAAATAGCACATAACTCTAAACAATCACAGAGGTAACTATAGTTTTCAAACAGAGCTACCATTGCCGTTTAGAGATATCATCAGGTAACTTTAACAAAGTATGAGACAGCAGCTAAACATGTAAGGGTCCGGAATATAACCTTCCCAAATTGATATAAAAGGATATCTTTCCTTAATGATCAAAATTCATTTACACACAGAGGATTTGGTGTCAAAATTAGCTATTTGACACGTTCTTAGTTATGTTTTAAGGGAGCAATATTGGCATTCCACTTTGCTTCATTTTTTCTGGGGGAAATTATACAAAGGTAATAGAAATCACCCAGATAGGCAGTTAATAGTTCCATTTTTTACTTTCCTGTTAATGTCCAATCATGTAACAGCGACCTAACAGATGATGTGTAACCACTAATGAGGCCTGAAGTTTGTTAAGAACAATGATATGTCTGCAAATCTTAGGGGCATGGGGCCTTACAATTTCCATTTGCAACAAGTTCAGGGTTTAGATTAAATAGGTCAACAATGGGCGGTTGAGATTGGGCCATGCTGGTCAGATTTGAATGCCTAAGTTTATATATCAAATGCCAAAGTCTAAGCTTATAGTCCCAAAGTCTCACAATTATAATATGAGATGTGCTAATTGAAATTAGTGTGAATAAATGCAAGGTCTGTCTATCATTTTCATTCTCGAATAAATCCTTCTCTGCTTCTAACATTTTGTGTTTGACCAGTGAAAATGTGCATTCATACACAACCGAAGCATCAAAGCTGGACAAACTGGTGACAAGAATGTTGTTTGAAAGCTATGGTGTTGGGAAGTACTATGATTCTCACCTTGAATCTACCTCTTATCTCCTCAGATTCAATGGATATAGAGTAGCGCAAGACAATGAGAAAAATTTTTTAGGGGCTATGCCTCACACTGATGCATCTTTTATAAGCATTCTTCAGCAAAATGAAGTTCAAGGTTTGGAGGTTCAGTCTAAAGATGGTGCTTGGATTTCTGTTGATTTCCCGTCATCATCCTTTGTAGTCATGGCAGGTGATGCATTGCTGGTAAGTCAATTTGTTCCATTTATTGTTGACAAAAAACTAGATGCTTAATAATTTTTGTGGGATTAAGACCACTTCCAGGCGAAATATAGGAATTTTGACAATTTGCATCCTAAATTTTTAGGGATATATTACAAAAATATCTACTTTTGCAAATATGTTCAAGGCTATTGAATGTTGATTTTCATACTAAATAATATAATGAACATCAGTATTTGAATTTTATTCACTGTTTCTAAACCCAACCCAACAAGCAAACTAGTCGAGTGACAGGTTCGGCTAGTGCGTATGGTGAGGTCAACTAACGCTTGGTTCATAGTGTGGAATCGGAATCGGAATTGGAATCATTCATTTTGGAATTGGAATAAAAATTTCATTCCAATATCCTTGCTTGGTTAGATGTCGGAATCGGAATCGAAATCGGAATCATTCACTTGTAAAGACGTTGTGGTCCTAAATTATCTAATTTTGTTAATTAACAAATAAATGATGATGTATACTAATAGTTTATCATAACAAAATAATTGAGAAATTAAAAGGAAGTCAAAGTTGCAAAATTTTTAGAAATGATTCCGATTCCCTCCAATTTACTTGGGAATGGAGGATTCCCAAATTTTCAGAAATGATTCTGATTCCCTAATTTCCATTCCCTCCAACCAAGCAGCCTATAAAGGATTCATTCTGATTCCTGATTCCGATACCCATGAACCAAGCAGCCCCTAAATCTTTATCTATCATAAAATAACATAATAACAAAAATAAAATAGTGAAAGTATGAAAAATGTGCTTAAAATGCTATTGTTATTTCAAATAAAAGCATAGCGAATAATATTTAAATTTTATGTCACGTTTCATATGAAAAAGGAAATGTTAAACAAAAAAAAATAAATAATTGAAGTAAATTATCAAAAATATTAAAAAGGATAATTCCATTTATCTCTCCTTAGATTTGTCAAAACTATAAAATCTACCTTGTGGTTTGAACAAAATACTATCAAACAATATGAGCAGTAAAACGTTTATCAAATACCCTCTAATGTTAATAACTGTTAAAATGTCACTTACATCAGCCAAAATATGTCTAAATGCCCTAAAGTACCCTTTTGAAATTTGAGTTAATTATATTAAAAAACTTGAATTTTATCCAAATCATAAAAAAAACCCTATGCTTTATTCAAATTATGGTCTAACACTTTGAATAGCTAAATATTATTAAAGAAATATCTTCTATTTCTCAATCATTATTAATGAATTAAATTGAAGTAATGTCAACAAAATTTTTAATAAAACTCCTAGAATATCCACCAATCCTACTTCTTTCTTCCTACCATTTCCTACCATTTTCTTAGTCAGTGTAACCAAAATTCTAATTACTTGGCATTATAGCAATAGCATTTTGGTTAACAATATAGTTACTTTAGCCACCAATGAAATCTAAAAGATTTGGGCAACTATATATAATACACACACACACCAAAATACATTTTCACGTTTGATAAAATGTAACTTTTGATTTATGAATGCTATAAAGATATTGCAAGTGTTATTTATTGCCACATCTAAATATTCATTTGTAGTGTTAATATATATATAAAAAAAACTCATTTACAGATAAAAAGTAAAATCAAAGAAAAATTTATCTTTAGAAGAAGAAGAACAAAAATTTGACTTCAAAATAACAAAAGACAAATTTCAAATTGAAATACCGAGTTTCACAATCACATTTAATCTAGCTAAATTTTCTTATTGCACAGTCAATTCTATATCCAAATTATAAATAGATGATTATTGGATGTAGAGATAAAGTGAGTTAAGAGAGTATGGTAGCAACTGAGATGAGCCATAGCCAAAAAAAATGAGGAGAAAGAGAGTGATTTTTTTCTTCATCTTTTTTTATTTTCATTTTTCAGTATTTAGCACTTTTTTTTAAAAAAATATTTTGGTTCAATTTTTTTAGATGACACTAAGGGATTTTTCTATAAATAGTTAACTATTCGAAGGGTTAGATTATATTCCAATCAAACTACAAGGTTTTTCATTGTAATTTAAACAAATATCAACAGAGATAAATTTCTTTTAAGCAAATGGTATTTTTATCACTTCACCGCTTCCACTAGTTGGGTACGAATGTTGTTAATGACAAATGAACTCAGTGTAATTTGGTTCAACTTCAAGGACTAATCTATAATTTGAACAAATCTCAGGACAAGTAGGCATAATTAACCCATGAAAAACCGAAAACACAAAATTTGGTCAAATGTCCGATGCGAACCAAGTTGACCACTTCAGTACTTTGATCGGATTTGACCAAGTTTACGCAACTTTTGATTTTGGTATGAACCAACTCGATTAGCTGACTAGTATTGGTTGAGCCGGTTGATCCTACCAATCAGAGTTAATGAGGTAATTACCTAAATTGACATCATTACGCGTTGAAATCTAGGGCTAATTTACTGCTTAGTAAAAGTTATATCTAGGACTTAGCACTTAGCATTTAGCTGTTGGCTGGAGTAAGTGAACAAAAGACAATGAGAAAATTTTGGAGTTAAAGAAATTTGATTTTCGTATTTACTCAAAGAAATAATAATACATCTGCCTAGTTTTATATACCAATGTGTTAAATCAAAGAATGACAAGTGTCAGAAAATAAAAGGCTACTACATTCCACTACTCTAACAAACTCTATCCTATCTATTTCTTATGCAAGAGGTTATATAGTTGTGATCATCACGTGCTCTCAGCTTGAAGCTTCAGTAGCTCAATTAAGCAGCTAAAGAAACAGTAGCAGCAGTTTGATTGAGCTTAAGCTCATCATATGACTTTTGTACTTTGATGACATGATTTTGTGCTAAGCTGAAACCACCAACTTGGGCCTTAATTACTTTAACCTCAACAACTGGTAGTTGAAGGTCCACAACCCACACTTCTTCTCCGCAGCCCATACTTCACCCCTTCCTCAAGTTGAACACTGGTGATAATCTACCAGGTTCAACTTGTGCACTAAAATGCTGAACTGAGGCATAGACAATGCCTTGGTGAACACATCTGCCAATTGATGTTGTGAACATCACATGTTTTGGCACTACTAATCCCTCTTTGTATTTATTTCCAACCAAGTGACAATCTATCTCTAGATACTTGGTTCTCTCATGGAAAATAGGGATTTTTAGTGATATGTAATCGCATCCGTATTGTCACACCGTAGAGCAATAGGAGAATTGACATCAATTCTGAAATCTTTAACTACATAGGAGATCCATTGTAGCTCACATATTATTGTTGCTAAGCTTCTGTACTCAGCTTCAGCTGAGGATTTTGAAATTGTGCTTTGTTTCTTTGTTTTCCAAGACTACTAGAGCATTTCCTAAAAATACATAATAACCTGTAATTGATCTCCTTGTATCCAAACACGTGGCCTAATATGCATCTGAGAATGCTTGTAAAGCTAAATTTTCTCCAACTAGAAAGAAAAGTCCTAGTGATGGTGAACTCTTCAAGAACTTCACTATATGCAAAGCTGCCATCTAGTGTTGATCTATAGGTGCCTGCACAAACTGGCGCAGCCGTTGCACTGCATATGTGATGTCTAGTCTTCTAAGTAAAGGAGCCTTCCAATTAGTCTCCTATACTACTTTGGATTGCCTATTTCATTTCCTGATTTTGCTATCAGCTTCACACCTTTTACATTGGAGCCTTTGATGGCATTGCTCCAAGCATCCATGTATCTCTAATTATGTCCAGAGTATATTTACATTGATACACATAAATTCCCTATTTACTCCTTGCCATTTCTAGACCAAGAAAATATTTTGCCTCCCCTAAGTCTTTAATAGTGAACAAACTGTGCAATTTTTTTACTGCCTCAATTTCCCTTAAACTGTTTCCTGCCACTATCACATCATGTACATACACTAGTAATGCTGTGAAATCTGTTCCTTCAGCTTTAGTGAACAAACAATTATCACTCTGTGACTGAGTAAATCCAAATACCTTTAATTTGCCACTAAATTCTTCATTCCATTGCCTTAAGGCTTGCTTCAAACCATAAAGACTATTTTTTAGTTTGCAACCTGCCCCACAGTTGACTTCTTGTACCCCGTAGGTAACTGCATATATACTTCCTCTTCCAACATGCCATGTAAAAAGGCATTATTCACATCTAACTAATATAGGTACCATTCTTTTGCAGCTGTTATACCAAGGAATAATTTCACTATCACTAGTTTTGCTACAGGTGAAAAACTATCATGATAATCCACCCCTGCTGTTTGATGATATTCTTTTGCTATCAGCCTTGCCTTCAACCTGTCCACACTACCATCTGGCTTCAATTTGACTTTGTACACCCATTTTGAGCTAATGGCTTCCTTTCCTTTAGGCAAATTATTCAATTCCCACGTGCCATTTTTCTCCAAAGCACTCAGCTTCTTTTGCATGGTCTTCACCCAACCTTCATCCTTGCAAGCTTGATTGTAACTTTGAAGTTCCTGCATATTAGCTAGGTTTGCCAAAAAAAACATATGTGCTGTGTTTTGACTTGAGGAATTTTGAACAGGAAATGTATTTGGTGTGTGTTTTGAGGTTTTCTTCTTTAACACAGGTGAGATAGTACCAGCTGATTGTAAGTGCAAGTCATTAACTGCACCTGAAACATAATCCTCCATCCATACTGGTTTAGACCTCACCCTTGTACTTCTTCTTTCTACCTGTGTTTGTGTGGGGTTCAAGGTTTTTGTCTCTATAATATGCTCGTCAAGATTTCTGCCCAGATTATCATTAGGTGTACTATTCTGTCCAACATGAGTTTCAAACCTGTCATTATGTCATTATAAGGAAAAACACGTTCTAGAAAGATCACATCTCTGCTAATTCTAATATGGTTGGTGTCTAAGTCATAGATTTTGTATGCCTTTTGACTATGACTATATCTAATGAAAACACACTTGTGGGCTCTTACTTCAAACTTGTCTTTATGAGGCAAGGTATTAGTAGCACATCATAAGCATCCAAATTTCTTCAAGGTTGAGTAGTCAGGTATGTGTTTGAACAACATTTCAAAAGGAGTTTTCCATTTAAGGAATGAAATAGGTGTTGTATTCACAATGTGCGTGGTCCTCAAAAGAGAGAAGGTCCAAAATTTTGATGGTAGTTTAGACTGAAACATAAGTGATCTGGCAATTTGGAGAAGATGTCTATGTTTCCTTTCTACTACTACTCTATTTTGATGAGGTGTCTAAACACAAGTCTTCTAGTGCACTATGCCTTGCTCTCTTAACAAATTTTGACATTACGAGCCAATGAACTTAGTGCCATTATCTGTTATCATAATCTTAATTTTCTTGTCAAATTGTGTCTTTACGATAACAAAGAAATCTTTCAAGGTTTGTACAACCTATGTTTTGTGTACAAGCATGAAAGTCCATGTGCTCCTCCTATAATCATCCACTACTGTGAGCATGTAGGGTGTTCTTGTAAGTGAGTTTTGTTTATAGGGTCCCCAAATATCAACATGAATCAGTTGAAAAATATCAGTCGAATTTGTTTTGCTGTTAGAAAATTCAAGTCTAGATTGTTTTGCTTTGTGATAGATTTCACAGTCTTGGATGGCATTTTTACTAGTTTTATCAATAATAGGCTTTAAGAAATGTAAATGTCGCAAAGCTAAAGGAGAAAGATGCCCAAGTTTTTCGTGCCAACTGAGAACATCATCATTAATACCTTAATTCCTAAACCAAACTCAATATAAGGATGTTTGCAATTTTCTTGCATCTTATTACATAGTTTAATCCTACTATCTGAAAAAACTAGTATCATCAAGTAGGTACAACTTTCCTACAAGCTTACCAATAGCTAGTACCTTCTCATTGTGTAAGTCCTGCAGTAGGCAATAGGTTGGATAGAATGTCATTTTGATGTTAGCTGTGCGTGTCAATTTAGACACTAAAATCAAATTATATTGAAAAGTGGGAATATGCAGGACTTCAGACAATAGCGGGCTATGATTCAGGTTTGCACTACCTACGTGTTTCATAGATTTCATAGAACCATCAAGCAAATAGACAGGAGTGAAATGACTAACAGGCTTGGCATTTTGTAATAAGTTCAAGTTTGAATACATATGACTACTTGCTCCTGTATCTAATATCCATGAACGTGATTTAACACAATCAAGTATTGAAAGGACTAGATGTTGAGTGTTCATACTAGCAAAATCTTTAATGTGTGCAAAATTTACTTGATTCTTGATTTCCATTGGCATCTTTTATTTTAAAAGCTTCAGTAATTCTTGTTGAACTATTGAAGCTATATCAGATCTATGTACTCCTTCCCTCGTACTGCTCCCAGCATAATCATCATAAACCTCCACAGGAGTTTTTGCTGCATTGGCCATCTGCCTCCCAGCATTTGCATTTTTTCCCTTCTGTTCTTTCAAATTTTTATACCACTCAGGGTATCCATATATCTTAAAACAATTGTCTTGTACATGGCCATCCATGTTATAGTAGTCATAGTGTTGCAACTCTTTTTCATTATTAGTAGCCCTTCTGCCTCCTCCTCTGCCTGAATAACTTGATCTGCCTTTTCATTTCCTCTTCCTCTACTTTCTTTTCTTTCTCTAAGTCCTCTCATCACCATTGCCACATTTTCATTTTTCTCAGGAAACAAGTTGTGAACATCTCTCTGTTTCTCCACTCTCTGAACCATTAAGTAAACCTTATTAACTGATGGTAGAGGATCCATCACAAGTATTTGATTCCTGACATGGTCATATGCTTCATTGAGTCCCATAGGAAATTGCATCAACTTGTTGAATGTTGTCAAATCCGAAACCTCCTTTGTAGCACCACAAGTACAAGTAGGTACAGGCATCAAACATGACAATTCATCCCAAAGCTTTTTAAGTCTAGTATAATACATTTCAATTCTTTCACTACCCTATGTTATACTGCTAATTTCCCTTTGCAATTGATAAAGCAAAGGTCCATTGCACTCACCATACCTCTCTTGCAACTCATTCCACGGGTCTTTGGCAGTGGTTGCATATGTAAATACCTCAATAATCTCTTTAGAAATAGAGTTTAAGATCCAAGACCTTACCATGTAGTCAACTCTCTCCCATTGATCTGCTTTAGGTCCAGCAATTGGCCTTTCACAAGCTCCAGTGATGAATCCCAATTTAAGCTTTGCTCATAATGCTATTCTGATGGAACGACTCCAGCTAAGATAATTATTTCTTCTCAAGGGTGAAGTAACCAGGATCATTCCTTGATGATCTGAGTTTTGAAGATGCAAAGGATCTTCATTGTATTGAACTTTAGATCCTTCTTGACTGAAATCAATTTTATGTTCAACCATTTTTCCCAGATTTTAATTAATTAGAGAAACCTGCTCTGATACCATGAACAAAAGACAATGAGAAAATTCTAGATAAGAAGAAATCTGATTTTCGTATTTACTCAAAGAAATAATAATACATCTGCCTAGTTTTATATACCAATGTGTTAAATCAAAGAATGACAAGTGTCAGAAAATAAAAGGCTACTACATTCCATTACTCTAACAAACTCTATCCTATCTATTTCTTATGCAAGAGGTTATATAGTTGTGATCATCACGTGCTCTCAGCTTGAAGCTTCAGTAGCTCAATTAAGCAGCGGAAGAAATAGTAGCAGCAACTTGACTGAGCTTAAGCTCATCAGAAGACTTTTGAACTTTGATTACACGATTTTGTATTGAGCTAAAACCACCAACTTGGGCTTTAATTATTTTAACCTCAACAACTAGTAGTTGAAGGCCCATAGCCCACACTTCTTTAGTAAGTAACAAGAAATTAGAGTTCGCTATCAATTTTCAAATTAAAAGTTCAAGTTACAAAATTCATTGGACTTTAAATTGAATTGGATTATTCTCACTTTTTTTTTTGAGTAAACTTTTAGTTTTATTGATGTACGGAAGTTCTCTTGTTACAACATTTCGTTTAAAAAGTAGTACTATCTATCCAACTCTATTTTCTACTCTTATAATTTATCACATCTATGCACTGTCAAAGACTCTAGGTGATATCCCCCATTTTGCTGCTAACCCCTAGTTCTCCATCGTCCTTTTTACTCTTCTCCATGACATCACTACATGCCTCACATCTTCACCAATTGCTTGTATGATTTCTCTTCCACCGCTTCTTCTGACCTGAAAACAAGCTTTGTTTCTTGCTCTCCACAAATGGTACACTGCTATTGCCAGTATCAATCTCCTCACTTGCCTCTGAAAATTAGACTTGACATAATGTTTTTTCAGCCACTCCAACTCATTTTTCCACCCATATTCCCCTCTGTATATGGAGCATTTCCATTGACAGTATCCAGACCTCTTTACTAATTGAGCATAGGAGGAAGAGGTGATCAATTGCTTCATGGCATACTTCACATAATGGACATGTTTCATTAGTGTTTAGTCCCCATTCTTTTAATCTATCTTTTGTGTCCAACTTCTTGTAACATAGCAACCATAATATATAATCAAATCTTGGCACTGACTTCTTTCTCCACAACAACTTATTCCAATCAACTTTGTTATAGTGCCTCCTCAATTCTTTAACAGCTGAGGCAACTATAAAGATGTGTGTTCTTCCTGAAATCCAATACCAAAAGAAAAAAAAAATTTTCTCACAGTTTCACACGAGCAAGATTCACTTTACTTATTATTATTATTTTTTGATCAAACTTATATTATTACAATGGGGGAGGGAAAGTGGTATTGGTGGGATTCGAACCCCTAACCTTAGAGGTGAAGTCCTAGAACTCTAACTGCTCGACTATCTATTCGTTTCCCACTTTAATTATTTTAAAAGCTTAACCAATCATTGTTTGGATGGATATGTTTCCTAAAAACATATTTTTAGAAAACTTTAAACATGTTTTCTAGCTATTTTGTTATCTCATATGGGCATCTAACCAAAATAATCTCCAAAATTATTTAAGTAATTTTTAAAAAAATTATATACTATAAAACAACTATCCAAACTAAGTGGAAGTGTTTCATCCAAGCAATAAGACATTGGATTATGTTCTAGACCAATTTGATTGTAATTTTCTTATCTCAGTAAATGTCAATTAATTTCTTGATATAATCATGTTAAAATTTATATTACTCAAATGTAAAATTTGGGCTCCATTTATGCATTTTTTTAGGGAATATTTTGAATGATGTGATATAGGTGAAATAAAAAACTTCTTTAAAAAATATTTTAAAATAATTTTCTAAATACTAGGTTGTCCAAACAAAGTCATTTTTGCTAATTGCTTCTATTTCTTTCTCCAGGCCTGGAGCAATGGCAGAGTAAGTCCTTGCATACACAGAGTTACAATAATAGGGAAAGAATCAAGATGCTCGATCGGCTTCTTTTCCTATCATAATGGAATAGTTCAAATACCAGAAGAGCTGGTTGATGATAAGCATCCACTACTGTTTAAGTCATTTGATCATTTGAATTATTATCATTTCCACATAAAAAATTTAGGCATCTCCGCTTTGGAGAGAGTCAGAGCCTACTGTGGTATTCAAGATGCCAATGTTTGATTTATGAATGTTTTGGAATCAATTTAAGCTGATAGTTTATTCTTTGTAACGGCTTACAAAACTTTTCGGGAATAAAAACAGAACCCCTGCAATTCTTGGCTTTGTGTACTTCAATTAAAACCGGACAAGCTTGATGTTCATTCTTGTCAAAGTATATTTGTGGGTTTATCCAACCGATGCCCTCTGGTTAAGTGTTGTCCTTAAAAGTTAGATTTTTAGAAATTAATTAAATCTGAAAATATTTAAATACAAAAGAGATAGACAACATAAATGTACATATGTGAATTACAGTAAGTAAGAGGCTGAAAGCTTACTAAGCTTTTTTTCCCCAAAAGTCAAAAGAAATATATTGATTGGTATGTAGATTACAATTCTTACATAGGGGGGTAACTGCCCCTCCACAATTTGTGGAATCCTTGTGATAGGAATCAAGGAGCATCCAATGGTGGTTTGAGTTATAAGGATCCTTTACAAGGCTTAGATGGTCCACTGACTAGGTCAAGAACAAAGAGGATGAAGAAGCTTTGCATGGACTAGTTTTGGATGTACTTGACAAGGAGGCTACTTGGGATACTTTTTCGCAATCACCAAGACTTATTACATTAATTTGTGCCAATGATCATGTTGAAGAGTTGGGCCAAACGTGTGGATTCCTTGAAGTTGGCCAAGCATGTGGAGCATTTGAATATTGGTCGCCAATTTGATGCCATAGTGGATCAAGGAGCACCGGCTAGCTTGGAGGCCCAATTCGCGTTTTTCTTTTTTTACTTTATTTTGAATATTCTAGAACTTAGTTTCCTTATTATTTAGTTGCCTAATTGTTTTAGTTAAGTTTTTCAAATAGTTGAGTATTTAGTTTTTAGTAGTTGTCTTAAATTTCAAATTCTAGAATTTTCTTATAGGCCTATTTATAAGCCTTCATAATTCAATGAAATATCATATTTATTCGTCAAAAATTTGTGTGAACAGTGTTTGCTCTTTTTAAGGGTGTTTTCTTGGTTCTTGGATTAGAACTACTCTTGATCTTATCAAGTTTAAACTTGTGGCGATCTACATACTTTGCTTAGAGTAATTTCTTTTGTTTTTTATCAAAATTCTTAAAGCCTTAGACTAGCATATTGATTAGTTCACATTGGTCTAGTTTAGATCCTTAGGAGTTTGTGTTCTTCGAAGACTCGCGGCGTTTTGCTTGGAATCTTCAAGGGTCTTGGCGTGGTTCCACACTTCTATTCGTACCAATTGGTATCAGAGTTATCTTCTTGATAATTTCAGGCTTTTTCAATCCAAATTTTTCTTAGAATATTTCGGATATATCCCTTATCAGAGTCATTTTCGTGTTGTTTGTCAAAATGTTTCGAGACTCGACAAATAACTTGTGTCTTATTTTTGTTTCTTATGTGTCACGTTTTCAATTCTATTCTGTCCAGCCTTAATTTTTTCCGTTTATTGTCTTTCTTGTCTTGTTCTTGTGTTTTCTTGAATTCTTTTAGGGTTTTAGAGGCATTCTTGGTTTTCTCCAATCAAGAATTTTAGGTTGTGTGTGATATTTTTGAAATGTTGACTGTTTTTAGTGTTTTCTTGAATTTCTTGTGATGACCTCATGGTCTAAATCATCTAAGTTTTGATGAGTATTAAACTTATGATGAAGAGTACTAATATATTAAATGAGCTTCTATTGCAGTGACAGAAAGATAGGTTGAAAAAAGAAGAAGGTTGGTTATCCGGATGACCATCCGGACGCACACTGTGGACATCTGGACACACAAAAACATCCAAACTGAAAATGGTCAGAAGGCATTCGGACGAGAGTCCAGACGCTCATGTAGACGTTTGGACAGATAGAAGCATAAAAAATCAAGTTGGGCAGAAGGTATGCGGATGAGGGTCCGAATGACCATGCGGACGTCCAAACACAAAAAAAATATCAAAACTAAGGGATGGCCAGAAGGTATATGGACGACCATCCGGACGTGGTAATACAGCTTCCGGATGTTGGTCCGGACAACTGTCCGGATGTCCTGACCTCTCTATGAGGACGTCCGGACCAGGCAAATTGTGTCTAACGGCTAGTTTTTCTTTCTAGCCGTTAGAGGTCAAATCAAGCTATTTTCTCATGATGTATAAAAGCAAAATAGTGGAGAATGTAAAGGTACTTTTGGCAATTGATACAATAGTGATTTTTGAATGTTTCTTGTGAAAAAAAAGTACTCTCACTAAGTGAGCTTTGTAATAGCAAAAATGAATTCAAATTTGTGAGTGATCAATTCAATTTTATAGTTAAAAGGGTTAGCTAGAGAGCTGTAAAACTTCTTAGCTCAACCAGAGAGTGTTTAGGGTGAGTGAGAAGTGATCCAACTTATTGTACAAGTTGATATTGAGTCACAAAACAAAGAAAGGAATTCAAGTGATCAAAGCTTCAAGTTTGTGAGCTTGGAAGCAAATTGAGTTTGTGTATCTCAACTTTTCTTTTGTTTGAATTTTATGTCTATTGTGTTTATCTTCCATATTGATTCTTGAATCATAATCTTAATTAATTATTTAGACAACTTGGTAAATTTATTTTGTGTTGTGATAAATTATTGTAACCAAGTTTATTTAAAAGGAATCTAATTCACTCCCCCCTCTTAGGTTGCATTTGGACTAACATCTTGTGTGAAAAAAAAAAACTTTTCAAGAAAACTAATTATTGGACAAACAAGCCTTGGATTGAAGTTTCTTGGGGGTTGAAGGTGTTTGTGTTGTGTTTTGTTGTGAATTGTGTGTGAAAAAAAAAATTCTAGAAAGAGGCATGCAAAAGGGGTAAAAAAAAAAAAAACCCAAGCACAAGAAAAGTAAAAAAAAATAGGGGAATAAAAGAGGCTACACAACCGAAAGAGCAGTGCAATTAATTTTATTCAACTGTTTTTGATTGTTTTTTGGTGTTACAAGGGGTTTTATTGAACAATTTTGGACTTGGTGTTAACTTACAATCTTGAAAGGTGTCCAAATTTGTTTGCGATTTTCTTGAAGTTCTTGGATAAATTCTTGAACTTTCTTGAGGGTCTTGGCACATTTCTTGAAGGTTTTGGTTGCTTTCTTAAAGTTCTTGAGTCAAAAATTGAAGTTCTTTAACCACATAGTTGCTGGAATTTTGTTTCTTGAACTTCTTGATTGTGTAGTCAATTTTTCGTAAAAAAGTTTGGGACATTTGCTGGTTCTTGACTTGGGAACAAAAATATTTCACGTTTTTCTAGTTATTCTTGGGTTATTTTGGTGAGTTTTTGCATCAAGATTCATAAACAAGGTGGTAGGAACAAGTTCTTTAGCTTGATTCTTAAATCTTTGTTGAAATTGTGGTGCTGGAATCTTGATTAATTGTTACTTACGAATTTTCTGAAAATTTTCAGCTTGATTTGATCTTAAAAAAGGGACAATAAGGAGCTATTGTGGTGTTAAAAAGAAAAGGAATCCTAGTCCAATGGGAATAGGAAAACCGTTGTAGAGAAGAAAAAAAAAGAAAAGAAAATAACGAAAGTTAGTTGGAATATAAGAGGCACTAGTTTCCTTATTTCTTTGTGTGTGTCATTGGTTTCCTTTTTGCTCTTGAAGCTGATTGTTGACTGTGAATTAGTTTCCTTCTTTTTTTTTTGTAAAGCTTGGCTTGTGCTTGAATTTTAAGGACAGTGTTGAGAATTCAAAAAGGAAACTACTTGGAATTTGTTTCTAGTGACCGTTGCTTGAGTTTCCTTTTTGTACAGCAGTGGAATTAAGGAAGTTTCACTTGGAGTTTTTCTTCCTTTGACCGAATATCTTGGTTTCCTAATTTGAAGTGGCTTGTTTCCTTTTTTGCTTAATTGTCCAAGTTGCCAAAACTTAACTGATTTAGGGTTTCCATAAATCCTATCTTTATTATGAAATCTTGAATTTTTATTTTTTGCACAAGAATATTATTTTCTTTCAAGAGATCATTAAAAATTAAGATTTTACAAACAAGAATACCACACATTACGGTTTTCAAATTGTGTTTTCTTATGTCACTCTTGATTGTACTTAATTTATTTAAACTTCTCTTGATCAAACCATACTCTAAGCTTCTTCTATCATTCATTATCATCATTATTTTTGAGTATTGGATTGCTATTGGTTCTTGGTAGGATTGATTGAGCAAGTTTTTATCAAACGACCAACAAGAAAACATCTCAAGAGAGGAAAAAAGTTTAGAGGCGAGCTCATTAGAGGGCAAAAGTCAACAAACTTGAGTGATACATGGGGAAACGAGTTTATACACTAAGAGAGTAAGTAAGGCTATTTTCTTTAAATTATTTTGTACTACTAACTTTTTCCTTGCAGGTTTTTCATTATGTCTAGGGAAGGGAATACACCTCAAGAGGCTCCCTTTGACTTTAAGATGTTTAGGGACTCTTTGAAGGGAGACATGGATCGTAGGTTCCGTATCATAGAAGAGAGATTCTTAGATGAGCTCGATAAAAGGATTACATCACAAAATAGGGTCTCTAGAAATCCTATGTATGAAGAGGATGATCGAGTTCATGATAGTGATTCTGAAGAAGTAGTGCAATGTCGATGAAGGTGGGTGCAACAACAACCTCGTGATGGCAACTTAAGAAGTATCAAAATGACTATTCCATCCTTCCAAGGTAAGTTAGACCCTGAAGTTTACATAGAGTAGGAAAGGAAGGTGGAGCACATTTTTGCATGTCATAACTACACCGAGGAAAAGAAGGTACAATTAGCTGCTGTAGAATTTACTAATTACGCAAGTATTTGGTGGGATCAACTCAATAAAATCGCATCAAATATGGAGAGGAGCCTGTGCGTATTTGAGGAGAGATGAAGAAGATTATGTGTAAGAGGTATGTTCCAAGCTACAATACATGAAACATCCACTGGAAGTTACAAACTTTGAAACAAGGATCCATGATTGTGGATGAATATCATAAGGAGTTGGAAATCTTGATGATTTGTGCTAATCTTGATGAAGAGGGAGAGGCACTTATGACTAGGTTCATGGGAGGATTGAACCCTGAGATTAGGGCACGTAAGGAGTTGCATCATTATTTGGACATAAATGACTTGGTGGACATGACCATCAAGATTGAAAGGTAACTCAAAACAATAAATCCTAGAAATTTTGGGACATCATCTACACGACCACAGTGGATGGACTGTTCAATTGAGAGGAAAGAAGCTCAAGGTCTTCCACCTCCTAAAGAAGTCGTGAAACCAAAGAATGAGCGATCTACTTTAAGAACTTAACCAAAGGGTAAGGGTGAGACATCACAAAGGATGAGAGATGTTCGTTGTTTTAGATGTCAAGGATATGACCATGTTGTTGCAAATTGCCCTAACAAACGAGCTAATGTCATAATGGTTGACGGTGATATGGCTAGCATTACATCTAGTGATGATGAAGAAATGTCACCTTTGGAAAGAGGTAGTGAATCTGAGGAGGATACTAAGGTCGACCGTAGAGAGATTTTGGTCACAAGGTGAGTCCTAAGTATGCAACAAAGAAGGATGATGAACGCAATCAAAGAGAGAAATTCTTTCATACTCACTGCACTGTTCAAAATAAGGTATGTACTGTTATTATTGGCAGTGGAAGTTACACTAACATTGCTTCTACTTTGTTTGTAGGTAAATTTGGTTTGGAAACTATTGTAAATCCAAGACCTTACAAGTTGCATTGGTTGACTGAAATTGAGGATGTAAAGGTGACCAAATAAGTTCTTGTGTCATTCTCTATTGATAAGTATAAAGATGAAGTGTTACGTGACGTTGTACCTATACAAGCTTGCCATATTCTTCTTGGACGCCCATGGCAATTTGATAGGCAGTACACCATGATGGCTACCTCAACAAATACTCTTTCTCATGGAATGGTAAGAAAATATCACTTAGTCCTTTATCAACTATGGAGGCTCATGCTGACCAAGTGAGGTTAGCAAAGGATTTCAAATTGAGGGAAGAGCAAGAAAAATTATTGAGGGAGGAAAAAGGAAGAGAAATGGACTTGAGAAAAAAAAGAAGTTAAGTCCGAGGGGAAGAAAGAAAAGAAAGAGAGTGAGGAAAAGGAAAAGAAAAGAGTGACTGCATTGGCCAAACGAAGTGAAGTAGATGAAATATTAATGACCAAGCAACAATGATGAAGACATCAATGCTCATGTTCAAGTTCAAGGGAGTCATGATCATAGTGTTGCTGCAAAGAGCCCATTCCAAGACATGGGAGGTCCAATGACGAGGTTGAGAACTAAAAGGTTGAAGCAAGCTTTGCAAGGTTTGATTATAGAATTACATGAAGAAGAAGCTACTTGGTTTAAACAAGAACCTACAAGGCTATTCACTTATTTTGGGCTAGAGTTGGAGGAGTTTGGAGGTCGTGGACTTGGATTCGATTTAAGAGCCCGTTTGCCACTTGAGGTTATGGGTTTCATGGGCTTAATTCGTTAGTTTAATAGCCCACGTTGTACCTTTAATTGCACGTTTATGTTATGGAACAATTAGGGTTAAGTTAGTTTCCATATTTAACTTATATCTTGATGTTATGCGCCTCTTTATAGAGGGTATTACTATTCATCCGAATTTTAGAACATTAATCAATAATATTGAGTTTTTCTCTTCAATTGTGCGTGTGAGCATTATTGAGTTTCCCTTTGTTCTTGGGTGAAAGAACTACTCTTGCATTCTTGACAATTCTTGTTGAGTATTCAAGATTCCGCCTAGGGTTCTTCTTGAGGGTTTAAATCTGTCTAAAGAGATTGTCGACTAGGTGTCTATTCCACATTGTTGGTTAGGGGTCTAGGGTCGTTTCTCTAATGAAGGAGTTCAAAAAATCTTGTTGGATTTGAAGCAAAACAATCCAAGTTGTTATTGGGGTCTTCGACAAGTTACGAAGGGGTCAAGAAGATTGGATTGCATCCTTGGTTTCAAGAGTCTTGGACCGTCACTTCCGTGGATCTCGTATTAATTGGTATCAGAGCATTGGTTCATCTTGAAATCCAGGTTTTCCAAGCCAAATTTTTCTTTGGAACATTCGGCTATATCTCTTTATTTTGTTTCTTGGAGTTTGTCGAGTTTTGTTCTTGTTCTTGTTGCTGTTTCTTGCGTTTTTCTATTCTGTCCATTTTTGTTCAGTTTGTTTTTCGTGTTTCTTGTCTTCAAAAATTGTGTTGGTGCCTTTTGTTTCGTGTCTTAGGGTTTGTCATAACCTTTAGAGTCATTCTTGATATCTATACATCAAGAATTGTAGGATTTTGTGTGTGGTTTGTTTAGAATCTTGATTGTTTTCGGGTGTTCTTTGTTGTTTTAATGTTTTTTGTGTTAAAACTTTTGAGAAAATTGAATCTTGGCTTACATAAGAACCTTGAAACAATTTTTCTGAAGGTTACTCTTGATTTCTGGTAAAAAAAAAAAACATTCGTATTATTCATCGCACTGTAGCGGCGGTGTCACTGTTCACGCTAGGGTTTACTGTTCACTGACGGGTACTGTTCATCCAAATTTTTTTTTTCTTGTTTTCAGTTTAATTTTTTGTTTGTTTTTGGGAGTTGAATTTTGTATTTTGTGAGTTGGTTGTGTTGTTAAAAAAAAAAGAGAGAGAGAGGTTGTTAGAAGTGAAAAAAAAAATTCGTACTGTTCATCGCATTCTAGCGTCAGCGTCACTATTCACGCTAGGGTTTACTGTTCACTGACGGGGGTACTGTTCATCGCCGGTACTGTTCATCCGATTTTTTTTTTTTCAGTTTAATTTTTGTTTGTTTTTGGGAGTTGAATTTTGTATTTTGTGAGTTGGTTGTGTTGTTAAAAAGAGAGAGAGAGAGAGAGAGAGAGAGAGAGAGAGAGAGAGAGAGAGAGAGAGAGAGATTGTTAGAGGTGAAAAAAAGTCGTGCAATACAAAGAAAAGCGAAAGAGGCGTGCAAGGTGATAAAAGCCAAGCATACGAACTAAACCAATTAAACTGAAGTATATTTGGCTGAAATACTGTCCTTGTGCAACCGAATAGACCTGTTGAAACATACATATCGTTGGACAGAGAACAACACCACATATGAAAGTTTAATTGACCAGATTCTACTCTTCTTATTTCTTGATGTTTTGGTGGAGTTTCTTGTTATTTCTGTTTGAACATAAGTGCATTAAAGTTATTAAAGGACATTTGAAAATCAAGATTTTCATCAAGAAAATCACACACTAGGGGTGTCAAACGTGTTTCTTAAATCTGAAATTCCTTGAGTCTTGGTTTCTTGAATTCTAGTGGTTTAAACCTTACCATAAGTTTCCATTTTCATTACTACTCATCTTGAATACTTACTTAGGTTTGTACCAAGGATCAATTGAGCAGGTTCTCATTCAAGGGCATACAAAGTACGCTCAAGGAGTGGTAAAAGGCTAAGCTGTGAGCTCATCATCTGGTAAAAGTCAAGATTAATTGGTGTGATACACGAGTGACGAGGAATACACGTAAGGGAGTAAGTGAGGTTTTATCTTGATCCATTGTTCTTTTCTTGTGTTATTAACGATTTTTGCAAGTTGTTGAGAATACCATGGGTGAAGGAAAAGCTATGGAGGATAATGAGTTTAAGCTGTTCATAAAGGCTATACAAGACACACAAAGAAAAAACAATGAAAATTTTCAAACATCATGGCACAATTTCAACAAGTGTCTTTAAGGATGGACAACTTTGAGAATGTGACAAGGGGTTGTGAGGAGTTGTTTGGAAATTTGGAAGCCCGTGGTACTTCCTCTCACACAAGGGTGACCCACAACCCTACTTAGGAAGATGAATTGGGAGCCGAGTCTGATTTTAAAGAAATAGGTACAAGGAGAGGAAGGAGGGTGGTAAACCGTCAAGATGACAACCTTGGAAGCATCAAAATGAAGATTCCATTGTTCTAAGTAAAGCTCGATCCCGAGGCTTACATTGAGTGGGAACGCAAAGTGGAGGGGATCTTCAATTGCCACAATTACTCGGAGGGGAAGAAAGTACAACTTGCTGCGATTGAGTTTACAGATTATGCGAGTGTTTGGTGGGACAAACTCCACAAGGATTGTGCTAGATTTGGCGAAGCACCCGTGAACACATAGAGTGAGATGAAAAGGCTCATGCAAAAGAGGTACATTCTAAGCTACTACACACGTGATCTCCATTGGAAACTTCAAACATTGAGACAAGGTACCATGTCCGTAGATGATTACTTCAAGGAGATGGAGATTTTGATGATGAGGGCCAACTTGGAGGAAGAAGGAGAGGCACTAATGGCAAGATTTATGGGTGGCCTCAACACTGATATTAGGCAACGTGTGGAGTTACAACATTACCTTGACATAGGAGATTTGGTTGACATGGCAATCAAAGTAGAGCAACAACTCAAGGCATCAAAGCCGAGGCCCATTACTTCACCCTCAATCCGGCCAGCTTGGAGGGATTTACGAGATAGAAGGGCTATCCAAGAACGTGATAAGGGGGCTACTCAAACACCATCAAAAATTAATGAGCCATGGCAAAGAGGGGTTACGGGTTTGGCAAGTAATAAACTCAAGAGTGAGAACTACACATCCAAGCTACCAAACAAGGGTAAGAATGAGACTTCTTCTAGACAAAGAGATGTTAGGTGTTTCAAATGTCAAGAATATGGCCATATTTCCTCTCAATATCCAACAAAAAGGAATATGATCATTCTTGGCAATGGGGAGGTGGAGAGCGAACATTCAAATGATGAAGAGATGCCTCCACTTGAAGGACCTGGTGATGATAATTCTGTTGAAGGGGGACCCGAGGTTGCCATTCTATCTAGTGGTGAAGTGTTAGTGACTAGAAGATCATTGAGCATCCAACCAAAGGAAAAGGAGGAGGAAGAGGAGATGCATAGGAAACATATATTCCACTCAAGATGCTTGGTTCAAGGCAAGGTATACAGTGTTATTGTTGATTCTGGTAGTTGCACTAACGTAGCTAGTACCTTATTTGTAGAGAAATTGAAGTTGCCTACAATTCACCATCCAAAGCCATATTTTTTTCAATGGTTGATAGATTTTGGGGATGTGAAGGTAACCAAGCAAGTGCTAGTATCCTTTGCCATTGGAGGATATGTGGATGAGGTATTATGTGATGTTATTCCCATACATGCATGTCATATTTTGTTAGGTCGTCCATGGCAGTTTGATAGGCATGTGATTTATGATGGTCATAAAAATACTTATCGCCTAGTTTGGAAGAAAAAGGAGTTCATATTGAGACTATTGACATCTATGAAGGCCTATGTTGATCAAGCACGAATTACAAAAGAGTGCAAGGCTCGTGATGAGTCCAAAGGAGCCAAGGTCGAGGGGTCTTTATTGAAATCACTTAGACAGATTGTGCATCATGAAAGCAATCGATCTAGTGGGAAGAAAAAGAAAGGAAAGGGAAAAGAGGGGAAGCCGAGAGAGATGAGGGGAGAAAAGTGAATGCCTATGCTGAGAAAAGTGAGATCAAGAATGCATTGTTGGTAAGACAACAACTTCTTGTCATTTTGTATAAAGATGTTTACTTTTCTACTAATGAGCTTGACCCTTCTCTTCTTAGTGTTGTTGTTTCTTTGTTGCAGTCATATCAAGACTTATTTCCTGAAAATGTCCCAAGTGGATTACCACCTTTGAGAGGGATAGAATATCAAATAGATTTCATGCCTGGAGCAAGCATTCCAAAACATTCAGCTTATAGAGCTAACCCTGAGAAAATAAAGGAAATTCAAAGGCAAGTAGATGATTTATTGGAGAAGGACTTTGTGCGTGAGAGCCTTAGTCCGTGTTCTGTGCCTGTGATTCTTGTACCTAAGAAGGATGGTTCTTGGAGGATGTGCGTAGATTGTCGAGCCATTAATAAAATCACGGTAAAGTATCGTCATCCTATACTTAGGTTAGATGATATGTTGGATGAATTATATGGTTCACAATTGTTTTCAAAAATTGACTTGAAAAGTGGCTACTATCAAATTCGAATGAAAGAGGGTGATGAATGGAAAACTGCTTTCAAAACTAAATTTGGTCTTTATGAGTGGTTAGTTATGCCTTTTGATTTGACTAATACTTCTAGTACTTTTATGAGGTTGATGAATCATGTTTTCCGTCATTTAATTAGAAAATTTGTAGTAGTTTACTTTGATGATATTCTTGTGTATAGCAAGTCCTTGCAAGAACATGTTGATCACTTGCGTACTGTTTTTGAGATACTTAAAGAACATCAATTGTTTGCTAATCTCAAAAAGTGTTCTTTTTGCATAGATTTTGTTATATTTCTTGGTTTTGTTGTAAACTCTACTGGAATAAGCGTAGATGAAACCAAGGTAAAGGCAATTAGGGAGTGGCCGACCCCTACTAATGCTAATAAGGTAAGATCTTTTCATGATTTAGCAAGTTTTTATAGAAGGTTTGTGCGTGATTTTTCCTCAATTGCTGCACCTTTGAATAAACTTGTTAAAAAGAATGTGATTTTTAAATGGGAGAAAATGCATGAAGATGCTTTTAGATTGTTAAAGGAAAAACTCACCAATGCTCCTTTGCTTAGTTTGCTTAACTTTGACAAGGTTTTTGAAATTGAATGTGATGCTAGTGGAATCGGTATAGGGGCTGTTTTGATGCAGGATTTTAAGTCAATTGCCTACTTTAGTGAGAAACTTCAAGGGCGAGCTTGAGTTATCCTACTTACGATAAAGAACTTTATGCTTTGGTTCAAACTCTTCAAACTTGGCAACATTATTTGTGGCCAAAAGAGTTCATCATACATTCTGATCATGAAAGTTTGAAATTTCTCAAGTCTCAAGGTAAGTTGAACAAGAGACATACTAAGTGGCTCGAGTTCATTGAAACCTTTCCATATGTGATTAAGTATAAGTAAGGTAAGGAGAATATTGTGGCTGATGCACTATCTCGTAGGCACACTCTTCTTACTTCTTTGTATACTAAATTACTTGGTTTTGAGTACTTGAAGCATGCTTATATGGGGGACCGTGACTTTGGTGATATTTGGCAGATTTGCATGAATCAATCTCCACATTTGGGTCGTGTACATGAAGAGTTTTATTTACATGAGGGTTACTTGTTTAGGAAGGATAGGTTGTGTATTCCCTTCTGTTCTGTGCGTAATGTGCTGATTAGTGAAGCTCATGGAGGGGGTCTTATGGGACATTTTGGTGTTGTTAAGACTTTGGATATCTTGCATGAATACTTTTATTGGCCTCATATGAGACGTGATATGCAAGCTTTCTGCGCTAAGTAAATAACTTGTAAGAAAGCTAAATCCAAGGTGATGCCTCATGGGTTTTATAGTCCATTGCCTATTTCTAATGTTTAGTGGACTGACATTTCTATGGACTTTGTACTAGGTCTTCTACGTTCTCAAAGTGGCAAAGATAGTATTTTTGTTGTAGTTGATCATTTTAGTAAAATGGCACACTTTATTACTTGTGTTAAAACTAACGATGCAACTCATATTGCAGATTTGTTTTTCAAAGAGATTGTTCGTTTGCATGGTTTGCCAAGTACAATTGTGAGTGATCGTGATGTCAAGTTCCTAAATCACTTTTGGTGTACTCTTTGGAGTAAGTTAGGGACAAAGTTGCTGTTTTCTACTGTTACTCACCCTCAAATGGATGGACAAACTGAAGTAGTCAACCGTACACTCACTACATTGCTACGAGCAATCATCCAATATAATCTCAAAAATTGGGAGAAGTGTTTGCCACACATAGAGTTTGCTTATAATCGCACTATCCATTCCTCTACTTCTTATTCTCCATTTGAAATTGTTTATGGTTTCAACCCACTAACACCTTTGGATATTTTGTCTTTACCTTCTAGTGAACACGTTGACATGGATGGCAAGAGAAAGGCTGACTTTGTGAAAGATTTGCATGCAAAGGTTCGGGCTAACATTGAGAAGAAGTATGAGCAATTTGCAAAGCAAGCAAACCGTGGAAGAGTACAAGTTCACTTTGAGCTTGGAAATTGAGTTTGGGTGCACTTAAGGAAGGAAGGTTTCCCTCAACAACGCAAGTCCAAACTGAGTCCAAGAGGAGATAGTCCCTTTCAAGTCCTTGAACGAATTAGAAACAATGCTTACAAGATAGATTTGCCAAGTGAGTATGTAGTGTTAGTGCAACCTTTAATGTGGCTGATCTTTCTTTGTATGATGTAGGGGATTCGAGGGCAAATCTTCTCGAGAAAGGAGGTAATGATGAAGACATCAATGCTCGTGTTCAAGTTCAAGGGAATCGTGATCATAGTGTTGCTGCAAAGAGCCCATTCCAAGACATGGGAGGTCCAATGACGAGGTTGAGAGTTAAAAGGTTGAAGCAAACTTTGCAAGGTTTGATTATAGAATTACATGAAAATGAAGCTACTTAGTTGAAATAAGAACCTACAAGGCTATTCACTTATTTTGGGCTAGAGTTGGAGGAGTTTGGAGGTCGTGGACTTGGATTCGATTTAAGAGCCCATTTGTCACTTGAAGTTATGGGTTTCATGGGCTTAGTTCATTAGTTTAATAGCTCACGTTGTACCTTTAGTTGCACGTTTATTTTATGAAACAACTAGGGTTAAGTTAATTTCCATATTTAACTTATATCTTGATATTATGCGCCTCTTTATAGAGGGTATTACTATTCATCCGAATTTTAGAACATTAATCAATAATATTGAGTTTTTCTCTTCAATTGTGCGTGTGAGCATTATTGAGTTTCCCTTTATTCTTGGGTAAAAGAACTACTCTTGCATTCTTGACAATTCTTGTTGAGTATTCAAGATTCCGCCTAGGGTTCTTCTTGAGGGTTTGAATCTGTCCAAAGAGATTGTCGACTAGGTGTCTATTCCACATTGTTGATTAGGGGTCTAGGGTCGTTTCTCTAAGGGAGGAGTTCAACAAATTTTGTTGGATTTGAAGCAAAACAATCCAAGTTGTTCTTGGAGTTTTCGACAAGTTACGAAGGGGTCAAGAAAATTGGGTTGCATCCTTGGTTTCAAGAGTTTTGGACCGTCACTTCCGTGGATCTCGTATCAAACAAGTACTTATTGTTTTATATAAAAATGTTTTCTTTTCCACTAATGATTTTGGCCTTACTCTTCCTAGTGTGGTTATTTCTTTATTGCAAGAATTTAAGGATTTATTTCCTGAAGTAATATCACGAGGATTACCATCTTTGAGGGGGATTGAGCACTAAATTGACTTCATACCTAGTGCAAGCATACCAAATCGCCCTGCATATCGAGCTAACCCTGATGAAACGAAAGAGATTCATTGACAAGTGGATGATCTTGTTGACAAGGGTTTTGTTCGTAAAAGTTTGAATCCATGCTTCGTACCCGTGATACTTGTTCCTAAAAAAGATGGTATGTGGAGGATGTGCGTGAACTGTAGAGCCACAAATAAAATAACTGTAAAGTATCGTCATTCTATTTTTAGGTTAGATGATATGCTTGATGAGTTGCATAGTTCTACTTTGTTTTCAAAAATTGATTTTAAAAGTGGCTACTACCAAATTCGTATAAAAGAATGTGATGAATAAAAAACTACTTTTAACACTAAATATGGGTTATATAAGTGGTTGGTTATGCCATTTGATTTAAATAATACTCCTAGTACCTTTTTGTGTTTTATGAATCATGTTTTTCGTGCTTTTATTGGTAAATTTGTGGATAGTTTATTTTGATGATATCCTTGTATATAAGAAATCATTGGATGAGCATATTGGACACTTGCATGATGTTTTTATTCTTCTTAGAGAGAATCAACTATATGCTAATTTGGCTAAGTGCACGTTTTGCACGGAGTCTGTGATTTTTCTTGGTTTTGTAGTGAATTCTAAAGGCGTTCAAGGGGATGACTCCAAAGTCAAAGTAATTCGTGAGTTACCAACTCCAATGAATGCTAATGAAGTGAGATCGTTCCATGGTCTTACGAGTTTTTATAGGAGGTTTGTGCGTAACTTTAGCACAATTACTGCACCTCTTAATGAACTTATCAAAAAGAACATGGTGTTCAAGTGGAAAGGTAAGCATAAGGAGGCCTTCAACATATTGAAAGATAAATTAACTCACGCTCATTTGTTATTTTTGAAGTAGAGTTTGATGCATCTGGAGTTGGAATTGGGACCGTACTTATGCAAGAATCAAAGCCAATTGCTTACTTTAGTAAGAAATTGCATGGAGTAACCTTGAATTATCCAACTTATGACAAAGAACTCTACGCCCTGGTGAGAGCCTTGCAAACATGGCAACATTATTTGCTTCCTAGGGAATTCATCATACACTCTGATCATAAAAGTTTGAAGTTTTTGAAGTTACAAGGTAAATTGAACAAATGACATGCTAAGCGGTTAGATTTCGTTGAGACTTTTCCCTATGTCATCAAATACAAGTAAGGTAAGGAGAACGTTGTGGCTGATACTCTTTCGAGAAGGTATATTCTTCTTACTATTTTGCATGTCAAATTGTTTGGATTTGAGCTGATTAATGTATGAGCATGATTTAGATTTTTGTTCTATGTGACGTTCTTATGATAAACGTGCTCATGAAAATTACTTTAGGCAAGATGATTATTCGTTTAAGGGTTTTAAATTATGTGTGCCTAATTGTTTTGTTTATGAATTACTTGTTAGAGAAACACACGGGAAAGGTGTTATGGGACACTTTGGAGTACAAAAGATTTTGTCTGTTTTGAGCGAGCATTTTTATTGGCCAAACATACGACATGATATTTAACTTGTGTGTGATAAATGCATTGCATGTAGGCAAGCAAAGTCAAAAATTAGACCTCATGGTTTGTATTCCCCTTTACCCATTCCTAATCAACCTTAGGCAAATATTTTCATGAACTTTATTTTAGGTCTACCAAGGTCATCTAGTGGTAAGAATAGCAAATTTATTGTAGTTGATAGATTTAGCAAAATGACTCATTTCATTGCATGTGCCAAAACCAATGATGCTACACATATTGCTGACTTGTTTTTTTAAAGAAATTGTACATTTGCATAGAATGCCTAGAACTATTATGAGTGATCGTGATATCAAGTTTCTTAATCACTTTTGGCACACATTATGGAGTAAATTGGGTACAAAATTACTTTTTTCTATTGTTGCATATCCACAAACTAATGGCCAAATTGAAGTGGTCAACAAGACACTCACTCCTCTCTTACGTGCAATCATACAAAAGAACTTAAAGAATTGGAAAAAAAGCTTACCACATATTGAGTTTGTTTATAATCGTGTGACTCATTCTACTACTACATATTCACTTTTTGAAATTGTCTATGATTTTAATCCTTTAACTCCTTTAGATATTTTGCCTTTACCTATTAGTTAGCGTGCAGATTTTGATGGCAAAAAGAAGGCTGAATTTGTAAAGGAGTTGCATGCGAATGTGAGAGCTGATATTGAGAAAATAAATAAGCATTATGTACGTATAGCAAACAAGGGGCATGTGAAAGTTATCTTTGAATATGGTGATTAGGTGTGGGTGCACATGATGAAGGAAAGGTTTCCTACTCAAAGGAAATCTAAATTAAACCCATGTGGAGATGGTCCATTTCAAGTATTAGAAAGGATTGGAGAGAATGTCTACAAGATAGATCTACCAAGTGAGTATGAAAATATAAGTGCTACTTTCAATGTTTCTAATCTTTCTCTTTCTGATCTTGCGCAAATTCCTTACAAATAGATTCCATAATGTACAAAGCAATCTCAATTGTTGACTTTTGAAAATAACTCACCAATTAGCCTTTTTTCCACTAAAAAATTCTTTCAATCTAACAACCCTCTTTTTTTCTCTCTTCTTTTTTTTTTTTTTAACTACACAAACAACTCACAAAACACACAAAATCAACTTCAAAAACAAACAAAACAAAAACTGAAAAATTTTGGATGAACAGTACCAGCGTGAACAGTAAACCCTAGGCGTAAACAGTGCGCTGCGTGAACAGTGTTTCGGCGTGAACAGTGCCGATGAACAGTGACGCTACAGTCGTGAACAGTGACGCTTTTTTTTTTCCCCCAGATCAACAACAAAAAAATTACAAATTTGATTCAAGAAAAATCAGATCTTGAACCAAGAACAACACTAAACAACTCGAATACAAAAATTAAAAGATATATCCAAACGGATTGATAACGAAGAGATATATCCAAGTGGGTTAAACACAACGAAGAAACCTGATTTTCTTTCAAGATCCAATAGCTCTGATACCACTTGACACGATCCGGGTTGGTCTCCCTTCTCGTATGTCACAGGAACATTCCCAAATGACCGTCTTGAAGATCAGGGTGATAATCTAACTCAAACCCTCCCGCAGATCTGAATCAAATTATCAAATAATACAAACTCTCATTAAATCACTCGACCCCAATCCAACCCCGTGGAATGAAACCGTTTGAATCTAACAAGAAGAAAACCTAAACCCTAATCAAACCTATTGACTAGAACTTAACGTATAGGAAAACCTAACAAGAATCACTCTTGAAAAGGCAAAGATAGTTCTCATCGCAAGAACTAACGAGATCCCTCAAAGGCAGAAAATCAATTCATTGATTTCAACTCATAATTCAACATTAACTTAAAAATAATAAACGACGATAGTTAGCCTTATATAGGCGTACAAACCCTAAAACTAAACATAGAAAGTTTAAATTAAATAAAAATTAAAAATTAAACTAAAACTAATTAAAACAATTAAAATTCCAAGCTGCGGACGAAGGCCGCGGGCAAGGTCGCAGGGCGGCCTTAGGCGCGGCCTTGGTCAAAAGCAATTCTGGCCTTGGCACGCATTCTGATCCAGGTCGTGGGGAAGGCCACGGGCCGGCCTGGGGTGCGGCCTCCATCAGAACATCAGCAACTGTCTTCTGGTCTTGTCCTTTGAAAATTCTATCTCGTACTTTCGACCTTAGACGCGACCACCAGCCATTGGCCCCTTGAGTGGATGCTAAATCAGCCATCTCCCTTGCTCCGTTGTCATGCCTTAAACACTTTGAAACCTCCAATTTGCACAGAATGATGATATCCGTTGGTGAAGCTTGAATGATAGAAATCATGGCCACAGGAATTGTACCATTCATAGGTGGAGCCATAAACTCAGTTTTGTAAGAATTTGGTGCCTTATCAAATTATAACGTACTAACATGAAAGATAGACCTTGATGAACTCTTATGTACGTTTGCTCCTTTTTAGTGTTAATGGTTTAATTTGATACTTTCACTTTAATTGTCAACTACATTTTCATTTACTACTTATTTTGAAAATTGTTTTGACGTACTACAGATCCACGGATGGTAGCGGTCTTACTTTTCTAGACTATAAAGTATCACAAACGAAGACCAAAAGTTTGGGAATTCAATTCATTCCTTTGGAGGTGAGCCTAAAGGATACCATGAAAAGCTTCGACGAGAAGAATTTAGTTAGCCTTTAAATCATGGCATCGGATTACTGAAAACCAAATAAAGGTTGCTGATGCCTCTCCACATTTAGCTTCTAATACTGCACTTTATCCTTTGTGCCTATTGATAAATGTATTGTGGGGTACATTCATCTTCAGCCATTGAACCAAATAGTCTAGGAAATTGTTCTTACCTTCTCAAACTTTCTCATTCTGCATTTTCCTCTGGCTGATTCTTGAATGGCAGAACCATAATCCAATATCTAATATGTAATATTGGTTTATAAAATTATAAAGAAAGTATTTCTTTTTTTTTGTTTTTTTATTGTGACACTTTCTGTTGCTTCAAAATCGTTAGGGTATGAAGAAACTTAAATAGAATGTGTTGTTTCAACATGATGAAATTATTGTGATTAGAAAGTTGATTAAACGTGATACAAGTAACTTACTTTGAGAATTTGATCTGCCTTTTGTTTTGTCAACCCAACAACAGAAGTTGATAGTTGATGATCTTTGGCTGCTTAGCCTGAAAACACGTTTGGTGAACATTAACTCCAGAATATAAAGACAGACAGTAAGTCACCTGCTATAATAACAACGATATTGGTACTTCACTTCTATTTTCTTCGCCATTTTCTTCTTCTCTTTTAATAACAACTAGAGATAAGGTCTTCTACAACTTGATTAGTGTTGTGTTTTATTGCATATTTTAGTTGCTAATATACCCTCGTCACTCCATCTTAATTCAATGGATTCATTTCCATTAGATTCTATCAATTCACTTGACTTTGGGATAGTTTTTACTTACTTTGGGTATTGAGGTGTGTTTATTTTCTTTAAAAATAGATTCCGTAGATTCAGTTATGCTGTTAGCTGAAATTAAATCATTAGGTTCAATTGCTAAGAACCTATAAGATTTGTTATTGTGTGCATATCCTAAAAAAACATAAAAAATGACACGAAGATAAAACCCTAGAAACTAGAACAACTCAAGAACAAATCATGAAACGAAATTACTACAGAAATTTAGAACAAAATAAAGGAAAATGGACGTATCCATTCTCTTGAAACCAACTGCTCAAGAAACAAATTAGAGAACCTGACAACAAAAACCGAAAAACTCTGATACCAATTGATGTGAACCTGTGCAAAACCAAACGTTAATTTTCAAGCGTGAACCTTTACGAAATTTGTAAGTACAGGATTATCCTACACAAGGACTCTCTTATGATATCAGTGTATAAATTAATTCCAACTCTACCTAAGAATTGAAACCACTTTAACGATCTAAAACCCAAATCTTAACCAAACCTATTTATTAGATCTCAAGAAATCAAACTTCACCAATATGATATTAATCACCAATAATCAAAAGATTACTGAAAAAACATAATAATTAGCCTTATGTAGGCACAAAGACCCTAAAAGACGTTTATGAAAAGTAAGTAGTATATTACAATTGAAAAACTAAATTAAAACTCGTAAAATCTGGTAAGTAAGCCGCGGGCGTGGCTAACCTTTCCTACCCCACGGCTTATTGAAATGCCATGCCAGCTACACGCCATTTGCCCCAAGGCCGAGACAAGTCTCTGACCACGAGCCATTGGTTAAGCTGCGGTTGTGCCTCCTCATGTCTCCAGTCATGCCAACTCTCTAACCATCCAGTCGGCCGCGCAGCTCACCCAATCTAGGCTACGGCTACCTCTTGAAGTGCATCTTCGAGTTGCTTTTCTTCACGTTTGCGAATGGCCTTCCTTTCCAGCATTTTCCTAGCTTCTTTGAGGCTTTAAGTCACCTTCCAAGTTTTGCAATTTACTCCAGTTTGACTTGCCTTTAGAGACATCTTGGATACCTCCTCCAACTCGAACATTCACCTTTGGATTCACATCATTGGACCATCATATGCAGGACTACCAGTGCCATCTCTCGATGCTTCTAACTTTGGAGCCCAATTGATGTATGTACAATAAGCTATGGATAGACCTGTCAACGGGTCGGGTCCGGGCTGGAATTAGTTGTTCCTGACCCGGACCCGGACCCAGACCCGCTAGAAGAGAGTTGTTCCGAACCTGGACCCGTATACCTGACGGGTCTCACTAGTCGGGTCCGATGAAAAAAAAAAAAATTTCCACCTCATTAGCCCAAAGTCTATCATCAAATTGGTCATCTTTTTTCTATTTCAAGTCCAAGTTTTTTTCCCTTTTAAAGCTCACTTGTTTTTAAACATTAAAACCCAAATTTAAAAACCATTGCTTTATTTATTTTAAAGCCCACTTATATATACATCATATTTGTCCAAAGGTCCATTATCAAATTTGTCCTCTTTTTTTCTTTTAAGCCCAAGCTTCTTTCTTTTTTGAAGTCCACTTGTTTTTTTAAACATTAAAGGCCACATATAAAAATCATTTCCTTATTTATTTTAAAGCCTACTTTATAACACACAAACACACACACACACACACATACATACATACATACATATATATATACCGGGTCAGTGTCCGGGTTGGGTCGGAATTGAATATTCCGTGCCCGACCTGTTTTTTATTAAAAGAAACGGGTTCCGGCCCGGGTCCGGGTAAACGGAATTCTACTTATACCCAGACCCGAAAAAATTTAGCGGGTTTGGGTCGGGTTCGGGTCTGGACCCGACCCATTGACAGCCCTAGCTATGGATGCTCTTAGGATGGATATGGTTGACAAGCTCAAAGATGTCAGCTGAAGGCTCCAATACATTAAGAAAAATATGGAAATTTCTTGTATTCCGAGGCCGAGAAGACCGCAGGGACCATATGGAGATGATCCTCCCATTGCTTGATCATGATCTTTCATTATTTTCTTTATCTAGTCTTTTATTTTGTGTTTTTCCATGAACAATTTAGTTTCACAATTCAGTTGCTCAATTTAGTTCTTGTTTATTTTTACTTTTGGCTTGCATTAATTCCCACACTTTACATTTGCTTTAGTTATTTTGATGTACTAATGGCAATGGATGTTTTAGTTACGTTTATTTTTCATGTCGTTGCAGTTTTATGACAAAGTGGATGAAGAAAAAGTGGGTACAATAATGCTTATTCAATTGCTTTGATTGGGAAGTATCGCTTTGTATTTTTCTCTTTATTTTTCCTATCACAGATTGAAGGCATTGTGGATTTCAAGTGTGGAAGGAGAGAGGAAGGTTTAGGATTCATAGAAATTCATGATGATTGATTATTTACTGGAAAGGACTGCATTGCTAAAATTTTTCTATTGGCGGGGAGTTAGTCTTATTTTATGGGGAACTCTATTAAAAATTTTTCAAAAATCTTCAAAAATTTTCTATCATTGTTAATGCCTAATGTTTTTAATGGTTAATTTCTAGTTAAAAGCAATTATTTTTGTTAATTTTTTTCTACAATTGTTAGGAGTCAAATTCTTCTTTTACCCTGAAAGGATAATTTCATGTGTTTTTAAGAATTTTCTTTTTTGATTGACTGGGAAATAGATATTATATGATTAGGAATTTTGATTTAGAGAAATTATATTATGTAAAGTAGTGTTAATTATGCTTAGATTTTGCTTATTGTTGAGATTTTTCTTCTCTGTTTTGATTTTTGCCAGTTAAGTGATAAGTATAATAGATGAGTATGATATATGCTTATTGACTGAATAACTTGCTAGGAGGGACTATTATTGCTTTGAAAAAAAAATCAAGAAAAGAGAAAATAATAGGCTTGGTTATACTCTTGTCGCTCTAGAGTTGAGTAACCAGGAGTTTTTATATAAAAATATTGACTTTCGCGTTAAAAAGTGCTAGAATTATGATTATGCACAGCATCTTGGTTGAATGAAGTGGTTGAGTATTGGGGATCTTCATCCACTAAGGTCGATCTTCGTATAAAAAGACAACTTTAATTTCTAATAAGGCTAAGCTTATGAATAAAATGTCCTTCTTTTATGTTAAAAAGTTTAGTTGTCATAGGCATAAGGGTTACTTGTTTATTATATGAGTTGTTTACTTGTGCATTTTGGATAGAGCTGAGAAATTGAGGCACATTAGTGAAATTGAAGTATATTTGTTTTTCATTTACTTGTTATTATGAGTATTTTTTTTTTGAAAAAGTTATTATGAGTATTTGATGCAATGCAAGTAACAATATAATGATATAGTTTTGAGGAAGATTTCTTTGAAGCATATGAGTTGTTTTATTAGGGGAAGTCATTGTTTGCTGAGTTTATTCTTCCTACTGATTGGGAAAAGCAATGATTTAAGTGTTGGGGGTGGGGAATTTGATAAGTTTCAATTATATTTGGTTTTATTAGGCTAGTTTAATGTTATTAGGTTAATTTTCTTTCTAATTGTATTTAATTTGTTTATGTTTTGATGTAGGAAGTTTTGGAAGAACTTAAAGTGTAAAAGGTTGAAATGATTGAAGACCCTTAAAGCGAAGAAGTACAAAGCAAAAATCCTGCTATAGAAAGTGTTCAAGAATCCAAAAGAAAAGGAAACCCGTATCAAGAAATTGGGAGAAAATGCGAGTAAATCTATAGGCAAAGGTAGCCTCTTCTTAGTCACGGGATCTTCTTCTGAATGAATACGTGGGTGTCAAGTTAGGGATTCTAGATGTATATTTTGCATTGGATTTTGATGAAATTACGGGAATGTTTAATTATCTTTGTAAACCTGCCTTGTTTGGAATCCTACTACATGTAAAATACTACTAGGAAGGTGTCTTTTTAGGTTAGGAGGATATCAACAGGTTCAATGAACATTAGATTTTTATTTTTGTCTTCTGCGTTCTTTTACTTTCTCTAGTATTTAGTATGAAGCCAAGGGTGGTGAGCAGGTCTTGTCCTTGACCAAGGGATCTGAAGCCTTGGGTTTGTTGATATTATGAGATCTAAATATTTTCTTTGTGATTTACCATTTTGAATGTCAATTGTTTTTTTGTTTTTCATTATTTATGATTATTGTGATATGATTCCTAGGGTGGCCAACTAGTGATTATACATGATTTCTACTGTAAGATCTAGATATCATTTGATAGATTTGGGCTAAAGAAATAACTAGAATAGTTAATTTGCTAGGTCAACAGGAATCAATCATCCTAGGGAGAACAATTTTCTAGGCTAAATGCTTGTCTAGTTTTTCGCTCTTTCTAGTTTGTTCATGCAAATATGGAATTTCATCATGAGTGGTTGCCGTGATTAATGAAAATAGATACGGTTATTTAAACTAGTGTCTTCTACTTAGCTAAACCTAAGGAAAGAAAGTAGTGTCTTCAACTTAGCTAAACTTAAGGAAAGATAGGCGGTTAATTCAAAAGGGAGTTAATTTCCAACAGTAAAATTTTTTAATGTAAATCTATATATTTGAATTTGTGATCATTATTTTAATCCCAAGAGACGGTAGTGACCAAGATCAAGAAGTCCTTTTAATTGATAGTCTTTTTAATCTATTTCAGCACTAGTTTAATTATTTTCAGCAATTGTTTAAACCTACTTTTCACTTTTTTTTTTTAAATTTTAGTTACTTTTAACAGTACATTAGATAAGCAGCTCTCTGCGGGATTCTACCTTTACTTCTCTTCTACATTATTTTTGGTAGTTAAGGTATTAATCTTTGGAGCGCAGGCAAGAAAAGTTCCACCACTTGACTTCTAATTCGATAGCACTGAACGAGCTTGTACTCTATTCCACGTTATCTGACTCTCTCTTCCGTCCCCATGTTCTATAGGTCTCGCATTCTTTCCGATGGCAACTCTCACTCTCACCCCACATTTGGTATATTGAAATGGTTCAGAATGAAAAGGTCATTCCACAAGAATGCCTTTCCATCCAGAATGGATTGGAAAAAAAATTTTCAATTCTATGTTTGCTATCCCGAGTCAAAATGAAATGCTATTCATTTTCCAATATTTGGTAAAATAACATTTTGATCTATGGAGTGGAATAAAATCTATGTTCATTTAACTAAATTGCACTGAATTTTTTTTACTAGAATATATCATATTTTCATTTTTTATTTATGATATGCATTATTTTTATGCCTACAAGAAATTTTAACATTTTTTATTTTATAATTCTTAATATTCTTGTTAAAATTAAATTAATTGTACTCTTTAATTAATTTTAAAATTAAAAAATTAATAATGAAACCAAATGTTCATATTCTCTATTTATTTTATTTGCATTTAATTCATAAGAAGTTTATTTTTTACATATTTGCATGAAAGTTAAAAATAGTATCTTAAACATTGTTATAGCAAAAAAAAAAAAAAATTCTAAGCATATATTAAATTGATTATGAATTAAAAATAATAAATAATTATTAATCAAAGTTATAAATAACTAACATTTTTTAATTTTAGAAATAAAAAATTAATAAATGTATCAGGAGTTAAAAATAATGAGTAGAAAAAAATGTGTAAGTACAAAAGCAAGTCTTATTATCTTGGCCAATAATTATTAATTAAAGTTATAAATGTCTAACATATTTAAATGTTAGAAATTAACATTTTTAATTTTATAAATAAAAAATTAATAAATGTATAATGAGTTAAAAATAATTAGTAGAAAAAATAGGTGTAAGTACAAAATTAAGTTCTATTATCCTGGCCAATAATTATTAATTACAGTTATAAATAACTAACATTATTTCAAATTGAGAAATAAAAAATTAATAAACGTATCACGAGTTAAAAATAATTAGTAGAAAAAATATATGTAAGTACAAAATTAAGTCCTATTGTCTTGGCCTTTCCAAGATGAAGTTAGGAAGGGCTTCCTGAGATTTTGTTACGGAATGGAATTCCAAGAAAAAGAGGATTTCTAGTGGGAAATGTTTTTTCTACTTAAAATGTCAATACCAAATATGAGAATGGAATGGACAAGTTAAAAAGGCGTCTTCATTTCATCTCATTTTCGCGTACCAAACATGGCGTTAGTCTCTTTGTGTGTATATGTGTGTTAAGCATGTGCGTGTTTTGTGAGAGAAAGAAAGGAAATAAAATTAATATAATAGTCTTATTTGGGATAAATGAGGGATTCATAGTTGGATTAGGTTTTCCTAGGGAGTAAGGATTGAGTTTCGAAAGGAGTTAAAAAAATATATTTAGATATAGGGTTTCATAATTTAGTCCTACTTTCAAAGCTGTATTACAGGTAGTGTAATATCTAAAGACAACAAATTGTGGGCCAAAGTCTTTTTCTTTTGGTACGAGAATCACCTTACTTGATTGCAAATATTCCTTTATAAAAATGAGGCCTGCACTGTCAGCATATGGCTGCATACATTTGTTTGTTTCTTTTCGGTTACATATATTTGCTTAGAATCCAAGGATAGGCCACCAATTTCATTTGGCTGTTTGTGAGGTAGGTAGGACGGAAACAAAATTCAAAGGCAAGACCACTAATTAAACTACTGAAATTGTCTTTGACATATGTAGCAACTACGCTGATTCTGGGACACACACAACAAAATAAAGGAATAAGTCGGACACTAAAAATGGGGAGACGGAAATAATGTAGTACGCGATATGGTTATATTTACTGTTACTTTTATGCGAAGTCATGCTTCATTATCATTTAATCAAAGCTCTTATCAAACTGGGTAATATGGTAGTGAATAATGGACCGAGCACTTGCTCTATGGCTCTTTCTTAGCAGTCAGGAATTGAATCCTACCACCTTCCCTTTTTAAACATCCTGTGTAATTCAGCTAACTAATTTGCAAACAAGAGAGAAGCATCTCCTGATTTCTGCTAATAATAAAAAAAAAATTCTCTGGTTCATAGTTTTTAAAATGTTGGTTACCAAACAAAGCTGACCCTGTCAAGCTGGCCAGAGTTGACCATAAATTGGCTTGGTAGGACATGTACCTATCAGCCGGGGAGCTTTTATTAGTAATACAAATTATACTTGTCGTTAGCGTTCGTATTTGTAGCGAATAAGTTAAGCATCCGTCAGAACACGGTCATGCGGCCTTTTGTCATTCCCTTTAACGCGTCAACTCTGCTAGGCATCAGGATATTTTTTTTTTGGCAAACATCATTCATATATTCATTATAATCACAAAAACCATACAGCTAAACCAGCTGATCATTTCGTCTGGCAACTGCTAGTACATCATTTTGCGTAGTCTCTAAGACCCACGCAGGGAAAGAACACTTCCACCTAATCTCGTTAATAAGGCTTGTAGCAATTTTTGCCAACCTATGACTATAAGTATTGACCTTCCTATTAACAAAAAAGAAAGAACAATGCCAAAAAGACTGACTAAGCACCTTAATGTCTTTGATTACAACATCCAGATCTGTCAAATCTTCTTTAAAGTTGTTAATCTTATCAATTAACTGCTTACAATCAGATAAGACTAGAAGTGATGTCCAATTTTCTTTAAGGGCTTTTATCAATGCCATTCTGATTGCCAAAGCTTCACCCGTGGCAGGACAAACTTTCTGCATACAGGGAATGGCCCATGCTGTGAGTACCTCTCCTTTATTGTTCCTAGCCAAAATTCCTAGTCCATTCCTCTCTTTCTTTGAATCCACTGTTGCATCTACTGACATTATGGTTTCATGTTGTTGCAGAAGAATTCTCAGCTTATCATCAGCACTCACCTCTCCCTGCGACTTTGTTTGGGCATTCTTCCCTTGTGCTTTATTTGCCTCCATGAATTCCAGCCAATCTGTCATTGCATTCTGGGCCACCACAAAACCATCTTGCTTCTCATTGTTGATGATCCACTTGTTTCTTGCCTTCCAGATGAACCATAGCAGGTTTGCAGTAACAGCAATATGATCAGAACCTTCATTCCTTTATCTTGCCATTTGCAATCTTTCCCACCAATTCCAGAAACTTGATCTTTCCTCCATCAACCCATCCCATCTAATGGGAAAGGTTTTCCAGGTTATTTCATTCGCTTTGCAAAAGAAGAGCATATGTTCCAGCGTCCGAAAGGAAACATCCGAAAGGAAAATACTAAACTCTGTGGATTCTGTGATTAATTTGGGCCGTGCGGATAAACTTGTGGTAGGCCCCTCCCCATTATCTAATCCATGTAACCAGCAATCAGCCGCTGCTAAGTGCTACCCACACCATTTTGATTAACTTTGGTAACAGATCATTGCATAAAAAGATTTTTCAATTAGCAGATAACGTTATAGGTACATGATACTTGGACGGTTCACAGTCTATATAGTTACTTATTCAATGTGGAACATTATCATTGATCTTTTGCATACAAATAAGATCGACCATGATTTTGTTTATGAATTGAGCTATCAATTATTGTTCGTATCTCTAAAAATTATCTAAAATTAGTAACTTTTACGGGATAAATGGATGATTATTATAACCCTTTTTGCTGTTAATCTTCAAACTTCACTTCCTTTTTCAGTACATATGGATCCGAAGATCAGCATCTTTTACTCAAAAAAAAAAAAAAAAAAAACATATGGATCCGAAGTCTTTTGAGGGGATGTTTGGTTTAGGGGAATCAAGGAAAGGAATGGATATGAGTGGTAATGACACTCATTGTTGATGTTTGGAAAACAACTGTTACTATCATTCAATTAGAATGAAAGTGATTAATTGGAATCTCTATAATTCTTTTCAAAATACCACTTTATCCAACTTATTATCTTTTGGGTGAATGATACCCATTTCACTATTAAATCAATTATATTAGGAGGAATCGTCAAAACTCATACTCATAATAGAGTTAATGATATTTATAATGATAATAATTGAAGAATGTGAACCAAACGGCTCCTAAGTTATGAGTTATGCCTGATTGTTGTAGGGTGGATAATAAATACAATAAGGAGCCACATGGTTCAAATTACTCTATTACTGTCATTATAAATATTATTAATTTTACTATGAATATAGGTTTTAACGATTCCCAACATGTTTGGTTCATTAATGGAATGTGTATTATACTCTTAGAATGGTTAATGAGTTTGATTAAATAGTATTTTGAGGAATCATAGATACCCCAATTGATTATTTTCATTCCGATTGAAGGATTGTGATAGCTATTTTCCAAACATCAACAATGAATGCCATTATTATTGACATCATTTTTCTCTTTGATTCCTCTAAACAAAATACCATCTAAATTATACAACAAATGTAATAAATAAGTTTTTTTAGACTTTTTTATTGGAAAATTTTTGACGTATTACTCACTGTACAATTAACATAATTACTATCTATATTATATAACTGGTCCGAATTTGTGTGGTCCCCATTTGGCCATATATAGCAGAGTAGCTTGTACTAGACGTCAGTCGAACCAACTCCACATATACAACTGCAAGAATGACCGGTGCAGGGAAGGTTGTGTGCGTGACGGGAGCTTCGGGATACATAGCTTCATGGCTGGTGTAACTTTTGCTTGAGCGCGGTTATACTATTAAAGCTTCCGTTCGTGACCTCAGTAAGTCCATTTCTACTCCTTCCAATCTTGCTCTGTGCCAGCGGGCTAGATTTGTTCTTCTTATTAAAAAGCAGAAATCAAGACTGATTCCTTGTGATTATGGGCCTTGATGATTATGGTACTTTATTTCATGTGACCAACGTGAGCTATGAATCCTGGATGTTGTCCATGTGTGTGTGGATTGTTGTATATTTACCTTTTTTTTTTTTTTTCAACTGCTGTTGAATTTTAAAGAAGAGCTACTATGAATCTTGGATGTGTCTGTGTGTGGATTGTTGTATATTTACCATTTTTTTCAACTACAGTTGAATTTTAAAGAAGAGCTAAAACTTTACAATCGCAACCAAGATAATATCTGCTCGAGATGAAACTCAAAAATGTTTATAACTCCAAATCCTTTGTACTAGAGGGCTTAGTTTGTTGTGGAGGGGAGGAAGATGACAGAAAACTGTCCATTTCAAATTTTCTTCACAAAAAAAATTATAATTGTCAAGAAAAAGTACAACACATACTTTACAGAACCAGAAATCATGCCATTTATCTCCATTAGTATGTCAAATTTTATTTATTTATTGCCAGTTATTTCTCTTATATTATTACTAAATTTTATTTATTTATTGCCAGTTATTTCTCTTATATTATTACTCCATGTCGATGTTTTCGTGAAATTTGTTGAATTAAAAAACTTGACAAGCTTTATCAAACTCACTTGCCTTGAAACTCTTATATTCTTGTCTACTAACATTTGCTTGTAATGCATCATAATGCCATAGATGATCCAACGAAAACAGAACATCTGATTTCATTGGATGGGGCCAAGGAAAGGCTTCACTTGTTTAAGGCAAACTTACTAGAAGATGGATCCTTTGATGAAATAGTTGAGGGATGTGAAGGTGTTTTTCACACGGCATCTCCTGTTAAACTTTCAGTCAGCGATCCACAGGTATACCCATATCATCAATTTGGAAATTCTCAATTGTCGACAAAACCTAAGATTTAACGATTAAGATATACAATTTCTCCACATGCTTTCCAGTAGTTCAAAAAAATTTTTTTTTTTTGATATGATGTTAGTATTTTGTTTTTGAGCACATAACTCTTTACAGGATTTCTAAACAATTGTTTTTATTTTCATTTTTTTCTTTGTCTCTTTTGATTGCCTTGATAGAGCTGTTTGAAGTCATAGATACACGCTAGTGACGACCAATCTTAGACATGCTTAATACTATGTTGAAAATATCTAATCTGATCTTGGAAAGGGAAAAAAAATTTCTAAGACTAAGCTACCATGAATCTGAGCCATTATGATAGAACTATTCAGTGAATTAGAAGTAGTAAATAAAAACAGCATATAACTCTTTTCGATCCAAATCTTTTGTTCAATTTTTTTTTTCTGTCCAATGGTGTCTAATATAAAATTACGCTGTATTAATGTAAAACTAGATAAAATTTCGTCATTGAATTTATTGATAAGACGTAATTTTGTAATGATACGATGAAATTTTGTGTTAGTCAAAGTCGAATATCAAAAAATTAGACAAATGATCTGATCTAAAGTCTTTTTGGATAGGGTTGATTATGCTTTGCCACCCCTTAATGTGAAACTTGTCTCTTTTTAATCACTGTCAAACTTTATGATTAATTAGTCCCATTTGATTTACGGTCAAAAGGAATAGTTAGTTTGATTGTAGTCAAAAGGAAAAATGAGTAAAATAATATTGAATAGTTAGTTGATATGACTATTTATTCTTTTGGAGCAAAAAATTCTTATTATGTTATTAACCATGTGATGATCTCTACTGGAAGTAAAATAACATGTTGTGATGTGTAACTCGGAAAAATAAAGAAAAGGAAAAAAAATAGTTTGCAATATAAATAGGAAAAAAATTGAAAATGAAAGAAATATCATCACCCAAGCATAAATATAAAAAATTAAAAATAGTTTCTGCCCTGGTAGATTTGTACGTAAAAAAAAAAATTTCTTAAACCTTACGGGCGGGACTATTGTTCTGATCTCATTTTTCTTTTTTAGGATTTGACTAGTTCTACAAGACTAGTCCATAGTTTTTTTTTAATAAAAATTTATATATTTTAAGTGCATAGAAAATTATAAAAAAATTCAAGATAATAAAAAATAAAAAATAAAAATTGGATAAATCTGAATTCAAAGAAGATTGATGAGCTCAATGGGTTAAATCGGCTTGTCCAGTTTAATTCTCTATTTTATACTAAATTACTAGCAATGCGATAAGTAATGGTTTAAAATCGAACTTTGTCTATAACTTTTAGTGGTTTTTTTTTTCTTTGTACCACAAAACAAATACTATTTTCTATGTCGAATGTCACATTGACAAATGGTCAAACTAATTATTCTATTGAAGACAAAAGTGAAATTAAACTTTTACACGGGGCAAAGTAAGACAGACTCTATATTACATGGGGCAAAATGTAATTGACCTTTTGGATATGAAATATGAACAGAATGTTGGTTTGTATGTACTTGTCTGAAAAATGACTTTATTCTTGATTTTGCTTCAATGCTTAGGCGGAACTATTGGAACCTGCAGTAAAGGGAACACTAAATGTGCTACGATCTTGTGCAAGAGTTTCATCAATCAAAAGAGTGGTCCTAACATCATCCATGGCAGCAGTTATAAACAATAGAGGACTAAAGAATGATGTGACGGTAGACGAAAGTTGGTTTTCAGATCCATCATAGTGTGAAGAGAACAAGGTGTATATATACTATTTTCTTCGCGTAAAAACTACCTTTGAAATTGTAAATAGTTTTCACTATACAAAAACGAACAAAATCTAAAGGTTTATTTTAGTTCAAGGAGGAAGAAAATATAAAACAGCTTTATGACTTGATGGAATTTTCATCACAAAAGGAAGTTTTTCTTCTTTTCATACCATATATTATTGGGATAATTTCACATACCTTCCCTGAAATTTATCGTAATTATACCTAGTTTCTCTTAACTTTTAAAAATTATACTTACCTCCCTTGATTACTTGGAATTACTAAAATACCCTTGAATGTGACTATAATTACTTCAGAAAAAATTATAGGAAGATAGAAAGGAAAAAAAGAAGAAAAAAGGAAAAAAGCTCAACAGTTATTTTAATTTGTTCTTGAGAGCGTAAATTCACGTATATACAAAATTTTCAAATTGTCATGATCACTTCCTTTTGTTTTTAATAATTAACTTGTTTGTTTATGAGATATTTTGGATAAAGATAAAATTGATAAACATGTTAAAAATAGAGCACCAAATGGGAGAGTTGCACAGGAGTACATAATTAGTTGAGCATTATGTGGACAATATTATGGCTATTTTTTTCTTTATGTTGAAATAATAAATTTGTTATTTTTAAAGAATTATTTTCTTATTTTAGTAAAAAATTTCTAGGGACATTTTAGGATATTCAGTTAGTTTTTTTTATGACATTAGCAAAATAGGTTTTGGTTACCAAAACTATTGAAATAAGAGAGGTAATAAATATAATTTTTGAAACTTGGGAGAGCTAGGTGTAATTATCATAAACCTCAGAGGAGGTAAGTGAAATTATCCCTATATCATCTTCTTTTAGTTTTTACTGACTAACAGTTATGTTTGAGGCATAACATGGTGGAGACATATTTTTCAAAGGAAGTTTTCCTTCTTTTGATACCATATATTATCTTCTTTTAGTTTTTACTAACTAGTTATGTTTTGAGGCATAACATTGTGGAGACATATTTTTCTAACTTCGTTAAGTTTAATTTAAATATTTGAAACCATTGTTTTTTCAATAGAAGCTTACCAATTTTCTTGAGGGAAAAACTCTTACCTACTTTTTAATGTTTTAGATGTGGTATATGCTTTCAAAGACCTTGGCAGAGGATACCGCATGGAAATTCGCGAAGGAGAATGGCATTGACATGGTTACAATTAATCCAGCATTGGTCATTGGTCCACTCTTGCAGCCTTTGATCAACCTAAGCGTAGAACTTGTCCTGAACCTAGTAACTGGTAATTTCTGGAATTATTTGGTGACTTGTTCATCATTGACTCTCTTAACTTAAGCTCTACATTGAATTAGGTCCAATTCCATTGCGAGCATAAATCTCTATTAAAATTTTTGTCGCAGTATTCATGATGTGTAATACCTTGTAATTGGCCTTCATCTACACACATGGTAGTGGACAAACTTTATACTTTACAAATAAATTTTTAGCCAATTCTTCTTGATCAAAAAATTCACTCATATGCACCCATTGATCAATATATACATCACAGTTGATCTCACAAAAATTACCAACAAAATTACTCAAAAACAAAAAATCTTAACCTTCTTCTTTGACGAAATTTTTACTACCAGAGAATTCAAAAACTCCATTACCACAATCTTCATATAATTTGTCCACTCCAAAAAGTAAATTGTTATCATCATTCAAATCTCTATTTTCAAATAATGTCTCAATCCCAATAAAATCCACATTATCAATCCAATCAATATTATCACTAATTTGATAATTTTGAATCTTCAACCCATCATCAATAATTTTAGCATTAATTTTTCTTTCACCATTGAGAGCATCCGAATCCACCAAAAAAATTTCATCCACAATTTTTTCTTCTTCTTTTTCTTCTAACAAATTAGCCACTTCTTCTTTCTCAGTCATAAATTCTTATCTTTAATCACCCCAAAAATTGTATCCAAATCAAAATTGTCAGCCAAATCAAAATTTTTGAGAACACTTTTAGTAAATTTATCTTCATAGAAAATTTACTTCTCACCAAAAACCAAAATTTGGCTTCAAGTAAATTGGCAAAACTTGACTTGTTTTAAAATAAATATCTCTCCAAATTTTATGAGGTATCTGAGAATAAAGAAAAATTTTTCAATAAACTTTTCCACTCATTGATTTGTACATAATCTTCTGAAACAATTTTTTCTTTTGGTCTCAAATTTTTTCTGGTAAATGAAGGGCTAATTTTTCATCAATGATATCATTTAAATCACATTGTTTCAGATATTGTTTCGTTATCTAAATCCAATCTGTTCTCCTTTGGATACTAATGCAAGCATGCAAAATTCTAAATTTTTTACGATTAACCAAATCTCTTTTCATCTTAAGATCACAAGAAAAATTTGTTTACCTAGATGAATAAATTCTTCTTCTTTTGCTTGCCTCCCTGGATGATAACTGAATCAAACTCTTCAATTCAGCAACTCCATAGCATCAATAATTATGACACGATTCTTCACTGATCCCTGTCTCAACAGTCACAACCAATCACAATTTATGATTTATTTCTCAACATCAGAATATCTCAGGACCAACCTTGTGGTCTAACTTTGATAATTAAAATCTCCAAGGCAAACCATGTGCCTTAACTTCAACGACTGAAAACCCTAAGACTAAACTCTTAGTTTGGCTTCTACTAGCTCTGATACCAAATGTAGAACCCACAAAATTTACGAGGTTCAAATATCAACTCAAAGAATTACAGAATTGAGAAAAATTAATCACAAGAAAATATATAGAAGAAAATAAAAAACTCACAATATTATTAATATCTCATACAATAAAGAAAAAACTTTGTTGACTCTATGGAGTATCTCTTTAGACTTTTAGGACTCTCTAATAAATTAGATCAACAAATACCCTATTTATAACCAACAAAACTTAATGGACAAGAAATACCAAGCATAATCAGTTAAATTATTCTACTACAAATAGAAAACTATTAAAAACCAAATAGGACTCTAGTAGGTTTGATTTAATTATTCCAACAATCATTATGTATCTACAATTGTTGATCTTGTGTTAGTTATAGCTTTATCGTTCACTAAATGTTCTTTTCGAGGATGACGACTTTAGTGAAATTGTAAAGCTATCTCATTGTTATGTCAAAAAAAAAAAAAAAAACAAAATGCATCTGTGAACATTCATGCATGAACTCTATGAACAAGGATTCATTTTGAACTGAATAATTTGGAACTAGTCATCATGCTAATGGTTGTAGGCGGATATATAATATTGCAGGGGCTGACCCATATCCTAGTGCAACTATGCCATGGGTTGATGTTCGAGATGTCGCCTATGCACATATACTTGTCTTGCAAATCCCTTCTGCCAGCGGAAGGTATTGTATGGTTGAGAGATTTGCAAATGGCTCTCAGCTCATCGAGGTTCTTAAAGAACTTTACCCCACTTTCCAATTTCCGGTTAAGTGAGTAGTTTTTTCCGCTTCTCAATTATGTCGCTTTTACGCACTCGTAATCCACTTTTGATGCCTTCACTGCATTATGCATCTTGACGACATATCACCTCCTTTTTAAAATAAGAACATGTCACCTTCTTATGTACTATGCAGTTTGAATGAAATAAGAGTAGAAACCATTGTCACTATAATTATTTCAAAATATGTACGACTTCAGGTAAACTATGTAGATGCAGATAAACAATTGTACATGCCTAACAACGACTCACAAGATTAGAAAATTATTTACTGGGTCTCAATTGCCTTGTGGGTAAAGGTGCAAATCTGTTTTTGTGAGACGTAACTTTTTCTATATTTGTATAGTGATCTGAAGTAGACCACCGAACTTACGTACCTAATTCTCCTTTGCAAACGTTTTTGCCGTATTTCCATTCTTAAACTTGATAAAAAGCAAATTCAAGATGTGCTTATCTTGGGTGTCAGGGCCTGACAAACGAACCACTTTCTATAAACAACCAGGTTCTTTTCAGAAGTACGGCCATTGAATCAATAATTTGTTATGTCTGCAAATTACACCTATGAATTTAAGGAAATTTTCATGGAGTTATCGATCCATGAACAGTAAATAGTTGTTTGAAATTTCCATGTTTTTGGCAGAAATATCATTTATTACTCCGCCTCATTGTGATCATCGCTCATACGGAAACATGCTTAGTTCTTTCAGCCCAGCCATGGTAATGCACCAGGGAGAGAGAGTAATTGCATTGTTGTAGAAGTTTCTCCATCATATGGCCGTGCATTAGGGATTCTCAAGATTCATAGGTTCATATAGGGATACAATCAAGCTGAGTCGAGCTCGAACTCGACAGCTATAGGTTTTGTTTGAACTCAAATCGAGCTCGATTGAGTTGAATATTTTGTAGTTCGAGTTCGAGCTAGAAGCAGTAAAGAACAACTTGAACTCAACTCAAAAAGTGCTTTTTTTTTTGGCACTCAAGCCTACTCGAGCTCGAATCCTTGAGAATAATTCTGGTAAATTTTACAACTTTCACACATAAAATAGTAAACACGCAATAATAAATATATAATTATTAAATAATCACACGTTCGATAAGGCTCGACAAACTTTCGAACGTGAAAAACTAATATTCAAACTCGACTCATTGGAGCGATCGGTTCTATTTGAACTCGGCTCAAACTCAATCAACTTGAGTTTGAGCCGAGTTGTTGATCGAATCGCTTGCAAGCTACTTAGGAGCAGCTTGGTTCAACGAAAGCCCTAAGTTCTTAGTTTAAGCTTTGATTTTAACTGCAAACAGGACCGCAAGAATATGCAGTTACAAGTGACAACTCAATTCTTTGATTCTCAGTTGAAGCCAAACAGGGAAAAAAATTTTTTGTTTACTTCTTAGGGAATAGCAGGTAAGAGAACAGAAAATTCTTACATGGACACGGTCCATAGTCTACCTATAAAACTTGTAGTCTAAGTCAAGTACATAAGTATTTTTATATCACTTTTTTATCTCAGCAAACATCAGGATATTTATGTAGCATTTTTTTAAATCATAAGATTTGCAGGTGAGGCTGTAAATTTGGTTCCAGTAAGAACTTGGTGCCTTATCAAATCATAGTCTACTAAAATGAAAAAAAGACCTTGATAAACTCTTATATACGTTTGCTCCCTTTTAGTGTTAATGGTTTAATTTGATACTTTCACTTTCATTGTCAACTACATTTTCGTTTCCTACATATTGTGAAAGTTGTTTTGACGTACTACAGATCCAAGGATGGCAGCGGTCTTACTTTTCCAGACTATAAAGTATTACAAACGAAGGCCAAAAGTTTGGGAATTCAATTCGTTCCTTTGGAGGTGAGCCTAAAGGATACGATGAAAAGCTTCGAGAAGAAGAATTTAGTTAGCCTTTAAATCGTGGCATCGAATTACTGTAAACAAAATAAAGGCTTCTTATAATTTGCCCCCATATTTAGCCTATAATACTGCACTTTAACCCTTTTGCCCGTTGATGAACGTATTGCGGTGTGCTTTCATCTTCAGCCATTGAACCAAGAAGTCTGGGAAATTGTTCTTTACCTTCTCAAACTTTCTCATTTTGCATTTTGCGTCTTGCTTATTCCCGAATGGCAGAACCATGTGCCAATATCTAGTATGTAATAGTAGTTTTTAAATTTATAAAGGACGTGTATCCTTTTCTTATTGTGACATTTTTTGTATATTCAAAATTGTTAGTGGCACGACGAAACTTAAATGGAAGGTGTTGTTTCAACGTGATGAAATTATTGTGATTAGAAAGTTGATTAAACGTGATAAAGTAACTTATTTTGTAAATTTGATTTGCCTCTTGCTTTGTCAACCCAAGACAAGAAGAAAACTTGATAATGGATGATCTTTAGTTGCTATGCTCGAAAACACGCGTGGTAGGTTAACTGGAGAAAAGAATGTCAGACACTGAGTACACCAACTAATAATAGCTAATAATATTGGTACTTCTTTCTGTTTTATTTACATGCCTTCTCTCTCTCTCCCACACACACACCAAGAAATACTCTTTAAACTTTTCCCTAAAATGATATACACTATTTACTTGGATCATTTACTCAGATGTTGCCTTTTCTCTTTCTAAATTAAAAAAGATATTGATCTTAATGGAATTCCAAAAATATAGAAATCGACTTTTGAGAAGCCAAAGTCGACTTTAAACTGCCATTTCTCAACAATTAGAGAATAACCTTTAACTATTTGTCTCCCTTTATTTCCAAATTGCTGCCATGACAACATAATAGCAGTTGCCGTCACCATTAACTGCTTTGATGTGTGACATCTTGTGTCTCAGCTTAGTCTAAGGCACGGTGGGTGTTACGTCCCGAGACACGGGGTGTGACATTTTTATTGGTATCAGAGCCTAAGTTGGAACCTTCTTATAACCTAAGTTTGAACTTTATCACAGTCTAAGTTTAAATCTGTTTGAGATATTTTAAGTATGAATGCTTATTGACTCTTGGGTGATTAGTGTGTACGTTAGATAGGATGTTGAAGCTAGTTTATTCATATTTCGGGTGGCCAAACATAGTGTGGATCGACTTAATTATTGACGTTTGTGTTAATGTATGTAGTTGTTATATGAGGTCTTTGGTAGATTGCTCGTAGGAAGATATAGTTCTAATATCATTGGTATCGCAGAATGCTACCAAAACGTAAGCAATGTGTGGAGGCTCCCAAGGAAGGAAAATGCAATAGAGTAGTGGAAGACACCGATGTATTGGTAGAAGATCTAGGCCCCAGATGAGGAAGAAGATGAAGAGGAAATGAACGTGCCACTTCGGAGTTTCATGGCCAATGCTTGCCGAACCGCCCGTAGACCTAGAGAAGAGGGAACCTCCCAAGTGATCCCTTCCACTCGACTAGAGAATGTGAATCCTATGGCACCTCAATTGGACCCGGCCACTTTATCGGTTGCCTACCAATTCATTCGTAAGTGGCAATAATATCAACAACAGCATGGACTGAGTGAAAGAGGCCAAGAAGAAAACAAAGGTAGCGTGCAATATCACTTAAAGGAGCTTAGCAAGGTTAATGTCCCCACCTTCGATGGGGGCCCAAATTTGGATGTAGCTGAAAGGTGGTTGGTACAAAGAGAGAAAAGTGCCACATGATGCAAGTATCGGACCATATTCGACCCCAAGTGATGACCTCCTTCTTAGTTGGTGAAGCAAAGAAATGATAGGATGGCTTGGCTCTTGCTTTGGCATTCTCGGGGCACATTTTGACATAGGAAGACTTCAAAAAGGTCTTTCTCCAACATTACTTTCTACCGGCAATTCGTATCCAGAAGATTCAACGGTTCAACTATCTCAAGCAAGGCTCCAAGACTGTTGGGGAATATTATACTGCTTTTCTCTCCTTGGCTTGTTACGTTCCCTCCACCATGGCTGAAGAGACAGTAAAGATGGTGGCATTTAAAGGTGGGTTGAATAGTTCCATTCAATCCAAAATCTCTAGCAACTTCTACGCTTTACGTGATCAAATGTATGAAGTGAGTTTGAATGTAGAACATGATACAACAACAGAGGATGCGGAGACAAGGCAGCAAGAAAGCAAGCTATTCGTCGAACAAGATCAAACTTCATTGGAGATGCAACCCTTTCAAGAGGCGAGACTAGCCCGATCGGGATTGGCATGTAGATATTGTCAGAAGTTCCACTGGGGTGAATGAAAGTTTAAGATACATGCTTGTTTTGGGTGCGGCTAAGTAGGACACAAAGTGAGCCATTGTCATAATACCAGACAAGATGGAGGTATGTAAATTTCAAGGCCGAAACTTTTTATTAGCGGGAGAGAATGTAATACCAAGGACCCTCAATGGGCAATTTGTTAATTTTTACCTACACAAGTGAAGAGTAAATCTCAAAAGGAGGAGGGACTTGATTGCAATTAGAATATTTGGGTGTTGGCTTAAAAGGATTAGGGCTCTTCATTTTCTTTCATTAGCCTTTGTCTCTTCTCTCTCTTTACCTCCCTAAAACTTCTCTCTAATCCTTTTCTTTCTCTCTTTAATTATGGTGGAGAGTTGCCCATTTTAGAGTAATCAAGAGGAGGAAATCTAGAGGACTCCACTTATCCTATACCCAAGATAATTTCTCCCATTTACTCTAATCTCTTTTGGGGTTTATGCTAATGTTAGTGATTATGCATGATTAAGGAAGGAATTGGGTTGTTTATATTAGAATGGTAATGGGTTGTGCTAATAGGTAATGAATATGCTTAATGTCTGAGTATGGGTTTTCTAATTTGTATAAAGATTCATGAATCATTGAGGTTTGATTGTTGGATTCGGGTTTATGATTAGTATTTGAGTGCTAATGGGGTTTTCTTTCCTTAATTGTCAAGTATTTGAGATTGAGTGTGATGCATGCCTTGTGTATGATGAAATGGGTGAGAGAAATGGTGAAGAGGAGCTGTTTGGTGTGAGCCGTAGGCCCGAAAGGGTCAACCGCGACCACGGCTGGAAGCCTCTTCTCGTGACTAAGTTTCTGCCCCCAATTGCAACACCAACTGTGTCGCGGATGGTGAGTGGCGAGTGAGTCAGGATCCAGACGTGGGCACAGTTGGCCTACTTGTACTCGCGGCTCAGCTTGTTTCTGACCATCCACGGGTCAATTGTGGTGATTTGTGGACGTGGATCACTGCTTTCCACCAATGGATCTAGCCTGTCTCAGCTCTTTCGTTCCATTTTGTGTGTAGAGTCTAGAATTGAATTTGTATTAGGATTATTTGATAGAATTAACTTATGATTAAGTGTTTAATTGTGTGTTTTAAACAAAGAACATTATCAACTCTTTTGGATTACTCGAGTTAGCTCGTATGAGGTTGTACCCCTGGGTTTTGAAAAATGATAATTACTAAAATTTAATTATTTTGAAATCATATTTGCTCTATTAAGCGACTTAATTGTGGTTATGTTCTTATTTTACTATGATTTGAATATACGTAGTGCAAATGAACTGTTTGAATAATGAATTGATTGAGTTCTTGTGTATGGTAGCTTTGTCCGGACTAGTTACTTGTATGGTGTTGTGATGTCATATGAATAACCGTGCTGACTGGGTGAAAGTTAGTATGACCATACTGATCGGGTGAAAGTCAGTATGACCATGCTAATAAGGTTAAAATCAGCCAAATGATTGGATTGACTGAGTAAAAGTCAGTATGACCGTGTTAACTGGTTAAAGTTAACAACTGGATATCTAGGGCTTTGTTTGAACTTATTAACTGGTATTGCACTATGATATGTGACTTGTGATTGAAAGTGAAATTGTCCCGTTGCTTTTGTACTTATATGAACTATTAACTATCTGTTTTGAAAGTACATATACGTACAACACTCTCAAGCCACAAGGTGATATATTTACTACTTACTGAGTGATTTTGCGATTCACCCTCTTCATTTTGATATGTAGTGACTGATGATTTTATAGAGGAGGAGTGGACTAGCACTTGCAATTAGTTGAGTTGATTGGATAATAGTATGCTACTGGTGATTTGTACATATGCTATTTAGACTATATTTTGTGCTATAATAGATTATGTTGGGATTCTAGTCTTGAATTGTGTATTTGATGGCTTGAAGATTGTGGTGTTAAACGATATTATATGTGTGATTAATGACATCTACTTGACTTGTGATATTGTTAACTGTTTTGATATGTGACACCTTGCATCTTTGCTTAACCTAAGGCACAGTGGGTCCCACGTCTCAAGCATGGGTGTGACATGTCGCTGATGCACATATACTTGCCTTGGAAATCCCTTCTGCCAGCGGAAGGTATTCTATGGTTGAAAGATTTGCAAATGGTTCTCAGCTCATTGCGATTTGCAAAAAAACTGTACCCCACTTTCCAATTTCCGGTTAAGCAAGTATTATTTCTTCCTCTTCTCAATTATGTCACGCTTAGTCACTCGTAATCCACTTTATCTTTGATGCTCAATTGAAGCCAAACAGAGAAATTGACTAACCGTAAGATTCTAATTAACAGAACTATCAAAAAAAGAAGAATATAACTCGCACACATGCATCGTGTAGGTTGAAATGGCAACTTGGTGCCTTATTAAATTGTAACCTATTAACTTGAACGATAGACTTTGATGATCTCTTACATACGTTTGCTCCGTATTAGTGTAAATGGTTTAATTTAATTACTTCCATTTTCACTTTTATCTACACTTCTGCTTATTACTGATTATTACTGATTTTGAAAATTGTTTTGACATTTTATAGATTAACAGATTATGGTGATCTTACTTTTCCAGACTATAAAGAATCACAAAAGAAGGCCAAAAACTCGGGAATACAATTCATTCCTTTGGAGGCGAGCCTAATGGACACTATGAAAAGATTCGAGAAAAAGAATTTAGTTAGTCTTTAAATCGTGGCATCGAGTTATTGTAAACAAAATAAAGGTTGCTAATAAATGCTCTCCATATTTAGCTTCTAGTACTCCACTTTTTCTTTGTGGGGAGCATTCATCTTTAGCCATTGAACCAAATAGTCTTGAAAATTGTTCTTTACCTTCTCAAACTTTCCCATTTTGTAATTTCCTCTTACTAATTCCCAAATGACAGAACTATATGCCATGCTAGTATGTAATAATTGTTTTTAATTTTATAAAGATAATGTGTCTTGTGATATTTTTGTTGATACAAAATAGTTAGTGCCACGAAGAAACTTTAGTAGAAGGAATTGTTTCAACAAGATGAAATTATTATGATCAGAAAGTTGTTTAAACGCGATAAAAGTAACTTACTTTGGAATTTTCTTTGCCTCTTGCTTTGTCAACCCAACATAAGAAGAAAAGTTGATAATAGATGATCATTGTTGCTATGCCTAAAAACACGCTTGGTACATTAATTGGAGAAGAGAATGCCAGACACTGAGCCACCAACTAATAATGGCCAACAATATTGGTACTTTATTTCTGTTTTATTTGCGTGCCTCTCTCTCCACCCCCCAGCTGCTCTCTCTCTCTCTCCCCCTCCCTCTCTGTTTTTTTTTCACTAAGAAATAATCTTCAAACTTTTTCGTAAAATGATATACACTATTTACTTGGATCATTTACTCAGATGTTGCCTTTTTTCTTTCTAAATTAAAAAAAAGAAAGTGATGTTAATAGAATTCCAAGTATATAGAAATTGGCTTTTAGAAGCCAAAATCGACTTTAAACTGCCATTTCTGAGCAATTAGAGTAAATAACCTTTAACTATTTGTTTGCCTTTATTTATAAATTGCTTCCATGACAACATAACAGCTGTTGCTTTCACTATTCACCACTACCAGCGCCTGAGAACCACTGTCAGCAGACACTATTTCATTTATTTTTCTTGGTAATTTTGTTTTCTTGAAGTTTTTACTTTTAGCCTCTTTTTAACAGTACAAATTTTATCTTGTGGGTTTTCGGGTTATTAGTGTATGTCCTAAAACCAAACTGGTTTAAGATTGTATTTCACTATTTGTTCATGTTATATATATGTGGCATTTCTTTATCATTTATATACTTGTCATTTTCTATACATGTTTACTTGATAGATTTTAAAAAATATTAACTGTTCATAAGAGATTATAAGAATTACAATGATGAGATTATTATTACTCATAAGTCACATTTTTAAACATCCATAGTCATAATATTAATAAGATTGGACATTAATAATACGTACAAAAATAGCACATACTTTGCCTCTAGGCCTATCAACTAGTTGGGTTCGAACAGGAATTGAATATTTCGAACCTAGACCTAGCCTATTGAGGAAAAATAGTTCCAAATTCGACCTCTATACTCAACAGGTCTTCCGTTTGATTTCCGAGTCTGATTGATCTGGGTCAGATTGGCTAGCAGAAAAAAAGAAATTCCATTTTATATCCCAAATCCGTGTCGAATCGACTTGGGGCAAAAATGGAGAAATTACTTAGAGCTCAAAATTTTTTACACAATCACCATTCCAAATACAACTTTCAATCAAATCAACTCAAAGCTGTCTATTACTAAAAACTAATAGAATTTCTAGTTCAATGAAATCAAAGTGGACATAACAGAATCTCGCCCCAGAGCACTCACAAACTATGCTAACAAACTGAGGCTTGACAAATCACATTGAACTTTCAAAGTTTTAGACATGGCTGCAATTTACCTCGACCAATACTAACGTGCTAATCTATGACTATTTGGATAAAAAATTTTAAAAAGTGAGCTTTGCAAGAAACAAAGAATTCTAGATTTAATTGACAAACTTGTTAATTTGACAACGAAGCGTAGCTTAGTTGGTAAGACGCTTTACATGTGATTATTATGAAATCATAATGCTAACAAACCCGATACAGAACAAGTTACCCTCAAAGCCAAAAGATTTGGGAAGTTTTTCAATACCATGCACCATTGGTAACATTAACTTTTTACAAGCTTTATGTGACTTAGGTACTATTGTATATTGTTTCATTTACCTATTGCTAAGAAACTTGGCTTTACAGAGGCTAAAAGTACAAATATTACATTACAACTAGCTGATAGTTTGATAAGGCATCCATTAACAATATTGAAAAATGTTTTGATTTGGTAAATTTATCATTCTTTTGGACTTTGTTGTTCTTGATATGGAAGAAGATCTGTCTTTACCTATCATACTTGGTAGACCTTTCTTAGCTATTGCAAGGGCAATTATTGATGTTAAAAATATAAAACTTAAATTGAAAGTAGGAGAAGATGAAATTGAATTTTGTTTAAATGACATGGTTAAATACCCCTGTTCTGCATTTGATACTTACTTGGTTGACATGTTGGGTAGCGTTTGCCAAAAGCTCAATATGCAGGTTTTAGAGAAAGGAAGAAAAATGACCAAAGGATGAAAATGTATGATAGGGTGCTAATTGGTGGATTGATTTATGTTTATTTCCTTTTTATTATTACCAAATATTGTGATAATTGATGGATTCTACTCGTATTTGATAAAATTGATGTTAATTGCAGAAATATATATAAAGAAAGAAATAAAAGGAAGTTAAAAGACTTTCCGGAAAAATCATTTGCGAAGTTGGCATGGGCATGCCTAACCCTCACGTCCAAGACAGAAAGTCCAGAAATTTCTAAACATGTGGAAGACCTTTCAAGTTTGAGTCCCTCAAGTAGTTTAATTGTGTTAGGAAGTTATTTTATATTTATTTTCTTATTTTTAGGATATTTCCTTATGAGGAAAATTTGGAAAGTACCTAACTACTAAAAGTTAGGAGAAAATTTGTGGGATTAGAATACTGCTTTTGGCAAAAGGAAAGTAACGTAATTTTGGGTCCAGAGGGAATAACACCTGCTACATAGAAAAAGATTGAGCAAACATTATTCTTTTCGGATTCTCTCTAGAAATTTTCTCTTTTCATCTTGTGTAATTTTCTTCCATGGATCGAAACTAAACTACTCTTTCTAGTCAATGGTCGATTTGAAGACTTGGTTCAAAACATACAGGAGATCTAATTAAATTCTATTTTTTTCTTTTATTCATTGGTATTCATATGTTCTTTGGTTTAATCTTTTTATGATTATTTTGTTCTTTGAATGTCAAGGGCCCGATATTCAAATTAACTTAATAATCTACAGCCACATTAATCAATTGAATCCGTAATTGTTTGATTGATTAATCCAAGTGGTGACTAGTGTGGTTAATTTCATGTTTGGGGAACATATGATCTAATTTAAATAAGCCCTCGTAGCGTGTTTATTGATTAGAATTTGGGCTTTTCTAGTTTTTAATACAATTGAGAAATTAAATCCTATGGTCGTACCTAGGATTATTTATTGGTTAGAGAAATAGACAACCGTCATACCTTGGCTATTTATTAAGTAAGGAAGAGTTACTATCAGCTATAACTAATCTATTAATAAATAATTGAACTATTTTTGCATCAATGATCAGTTGTGTGAACCATGTCTGGAAAGTATACCTTTGGCTAGAGCTTTGTTCTTATTGATTTAATCCCTATTTATTTCCTTGATTTTTTTTTACAATTAGTTGATTGTTATTTTCAATTTCTTCAAAACAAATCCCCCTGTTGTTTTTAGTCTAAAAGAAATAGATTTTTCCCTAATTCCTGTGGAGACGACCCTACTCATTGCTATATACAAAACTTATGTTTTCTGGAGTAGGATTATATTAATGCACAAATTCGACATCTATCAATATACTTATTTGACATATTAAATGCAAAAGAAGATGTTCATCCTTTGTGGAATTCCTCAATCAAATGATGAAAGCAATGAAAAGTCTAGCTTTAGACTCTAAATGAAGTGCTTATTAGGAGGCAACCAATTTTAATTTTGTTTTGTGCCATTTTTAGTGTGTTTCTTGTTTGTCGTGTTGTTTGAAGTTTGTTTGAATGGTTTGTTTTGTATGGATGGTGACATGATGCAAGTTGTGCAACTTTGCATTTGGAGGTAAAACCAAAAAGAATTTGATTCTAATTTTGTATTCTACTCGTGTTTCGTTCATATGTAAGGATTGAACATCTTTGTTGTGTTTTCTGGAAGTGAATTCATGTACTAAATTTGTTAAAAAGTTGTTAGAAATTCACTTGGGATACATATGCAGAAAAACAAAGAATTGCAGCAATGGAACAGTGAATTGTGAAAAGTTGGAATTGCAGGATCAAAGAAATCCGTGCACACAGCCCACGGATCTCAGACCATTGATTTGGTCTGTAGATTTCCTTTTGCAATTAGGGGTTCAATCCATGGGCTATGATAATCCACAGTGTGCCAAGGTGGGCCTTTAGTCCATGTGTCCAATGGTGATTTTGTATTTTTGCAGCTATTTTCTATTCTTCTTTTCAACCTGTTTTGCAACCATGTTTTCTTGATTTGTTCAACAACTTTTCTACATTATTAAAAGCATCATTACATCTTCCAGGTGCACAATTCCTTGCATTCATGCTTCTTGAAATCATTCCATAGTATTGTATAACAATCATGGTTAAGTGCATTTGTAGGCATGATATCAATGAAGCATTAGATAAATTCAAAAGCTTATGAGTTGCTTTATATGTTGCTTTCCTTTACACATTGAGGATAACGTGCACTTTAAGTGTGGGGGGGAAGGTTGAAGACATTCATATGGGGTGATTGGTATTGTTTTGATTAAATGAAATGAGTCAATATGTTGTCTAGTGAAATGTATCAAAATCAAAAATTGCTCATGATTTTTAAAAGATTTTTCATCTTTATAAAGGGCAATACATTCCATACCATGATTGTTTCAAATTCTCTTACTTGTTGCAGTAGTTGTATGTGCCTCAAAGAAGTTTTTCCGCAAGTACTTAATCAATAGCTATTATGTGATTTGGTGTTTTGTTCTTATAGAAAGTATATTATGGTGGGAATTATGTCTAAATTTTGTATGTTGGATGAAATTTCTTTTTTTTTTTTATGTGATATTGCAATTTAAGTGATAGATATAAACAAAAAGTAAACTTATGTCCTATGATTGATAATTGGTTATAAGGGGTTTTTTATAAAAAGGAATGATGAATGAAATTGTGATCTATTCTAGTAGTTCTTGTACTAAGTAATTGAGAGTTTTCATCCAAATGTCGACTTTTACTCACTTGAATTAAGAGTATGCACAGCAACTTGAAGCAAATGATTATTGAGTAATTAAGGATTTTCATCAACCAAATGTTGATCTTTGTATCAAAGAGGCAATCTTATTTCTAAAGGATAAATTATGATTGACATCAATGGAGTGTTGAGTAACTGGAGGTCTTTATCTACAAATGTTGAGCTTCTTGTCAAAATACAAATTCATGCTTTAAATTAATCTCATATAAGTGAGTTCCTCTTGTATGAAATTTATTATATGAATGAAAAATACTTTGTTAATCATATGAAGTAGTTGCTTGTAGTAAGGTAAAGAAATCAAATTGAACTAGCTTAATTATGATATAACTACATCTCATTTATTTGATATTTTAAGCACTAAAATAAATACAAGGAATTGCAAAATGTTATTTACTTGATTTTGAGGAAATATATTTGAAGAAGCACATTTGTTGTTTCAACATTTGAATCATTGTTTAAACTTGCATTTTCCAATTGCTTGAGGTTAGCAATGATTCACGTGTGAGGCAGTTTGATAAACATAAAATTTCTATATTATAATGTGTTGATTATTAAGTTATTTTGGTGTGTTTTTTGGATTATTATAATGAATTTTGGCTCATTCACATCTATTTCTAGAAATTAGGGTTTTGAGTAGGAAATAGGATTCTCTAGTCAGAATTTGTATTTTGAGTAATTTAACTCTCAGTTTTCTTACGTTTTTATAGGTTTTGACTTATAAATTATATTTTGGATCAAATGGAGCACAATGTGAATAAATTTTAGATGATTCAAAGTTGATTACAAATACATAATTAAAGATCAACCGTTGGGGTTTAAATCTAACCAGAATCATGGCGGAAGTTATCAGTTCATAAAATCAACAAAAAAACCAAGATTTGAACTTTGAAAATCACATTTGGATTAGGGTTTTATGGATCCACGGACCTCAACCCATGGATCCATATTGTAGCTGCCATGGATTAAAAACAAAAAGGAGAAAATTTTTTGTGGCAATCTGTGGATTGATAAGTTGGTAAAAAATGGTTTCTCTTATACTTGTAGCTTGTTTACATTATCATTTGCAAATTTTTTCAAAAAATTTTGAAGTGGTTGCCCAAGAAAAATTCCAAAGCTCAAGAAAAACTTTATGTGATTTCAAGAACTATTTTTTATGATTTCAATTCTCAAGTTGTAATGCAAGTTGGAAAGATGATTGAGGCCTCTCATTCTATAAATAGAGGCCTTTGCAATTCATTTTAGAGGATGTTAGGTTATGCTGAGTCATAGAGAATTGATAGTATTCTATTATACTCAAAATAGAATAGTTTTGTTCTTGTAGAGAAACTTCTATTGAAATTATCTTGTAACAATCATGTCGGAAGATTAAATCAAAGTTCTTGGAGCCTTGTTTATTTCATAAGTCTTTTTTAATTCTATTTCTTTCATTTACTTTTTTTTTAAGGTATGGATTATTGTCTTCAACCTTTGTCCTTTGATGTTAATGCAATCATGTTGAAATAAATCTATATTCTAGGGATAGATGAAGCTTATGAATCCATTATTGTGAGTTATTGTTTGATTATACTTGCTAAACCTTATTTATTCATTTGTTCAAGATTTAACATTTGTAGTTGTTTGGTCATCAATTGCAAATCATCAAGTTAATCATCAAGTTATTATTTGACATTAAGAAATGCTCTTAACAATTAAAATTATTAAATAAATTTTAAGTAGTAGGACAATGAAGTGCAACTTAGTTGGTAAAATGCTTCATTTGGTCTATAAATATGGGTTCGAGTCAACAAGAGGGTAAGTGGAGTCTCACTGTTGATCCTTAATAGTGCGTTTATATTTAGTATAAATTGTGAGTTTTTCTATTATGCTTTAGTGTTTTATTGTGTTTGTGAGTGGATTTTATTTATTTCATGTTTTGTATTGTTGGTAGGTGATTGGGTGCAAATTGGAACAAAAAATGTAGTTTCCAGAAGACTTCTACTTGTAAGGCGTGGGCTTGCTATACCTGTAAAGCTGAGAATAAAGAGAAATACGATCTCTCAATTTGAAGAACTCTCGATCTCTCCTCTTGGAAGATCTCTCTTTTTCTCTCTCTGTACTATGTTGTTTTATTTTCTCTGCTTAGTTTTTTCTCTATGAGAAGAAACTAAAGCACTTTTTCTATTCTATTAGGTTTTCATATGGCTCAAAGAAAAAAAAGTGCAAAAAAGAAGTCCAAGGCCCCCGCTAAGTCATCAATACCACCCGTTGCCGAGCCTAAGAGATGTAAAGCTCCATTGAAACCCAAGAAGAGATTGAAACTTGAGATCAACAGACACTTAGCTTTGAATGATTGGGAGGGATTGAGTTCATGTATTTCACTCCTCCATATCCATCTAGTGCTTAGCTATTTACTCAAGAGAGTCTGGTTGCTTTTACTTTTGTATTTATTTCCTTACATTAGGGACAATGTAGAATTTAGATGTAGGAGAGTTAGGGGACATTTTTGGTGAAAAATTTTTGAAAATTTTCATGAAAATTTTTTATACAGTCAATATGCTAGTATGATTAACATGGATTTTACTAGCTTAAGTACTTATCTTTTCTTGGCAATTGACTTGGATGAAGAATGTGCAAAATTTGATTTGTTTAACCCTTGTGTGAGCTTTTTGCATCAAATGCTTTATTAAGTGGTGGAGGCTTGATATATGTGCAAGTTTATGGTAATATCTTTCTGTTGTTTTGATTTGAGCTTTCAATGATAACTTACCTCATTTTTCTTTGGGAGTTGAGTGAATATATTAAAAATCCTAGTGAGAAGTTGGATCTTGTGCAGTTGGATTTTGATGAAATTGTTGAGAAAGGTGGTATCTTTGCTAGTTATTCTTCTATGAATATTTGACATCTTGATTGTGCTTCACTTGGGATCTATAAGTATTGGGTTCTAGTCAACAAGAGGGTAGGTGAAGTCTCATTGTTGATCCTTAACAGTGTGTTTATAGTTAGTACAAATTGTGAATTTTTCAACTATGTTTTACTATTTTATCATGTTTATGAGTGGATTTTATTTATGTTTCATGTTTTGTATTGTAGGTATTGGGTGCAAATTGGGACATGTCGTGCCCCGAAATGACGCATGGGTGGGGTCGTTGATTGTCGCGTCCCGCAAAAACAGTCTGGTCCGGTGACCCATTTCGAAAAGGTAGAGTTTTGGAAAAAAAAAATTGTGCGTGTGTGAAAAAATAGAGTTTTAGTAAAAAAGTGTTATTTTGGAAAAAATGATATTTTAAAAGAAAATAAGATCGGGACTAAAAGTGCGACAGTTTTGGCCAACGAATTTTTGAAAAAGGGTTTTATTTTAAAATGGAGTCGCCATTTGGTATTGAGTTAGGGTGTACCAAGTCACCCGAAAAAATCGTTTAACAAAACAAAAATAAAAAATTTGAGAAAATTATTTAAAACCCTTTTTCGACTCCGATCTACGAAAAAAGAGAGAAAAAGGTCCAGGAGTCACATTTGAAGAAAGGGAAGGCAAAGGCTTATGCCTAAGGAACCCTTTCTACCTAGCCGAGGCTAGTTGCGAGGTTTAATCAAAATTTCCTAAATTAACCCTAAGTTCTATTGCGTTCGGATGTATCTAAATGAATGCAAATCCTAAATCTAAATGTGGGTATCAAGAGGGTCGAAATGTCCCATCGAGGCTTGGTCGGGATTACCGTATTAATTGCGAAATCCGAATCGAGACCTCGAGCAAGTCACGAGTGTCTAAGCAAAAATGAAATGCAAAAGAAAAGAAAAATAGTAATATAAATAATAAGTGGTAGAAGAAAATGGGTATGCAGCATAACGGGTACAGGGGATTAATAACTCATGACCGAATCTTCCTACTCACGGAGGGGGGAACGGCATGTATGCCGCCGCTTCCCATGTGAGTAGGCGACTATCTCTAGTTGGATCACACAAAATGATCGATGTCGCGCCCCATTTTTCGAAGGGATAATAAATGAGTGTTAGATGTTTTGGAAAAAAGAAAAGGAAGTGTTAAATGTGGTTGTGTTTATTTTATTGGAAAAAGAGACGTGTAAATTTTTTGTAAGAATAATTTTTAGAAAGATACTTTATAAAAGACAGTTCGACAAAAATGTGACAAACGAATGCTTTACTTGAAAACAAAAGAAAAGGGCCTAAAATGGGACTTTGAAAATGCGACGATTTTTGGGCCCGAAAATAGAGTCTAAAAAGGGTTTTTTAGTGAAAAAGGAGTCGCCACTTGGTATTGAGTTTTGGTGTACCAAGTCACCCAAAAATATTTTTATAAAAGGTAAGAGAATTAAAAATGATTTATTTAAAGAAATGATTTTGGAAAAATATAGGAAAAACAAGAAAAACCCTTTTAGACGACTCCAGGTCTTTGAAAACAAGAGAAAGAGGTTCGGGAGTCACAGTTGAAGAAAGGGAAGGCAAAGGCTCGCGCCTAAGGCACCCTTTCAACCTAGCCGAAACTAGTTGCGAGGTTTAGTCTAAATTTTCCTAATATAACCCTAAGATTTTATCGCATTTGGATGTAACTATATGAATGCAAATCTAATCCTAAAAATAAATATCGTTAAGGGACAAAATATTCCATTGAGGTTTAGTCGGAATTACCGCATTAATTGCGAAACCCGAATGTAGACCTCGACGGAGTCACGAGTTTAGGTGCAAAATAGAATGCAAAAGAAAAGGAAAATAGTAGTATAGATAGTAAGTGAACAAAGAAAGTAGGGATGCAACATAACGGGTGCGGGGGACTAATAGACTCGTGACTATCTGTTTCTACTCACGGAGGGGGGAACGACATGTACGCCATCGCTTCCCACGTGAGTAGATGACTATTTCTTAGTCGAAATCACGCAAATGACCTAAAATTCTATGTGTAGTGGAATCTAAATGTTATGCACCAAATAGATGTTAAAATAAGTAATAAGTTATAAAGTATATATAAAAATTCATAGAAAATGGGAAAAAGCCTAAAAAGATAAAATGTGTGTGAAATGTCATGAAATGCACACGAAAATGATCCTAAGGCTAAAATGACCTAAAGGCTTAGCATTGGGCTAGCCCATTTTCTATAAGTTCTCCGCTAGCGTTGGACTAGCGAAGAAACCGGAATTAACCACAACTAGCTTTGGACTAGTGTGGCGACGATACACATATATAATTAAAGCAAGTAAATAAATAAAGCATGTATTAAAGCAATAATCACATAAAAGCAAATAATAACACATAGGAGCACATAACACATAGGCATGATATTCTAGATGCAAAGTCCTAAAGAAAGCAAATAAAACACATAAGCACATAGTACACATAGCACACAAAAACCCTAACTATTACACCGGAGAAGCCTAATTACAATCTAAAATAAAAATAAAAATAAAAATAAAAGGTAACCTATCTAGCCTATCTATTACATTTCTATCTAAAATACATAAGATTTTTGTTAAGTAGATAACACGTGAACAATCTATTACGTTAACTATCTAAATACAAAAATTTTGCTAAATAGAATATATTACCTATCTATTACATTTCTTTGAATAATCAAAAATTAAATTCGAGTAAATAATACAACATAAATAAATAAACACTCACACATGGATAAAATTATAAGCACAAAGAGATATAAAAAAAAAACATATAGAAAACACATAGGAGCACGTAGGAGCATATAAAGAGAAATAAAAAGGGTAATCGAGGTACCTCCTATTCGTAAACCCGGTATAAATTGCTAAGAAAATCAACAAACATGTCAAGGTACCACTATTTAAAGTATAAAATATGAAATACTTAAAAATTGAGCATAAAATGTCGATTTCGAACAAATTAGGGACTTAGAATAAAATTCCAACAAGTATCTAGGGCTTAAAACTAAGATTTCAACAAGTATAGGGACTTAAACTAAAATTCCAGCAAGTATAATGACTTAAATAAAAATTTCAGCAAGTTTGGGGGACAAAAAATAAAATTTCAGCAAGTATTCTAAGGCAAAAATAAAATTCCAGTAAGGTTGGGAGGGATAAAAATGAAATTCCAGCAAGTATTCTAAGGCAAAATAGAATTTCCAGCAATGTTGGGGTACAAAATAAAATTCCAGCAAGGTTTGGGGGCAAAAATGCAAAATTCCAGCAAGATTCTAAGACAAAAATAGAATTTCCAGCAATGTAGGGGTACAAAATAAAATTCCAGCAAGGTTTGGGGGCAAAAATGCAAGATTCCAGCAATATTCTAAGACAAAATATAATTTCCAGCAATGTTGGGGTACAAAATAAAATTCCAGCAAACATTCTAGGGCAAAAATAGAATTTCCAGCAATGTATAAGGGCAAAAATGCAATTTTCAGCAACATTTAAAGCCTAAAATATAATAACAGCAAGTTTGGGAGGCAAAAATTACAATTTTCATAAATATCAGAGGGTAAAAATGCAATTTCAACAAAATCTAGGGGTCAGAATGTAATTACCGAGAAATATAGGGGTCAAAAATGGAAATTGAAAAATACAGGGGCAAAAATTATAATTATCTAAAAGTCGGGGGACCTAAATGCAATTAATTGGGACCTAATTGCAAAGAAAATTAAATTATGGGGGTCAATCTACAATAAACAGAAACTGAAATGCACAAATCAAAAAACTTTCAGGGCCACAGTAGCATTAATGAAAATACAAGAACTATAAAATAAATACTTATTATTAATTAAAAATAAATTAAAAAACTAAACTAATCAAAACTGACGTAGTTTTGAGTGAAACTACGTCAAAACGACGTAGTTTCACCAAAACATTTTTTTTTTTCGGTTTTAGTTTTTCTTTTCCCTTTTTTTTCTTTTTCTTTTTCTTCTTTCTTTTCTTTCTTTTCTCTACCAGATTACCCCCTTTTTTTTTTTCTTCTTCTCTTTTTCTTTCTTTCTTCTTCTTTTCTTTCTTCTTTCTTCCCTGGTCGCCTCCTTCCCCCGATTCTCTTCTCTCGGTTTCCCTCCTCTCTCTCTCTCTCTCTCTAGTCTCCTTCTCTCTCGTTCCTCTTCCCTCTCTCTCTTGGTTCGAAAATCCCTAAATTAACATTGAATTTCACCAACTAATTGTACAAAAAAGAAAGAGAGATGGAGAGCTTTTTACCTGGATTCGGGAGACTATGGGCAATGGCGGAGAGCGGGGGTGAGATGGAGGCGCGCCAGTTGTATTGTTGCTGTCGTTGTTGGCCGCTTCTTTTTTTTTTTTGCAGGTGGTGTGCGTGTGATTGCAGGTGTATGTGTGTGTCTGTTGAGTGTACGATTTGCAGATGTGTGTGTGCTGGTGCGTGTGTGTGATTTGCAGGTGTGTGTGTGTGTGCTGGTGCGTGTGTGTATGCTGGAATTGGGTGTATGATTTGCAAGCGTGTGTGTGTGTGAATGTGTGTTCGTGTGTGTTCTGAATGTGTGCAGGTGTGTAGTGTGTTCTGAATGTGTGTAGTTGTGGGTGTTTTGTGGAGTGTGAATGAAACTAGTGTGTGTGTGTTTTGGGTTCTGTGAGTGCGTGCAGGGGAAGGGGAGGCAGAGGGAAAGGGAGAGGTGGGAGTGTCTGTGTGCAGGGGATGTATGTGCGTTTGGTGAGGGAGATGTGAGAATGCAGGTGTAGTGTGAGTGAATGTGTACCTGTGTGCGTTTTGTGAGGGAGATGTGAGAATGCAGGTGTAGTGTGTAATGTAGTGCCTATGTGCGTTTTGTGAGGCTTGTGCAGGTAAGTTCTGTGTGTGAAGGTGAGCCGAGTGTGAAAGGTGAGGATTGTGAGAGTGCAGGTGTGTGTATCTGATGAGGATCGTGAGGGTGCAGGTGTGTGTCCTGGTGAAGATTGTGAGAGTGCAGGTGTGTGTATCTGCCTGTGAATTGAGTGTGTGTGGTGTGTGCCCTGGTGAAGATTGTGAGAGTGCAGGTGTGTGTATCTGCCTGTGAATTGAGTGTTTTGCTGCAGGTGTGTTGTGTGTGAGGGTTGTGTATGGTGGAAGGGAGGGGAAACCGAGTGAATGTGAGTGTTTGTGTGTAATGCTGGTGAATTGTGCAGGAGAAGGGATGTCTGTGTGGTGAGTGTGTATGCGCAGGTGAGGTTGAGTGATCTGTGTGTGCAGTCTGTGAGTTTGTGAGGTTTGTGCAAGGGAAGGGGAGGAAAAGAAGTGAGTGTTGTGAGGGAGAGGCAGAGAGAATTGAGAATGGTGAGCTTGAGTGTTTTTTGTGATTGTGATGATGAAAGTGGGTAGGGAAGAAAGAAAAATCTCCCCAAAATCTCTTCAAATCTGCTGATTTGCATGGGAGTTGGGGGAGTTAGGAGAGTTGTGATGACGGTGAAGTTGGTCTAATGGCTGCAGCAGCCATACTGCTACAGCAGCAGGCTGCAAAACGCAGCCTGCTCTGCTTCCCCTTTTTTTTGGAAAGAGAAGAAAATAAAGAGACTGAAAATAAAATAAAACTACTTGAATTTTTTTTAATTATATATATAAAATAAAAATAAAAATAAAAATAAATAAATAAGAATAATAATAATAATAATAATAATAATAATAATAATAATAATAATAAAAAGTAAAATACAATATTATAAAAAGGAAAAGATAAAATTTAATGTAATAAATGAAAGGTTAATTCAACATTAGAAGAATACAACTTAAAATAAATACCAAATGGTCTTTAAAATAATAAAAATAAAAATAAATTTTTTTTTAACATGAAAATTTATAAAATTCTTGTAGACAAAATTCTCATAAAGAAAATCTTAAATAAAAAGTGCATTGGAAAGCGTGACCTAAATATGGCAAAATTATAAAATTTATAAAAATTAATAAATGACATCACACAAATTTTACACAACATATATTATCACATAAAGCACATATTATAATTTTCACTCAAAAATTTTGAAATTAACGCATTCTTGAGAAACGTGCCCTTAATAAACAAAAAGATAAAAATTAAATAAATACTAAACGACCTCTAAAAATTATGAGATTTTTACAGAAAATTTATGAGTATTCAAAATGCATATATAAAATTTTTCACTTGAAAATCCTCATAAAAATAGCGCATTGAAAAACGTGCCGTTGAATTAAAAATACTAAAATTTTAAATAAATAATAAATGACTCCCCAAAAATCATTAAAATCATAAATAATGATAAAAATAGTAAAATTATGTATTTAGGAAAATAAAATAAAATAAACTAATATTTACATGGTGAAATTACCATTTTGCCCCTGATACGACGAATTAGATATAATACACGAAAATTGTACTCGACCCCCGAAAAATGAAAAATACCCTCTAAAATAAAGTAACACACATATTTTTACCAAAGGTGTGTCAAAATTTGGTGTCTACAATCGAAATTCTAAGTGAGATGCAACCTAGATGTCATGCATTTGAAGATGTGTCAAAATAAATAAATAATTGTAATAATAATAAAACTCATGCCAAATGGAAAGAAAACTAAAAATGTGTGAAGTGGGATGTAAAATGCACATGAGTGCACCTAACACTGAAATGCCCTAAGAGCACGATAAAGCCACAACTAGCGTTGGACTAGTGTGGTGACGGAATAACATAAAACATGAATCAAAGTAATAAGCATAATATTGAAAGCCAATAAACATATAAAAACACATAAAAGCATGGAAGAGCACATAACACGTAGGCATAATATCTAGATGCAAAATCCTAAGAAAAGCGGTAAAACATATAAGCACGTAAGCACACGAGCACACAAGCCCGAACTATTACACCGAGGAATTTAGCTACAATTTAAAAGGGGAAAAAGTAAAATGGCCTATCTATTACACTTGCTATCTAAATACAAAATTTTGCTAAAAAAATATGAGAAATATTATCTAGCTATTACATCGACTAGTTAAATACAAAAATAGCACATTTCTGCCAAATAATAAAATTAAAAAAAAGAATGAATAAATAAATAAATAAATAAATAGCATACAGGAAATAAATAAGCAAAAAACATGTAAAATAAGAAATATATGGAGAAAAGTGCATCAAAAAATCACATCAGGGCACATTGTAGCACATAAAGAGTAAATAACAAGTAATAGGGTTACCGCTTTGAAGATCTGGTATCAATGCTTAAAGACAAAAGTAAACACGTCAAGGCATTACAATAAATACATAAAGCGCAAAATATAAAATACTAACGAATTAGGGGTGCAAATGCAATTTCCATGAAGTTAAAAAGGCTAGAAACAAAAAATGTAATTCTAAGGGGCCCAAGGGTAAAATTAGAATCTATAACTAATTAAGGGGTAAAAATAAAAAATCTCACAACTCTAAAGGGTAGAGATGCAAAATTAAAGTAAATTGGGGGACAAAACAATAAATTTCAGCTAGGACAAGTCAAATTGCAGTTTATAGGACCTAACTGAAAGAAGCTAAACATAGAGGGGACTTTCTATAATAAATGAGGACTTAATTGCATAAAACAAAAGGAACTCAAGGGGCATTGTGAAAACTATCAACCTCAGGGGGGTTTAAAGCATAAATAATATCCATTTTAAAAATAAAGTACCAAAATAAATCGTTAATGTCCAATGAAATATAGATTAATTAAATTGACTTAATTAACCAATTTAATTACCGAATTAAAACTAAAATAAAACAAACCAGGAGAGAGTATAAAAAGTAATTAAACAAAAATTAACAGAATAATTAAATCTAAAAAAAATAAATCCCTAATTTCCCAATCTCTCATTTTTCTCTCTCTTCGCCCTCTTCACTCTCGTGTTCTTTCTTCTTTTTTGTTCTTTTTCCTTCCTAGCTTCTCTCTTCTTCTCTTCTCAGATTCTACTTTCTCTCCGTGTCTCTAATCTCTATTCCCTCTCTCTCTCATTTCTGTCTCACTTTCTTTCCTCTCCTTTTCTCTACTTCTTCTCCCTCTTTCGTTTCTTTCTCCTTCTTCCTTCGTTTCTCTAACAATTTCCCAGCACTCCCTCTGCTTCTTTCTTTGTTTTCTACCTTCTTGTCTTCCTTCACTCTCTCCGTTCTTCTCTCCCTTTTCTCAGTTCACTCTCCTTCTGGTTTTGTGTCTTTCTCTTTCCCTCTCCTTTCTCTTCTCCGCCCACTCTCCTTCTAGTTTTGTGTCTTTCTCTTTCCCTCTCCTCTCTCTTCTCCGCCCATTCCTTTGTCTTCCTATGGCTCGGCAAAATGGGTGGTGGCGGAAGGATAGGATGGACAGGGGAGATGGTGAGTGGTGGTTCAGGCATCGGTGAGGGGCTATTGGGTTATTGTTTTTGAATCTGGGTGTTAGTGCTTATGGTGTTTTGGGGCCTGCTGGTGATTATGGGAATGTTGTGGGCTGATTTACCTGATTTCTTTCGGGCGATTTAGGGCTACAAATGGTGTTTTGTGAAGATTGGTAGTGAGGAGACTAGTGATGGTGGCGATTCAATTGTGGGCAGTGATTCAACCGATTGATGACTAGTTTGACAGTGAAATTATGGGGCGTCGATGAGGTGGTCCTTTGGGCGTTGGTCCGTTTTGATGCTATAATGGTGGACTCTGGCTAATTCGGTTGGCTTGGGGCTGGTTGCAGGGGAGGGATTGCTCTAGTTTTTTTTGGTGAAAATTGGTCTTTGTTGTTTTGCTGTGCTTTCTCTTTGTAGGTTATGGTTATGGTTATGGTGATTTTGGCTATGGAGTTGCTGGTTTTTCTTTCTTTATTGTGTGATTGTGGTCATTTGTGGATGGTAAAATGGTATTTGCAGTTACTGGTGGTTGGGACAGGAGGAGACTACGGAATAGTTAGGAATGGTAATTCTTGATGGTTTACTTGTCTAATTTTGGTCAAGGAGCAAAGTGGATAGAATTGCTGGTGGATTTTATAGAGTGGTTTTTGTGTAATTGATGGTGAATGGTGCCTGGTTATGGAGTGATAGTGATTACAGGGGAACTTGGTGGTTGAGGGTGGAGGCAATGGTGGTTACTGGCGATGTTACTAGCTTTGAAATGGTGAAGAGAGGCAGTGGTGAGAAGAAAGGGAAGAGAGGGAGAGAGAAGATACAATGGAAAGATAGAAACCCAGAAAAACTACAGAAGAAGAAGAAAAAACCAACGACAAAATTCAACCAAATTTCAGGCTATTAAAACCAACAAAATTAAACGAGAGAAAACTAGAAAAATTGAAGAAGAAACAACAACAAAGTTCAATCAAATTTCAAGCCATTAAAACATAACAAAATCAGACTTGCACAATGAAAGAAAAGGGAACAAAACAAAGAGAAAAGAGATAAGAAAATACCTTTTGGGAGATGGTAAAGAGTCTGATGAACAGTGACGATCCCTTGGATGAAGATGGATAGTAAATGGAGCAATCAAGAAAACATTAATTTGTGTGTGTTTTTATGGCGAAGGAGTGTGTGTTTGATCTTTCTTTTTGATAAAAGTGAGCATTTTTTAGGTTTTTTTTTCTTCTCCCCTTTTTTTCTGATTTTAAAGGGGGTATTTATAGAGATAGTTGTTTTAGTCACCAAGAATTACTACAAAATAACAAAAATGCCACCGATAATAAAATTTTAATTTTATTTTTAAAAAAATATTTTTAACCCAGAAATAAAAAATTAGTACAAAGAAATGACAGTAAATTTCAAAATTAGTCAAAAAATTCAAAGTAGATTTCAAATTAAAGGTTAGAGCTTAAAATTGGTAAAAACGCGCTCAGAGTGTGAAATGACGATTTTGCCCCTGGCCAATGAAAATGCACAGAAAAATAGCTATTGACCTTGAAAAATTACCAAAAATTAAAAATAAGCTTAAAACCCTAACAAATGCATTTATGACTCAAAAATTGACAAAAATGAATTTAAGCTGTAAAATAACGATTTTGCCCCTGAACAACTAAAATACAGAGAAAAATGGCTATTGGTCATGAAAAATTACCAAAAATTAAAAATAAGCTTAAAACCCTAGGAAATACATTTATAACTCAAAAATTGACGAAAAATGAATTTAAACTGTAGAATGACGATTTTGCCCCTTAATGTAGTATTTACAGAAAAAATAGCAATCGTCCCGCGAAAAAATCAAGAAAATTTAGAAACATGCTAAAAAAATTAGAAAAATAAATTTGGGACCTAAATGACCTAAAATGGTGTTCGCGAGGTGAAATTACCATTTTGCCCTTATGCTTGGTAAAATATAAAAAGAATACTAATTAAATCTGAAAAAATCACAAAATTGACAAATTCGTATGAAAGTAAAAATATGAACTTAAAACCCCCAAAGCTAATGGAAAAATATTTACAAAGAAAAATTACTATTTTACCCCCGAGATTATTGAAAAATTTCAATTTGACCCAAAAAGTATAAACATGCCCTCCAATGTTTGAAAATAAATTGTGTGTCAAAATTTGGTGTTTACAGGAGAAAAAAGGCAATTTCTAGAAGACTTCTACTTGTGAGGTGTGGGTGCGCTATATGTGTAAAGCTGAGTTGCGGGATTTAAGATTAATTTTCGATCAACAATTGATGCTACAATTTTTAGTAACGGGATTTTTAAATCCCAACTAATTTCTAGGCGTTGTGTTTTATTTTATGTCAATTAGAATCAACTATCTTTTTGGGAAAGTAGTATTAGGCAATTAGAACTCTGTTTGAAAGGAAATAATTCCTATTGTGATGGGATTCTGATTAGGATAGAGGAGAAAAAAAAAGTAATAGGTGAGGATCAAAGGAGGAATGGCCTCTCAATTTGACAAACTCTCGATATCTCCTATTGGAGAATCTCTCTTTCTCTCTCTGTTTCTTTCTCTCTATGCTACTTTGTTTTATTTTCTTTGCTTAGCTTTTTCTTTATGAGAAGAAACTAAAGCACTTTCTAGTCAAAGGATAATTGAAGCTTTGGTTCTTTTATACTGTGAGATCTATTTTGTTTTTTATTTATTTGATGTATTTATGGATATTTATATATTCTCTGTTTAATTCCAAGGTGATCCTTTTCTTTTTTTTGGCAAAACCCGTACACTAGTCGGGGATGCCATCCCAATTTATTAAATGACCAAAAAATAAATTAGGAGGGGGACATCAACCTAAACCTCCATTACATGTAATTCATTATGTAAAAAATAAAAAGGGAGTATTACTCCAAGGTCATCTTGTTCATTTTTGAGTGATTATTTTGCACAATTAAAAAGCAGATCACTATTTAATTATCAAATAATCTATACCCATCTAAAACATCAAATCCATAATTATTTGATGGTTTTAGTATTTGTGGCAAGTATTAATTCAATTATAATAAAAACTTTTGAATTATATCAAGGGAATACATAATCTAATTCGGAGAAACCCTCGTGGCATGCTTACTAGTTAGAATTGGTAGCTTTTCTAGTTTTCAATGCTGTTAAAAGATTGAATTCAAAGGTCATACATAGGGTTATCTTTTGATTAGGGAAGTAGCTAATGGTCGTTGAATTCTAAGGTCATACATAGGGTTATCTTTTGATTAGGGAAATAGCTAATGGTCGTACCTTAGTTATCGAAACAGTAAGGAAAGGTAAGTTATTAGATCGTATCGACAGTCATAACCAATTTCATGAACATGTGAATTTACCCTTGCATCAATGTTCAATTAATTGAAACAGAGTGGATTGATTTCATTTAATTTAATTTTGCACTCCTAACTTTTCTTAAGTTAAATTTTCTTTAGATTAAGTTTTACAAACCCCCCCCCCCTTTAATTTTCACACAAAAGAAAATAAATCCTCTAGTCTCTCTGGATACAACCCTACTCTCTACTATAATTAATTTACTTTTCCTAAAGTAGGAATTTTATTTTTGCTGGTTTGACATCCAACAATCCTCTTTAAAAGAAGAGAAAATAAAAACAATGGACACTAAGAAGTAGTATATTTACAAGAAAAAAGGCTTATTATGATACATTTATAATGGCACTTTGTTGTGATTGTCACTAATCTTTTATGAAGACGAAAAAAAAGTGAGTGTAATAATAAAACAACATGAACTAAATGCCATTACTTTTTGTTTTGTGTTTTTTTAAATTGAAAAATTTGATATGTCAAATTACAGTAGCTATATAGGGCATTTGGGGTGAATGTTAGCAAAACTAACAAGAAGCTGACATAGAAACGACATAGTTTTGTTTGGCATATTAAAAATGGGGTGAGAAAGTGAGCAGGAAAAGAAAAAAAATGCCTAGAAAATTTTGGCACTTGACTAAAGGGTGTCGTTTTGTTTTTGTTATGGAATTCCCTTCGAAAGCTCTGCCACTTAACCAAATTAACCAAAAAAGCTATGCCACTCCTGTGTATCTCCTTCTTGAATCAAAACCCTATTCACAAAATCTATCATTCAGTCTCTAATCCCACCATCTCTCTTTCTATGAGTTCTTTAATCCCTACCTTGTCTCTTTCTACCAAAAATGCGTAAGCTGTGTTCAGATTTAGGAGGTTATCAAGAAGAAAAGAAGGATGATGTAGTGGTTAAAAGGGTTTGAGGTGCGAACTGTAAAATTTTTCTGGGGTGGACCGGGTCCACGGGCAGTAGATTAAGTGGCCAAGTGGGCTTGGTGGACCCGGTCCATCTCAAAACGGCTCCTAATTGCACCATCCCTCTCACACGATTGTACTATTATTCAAGTTCTTGTTTTTGTTCTTCCTTTCTTTATTATTATTATTTGGACTAGTGTGGGATTTGGATTTGAGGGTTTGTTTGGGTGATTTTGGCATTAATTTTTTCTAGTAGTTGGAGATTTGAGATTAAAGTTATTTTTTAGATTTGAGATTAAACATGCAAAAAACTGCAATTTTTAGATTTAAGATTAAAGTTACCGTAGGATGAAATAATTCCATTTGAAGTTCAAGAGACTACAGAAATAGAAAAAAATGAGTACTGGTAATTTGGAGACAAGAACAATAATTGTGAGCTTAAAAACTTGGACGAAGTTTGCGGAGAAATCTAACCTTTTTTTTTTTTGACAACAAAGCACCAGTATAGGCGAGCTTTTATGGCTGTAACCGGTGCCGATGTGCTTTTCTTGCCATATAAAACAAACAAAACAATGTTTGGAGAGGTGGAAATTGCAATTTAAAACAAAACAACTAGCTTGCATTGACAAGTGCTAGGATGTACGAAAATGACCATCTCGCGGGGGAAAAAAAAGAAAAACACTCAAAATTTGCACTTCTGATGCCAACAATGTTCAAGCATCGTTTCTTATGCACTAAAGCACAGATGAAAAACCACTTAGGGCAGACTTCATCCGTAAAGCTCAAAGAAGCATAAAAACCTGGAATTCTATAATGAGATTGCAACAAAAGAATTGGAAAGTTCTGTTGTGTTAATTATTTTAAGACATGCATAAAGCAGAGAGTCCTTAACTTTTTTCACACACACCCAAAAAAAAAAAAAAAATGTAAGTTTGTCGTCTGGCAGATTGGTGCAGTTCAAGCAGTTGCACGCGAGGCTTATTTCACAGCTGTTGAAGGTGACGTGTTGATCTCCAGTAACTCTTCCTCGTTGATTTCGTTTTTAATAAATAAAATATAAAAACCAAAACCCTTTGGGATATTCTTGATCAAGAGATTTGAGTTTAGCTGTTTCATTTTATTAGTGTTTTTGGTATCTTAATTGATGTTGAATTTTGCAACCAAATGGTCAAGTGCAGGTGGGGACACTAGCAAAATTTTCACTGCTAAAAGGCGTTGGTTTCCTGATCTCACAGGTGCGGGTGCTACAGTGGGCTTCCTTGTTTACATTTAAGCATTTTTCTACTCCTTGGCTTTTTAGTTGACTGAGTAAATAAATTTAGTCTGTGTTTTTTTTTTTTTTTATGCCCTTTACATAAAGTGCCATACTAGTTAAGCAGAAGACAACCTATTTTAGTAATTTGCCCTTAATTATTAGCCCATTTCTGAAAAATGGATTTGCATTAATTTGGTCAATGGAATTAGTTTTAATATTGTCATATGATAAAGACTGATTATTAATTTGCTGACTTTTGGGGGTTTTCTATTTTTAATTATTTATTAGTGCAAATTCAAGATGTTGATGTACAAATGAATACATTGAAATTTACGGATACATTGTCACCTAACTGTATTAACTATGGTATTCAACTCCAAGTAGCCAACTTTGAGATCGGCCACATGTGGGGGAGAATTCTTTTGGTTTGCAATTATTGTTTTGCTAATTCTTCTCCTTTTGTGGCTAAAAACTTAAAAAGTGAAGTTGACTTTAGTTTGGCATAAACTTTACTTGTTTTGCATGCAAATTATTCTTTTATAATTTAGAGTGAAGTAAAATTTTTGACCCCAAAAAAGAAAAAGAAAGTGAAAAAATCTCTGGTATAAATAATTAACAAGTCAATCATCACAATTGTTTTGCCATTATGTATGATAAGTTTCTTTCTTACATTTTTCTTTATCTCATATTTTCTTTTGATTACTCGCTTTGCATAATAAGAGTGCATTACATATACCCTAACATATATTTTGCATAGATATATAATTTGAGTGTACTATCTTTACTTTTGCTGATTAGTATGCTTTTGTTCATGAATCCTGTGATTGCATTCTTAAGACTAAACTCTTTTACCCATAAAATTTGTTTGTGCTAGACTTTAGCTTCTTCGATTTCTATTTGCATTTACTCTTAGTATTTCCTTTAATCTATGTGTGCTCAGGTTTTTAGTGTAGTAAGGATTTGAAAATTATGGTCATCTTGTGGACGTACTTGAATGCATTTCTTGACAAAGCTTCTTAGTAATATCGGTTAATGCTCCATACAAACTCAAATTTTTTCTATTGTATAAAAATCATTTGTTAAATTAACATCTGTGTTTTACTACATAATATGCCTACCTATTTGTGATTCATGTATGTAGTAGTTTTCTAATATGTTGTAAAATTTTCATTTTTTTTATGAAACTTGTTGGAGCATATTTGTATGATTGTTGCAAGAATGGATAAGAGTTAGATGAATTTTCCAAGGCAAAGTGAGAAGTATGATGTAGGACTTAGGATGTTCTTAGAGTTTGCATTTTCAAAATCAAGTCATGATGGAAAGATCTTATGTCCTTGTGTGAACTATTGCATGGGTAATTCAATGAATGAGGCATAAGCTTATAGCTATTTAAAAGTTGATGGATTTATCAAAGGATGTATGAATTAGATAGCACATAGGGAACTTTCATATAACAATGCATCCACATCTAATTCAGAAAATACTTGTAATGGGGTTTCAAATGGATATGCTGACATGCAAGACTTGGTGTGTGATTTGTTTGGGGATCCCCAAGATGCACTTTTAAATAAACTCAACAAGATAGGGAGATTTCTATTTTAGAAGTTGCCAAATTTTATAAACTGATTGATGATTCTCAAAAAGAATTGTACAGTGGCTGCAAAAATTTCTCAAAATTGCCCTTTATCATTCGTCTACTTCATTTGAAATGTCTTGGTATATTGAGTAATAAAATTTTTGATATGCTTTTGGATTTGTTAAAAGAAGCATTTCCCGAAGCCATGACTGATTTACCGTCTTCTTATTATGAGGCTGAAAAGTTGATGAATCAGTTAGGTCTTGGGTATAATAAGTATGATGCTTGTCCAAATGATTGCACTCTTATTGGGATTGTGATAAAGAAATAATTTTTTGCGAAACATGTAAAGAGCCTAGGTGGATTGTCTCAGAAAATGATCTGACTGGTGATAAAGGAAAAATTTCTCGTGAAGTATTGTGCCATTTTCCCCTCTAAGCTAGGTTGCAGAGACTGTTTATGTCCTCTAAAACTGCATCTCATATGGTTACATGAGACATCTAGTAGATTCTCCTGCTTGGCAAACATTTGACCATCATCATCTAGAATTTGCTAAAGATTGTCGAAATGTCAAATTAGGCATAGCATCAGATGGATTTAATCCATTCAAAAACACAAATCCTCCTCACAGTACTTGGCTCATGGCCTTGATACCTTATAACTTACCTCTCTGGATGTGCACGAAACAACCACTTTTCATGTTTTCCTTATTGATACCTGGACCGTATTCTCTTGAAAATAACATTGATATCTATCTACAACCTTTAATAAAAGAATTGATTGAGTTTTGGGATGTAGGTAATCAGATCTATGATGCATCAAATAAACAAAATTTTCAATTACATGCATCTTTGATGTGGACAATTAGTAATTTTCCAAGATATGGAATGCTATCAGGTGGAGTACTAAAGGTGAATATGCCTGTCCCATTTGTCACAAGTTCACTCATGCACGACAGCTAAAACATGGTATCAAATATTGCTACATGGGACATCGTAAATTTTTATACAGTAAACATAAGTTTAGGAAGATAGAAAATCCTTTGATGACACGACTGAAAATGGTACATGACCTTCTTTGCTAACTGGAGATATGGTTTTGAGTGAGGTGGGAAACCAGCAAATTAAGTTTGGGAAATTAGGAAATGATAATCCCAAATTGCCATTCAGCTGGAAAAAAATAAGCATTTTCTTTGACTTACCATATTGGGAAGATAATGTCTTAAGACATAATCTGGACTTGATGCATATTTTAAAAAAAAGTCTGTGAGGCAAGACTTTATTGAATATTAAAGATAAAACGAAGGACAAATATCAATCAGGCAAAGACTTGAGAGAAATAGGGATAAAAGAAGAGCTATAGGACATTGAGAAAGAATTTGGAAAAGTTTACTTGCCTGCATGTTCATTCACAATGGATAAGAAAGAGGAGCATTTTCTGTGAAGTTCTAAAAAATGTGAAAGTTCCTAATGGTTATGTAGCTAATATCTCCCGATATGTCTAGACAAAACCACCCAAGATTTTAGGTCTTAAAAGCCATGACAATCATATTTTGATGTAACAATTGCTGCCTATAGCTATCAAGAAAACTTTTTCAAAATCAATTTGATGCCCTTTGATTAGACTGTCTAGACACTTTAGGCAACTTTGCTCTGAAGTTATCTGTCCTCAAGTGGTGATTCGTCTAGAAAAAAACATTTCTGCCATACTTTGTCTATTGGAGAAGCAATTTTCTTTATCCATTCTTGATATTATAGTGCATTGGACAATCCATTTGGCAACTGAGGTCAAACTAGGTGGATCGGTGCATTTTCTTTAGATATATCCTATTGAGAGGTAAAGTTGTGTTAATTGCTAATGTTTTCATACTTATTGCTCACTAATCATTAAGAAAACTGAATGATGACAATTTTTAAGTATTTGGGCAATTTGAGATCTTATGTTTGAATAAGTTATTGGTTGAACGTAGAGCTGTACGCGAGTCGAGCTGCTTGCAAGTAGTTCGCGAGTAGCCAGGTCAACTGAGCTAGAGCTCAATCTTGAGTTGATCATGAGTATTGTAAACTGAGCCCAGGTAGTTAAGTATTCGGCTCAAAAAGCTCAAGCTTTTCGAGCTTATTAATATATATATATATATATATATATTATGAATATGAGTTCATGAGATTTTACCAAAATACCTATACTTATTAAAAGAATTACATATTTTACCTTCTTAATTTTTAAAGAATATCTGGACATTTTCATATTTTTATTTTCCAAATAAAAAAAGAAAAAATTTCAAAATTTCAATCTTTTCCCAATTTCCAATTTCCCATCCCCATTTGGACTTCTTCTTCCCCTATTTTGGCAAATACTACATTTCCTTTGGAGTTTTTCTTCCCAGATCTTTCCATGTTTCCAATCGACAAATATCTCAAAAAATTAAACCATCAAATGTCCTAAAACCACAACTCAAAAGTAAAGTTTGTCTTTCTCTTCATTGTGTGGTTATCTACGGCTTTGACAACCAACACACATAGCAATACTTGACTTCAAAACATATAACACCAAACATGTGCACACATGCATAGATCCAATACACAGAATCCTTTTGGTGTATTATTTATAGTGTGTTTTTTATTTTTTGTGATGTTTTGTTAATATGAAAATTATGACCTTTAAGACATTGATTTGTGCTAATTTTAGTTTGTTTAAGATTAATAGTTAAAGAAATCATGATCTACTTGTTTGTTCAATCATTTTGGTGTAAAAATTCTTTAGATTGGAGATCGTTGACTGCGGCACTGGCACTTTTTTTTCCTTTAGATCTATGTGATTTGTGCCATTAATATTGAAATTCGAGCGTCGATCTTTAATCTATGTGAAAAATTGAGGCCGGTGATATAATTTGGAGGTGAAATATCATTGGTGGTGGGTGGCCGGCGGAGGTTATTTTATAGGGGAGTAATATTGGGAAATTACATAGAGCTCAGGGACTTTTACCTTTTATATTTTCCTCCCTTTGAATACCATTTATAATTTATAAACTGACCCTCAAAATTTATATTGTGAGGCATTTGACTCGAGCTCGAATCGAGCTCAAACATATCTCGAGTCGAGTTCGAACTCTAAAATTACAAATTTGACGATCTCGAACTCTGTAAGAGTCGAGTCGAGCTCAAATATGGTGATATTCGGGCTCGACACTCAGCTCGATTACAACCCTAGTTGAACCTAGATGCGTAACATTTTCATTTTTTTTCTAAACTTACCAGAATAACATTATTATGATTGAACTAGGCAACACCTTCAATTGTTTAGAAAAAAATCATCCTCGCAATCCACAATGTCTAATTGAGTGTTTACATAACGAGCATTTTGTTTCTTGGTTTGCAGAATATGTAACCTAAGTACTGAATATATTGTATAGTATTTTAAGTTTGAATTCTTTCCATTCTAACATCACTAAAGCTGTTTGTTTTGTAGGTTGAAAATCAACAATTTTATGACAATGATGCACTTTTAAAAGAGTTAAAATATATTGCAAAGTGGCCAAATGTTGTGGGGATTCAATATGAGAAGTACATAGCCATCGGTTTTTGGTTTCACACTAAAGATGTTGAGCTAAAAAGGAAGAATCTGAATAGTGGTGTTACTTTTAGTGCAACATCTAGTTAAGGGACCAAAATCCTATTACAAGTGGCTAGTGACTACGGTATTTTGAAGAATATATTCAAACTAGCTTATGGAGGCTGCAGGTGATGTTGTTCGAGTGGACTAGGTATCAAATGGAAAAAGATTGGAACAAGATGGTGATGGGTTTACACTTGCTAATTTTACAAATATTTGGCCTCATAATGAGCCATTTATTCTTGCATCCCAAGCAGCACAAGTATTCTATGTGGATGATCCAACTAATAGTGATCAGAAAGTAGTTGCCTCTACCACTGCAGCTGGGTATAGCATGGAAGTGCTTCCGAAGGTTGAGATGTACTTACAAAGCAACATAAGCATTCCTAGATTTGATATTGAGAATGAAGAAGTTGGTTGGGTTCATGAAGATGCACTTGGAATCGAAATTGATAGTCCATAATAATTAGCTTTTTAGTCCCATTGAAGTGCCACTTTAGAAGTTCTCTATGTCTTATTCTGTTGTTGTAGTTTTTAAATATAATTTTATAGTTATAGAATGTTTGATGTTTTAAGTTCTCTTATTTCATAATATTTTGCATTTTACTAAAATGTAAAATCTGCATGGCAAATATATTATTTATATCTTCATTGTATAATGTTTTTTTTTTCTAGTTAATGCTAATGTTTATTTCTTCAGTTATGGCTTGTAGAACTCGAAAAGACAAGCAAGCTTTCAATGGCTTAAGAGATGAACCAATTGAGCAGCCTTCACCAATGCATGAATCTTATGACCAATGTCTAGCCGACCTACTTATGATTGGTACATCGCAAGCACAAGTTCAACCCCCTTCAAGTCAACAACATGAAGTTTTGATCATGAATCAATTGAGTCCTCTGACAACACACGTTATGTATTTGTAAAAATACTTATGCTAAATGTTTTCTTTCTTATAACTTTGTAAAGTAATGTTTAATGTTTTGTTTCTTATAGGTAATGCAAATGAGTCAACTAATTTGAAAAAGCGAACTTGAGGGCCTATGTACATGAAAGAAATCTGGGGTAGACTAAGTGACCTCCCACATATTAATGTTGAACTTGCTGACAAAGGTCTATCTATAAATAAAAAAACTCAAATTTCTAAGTTCTTAGGTAGCTTGGCTAGTAATGGTAGATATTGTCCCATTGATAGTGGCCCATGGTATCAAAGAAGCATAGAATGGAAATGTTAGGTGTTATAAAGGTAATCTCCATTTAGGTACATCGTATTAATGCTCAACAGCAATAGTTACATAATTGTTCTTGAATATGTTGTAGCAAAGATTTAATTTGCCCCCAGGTATAGAAGCATGGACTTTGAGATCCATTGGAAAAAGATGGTGAAGTTGGAAATTAGAATTGAAGGCAAAAGTTCAAGAAGACCAGTTGATAAATTTATGGGTTTATTGGGGAACTGAAGAAGCAAAGGTGCATTACTATCAATTTCTAAACACTACAAAATTTAATTCTTCCTATAATCTTTAGGTTTGGTTTCTATTTTCAGTAAGTTAGTAAGCGAAACAAGGATGCAAGAAAGAAGAATAACATGAACCATACAACTAGGAAGAAATCCTTCGCTACACTTCGAAGTAAAATGGTAATATATTTGTGCTACGACTTTCTTATTTCTTTGATAAACCATAACTTGTATATGCTGAACTAAGAAATAATTATATCACTCTTTCTAGACAAAGGACTTTGGGCGTTCTCCTTCAAGGGTTGAATGTTTGACAAATTTAATAGTCATACTGAGGGATTGCATCAAGTAGTATGGTGGCTGAGAATTTGGTAAGTAAACAAATGCTTAAATTATATTATCATAATCATACAAAATATGATAATAAATATGTTTTTCTTTTTATTTAAAGTAAAATGAAAGAAAAAAGCAGTCAACTTCCACTGGATGTAGAGGATCCAATTGGTCAAAATGATATATTTGCTCAAGTCATTGGACAAGACAAACATGGCCACGTGTGATTGTTTGGTGAAGGTGTCAATCCAATTAATATATTGGGAGACATCCCTAGTCGCAGCATGTGCCATCATATCAATCTTGAGAAGCAAGTAACATTATCAAGAATGGAGGATAAACTGAAGCAACAAGATGAGGACATTGCTGATTTGAAGAAACAAGTGCAACAATTAGGTCGCAATTCAACTGATAGTTTAAGATATCCTTTATTGTCACCAATGTTTCATGCCATAATCCAACAAATCAAGCACTTCGGTTCATCTAAAATTAATATTACAAGTATAGCTAAGAAAGTATAGCAATATTATGATACTGTGGTTTACTTTTTTATCAGGTAGGGAGCATGGTTCAGTTGAAAAGTTTGTTTGATCCTACAAAAGTTCTGGCCAAAGGATGTTTACGAAATATGAATGTATCTCATTAGGTTGCAGGACAAGTGTTGGGATCGAATTGATATGAGGTAAACGTCCAAGTCACTGTGGACCCTCATGAGTAGCTGATTAGACCATATGACTTGTTGCAAACAATTCCAGATGCTCTTAGAGCAGCAATAGGTTGGCCTTGTCATTTGGTATGGCATCTTAACTTTGATCTCATAATATTCTTTAATACAATCTTTGTTATTGACTTACAATCATTTCCTAAATTCTTAAGCTGCATTTTAATATATGCATATTTGTATTCATGCAAGTGGCAACCGATATTAAATAGTGATGATATGGATGGGTGTCAGCTATCAAGTCTTTTTGTTTTATTAACTAGAAGTTCGTATTCGTTGGCTGAACATCATTTTTGGTGACTTTTTATTTGGTAGATAGTCTGCTGGCAATCTGACTTTTGTTAGGACAACTTTATGTTTTTTGGTGACTTTTGTTTGGTCGATAGGCTGCTGGCGTTGCTAACTTTTGTTAGGATAGCTTTGTGCTTTTTGGTGACTTTGGTATATATTGCTACTGCCAGTGATATATTCATGTTAGGACAACTTTGTGATTGCATTTCTTTTTGTTACGGGTAATACTAGAACCTAATTGGTGATTGCAATCTTTCTTGTTTATAAATGGTAACCATTACTATGGTTTGTTGTGCTTGTTTCCAAATAATACTTATTGTTGTTAGTGTTTGATTTTGAGAAGATTATGACAAATGTGACCATTAGTTGAATTGAGCAATGCAAGTTGGTTTTGAATTGCAAAAGTGTTATGTTGAATTGCAGATGCATTGTGTTGCATTGAATTGCAGGTGTGGTGTGTTGGGTTCAATTGCTGGTGTTTTGTTCAATTGCAAGTTTGTTGTGTATGCTGTAGGTGTTTTATGTTGAATTGTGGGTGTTGTTCACAAAGCAAGTAGCTAGCGAAGGAAATTAGGACTTGCCTGCTGATTTTCATCCTCGTTTTCGTTCTTTTGTGCAGGGGCCTTGGGATTTTCCTATCCCGTGTAAGCCTTTGGAAGCAAAGTGGATTGTGTTCAATTGCAGGTGTGGTGTGTTGTGTTGTGTTGTGTTCAATTGCAGGTGTTTTGTTCAATTGCAAGTTTGCTGTGTATGCTGTAGGTGTTTTGTATTGAATTGCAAGTGTGGTGTATTGTGTTCAGGTGCAGGTTTTGTTTGTTCAATTGCAAGTGTGTTTAGTATGCCATAGCCATTCAGCTACACTAAAAAAGAAAAAAAAAAGGGTTCCAATCTTGACATTCTATCTAAAGTGTCAGCATAGCCATTCGCAAATACGTCAAAATAAAAAATAAAGCACACTTAAAAGTGTCAACAAAAATATATAATAACATCCATTGGTGTCATAATAGGCTAGTTTATACAGCAGTTGTAAATGCATAATTACGCCAAATATAATAATTTAAAATATACTTTGTCATGACACTTGTGTTCTCCAGATTAACACTATTTTCGTAACGATCTTATTGTCGAGGTAAATGTTTTTGCTGACACATGTATGTACCATAGATCTATCTCGATATGAGAATGGATAACATTTGACTTTATTGTCGGAAAAAAGAAAGTGTGGGCATAAACTTTCTATACTCTGACAGTTTAAGGTGCCGTTATAGGCCTTTTTTTCTTGTAGTGTCTTTCATCAATATATAAACCTAACTCAATTTCAACATCAAAGTAGGAGTTGAATCAATTCGATCAAGTTTTGAATGACTTAGATCATTTCAATACGAAGTACAAAATGATATAATAGTAGTATTTTTAGACCATGGCAAACTGCTAATTCAGCCATCCAATTTGCAAACAAGAATGGAGTATCCCCACATTAATGCTAATAAAACAAAATTTTCTGGTTCATAGTTTTAAAGCCCTGGTTACCAATCCGAGTTTAACATTGTCAAGCTAGCCAGAATTGACCATAAATTGGTTTGGTGATACGCGTTCCTATCTGCCGTGGAGCCCTTTTTAGAAAAATAATCATATTTGTGGTGAGCGTTCGAATTTGCAGCGTACAGGTTAAAGCATCCGTGAAAACAACGAGGTGTGTGATTGATGCTTTTGCCATTCTCTTCAACGCGCCAACGACTCTCCTAGGCATTTGGATATGGATAATCCGAGCGGGAAATATTTACACGTGGTTTCCGTAATTCATTTGGGCCGAGCACGTAAACTTGTGGTAGGCCTCTATCCTTGTGGCCACCAATCTGCAGCTAAGTCCTAGCCTGCAAGTGTACTATTTTGATTACTTTTGACAAACTCATCATTGCATAAAGAAAAAAAATTAATTAGCAAATATAGTGATGGGTGCACGATACTTGGACGATGTATAGCCTGTGGTTCCTCTGTCAATGTGAAACCTTTGTTGTATATTTTGATTTTTTTGCACACAACAAAGATCAACCATGATATTATTTATGAATTATCAATTGGTGGTATCTTTAAAAATCATCATAAATCAGTAATTTTTATGAGATAAATGGAGGATTATAATAACGCTATTTGCAGTCAATGTTCAATGTTCATTTTCTTTTCAATATTATATGGATCTGAAGCTTTTTAGGTTCTTAAGCAAGGAGTTATGACATCTTGTCGTATAGTGCATAATAAGTAATGTAAATTAGACAGCAAATGCGATAAGTTTTTTTTTTTTCAGGTTTTTAATTGAAATTTTTTAAGTACCACACAATTTTTTTTAAAAAATGCACAATAAATAATGTAAATGAGACATCAAATGTAATAAATGTTTTTTTTCAATTTTTTTTTAAGTGTACAATAAGTAATGTAAATTAGATAGCAAAATTCCTTTGGGGCAGGTACCTAACCCGTGCCGTCCCTAGATAGAAGCAAGGAAGATCGTTGGAGAGGAGAGAAGAGATGAAAACCTTTTTTGACTTGTAAGGGTATTTGGGGATTTTACAGTAAATTTGCTCTGCTTAAAAAATAAATGCTCTAGCAATATTGTCAGCCATTTTTTACGTAACATACATCACTATATAATACGTATGTGATATTCTTTTAGACTCGATAGGATGCTGGCATTCCTGAGTTTTGTTTGGACAACTTTGTGCTTTTTGGTGACCTTAGTATATATTGCTATTGCTAGTGATATATTGATGTTAGGATAACTTTGTGATTGCATTTCTTTTTGCTATGGGTAATACTAGAACCTAATTGGTGATTGCAATCTTTCTTGTTTATGAATGGTATCCATTACTTTGGTTTGTTGTGCTTGTTTCCAAATAATATTTATTGTTGTCAGTGTTTGATTTTGAGAAGATTATGATGAATATGACTATTAGTTGAATTAAACAATGCAAGTTGGTTTTGAATTGCAGGTGTGTTATGTTGAATTGCAGGTGTATTGTGTTGTATTGAATTGCAGGTGTGGTGTGTTGTGTTCAATTGCAAGTTTGTTGTGTACCCTGCAGGTGTATGTGTTGAATTGTGGGTGTTGTGGAACTCCACATCGAATATAACTGCAAGAATGACCGATGCTGGCAAGGTGGTGTGCGTGACGGGTGCTTCGGGATACATAGCTTCATGGGTGGTGAAGCTGCTGCTTGAGCGCGGTTATACTGTTAAAGCTTCCGTTCGTGACCTCAGTAAGTCCATTTCTACTCCTTCCTATCTCGCTCTGTGCCTACGGGCTAGATTTATATTGATTTGCTGTTCCTTTTCTTCTTCTTGCTTAAATCGATATCGAGACTGCTTCCTTGTGATTGTATATAGGTCTTGATGATTATGGTTCTGTATAGCATGTTACCAACGTGATCTATGCATCTTGACCATGTGTGGATTTTTGTATTTATACTTTTTTTTTTCAACTGCTGTTGAATGTTAAAGAAGAGCTAAAATTTTACAATCGCCAGTAAGATAATATCTGTTCGAGATAAAATTCAAAAATCTTTATAACTCCAAATTCTTCGTACTAGAGGATTTAGTATGTTATGGAACGGAGGAAGATGACAGAAATTTGTCCATCTCAAATTTTCTTCAAAAATTTGTAATAATCAAGAAAAGGTACAACAAATACTTTACAGAAACCAGAAATCATGCCATTTCTCTCCTTTAATATGTCGAATTTTTATTTATTTCCAATGATTTCTCTTATTATTACTCTATGTCTATGTTTCGGTAAAAAATCTTGGAGTAAAAACATAACAAGCTTTACCAAGCTGACGTGCCTTGAAATTCTGATGTACTTGTCTACTAACATTTGCTTGTAATGCATCATGATGCCATAGATGATGATCCATCAAAAACAGAACATTTGATTTCGCTCGATGGGGCCAATGAAAGGCTTCAGCTGTTTAAGGCAAACTTACTAGAAGATGGATCCTTTGATGAAATAGTTGAGGGATGTGAAGGTGTTTTTCATACCGCTTATCCGGTTAAACTTTCAGTCAGCGATCCACAGGTACACCTGCATCACAGTTTTGAAATTCTCAGTCGTCACAAAAACTGAGATTTAATCATTGAAATATTACAATTTTTCCAGAAGTTTAAAATTTTCTTTCGATGTGATGTCAGATTTTGTTTTTGAGTGCAGATTATTTACACCGTTTTTTCTAAACAATTGTTGTTATTTTCATTTTTTTTCCTCTGTCTCCTTTGCTTACCTTGATAGATATGCTTCAAGTCATACGTACACGCAGGTGGCTACAAAATCTCAAACATGCTTAATACTATGTTGAAAACATCTAATCTGAAAAGGGAAAAAAAATCCTAAGACTAAGCTACCATAAATTTGAGCCATTATGATAGATCTATTCGCATGAATTTGAAGTAGTAAATAAAAACAGAATATAACTCGTTTTGGATATGGTTAATTATACTTTGCCACCGCTTAATATGAAACTTGTCTCACTTTAATCACTGTCAAATTTTATCATTGATCAGGCCCATTTGATTTACTGTCAAAAGGAATAGTTAGTTTGATTGTAGTCAAAAGAAAAAAATGATCAAAATAATATTGAATAGTTAGTTGTTATGACGATTTATTATTTTGGAGCAAAAAATTCGTATTTTGTTATTACGCCTATATTGATCTCTATTGGAAGTAAAATAACATGCTGTGATATGTAACTCGGAAAAATAAAGAAAGGTAAAAAAATAGTTTGCAATATAAATGAGAAAATTTTCAAAATGAAAAGAAAAAAAATCCCCCAAGCAGAAATTGAAAAAATTAAAAATAGTTTCTGCCTTGATAGATTTGTTGGTAAAAAAATGTGTTTAAACGTTAGTGGCGGGACTATTGTTCTGGTCTCGGTTTTTTGGGTTCGACTGGTTCTACAAGACTAGTCCCTAAGTTTCTGTTTTTCAAAAGAATTTAATTTAAATAAAAAAATTATTATTTTAAGTGCGTATAAAAATATAACAAAAAATAAATATTTAAGATTATAAAAAATAAAACAATAAAACTTGGATAAATCTGATTTCAAACAGGATTTATGAGGTTAATATGTTGGATCGGCTTGTCCACTTTGAGTTAAAAGACACTGTAAAATAGTGCTACTTATATACATGTATTTTTACCTCGTCTATTTTGTACTAAATTATTAGCAATGTGATAAGTAATGGTTTAAAATCGAACTTTGTATTTAACTTTTAGCCGTTTTTGTTTTGTTTTTTTTCTTTTGTAGGATGAGACAAATATTTTTTTTATGTTGAATGTCACATGTATGCTATTTTCTTCTATAATAGAAGGGAAATAATGGAACATAAGCATTCAAAACAGTAAAATAGTCATATCAACAAAACTTTGGAAGTTAGTTTAGTCATTTTGCCCCTTGAGAAATGATCAAAACTATTTTATTGACGATAAAAGTGAAGTAAAACTTTTACACGGGACGAGACAAAATAAGACAAACTCTATATTACATGGGCAAAATGTAATTGACCTTTTGGACAAGAAATATTAACAGAAACTTAATTCTTGATTTTGCTTAAATGCTTAGGCTGAACTATTGGAACCTGTAATAAAGGGAACGCTGAATGTGCTATGATCTTGTGCAAGAGGTTCATCAATCAAAAGAGTGGTTCTAACATCATCTATGGCAGCCGTTGTACACAATAGAGAATTAAAGAACGATGTGATGGTAGACGAATGTTGGTTTTCAGATCCATCATACTGTGAAGAGAACAAGGTGTACGTTTGCTATTTTCTTACCGTGAAAACTAGCTTTGAAATTGTAAATAGTTTTCACTATGAGGAGAGAAAAGACATCTTTATGACATGATGGAGTTTTCATAGGAAAAGTATGTTTTTCTTCTTTTAATACCATATATTATCTTGTTTAAGTTTTTACTAACTAGTTATGTTTGAGGCATAACATGGTAGAGACATGTTTTTCTAACTTCAGTGCGTTTGATGTAAACATTTGAAACCAATGTTTTTCCAATAGCAGCTTACCAATATTTTTTGAGGGAAAAAAATCATACCAACTTTTTAATGTTTTAGATGTGGTACATGCTTTCAAAGACCTTGGCAGAGAATGCTGCATGGAAATTCGCGAAGGAGAATGTCATTGACATGGTTACAATTAATCCAGGATCGGTCATTGGTCCTCTCTTGCAGCCTTCGATCAACCTAAGCGTAGAACTTGTCCTGAACCTAGTAACTGGTCATTTCTGGAATTAATTAGATGACTTCTTCATCATTGTGTGTCTGAAATTGTTGATCTTGTGTTAGTTATAGCTTTATCATTCACTAAGTGTTCTTTTCAAGGATGATGACTTTAACGAACCGTAAAGCTTTCTTATTGTTTATGTCGAAAAATACGCAATGCACCTGCAAACTTTCATATATGAACTCGCATGAACAAGGGTTCATTTTGAGCTGAATGAGTTGGAACTGTTCATCATGCTTTCTAAAGCATTTAGCCTAGCTAGAATAACCGTGCTAATGGTTGTTTGCGGGTATATAATACTGCAGGGGCTGAACCATATCCTAGTTCAACTATGCCATGGGTTGATGTTAGACATGTCGCCCATGCACATATACTTGCCCTGGAAACCCCTTCTGCTAGCGGAAGGTATTGCATGGCTGAGAGACTTGCAAACGGTTCTCAGCTCATTGAGGTTCTTAACGAAGTTTACCCCACCATCCGATTTCCGGTTAAGTGAGTATTTTTTATCCTTCCCAATTATGTCACTTCTACGCACGCGTAATCCACTTTTGGTGTCTTCTCTGCATTATATAGCTTGATGACTTGTAACCACCTTTTGTATTACGTAGTTAAAATAGAGGAATAATTTTAGAAACCTCCCTAAGATTTCTGACAATCTCACCTAGCACACCTGAGGTTTTAAAAATTACATAAACTTTCCCTGACATTATTGTTTTGGTAACAAAACCTTAACCCAAAAATTATATAAATACAAAAATGCCCTTATACAACTAATATTTAATTAATTTTAACTTTTCCAAAGTAATTTTGTATTCATCTTCTCAACCATAAAATTTCTACTATTCCCTCGTCTCCCTATCTCATACTATTTACTAAAGTTTCAAAAAGTCTAATTTTTTGTACTATTTAAAGTCTTTAATCCAAAACAAAAAATTTTCAGTCCTATTAATTTAAAAAAAAGGTTCAATCACTGTCATAATAAATATTGACATCCCTTGAATATTGTCCATCAACCCCTAGACCCAATCCATTTTAAACATTTATGTTTCAACTTTACAAAAAAGCAAATTCAAAATTTGTGCATTTGTAGAATTGTGTCTTAAGACAAATTTGAAAACCATACAGTGATGGGCAGATAATGCCTTGGAGATTATTGAATAGCGAGAAGCAATTGTCAAGTAAGGATGAGAGAGTTTGTTTGGATTTAATTTTAGATAGTTAGGCAAATTGAGTAAAGACAAGAAAAAAAAGTCTATTGAATTTAGAAATGAGAAGAAAAAGGAAAATAGGATTTTGGAAATTTTGATTTATTAATATGTTAAGGATCATATGGTCATTTTCTTTGGCTAGAGGAGGTATGTGTAATTTTTTAAACCTCAAGAGTACTAATTGAAATTGTCAGAAACCTCAGGGGAGGTTTCTAAAAGAGAAAATTGTAGTTTTGATACCAAATGGTTGAGGTGTTGATAGTTTTAGTCTCCAAAATTTGGACAAAAGCAAATTTATTATCAAATGTTTTAATTTTATAGCACATTAAGTCCTATTCACTAGTTTTTAAAAAATCTTATCAGAATTCGATCACATGAAACCCACGTAATGGTTACAAAAGTTTTCAAAAGGAATTAAGAAATAAAAAAATTTAATTGGCATAATTTGTAATTAAAGGCACACATGCGAATGCACCATCCGGGCCAACTTTTTTAGTTTTATGTGCTTATTTATCATTTATGAACTCAAATTAGTGCCTTTAATTATAAATTATAGCAATAAAAATTTGTTTCTTTAATCTAATTCTTCTTGAAAATTTTTTAACCGGCACGTAAGTATCACATGATTAGATTCCAATAAGATTTTTTGAAACTGGTCAATAAGACTAAACATGTTAAAAAATTAAAATATTTGGTACTAGATTTGTTTTTGCCCAAATTTTAGAGACTGAAACTACCGATACTCCAAACATTTGGTATCAAAGTTATAATTTTCTCTTTCTAAGATTATCCCTAAAATAAGATAACAGTAGGTACAATTTTAAGTAGCATATGTAGATTCAGACAAAGAATTGTACATGCCTAACAACAGCTCGTATGATTAAAAAATTATTTACTAGGCCCCACGTGGCTTGCGAGTAAATGTGCAGCTCTTTTTACCGAAACTTTTTCTACATTCGTATAGTGGTCCAATATAGGTTGCCAATCTTTCCCAATTCCCATTCTTAAACTCTGTAAAATGCAAATGTAAGACATGCTTGTCTTACGGATCAGATCATTTGTACAAATTTTTTAGTGTATGTATCTAATACAAAATTACGTCATGTTTCAGATCATTTGTACAAATTTTTTAGTGTATGTATCTAATACAAAATTACGTCATGTTTGGTCAAGCGAACCACTTTCTGTTAGATGTAGGTCATTGAGTCAATATAATTGGTTATGTCTGCGAATTATTCCTCTGAATTTATGGTATTTTCACGATGTCGATCGATCCATGAACAGTAAATAGCTGTTTGAAATTTCCATACTTTTTACCGAATTATCTTTTATTACTTCACCTCGTTGTGATATGGCTTGTACAGAAACATGCGTAGTGCCTTGAACCCAGCCATGGTGAGGCACTAGGGAGAGATGGCTATTACATTGTTATAGAAGTTTCTCCACCATATACGTATACTAGTTTAAGCTTTGACTTTAATTGCGAAGCGGACCACAAGAATATGCAGTTACAGGTGACAACTGTTTGATGCTCACTGGAAGCCAAACAGGGAATTGACCAAGTGAAAATTTATGTTTATTTTTTAGGGAATAGTAGGTAAGAGAACGAAAAATTCTTACATGGACCGGTCTACGGTCTTATTTGTAGATCTTGTGATCTAAAATCGAGCCATATTAATATTCTTACATCACTTTTTCATCTCAGCGTTCATCGTTATACTTATGTGGCACTCTTTTAAATTACAAAGTTTACACATGAGGCCATGGACCAGTCTATGTAAGAACTTGATGCCTTGTCAAATTATAACATACTAACATGAAAATTAGACGTTGATGTACTCTAATATGCATTTGCTTCCTATCAGTGTTAATGTTTTAGTTTGATACTTCCACTTTCATTGTCAACTAATCTTTCGTCTACTATTGATTTTTAAAATTGTTTTGATGTACTACAGATCCAGCGACAGTAGCGGTCTTACTTTTCCAGACTGTAAAGTATCACAAAAGAAGGCCAAAAGTTTGGGAATTCAATTCATTCCCTTGGAGGTGAGCCTAAAGGATACTATGAAAAGCTTCGAGGAGAAGAATTTAATTAGCCTTTAAATCATGGCATCGAATTACTGTAGACAAAATAATGGTTGCTGATAAATGCCCCTTCACATTTAGCTTCTAATACTGCACTTTATTTTTCATGCCCATTGATAAATGTATTGTGGGGTACATTCATCTTCAGCCATTGAACCGAGTAGTCTAGGAAATTGTTCTTACCTTCTCAAACTTTCTCATTCTGCATTTTCCTCTTGCTGATTCCCGAATGGCAGAACCATATGCCAATATCTAGCATGTAATAGTGGTTTATAAATTTATAAATAAAGTGTTTCTTTTTTTTTTTTTTATTGTGACACTTTTTGTTGATTCAAAATCGTTAGTGGTATGAAGGAACTTAAATAGAGGGTATTGTTTCAACATGATGAAATTATTGTGATTAGAAAGTTGATTAAACATGATAAAAATAACTTAATTTGAGAATTTGATGATGTGGAACAAGTAGCGAATGAATATTTGGAGAAATTAGAACATGAGAGGAGGAAGAAGAAGTTTGGTAAAAAATAACATAATTGGATAGTTGAAATTGTGGACGGAAGACTTTATTAATTAGAGCGTGCTCATGCCTTGTGTCAATTTCTATTGCAAGTTGGCCGAAAGACTTTTTTCAATACAGTGTGACTACGCCTTATGTCAAGATGTCTACTGCCAAAAAACGGGATTTAGCGATTTTTTACAATTTTTTTAATTTTTTTGTTATTTTTCTTTCTTTTGTCTTAGGAAACTAATATAGCCTATAAATAAGTATATCCTATGGTTTTTTTTATCAATCTTTTATTAGCTTATTCATAATAAAATTGATTTTTACCAATTTCTCTCAATTTTCTTGAGATTTTAAGGTTCTATTGAATCTTTTCGGAGTTAAATCCTGAATCTTTATCTTTGTTTTTTTGGAATTGTTCGTGAAACAATTTATTAAATCACGCTTCTGTGTCAGTTGGTATTAGAGCAGGCTTCTCCTGTTCTTAAATTATTTCAATGGCTGCTAACACATCCGAAGACAACTTCTGCCCCAAAGAACGACAATCAGATTCAAAACGACCACATGGATCAATTGGAGCAAGTGGTAAACGAATAACGAATTCAGATGGAGCGTATGTAGGCAAGCATAGACTTAATTATATAGTGTTTAGATCGGATGAGTGTTGAGGGACAGAAAAGACAAGGAGATCGGGACAAGAGAGTGCCTCTTAACCATCCTTTGGTCATTAATGAGCAGCGAACAATCCTTATTAGGGACCAAACCTATGGGGATGATTCGTCTGACAACAAAACATTGGTAGGATTTGGCTGTGAGGGCCCTACTCAAAGAGGTTTTCAACGTTAGGATCCTGAGGAATTCAAGTTGAAGGTAGATGTGTCTTCTTTTAATGGCAATTTAGGTATAGAGGACTTCTTGGATTGGATTGCAAAGATTGAGACATTCTTTGAGTACATAGGGATTCTTGAAGACCAATAAGTCAAACTTGTGGCTTATAGGTTGAAGAGAGAAGCATCGTCTTGGTGGGAGCAACTGCAGAATCAAAGACGTCGTTAAAAGAAGTAGCTTGTGAGGGCATGGTTGAGGATGAAATGTCTTCTCATGACTAGACTTTTGCCTCTTGATGATGAATAGTATTTATTCTCCCAGTTTCAATATTGTGTTCAGCGAGGTCGTACCGTTTATGAATAGCATGCAAAGCTTTTGCGTTTGTTATCTCGCAATAATGTGATAGAGATAGAGGGACAACTTGTTTCAAGGTTTCTTGATAGTTTGAGCTTGAATGTGCGGGACAAGATTGGTATTCAATCGGTTCTTACTTTGGTAAATGCTCATAATATAGTATCAAGGGTAGAGATGAGTTTGGTGAAAAAGAGAAATTTCCCCAGTAATGGAGCACAGAGGAACTTTGACTCAAACAGATCTAATGCTAGAGAGAGCTAGAGGGATAATCAAGAAACACGGGGTGCTAGATACCGCGAGGACAAGAGGCCAACAGTGGATGAATAAGTAGCTTCAAAAAAGTCCAATATAAGGCAACCACAACTTACTAACACAAAGACCCCTAATCTTTATGCAAAATTTATGGGGGATAAGTGTAATAGGTGTGGGAAGCCAGGACAATATTCTAATACTTGTCTTGACTGTCGACAAGAGAACTTGGTAGAGCATGAAGTGGATGATGATGAGGTAGAGGATTATATCTGTGGAGCTGAGTCTAAAGAAGATAATGGAGAAGAACTTGAGCCTACTACACTTGTGGTATTGAAGTTGTTGCTGTCACTCAAGAAGAAAGAGGAGACTTAACGACACAAGTTTTTTCAAACTAGGTGTTGAGTTTCTAATAAACTTCTTAATTTTATTATTGATAGTGACAGTTTTGCAAACATATTTCGGGATAGTTTGTGGAGAAATTAAAATTACCAGTTGAAAAACACCCTAAACCCTATACAATTGGTTGAATTAAAGAAGTTGAGTCGGTTAGGGTCATAGATCGTTGTAAGGTGCCTTTTACTATTGGCAAGATGATGTAGATACCATCTTTATGTGTAAGGACAATGTCTACAAATTTATAAAAGATGGTAAGAGGATTACTTTAGTTCCTATGACACTGAATGATCACTCAAAAGTTGTAGATAGGCTCGGTAGTAGTAGGAAAGTTTTTACTATTACTAGATTTGGATCAGAATTTATTACAGGCATTAAGGAGTCATAGGAGTTACTAGCTGTGATGGTAAAAGTATTTTATATGACTGAATCTAAGTCAGAGATTCTGGTGTATGTTTGTCAGTTATTGAATGAATTTGAAGACTTTTTGCCTGATGAATTTCTAGTTCGGCTACCTCCAATAAGAGAGATTCAATGTGCCATTGATCTAGTTCTTAGAGCAAGTTTAGCTAACCTACCACATTATCGGATGAATCCCAAAGAAAGTAAAATATTACAGTAGGTGTCTGATGAATTACTAGAAAAGGGATCCATTTTTGTGAGCATGAGCCCGTTTGCTGTACCTGCACTTTTGACTCCTAAGAAAGATGGTTCATTGCAGATGTGCATTGATAGTCGTGCTATCAACAAGATCACTATTCGTTACAGTTTTTCCATTTCGAGATTAGAAGACATGTTAGATTGCTTTTCTAGAACATGTGTCTACACCAAAATTGACCTGAAGAGCGAATACCATCACATACGTATTAGGCCTAGAGATGAATAGAATACTGCTTTTAAGACCAAGGAGGGATTATATGAGTGGTTGGTGATACCTTTTGGGCTATCTAATACACCCAATACTTTCATGTGACTAATGAATGAGATCTTGAAGCCGTTTATTAGTAAATTTATTGTGGTGTATTTGATGATATATTAATTTATGGTACTAATAAAGAAGAGTATCTTGAGCATTTGTGCCAAGTGCTTTGTGTTCTGCAGGAGAATAAATTATATATCAATATGAAGAATTGCAATATCATGACAATGAACATGGTATTCTTAGACTTTATTGTTCTTGCGGATGGTATTCGTGTGGATGAAGAAAATGTGAAGGCTATTCAAGAGTGGCCTAGGTCCCATAACATGTCAGATGTTCATACTTTCCATGGCCTAGCAACTTTTTATATGCGTTTCATCTGCAACTTTAGTTCAGTTGTGGCCCGTTTGACTGATTCTATGAAAAAGGGGAGATTCCAATAGGGTATTGAGTAAGAATAGAGTTTCAAGAAGATCAAGAAGAAGTTGACCACTGCACCATGCCTAGTCTTCCCAAGTTTTGACAAGTGGTTCTTAGTAGTGTGTGGATTGGAGTAGTGTTGTCTCAAGAGGAAATACCAGCAGCTTTCTTCAGCTAAGTGAAACCCGTCAAAAGTGGTCTACTTATGAGCAGTAATTTTATGTGGTTGTTCGTACTTTAAGGCATTGGGAGCACTATTTGATCCCAAATCAGTTTATGCTTTACACGAATCACCAAACTTTAAAGTATATCAATAGCCAAAAGCATATTAGCAAGATGCATGTTCGTTGGATCGCATATTTGCAGCAGTGTTCCTTTATTTTGAAGCGCAAAATTGGGCAACAAAATAAGGTGGCGGATGCGTTGAGTAGAAGAGCAACCTTGTTGGTGAACTTGAGCCATGAAGTCGTGAGATTTGAGATTCTCAAGGATCTTTATGCTTAGGATGATGACTTCAAAGAGGTGCGATACACATGTAAGATCAATGCAACACAACAAAGTTTTCATATCTTTGATGGGTATCTCTTCAAAGGTAAGTATTTTTGCATTTCTTGTATTTCTTTGCAAGAGATGTTAATCTGTGACTTGCATGGTGGAGGTCTTAGTAGACATTTGGGTATTAGCAAAATTATTTCTAGTCTAGATTTTCATTATTATTGGCCCCTTTTAAAGCGAGATGTTCGGAGTTCTGTACAAAGGTCTCATGTTTGTCAAGTTGCAAAGGGTTAGTTTCAAAATACTTGTTTGCGCACTCCTTTGCCTATTCCTGAGGGTATATGGGAAGGTTTATCTGTAGATTTCATGCTTGGACTATCTTGTATTCAACGAGGAATGGTTTTCATATTCATGGTAGTTAATAGGTTTTCTAAGATGGTACACTTCATTCCATGTAGGAAGAATTTAGATGCTTCACATATTACCCATTTGTTCTACCGTGAAATTGTTCGCCTGCATAGGGTGCCTAAGTCCATTACTTCAGACCAAGACATCAAATTCTTGAGCCATTTTTGGTTGACTTTATGGAAGATGTTTGACGCTTCTTTGAACTTTAGCAACACAGCAAATTCACAAACAAATGGTCAAACAGAGGTTGTCAATCGTAGTTTAGAAAATCTGGTGCATTGTATTTGTGGGGAACATCATAAATAATGGGATCATGCACTTCCTCAAGCAAAGTTTGTTTTCAATAACGCAGTTCACAGTTCTACTGGGAGATCTCCATTCTTAATTTTCTATGTGCAGTCTTCTAGATATGTTACGAATTTGGTGAAACTTCCTAACATTTTTAGACATAGTGTTGCTGCGTGGAACATGACTTAAGATGCGTAAGTTATTTAGGCAAAGGTAAAAACAAAATTGGAGGCAACTAATGCTAAATTCAAGGATATGGCAGATAAGCATTGCTGTGATATGGTATTTGAAGTTAGAGAAGATGTGATGATTTTTCTGTGCAATGAGAGATTTCCTATTGGCAAATGCCACAAGTTGCAACCAAGAAAGTAAGGGCCTTACAAAGATTCTTTAGTGAATAAATCCAAATGCAGATGTGGTTAACTTACCTAATTTTTTGAAAACTTCAAGAACTTTTAATGTCACGAATCTTTCATTGTGTCATCCTCCTTCCGATGTTATGTTGTATCTAGATTTTCAAGATAACTCGATGGCGAGTTCTTCTCGAATGGGAGGGACTGATGTTGATACGAAATGCGATCTAACCAATACTCAAGGTTGGATGATGAAAAACTCGACCCCTCTAACCCTCGGGATGGCAAATCTTGATACGATCTCAACTCACGATCTAACAAGTTAGCGAACCAAGTTTGAAGATAGATGGCGCCACAAGCCAAGGTAATTACTTAGATTGATAAGTCTAGAACACCTAGAGAATTCCTAAGGTATTTAAAGAAAACCTTCTAAGAAGCCAAAGAGGGAAAACTCTCAATTTTTATCGTGATCTCTAAAAAAAAAACTCCCCTTTTGTCTTACAATAGAGTCCCTATTTATAGCTAGAAAAACAATGCTTAAATGTCTAAAGACTCTTGCTTAAAGTTCTAAGCTATTACAACTTGAAAACAAAAAAACATAAAAGAAATCGTAAAAGCCAGCTATTATTTTGGATGTGAATCGCGCAACGAACCGCGGGAGAGTGGTCCGTGGGTTGTTTCACGGTTGTGTTGAAGAGAGTTTCTAGACACGAATCGCGGGAGAAACTGCGTGATAGGATATCTGCGGTTCATGACGCGATTGCTCTCGTGGCTTGATCAAAGTTTCTAGACGTGAACCACGGATGGACCCGCGGGAAGATCATCCGCGGTTAGTTCCGCAGTTTCTCTCTTGTCATCAATACTTGTATTTTGGTCGTCTTGTTCCACTTGAATGATTGTGCATTCCTTTGTTCCTTCCTTAGACACTTTTTTGATGGTTTTTGAGACACCCAATTATTCTTGGATTGTACGAATGAATATTTGCAGCGCGTTTTAGAATTCTTTAGTCTGAACTCTTGTTATTGGTCCACTAGGCACCCTAGCTCCATCGCTTTGATTGTCATGAGTGATCACTATATCCTTATCATTCTCCTTTTCTTGAAAAGGATTTTTTCTCAAATCAAACTCGTCACCTACAGGAAAAGGATTTAAATCAAACACATTAAGTGTGGCACTAACTCCATATTCACCGGGAAGTGCAAGTTTGTATGCATTGTCGTTGATATGCTCCACAACTTGAAATGATCCATCTCCATGTGGAAGTAACTTGTTGCACCGTTGAAGAGGAAACCTCTCTTTCCTCATGTGCAACCACACCCAATTGCCCGATGCAAAAACTATTTTGTGCCAACCCTTGTTGGCTTGCTTCATGTATTACTTTGTGTGCTTCTTGATGTTCATACGTACTTTCTCATGCAATTGTCTCACAAACTCAGTCTTTTTCTTACCATCTAAATTCAAATGCTCAACAACAGGTAAAGGAGACAAATCCAAAGGGGTTAGTGAGTTAAACCCATACACAATTTCAAATGGTGAACAATGAGTGGTAGAGTGTACGATTCTATTGTATGCAAACTCTACATGAGATAGACATTCTTCCCAAGATTTAATGTTCTTTTTTAATGATTGCACACAATAATGTAACTAAAATTCTATTAACGACTTCTGTTTGATCATTGATTTGAGGGTGATTAGAAGTAGAAAACAACAACTTAGTGCCCAATTTAGCCCATAAAATCTTCCAAAAGTACTTAAAAAATTTCAAATTCCTATCGGATACAATAGTCCTAGGCATTCCATGCAACCTAACAATTTCTTTAAAGAACAAATAAGCTACAACGGAAGTATCATCGGTTTTGTGACAAGCAATGAACTGCGCCATCTTAAAAAACCTATCAACAACAACAAAGATGGAATCATTATCCCTTTTTATCCTAGGTAATCCAAGTATAAAATTCATAGAAAGATTTACCCATGATTCCTTAGGAATAGGTAATGGAGTATATAAACTGTGGAGTTGGACCTTGGACTTAGCTTATCGGCACATCACACATCTTTTTACCAATTTCTCAACGTTCCTCCTCATGCGTGCCCAATAGTAAGTGCTCTTGTAAGATCCCAAGAGTTTTTGTAATACCGAAATATCACATCAATCCTCCTCTATGTGATTCCCTAATAAGCAATTCTCTTAAAGAGCAATTAGGAATACATAATTTGTCTAAGTACCATAGATAACCATTAGAAATGCAGTATCTTCCGTTAGCCATCTTCTTGCATTTTTCATAAATGACACTAAATTCATTGTCATTAATATAAAATCTTTAATCATTTCAAAACCAAGTAGCTTAGCATCAAGTGTAGTGATCAAAGTGTACTTTCGAGATAGTACGTCAGCTACCACATTACTCTTACCGGATTTGTATTTAATAACATAGGTAAAGGATTCCACAAAGGTTACCCATCGGGTATATCGTTTGCTCAACTTGTTTTGCCCCTTAAGGTGCTTCAAAGATTTATGGTCGATGTGGATAACGAACCCTTTGGGCCTCAAATAGTGTTGCCGCGTCTCTATAGCACGAACAAACGCATACAATTCTTTATTATAGGTGGGGTAGTTCAATGTGGCACCATTGAGTTTTTCACTAAAATATGCGATTGGTTTGCTCTCTTGCATCAATACGGCACCAATCCCTATACTTGAAACATCACACTCAATTTCAAAAGTCCTCTCAAAGTTAGGTAAAGATAATAAAGGTACATGTATGAGTTTGTCTTTGAGTGAACTAAAGGCTTTTTCTTGAGTTTCTCTCCAATGAAATTTCTCATTCTTCTTGATAATAGTGGTCAATGGGGCGGCTGTCGTGCTAAAATCTTTAACAAATCACCGGTAGAAGCTAGCAAGACCAAGAAAGCTCCTCACTTCTCTAATGGATTTCAGAGTTGGCCATTCTTGAATTGTCTTCACTTTGCTTTCATCCACATATATATCCTGTGAACTCACAACAAATTCTAAAAACACAAGTTGATTAGTGTAAAAAGTGCACTTCTTGCTATCAGCATAAAGCCTCTCTCTTCGAAGTACTTCAAGAACCTCTCTCAAATGATTCACATGGTCTAAAAGATTCCTACTATAAATCAAGATGTCATCAAATTACACAATCATAAATCTTCCTAAAAATGAGCATAATGTATGGTTCATCAACTTAATGAAAGTATTAGGGGTATTAATTAACCCAAATGGCATGACCAACCATTCATACAATCCATGTTTAGTTTTGAATGCAATTTTCCATTCATCCCCCCTTTAATCCTAATTTGGTAATACCTACTCTTAAGATCAATTTTTGAAAAGATTATGGTACCACACAACTCATCAAGCATGTCATCTAATCGAGAAATGGGATGACAATACTTTACCGTAATGGAGTCAACGACTTTACAATCGGTGCACATCCTCTACGTTTCATTTTTTTTGGGCATAAGGATGATCGGAACGGTGCATGGACTCAAACTCTCCCGAGCCCATCCTTTTTCTAGTAGCTCTTCCACTTATCTTTGAAGCTCCTTGGTTTCTTTGGAATTGTTTCGATAAGAGGGTCTATTGAGCAAGGATGCTCCGGGGACAAGATCTATTTGATGTTCAATTCCTCGAACAAGCAGTAGTCCACATGGCACTTCCTTGGGGAAGACATATTCGTAGTCCTACAAGAGAGAAACAATAATACTAGACAAAGACAGGTCACGATCATTAGTAGCAAATAATGCCTCTTTACACAAGAGTATAAATAGAGGCTGGTGAGATAGACATGCTTTCCTCATTTTATTAGCTTTTAAGAAAATGTTTTGTTTTCTCTCTTGTTTTTCTTCTATGGCCGATTCAATATTTACCTTTTTTTCTCACTCTTCTCGGCCTTTGGAATTTTCATAGCTTGCTCTTTCTTTTTTTTGTCATTTTCTCCCTCACTCTCCTTTTGCAATGCCACTTGATCCTCATACACTTGCTTAGGAGTAAGTGAAGCAAGTGTAATCTTCCTATTGTTATGCAGGAAGAAGTACTTGTTGGAGTATCCATCATAATTAATCTTCTTATCAAATTTCTATAGTCTCCCAAATAACAAATGGATAGCTTACATAGGTATAACATCACAAAGTACCTCGTTTTCATACCTTCCAACCCTGAATTGTACAAGGACTTGCCTAGAGATCCTTACCTCACCACTATTGTTGAGCCATTGAAGCTTGTAGGGCTTAGGATGTTCCTTGGTAGGCAAAGCTAATTTCTCTACCATCAAAGCACTAGCAACATTAGCACAACTACCCGTATCAATAATGAGGATACACACCTTGTCTCGGATGTTACAATGGGTGTAAAAGATATTCTCACGTTGAAACTCATCCTCCTTGAATTGGGTGGTCAAGGCTCTTTTGCCTACCAATCCCACATGATCATTGGTGGGGACTTCTTCTCCAGATTCTTCATCACTTTCCTCCATCAAAGGTGGCATTCCTTCATACTCCTTTTTATCATCTATGATGACTTCACTATTAGTCAATGTGATCATAGTTCGTTTGTTTAGGCATTAGGAAGTAATGTGCCCAACTTCAAGGCATTTGAAACACTTGATGTCTCGGTTGCATGTTTTATTTGGGTCATGAGAGGCTTGCCCTTTACCCTGTACTCTTGCTTGGTTGTTCATAGACTTTGGAGAGGGAGTAGAAAAAGTGGCTCGTTCCTCACTCTTTTGTTGAGCTGGCCTAACATAGGGGGATTGGGAATTGGAACTAGATCTTCCTTGGCCTCTCTTTTTGAGTCTTTTCTCAATCTTCTCGGCTTTGTCTACCATCTTCTCCATAACCATGTAGTGTTGTAGCTCCAATAATTTGGCTATCTCAGCCCTTAACCCATTCAAGAACCTAGTCATAGTAGCCTCAAGATCTTCTGCTATATCGGCACGTAACATTAATATCTTTATTTCCTTGTAATAATTTTCGACACTACGGTTACCTTGAGTTAAGGTTTGCAACTTTTGACACAAGTCTCGGTGGTAGTAGCTAGGAACAAAACATTTCCTCATAGCCGTTTTTAATTCATCCCAAGTGCAGATTAGTGGCTCTCTATGCCTCCTCCTATCTGTAGCCAATTGATCCCACCACATAATAGCATAATCCGTAAAATCAATGACGACTAGTTTACCTTTTGCTCTTCGGAGTAGGAATTGCAATCGAAGATCATCTCTATTTTCTTCTCCCACTCAAAGTATGCTTTAGGATCTGACTTATCTTGAAAGGTGAGAATTTTCATCTTGATCCCCCTAATGTCGTCTCCTCCTTGATCATTGTCACGCCTCCCACGTCTAGGCCTCCTCACAAGTTCTTCTTCTTCATAGTAATATTCATCTGACTCATATCTTGGGATCCCACTTCGCCTATTCCGGAGTTGGCTTTGGGAACTATCCAAGTGGTCAAGGCATTCGTGAAGGGGCTCTAAGGCACGATCTAACATGCCTTGGAACTCGGCTCTCATCGCCTCAGTCAAGAGTCGAACATCGATTGATGGAGGAGTTCCACCTTCCCTAGACATGTTTTTCTTTCAAGCAACCTGTAAGAAAAATGTTAGTAATAAAAGAAGACCTCATTCACTCGTTCTCACTAGATGTTCCCTCACTCTCGTGTATTACGTAATCATTTTAATGCGCTCACCACTCCTCAATTGGCCTCTGTCTGCTCCCCTTTGAAGAGTTAGGATTCCTCCAAAGGTACTCAAACACTCACCAATGTCAAGAATTCATCCACGTGTGGCATGAATTTGGAAGAAGATACCAAGAGAATGAGAATAGGTAGGAGAGTGAATAAGAAGCTAAGAACAAGGAAATACGAGTTGGAATTTTTATCAAGCACAAAGAAAGCATTAAGAAAACACAAGAATTTGACTCAAAAATGAATTAAATAAGACCCTAACCCCAATATAATGATATTTGAATAAATTTTGCTAGGATAAAGGATTATAATCCACTTTTTTCCTCCTTAAGAATCAACAATCAATGATTTTCCTTTTGCTTTTCCACTTCAATATTTCTTCTTCTTCTTCCTTTTTTTTTTTTCAATAGCAGAAATTAACACATAGACCAACCAACACAAACAAAACTTGAACAAATTCACTCAGATGAACAGTAACCCCGAGTGAACAGTACTTTGGCATGAACAGTAAGCTACTGTAACAGTGAACAATGACGATCTAAATATATATATATATATATATATTTTTTTTTTTAACCTTCACTTTTCTTCAACTATTTCTTTTGTCCCAAACAACCAATCTTCAATAACCCACAAGAAGGTAAGACCTTTTGAAACCAAATAGCAAAACAATGCAAAATTAGGATGAAACCCTTAACTTGTTAAAATTAGGATTTTTGAAGATCCATGAAGAAAACTCAATAAAATCACAAGCGATGGACAAAGGCTGTGACTTTTAGATATTTTAGACTCAAAGAAACAAAACCCAATACAAAGAAATGTTAAGACTCAATCTTTTAGATTTTGGACTAAAGAGAACAAAAGGAAGCAAGAACAAGGAGAAAACCAAGGCAGGAATTTTTCTAAGAACTAAAAGAAACAAGAAAAACACAAAAATTAAAAGGATATAACCTAGGTAAAGGCACTAGCTCTGATACCAAATGATACGAAATGCGATCTAGCCAATACTCAAGCTTGGATGATGAAGAACTCGACCCCTCTAACCCTCGGGATGGCAAACCTTGATACGATCTCAACCCATGATCCAACAAGTTAGCAAACCAAGTTTGAAGATAGATGGCACCACAAGCCAAGGTGATTACTTGGATTGATAAGCCTAGAATATCTAAAGAATTCCTAAGATATTCAAAGAGAAGCTTCCAAGAAGCCAAAGAGGGAAAACTCTCAATTTTTATCGTGATCTCCAAAAAAAAACTCCCCTTTTGTCTTACAATAGAGTCCCTATTTATAGCTAGAAAAACAATGCTTAAATGTCTAAAGACTCTTGCTTAAAGTTCTAAGCTATTACAACTTGAAAACAAAAAAACATAAAAGAAATCGTAAAAGCCAGCTATTATTTTGGATGCGAATCGCGCAACGAACCGCGGGAGAGTGGTCCGTGGGTTGTTTCACGGTTGTGTTGAAGAGAGTTTCTGGACACAAACCGTGGGAGAAACCACGCGATAGGGTATCCGCGGTTCATGACGCGGTTGCTCTCGTGGCTTGATCAAAAGTTTCTGGACGTGAACCGCAGATGGACCCACGGGAAGATCATCTGCGGTTTGTTCCGTGGTTTCTCTCCTGTCATCAACATTTGTCTTTTGGTCGCCTTGTTCCACTTGAATGATTGTACATCCCTTTGTTCATTCCTTAGACACTTCTTCGATGGTTTTTGAGGCACCCACTTGTTCTTGGATTGCACGAATAAATACTTGCAGCGTGTTTTGGAATTCCTTAGCCCAAGCTCTTGTTATTGGTCCACTAGGCACCCTAGATCTTCTGCTTTGATTGTCATGAGTGATTACTATGTCCTCATCAGATGTGGAACAAGTAGCAAATGAATACTTGGGAAAATTAGAGCATAGAAAAAGGAAGAAAAAGTTTGGCAGAAAATAGCATAATTGGATAGTTACAGTTGTGGATAGAAGACTTTATTCATTAGAGCGTGCTCACGCCTTATGTTGATTTCTATAGCTAATTGATCAAAAGACTTCTTTTAATATAGCATGACCACGCTTTATATCAAGAAGTCTACTGCTAAAAAATTGGGATTTAGTGATTTTTTGCAATTTTTCTTATTTTTTTTGCTATTTTTCTTTCTTTTGTCTTAGGAAATTAATTTAGCCTATAAATAGGCATATCCTAGGGTTCTTTTATCAATCTTTTATCAGCTTATTCATAATAAATTTTGTTTTTAGCAATTTCTTTCAATTTTCTTGAGATTTTGAGAAACTATTGAATCTTTTCGGAGTTAAATCGTGAATCTTTTTCTTTATTTTTTTTGGGATTGTTCGTGAAAGAATTCCTTAAATCACGCTTCTGTGTCATTTGATATGCGTTTTGCTTTGTCAACTCAACACGAGAAGTTGATAATTGATGATCTTTGGCTACTTAGCCTGAAAACACGTTTGGTGAACATTAACTGGAGAACAAAAAGACGGACACTAAGTCACCAACTATAATAACAACGATATTGGTACTTCACTTCTAATTTATTTGCCATTTTCTTCTCTCTTTTAATAACAATGAGAGATTAGTTCTTTTACTATGTGATTAGTGTTGTATTTTATTGCATATTTTGGTTACCTAATCTACCCTCATCTCTATCTTAATTCAATGGATTCATTTTCATTTGATTCTGTTAATTTACTTGACTTTGGAACAGTTTTATTTACTTAGGTGTTGAGGAATATCTATTATCTTTAAAAATAGCTTCCGTAGATTCAGTTATGTTGTTAGCTGAAATTGAATCATTAGGTTCAATTGCTATGAACCTATAAGCTTTGTTATTGTGTGCTTATCCGAAGAAACTGCACTCAACACCTCTTTCTCCAAATTTCCTTTTTTAGGTTTTGGGAGTTTTGCAATAACCCTACAACTCTAAACTCTCAAGTAGTTGAGATTAGGCTTCCTTTTATTCCAAAGTTCACAAGGGGCGATATAAATCATTTTATTAGGAACTTTATATAAAGCTTCACCGCAACATTTTTGGCTTAAGCCAGAATTTGACAAAAGTGCATTAACCACTTCTGTTGATGCACGATTTTTCTTTTCGATTACACCATTTTGTTGTCATATATAAGAAGAAATAACTTCAAGTTTAATCCCAATTGATCAAATTAAGTAACATCATAAATTTTTCCTTCTCTATCAGACTTTATGTAGTTTACAAATGATTCATGATGAAGTTCTACTTCACTCTTTTGCACTTTGAATTTATGCATCATTGTTTGAATGTAGCAAATAAACATAACAATATCTAGAAAAATCCTCCTAAAAATGGTGTACCCTGCAAATCACATACATCACTATGAATCTAGTCCAAAACTTTAAAGTCCTTTCAACTTTAGGATATGGACTTCTTGTTATTATTGTTCACATACATGCATTACATTTTCCTTAATTTTTGTTCAATATGGCAACAAATGAAAGTTTCATCATTTCATGCATTTGTTTATATTTAACATGACAATGTCTATTATGCCATAACCAAAAGATGACTCAATCATAGAAGCAGAAAATTCATTTTTATTATACATAGCTGGTACATTTAATTTGAACATCCTTTCACAAAGATAACCTTGTTGACAAACATACCACTATTGGACAAGATAAACTTATTGGCCTAAAAAACAAGTCTAAAATTAAACTTGTTTAGAGAACTACCCGACACTAAGCTCTTCCTATCTTTTTATACAAAGAGTACTTTAGTCAAAGTTACAACATTTGTGGAAGTGAACTTTGATTCTACTTCACAACTCCATTGACTAGAATTGTAGTAGAATTTCTTGTGTAGACAATAGTGCTTTCTTCCACCAATTTCATAGACTTGAAAAACTTCTTGTTGTTGCAAATATGTTGTGTAGCACCCGAATCAATCCACTAAGCAAAATCATCTGCAACTAAGATGATTTAAGAAATCATAATGATGCGCGACGGACGAGCGTGAAGCCTAGGACGCCTTGAAGATACAAGAAAACCAATTCAATTTTCTTGATCTCTTCGTAACCTGTCGAAGAATCCAAGAACAACTTGAATTGGGGCACTTTGAATACCACCAACGATCATTGGTTCTCCTTGTAAGATGCAACCTAGACTCCTACCCAACTTGTGGAATAGACACCTAGTTGACGATTTCACAAGACGAAGAGCAAACCCTTTTGGAAGAACACTAAGCAGAGGGGTTTGGTCACCACGGGATCACCCCGATAAGACCAAAGACGGTTCTAATCCAAGAACCCAAGAAGCACTCAGAGAGAGCTCTCAAAAAAACACACGTTGTTTTTCAATGAACAATAATCTATCTCATTAACAAATGAAATCAGCCCTTAAATAGGCATAAGTTGCATATTACAAATATGGAAAGAAAATCACTAGTAAAACCCTGACCAAACTCAAACACTAGTTGTAACTTGTCACGTCTAATACTACTAATAAAAAGTTACAACTCATAAATTAAGTAAGACAATAAATCAAACGCGCAAACAGATTCTGGTGAAGGCCGTGGCCAAGGCCGTGATGTGGCCTTCCTCGCGGCCTCGATCAGAGGCTTCATTCCACTCAGCTCGTCCAAAACAACTTTCTGACGAAGGCCGTGACCAAGGCCATGGTGCGGCTTGAGACGCGTCCTTGGTCAGAAGGTACGATTCTCCACCTTTTGGCTTGGTTTAGACAATTTGTTTATTCTTCTTTGATCCTCCATCAAGCTAAACATTGATAATCATCTTAACTCAGCCTTCTTTGTACTCACTCTTGATCCATAACCAATACATAAGCCTTGAATAGCAACCTTGCGCGTTTACTCCAATGACAATCAAATTCTCTTTAAGTGTAAAACATGTTAAGTGATAATCAAATCCATTCTTAGCTTGCTTAACTTGCGTAGGCATCCCTGGATTCGTATCACATAACCTCCAGATTTTTGCTTGTATTGCTGGAAGTTCTTAAGAATTCTATATTCGGACTTGTAGTGTTCTTCCTTTTTGTAGTAGAGGCCCTTGCGTTTTATCTTTTTCTTGTTGGGCTTAGCTTGTATTGTTTGCCTTTCTTCTGTTCTTGGGATTTGCTTGTTTGTCTCTCTTCTATCACATGCACTATGGTGGAGTCTTTGTTCTTCTTAAGGATTTGTAGATCCTTCTTTTCCTATGCAAATTTCCTCTTCTAGTCAATGAGATTTAGTAGGAGTCTTTAGAAAGATATCCTCCTTTTTATGTTTGACGTCTCTCTTGAATTCTTTCCAAGATGCTGGTAATTTATCTATTATGGAATATATGACTATAGTTTCATCCAAGTGCAAATTGTATTGTGTGAAGTGATTGAGAAACCTTTCTATCTCAGTGAATTGTTCCATAATAGGCTTATTATCTATTATAATTCAAAAAAAGAGAAAAAAAATTCTTCCTTGTTGCATCTTCTTGCGTGTAGTTAGACTCTAATGGGTCCTCTAGCTAGTTCCTTGGCGGTAGATGCCTTGTTGTAATTAGGTATAAATATATGCCTTAAATATTTAACAAACTACACTGATAAACCAAGTAATAAATACCTCATTTTTCGTATTACTGCAAGCACATAGGTCGCATGGTAGTCATAATAACAAGGTCGATCCCATAGAGACAGGACAAACTACTAAGGCTATTTTACTTTTCTTATTATTTAGACCAATCCAACAGCATAAGAAAATACTTAAATCAACTAAATTCAACTACTAAAAGTAAGCAAAAAAAAGACAGCATCTTGAGAAGAATTTATATGCAATTGACTTAGGTTTTAGGATCTAGTAATGAATAATGAAATGCATTTGATTGGATTATCATAAACTATTATTGATGTCTCATTTGGACACCAATCCCAATTGTACTTAAACCCTACTCTCGTGGTTAATTAACGACTACCAAATTGTAAGATAATAAAAAAGGTAACGCAGTAGAAAAATAAAATTTTATTACCTTAGCCATGGATATCTTTAATATATATATATATATATATATATGATAACAATGGGGCTTACACAATAATTACCTCAATTACAGAAGATTTCTATACTTCAATAGGCTTAGATCTTTTGATGAAAAGGTAGGTCTATCATGAAAGCCTTCAAAGTGTCGAGTCTCTAATGATATTCACACGAATAAATCTTGTGGGAACCTCTAAGGCTTGCTTGTTTTGACTTTTGAGTACTAGCTCTCTTGACTTATTTAGAGAACACAAGAGAAGATGAAATCCTAACAATTAAGGAAGAGAAAGAGGGAGGTGGAACTAGTAGTAGGGTGGCGGCACCTTGCAATTTTTCTCTCTAGAATTTAGTCTTCTGTTGCAATAATAATCAAGAGTCAAAGCATGAATATATTTATAGTAGTAGTATTTTGGTCTTTAAAGAATATTAGGTAATTGGAAATCAAGAAGGTTTAGGAAGCTTACCTTAAACTAATCCTTTTTCTTTAGGAATCCTATTTCTTGAGAAAACCAAATAGCTTCTTTGTTTCTTTTAAGAACATAATTTCTTGCAAGACTTATAATATTTCTAAATAAAAAGATTCCGGTTACTCGGCAACTAGTCCCATGGGAATATAGCTCATCAATATCCTTATTCACAAAATAAACATACACCTACATATAACCTGCTTCATTTCCTCTTAATATCAAGACTAATCATAAGAAGTCAATCAAATTTCACCAGAAAATTGCAACTCACATATTTATAAAACCTAGAAAGATTAATCAACACTTAAAAATTTTTCAAAAATATCAAATATTCATCAATTAGATAATCTATAGTATCATTATTGCACTTAACACATATCAAATATCCATTCTAAGCAAAAATAGTCATAAAATATTTCAGCCATTGTTCAAGAAAATTTTCACACTCAATCACATTCAATTATTTACCAAACTCCACACTTAAGATCAATATTGTCTTTAAAGTTGTACAAATAAAAATTTAGGGGAAACAAAATAATAAAGAGGATTGAAAATGAAATTCCCTTGACCATCAGTATAAATTCCTGCAAAATTGAGTGTTTCATTGCTCAATTATTCTCGAGACATCTTCTCCTATAAAAGGAAAATAAAACTATAAAGAAAAGGGTTACTTTATTCAGTAAATTACTATTACCAATAAACACCACCAATAAATCCCAACGTGAAAGCAGTAAACTTAATTGACTACACAACCTTCAATACTCAACATTGACACACATAAATACATAAAACAAAACAATAATAAACCAAGCCAATCAGGGTGCTTGCCGGTAAGCTCTCCAAGTAGCCAACTCATCTTCAATGGAGTCAGTGCTCTCATTTATGGAAATGACTCATCCCTCCAATTGCTTAAAAGTTGTCCTAATGCCTCGAACCTCCTCTATCATAATCTACATCATGTCTCGCATAAGAGGTTGCTGAGACTGCTGTGAAGCACCTATATCTTATCTCTATTTCTTCATTGTTTGCCTTTGTTCCTCCTTATGTGAAGCACCTACTTCTCATCTCTATTTCTTCGTCTTTTGCCTCTATTCCTCCTTGTGCTTGTTGTTGTTACACTTTAAGTGATCTATTGTATGCTATCCTTGAGATCATCAATGTCTGAATATCCTTAAAGGAATGATACAGCCCTGAGTTCACACTTGCAACTCAATACCAAAATGCTCAAATGGTAAAGTCAGTAGACGTGCATAAGGGAATGCAAATGGAGGCCCCTCATTTATTACTCCAAGAATCTCAGTCAACAATTCTTGAGTAACAACCATATTAACCCCTTTTACATAACTTTCAATCACATTAAAGCCGAACCTATCATTTTTATTGATATTAGCATAAAACTGCCTAATTAAATTAGGATAATAAGCAATAGGTCAAGATAACATGCGGTCTAACCTAATTGTGCAAAAGCATCACAAAAGTGGTATTGTGCCTCTAAGTTATGATTCATATTTACTTTAATCAAAACAATACTATGTATTCTTTCCAAATGCCATCATTCATTGTTAGCACTAAGAAATAAGAAATTATCAAAATGTAGATGTGGTCTACTATTGCTATCGATTTCTCGAGTTCTTTTTCGTGAACCACCTGAAGCACTAGTGTTTCTTCATGGAGGCATTATGATTCACTAAATCAAACAACAAATATCACAATTGAAATCCAGGCACTCAAATTAACTAGTTCAAATATTACACCTCTTACACAATCCTTTGTAACTCACAACTATTTCACCAAATATAATCACCAAAAAATAACTAGAGACTCATACATGGACAAATAGAAATTTGTAGCCAAAAATAGCACAAAAAAGATATATATACAATCACCAAAAACACATATTAAAGATAGTAAAATTTTCAACCATAAAATAAGAATAAAAATGAAAGCCCAAGTTGTGACTCACCAATCTTCCCAAGGGATAATGGATATGATGAGAGTTGATGAAGCCCAAACCTTGAATTAGTGGGTCTGTGGGGTATGTGAGATTGAGATGAAATTGTAGAGAGAAGGTAGAGAGAAAAGGAGAGAAGAGAATAGAGAGAATAGAGAGAGGAAATAAAATAGGGTTTATAAGTTTATGAGAGAAACCAAAGAAACAGGCCCCTATTTTATTTTCCATTCTCGATCATGACTTGTACTAATGTTTGTGCCTATATTGGCACCAGTCTTGTTCTGTCCAATTCACCTCTTCTTGCTTTTTGCTTGCTAGTTCACCCAAATGTAACTAGCGATTAGACCGGTTTGTAAATCGGCGCTAGTTTTGGCACCTTTTTTTTTTTTTAGTCTTAAACAATGTAGACAAATGCATAATGACTAGCTAAATGAATGAAGAAGCAATTGTACATAATATAAGGCAAAAAATGCATAAATGTCATTTTGTAAAGTGTTTAACAAAATTGTAGATTCATTAAGATCTAGAGGGCATTTCAGTTCCTTACGCTGCTCGAGTGAGAGAGACAAGGTTACGCACTAGGTAGCACATTGCATCTAGTTCGGGTACAGAGGCGACAATGGATGCTAACCTAGCTACCCAACCCAGCAGGTTAGGGGCGGACCAACCATAGGTTTGAATCCTGCCACCCTTCTTTCATAAGTAAATAATCTGCAACTCCATTGAAACTTTACAACTTTACCATCTATGATTTTCATCCTTTATAGGCACAATCTCAATGCCTATGAGCATAAATATGTACAATATATGAAAAACGAAAACAAATATATGCACCTACTCACACATAATTAAGCGAAGTCTTTTAAAGTCAAATCCTCAAGACTTGTAGGCTTCATCCAAGAGACTCTCAACAGCTCTACAAAATGACTTTTTCCAATAGGAAGGCATTTCGGTTTCCCTACTTTACCCTTCCTTAATGAAAGACAATCCATCTGTATTTTTGTATTACAGCATCTGGGATTTCCATTGACATTTGCCATTGTTGCAATGCATGCAATTTCAGCATTTTAACATAGGCCTAGCCTCTTAGCTCTTCTTTTTTTGGCCGGAGTGCTTCGACCACAAAGAGATGTCACTTGCTCCTCTTGGAGTTAGGCATTCCTCACCACCTTTGCATATGATATGATTAGCATCCAAATATTAGGTGGCATACCTATTTTGCTTAGACAAACATGGAAAAACTAATAACCTATTATCTACATGTATTCTCCCTAGTTTTTTAACATGTGCTTGTCACACAAATGAATGCAAATACTTACGAGATACAGATAAACTTAAAGTGAACTAACAAATAAATACAAACTCAAAATAGTTAAATAAAAATAAATAAACATGAAATGAAAATATAAAAACAAACAACACTACATATTACCTCAAACTTGATCACACTATTGTAGAATTTCCGATAAAGGATTGGTTTTACCTATAGGACTTCTCTTGACTACCTATATGGGTTTAGGTCACCACACTTTCCCATATCTACCACATTCTTGGCCACTCGCCTTGCTTTTTTTCCCATTTTTCTTCTACTTCTTCTTCTGTCTAGGGATTTGTCCCGTTCTTTTCCCTGAACCTCCAATTATTCTACATCTCTTATATGGCCTTTGCGCATCCAAATAATCAGCAGTCTCTTTTACTTCTGCAATTTTCTACTTATGTATCCTTGCACCAAAGAAAACAAGCTTCAAGAGTATCGCAATCATAATTGACTGGATTGCACTTTTGAATTAACTCATCAAAGATATCCCAAGCATAAACTGCATCAGTTAAGGAGGAGTTTCTCACTACATCATTCAAATCAAGCTCAACTTTCTCCTCTCCTATTTGGAACTTGAGTTTTCCATTTTTAACATCTATGTTTTTTTTTCCTGCTATAGCTAAGAAAGGACGACCAAAAATTATGGGCACGCTAACATCCTCCTTCATGTCTAACACTACAAACTCTACCGGGATTATGAACTTATCTACCTTGACTAGTACATTTTCTAAAACTCCCCAAGGATGCCTAATAGACCTATCTACTGATTGCAGAGTAATTTTAGTCCACTTTCATTTAACCCAAGTTGTTTAGCAATTGATAATGGAATCAATGACACATTTGCACCTAAGTCATATAAAGCTTTTGAAAACTCTACATTACTATAGCACAAGGTACAGAAAAGCTACCTTGGGTCCTTTAGTTTTGGTGGAAGGTTGTTCAGAATACATGCGTTGTACTCTTTAGCCAAAGCTATTACCTTATTTTCCACAAGCTTCCTTTTTCTTGACATGATTTCCTTCAGAAAATTGGCATACGAGAGGATCTACATAATAACATCAATGAAAGGTAAGTTAATATGTAAATTTTTTAAAATATTGACAAGTTTCTGAAATTCAAAGTCCTCCTTAGCCTTTATAATTCAATGAGAAAACAACATAGGTGGAACATAAGGTTTCACAAGTGGACTTGCTTCCTTTTCTTTCAACTTTGTTTTCCTTGATCATCTTTCTCTTGTTCATTAGCTTTTCCATCTCTTTCACCTTCTCGTTCTTGACTCCCTATTGTTGGTTCTTTTAACTGAGTCCCACTGCAAAGTATGAGTGCTTTTGCCTGTTCTCTTGGATTCACTTCAAGTTAATTGGACAATTCACCTCTATTCCCATTCTTGATAGCTTCTACCAATTTTCCAATCTCCATATCAAAATTCCTCGACACTATGCTCATTCTTTTATCGAACTCTTGAATCTGCTCACTTGTAGATTGAGACAACTTCCCAATTGCAATTTTTTGGTCTGGCTTGGCTTCTATTTTTGTTTGGTTGAAAACCTGGAGGATGATAATTTTTGGGGTGGCTTGTTAAAGTTGTTGACATATTGTACCTATTCATTGTTAAAACTAGGGGTGGGCAAAAAAACTCGTCGACCCGAAAATTCCCCTGATTCAAACTGACCCAATCTTAAAAATAGGATACTCAAATGGTCTTTCTCTCAGTGGGGCAAATGAGGGTTGAGTACCCACAAATTTAGTATCAGATATGGATCAGAAAAATAAAAACCAACAGGTAACCAACCCTACCCGAGAGTATATTATATAAATATTAAAAGTGAATGGACTGGACGTCCGTTACCTTGTTCACATACTCTTTGCAATTAACAAGTGTTCCGCTTCGCCTTTTACTTTCCATTTTGACTTCTTTTTTAGTCTTAACTAATTTTACTGCACATATACCTTGGTAGAACATTAGTATATATTGTTCTTACTTTGTTAATCATTAGAAACCAAGATGAATTGAGACTACAGAGTCTACAATTTGCCTATAAGCCTTCAATTAGTAACATGAATTAGTGGACATTTATGATTGTTTAGGGAATTAGAGAAATTAGAATTTCTGAAGGCCTTGGTGTATAGTTTTGTGCTTTTGCCACTACAAATTTTAATCATAAGGAAAAAATAGGAATGGGTATCCTGTGACCTGTCCCTATTTATTGGATAACAGAGGATTGGGTACCCGAGAGCATTAGCGTCGGGTTAAGGTCAAAAAATTGGTGAGTCGGCAGGTTAGGGTCGGGTCAGCCAAATCCCTTTAGGGACGGATACTCGACCCGTGCCCACTTCAAATTAAAACACATGTTAGTGTTATGTTTAGCACTACACATATTACAACAAGGAATACTTACTCGATATGTTTGTCCTATATCATATTGCATGTCAATTTTCTTAGATAAAGCATCTAGTTTAGTTGTTAACATACTGAGTGTATCAATTTTTAGCATGCCTACTAATACGAATCCTGTGGCCATGATTCCTATCATTCAAGTTTCACCAATGAATAGCATCATCTTGTGCAAATCGAAGGTTTCAACATGGTCAAAACATGGCAAGGAAGCATGGAAGATGGCTTACTTAGCATCCACTGAAGGGGCCAAAGGCTGGTGGTCACGTTTTAGGTCTAAAGTGCGAGGACGGATTTTCAAAGGACAAGACCGAAAGCCAGTCACAAACATTTTGTTGGAGGTCGCACCCAGGCCGTCCCGGGGCCTTCCCCACAGCTTGGATCAGAAAGCATGCCAAGGCTAGAATTGCTTCTGACTAAGGCCGTGCCTAAGGCCTCCCCGCGGCCTTCGTCCGCAACTATGAAATTTTATTATTTTAATTAGTTTCAGTTTAATTTTTAAGTTTTGTTTAATTTAAACTTTCCATATTTAGTTTTAGGGTTTGTATGCCTATATAAGGCTAATTATTGTCGTTTTATTAAGATTACAATGTTGAATTATGAATTAATCAATAGAAATTGATGTTTTTTCTCTCTTTGAGAATTTTGGTTAGTTCTTGGGATGAGAACTATCGCGTGCCTTTTCAAGAGTGATTCTTGTTAGGTTTTCTATACCTTAAGTTCTAATCAACAGGTGTGATTAGGGTTTAGGTTTTCTTTTTGTTAGATTCAAACGGTTTCATTCCACAAGGTTGGTTTGGGGTCGACTGATTCGATAAGGATTCGTGTATTTTGATAATTTGGTCCAAATCTGCGGGAGGGTTTGGATTGGATTAATACCTGATCTTCAAGATGGTCCTTTTGGGAAGATTCATGTATGAAGATTTGAGAGTTTTAGGAGCGTCGCCATCCTAGGGTCCCCGATTTCTTCGTCAAGTGGTATCAGAGCTATTGGATCTTGAAAAAAATCAGGTTTTTTTTTCATTGTGTTTAACCTACTTGGGTATATCTCTTCGATATCAATCCGTTTGAATATATCTATTCTATTTGGATTTTTGTGTTCAGTTGTTTAGTGTTGTTCTTAGTTCAAGATCTGATTTTTCTTGAATCAAAGTTGTGAATTTTTTTGTTGTTGATCTGGAAAAAAAAAAAAATTTGCGTCACTGTTCACGTACTGTAGAGTCACTGTTCATTAGCACTGTTTACGCGGTGTACTCTTTTATGCCTAGGGATTACTGTTCACGTTGGGTACTGTTCATCCGAAAATTTTCAGTTTTTTTTTGTTTGTTTTTGAAGTTGATTTTGTGTGTTTTGTGAGTCGTTTGTGTAGTTAAAAAAAGAGGGTTTTAAGATTCAAAAAAAAAAATTTTTCTTGAGTGGAAAAAGGCATAAAAGTGAGATTTTTGTAAAAGCCAAAAAAATTGGAAGAGTATTTGTTTATTGTTTATAGGCTATTGATGTTAAACTTTGAAGATCCTAATTTATATTTTTGTCATCCCCAAAGAGGCATTAATAAAAGCAGAGATAGTAGAGATGCCAAGAGATCAAGTGATAGAAAGAGCCATTCTAAATCCTCTACGAAGGTAGTCAACGATGAATATGGTTATGAGAGCAATGCTTCAAGCAGGACGGAGAGGTCTTCGAAATCCAAACCCTCCAGAAGTCACCGTTTTGATTCTTCAATATGGGATGAGATGAAGGGTCAATGTGCTACTTTCATATAAGAGATGTAGAAGGCAGTGGACAAATTGGGATCACATGTCATTACTTTAAGAGAAAAGCAAAACCAAGTAGTCAATAAGGAGAAGCAACAATCAATTGTGAAACTTGAAGTTGAAGAATGTCCACAACAAATGAAGGTGCATATTGAGGAAAAGATTGAAGCCGAGGTAACACCTTTGGAGCCAACTAAAGCTACAACAACATTACTAGAGGAGCCTTGTGGCATTAATGATGAAGCATCATTGGAAGAGTGTGCCGTTCTTGAATCATTGGAAGAGTCGTTGGAGGAAGAACCACCAAGTGGTGAACAATCCCTTGTGATCGTACTTGGTTTCTCATCAACTAATGACAACGATTCGAGGACGAATTGTTTTGAAGAGGGAGAGTTTGATATGAATCCTGTGGCCATGATTCCTATCGTCCAAGTTTCACCAATGAATAGCATCATCTTGTGCAAATCGGAGGTTTCAACATGGTCAAAACATAGCAAGAGAGCATGGAAAATGGCTTACTTAGCATCCACTGAAAGGGCCAAAGGCTGGTGGTCACGTTTTAGGTTTAAAGTGCGAGGACGGATTTTCAAAGGACAAGACCAAAAGCCAGTCGCAGACATTTTGTTGGAGGCCGCACCCCAGGCCGTCCCACGGCCTTCCCCACAGCTTGGATCCAATAAAAAATGCCAAGGCTAGAATTGCTTCTGACCAAGGCCGCGCTTAAGGCCGCCCCGCGGCCTTTGTCCGCAACTATGAAATTTTATTATTTTAATTAGTTTCAATTTAATTTTTAAGTTTTGTTTAATTTAAACTTTCCATATTTAGTTTTAGGGTTTGTATGCCTATATAAGGCTAATTATTGTCGTTTTATTAAGATTACAATGTTGAATTATGAATTAATCAATGGAAATTGATGCTTTTTCTCTCTTTGAGAATTTTGGTTAGTTCTTGGGATGAGAATTATCGTGTGCCTTTTCAAGAGTGATTCTTGTTAGGTTTTCTATACCTTAAGTTCTAATCAACAGGTGTGATTAGGGTTTAGGTTTTCTTTTTATTAGATTCAAACGGTTTCATTCCACAAGGTTGGTTTGGGGTCCAATGATTTGATAAGGATTCGTGTATTTTGATAATTTGGTCCAAATTTGCGGGAGGGTTTGGATTGGATTAATACCTGATCTTCAAGACGGTCCTTTTGGGAAGATTCATGTATGAAGATTCAAGGGTTTTAGGAGCATCACCATCCTAGGGTCCCCGATTTCTCCGTCACCTATAGGTCTTTTACTGTTACCTTTTTCCCTAGCCCATTGATAGCTATTTGCAGCCGTCTCTTCAATTAGTTGTTGAGCCATTTCGGTTGACTTCCCCATTAAAGCTCCATCTGTAGTTGCATCATCATTCGACTTGGTAGTATAGGTTAAACCATTATAAAAAGTTTGTACAATTAACCACTTAGGTAGTCCATGATGTGAACATCTCATTAGCAATTCCTTGAATTGTTCCCATGACTTATATAATGATTCATCTTCGAATTCACTAAATCCTACAATATTCATGCGCAACTTTGTAGTTTTTGTAAGAAGAAAATATTTATTTAGGAAAGTTCAAGATAAATCAACCCATTTAGTAAAAGAATTTGGAAAAAAATAATGCAACCATAACTTAGCTTGGCCTCTTAAAGAAAAAGAAAATAACCAAAACTTTATAGTTTGACCACTTACCCTATTTATCTTTAACGTGTCACATATTTTAGTAAAATTAGCTAAGTGAGCATTCAGGTCTTCCATTGCATTTCCCTCAAACTTAACTGATCTTGTTGTGCCATTTGAATTAATGCTCGCGTAATCTCAAAGTTGTTAGCATTAACCGTTGTTGTTGCTATACTACATTCAATAAAGCAAATTCGAGAAGTGCTCTTCGTTGTTGTAGCGGTACTTCGTCTCTTTCAACTGGTGATAAAGTCATGTGATTTGTTGAGTTTCACCTACTGAATTTTTTTCTTCTCTTTCTTCTGCTAACTTTTGTTCTTTTCTTTGTTTCCTCACCTTCATTGTAGTTCTCTCAATTTTAGGATCGAAAGGAACTATAAGTCGAAGAGTCCTGCACATAAAACTATCAACTAAACAAAATTAAAAGAAATGTCAAAACTTTCAAAATAAACAAATACAAATCTAAATTAATAAAAATTATACAACCTCAATATTTGAAAACCGTCCTCAGCAATAGTATAAAAAACTTGACTCAGTGTAAATAGCCATGAAAATATGTCTTAAATATTTAACAAATTACATTGATAAGTCAAGTAATAAATATCTAATTTCTCAAATTACAGTAAGTGCACAGGTCACGTGGTAGTTAGGCTATTGAATTTTTCTTATTATTTTGACCAATCCAACAGAATAGGAAAATACTTAAAATAAACTAAATGCGACTACTAAAAGTAAGTAAAAGAAAGATAGTATCTTGAGGAGAATATATATGCAATTGACCTAGATTTTAAAATTCACTAATGAATAATGAAATGCATTTGGCTAGATTACCATACGCTGCTACTATTGTCTTATTTGGAGCTCAATCCAATTGTACTTAACCCCTATTCTCATGACAAATTAACAACTATCAAACAACTAGCTCCTTTCAACTCTCCTAGTGAAGATCCGAGCATTGTTTCATTTAGCCTATGGATTGCCCAAGTAACCCATCTAACACACCACTACTCTCGTAGAACATACAATCTAAGTTCCTACTGTTTCCTTTTCCATCAGTATTATCAAATCTCTTTGTGTAATAATCACGAGATCTTCACTATTGTGTCCAATCAAATAAATCTATTCAATACAAAATTGAGAACAAACAATAAAACAAGTACCATAATAAATCCAATCATCACAATTCCATTAACCACTTAGTTTCATCTAAACCTAAGGGTTAGGTTTAGTTACCCATGAACAAATAAACAATAAAAATCAAACCATTGCAATAACACAAGAAATAAAGAATAGAGATGGAGAAATTTAGGCGCCGGTCTTAGCAATGCTTATTTACAACAAATACATCCCTCCACTCTTTATTTTATATCCTTTCTCTCAAAAAATTTCCCACAAATCCTAAGTATGAAAAAATCATCAATTTCATGTGGAATTTAAATTTTTCAGTGATGCGGTTACATAAAAGCTTAGCTAACATTTTTAAAAAGAATTTCATAGCCAATTTCAGGCTCAAAATGTAGAACTTAAGCTAAAATTGTAGAAATATTAATGAAGGTTCAAGAACTTCTTGACGAAAATGGGCTTGTACTCTATTCCACAGTTGTCTAGCTCTCCCGTCCTGCCCCATGTTCCATCAGTCTCCACTTCTCTTTCGTGGCATCTCTTTCATGAGTGCAGGATTTCACAATTTAGTCGTACATGAATTGTATAACTTGTGTGTAACATCTAAAGAAAAAAAATTGAGCACCAAACTCTTTTTCCCGTGCAAGAATTAATTTGTAACATTTTAAAATAAAAAATAGTGGGCCAAAGTCTCGTTCCGTGCAATAACACTTTATTTGGTCATAACTACTCCTTTATAAATATGAGGCTTGCAGAACGAATAGAAGATTGAGTGGTTAGAGCTCTATGACTTTACTTTAGAGATCGGTGGTTTGAATTCCATCAATACCATTTCCCTTTCCCCAATTGTAATAGTATAGGTTTGATCAAAAAACAATAGAGAAAATTACAATTTTGGTACCAAATGTTTGGGACATTGACAATTTCAGTCTCTAAAGTTTGGACAAAAGCAAATTTAGTACCAAATGTTTTAATTTTTTAACACATTTAGTCCTATCGACCAGTTTGCTCAAAATCTTATTAGAATCTAATCACGTGAAACTAACGTGACAGTTACAAAAGTTTTCAAAAAGAATTAAAAAAGAAAAATATTTAATTTTCATAATTTGTAATTAAAGGTAGTAATTTGAGTTCATAAATGATAAATAACCAGATTTAAAATTGAAAAAATCCACCTGGACAGTGCATTCACGTCTATGCCTTTAATTACAAATTATGGTAATTAAAATTTTTTCTTTAATCTAATTCTTTTTTAAAATTTATGTAATTAGCACGCGAGTATCACATGACCAGATTCTGATAAGATTTTGTAAAATTGGTCAATAGGACTAAACATGTTAAAAAATTAAAACATTTGGTACTAAATTTGTTTTTGTCCAAACTTTAGGGACTGAAACTGTCAATGCCCCAAACATTTGGTATCAAAATTATAATTTTCCCAAAACAATATGAGGCTTGCACTGGCCACATATGGCTGCATACATTTGTTTGTTTCTTTTATATTTGTTTATATTAATCCAAAGAGTAGGTCACCAACTTCATTTGATTCTTTGTGAAGTAGCACGGAAACAAAATCCAAGAGTATAACCATTAATCATACTAGTGAAATTGTCTATGATGTAGATTGCAACTAGACTAATTTTGGGACACTCCACCAAAAAGAAAGAAAGAAAAAAGAATAAGTTATAGACAAGGGGTGTAAATAACTTAACTTAATGTTGAAACTTAATGGATTAAGAGCTTGTTGAATTCAATACGTTTGATAACAAATTTCTTTATCATTTAGTACATTAAGCATTTATTTAATTTGTGTACAAAATTATAAGTGAAAATTTTTTATTTAATTTGCTGAATTTTGAATACATGTAGTATGTTCTCTCTCCCTCACAGACACACGAACTCTTACACACTTAACCGTGTACACACATATAGACACATACTCTCTCATGCACGCGCGCACATATACACACACTCTCAATAAATAGACACAATCACACTTGCGAGCATGCACATTTATTTTTCCTCTCACACATATGCGAATACATAATCTTTCCTTTTATTAGACACATATACTCTTTCTCACATACACAATCCTACACACACATTTTCATTAAATACACACATTCTCTCCCCGTCTCTCTCTTTCTCACACACACACACAACATACACACATTCTCCTCTTACATAGTTCCTTTAACACACACCTATAACTTTTTTGCACAAACACTCTCAATAATTGGATATAATTTCATTGTTGCAGACATCTTTGTGTGTGTGGACGTCTTGCACAAACACTCTTATATGCATTTATACATATATAAGCATATTATTTCTTCTCACTTCTACATATACATTCTCTCTCTCACATATGTGCAGCACATATTTTAATTTTTCTTCTCTCATATAATACATTTTTACACATATACACGAACTTTCTCTTACACACAAATGCACTTATTCTTTATCTTTCGCAAACAAACAATATCTTTCACAATATCAATATATTATTACAATTTTTTAAGAAAATGAGTGAGATATTTAAATTACTGCATAAATTCATTTGATTATCAAACGGGTATAATTTTATCAATCCAGTGATTTAATACTCTCAGTACTTAAATTTCAGCTTTCAAATTTCAATTTTATCAAACACCACATAAAAATGAGAAGAAGGAAATAGTATAGTTGTGTACAATCTTGTTATATTTACTATTGCTTCTATGCCAAGTCAAGCTTAATTATCATTTAATCAAAGTTCTTTTCAAATTGAGTAATATGAGTTGTTCTTATTCAAGATCATCAAATTATTATTTGACTTGAGATTTAGTCTAGTTCACTATCTTGATCTTCTATTTCTTTTTTTTTTCTTTCATATGTAAGGATCAAAAATGTTTTTTTTTCAAATTCAAACACTTTTACTTTTCAACTACGACTAAATGCTCGTTATTGGATGCTCGTGTTGTAACGAGCGTTGAATATTTTGGTTCTATAGTTTATGCTTTCAAAATTCTCACTTTGGATGCTGGCAATATCTAGTGTTAGTGCTTGTTACTCCATTATTGCCTTATATGGAGTGGAAATATTTGTCGTGATTTTTTTCAGTTTTCTAAATAGAATTTAAAGCAAAATGCTATATTTTGTGAATAATTGTGTAAAAAGGTAAAATAAATTGTTAGGAAGTTTTTGAATAATTCAAACACTTTTTCAAAATAATTATTTGCTATCCAAACAAGTTTATTAAAAAATTTTCATAATTCAAACACTCTCCTACCTTTTTAAAAAGTCAAAAAAATCCTCAAATAATTAATTTGCATAATTCTCCAACTAATACATATACGAACGGAGACAACTAATCCTCAAATCCAAACAATATCTCCAAATTCTCCACATTAATGCTAAATCAAACAAAAAAATCCCTGGTTCATAGTTTTAAAAGACTTAATTACCAAACCGAAGTGGCCCTTGTCAGGCTAGCCAAAATTGACCATAAAATTGGTTTGGTAGTACGTCCTATCCGCCATGGAGGTTTTCAAGAAATGCTAATTATATTTGTCGTTAGCGTTCGTACGGGTAGCTAACAAGTTAAGCATCCGTCATAACATAGCGCCCGTATGAGTGGCGAATAAGTTAAGCGTCCGTCAAAACAATGAGGTGATGATTTTTTCATTCGCTTGAGCTCCTCAACTCTACTAAGCGTTAGAAAATGGATACTGCGTAGAAGCGCCATTTATTAGCTCATTTACTTTTCGTACAATATCAGAATTATAATATAAGTGGAAATACTTACCCGTGGATTCCGTGATTAATTTGGTCCTAGAAGATCATCTTGTGGGGAAAATTCTTAGGTGAACCGTTATGATTAATTTTGATAAACAAATCATTGTAAAAAAAAATTCGATTAGAAATATAGTAATAGGTACATGATATTTGGACGATGCATAGTCAATAGCTGTTTCTTCAATTTGAAACATTGTTATATATTTTAATCTTTTCTTTTTTCATACAACTAAGATCACCATGATATTAGTTACGAACTGAGTTATCAATTGTTCACTTCTTTAATAATCATCTTAAATTAGTAAATTTTATGAGATAAATTTAATAACGCTTTCTACAGTCAATCTTCGATTTTCATTTCTTTTCCTGTATTTAGATCCGAAACCTTTTAAGTTCTCAAGTAATGAGTCATTATAGCTTGTTGTAGAGTGGATAATAAATAGCATAAATTATACTGCAAATGTAATAAGTATGTTTTTTTAGACTAATTAGTTAAAAAATTTTGACAATATATAAGTATACTGATATTTATGTAATTTACATAATTACTATCTACATTACACAACTTGTTCAAATTTGTGTGGCCCATCGGCCATGTATAGCAGATTAGCTTGTACTATGGAAGTTGCTCGAACCCACTCCCCATACAACATAACTGCAAGAATGACTGATGCAGGGATGGTGGTGTGCGTGACGGGAGCATCGGGATACATAGCTTCATGGCTGGTGAAGCTGCTGCTTAAGCACGGTTATACTATTAAAGCTTCCGTTCGTAACCTTAGTAAATCCATTTCTACTCCTTCCCATCTCGCTGTGTGCCCACATCTAGATTTACATTGATTTTCTGTTCCATTTCTTCTTCTTATACATATAAGTAGATATAAAGACTGATTCCTTGCGTTCGTATATAGGTCTTATTGATGATTATGGTATTGTCTTGCATGTTTTTAACGGGTCCTATGCAACTCGGATGTTGTCCACGGGTGGATTGTTATATATTGACCAATTTTTTCAACTGCTGTTGACTTTGAAAGAAGATCTAAAACATTACAATAGCTACTAATATAACATCTGCTCGAGATGAAACTCAAAAATCTTTACTCTTATAACTCCAATTCCTCCGTACTGTTGGGCTTTCCTCATTATTTAGAGTCCAGCCCATTAAAAAAATATAAAAAGATTTTCTGTAGTTTTGTATGGTTATTTTGATTTAGAGAGAACATTATTGTGAGTTATGAGAGAAGTTTTGAAAAATTTGTGCTCTGTAGCCATTGTTCATGCTCATAGTAGATTTTTTTTCCCTCTTGATGGACATAGGCTTTTTGATAAAATCATGTAAATCTTGTGTCTATTGCTTTTATTGTGTACTTGATTATTTTTATTTTGCTTCCATTTTTTCCTTGAAACTGGTATCAGAGCTAGTCAATAAGATATTATCTTTTTTTATTTGTGGAGTTTTCGGAAGAGTTAGAGGGAGATGCTTATATCCCTGGAATCTATATCTCCCGATCCATCTATCTGCAAAAAATTATTGGATTTTGTTGCCAGATTTTTACGTCACTCTCTAGCGAAATTCAGATTTGTTTGTCTCGTATTCGTGCCTTTTCGGTCAATTTCACTGGAAACTACCACCATCATTGGATAAATTCGTCTTTAGATTGACAAACTCACCAAAAATCGTCGTCGAATTCCACCGGGTTGAAGCACACTTGCTGCCTTCATTTTGGATAAGAGTGTGCATTATTTTGGAGGCTAAATAATCAGGTGTGCTAACCTTACAGGAGCTTTTAATCTTAGCTGTTGATTTGATTTTGAAATCTTTGATCAAAATTGTTGGATTAGATGAGAGAGTTTTTTTTATTTTGACTAGGTGAATGCATTGTGTTATATTGTACCCTACTGTCAAGAGTCATTAGATTGGTTGACTAGATAGTTGATTATTGACTAACCATTGACCGGGCATTTGCTATTGACTTTTTCGACCTCACTTTTCTCACCATTTTTTGACATCCTAAATCTATTTACGAGTTCTGTTTTTCAAATTTCCTAAGTATTTTTTTTGCTATTTTTAGCTTTTTTGCATTATCAGCAATGGACGAAAATACAACAAAATGATTTCTTTAGAGAGTAAAGCTATCATGCTTGGAAAGGGAAAAAGAGAGATTTACTTTGTATTAACAAATTGTTTAGACTAGTTTTTATGAGTAAGAAGCCTAATGATTTGAGTGATGAGGATTGGAAAATTCTACATATTGAAGTTTGTGCTTTCATGCATTAATGGATTTTGCGGAATCATGTATATGATGAAGCTCGTGCATGTACTCTGTGGAGCGAACTTGAGAAATTGTATGTAAGAAAAAATCACTATCATAAGATGTTTATAATTAAGCAGTTGATGTCTATGAGATATAGAGATGGGACTCCCATGACTGATCACTTGAATGAGTTTCAAGGTGTTATAAACAAGTTGACTGGCTTAGGTATTAATTTTGATGATGAAATATTAGAGGTTTGATACTTCTTGGTTCGCTACCAAACTCATGGGAAACTTTTAGAACAACAATTCATGTAAAACTTTCTTCAATGGACAATGGAAGCTCACTAAAAGAAATTTGGCTATGAGAAGAGGTAAAATGTATTGCACATCGTACATGACACAGTGAAGTGTTCCAATGAGTGTATCAATATTGCAGATGATTTTGATACAACTAATTTGTGGCACAAGAGGCTTGGTCTTATATGTGAAAAAGGGATGAAATTGCTAGTCAAGAAAGATTTTTTGTCTGGACTTAAGAGTACAAATTTGAAGAGGTGTGATAATTGTCTAGTAAGAAAATAGAACATAGTTAGTTTTAAGAGTCATCATCTTTCCAGAAAATCAGATGTACTAGACTTGTTTCATTATGATTTGTGTAATCCCATGGAAATAGTGAAACGTGGCAATTTTTTCATATTTTGTGACATTTATTGATGATCACTCAAGGAAGGTTTGAACTTACATGTTCAATTCCAAAAATCAGGTATTGGATGTTTCAAGCAGTTTCAGGCTTCAGTTAGAGATAGACTACTAAAAGCTAAAGTGCATTTAACTTGATAATAGGGGAGATTATACTGGGCCATTTGATGAGTATTGCAAGCAGCATGGTATTCCACATTAGAAAACTCGACCAAAAACACTACAGTTAAATGGTTTAGCTAAGAGGATGAACAAAACATTGGTAGATAGAGTTATGTGTTTGTTGTCTCATGTCAATTTGCCAAAATCTTTTTGGTATGAGGCTTTTGACATTCTTTTTCATTTGATTAATCTCTGACGATGTGTTCCTTTGTAGTTTGATGTTCTTGACAGGGTGTGGGTAGGCAAGGATATTTCATATGATCACTTTCGTGTCTTTAGTTACAAAAGCTTTTGTGCATCTCCCTAAAGATGAGAGGTCAAAACACGACACAAAGACTAGGCAATATATGTTTTTGGGCTATGGACAGGATGAGTTTAGTACAAGTTGTATGACCCAATTGAGGAAAAGCTTGTCAGAAGCACAGATGTGATTTTTGTGAAGAATCAGACCATTGAAGATATTGAAAAAACTCAAAAGCTTGTGGTCGAGTTTTCAATTGATTCAGTTGATTTGGATCTGGTTCCTTTGACCACTCTTCAGTAGGATAAAGAGAATGCTTAGAATGACCAAAATGTGGAAAAGATACAAAATAATCAGCATGATGCAATTGATGCATATATTCCTATACAGATTGGTCTTGATGATTAGCCCCTAGTGCTTGAGAATTTGTCTATTGTTCCTTCTAGAAGGTCCACTAGAATTAGACAGTCTTCCACTAAGTATTCTCTTGATGAGTATGTGATGCTACCTAATGGAAGAGAACCTGAGTGTTTTGAAGAAGCTTTGGAATATGAGTACAAGAAAGAGTGAGTTCATGCTATGCAAGATGAGATGAAGTCTTTACCTGAAAGCAACACTTTTGAGTTGGTGACACTTCCTAAAGGCAATAAGGCTTCAAGAACAGGTGAATTTTTCAAATCAACAAAGATGAGTTCAGTTCACGCTTGAGGTATAAGGCTAAATTGGTTGTTAAGGGTTATAATTAGAGGAGAATAGTTGATTTTGAAGAAATCTTTGCTCCAGTTGCAAAAAATGTCATGTCTTCTATTGGGTTGGTTCTTGGTTTATAAGCTAGCTTTGATCTGGACACTTAGCAGATAGATGTTAAAATTGCTTTTCTCCAAGGTGACTTAGAGGAGAAAATCTACGTGGAGCAACGTGAGGCTTTTGAAGTTAAAGGGAAAGAGAATTATGTCTCAAGTTGAAGAAAAGTCTTTATGACTTAAAACAAGCGTCTAGGCAATGGTATAAGAAGTTTGAGTATGTTATAGGGAAGTAAGCTTCAAGAAGACTACTTCAGATCAATATGTTTTTTGTGCAGAGATTCTCTAATGATGACTTCATTGTTTTGTTGCTTTATATTGATGATATATTGATTGTTGGCAAGAATATTTCGAGGATTAGTGATTTGAAGAAGCAAACGAGTATGTCTTTTGCTATGAAAGAGTTGGGTCCCACTAAATGGATTTTGAATGTGAAAATCTATCGAGATAGAGCTGTTAGGAGACTTTACTTGTCTCAAGAAAACTATATTGGAAAGGTACTTTAGAGGTTTTGACATGGATAATACTCAGTTAGTAAGTACTCTTTTTGCTACTCATTTCAGGTAGAGTATGCAACAAAGAAGAAAATGGAGAAAGTTCCATATTCTTTAGCAGTGGAAAGTTTAATGTATGCTATGGTGTGTGCTAGGCCAGATATAGCTTATGCAGTTGGTGTGGTAAGTCATTTTCTGTCGAATCTTGAAACACAATATTGGGAAGTTGTTAAATGGATTATATTAGAATATCTTGTATACTATGCATACCATGATTCCATATCTTGTGATTTATTTTCGTTTAGGCTTATTTTTAGTTAAATGTCATATATAGTTTGATTTACTTTCCTTTAGGCTTAAGTTTAGCTAGGTGCCATATATAGTTTATTTTCCTTGGTAGTACTTTTTACATCTGTATGCATATATATATATATATATATATGTACCTAAAGGTTTTTAGATTGAATGAATTGGAAGTTTTGCCTAATACAAAGTTCTTTAAGTTCTTTATGGTATCAGAGCGTTTATAACCGAATTGTCGTCATTCGCAAAAATGACAAAGAACGAAAGAGAAGAAGAGTCTAGCAAGTCACAACATGTGTTGGATTCATATGCTTTGCATCCTTCAGATCACCCTGGACTTATTTTTGTCCCAAATCAATTTGGAGGTGACAATTTTGCCACCTGCAAGAGCTATATGTAGACGACTTTATTTGCAAAAGGCAAGGCTAGTTTCATTAATGGAAAATTAGTGAAACTAGAAGAATCTGATGATGAGTTTATATTGTGGAAAAAAAATGATTTCATGGTGAAAGTATGGATTCATAACTCACTCACCAAAGAAATCCAAGAGAGTTTGACATACGCTGACACTGCTCGTGAGATATGGATTGAGTTGTGTGAACGCTGTGGGCAAAGAAATGCTCCCAAACTCTACAAGATTAGAAAAAAATAAATCCCTAATCTGGCACAAGAGTGGGGCAGACAGTTATACAATATTTCATAAGATTCAAGACTCTGTGGCGAGAGATGGAAACATGTACTTCCTTTCCTCTTTGCACGTGTGAAGCACCAAATGAGTACAAATGACTCAGAGAGATAGAAAAGGGCCACCAGTTTCTACTGGGCTTGAGAGGAGACTTCTATAGATTAAGGTCATAAGTCTTATCTATGCAACCAATGCCAACATTGAGCAAGATTTTCTCTCTTGCGCTTCAAGAGAAGCAACAGATTTGCATGGACAAAGTGATGTCAAACTTGACAATAGAAGGGGCTGCTTTTGCTATAAATTCATATTACAAGAGTACAGGTAGAGGACGTGGTAGAGGACAACAACCTGCTGGAGACAATAACAATCCAAAAAAGTGTAATCATTGCAGAAAGATGAGGTGTACAAAGGAGGAGTGTTTTGAAATCATTGGTTACCCTTCTAATTGGAGAGGCAATCGAACAAGTAGCGGTCAAAATTTTCAACAAAACAGGAGTCGACAGGCTTGTTTTGGATAGGGCAATGCTGCAAATGTTGATAAAAGGATCACGAGCAATATTGGGAACAATTGGAATGAGCAGAATACTGGTAGCAATGACATGGCAAGCAAGCATGCGTAGTTTTAAGTAAGGAACAATATTCAAAATTGTTGAACATGCTCGATATACGAAGCAGCCAAAATCAGCCTACTGGTAATGAGTTAATGGCCAATTTTGTAGGTAATTGTGTTTTATTAACTGATTCAAGAATAATTGATGGTTGTGCCTCAAACCAGATGGTAGGTAATGATAGAGTACTAAGTGAGAATAAACATGTTTCTTCTTGCAAACCTATTAAAATACCTTATAGATCCACATTGCTCGTTCCTTACATTGGGAAAACCAAACTCAACCCAAAATTAAAACTCGACGATGTTATGCTTGTACCTGGCTTCCAATGTAACTTGCTATTAGTTGCCAAAGTAATGCATGAACTTAACTACTCAATTATTTTCTTCCCTGACTCTTGTATTTTTGAGGACCTTCATACAAAGATGCCGATCGAACGGGGTAACCTTAGAGATGGAGTTTACCAAATGCAGAGAAATCTCATAGTGGCGAATCAAAGTAGCTCTCAAAAGGATCCAGGCTTGTGGCATATGCGCCTAGGTCACTTACCCATGAACAAATTTCATTTGTTGCATAATTCCTCTTTTGCAAATAAAACTCTTGACGTTTGTGATGTTTTCCATAAAGCAAAGCAGTCTCATTTTCCTTTTCCTATTAGCAATTTATGATGTGCATCCGTATTTGACCTTATTCATATAGACGTTTGGGGACCTTACTCAACTCCTACCTTAAGTGGAGCTCATTATTTTTTGACTATAGTTGATGATCATTCAAGGTGTACTTGGATTTTTCTTTTGAAGAGTAAGAGTGAAACTCATGATTACCTCATCATGTTTTACCATTTCATAGAAACACAATTCAAAACCAAAATTCAAGCCACAACAAGTGGCAATGGAATCGAGTTTTCCACTCTAAAAGAATTCCTAGCTACCCATGGTATTGATCACCAATTGAGTTGCACAAACACACTACAACAAAATAGGAGAGTAGAGCGTAAACACCGACACATTTTAGAAGTGGCTCAAGCTCTTTGGTTCCAAGCAAATTTGCCCTTGAAGTTTTGGGGAGATTGTGCTTTAACCGTAGTCTACCTTATAAACCTCATGCCTTCACCCATACTTAGAAATGAGAGCCCATATGAGATCCTTTTTAAAGACCACCAAATTATGAAAATTTGAGAGTTTTTGGCTCTTTGTGCTATGCTTACAACCATGACAAAACAAAAGATAAATTTTCCCCAAGAAGTGATCGATGTATTTTTTTTTGGGATATCCACATAGTAAGAAAGGATATAAAGTTTATGACTTAGAAAAGGCAAAGTTGTTCATTTCTAGAGATGTCATATTTTATGAAAAGCTTTTAATCCCGTTTCTCCTTCTTATGGTGAGGATCATGTTGCACCCATTGTTAAAGATAGGCCACTTATTGAAAATCCATCAAACAAGTCCACTAAAGTAGACTCAATAGATTGTGATGCTAACATTGAAAGTCAAACCACAGACCATAGTCCTAGTGAATTGAACCACCCTAACAACCATAATCTAACACCAGACGACACAGAAATTGCTTCCTCTCCTCTTACAAAACGCACCAGGAACATATCTCACAAGCTGACTGGTTTAGAGTACACTTTGCCACCATCATTGGCTCTAGCTCAAGGCACCACGTCAACAGCATCTTCAGGTACAGCCCATTTCTTGTCTCATAATTTAACTTATTTTCATATTAACCCAACTCACCAAACCTTCCTTGCAGCCATATCCTCTCTTGATGAACCTAAAAATTACTATCAGGCTATTCAGGATCCTAGGTAAAAACAGGCAATGTAAGAAGAAATTGATGCATTAGAATGCAATCAAACTTGGACTCTATAGTATCTACCTAAAGGTAAGCATGCTATTGATTCGAAATGGGTCTATAAAATAAAGTACAAATCTAATGGTTCTGTTGAAGCTTTTAAAGCACGACTAGTTGCCAAAGGATTTACACAAGTGGAGGGTTCGAATTATCATGACACTTTTGCACCAGTGGCAAAGGTTATGACCTTAAGATGTCTATTAGCAGTGGTAGCAGTTCGCCATTGGCCATATACATCAATTGCATGTAAATAATGCATTCTTGCATGGAAATTAGCAGAAGAGGTTTACATGAAGGTGCCTCAAGGTTTTGCTAAAGAAGGTGACAACAGAGTTTGTAGATTGAGGAAGTCCTTGTATGGACTCAAGCAAGCCTCAAGAAATTGGTATCAAAAGTTTTCAAACAGCCTTCACAACCTTGGATTTCATCAATTGGCAAATGACAACTCTCTTTTTACTCATGTGCGTAGACATTCTTTCACTGCCATATTGTTCTATGTTGATGACGTCATAATTGCAGGAAATGATATCAATTTCATTGATTATGTCAAACAATATCTTGATGTTGCTTTTAGCATTGAAGACCTTGGCCATTTGAAGTACTTTCTCGGCATTGAAGTAGCCCCCAACAAAACAGGCATTGTGTTGAATCAACGAAAGTATGCATTGGATTTGTTAAATGAAGTTGGTTTATTGGGAGCTAAACCAATATCGTTCCCTATGGATTCAAAGCATGGATTGAGTGCAAATCCAGGAGAACTAGTAGCAGATCCTAGTAAATATCGCCGTCTTATTGATAGACTTCTTTATTTGACCGTAACTCGTCCGGATATTACATATCCTCTTCAATTCCTTAGCCAATTCATGCAAAGTCCTTTGTTCCGCACATGAGTACCGCCCTTCGAATCCTTAGATATGTGAAGAAGTCTCCTGGGCAAGGCATTTTTCTCTCATCATCTAGCAATCTTGAACTATTTGCATATAGTGATTCAGATTGGGCCAGTTGTCCTACAACCCGACAATCTAGCACCGGGTATATTGTCTTTCTTTGGGATAGTCCTATTTCTTGGAAGTCAAAGAAACGACAAATTGTTTCAAGATCTTCAGTTGAAGTTGAATATCGTGCCACGGTAAATGCAACAAGTGAATAATTATGGGTTCTATCTCTCCTACTTGATTTGCATGTGAGATTGTCTGTGCTAATGACACTTTATTGTGCCAATCAAGCAACTTTGCACATCGCTGGCAATCTAGTTTTTCACGAACACACCAAACATATAGAGATAGATTGTCACTTCGTTCGTGAGCACATCCTCAACAAAGATATGTGCACTTCCCATGTTCGCTCTACTGATCAATTGGCTGACTTATTTATTAAAGTTCTTGGAAATGCATCTTTTCAGCATCTAGCTGGCAAGTTGGGCATTTGTAACATCCATGCTCCAACTTGAGGGGGGGTATGTTAGAATATCTTGTATACTATTTATACCATGATTATGTATCTTGTGATTTATTTTCGTTTAGGCTTATTTTTAGTTAGAAATCATATATAGTTTGATTTACTTTTCTTTAGGCTTAAGTTTAGCTAGATGCCATATATAGTTTATTTTCCTTTGTAGGACTTTTTACATCTGTATGCATATATATGTACCTAAAGGTTTTTAGATTGAATGAATTGGAAGTTTTGCCCGATACAAAGTTCTTTAAGTTCTTTAGATTATGAGGCATCTTAGAGGGAGCTCAAATTTTAAACTCTGTCTTGGAAATGACAATCCTGTCCTAGTTGACTATACAGATTCTAATACGGTTGGAGATATTGATACTTTTAAGTCCACTCCAAGTTACATGATCACTTATACAGGGGATGTATATTGTCAATCTAAGTTTTAGAAGCATGTTGCTCTTTCTACCACAGAGGCAAAATTTATTGCAATTTTTGAAGTTTGCAAAGAGTTGCTATGGATAAAGAAATTCATTCAAAACCTTGGCTTTGTTCAAGAGAGATATCTGTTTTGTCATAGTTAGAGTATTATCTACCTTAGTAAGGACTCTACGTTTCATGCAAGGTCAAAGCATATTGATGTCAGATATCATTGAATTAGAGATGTTTTGAGTTCCAAGTTGTTAGAGCTTGAAAAGATTCACATAAATTAAAATGGTTATGATATGTTGATGAAAGTTCTTCTAAGGGAGAAGTTCAAAACTTGTTATTTGATGGCTACGATGATCATACTCTCCAAATAATTTAAAGGGAGAGACTTGTTGGGTTTTCCTAATTATTTGGAGCCCAACTCATTAAAAAATATAAAAAGATTTTGTGTCGTTTTGTGCAGCTATTTTGATTTAGATAGAACATTATTGTAAACTGTGAAGGGACTTTTGAGAAAGCTGTGTTCATTGTTCTTATTCATAGTGGATTTTTCTCTCTTGATTTATCTGTGGTCGTAAGTCTTTTTACAAAACCACGTAAATCTTGTGTCTATTGCTTTTATTGTGCGCTTGATTATTTTTATTTTGCTTCCGTTTTTTCCCTTAACCTACTAGGGACTTAGTTTGCTGTGGAACAAAGGAAGATGATAGAAAACTGTCCATCTCAAAATTTTATTTCAAATTTTATTTAATTCCAATAATTTCTCTTATTATTTCTCCATGTCAATGTTTTCGTAAAATTCCTTGTAGTAGAAACATGACAAGCTTTACCAGACTTGAGTACTAGAAATTAATTCTTAAGTACTTGTCTACTAACATTTATTCACAATGCATCATGATGCCACAGATGATCCAACAAAAACAGAACATTTGATTTCACTGGATGGGGCCAAGGAAAGGCTTCACTTGTTTAAGGCAAACTTACTATAAGATGGATCCTTTGATGAAATAGTTGCGGGATGTGAAGGTGTTTTCATACCGCATCACCTGTTAAATTTTCAGTTAGCGATCCACAGGTACACATATATCATCAATTTGAAAATTCTCAATTGCCAACAAAAACTAAGAGTTAGTCATAGATAATACGATTTTTACACACGCTTTCCAGAACTGCAATTTGATATGACGTCAATATTTTGTTTTTGAGCGCAAAACTTTTTACAGGATTTCTAAACAATTGTTTTTATTTTCCTTTTTTTCTCTGTCTCTTTTGCCTAGCTTGGTAGAGATGTCAGAAGTAACTGATGCATGTTGGTGACGGCAAATTTCAGACATGCTTAATACTATGTTGAAAATATCTAATCTGATGTCGAAATGGGGAAAAAAAAATCTACGACTAAGCTACCATAAATTTGGGCCATTATTATGTCAGAATATAACTTTTTGGTATAAGATTAATTATACTTTGCCACCCATTAATATGAAACTTGTCTCACTTTACCCGCTGTAAAAATTTAGTCCCATTTGATTAATGGTCAAAAGAAATAAGTTAGTTTGATTGTTGATCAAAGGAAGAAAATAACTAAAAATAATATCGAATAGCTAGTTGATATGACTATTTGTCATTTTAGAGCAAAAAATTCATATTTTGTTATTATCTATGTATTGACACCTACTGGATGTCAACGACGTGTTGTAAATGGGAATAACGTGTTGTAATTTGTAACTTGAAAAAATAAAGAAAAGAAATAAAGTAGTTTGCATTATAAATGGGAATAAATTTAAAATGAAATAAAAAGTGCCCAAGCATAAATAGGAAAAAAAATTAAAGAATAGTTTGTTTTGATAAAATGTTTTTAAACCGGCGTTCTAACCTAAATGGCTAAACTGGCGTTCTTACCGATTCTCAATTTTATGGGTTCTACAATACTAGTCCCTAATATTTGTTTTCAAAAGAATTTAATTTAAATAAAAAATTATATATTTTGACTGTATGTAAAATTATAATAAATTAGAAATTTAAGATAATAAAAGATAAAACAACAAAAACTGATTCAAATAGGACTGACACAACCAGTTGGATCGGCTTGTCTAGTTTGAGTTAAAAAATACTGTAAAATAGTGTTAGTTATGTACATGTATGTTGCCCCTACTATTTTATATTAACTTAGTGGCAGAGTGATAACTAACGGTTTAATATCGAACTTGGTATATAAGCTGTAGTGGTTTTTGTTCTATTTATTTTTTCATTTATATGACAAAATAAATATTTTTCTTTTTTTTTCAGGTTACGTGTCACATATGTGTTATTTTTTTTATTATAGAGGGGTACTAATGGAATATAAATGTTCAAAATATAAGGTAATAGCATAGGTAACGCAGCAGAAAAATAAAAATTTATTACTTTAACCATGAATCTCTTTAACATATCTATATGATTAACAAGGGGGTTTGCATGAAGATTACCTTAAGCACAGAAGATTTCTATGCTTCTAGGCAAAGATCCTTCGAAGAAGATGTTTGATCTACCACGAAAAGCCCTCTAAGCGTAGAGCCTCTAATGATATCCACACGAACAACTTCTTTGGGAACCTTGTAGGCTTGCTTGCTTTGACTTTTGAGTGCTAGCTCCCTTGAATTATTAAGAACATAAGAAGAAGAAAAAACCTAACCCTTAGGAGAGAGAGAAAGAGAGACGCCTAGAGAGAGAAAGAGGCGTGTCTCTTTTTAAATTTTTCTCTCACTAGTTTTCTTTTGTGTTGCAATAATAATTCAAGAGTCAAAACATGAACCTATTTATAGAGGAAGTATTCTAGTCTTTTAGGAAATAACGCTAATTGGAAACCAAGAAGGTTTAGGTAATTTACTTTAAGCTATTCCTTCTCCTTTAGGAAATTTATTCCATAAGGAAACCAATTAGTTACTTTATTTCTTTCAGAAAACTAATTTTATGCAAGACTTAGAATATTTATAAACAAGTCCTTTAAGTTAATTTATCTCATAAATTAACCCCATAAGTATCTCATACTTATCTTAATTACATTTTAACCCAAAGATTTTGTTCTTTATGTGTGTGACCCATTAGGTTCCATTCACGTTGGCAATAAGTATAAATTATAACTCATTAATTGAGTTAGATAAATTAAACACTTTTAATTTATCATTAATTCACTAATTAATCAATTCATACTTATAGATCATGAGTGGCATCTAGCAATGCATCATGACCACCCAAGTGAATAGGAAAGTCATATGGTAGACCATATCCTTCAATGACAATGTTACCGTGTAATTAATATCCTTTCACCACACTATATCCTAATTAGTCTAAAAGTATAGTGCATACTTTTAAATGACTAATTTACATTTTCTTGTTCCAAAAATATAACTCTCCATGATGTATAACATTGAAACTACTTCCAAGTTATACTATCACTTCTGCAGAAGATTTATGAGTTAATATTTCCAACAAGTGGCCATTAAGGGATATACTCTCCTATTAAGGAGTGGTGAATCCTATATTGATTACATACTATCTTTCCATGCTTCAAACTATACCCAATCTCTAATCTATGAGCTACCCTTTTACGGGCACCGAGGAATAAAGTCAAAGTATAGCAATCCACACTCAAGATACTATGGTAATCTCAAGTCAAAGGATCACGTACACCATTGCCATTAAGAGTTCAACTATTGGCACTATAGTTGAAACTCTTGGCGGATCAATCCAATGAACTTGTTCTCAAACAAGCATTCACATACTAGCTTAAGTGTCACGCACATCATAGTCAATGAGATCAACTACTACTTACCATAAGTAGAGGCAAAGTATGTGCTAGTCTATCCGTATTAATGATGTCCAATCTCATTAATACTATGACTAGGGATATTTAAGAATATGACTTTATGTATTAGAGTCTCATAATTGTAACCCTTACAATCTCTAATACACAGTCAATATTCTAAAGACTTTATCAATCAAACAAGTAACATGGAAATACAAGTATAGATGATAAAGAAAAATACCACATGGATAAATATAACATAAATAAGTGTAAAACAAAACACCTTAAACCATCTTGGTTTTAGGGCATACACTAACAAACTCCCATTTGCACTAAAACCAATCACTCATTTGTTTTAGGCAAAAAACATTTACATGAGTATCATGCTTTTTCTGGGACAAGACCTTAGTGAGATGATCAGCTATATTATCATCAGTGGGAACCTTTTCTATCTTTACATCATTACTACCAACTATTTCTCTAATAAGATGGTAGCGCCTAAGTACGTGCTTGGATCGTTGATGAGACCTAGGTTCCTTTGCTTGGGCTATGGCACCATTGTTGTCACAATACAAAGGTATAGGATCAACAATGGAAGGAACCACTTCTAACTCGGTGACGAACTTCTTGATCCAAACAGCCTCTTTTGCAGCTTCAGAAGCAGCAATGTACTCGGCTTCAGTTGTAGAATCAACGGTAGTTTCTTGCTTCGAACTTTTCCAACTCACAGCACCACCATTTAACGTGAATATAAATCCAGACTGCGACTTACTATCATCCTTGTCTGACTGAAAACTCGCATTAGTGAAACCACACACTTCTAAAAAGTGTCCTCCATAAACCAAGAATAATTCTTTAGTTCTTTTCAAGTACTTAAGAATACTCTTGACAGCTACCCAGTGACCCTCATCAGGGTTAGCTTGGAATCTGCTCGTAACACTTAGAGCATAGGAGACGTCGGGTCTTGTACATAGCATAACATACATAATGGATCCTATTGCCGAGACATAAGGAACCTTTTGCATGCTATCAATCTCGACAGGTGTCTTAGGACACATGTCTCTCGAAAGAGTAATCCCATGTCTCATAGGTAAGTACCCTTTCTTCGATTGCTCCATGCTAAACCTCTTTAGCATCTTGTCTATGTATGTCGATTGACTAAGACCAAGCAACCTCTTGGATCTATCTCTATAGATCCTAATTCCCAGAATATAGGTTGCCTCTCCTAAATCTTTCATGGAGAAACTTTTGGACAACCATACCTTTATAGTTTGTAGTAAAGGTATGTCGTTTCCCATCAACAATATGTCATCTACATAAAGTATTAAGAAAACGACAGCGCTCCCACTCACCTTCTTGTATACACAAGGCTCGTCTTCGTTCTTAAGAAAACCAAACTCTTTGATTGTCTCATCAAAACAAATATTCCAACTCCTTGAAGCTTGCTTGAGTCCATAAATGGACTTTTGAAGCTTGCATACCTTATGACTATCAATGGAGTCAAAACCCTCAGGTTGTGTCATGTACACATCCTCTTGCAAATTCCCGTTAAGGAATGCAGTCTTGACATCCATTTGCCAAATCTCATAGTCATAATAAGCAGCTATGGCAAGCAAAATCCTTATAAATTTAAGCATAGCTACCGGCGAAAAAGTTTCTTCAAAATCAATTCCTTACCTTTGTTTATAACCTTTTGCCACTAACCTTGCTTTATAGGTAACAATATTACCATCCATGTCAGTCTTTCTTTTAAAGACTCACTTGCACCCTATGGGTTTTATTCCTTCAGGTGGCTCGATCAAGGTCCATACCTTGTTCTCGTACATGGAATCCATTTCGGATTTCATGGATTCGCGCCATTTCAAAGAGTCTACATTAGACATAGCTTCTTCGTAGTTAGTAGGGTCGTCATCATCTATGACCAACACATCATTGCTCTCGCTAATGAGAAATCCATATCTCTCAGGAGCATATCGTGTTCTACTAGATTTTCAAAGTTCTTGTGTAACTTGAGCTTCCGACTGCGCCTCATCAACATGTGGCGTAAGCTCTTGTTCCAACTATTGACTACTTTGTGGTTCTTGAATTTCTTTAAGTTCTACTTTACTCCCACTACTTCTTTCTAGAATAAACTCTTTCTCTAGAAAGATAGCATGTCTTGAGACAAACACTTTTTGCTCAAGGGGATTGTAGAAATAGTATCCTCAACCCTCTCTAGGATACCCCACAAACAAACATTTGTCAGACTTAACTTCAAGCTTGTCCTACATATTTCGCTTTACATAAGCGAATGTTCCCCATATCTTTAAATAACTAAGATTTGGTCTTTTACCATATCATATCTCATAAGGTGTGGTATCAACAGATTTTGTAGGAACACGGTTGAGTGTAAAGGAGGCGGAATCTAAGGCATATCCCCAAAACGAACTAAGAAGTGATGCATGGCCCATCATGGAACGTACCATATCTAATAAAGTACGATTTCTCCTTTTAAACACGCCATTTAGTTGTGGCGTGTATGGAGGAGTCCATTGAGGAATAATCCCATTTTCCCCTAGATATTGTTGGAACTCTTGATTTAAGTATTCTCTACCTCGATCAAATCTAAGTGTTTTGATACTCTTGCCAAGTTGTTTCTCAACTTCAGCTTTAAAAACTTTGAACTTTTCAAAAGCCTCGGATTTGTGCTTCATTAGAAACACATAACCATATCTAGAATGATCATCCGTGAAAGTGATGAAGTAGGAGAAACCACCTCTAGCATGGATCGACATTGGGCCACAAACATCAGTATGTATAAGCCCAAGAAGATCACTAGCACGTTCACCCTTTCCAGAAAAAGGTGTTTTGGTCATCTTACCAAGTAAACAAGATTTGCATGTCCCAAATGATTCATAATCAAATGAGTCCAAGTATCCATTTTTATGTAACTTGGATATGCGTTTCTCATTTACATGACCAAGTCTACAATGCCAAAGGTATGTTTGGTTAACAATATCTAATTTTTGTTTCTTGGTGCTTATGTTGAGAATAGACTTTTGTTCATCTAGAATATATAAACTATTAATTAATGTACCAGTACCATAAGTAATATTATCACGTGAAAAAGAACAACTTTTATTCCTTTGAATGATGGTAAAACCATCCAAATCTAACAATGAGATAGAAATGATGTTCTTTGTAAGTACGGGAACAAAATAACAGTTTCTCAATTTTAAAATAAGCCCAGTGGGTAAAGAGAGTACATAGGTTCCTACGGCTAATGCAGCAACTCTTGCTCCATTCCCCACGCGTAGCTCAACCTCTCCCTTTGCCAGGAATCTACTATCTTTAAGACCCTGCATATTATTACAAATATGAGATCTAGATCTGGTATCTAATACCCATGAGTCTTGGTTAGTAGATAAATTAATCTCAATCATAAACATACCAGAGGTTGAAGCTTCACCAAGCTTCTTTGACTTTAGAGAGTCAAGGTAGGCCTTGCAATTCCTCTTCCAATGCCCATCTTGTCCGCAATGGAAGCATGTGTCCTTGGGTTTGTCCTTCTTAACCCCACCCTTAGGCTTGGTTCTCTTCTTCTTGGACTTCTTAAACCCAGAATTGGGCTTCTTTTTCTTGGAGCCCAAGACAAGCATAACGGTGCTCTTCTCCTTCTTAAGATTAGGCTCAGTAGTCTTGAGCATGTTCATCAATTCAGTCAACGTGCACTCAACTTTTCGCATGTTGAAGTGCAGGATGAATTGTGAATAGCTCTCAGGGAGGGACTGAAGAATTAAGTCAATACTTAATTCATTGTCAGAAACGTGTCCCAGATCAGCTAATTTTTCAATTAGCCCAATCATCTTCAGTACATGGGTAGTCACTGAAGATCCCTCTGCCATCTTGCATTGATAAAGCTCCCTTGAGGTCTCATACCTCTCAGTCCTAGCTTGTGTATCGAACATTTCTTTTAAGTGCACAATCATGGACGGAGCATCCATCTTAAGATGTTGCTTTTGCAATGCAGGGGACATAGCAGCTAACATGATACATGTTGTAGTATCATTGTCGGCTTTGTGCATCTCATATGTATCTATGTCCTCTTGTGATGCAGTAGCAGGTGGAGGAGGGGGTATGGGTTTATCGAGAACAATTCTCAAATTGATATTCCAGTCCTCAAAGTTGGTTTCATTGAGTTTGTTGTCAAGAATCGGTCGCAAATTCACGTTAGACATTCTACAAAAAGTAAAGACAAAAAATAAGTATTTGTTTGATGTTATATGCAAACCAAAAATGTGGATTCGTAAATTTATTTGGTTTGCTCCCACTATTTTATTTCAAATCAATAACCCTCAATATTGATTCGGGAATCCATTGGAAATTCCTAGTGGGTTAGGATCCCATCTAATTATCTTCATGCTTGACGGTGGGCCAACAACCCAAAGATAATTTTGATTAGGTAGGTAACTTTTACCAATCACAACCCTTGTGATTCCTATTTTGACAACAACCCTTGAAGTGAAAGTTTGCCTAAAAAATACCATAACCTTGACGGTGGGCCAACAAGTTATGTAATTTTGTTAAGTCATACCCATTATTCAGAGATCAAATCTCATAACGAAAACATATTCCAAGTAAGGTGACCTTGACGGTGGGCCAACAAGTCAACACTTAATAGGAACTCTTCGTTTTTTGTTATAATAATGGGAGGCAACTAAATAGATGACTTAATATTTAAATTTGAGGGATTTTAGTTTAAAATAATGTCTCATCATATTATGCAATTAAAATATATCAATCATATAAAAGAAAAGAATAATAAACGTAGATGATTATGGACTTTAACTAGTAATATTTCCTTCGAGCCTTGAAGAAAATATTTGGTTAAAATTCCTAGGGAACGTTTCAACTCCTTGATGCGCCTCCTTGGTTGCTCCTTGGTACCACCTCCATCTTCTTGTACATTACATATGTTATTCTAGTCTAAACAATTTAAATAAACCTATTCCTAACCTATACTTTGTACATTACAAGTATTGATCAAGAAATCTCGAGTTACATTCGAGGGGAGTTTAGATGAGAAGAGAATTACATCAGAAAATAGAGAGGGAAGGACACACAGGCCCTATTTATAAAACCAATACAAGCCAACCATAAAAGAAGTAATAACCATTCAATCGCATTGGTCTAGTCCATAATCATCCACCATGCCATCATACTATTTAACAATTAAATAAATTAATTTATTTAATTCTAGTCATAAATCATATGGTCTAAATAGTATAGATTAATGCTCTTGAAATTTATTTGTCTCAAAAATATAGTTATAGAAGGTATAGGTTTCCAAATTTTAACTTTCCAAATCTTAACAATTAAAATTGGAAAGTGTTTTATTTGAGAAATTATCAAAATTCGCGTTCTTTCAAAAAATAGGAAAAATCCCGCTAGGTTTCTGCCTACAAAGCGCGCGACAAAACGTGGGCGGGTTCATCCGCGGTTTGTAACCCGCGCGACAAACCGTGCACGATTTCATCCGCGGTTTGTGGACAGAAGTTACGGGATTTTGACCGCGGGTCAAAACGCGCGCGAGTTTTCACGCGGTTTGTGTTCAGAAAATACGATTTTTGAAATTCTTTAGCGTTTTTCAAAACTCTTTTGAATCAAAACATGTTAAAACCCTTTTAGCATGTAAAAAAAAAATTTAGAAACCATAAAAACAACCTTAAGAACTTATCTTAATTATTTAAAACACTTTAAAACAATCAAGAACTTTTCTTAAAAATCAAACTCTTGATTTTTCTAAAACAATTTTGAGACAAATTTCATCAAGAACAAACCATCCATATTTATGACAATTAAATAAACACAAATCATATAGATATAATCAAAGAAGGCTCTGATACCACTGTAAGGTAATAGCATAGGTAACGCAGCGGAAAAATAAAAATTTATTACCTTAACCATGGATCTCTTTGACATATCTATATGATTAACAAGGGGATTTGCATGAAGATTACCTTAAGCACAGAAGATTTCTATGCTTCTAGGCAAAGATCCTTCAAAGAAGATGTTTGATCTACCACGAAAAGCCCTCCAAGCGTAGAGCCTCTAACGATATCCACACGAACAACTTCTTTGGGAATCTTGTAGGCTTGCTTGCTTTGACTTTTGAGTGCTAGCTCCCTTGAATTATTAAGAACACAAGAAGAAGAAAAAACCTAACCCTTAGAAGAGAGAGAAAGAGAGACGCCTAGAGAGAGAAAGAGGCGTGTCTCTTTTTAAATTTTTCTCTCACTAGTTTTCTTTTGTGCTGCAATAATAATTCAAGAATCAAAGCATGAACCTATTTATAGAGGAAGTATTCTAGTCTTTTAGGAAATAAAGCTAATTGGAAACCAAGAAGGTTTAGGTAACTTACTTTAAGCTATTCCTTCTCCTTTAGGAAATCTATTCCATAAGGAAACCAATTAGTTACTTTATTTCTTTTAGGAAACTAATTTCATGCAAGACTTAGAATATTTATAAACAAGTCCTTTAAGTTAATTTATCTCATAAATTAACCCCATAAGTATCTCATACTTATCTTAATTACATTTTAACCCAAAGATTTTGTTCTTTATGTGTGTGACCCATTAGGTTCCATTCACGTTGGCAATAAGTATAAATTATAACTCATTAATTGAGCTAGATAAATTAAACACTTTTAATTTATCATTAATTCACTAATTAATCAATTCATACTTATAGATCATGAGTGGCATCTAGCAATGCATCATGACCACCCAAGTGAATAGGAAAGTCATATGGTAGACCATACCCTTCAATGACAATGTTACCGTGTAATTAATATCCTTTCACCACACTATATCCCAATTAGTCTAAAAGTATAGTGCATACTTTTAAATGACTAATTTACATTTTCTTGTTCCAGAAATATAACTCTGCATGATGTATAACCTTGAAACTACTTCCAAGTTATACTATCACTTCTGCAGAAGATTTATGAGTTAATATTTCCAACAAGTGGCCATTAAGGGATATACTCTCCTATTAAGGAGTGGTGAATCTTATATTGATTACTCATTATCTTTCCATGCTTCAAACTATACCCAATCTCTAACCTATGAGCTACCCTTTTACGGGCACCGAGGAATAGAGTCAAAGTATAGCAATCCACACTCAAGATACTATGGTAATCTCAAGTCAAAGGATCACTTACACCATTGCCATTAAGAGTTCAACTATTGGCACTATAGTTGAAACTCTTGGCAGATCAATCCAATGAACTTGTTCTCAAACAAGCATCCACATACTAGCTTAAGTGTCACGCACACCATAGTCAATGAGATCAACTACTACTTACCATAAATAGAGGCAAAGTATGTGCTAGTCTATCCGTATTAATGATGTCCAATCTCATTAATACTATGACTAGGGATATTTAAGAATATGACTTTATGTATTAGAGTCTCATAATTGTAACCCTTACAATCTCTAATACACAGTCAATATTCTAAGGACTTTATCAATCAAACAAGTAACATGGAAATACAAGTATAGATGATAAAGAAAAATACCACATGGATAAATATAACATAACTAAGTGTAAAACAAAACACCTTAAACCATCTTGGTTTTAGGGCATACACTAACACAAAACAGTATCTAAATATTGGAGATTATTTTAATCATTTTGATTATTTGATAAACGGTCAAATTAACTATTCTTATTGACTATTAATCAAAGTGGACAAAATAATAATAAACTTTTTACACGGCAATTTACCTTTTGCGTATGAAGTATGTGCAGATTGTTGATTTGTATATAATTGTCTGAAAAATGACTTAATTCTTGATTTTGCTTCAATTCTCTAGGCCGAACTATTGGACCACCAGTAAAGGGACGCTGAATGTGCTGCAATCTTGTGCAAGAGTTTCACCGATCAAAAGAGTGGTCCTAACATCTTCTATGACAGCAGTTATGAACAATAGAGAATTAAAGAACAATGTGATGGTAGACGAAAGTTGGTTTTCAGATCCATCATACTGTAAAGAGAACAAGGTTTACATCTATTATTTTCTTCCCGTAAAAACTACCTTTGAAATTGTAAATGGTTATCACCATACAAATGAACTAAATCTGAAGGTATTTTAGGCCAAGAAGGGAGAAAAGACATCTTTATGACTTGACGGAGTTTTCATAGGAAAAGGATGTTTTTCTTCTTTTAGTACCATATATTATCTTCTTTTCAGTTTTTACTAACTAGTTATGTTCGAGGCATAACATAGTGGAGACATGTTTGTCTAACTTCAGTAAGTTTGATTTAGATATTTGAAACCAATTTTTTTTCAATAGCAGCTTACCAAAATTTTTGGGGGGAAAAATCTTACAAACTTTTTAATGTTTTAGGTGTGGTATATGCTCTCAAGACCTTGGCAGAGAACGCTGCATGGAAATTTGCGAGGGAGAATGGCATTGACATGGTTACAATTAATCCAGCATTGCTCATTGGTCCTCTCTTGCAGCCTTCGATCAACCTAAGCGTAGAACTTATCCTGAACCTAGTAACTGGTAATTTCTGTAATTATTAGGTGACTTGTTCTTCATTGTGTATCCGAAATTGTTGATTTGTGTTAGTCATAGCTTTATCATTCACTAAATGTTTTTTTTCCCCAAGGATGGTGACTTTAACGAAATTATAAAGTTTTCTCATTGTTTATGTAAAAAAATACACAATGCACCTGCGAACATTCATATATGAACTCCTACGAACAAGGATTCATTTTGAACTGAATGAGTTGGATTAATCATGATGCTTTCTAAAGCTTTTATCCTAGCTAGAATAATGGAAATTCTTAAATAGAGCAATTTACAGTCTTACATGTAGATCTTGTGGTTTAAAAGAAAGTCACATAAGTATCTTACGTCATTTTATATCATTTTTTTATATCAACATGCATCACTTTACTTACTTAATATTCTTTTAAATCATATGATTCACAAGAAAAGCTGTGGACTTAGTCCACCTGAGAATCTCCCCAGAATAACCAGGCTAATGTTTGTCTGCCGGTATATAATACTGCAGGGGATGAACCATTTCCTAACTCAACTTTGCCGTGGGTTGATGTTAGAGATGTGGCAAATGCACATATGCTTGCCTTTGAAATCCCTTCTGCTAGCGGAAGATATTGTATGGTCGAGAGATGTACTAAAGGCTCTCAGCTCGTCAAGCTTCTTCAAGAACTTCACCCCACTCTCCAGTTTCCGGTTAAGTATTTTTTTTCCCATTCTCAATATTGTCACTTTTACGCACTTGTAATCCACTTTTGGTGTCTTCACTGCATTATAGACATGTTACCTTCTTTTATATTATGCCGTTTAACAACAATAAGAGTAGGATTGTCCACAATAATTATTCCAAAATCAGTACAATTTAAATAAAACATGTAGATTCAGACAAGGAATTATACATGCTAACAACCACTCGTGAGACTAGAAAATTATCTACCGAGTCCCATGCACCTTGTGAGTAAAGGTGCAAATCTTTTTATGTGAACCGTGACTTTTTTTTTTTTTTTTTTGTATAGTGGTCCAATGTAGATCGCAATTTTTTTTTAATTCTCCTTTTCAACCGTTTTTTCCGGTATTCCCATCTCTAAGCTTGATAAAAAGCACATGTAGGACATGCTTATCTTGAGTGTCACGTTCTGACAAACGAACCACTTTCTATAAATAATCAGGTTCTTTTTAGAAGTTGGTCCATTGAATTAATAATTTGTTATGTCTGCAAATTATACCTCTGAATTTAAGGTAATTTCATGACGTCGAACGTCCTTAAATGCTGCATTGTTGTTTGAAATTTCCACGCTTTTGACAGAACTATCTTTTATTACTCCACCTCGTTGTCATCATGGCTCATACAGAAACACAATAGCGCTTCCAACCCAGCTATAGTAATGCACTAGGGAGAGATGGCAATCACATTGTATAGAAGTTTACTAGTTTAAGCTTTGATTTTAACTGCAAACAGGACCACAAAAATATGCAGTTACAAGTGACAACTCTTTGACGCTCAGTTGAAGCTGAACAGGGAAATTGACCGTATGAAAATTTTTGTTTGCCTTTTAGGGAACATCAGGCAATAAAACTATCAAAAAACAAAAGAATTTAACTATTACATCATGCGTCGTGCATATTGAAATGACAACTTGCTGCGGTATCAAATTATAACACACTAACATGAAAGACAGACCTTCATGATCTCTTGTACACGTTTGCTTCCTGTCAGTAATGGTTTAATTTGATATTTACTTTTGCTTCCTATCAGTGTTGATGGTTTAATTTGATACTCGCACATTCATTTTTAAATGCACTTACGTATACTTCTGATTTTGAAAATTATTTTGACGTACTACAGATTTACGGATCGTAGAGATCTTAATTTTCCAGAACATAAAGTATCACAAAAGAAGGCCAAAGTTTGGGAATTCAATTTATTCCTTTGGAGGTGAGCCTAAAGGATACTATGAAAAGCTTCGAAGAGAAGAATTTAGTTAGCCTTTAAATCATGACATCAAATTACTGTAAACAAATTAAAGGTTGCAGATTTGCCCCTCCAGATTTAGCTTCTAATACTGGACTTTTTCCTTTATGCTCATTAATAAATGTATTGTGAGGTGCATTCATCTTCAGCAATTGAACCAAGTAGTCTACGAAATTGTTCTTTACCTTCTCAAACTTTGCCATTTGGCATTTTCCTCCTGCTGATTACCAAGTGGCAGAACCATGTTCCAATGTCTAGTATGCAACAGTGGTCTTTAACTTTATAAAGAACGTTTGTCTTTTTTTTGGTTGTGACATTTATTCGAAATTGTTACTGCCACGAAGAAACTTAAATAGAAGGTGTTGTTTCAACATGAAGAAATTATTGTGATTAGAAAGTTAATTAAACGTGATAAAAGTAACTTACTTTAAGAATTTGATTTGCCTGTTGCTTTGTCAAACCAACGCAAGAAGTTGATAATTCATGATTTTTGGCTGCTTACCCTGAAAACACGTTTGGTGAACATTAACTGGAGAACAGAAAGACAGATGTTGAGTCACCAACTATAATAACGAACAATATTGGAACTTCACTTCTATTTTATTCGCCATCCTCGTCTTCTCTTTTATTACTAAGAAATAATCTTCTCTCTTTTTCCTAAAATGACATACACTATTTGCTGTAGGATCATTTATTCAAATGTTGCCTCTTTTTTGTTTTTTTGGTCTAAGTCTAAAATAGTGATGTTAACAGAGTTCCAAAAATATATACACTATTTACTAGGATCAATTACTCATTGCTTTTTTATCCTAAATTAAAAGATAATGATGTTAATAGAGCTCCAAAAATATCGAAATCGACGACTTTTGAGAAGCCAAAGTCGACTTTGAACTGCCATTTCAACAACTAGAGTAAATAACCATCACATCACAGGTATGGAGCCTCACAATTTGACCTTTGGTTATTTTTCACAAGTTGAGAGCGGTGTAAGTCCTTAACATTTTAATGTAACTCTTCAACATTTGTATGTAATTTCTTAGCATTTTGATGTAACTAATTTTTCTTCTAAAATTACATCGTTTTTTTATATTTTTTCAATTCAAATTTTGTCCACATGGCAACATCTCAGCCATCATTTTGTCACAATAAATCATGGCCATCAAATTGTGACAAATGAAACTTGTGGTACCCCAAATCCATCACGATACAATTGCTGTTGCTGTCACCAATTCAGCACTACCAGCGCCAGAGAATCGCTGACAGCAAACATTCTTTTTTTTTTTTCGCGATAATATTTGTCTCTTAAAGATTCTAATTTTAGCCTCTTTTCAACAGAATTATATATTTTTTCTCATGAGCTTTGGAGTTGGCCTTGTTTCTATAATTACAATAACAATTGCTTTGAACTTATGGGTTATTGAATTGTGGTGGAAGAAGTCGGGCACAAGTTTGCTAGTATTAAATCTGATAGCGTGAAAGAAGATGATTATTGAGGATTGAGAAGCAGCAATTGTATAGATGATAGAAAGAGAATTGAGTGAGTCACTGAAGGAGTTACACATGGCAAATGGTGGGATTATATAAATTAAATTGACACGGTAAAATATGGGTTATCTAGACAGTTCATATTTGTCACACTCTGTGCCTAGGGACATAGTACCCGCTATGTCCTAAGTTATGATAAGGCACAAGGCTAATCAAATCACATATCAACTATTCCAAGATCACAAAAACATCACCTGAATATATAAGTCATAAAATAGCATAAATATCCATCAATCCAAAATAAACGATTCAAGCCTTCCAATTACAAACCACAGTACCAACTATAAGCTCTAGCATCTCAAAAGTATAACATAATATAGCATAAGTAAAGCCACATGGCTACAAGTAGTAATATCTCGAATATAACTCTAATCACATCATAGACATACGCTAGACAAGTAAATAAGACAGCTCCTATGCATAGCATCCCTATCACACCAGCTAACTCCAAGTACTAGCCCAATCTTTCTCAACGAAGTCATCTGTCACTGTATTTCAAAAACATAGGGTGAGCGATAAATTGCTCAATAAGTAGCACAGGTATATCACTTTGGGCTTGAGGACATTATACATATATCCATTTCCATTGCAAAAACACACAACAGTTATTTATATAGTTCACAAAATACACGGTCAAACCATATTCAATACCATTCACATATCATAATCACAAATGATGAAAAGATGAGCTCAAGAAGTAATTCGACAAATGACCCAAGATATCCAGTTGTTAACTACAATCCGGTTAACACGGCCAAAAGTTGACTCCCAGTCAGTCCAGTTCAAAAGCTAACTATCCCCGGTTAGCGCGGTCAAAGTATCATATCACCTCTATCAAAATAAGAAATTAGTCCCATCACAAGTCATTTTACCCAAGAGTCCAAACAAATAATTAATTCACATAAACATTTGTCACCACGTTTATTCAATTCGTAGTAAAATAAAAAATAACCACACCTAAGCCATTTAGTATAGCAAATAAGGTTTCAAAACATACCAGTTATCAAAATCATTTTCCAAAATGCAAAGGATACAAGCACCACTTACCTTGGTCCAATCTATCTCAAATAGTCCGCAAATGGTTGGTCACTATCCTCGCCTAAAACACACAATTAATCACTCAATTATACACTAATTCTATCAATAAATCATTACTAAAGCTTAAATCTAAACTTTAGAACGCAAAACAGAACCAAACGACCCAAAATGAAGTATTTCATAACTAGGGGTACAATGATTTATGCCACGAATCCATAAAGATCAACCTCCTTGGCAATTTCTTACATCTATTTTACCAAACACTTGGTAGGCATCCCCCAAACTCAAACAATTTGAATATTGGTTTGAAAAACCCACCATTAACACTAAAAAACACATTATAAGCCATAATCCAGCAATTAAACCTTAATGAATCATGATTCACCACAGCATGTAAACGACCCATCACCAAACTAAAGCATAATCACCATTTATAGCACAAAATATAGCCATTAAAACATAACCCAACAACCAAAACCTCAATTATCCATGAATCATCACACAAAATAGAAAACCCATAATCAATCTTAAGCATATACACTGTTGTTAACACAAAACATAACCATTAAAGTAAAACCCATCATCAATATCACCATAATCTACCTATTTACTCACCAACAACCCAACAATTATACCCATTACTACCCCAAAGCAAAAACCCAAGAAGAATAGAGTGGAAATTAGGGAAATTACCTTGAGTAGTAAGAGTAAAGCCCTCTTGATTCTCTTGAATTAATTGCTCTTGGTTTGACAAAATCCCACCTTAATTAGAGAGAGAAATGGAAGAATTAAGAAATCGGTCTTTGAGGGAGGTAGAGAGAGAAAGAGATGAGGAGGCAAATGAAAAATGAATAGACCCTAATCTTATTAAAGATGCCCTAAAGACCCCAATTACCATTCTACCCTCCCTTACTAATAAATGCTACTCTTATACCCAAAAGTGACCAAATAACAAAAATGCCCTTAATGGGCCCCTAATATTACAATACTAATCACGGGATTAATACGGGTGATGCTTAATTAGGTTTGACCTATTTTGATATTGCCCAAATCCGTAATAAATCTTAGTTTATTATTTTTTTAAACTATCTTTTCTTTATTAATAAAATGTTGCTTTTTTTGTATCATTTAATTTTTGGTTTAACCTGATACTTTTTTTCTTATATCATTTTTTTTTTGGATTTAACTGGGTAAAAGTTCTACATTTCTCCCTTAAAATGTTATGTGACAAATTTTCAAACTAAAAAAAAATTTACTGAATATGAATTTATAAAAAAACACATTAGAGCGCATTGTCTACTAATTCAAATTTTTAAGGATCCAAAATCTAAATCCAAAAAAAGGGTGTGTTACTTGTGATTTTGGCTTTTTTAATAGCTTTAAAAATTTTAAAAACTTGAAAGAAAAAGCACTTGATAACATCATAGAACTAATTTTGAAAAGCATAACCCACATGTGGGGCCTCATGCAGGGTCTCACCTTTTTTTTTTTTTTTTTTCCCTTTCTACGATGTAAAAAGAAATAACAAATTTTCTTCATACAAATATGCATTATCACTCTAGACTTAGACATAGTATTGCATCAAATATGTGAGTACACAGCAAATTAGAACCTCGAGGCACGATCGAGTTCAATACTGCAGCTTAAAGGCTCTCCATGCTTAACACCAATGTAGACAGTGAAGCTATGTACTTACACCTGTGGCAATTGGGATTAATTGCTTAGTGTAGTTATCAAAAGTTTTAATTTAAAAAAGCTCAGAAAAATTTTAATAAATAATACTTATTATTTGATAAATAAAAGTTTTAAGTTAACTGATGATTTGGAGCTGTTCTCGTGTTTTTATGAAGTCCAAGAAGAAGGAAGGTCTGACTGAGATTTAACCATTTAGAGAATTGAAAGTTTTATGATTGATGCTTTAGGGAAGAGGAAAAAAAAACTGTAAATAAATTATTTTGCTATCAAACCAGGGAAGACCTAAATCAATCCCAGTCACCCATATTTGGATGAGTATAATTAGATATACTCCCAATTTACTTTTTTTTTTTGGTGTCCATTCCGCCCAAATTAAATTTGAACACGAGAATTCACCAGGGCATGGAACTTATTACCACTTCTAGTTGAGAGGAATGGAAAGTTGGAGTGGGGATGAAGTGCTGTAGTCCACAGCAGAAGAGAGATGAGGATACATATATTTTCCTGACAAATAACTAATCACATATTAGACATGAGAAGCAGTAGAATCAACTAGAATAGTTGGAACAAGATAAGCAGGGCGTCCTTCCCTCCATTGTTCGCAACAGCCAATTGGCAAGCATGATGGGCAAGCACGTGAGCTGCCACATCGCAATTTTGCCGGACCCAATTGCTGTTTGTAATTTGAAGCAAGCACAAATCTTGTTGAAGTTCGTCAACCAAGTATCGAACTGCAGACATATTGTCCTTCTTCCACCATGGTTCGACCCCACGGTATCAATGACAATCGCAAAGCCTATTATTTTAGATGGATTGTAGCATTTCAGTTCAGTATCTAGCAATATGCAAGTTCTTTTTACATATAGAGGTTAAAAAATAAAGAAAATTTAAGAAAAACTAGAAAAACATAAACCATGCAATCAACAAATAAAATAAGATAAAATTCATAATCTAATATCCCAAGTATGATCCAAATCTAATATATTAATATTGTTGATTAGGGGTGAGCAACCGAAAAAATGAGAATAATCGAATCAAAATTTGAAAGTATAGTTAGGTAATTGAATCTCATTTGCAAAAGTGGTTTCAATTCCTAGTACCAAAACCAGTTCAAACACACACACAAAAACATTAAAGGCCAATATCCATAAGTATTATAGAGAAGTTGAAGACCATTATGGCATTTTATTCTCAAATCTAACATAATTCAAAAGCCTAAACATTGTACTTGATTTTTCTTTTTGTTTAATTTTTTTATTTATATAGGCATAATTTCAGAAACCCCTTTTGAGGTTTCTAATAATTTCACTTAGTATCTAGATGTTTCTAACAATGTCACTTAGTATCCCTTAACTTCAAAAAATATCACTTATTGCCCTTGGTGTTTTAAACTTACTATAGTAACCCTCACAAAATTCTTAAAATAATACAAAAACAAAAACTAATTATTGAATTTTCTTTCCAATTTTTATTTCTCACTCATAGTTCCTCTTTTATTGATAAATTCTTCTTTTCTATTCTATTAAAATAAACTCTCACTAATATCTAAAAAATTGAATACAGTAATCAATTCAGAATTTTCAAATTTTCTCAATCTCATAAAAGCCACATAAATAATATAACAACATAAAAACAAGCCTATAGTTATTTTATTAAAATATTGTCCGCGTTTGAATAATATAAGTATGCTTCTAGATAAAATATACTTTAATTTTTGTAATTGTTCTTTTTGTGTAAAGTACACTTTAATTTTGAACACAAAATAAAAGAATTAATTGATAAAGAGTAGCATTTTTTGAATAATATTTATCAAATATTATCTAAATTTAGTTAATATAAGTGTACTTTTTCTACAAAATACACTTTAATTTTTATAAGTGTGCTTTCTGTATAAAGGACACTTTAATTTTTAATACCAAAATAAAAGAATTAATTATCAAATTTTTCTTTAATTAATCAAAAAGGGAATTTTTGAAATATTTTTGCTCATGAGTGTGTTTTGTTACCTGGATTGATATTTCAAGGGAGATAAATGATATTTTCCAAAGTTGAAGAGTGCTATATGCTATTGTGAGAAATCCCAGGAGTGGTTTCTGAAATTTTCCCATTTATATGTTATCAATTGTTTCTATGTTCTGTTTATCATATGTTTCTGGTTATTAACTAAAGACTCAATTTCATATAACTTAGATATTGAGTATGGAAAATAACACAAGTATTTTTCTTACTTATGTTATGAAGACTTTAATTTGTGTTTTTTTTAGTTGTGTAAATGTGGATACAAAAGCTTCAATTTGTAATTCTATTATTTTTTATAAACCAATTGAAATTGTAAAAGCAATTTTTCTTTTTTTTTTTATTTGAACAAGTATTTATTTCATTATATTTTTCATCCATGTTGTTATAATAACTTAATACCATATGGATCTAGTTATCTGTTGTACTCGTTCTCCTCCAACCAGTTAACCAACTAAGGAGGGTCAGATATTTTATAATTAGGCAAATTGGTTAAGAATTTTCCTTGGTCTTCCCTTCTCATTCATGCCATCTCTCACTCTAAATTTCTCTCTACATATGTATGTGTGTGTTGAGCATATGTGTATTTTGCAAGGGGAAAATTAATATAAGAGTATTGTTTGGGGTAAATGAGGGATTTATAGTTGGATTATGTTTTCTTGGGGAGTAAGGATTGAGTTTGGAAATGAGTAATAAAAGAAATTTAGGTGCATTTCGCAATTTAGCCCTTCTATCAACTATATTACTTGAGGTGTAACCCCCAAAGACAAAAATGAAGGGCCAAAATCTTTTTTTTTTCCCTATAAAAGAATTACTTTGTAATATCTAAAAACAAAAAAGTAGTGGTCGAAGTCTTTTTTCGCACCAGAATTATTTTATTTAATTATAAATGCTCCATTATAAAACTGAGGCTTGCACTATCCATATATGGCTGCTTGCATTTGTTTGTTTGTTTGTTTCTGGTTACATATATTAGTTTATATTAATCCAAAGAGTAGGCCACCAATTTCATTTGACTCTTTGTGAGGTAACAAAATCTAAAACTATAACCATTAATTATGCTACTGAAATTATCTTTGACATAATAGCAACTACGCTAATTTTGAGACACTCACTCAACAAAATAAAGGAATAAGTCGTGCACTAACCATGGGGAGAAAGAAATAGCATAGCTGTGTACCGGAAATGGGGCTAAGTCATCCTGTTATATTTACTATTACTTCTATGCCAAGTCATGCTCAATTATCATTTAATTTGAACTCTTATCAAGTTCAGTAACATTGAGTTGTTCTTATCCATGATCATCAAATTATTATTTGACTTGAGCTGTTATCTAGTTCACTATCTTGATTTTCTATTTCTATCTTTTTTCCTTCTCCACATGTAAGGATCAAATTGTACTTTTTTTTTTCTGAATAAAAATACATATTTCATTAATGAGTCTGGTTTTACAGCTTGCATTACAGGAACTGGGAAATTAGTAAACCAAACATGAGTTCCAGAAACAAAACGACCTGGGTTGGCCGCTAGGGGCATTGCAGTTCCTATTAGCAAAATTTAAGCTGCAGTAGGGAAAACTTTTAATAAGGTTTCTTAATCCCATAATAAAGTGTCCTGTCATTGAGAAGTCCTCATCTCCGCGTTTAATTCTGTTGATCACAGATTGAGCGTCTCCTTCCATCACAAAATGGGTAAGATCGAAATCTCTTGCAAATTCCAAAGCCTTCAAAATTCCTAGTGTTTCTGCATGATCAGCATCAAAGCAATTTGGTAGGCGCTCTATCATTACTGCTTGGACTTCACTGTTATGATCTCTAATTACAAGACCATTCCTGCAGCATTAGCCGAGAATTCAACTTTAGGTAGCCCTCAATAGGTGGTTTCCACTTGTTAACAAGTCTGTATTGGGCCTGGTAGCAGTCAGAAGCCAAATTTTTTGCTCTTGATTCCTTGTATTCCTGCAGCAAACTGACCCCATAACTGCAAATCCTTTTTGCTTCCCTTACCACACCTTCAAAAACTTGCTCATTTCTGCATTTCCAAATTAGCCGGGTTATTATAGCTGCGAGTTCATCTTCTTCCTTGTTCTCGAAGTCTAAAACTTCTGCAAAACAGTCTTTAAAGCACCTGAATCTTCCAACGTTCTTTACGTGGATGCTCTGAATTTCTTTCCATACCTGCTTTGCTTCAAGACACTCAAAAAGAATATGCATGTCTGTTTCAAGAAGAGCCCCGCAACTAATGCAGCTGGGATTTCCTTTCTTCAATCTTCTGCGAATATTCTCTCCAGTTACAAGGCTTCCAGTGCAAGCTCTCCAAATGAAAAATCTTACCCTGGGTGGGATTTCCAAAGGCCACAGTTTCTTCCAGATCTTCTGCTCCCCTTCTCCTGGTGATGAGGTTGCTACATTCTGAGCTTGACACTTAAGCTCCCTAGCTAGTTGATAAGCTGACTTGACAGAGAATTGACCATCCTTTGTGTAATGCCAGATCATTTCATCTTGTGTCCACCCTGGTGCCAGAGGAATCCTTTGGATAAGTTCTGCTTCATGCTGCGGGAAGAGAGCTTCTATCAATTGTACAGTCCAATCTCGTGTCAGTCCGTATTAAGTCCTTCAACCTTGATCCAGGCCAGGTTTCTTTGGTCCATTGAGATACTCTAAAAGTGTATGGTCTAGGCAACCAAGGCTCTTCCCATACATTTATTGCCTCCCCAATACCTTTTTCGAGAAGATTTCTTGCCTCCAGAATGCTCCGCCAGAGGTATGATGGTTTAGAACCTGTTCTGGCTGGCATGAAATCATGGTTTGCGAAGTACTTAGCTCTTAAGAATTTTGCTGCTAGAGATTCAGAATTCTTTATTAGTCTCCAGCCTTGCTTTGCCAGGAAGGCTAGATTAAAGATCTCCAAATCCCTGAACCCAACTCCACCTTCTATTTTCCGTTTGCATGGCTTCTTCCAACTCAGCCAATTTATTTTGCTTTCACCCTCTTTTTTTCCCCACCAAAAATCTCTCACCATGGTAGTTATATTTTCACAGATAGCTTTAGTTAATTTGAAGCAAGACATAATGTAAGTTGGGATAGCATGGACTTAGGGATGGAAAATGGGCGGGATAAGCGGGATTCAAGTAGAACTTAATTGGGACTGTGAAATATGAGCCAGAACTAAACAGTTCCATATTTGTTATAGGATCAATATGGGCGGGACTAAAATGGGTTAGTCCTATTTTGATACTGCTCAAATACCCAATAAATCCCATTTTATTAATTTTTTTAAAATTATCTTTCCTTATTAATCAATTCCTTTTTCTTTCTAATATCATTTAGTTTTTTTAATTTAACCTTAATATTTTTTTTATATCGTTCATATTTTTAGTTTATTAACATCAATAAATTTTCAAATTTTTTTGTTTTGATATTATTCTTTTTTAAATCTCATTTTTTTAATGTTTTCTAATCTTTCAATTATAAACTACAATTTTTTAATGCTTTCTAACCTTTCAATTAAAACTATAATTTTTCAATGATTACATGTAAAGAGGATATATTGAGAATATACGAAGATCTAATTTATCTACTCCTAAAAAAATTAACTGGGATGTTATTTTATTAAATCATTTGATACTTAAATTCATCACTTTTGCTCGTGTATGTTTTGAATTGATTGGTGAATCTCAATTTCCTACTGCTATTCCTATGGTTAATAAGTTTGGAGTTAAAATGTTGTAAAAAAAATCGAGTATGAATGGTTACCACTTTGCAAAAAAATTGACCATTTAAAAAAAAAAATTGCAACGCTTGAATCAAAGCCTCAATTTGTGTGGGTACAAAAAGACAAAAATAATTGCAAGTCTATTTTGGAGAGTGGAGAATCTAGTAATATTTTTATAGATTAAATGATAATAAGAATTTTCCCTGTAGTTTTGACACTTAAAATAGCAAATAATACTACAATACTTTTTAGAGTATAATTATGTGACATAAAAAGATGAATTAAAAGCTTTAAAAAGTGATTGAAAAACATCTTTAGAGAATATTCTAAAATAATCTTCTAAAATACCTTGTCCAAACTAAACCATTACCATTATTTCAAAGACAAAGTACGAAGTGGCTTTTTTGAAGGATGTTGCATGAACAATTGTAGATTTGGAATTTGATTTAAAAGTTAATAGTTCTACATATTTTAATTAAGGCACTCTACATATGAAATCTACATGAATTTTTTTAGTAAAAATATCAGTTTGACCCCACATAATTGATGTCAAGAGGTAAAATTTAACATAATATTCAGATGAGAAATAGATGAATTGAATAGGCTAAAATGAAGAAGCCAAGAATGGAGAAATAAAATTACAACATGCCAATCATTATATCAAGGATGTTAGGAACCATAATATTCTAGTGTCATTGAAAAAAATGTTAAAAGTCAATAAAACAAAGAAATGATGAAAGATACTTTGTTCATGTAACTTAAAATGAATGATTTTTTTCGAAAGAGAGTATGGAAGAGGTGGATCTAATCAAATATAAATTATTCAAAGGTTTTTTTATATTTGAGTATGTGAATCCCAATCAATTTTCAACCATACCCATATTTAAATAGGTATTATTGGGTATAATTTCAAATAAGCCCAATCGTATATTATTAATACCCATCCCGCCTAAATTAAATATGGGCATAGAATCCCAATAGGTCTTGGGACACATTGCCATCTCTACTTGGACTACAACCTTGATTAACACTTCCTTTCCAGCCTGGGTGAGAGATCTCTCTTTCCAGCCTTATTAGCTTCTTTTGAATCCTTTCTTTGACAAATGAGAGAATATCTTTCTTGCATCTCCCAATCATGTATGGCAATCCTAGGTACATGCTCTTACCATCATCAACTTGAACTCCCAAGCTCTGCGCCAGTTCTTCTTGTTCTTGTGCTAGTTTATGCTACAGTATGCCTTGGATTTGAGCATGTTTACCTTCTGCCCTAAGACCTTCTCATAGTCGTTTAATAACTCCAGTATTGATCTTACATTTTGGTCATCAAATTTTGCAAACATTATGCTATCATCTGCAAAGAGAAGATGGCTTATCATAGGGCACTTAGGTCCCATCCTAACTCCACTCCACATCCCCATTCGTTCTGCTGATTGTACTTGAGACTTTATACTGTCAATCAGGTAATCAAAAGTCATATAGTTACCATGTAACATTTATTAAAAGACATTCAAAACTAACCAAACTAGTACGGTTTCATTTAGTATTTAAGGTGTTTCTGTTGCATATAATTGTAAGCGGATTAATTCAAATGAAGCTTTTAAACTCGTATATATTTTTTGAATCAAATCTATTCTTTTTGTTAATAAATTCTGCTTTTCTAATTATGTTTTTAATGACTTTCAAGTCAGATCATTTTTGCTGTTCGAAGTCCAAAATGATATTAATAGTTGTATTTTTAGACCATGGTAAAGTGCTAATTTGTAAGAATATTTAAACCAAGTCTTAGATTATAGGTGACATAGGCTTATTTTTTTTTCTTATTTAAGTAGGTTGTATTGAATGGTAGGTATATTGCTTGTGTGGGATTGTTTCTCTTACTACTGGTATTAGTTTAGGTTTGTTTTTGTCATCTCTCAACAGCACTTGGGTGTTAATGGTTTTAGTAGCCATTTGGTTCAAATTCTTCAAATACTATCACTATAAATATCATTAATCCTACTATGAGTATGGGTTTTGATGGTTTTCCTCACATGTTTAGTTTAGTAATTGAATGCGTATCATTATGAAACTACTTGTTTGGTTTGCTTATGATAAAAAATGACTTTCAAGTAAATTTTAATTTTTAAATCATTTTTATAATATACATATCTTTTAGATTTCTTGTTTTGTATTTTTTAAATTTCTAAAGGAGCTTCTTTAATTTTATATGTAGCCATGTTCTAATTTGACTTTTATACAAATGGTAACCTTAAAAAATAAAATGTAAAAAGCCATATATCATATTAATATAGAATTCCATATATCTTTGATTTCATGTTGAAATTTTTATAAAAAATTTAATGTAACTCCCTCAAATATGTTCTATTTTGCTCCTTAAAATTTCCACCTATATTAGCAAAATTTCTAGACAGCATTTGTAAAATTTAATTAATCAAGAATAATCAAAATCAAGACACAGCAATGCTTAACAAGAAGAGTAAAAGTATCAAGATAAGGATGGCTTATTAGTATCATGCCTTTTGAGGTATTTTTACTTTGGCAAAAGGACTAAATTTTTCTACGTTTCATCAAGATAGCAGGTACCAAATGATGCCTAGCCACATAACATTTAATCAATGACAATTTTTGTCATGCCTCATGACTCGAGACGTGGCACCGTCTATGCCCTAGACTACACTAGAATACAAGGCTAATTGATGCAATAAATCACTAAAACAAATCAAAACTTAACAAATGTGCAACATAGCCTAAAACATAATTTTGCTCATTTAAAATAATTGTCATCCATTTATATTTCCATTACCCCATCACAAAAATAAATAATTGGGGTCACAATTATAACCTAGCCAGTACCAAAAATATGGTTATACATCAATGAACGAAAATAACTTCCTTCTACGTCTATACCAAAATATAAACTAAGAGGCCAAAAAGTCCTGCCAATCTTTCTCAACAAAGTCATCCCTTGCGAAGTCAAAGAATGGGGTGAATGACAAATCACCAAATAAGTAGTAAAAGGTCTCTTTGGGGCTTAAACTTGTTACACATACATGTATAGCTTTTCAATTCAAAACCATAGCTCATCATTGTTCATAAGATATGTGGTCAATTCATAATCAAATACAATTCAAGGCATAAACATAGATCAATTTAATGAGAGCTCACGCATTTAGTGGACAAATGACGCTGGATATTCAGTTGTTAACTACGACCCGGTTAACACGGTTTAAAACTAACTATCACTCGGTTAGTTCGATTCAAAACTATCACCTAGTTAGTACGGTTCAAAGATCTTACTACAAACACAAAAGTTAAGAAACTAGTCCCATCATAATCTATTTCACATACGAGAGCTCTATTCCATAGTCAGTTACATAACAAATAGACCACATATAACCGTTGCATAGTAAAACTAGAATATATCAACTCTCAAGCGCAATTATGTCAAAATACTTTTTCAATGGCAAAAAGATGCAAGTACTACTTACCTAAGTTAGTTCAAGTAGTTCAAGTAGGGATAATTACCTTCATCACCTATAACACACAATTAACACCCAATCATGCACTAATTCTATCAAGAAAATACACTTAGGGCTCAACTCTAGACTCAAAGCACAAAAAAACAACAAAACCCCTATAGCATGGGTGATCCGCGAGTAGGAGTCCACGATCCACGCCCACGGATCACCAAGGCTGACTCGCGGATCACTAGCCAGGGGTTGATCCACAGGCTCTCTCTTGCCAGCCGCGATCACAGCTGGCTCTAGCTTTGCCCACGACTCGGTGGGCAAAAACTAAACGTGACCACGCTTGCCCCGAGCCGCGACCGTGGCCCAACTAGCCTCACCCATGGCTCGTTAGGCAGAAACTTGCCGTGAGTGAAGGCTTGTTGAGCCTTGACCACGGCTCGGCTCACTCTACCCATGGCTCATCTACGAATTCTCTGCAAAACTAACCTTCACACACCCAACCTCAACACCATTCAAGTCCAACATCAATCTCACACCAAAAAGACATAAAAAGGCATTAACAAAGCATAACAAGCTCAAAACATTCACAATTTATAAGCACAAGCCACAATCACACACAATCTCCTAAAATCCCCAACTCACCATCTTAACAACACTACCTTAACTCACATACACAAGCACTACTACTATCAAGCATCTAATTAAAGAAGTAAAATAGTCTAAAGACTTCTAATCAAACCATAACTTCCACTACCCATCAAGATAAGTAAAGTTTGGACCAACTAGAGGAAAACTTGAGAAGAGTTACCTTGGGTGGGATTTTGAGTGAGAGCTTCAAAATTTCTTCTACTACCTTCCCTTGGAGAATGATGCTCTTCAATTTCTCCTTCAAGAATGAGTTGAGAAATGGGGAAAATTTAGAGAAAGTCTTTTAAAGGGAAAAAGGGAAAGAATGAAGAAAATGAAGACGGAAGCCCTAGTCTTTCTGGGGCCAAGAAAACAATTACTAAATCTGCAAATGAGCCCTTCATGAATCTATAATTCATATATCAATCCAGAGGTAAAATTTACCAAAAGGCCCACGGAGGACCCTTGGTATCACAATTTCTGTACTTTAATCAATAATCACTATGAAATGAATGTATAGGAGGGAGCAGGCATTATGAAAATTAGTCCCCTACACAAAATACACAACCATAGTTTGAGACCAATCTACAAAAAGTATTTCATCCTGTTATTAGTTATCATGCATTGTATACCGCTTGAACGGGGATGCAAAACCAAATAAATTTGATTCATGTCATTGATTACTGTACAAACTTGTAGAGTTATACATACTATTAGGAATTTACAGTCCCAGGAAATTAACGAAATTTTTTATGGCAGCACGAGACATCGAGAAGGGTAAACACAAAATATGATATACAAAGCAACACAACAAATTTATCGTGGTTCGGTCAATATGACCTACGTCCACAGGCGAAGATGAGCAAAATTTCACTAACCAAATCAGAAGAATTACAAAAATGAAAAACACTCCATAAACCCATAAATAAACACAAAGACACAAGTAAGTCCAAGTATACGAAAAAAGGCCCTAAAGACCCAAGTGACTCCTTGGTCAAGCACTCCAAAACCCAAATAATATAAAACAAGAAAGTCCAAATTAACTAAATAGCAAGAGGCCCACAAGCCATTTGGCTCTCTTGAGTGATGCACTTAATCCCTTAACAATGGCTTTCTTTTATAGGTGCTAAAGGGAGGTCAAAGTATTTCCAATCCCGATATGGGTTGGAAATCACTCTTAACAAATCTCCACCTTGATTTTCATTCCACATACGCAAACATGGTAAGTGTGCTCCACCTTTTCCGCAAAAGCTCAAACAGGTCCAAATCAAACTCCTTTGTAATCATCTACCATAGCCTAAAGTCGACATTGTGATGAACTTTTTAGAGTTGATGTTGCGACGAACTTCTCAACGTCAAACTTCAAAGTGAGTGCCCATTCATGAATTCAAAGTAAGTGGCCATCAATGAGAAGTCAAAGTGAGTGCTCATCAATGATTAGCTTGGAGCTTTGATACCAGTTTGTTAGGAATTTATAGTCTTAGAAAATTAATGAAATTTTTTATGGCCGCATGAGACATCGATAAGGGTAAACACAAAAAATGATAAACAAAGCAACACAATAAATTTAACATGATTTGGTCAAGATGACCTACGTCCACGGGTGAAGATGAGCGAAATCTCACTAATAAAATCAGAGGAATTACAAAAATGAAAAACACTTCACGAACCCATAAATAAACACAAAGACACAAGTAAGCCCAAATATATGAAAAAAGGCCCTACAAACCCAAGTAGCTCCTTAGTCAAGCACCCCAAAACCCAAATAATATAAAACACGATAGCCCAAATTAACTAAACACCAAAAGGTCCACAGGCCATTTGGCTCTCTTGAGTGGTGCAATTAAACGTAGTTTGGGAGTTTATCATAAAAAGGAAAAGGAAGGAAAGGAAAGGGATGAAAAGAAAGAAAAGGAAAAGGACGAAAAGAAAGGGAAGGGGTCTTCCTTTCCTCTCTTTTCCTTTGTTTTTTGCCCATTTTTGGGTAGAAAATTTTTAAAGGAAGATTGGAGGGAGTTTTCCTTCCAATTCCTTTCTTTTCTTTCCTTCTTTCTAACTCCCAAACAAAGTCATTCTTCCAAACTCCTTTCTTATCTTTTCCACTTAACTCCCAAACAATGAAACATTTTCTTTTCCTTTCTTTTCCCCTCAAATCCTTCCTTCCAAACTAGGTGTTAATCCCTTAATAATGGCTTTCTTTTATAGGTGCTAAAGTGAGGTCAAAATTTTCCACTCCCAATGTGGGATGGAAATCACCGCCTAACACATCCCATCAGAATGCATCAAAGATCATTGGTAGGGTTTTAATTAGGCTAAGAAATGACTCTAGATACGGTTGACCCTTTAAAATTGCCTAATTCACCTATATCTGCAAGAGGACAGATCGCTAATGAGTATACGGAACTAGGTTCGATCCCACAAGGAAAGGTGAAGAAGTACTAGAACTTTATAAAACTTCCTATTATCTAGACAACCAATTTCCACGATTAAAACTAAAACTAATTTGTTAACACTCGACCCTAAAAAAGAAAAAATAGAAATTTAGAGGAAACTGATGATCGGAGTATCTAAGACTTAGAATCCCTTATGATCTAAAAGAAAGGAGCAATTGCTTCAATTATTCAATCTCATTACCACATCTAGAGCCCAATTCCAAATGTACCTAACTTTCACTCTCATGACAAACTAATGATTACCTCCCTACTAAACCCCTCCTACTTTCGTGGCAGAGATTATAGCGCAGGTTAATTTAGCCTTATGAATTGATCAAGACTCACGTAAGAGTACCTGTAGACACCAAATTTTGACACACCATTTATTTTCAAACACTGGGGGGGTATGTTTGCACTTTTTGTTACAAATTTTAATTTTTAATTTTTCAAATAATTTGAGGGGCAAAATAGTAATTTTATCTGTGAATATTTTTCTATCAACTTTTGGGGGTTTTAAATTCATATTTTTACTTTTATGTGAATTTTTTAATTTCTTATGATTTTTCTGGATTTAATTGGTATTTTTTTTATTTTTTGTACCAGCTAAGGGTAAAATCGTCATTTTTACGATTAAATTCATTTTTCACCAATTTTGAGTCAAAAATGTATTTTTCAGTGTTTTAAACTTATTTTTAGTTTTTGGTAATTTCTTGAGGTCAATAATTATTTTTCCGTGAATTTTCACTTCCCGAGGGCAAAATCGTCATTTTACAAATTAAATTCATTTTTCACCAATTTTGAGTCAAAAATGCATTTTTCAGTGTTTTAAACTTATTTTTAGTTTTTTGGTAATTTTTTTTGAGGTCAATAATTATTTTTCTGTGAATTTTCATTGCCCAAGGGCAAAATCGTCATTTTACAAAATTAAATTCATTTTTCACCAATTTTGAGTCAAAAATGTATTTTTTAGTGTTTTAAACTTATTTTTAGTTTTTGGTAATTTTTTTGAGGTCAATAATTATTTTTCGTGAATTTTCATTGCCCAAAGGTAAAATTGTCATTTCACATCCCCAACTCATTTTTCACCAATTTTTAGGTCCCAAATTCATTTTTAGATTTTAAGCACTAAGTTTCTAACTTTTTTAGGGTGAATTTTTATTAACAAATTTGTTATTTACATTTTTTTATTTTTTTTATTATTATTTTTGTAAGAGAAAATAGATTTTAAGGATAAAATTGTAATTTTTGTAGTCAAGGGCATTTTGGTCTTTTAGCCCTTTCTTGGAGGTTAAGATTTGTGCAGTATAAATACCCCACTTAGGAAGAAAAAGAAAGGAAAAAAAAAGAGAAAACCCTAAAAACACTACTTCTTGTGTGATTTTTTGGATTAAAAACACACACTTTTCACTCAAAAAACACACACACCAACCAGCCATATTTCATTCTCTGGTCACTGTTCATCGCCTGCAATTCCAGTTCTACTGTTCATCATCTCCTCCAAGAATGAATCACTGTTCATCATCAATTGGTTTAAAAGGTAATATCTTAATTCAATTTTCTGCCTTTTAATTCATGTTTTTTCATCTTATTTGTCAAAATTGGATAATTGAAGTTACTAAATCTGGGTTTGTTTTTTTTTTTTTTAATTTTAAGTTGATTTTTTCTGGATTTTTTGTTGCCTCTGTTGTTTTGTTCTTGGATCTGATCACGTTTTAAGTTCACTCCCTTGTCCCTCTCCTTTTTTCCCTCTTCCATTCCACCGTATCCTCCTCCCCCTCCACCAGAAAATAGAAGCCCATTATAGATTTTAGTTCCACCATTTTCTCTACCACAAACTCCGGTTAAGTTTCTTCCATTGCCACCGTTCTACCACCATCAGCCTTCATCCCAAACCTTCAGACACCACCAAACAATCAGTTACAACTGCCCTGCTCCAAACCATCACCACAAACCAATCCCATCTTTCCCTCCAAAATCTTCATCTCCAACAGCCCCAGAATCACCACATCATCACCAGCAACCGAAGCTCAATCACCACAACATACGCACAGCTACTCTACCCCTTTATCTCCTTTCCACCACCGTCTCTGTAAACCAAACAGCCTGCAAATAAAACAGCAATAAAACCACAAATACAGATTCTGCAAATAAAAATCACACAGCCACTCTCCAATTCATTAATCCCCTGCAAACCCCAAAATGACCCAACAACCAAGCAGACAAATCCCAACCACAATAGCAAAACACACTTACACACAACAATCACGCACATACAATCAGCAATTCACTCGCACCCACAACCAACAAACACATTTCATCACACTCAAACATGCACAATTTCACATTTGTACACAACACACACACACACAGAAGTCACACACAGGCACAGTCGAACACACACGCACATCAAAAATAGCATAACTACCAGTACCCAGTAAACACCCAAACCAATCATCAATCACTAACGAAATCATCACCCTCATCAGCATATCAAGCCTCTCAATTCAGCCCCAGTTTCACTGCCTATGCCACGAATACTTATAGAAAAACAATACATCACAATTACCTCCCAATTACCCTGTGTAACCATACCCTTCCATCACAATTACCACCCAATTACCCAAACACCACCTGCAGAAACAATTCCACAACCATTGAATCACCATTAACCTGCAAAAACAAGACAAACAAACCAATTTTCCTCAAAACCCTCCCCTGTCCACCGCGACAACCCACCAATCCATCCCGCACCGTAAGCCCGCACCCAATTTCAGTCATCAATGGCATCATGCCTATCCTCCTGTAGCTAAAGACCTCCCCAAATCCTCATAACCAACGAGAGAGGAAGGTGGGATAGAGGGAGACACAGAGGCGGAGAGAACTGCGAGGGAGTGAGAAGACCAGAGAAAGGGCGTTCGAAAGAAAGAGTTGAGGGAGAGTGAATGAGAAATCGAAAGAAACTGAGCGAGCAGAGAGGGAATAGAGAGAAGAAAGACTACAGAGAGAGATGCGAGAGTGAATCTAGAGAAATCAGAAAGAATAGAAATCAGAGAAAGAAAGAAAAGAGGGAGACGAGAAGGGAAAAGAACACTGGCCAGAAACAGAAAATAGAAACAGAGAAAATACTCGAAAGAGAGAAAAGAGAGATACGAATCAGGGGATAGAAGGAAGCAGCGAGAAGAATGGGGAAGCAGAGAGAAAATTTGATAAAGGAGAAGGCAAAAGAAGAAAAATAGGAGGAGGAAGAAAGGGAGAGAAAAAGAAAGTGAGGGAATTGAACGAGACCAGAGAGAAGAAGGGTGCGGGAGAGAAGAAGATGAGAGAGACGAGAGGGGGTATGAGAAATAGAAATTAACAGAGAGAGGGGAGGGCTTTCCAAAAGGAGAGAATAGAGACGGGGGAAGAAGAAGACCCTCTCGGTCAAAGGGTTGAGGGTATTAGCATTTTTGTTATGATATTTTCTTAACTTTATTTAATTTTGTGATTGAAATCTGATGTGCCTTAAATTTTTTTTTAATTCACTAAATTAATAAATTGATTAGTTGTAATTTGGCTTGACATTGTTTCTTATGGTTTACTTTATTATAAGTAGGTATTTATTTGTGCCTAGCTTTTAGTTTTTGTTACTATGGCATGAAGCATGTTTTAATTTTTGCGATTGAGTCCTTGCTTTTTATAAATTGACCCCCCCTAATTCTAATTTCTTTCAATCAAGTTTCTATTAATTGCAATTAAGCCCATTAATTGCTGAAATTTATATTTTGTGCCCTTTTACTTGCTTGAATTTACATTTTTGTCCCCCATTTATGTGAATTTTTTAGTTTTACCCCTTGAGTTTTATTGAATTTTATTTTAGCCCCGTAGTTGCTAGAATTCATTTTTTATCTCAATTCGTCAATAGTTATATATTTTTTATACCGAGGTGCCTTGACTTGTTTGTTCATTTTGAGTAGTATTTGTACCGGGTCTTCGAGAGGTATCACTAGTTCTTATTAATTTCTCTTTTACGTGTTCCAACGTGCCTTACGTGATTTTTATGCATTTTATTCACATTTGGTATGCTCTTCGTGTATTTATTTCTTTCATGCAATTTTATTTTTAATCTTATTTATTATTTTGATAAAAATGTAATATTTTGTATTTATCTAGTCAATGTAATAGTTAGATTATTTTTCTCATGTTTTAGCAAAAATTGTGTAACTAGATAGAAAGTGTAATAGATAGGGCATTTTAATTTCCCCCATTAAGTTGTAAATTAAGCCCCCCGGTGTAATAGTTAGGGTTTATTTGCTTTTGCATGCTTACGTGCTTATTTGTTTTATTGCTTTCATTAGGATTTTGCATCTAGATATTATGCTTATGTGTTATGTGCTCCTATGTTATCTTATATGTTTTATATGTTTAATTTGCTTTTAATTCATGCTTAAATGTTTAATTCATAATTTATGGTATTCCGTCACCACACTAGTCCAACGCTAGTTGTGGTTTCTTTCTTTTCCCACTAGTCCAACGCTAGTGGAATTTTTTTTAAACGGGCTAGTCCAATGCTAGACCCTTAGGGCATCTTAGTGTTAGGTGTATTCGTGTACATTTTACATTTCACACACTTTAGTTTTTCTTTCCATTCTGCATGATTTTTATTATTATTATTACTATTATTTACTTACTTATTTTAATACATTTTTAAAAATACATGACATATAGGTTGCATGTCACTTAGGATTTAGGACATTTGTGTGATTTGACTAAAAATAGTCGCCTACTCACGGTGGGAAGCGGTGGCGTATATGCTGTTCCCCCCTCCGTGAGTAGAAACATCCAGTCATGAGATATTAGTTCCCCGTACCCGTCATGTTGCATCCCCATTTTCTTCGGCCACTTATTATCTATATTATTATTTTCTTTTCTTTTTTTGCATTTCATTTTTGCATTCACACTCGTGACACCTTCGAGGTCTCGACTCGGGTTTCGCAATTAATGCGATAATTCCGACCAAATCCTCGACGGAACATTCCGACCCTCCCGATATTTACATTTAGACTTAGGATTTGCATTCATTTAGATACATCCAAACGCGATAGAATATAGGGTTAATTTAGGAAATTTTGATTAAACCTCGCAACTAGCCTCGGCTAGGTTGAAAGGGTGCCTTAGGCGCAAGCCTTTGCCTTCCCTTTCTTCAAATGTGACTCCCGGACCTTTTTCTCTCGTTTTTTCGTAGACCGGAGTCGAAAAAGGGTTTTAAAATGTTTTTTCTAAAATTTTATTTTTATTTTTGTTAAACAATTTTTCGGGTGACTTGGTACACCCTAACTCAGTACCAAGTGGCGACTCCATTTTCTTTTAAAATAAAACCCTTTTTCAAAATTAGTTGGCCAAACCTGTCGCACTTTTAGTCCCGGCCTTGTTTTCTTTTAAAATACCATTTTTCTTAAAAATACATTTTTTAATAAAATTTGATTTTTCTCACACACGCACGGTTTTTCCAAAACCTTTATTTTCGAAAGGGTCACCGAGACCGAACCATCTTTCGGGACGCGACAGTCAACGACCCCACCGGCACCACTAGCACCCCTTTTACCTTTTTACTTTCACGATTTTTTCGGACGCGACAGTACCACTACTCTCGTGTGAAATACTACCTAGACTTCAATTGTTCTTTGTCCACTACCACTACCAACTCTCGTTGAATACTAGTAATTGAGAAATTGCAATTGGTGATCAAGCAGTTACAATTTAATTAACTAGAACAATGAATAAACAAAGTAATTCAATAGCATAATGTCACCAATTACTCCATATCCCTTACAATCAAAAGTTCATCTAAACCCTAGATATACAAATTAAGTACTCATATTTAAAGCAATAAAAGTAAATCCTTTGCAATTATTTGACATAAATATCAAAGACAAGAAATGTAAACAGAAAACTTATTGACTTTATTGCTCATAAAAACCACAAATTGTTGCCATTCTCCCCTTTTGAATAGTACAAGTGATCTCCTTTAGAGTTGTCTCTCCACACTCATCTATCTTATGCTTCATTTCTAGATCTATGGAACTAGGGTTTTTAAGCCTTGTTCCTCTGTTTTTTTCTATCCTAAAAACTCTCTAAAGAAGACTAAAAACGTTCCTTTTTTGAATGCAGATCTCCTCTGGTTTTATCTCCCGAAATGCTTCAAAAGTGTGCATTAGCGACCTGAATTTGCAACTGTACCCGCGGAGAGGTTACAGCTGCGGATTCGCCAAGCGGACTGTCTGGGTACAGGCGCGGGTACGATTAGAAGCTTTATCTTCGGATCTTCCACCTTGCTTCTCACTTCACTCTTGCACCAACTCTTTGGCCTTCATCTCTGAATCATTTCTTCACTTCTAATCATCTATTGGAGCACTTTGGTTCTTTCTAAAACTCCATGTATGGATTCTTCAACAATCACCTGTAAGATCACAGCAATAACATATATGAATAGCTTTTATTCTAAAATCACTTGTCCACTCAAAAGTAAGAGAAATTGCATCACAAATAAATAAAACTAATAAAAAGACACTAAAAACCTCAAGCAATAAACTTTTAAAATAGGTACTTATGTGTGAAAACACGACTAACCACTTTGATACCTAGCATGCTCCAATTATAACCTCAATTGATTAATCCTAGATATTCATGACATCAAGTAAAGAAAGAGTAATTATTCACAGTCATATTCCTTTTTAATTTCATCAATCATCTCTACTTGAGTCCATAAAGTAGTAAAGCAACAAGATCAAAGGTATTTTCATCTATTCATCGCTTTCAACTGTAAAAGCTTAGGATTTTATTCACTCATGGCTACACAGAAGATTAGGCCTTTCCCCAATCGAATAAGACAACCTTTTTACTCGAGCATTCACATTTGTAAATGCAAACCCCCGATTACTCAATCTCTCATTCTCATGGGTTGCTATGCGTACTCATAACTTTGACACCTTTTTACGTGAGTGTTTACATTTGTAAATGCAACCCCCGGTCACATTCTATTACTACTTTTACCATTCTTTCCTTTTTCTTTTTCTTTTTTTCTTTCTCCTTTTTTTTTGTTTTTTTTTTACACAGAAAACTTATCCCTCACTCTTACGTCTACTTACCATAAATAGACTCAATCACCAATCAAAATGTGCTAACTCACTCATTGACTCTCGCAGAGATGACAATTACAGTCCTTTCATCATACTTCCTCAACATTAGACATACTTACTCTACTCCACTCAACATCACTTTCTCTAGAGTCAATCATCAGACTTATAACCGAATGTACTGGGTATCTCACAAAAATTGTTAACAGAGCACAACGAACAACAATCGATATCCAACCCCATTCAAGTTCCCCCCACACTTAAGTATCACATTGTCTTCAAGGTGTGCAATATAAGAATGAAAAAAAAACATTATAAAAATTTCAAAATAATACTTCCCTATCAAAACCATAGAAATTCATGCACTGTGGGTGTAGGAACTTGATCCAAACCATAGACACGATATGACGCTTCGTCAAAAACACATATTACATTGCCAAAGGGTTAGTCCACACCAATGTAAAAAGAACGAAGCATAAGCAGATAGATAACGAGGTCAAATATTCCAAATGAAACAAAACAAAGTAAAGATCACCTACAAAGAAAGAAAAACATAAAAAAAAAAACTAAATAAGCAAGTCATAAGAGAAATGAGATAAGCTCTAAGCTCCCGGTCGATATGGCCTCCAAGAGGCTAGCTCGATCTCCATAGATGTCATTCTTGCTTCCATGACCTCCATCATTCCTTCCATCCTATCCATGGATACTCTGGTGCCACGGACTTCATCTAAGATTGAATTCAACATTTCCCATGTCCCCGAGGAGCCTTCTTCTTGATCCAATTGGGTTATCTCGTCCTCTTCATTCTCCTCCATTTGATTTCCACTTTCCTACAGTATGGCTCTAATGGCATAAGATTTGACCTTAATATTGCGGAGTGCCTCAATATTCACTGTGTCAGTGGCATCTGTTAATTGCTTCCACTGACCCTGTAAATTGACACCATACCGAGCAAAAACCAACGAAAGGAGATGTGGAAAACCGAAACCAATGTCCTCCTCCATCACACGTGCAGCGGTCCTCATGTAGCTTATGATGATACTAGTTAATGGACTAAGTCCCAATATTTCCGTTTGCACATACTCATGTAGAATGAGTGTCACGTGCGCGACACTCATTCTTTGAACTGCGTTTTGGATGGACATTGTGGCATATCACGAACAACGCAACATGATATGGAGGAAGAAACTTATTGGCCCTGTAGACTGGCCTTTGATCTCGTCGTGTATACTCAACTTCCACATTGAACCTTGCAGCGCATTTCTGTTGTGTCCACGGTCCTAGCCATTGAAATCGACATGTTAATGCGACCCCTTCACCTTCATCCCTACAGCCTAATAATTCAGCCAATCTCGGGCGGGTTAGTTGAATTGGATGCCCCCGAACTGTAGATGTCAATGACTAATTGATGTGGTCCTCTTTATCCTCTATATTTGTATAAAACTCCCATACCAATTCAGGATAATAAAAATTGGGCAAACTGAGGATTGAATCCCATCCTAAGCGTGTGAACATCTCTGTGATACGCCAATGCGCATCTACATTCGGAGCAATGTCTTTCTCAATGATAAATCCATTATGCTTCCTAGAATCATACTATTGTTGATTCTCAAAAGATGTGAAGCGGTCTTCATCCCACTGACGTTGCGGAGGTTGGCGACTTGAAGATCCACCACTACTCCTTTTGGATGGAGTAACACGTTTGCTGGGCTGACTAGTTATTTTTGTCCTAAATATAATATCTAAACATCAAGCATAACAAAATTAGCACAAATTCAGCATAATTAGATGCAGATATTTAGCACAAGAGTATTATCACTATAGATACCAAATTTTGACACACCTTTGGTAAGAATATGTGTGTTACTTTATTTTAGGGGGTATTTTTTCATTTTTCGGGGGTCGAGTACAATTTTCGAGTATTATATCTAATGCGTCATATCAGGGGCAAAATGGTAATTTCACCATGTAAATATTAGTTTATTTTATTTTATTTCCTAAATACATAATTTTACTATTTTTATCATTATTTATGATTTTAATGATTTTCGGGAGTCATTTATTATTTATTTAAAATTTTATTATTATTTTAATTCAACGGCACGTTTTCCAATGCATTATTTTTACTAGAGATTTTCAAGTGAAAAATTTTATATATGCATCTTGTATATTCATAAATTTCTATAAAAATCTCATAATTTTTAGAGGTCGTTTAGTATTTATTTAATTTTTGTTCTTTTTATTTATTAAGGGCACATTTCCCAAGAATGCAGTTAATCTTAAGAATTTTTGAGTGAAAACTTTAGTATATGTGTTTCATGGGATAATATATTTTGTGTAAAATTTTTTGTGATTTTTAAGAGTCATTTAGTATTTTTGTGATCTTCATAATTTTGTCATATTACGTCACGTTTTCCAATGCACCTTTATTTAAGAATTTTTGTGTGTGAAATATTTTATATGTGCATTTAATATTTGTAGATTTTATGTGAAATTTTTTGATAATTTTAAAGACTATGTGGTATTTATTTCGAATTGTATCTTTTTGTCTATGACATGTTTTTCAACAGTGAATTAACTTTAAAATTTTAATTTTTTGTTATTATTGAATTTTCTTTTAATGCTGAATTTTAATTTTAATTTTCGTTTTATTATTTTATTTTATTTACTTTTTATTTATATTTATTATTTATATTTTTATTTTTTAAGAAGTCCATAGGATTTTTTATTTTTATTTTCTTCATTTTCTTACATTTTGTTTCTTTTTTCTCTTTTCTTCTTCTTTACAAATTTCAAAAAAAAAAAAAAAGAAAAGGCTGGAGCAAGCTACGTTTTGCAGCCTGCTACAGCAGCAGCATGGCTGCTTAAGTTGCAAAGCAGCCTTATGGCCATACTTCAAGCCATACCTCCTCTCATCATCACCTTCCAACTCCCCTGCAATTCAGCAGATTTTTGGAAATTTTTGCTTGCTTTTCACTCACCATTTCACTCTCTTTTCTCTCAATCCTTTTCCCCTGCAGACAACACTCACTCACTCAGACACCAAAACACACATCTGCAGACAACTTCACTTCCCCTCACAATCCCTTCCATCCTCATCCCTCTCGGCCGTCTATCTGAGCATACAAATACTCTCCCTTAACACTCACAGACCTAGGCAACACTCATCCTCCCTCTCTCAGTCTCCCTCACTCTCACTTGCACACACTTTCCCTGCGCTCTCAATTCCCCACATGCAGACACAATTTACACACACAACCTCACCTCACTTGCACACACAGCACACACACTTCACACGCATAACATACTCACTGCCCCTCACTTCACTCTCATTCACACAAACATACTAGCTTCACAAAACACTTGCACACACAATCCTTACTACTAGCACTCTCCCTCTCGGCCCCCCTACCCCTGCACCACCAGACATTCACAAACAACACACATTCACAGCCATCCACGAAAACAAACCTGCACAAGCACAAAACACACACTAGTTCACACATGCCAGACATACATCCCAGTTTCAGCATACACAACACAGACATACACACACCAGCTTCAAGCACTACACACGCATTGCACATTTGAAACACATTCCACTTGCACCAGCCCAAGAACACTCACGCACCCCTGCACAATTGCAGCAATCCACACACACACACATCAGCCCACACACACGCACACCCCTGTAAACACACATATCAGTTCCAGCATACATTTCACTCACACACCTACAAGAGACACACACACGCACACAGAGCCAATTACACACATCAAACACGCACTTGCACAATCGAACAACCCAAATTATCACTTGCGAAAATAAAAAAAAAAAAAACAAAACCCAACAACAACAGCAACAACCGCCTAGACAGCCCACATTCCACCACCTCCCGTGACCAATTTCTCGCCACCCGGTCTTCTTCCCCTAACACAAGTACCTCTGGGCCATTTTTTTATTCTTGCTTCTTAAAGGAATTAATCTATTTTTCTGGTTTATCTTGGAATTGAATGTAAACTGATTTTCTATATTAGAAATGTTAGGAATCCGAGAGAAGAAATCACAAAAATAGAGAGAGAGAGAGAGAGACCTGCGGGGAGAGAGAGCCGGACGGAGAAGAAAGAGAGAGAGAGAGGAAGAGAGAGAGATCAAGAGAATCCGGTTGAGAGAGAGAAAGAAAACGAGAGCTGGTAGAGAGAGAGGGAGAGAGAGATCGAGGTTCTGGGAAGCAAGAACAGGGAAGAAGAAAGAAAAGAAGAAGGAAAAAGAAAAAGAGAGAAATAAAGAAAGAAAGGAGGAGAAACAGGAACGAACTGGGGAAATCTGGAGAAGAAAGAGAAAAAGAAAGAAAAGAGAGAAAAGAAAGAAAAAAAAAAGAAGAAGGAAAATCGGTAAAAAAAAATGTTAAGCAAAACTACGTCGTTTCGGTATGAAGCGATGCAGTTTCGATTAGTTGCTTTTATTTATTATTTATTATTATTTTAGCAGATTTTGTATTTACGTTTTGCCCCCTTTAGTTTTAATTATTTGATTGTGGCTGTTGATACTTTTAAGTTACTTCAATTAAGTCCTTATTTATTTAAGTTAACCCCCTAGAGTTTGTAGTTCCTTTCAATTATGTCCAGAATAATTGCAATTTAGTCTTAAACTTGCTGGAAATTATATTTTCCCCCTTTAGCTTGTCAGAAATTGCGATTTTAGTCCCTCATGACTGCTGAAATTACATTTTTACCCCTAGGATGTTGCTAGAAACTGTAATTTAGTCCCTTATGTTTGCTAGAATTCTACTTTTAACCCTTGAATGTTTGCTGGAATTACGTTTTAGCCCTCCAATATTGCTGAAATTTATATTTTTGCCCCCCAAGTGGCTAGAACTTGAATTTTAGCCTTGAATGTTTGCTGGAATTGCATTTTTACTCCCCAATGTTTGTTGAGATTATATTTTTGGCCTTAATAATTGCTGGAAATTTTACTTTTTAGCCTTATGCTTGCTGAAAATTATGTTTTAACCTTTTAAATTTGTTGTAAACTATGTCATTACCTTAATTAGGGTTTTAAAAATTGTAATTTCACCATTTAGTTTGTTATAAATTACATTTTTACTCTAAGAATGTTGCCTAAATGTCCACTTTTAACCCAAAGCCTTAGGAAATTTTTTATTCTTTTAAAAAAAAATTTAATTAATTCATCAAGTTTTCTTTAATTATTTTCTTTTCATATTTTATTTTTATTTTAATATTCCAAAATTTAGTCTTTTACCCAATTAATGCTCAAATTAGTTTCTCTATTTCTCTTTTAGTTATTTTGGTAATTCTTATTTGTGTGTTGAAAAACTTAATTATGTATTATTGTATTTTATTTTTATTATTTTTATTTCTTATTTATTTATTCATTTATTTTACTTAAATAATTTTATTTTCCTTCCTATATATGTAATCATAGCTCTTCTTTAATTTTTGTTTATTGTTGCTATAATTGTTTGAATTATCGTAGTATGTTCATAGTGATTGGTATGAAATTATTTAATTAGTGGTTTATTTATTAAATAGTGGTATTTTTGACATGTTTGTTCATCTTAGTAGTAATTCGTACCGAGTTTACGAATGGGAGGTACCTCGATTACCCTTTTAATTTCTTTTTATGTGCTCCTACGTGCTCCTATGTGATTTTTTTTATATATTTCTTTGTGCTTATAATTTTTTATACATGTGTGAACATTTATTTATTTCATGTTATTTACTTGAATTCAATTTTTGATTATTCAAAAAAATGTAATAGATAGGTAATATTCTATTTAGCAAAATTTTTTGTATTTAGATAGTTAATGTAATAGATAGTTTATGTGTTATCTGTTTAATAAAAATCTCATGTATTTTAGATAGAAAATGTAATAGATAGGTTAGATAGGTTATCTTTTATTTTTATTTTTAGATTGTAATTAGGCTTCTCCGGTGTAATAGTTAGGGTTTTGTGTGCTATGTGTGCTATGTGCTTATGTGTTTTATTCGCTTTCTTTAGGACTTTGCATCTAGAATATCATGTTTGTGTGCTATGTGCTCCTACGTGCTATTATTTGCTTTTATGTGATTATTGCTTTAATATGTGCTTTAATTATTTACTTGCTTTATTATTCTATATGTGTATCGTCGCCACACTAGTCCAACGCTAGTTGTGGTTAATTCCGGTTTCTTCGCTAGTCCAACGCTAGCGGAGAATTTATAGAAAATAGGCTAGTCCAATACTAGACTTTTAGGTCATTTTAGTGATAGAATCATTTCTTGTGTGCATTTCATGACCATTATACACACATTTTCTCTTTTTAGGCCTTTTCCATTTTTACATAATTTTATATATATATTTTTTATCATTTATTATCTATTTTTTAACAAATGTTTAGTACATAACATTTAGACTCCACTACACATAGAATCTTAGGTCATTTGTGTGATGTTTCGACTAAGAAATAGTCACCTACTTACGTGGGAAGCGGATGGCGTACATGCCGTTCCCCCCTCCGTGAGTAAAACAGTTAATCACGAGTCTCTTAGTCCCCCGTACCCGTTATGTTGCATCCCACTTTCTTTGTTCACTTACTATCTATACTACTATTTTCCTTTTCTTTTGCATTTCATTTTGCATCTAGACTCGTGACTCCATCAAGGTTTAAATTCGGATTTCGCAATTAATGCGATAATCACGACCAAACCTTCAATGGAATATTTTGTCCCTTAACGATATCCATTTTTAGGACTAGATTTGCATTCATATAGTTGCATCCAAATGTGATAAAATTTAGGGTTATATTAGGAAAATTTAGACTAAACCTCGCAACTAGTTTCGGCTAGGTTGAAAGGGTGCCTTAGGCGCGAGCCTTTGCCTTCCCTTTCTTCAACTGTGACTCCCGAACCCTTTTCTCTTGTTTTTCAAAGACCTGGAGTTGTCTTAAAAAGGGTTTTCTTCTTCTTCTTATATTTTTCCAAAAATCATTTTTTATAAATCATTCTCGATTTTCTTATCTTTTATAAAACATTTTTCTAGTGACTTGGTACACCAAAACTCAATACCAAGTGGTGACTCTATTTTTTACTAGAAACCCTTTTTAGACTCTATTTTCGGGCTAAAAAATCATCGCATTTTCAAAGTCCCATTTTAGGCCCTTTTCCTTTTGTTTTCAAAATAAAGCATTTTTTTACATCTTTTGTCAAAATATCTTTTATAAAGCATATTCTAAAAGATCATTTTTACAAGAACCTACACTCTTTTTTTCCAATAAATAAACACAACCACAAATCACATTCAATTCTTCCTTTTTCCGACTTTCGAAAGAAAAATGGGGCGCGACAATCACAACATCCATGCCTCGAACTAAGACCTATTCCATACTATAGATTTCACTTTTCATAATTAAATGCACATGAATATACATAGCATGAAAGGCAGGTAATTAATCACCAAGACTAAAAACAGATTATCAATCCTCTAAAAGCCATTCTTAATGAACTCTTACTACAAAGCTTTTACCACATCAAAAGAACACAATAACCTCTAAAGAGCATCTCAAAAGCATAAATTCTTGTGATTTTGCATAATCTCAATGGACACAAAAAGTTCAATAGGCATAACAAATCTTTCCATATTATTAGACAAATGCCAATCAAGAACACAATCCCATGGTGTATTATTAATGTATCTAACAAATAACTCCATAATTTCAAAGCTCATGACATATAGAGTGTAAAACTAGTCAATGGATGTCAAGATGTCCAACAAAATCATCAAAGAAAAACAAAGGCTGCAAATCCTTATGAACACCTATAAAAATTTGAAAATTAGGGAGTAAATACGAAAAACTTACCTGAAAAGAGGAATTAATTGCAAAGAATGTCAGATTAGTCCACAAATCTAAGAAGCAAAACCCCCCTCAAGAATGTCTACAAGTCACAATTCCCAATTTAGATGAATGGCAAAACCAAATCTAAACAGGATTCCTCTACCAAACATCCAAGGGATGTGATAGGACAAGTGTTAAAGTAAAAGATTAAAGGTCAAAGTGGGGGGATTTATGTGTGAACTTGGAGTTGCAGGGAAGAGGATGAAAAAGAAGGAAGGAAATCAAACAAAATGAGGGTTATAAGCCTATTTGGAGCGTACCCGCGGCACGTACCCGCAGTGCGGGTACGGGGGCGGGGTCGACTCCTCGAACAGCTTTGCTTGGGCAACTTACTGATGGTACCTGCGGCACGTACCCGCAGCACGGGTATGGGCACGGGTTCATCTCCTTGAATGACTTTGCCTAGATAAGCCTCTGACGATACCCGCGGGTACGATCAGAACACTTTTGTTAACCTTTTGATTGAATCAGTGACCCAACCCGCGGCGCGGGTACGGGAGCGGGTTGGATCAGAAAGTGTTAACTTTGATTCTGAACACCCTCAAACATCCTTTTTTGAACACCCTATCACATTGACACACTTTCGCTCTAAATGTAACACAAAACAAGAAAATTTAATCGTTAAAAAGATTAAAACACCATTAACTGATAGTAATTTCCATGCTTATGCGTAATTGACATCTACTCTTGCTCGCATGGATATCAATCTCATTATTTCCTTCAGAACCTGCAACACCACAAATATAACCAAAGAATGAGTAATAGACAATATCAAAGAGACATAGAATTAAACTTAAACCTAACAGATTACTTAAAATTCTAAACCAATTGCCTCCTAACCAGCACTTTAGTTAAAGTCTAAAAGCTAGACTTCTCTATTCCATTCTTAATGACATTCAAGTTCACCCAAGGAGAATACTTCTCCTGTAGGTATTAATTCCCCTGCTAGATATACTTTGAGGCGCTGCCCATTTACCTTAAAACTATTTCCCTTGTCAAATTGAATCTCGACTACCCCATATGGAACACTTGATTAATAACATAAGGCCCATACCAATGTGACTTCAGCTTCCCTAGAAAAAGTTTGAGGCGTGAGTTAAATAATAGCACCTTATCACCAACTTTCAAACTTTTTGTGGGAGATATGCTTATCATGCCAAGCTTTAACCCTATCCTTATAAATTCTTGTGCTCTCATATGCATTTAATCTGATCTCTTCTAACTCACTCAATTGCAATCGCCTTAAGTTGCCTGCTAAAGTTAGATCAAAATTGATCGACTTAATAGCCCAATAAGCTTTATGTTCTATCTCTGCAGCCAAATGACACCGTTTTTCATATACTAACTTATACGGAGACATTCCTAACGGTGTCTTAAAGGTAGTTTTATATGCCCATAAGACATCATCTAGTTTGAGAGCCCAAGCTTTCCTAGATTTATTCACTGTCTTTTCAAGAATGAGTTTCAACTCTTTATTGGCAAGTTCAGCTTGCCCATTGGCTTGGGGGTGATACGGGAGAGACATTTTATGCCTACAACCATACTTGAGTAACAAGGATTGAAATTGTTTGTTACAAAAATGCTTTCCCTCATCACTCATTATAGCTTTGGGAATACCAAGCCTATTAAAGATATGTCTCTTTACAAACCTAAGCACTACCCTAACATCATTGGTTTGGGTAACAATTGCCTCTACTCATTTAGAGACATAGTCCACAACTACTAAGATATACCTTTGGTTATGCGAACAAGGAAAAGGACCCATGAAGTCCAAATCCCAAACATCAAATAATTCTACTTCTAATACCGAAGTTTGAAGCATTTACTCCTTTCTCGACATATTTCTCATTTTTTTGGCATTCATTACACATTAGAATGAAATTTTTGACATCTTTATGCATCGAGGGCCAATAAAAACTAGACTGCCACACTTTTGTAACTATCTTAGTCGTACTAAAGTGGCCTCCAGCCTCAAGACCATGATAATGTAAAAGAATACTTTGAACCTCATCTTCTAGTATACTCCTACGAATCATCCTATCTGAACAATGTCTATAAAGAAGAGGTTCTTCCCAAAAGTAGTTCTTCAAATCATAAAAAAAAAATTTCTTTTGATTATACCCGAACTCTTTAGGAATTATTCCACTGACTAAGTAATTAACAAAGTCAGCATACCAAGGTGATTCCCTTACATTCAACATGTACTCATCAGGGAAGTTCTCTTGGATAGGAATTTGATCATTAGAAGGGATGTAATCTAACCTAGAAAGGTAATCAGCTACTACGTTCTTTAATCCCTTTTTATCTCTAATTTCTATATCAAATTCTTGTAGCAAGAGAATTCACCGAATTAACCTTGGTTTGGCGTCTTTCTTAGACAACAGGTATTTGAGAGCTGAATGGTCAATAAAAATGAAAATTTTGGACTCTACTAAATAGGATCTAAACTTATCTAGTGCAAAAATAACTATCAAAAGCTCTTTTTCTGTTGTTGCATAGTTAATCTGCGCTTTATTCAAAATCCTACTGGCATAATAGATTACATGCAACCGACCTTCCTTACGTTGACCTAAAACTGTCCCTAATGCAAAATCACTGGCATCACACATTAGTTCAAAAGGCAATCTCCAATCAGGTGATGCTATAATAGGGGCCAATGTCAACTCAGTCTTTAACCTATTGAATGCATTCAAACATTCTTCACCAAAGTTAAAAGGAGTATCTTTAACAACAAATCATATAGGGGTTTAGCTACTTTGGAAAATTCTTTAACAATTTGCCTATAAAACCCTGCATGTCTTAAGAAACTCCTAATCCCCTTAACATTGACTGGTAGAGGCATTTTTTTTATGACCTTAATTTTGGCTCTATCAACCTCTGTCCCATTTGACGATATCTTATGGCCAAATACTATGCCTTCCTTGACCATAAAATGATACTTTTTTCAATTTAAAACCAAATTAGTTTCTTCACACTGTGTCAAAACCAATTCAAGATTATGGAGGCAATCATCAAAAGATTTTCCAAAAATAGAAAAATCATCCATGAAAATTTTCATAATTCTCTCAATATAGTCAGAGTAAATAGCCATCATACAATGCTAAAATGTGGCAGGAGCATTGCACAAACCAAAGGGCATGCGTCTAAAAGCAAAAACTCCATAGGGACAAGTAAAAGACGTCTTTTCTTGATCCTCACGTGCTATAGCAATCTGGTTATACCCAAAATACCTATCCAAAAAATAATAAAATGCATAACTAGATATTATCTCTAACATAGCATCAAGAAAAGGTTAAGGGAAATGATCTTTCCTAGTGGTAGAATTTAACTTCCTATAATCAATACAAACTTTCTACCCAAACACTAGCCTAGATGGAATGAGTTCCTCATCTTTCCCTTTAACAATAGTAGTCCATCTCTTTGGCACTACATGTATAGGGCTAACCCATGTGCTATCAGAAATTGGATAGACAATGCCCGCATCTAATCACTTCAAAATTTTTGATCTCACAACCTCCTTCATGCTGGGATTAAGCCTTCTCTGAGCTTCTACTACTGGTTTACAATTGTTCTCTAGTAGTATACGATGCATGCATATAGAAGAACTTACTTTCTTCAAGTCAGAAATTGACCAACCTATTGCTTGTTGGTGTTTTCTCAAAACTCTTAACAATTTCTCATTTTACTCAGAATCCAACTCGGTACTCACTATAATGGGCAATGTATCATTTTCTCCCAAAAATTCATACATAAGATGTTTAGGTAATGGCTTTAATTTCAATTTAGGAGATTGAATATCAGAAGGAGGTGGTATCCCTTTACTTACTCCTAGATTCTCAAAATATGATTTCTTCCTAAATGACTCTTTAGAATCCAAAAATAGTGCCATCTCTGCTTTTTTCTCACTGCTTTCCACTTGTGGAACTCTCCCTGTCAAGCACAACTCTAGTGTGTCACAATCTAGAGTAACTAACCCAAACTCCTCAATAAGTTCCTCTACAAGGTCTACTGAATAGACATGATCAGTGAATAAAGGGTACTTAACTGTGTTGTTGAAATTAAATTAACCTCTTCATCACCTATTTGAAATTAAGTTTCTCAATTTTTACATCTATAATGGTACCTGCTGTAGCTAAAAATGGTCTCCCTAAAATAATAGGCATTTGGATATCCTCCTCCATATCTAAAATCACAAAATCAACAGATATTATGAACTTATCTACTTTGATCAACACATTCTCTAGTACCCCCATGGGTGACGAATTAACCTATCAGCTAGTTGAAGGGTCATGTTGGTTCTCTTCAATTCAGTAAGCCCGAGTTCTTTTGCAATAGTTAAAGAAATCGATGACACACTTGTATCAAGGTCACATAAAGATTTTACAATTTCTAACTCCCCTATGATGCAAGGAATAGAAAAACTACCCAGATCCTTTAACTTAGGAGGAAACTTATTTTGGATACGAGCACTACTCTCCTCAGTGAGAGTAACAATCTCATTATCCACTAACTTCCTTTTGCGAGACATAAGTTCTTTTAAGAACTTTGCATAAGAGGGAATTTGCATGATAGCATCCACAAATGGAATATTAATATGCAGACTCTTAAAAATATTCATGAACTTTTCAAAATTTGCATTATTTTTTTCCTTTTGTAGCCTTTGTGGAAAGGGTATAGGAGGTGTCTTGACATTGACAAAAGGTTTACTAACTTCCACCCCTACTTGTCCCTCTCTCATATCATCCCCTACTTTCTCTAAATTCCCATTTTGATTGCTTACCCTAATATCATCATTTTTTCCCTCAGCCTCCTCTAATTGCTTCCTACTACGAAGAGTAATAGCCTTTATATGCTCACAGGGATTGACTTCAGGTTGACTAGGCAATTTACCCTTGTTCCTAGTTCTAATGGCTTCAGCAAGCTGCCTAATTTGGTTATCAATGTTTTTCTGCATAGTAGCCATTTTCCTATCCATGTCTTGAGATAGTTTTTCAAAAGCTATCTCCCAATCTGGCTTCTGTGTAGGTTGGGCAGGTCTAGGCAAAATTCCTGGTGGGTTAACTGGCCTTTGCTGGGTGCTATGCACCCCTCTCTTTCCATCCAAAATTTGGATAGTTCCTCTAACCAGGATTGTAAGTATTGGAGTAAGGGTTGTTCTAAGGTTGACTATTGAAATTGACATATTGCACTTGTTCATTAGAAGTACAATCACCTGTTTCATGCTGACCACCACACATAGTGCAACATGCCATGACAAGTTGTGAGCTAGGGTCACTTCTATTTTTCAGAAGACTAAGCATATCTTGCATCTGGGCAGATAGTGCATTTAGGGTATCATGATCAGATATGGACATGGTCGTTCCCCTTCTTTGACCACCCATAATGTTGGCCCATTGGTAGCTATTGGCTGCCATTTCCTCTATCAGATCTTGGGATTCCTCTACAGACTTACCCATTAAAGTCCCTCTTGCTATAGCATCTACATTCTGTTTAGTAAAATATGCTAAGCCATTATAAAATATTTGTACAATGAGCCATCCTAGTAGTCCATGATGAGGACATTTCCTAAGTAACTTATTGTACCTCTCCTACACCTCATACAACGACTTTCCCTCTGACTGCCTAAAACTAGTAATGTCCATCCTAAGCATGACAGTCTTAGCAGGTGGGAAGTACTTATTTAGGAATGCTCACTACAAAAAAAGTAACCTACGAAGGCGGTTTTGTAGAGGTGGTTTTCAAAACTGCCTCTACAAAACACGGAACTCCTCCCCTGCCTCTATCTTGAGGCGATTTTTAAGACCGCATCTACTTAAATTCAGCGCGGTAAACAAAAATTTTCCTCCCTCTCATATCTCTCTCACGCCCTCCTCTCCCTCCCTCTAATTTTTCATTTTCCTCAAGTACCAAACCCTCTTTTTCCCTCTTCTTGTTAATTTTTCATTGTTCTCTCTAGATTCAATTGAGTGCCGTCATCTGCCCGTAGCTTCTACCACCAAAGTTGTGGTAATTTCTAATTCCCTTCTTTCCTTTTCACTTTTCATCGTTGATTTTGGTTACTTTTAGGTTTGATTGAGATATGGGTTGCTACAATTTTGGTATGAAGACTTTCTAATTCCCTCCCTTCTCTCAAACCTCTTTTTCCCTCTTCTTGTTAATTTTTCATTGTTCTCTCCGGATTCAGTTGGGTGCCGTCATCTTCTCGTCGCTTCAGCCACCAAAGTTGTGGTAATTTCTAATTCCCTTCTTTCCTTTTCAATTTTCATCACTGATTTTGGTTACTTTTAGGTTTGATTGAGATATGGGTTACTGCAATTTTGGTATGAAGACTTTCTAATTCCCTCCCTTCTCTCGGTTTATGCAAGCCCTACAGTTAGCAAATTCGCAATGATGGAGAAACTGTGGCAGCAGAACAAAGCATGGCTCAACGTCTGAAAAGCTTAAAATGGAGCTGCATTTATGCACTTGAGACGAAATCCAATTGACGAGTATACGAATGGTGAGTGGGCTTTAGGGGATTCAATTTCAAATTTCCAGACATGCTTGATTTCGGTTACCTTTTTTTTTAAAAAATAATCTCAGGCATCAGAAATAGTTGGAACCTTTTGGAAGTTTTTTATTTATTTAATTTTTGTTTTTCAATTCTATTGTAGTGAAGTGTGAAAGTGATAGAGTTATGTTGTGGAATAATTTTAGTTTTTTTTTCATTTTTTTCCAAATGGAATAATTAAGTTGAGAATTAATTTTGTTATTCCTTCTGGAGAATTAAGAGGTAAAAGTTCTCAAACACGAACTAGTATAGAAAATGGAAAAAAAGAAAACACTAAAAGGAAGCTTGAAGAGATTTTATGGGAAGGAAAAGAAATGAAAGAGTATCTATGATTGTAGATTGTGGTGCAGCCGAGAGAAGCTGTCAATGCATGTGATGAGGTTAGTATAAGATTCAGTGTTGGTTCGTTATTATTTCAATGTCTATTTCATTATGTTTGATACAGAGAATCATCAAGAAACAACTGTGCTGCCAGTTAAAGGTGTTTCTGGAGGAGGGACAGTGTATGGATGGAGTGATAGTGGTGTACATGATCCAAGTAATTTTATTGGGCCTTCTGATCCTACAAAAGTTTCATCTTCGGAATTAGTTCATGTGTCGAGCATAGCGAATGTCGGACCCCAGGATATCCCCCGATCATTAGAACCTGTAAGTGTTTTAATGATAGATTCACTGGTGGTGTTGCTTTGTTATGTATTCGTGTAAGATATTATTTTGTTATTGCCATCCCACGTACTAGTCATTATATTTAATCTACATATTCACATGTTATATGCCCTTTCATCAAATATAAGAACTTTTTCGTGATAGTAATTTTGTTGTCTGGAACTAATTCCAAAAGGTTCCAAAAGTGGGTACGACGGCTATACCGGAACTAGTGGTTATATATTAAAGAAAACTATTTTGGCTTCCTCCATTATGGTGCAAGTTGATAATAATATTCAAAAAATAATTCATCATATTTAGAGAATATACTCATTAGTAATGGTCTTATAAGAATAACAAGTTGGGATGGATGAAAAGAATAGAAAATTTGAAAATCGGTCAAATTTTAAACGGATGTAATAAAGGTAATAAAATTGTATCTGACATAGGAATACAGGTATTATTACCTATCTACATTGGCAAATGGCTAAACTGACGGCTAAATGAGAATACCAATCAGTTAACAACGGCATTAGATTGTTTGACTTGTGAGAATGATTCTGCAAATGCAAACTTCATGTCATATGGAGACAACAATTATGAGAAATTAGATTGATTAAAGTAACTTTTTTGGACAGATGGACTGTTTGTTGTAAATTATGATTAATGTGTTATTTTTTTTATCTCTAATGAGCCCACCTTCCTGCTTCAAGGTTAACAACTGTTATTAGCATTATAGACTGATTTAGTGCAATATCTTTGAGGGAAATAAGACACCATTTATGTCTTCACGTATATGTCTTTGAACATGATTTACATTTGATTTTTCTATGTATTGTTTTCTTTGTAATGATCTAGAAAGGATCCTCAACTCCTCTTCTTTACCTTGAGCAAACTATTACCTTTGTAGTTGAAAATTTGCTTTTTAAAATAATTTATCAAGAGACCCCTAAGAAAATTATAATCTGTTTCCCACTAATTTTTCTCAAATTTGAGATTAGTCATCTTTAACCTCACATATACATATCTTTGTCCCATGCTATTGGTATTGGAAAGTTACTGTTATTGATGGAAATCATCAAGGCAACATTACACTTTATGGTTGTTCATAAAACAAAAAATATAAACTCAGTTATCTCACTTAATTTTTCGTAGCAATATTGTATTTCTATGTTAAGCATATATAGTACATAAATTAGAGGATGATCCCTTTGTCTTTTCATCTCAAGTTGAGCAAGTCTTCTATGTCCAAAACCCTCGTCAATCAAATTGGTTAGTTGTTTTGAGAACTACATATCCCAAAATGGAGTCATAAGGATTTTAGACCTTTTAAAGAAAAAACATTAAGGCTTTTAGAGGTAACAAATTCTATTGGTTTAAGATAAGTGTACTTTGGTTGGGCTGTGATTTGTTGAGTTTGGTGGCAAACTGGATTTGATTTATTCATGACTTTTAGTGTGTTCTATCTAATTATATGGCCATGCTTTATTCTTTGTGTCTGCATCATCTCGTGTTCCTCACTTACCTTAGTTTGTTTACCAATTTTTTATGCTTCTTATGAGTATCTCACTGATGATTTTTATGTTTTTTTGGATTATCTGATCTTTTTCCTTATTGTTATGTTATCTTTGTGTCCTGTTGGTCTAGTGCAATTTGTTTACACTCCTATGTGTCTATGGTATAAAAACTATGTTACGCAAGTGTGGAAGCTTTGATAAATAACTAAGTTTTCATTCCTCATTGGTGCTTGGAAGCTGTATGTTAAGCAATGGATTATTCTTTAGTTTCTGGCTAAGACAAATGCAGCTGATGGGTTATTTAATGTTTGATGTTGCTCATTGCATTTTGCATTAATTAGTATCAGATATTAGCTAGTCTTGCAGGTCATAGGCTATGGAACGAGAAATTTAATATAGTGAGATAAGTATTCTTTAATTTGACATATCTTCAATACATGATCATTGCAAATGATATTCTCTGATTTCGTGGGCTTCAACTTTATCATGTATAGTGCAAAATTGGGCGTCTTTCTCAAGTTAAGGTAGGATATGATTCATTTTCTAGTCTTCTTGATATATCTAAAAAAGGCATGATGTAGCATTTGTTTAAAATAATCAAACTAAATGAAAAATTTTGTTTCTCATTTATGAATGGTTCAAGGTTTCATTTTCTACATATTAATTTGCTCCATTCACACCTATAGTAGTCTTCAGCTAGGCTTGAATTTAGGAATTAGTAGTTTGTGTTATGTTGCAAGTGTGGTTTAATCAAGTATATGAAGATACATAATAGGTGGAGATTAAATTGTTTTCCATGATTTAGAACCCAGATACATGATCTCTTCTAGTATTAAAGGTTGTGCGTTTGTAATACGTGGGAGTTGCCATAGGATAATGCCTGGAAGTTTTCCTTTTTGGACTTCATACAGTTGTTTCCAAATACAAATGGTGTATTGACGATTTTTGAAAATATATACATATGTTTTCGTGGCTTTTGTTGTAATCTTTATGATGCTCATAGAACTTTCCTTCATGTTGTTAGGACAGCAGCAATCATTTATTGAGACAGTTAACCGCATCAAGTAGAAGCATAATTGTTGCACATTCTTCTAACAACTAATTCAATGGACAAAAATGTGTATATGTCTTAGCAAAAAAAATGAGCCAAACTTGCATCAAGTTATGTATGTTTAGTAGAGAATAGGGCAGAGCCTAATGGTTAAGCTTTTTTATACTTCGTCTAAGAATAAAGGTTCCATTCTCATTTTTCTTGTTCCCCTTGCTGCTTCATCTTTTCATCTCCTAAAGGAATTTCAAAACATAATTTATGTTGTATGTCTCCAAAATTCTGGTATCCATTACATTATTTTGTTATTGCTCCGCTAATATATATTACTTATCTCTCCACAACAATGAAGAGATGTTAATCTTATGCACATGAAAAATATTTCAATGTAATACTAGTAGTTTTTGTAGTAATTTTCTAATGACCATGCTGTCTAGTGACTAAATTGCTTTCTTTCCTTTTCCTTTTTAATTTTTTTTTTGGTTTTTCCTTTTGTTATCTAGATTTCTTCCTGTCATGACATATTTGAGCTAAGGGTTGTAGCCTACAAAACCTGCTACTTATACCAATCCAATTCTTTGGTGCACGTAAACACAAAATCGGTTGAACGAATTGCTAGAGCACCAAATTAACTTTTGTTTAGGATAGTATAGTACATCTTATGTATAATCCAAGTCTCGCTTTAAAACTAATGGCATTGCTAAAGGATGTGGTTGAAAAAAAATTGGTGCAATTTTTGTTGTCTCTGTGTATGTTTTATTTCTTGTGCATCTGTCATGGTTGGATTGGTATATTTTGGATGCATTGTTCTTATTTGTTTAGTACAGTTTTGATCATTTAATTAATTTTATTTATTTGATCAAGTTGAAGACAAGAGGCCAGATAATCAATCTCTTTAATTGGCTACAAATTTGATATTTTTTGTATATGGTTACAAGCAAAATTTAGAACAAATCATGAGGGAAAAATATAGCAGTGATATACTATCTTTTTGTCAATGCTTTAGACTATTATTAGTGGACATATCTAGACTTGTTATTATTGTAGATATTTGAAAAGTTGATATTACATTATCCATTTGTAAATATTCTATGACAGTAATGAATGTACATATGAAGTTAATTTGGTATTTTTTTCATGCATATATATATATATATTGTGGAAGACCATGACAAACAAATCCTAGGGGCAGTAACCGCCCCAAAGCTTGCCCTCTGGTGCGGTTCTAAAAGCCCCTAAATTGCATTATTTTTTTGGACAAATTAGCACGTAGAGGCAGTTATAACCGCCCTTATGATGGAAACAAAACCGCCTCTATGATGGAAACAAAATTGCCTCTACAATTTAGCCCCTATCCTGTAGGGGCGGTTATAAACGCCCCTAGCTGGATTATTTTTTACATATCTAAAGCATGTAGAGGCGGTTCAAACCGCCCCTAGTTTAGAAACAAAACCGCCTCTAGATTTGCCCCTACCCTGGCGCTTGACAAAATCGCCTCTTTTTTATAGAGCCGGTCACTACGGAGGCGGTTTTACTAACCGCCCCAAACGTATATAGAGGCGGTTATAACCGCCGCTACAAGGGATAAAAAACGCCTCCGTAGCCTATTTTTTTTTGTAGTGGCTCTAGATAACTCAGCCCAAGTGGTGAAAGAGTTAGGTGCAAACGAATGTAGCCAAAGCTTAGCTTGCCCTCTCAAAGAGAAAGGAAACAAACGCAGCTTTATAGCATCCTCTGTGACTCCATTTACTTTTAGAGTGTCACAGATTTCAGAAATATTAGCTAAGTGAGGATTTGGGTCTTCTATGACAGTTCCTCCAAACTGCTCCTGTTGGACCATCTAAATCAAGGCTGGCTTGATTTCAAAATTATTGGCATTAACCGCGGGTCTTACGATGCTTGATTGGGCGCCAGTCCCATCAGGCAAAGCAAAATCCCTCAATGCTCTCTGCTCAGCCATTTTCACTTGTGGACTATTAGATTTGGAGTTTTCTGCTTCTGATTCTAACTCAAGTCCTATACTCCTATCTTCCTCCAATTCTTCCACTACTGGATTATTTCGTTTCTTCCTAAACTTCCTAGCAGTATGCTCTATCTCATGGTCAAGAGGAAGCACTGGCTTTAAGGCTCTATGCATAAACTACCCTACTCATTGAGAATTTACTCCTAAAGTAAATAAAATAAAATTTAAACAAAAATGAAAAAGTACAGCCTAGATTAATAGAGTACTTACTAGACCTAATATTCTAATCACCGATTCCCTGGCAATGGCGCCAAAAACTTGGTAGAGTTTTAATTAGGCTAAGAAAAGACTCTAAATACGGTTGACCCACCAAATTAAAATTGCCTAATTCACCTATATTTGCAAGAGAACAGATCGCTAATGAGTATAGGGAACTAGGTTCGATCCCACAAGGAAAGGTGAAGAAGTACTAGACCTTTATAAAGCTTCCTATTATCTAGACAACCAATTACCATGATTAAAACTAAAACTAATTTGTTAACACTCGACTCTAAAGAAGCAAAAATAGAAATTCAGAAGAAACTGATGATCAGAGTATTTAGGACTTAGAATCCCTTATGATCTAAGAGAAAGGAGCAATTGCTTCAATTATTCAATCTCATTACCTCACCTAGATCCCAATTCCAAATTTACCTAACTTTCACTCTCGTGGCAAACTAGTGATTACCTCCATACTAAACCCCTCATACTTTCGTGGCAAAGATTATAGCGCAGGTTAATTTAGCCTTATGAATTGATCAAGACTCACCTAAGAGTACCACTACTCTCGTGTGAAATACTATCTAGACTTCAATTATTCTTTGTCCACTACCGCTATGAACTCTCGTTGAATAATAGTAATTGAGAAATTATAATTGGTGATCAAACAATTACAATTAAATTAACCAGAACAATGAATAAACAAAGTAATTCAATAGCATAATATCACCAATTACTCCATATCCCTTACAATCAAAAGTTCATCTAAACCCTGGATATACAAATTAAGTACTCATATTTAAAGCAATAAAGTAAATCCTTTGTAATCAATTGACATAAATATCAAAGACAAGAAATGTAAATAGAAAATTTATTGTCTTTATTGCTCATAAAAGCCACAAGTTGCTGCCATTCTCCCCTTTTGAATAGTACAAGTGATCTCCTTCAGAGTTGTCTCTCCATACTTATCTATCTTATGCTTCCTTTCTAAATCTATGGAACTAGGGTTTTTAAGTATTGTTTCTCTGTTTTTTTCTACCCTAAAAACTCTCTAAAGAAAACTAAAAACGTTCCCTTTTTGAATACAGGTCTCCTCTGATTTTATCTCCCGAAATGCCTCAAAAGTGTGCATCAGTAACGCGAATCCGCGATTGTGCCCACGGAGAGGTTACAATCGTGGATTCGCCAAGCGAACTGTCTGATCGTGCCCGTAGCACGTACCTACGGTGTGGGTACAGGCGCAGGTACGATCAGAAGCTTTATTTTCGGATCTTCCACCTTGCTTCTCACTTCACTCTTACACCAACTCTTTGGCCTTCATCTCTGAACCATTTCTTCACTTCTAATCATTTACTTGAGCATTTTGGTTCCTTCTAAAACTCCATGTATGGATTCTTCAACAACCACCTGCAAGATCACTGCAATAACATATATGAATAGCTTTTATTCTAAAATCACTTGTCCACTCAAAAGGAAGAGAAATTGCATCACAAATAAATAAAACTAATAAAAAGACACAAAACCTCTATTAAAAATTCACTTAAAGCTACTTCACTTTTACAGTTATCAATCACTAAATTATTGTTTGGCGGATGATAAATTGATACTTGAAATCAAGATCTGCAGTTCTTTCATTCATTTACCCATATGAAGTTGTTAGATTACCAATTCTAAAATAACCATACATATTTACATATTCAAAAGCCTTCAACGTCATTGATCGACCAACCACAATATATCTGTCCAGGTTTGTAGAGCTTAACATAAAGGAGACTATGTAAGAAAATTTAATCCAAGTCTTAGTTTATTGGTGAGACGTGTCCTTTTTTTATTTGTTATTTAAGTAGGTTGTATTGTATGGTAGATATGTTGCCTGCATGGGATTGTTTCTCTTACTACTAGTATTAATTTAACTGTTTTAGTTTTCGTTTTCTTTCGTTGTTGTAGCCTCCCTCACATTTTTTTTTTTGAATAAGAAAAAATTGAGTTCTCTTCAGAATTTTTCCTCGTGATTTCTTGTATAAATTCTTGTGAATTTTTTTAATTAAATTGATTTGGGTCCATCATAATGCAGCCAACCAATTTGCAAACAAAAATGGCGTATCTCCACCCTATTGCCAATAAAAAACAATAACTCCCTGGTTCATAGTTTTATAATCCTTGGTTACCAATCCGAGTTGAGTCTTGTCAAGCTTGCCAGAATGGACCATAAATTGGTTTGGTTGTACCGGTTTCTGTCCGCCATGAAGCTTTATAAGAAATGCTAATTATATTTGTCGTCAGCGTTCATATTAGTAGCGGAAGTTAAGCATATCGGTCAAAAAAACATGAGGCGATGTTTTTGTCATTCGCTTCAAATCGTCAACTCTCCTAAGCATAAGGATGGGGATGCTATGGAAAGTTCGTTTATTAGCTCATTGACTTTTAGTACATTATCAGAATTACAATCTGAGTTGGAAATACTTACTCGTGGATTCCATTAATTAATTTGGGCTGACAGGTAACCTTGTGTAATTCTCGATAGGTTAACAAAAAAAGACAATTAGGGATTCATTGGGATTAACGGCAAAGTCGGATCGCCACCCTATTAAGGAAGCAAATTCGATCAAGGAAGAAAAGAATGATTTTATTAATCATAAAGTCAAGTCTGCATAACCTTGTGGTAGGCCCCTCCCCATTTCTTTTCTTTTTTTTTTGATAGAAAAGAATGATTTTATTTTTTATAAAGTCAAGTCTGCAGCAAGTGCGGAATTCACTTTATGATTTTAATAACGTCAATTTTTTCTATCAAAAAAAAAAATGTTCTATGCGTCCATGAAGCTTCCCATCTAGAAGCTTTGAGTCAAGCCAATAGAATCAATTACCAACAGGCTACATGCAGAATCATCAGCTTCCAAATGTTGAAACATTTTGATGACTTTTGTGAGTCGCCTTCAAAAACAAAAGGCCAAAATTCACTTTGCACCCCGAATTTATATTGGATTCTCACTTTGTACCATAAATTTTAATTTTGGATAGAATGCATTCTCAACTGTCCAAAATAGTCAATTTAAATCCAAATGTTGACGGCGTCAACCAAACTAACGCAATTTAGGCACGTGCATGCAATGATTAGATTTAAATGGAATGTTTTAAAAAATTTAAGATGCAATCTGTCCAAAATTAATACTGTCAATAATCAGACTTAAATGAACGTTGCAAACACGCACCTTAGTTCTGTTAGTTTGGTTGACGTCATTAACGATTAGATTTAAATTGACTATTTTGGACAGTTGAGGGTGTAATCTGTCCAAAATTAAAGTTTAGGGTGCAAAGTGAAAATCCGCTATAAGTTTGGGGGTGCAAAGTGGATTTTGTCCAAAACAAAATGATTGATATTTTCATAACTGCAGATAACACGATGGTAGACCCCTCCCCATTTCTAATCCAGATAACTGCAGCTAAGTCCTACCCTCCAAGCGTTCCTTTATGATTAATTTTGATAAACAGATCATTGCATAAAAAAATTCAATTAGAAATATAGTAATAGGCACACGATATTTGGGCGATGCATTGTTTATAGTTGTATAGTAGATAATAAATAATATAAACTATACAGCATGTAACAAGTATGCTTTTTTAGACCTTTTTAGTTGAAATTTTTTTTACTACATATAATGATAGCAATTATTCAATTTTACATAATTACCAACTACTTTACAAAATCGATCCAAATTTATTTTGCCCCATCGGCCATATATAGCAGAGTAGCTTGTATTATGGAAGCCACTCGAACCAACTCCACATACAATACATCTGCAAGAATGACCGATGCAGGGAAGGTGGTGTGCGTGACGGGAGCTTCGGGATACATAGCTTCATGGTTGGTGAAGCTGCTGCTTGAGCGCGGTTATACTGTTAAAGCTTCCGTTCGTGACCTCAGTAAGTCCATTTCTACTCCTTCCTCTCTCGCTCTGTGCTGCATGTTACCAACGAGATCTATGCATCTTGGATGTTGTCCAGGTGCGGTTGTCGTATGTTAATTTTACCATGTTTTCAACTTCTATTGAATTTTTAAGGAGGAGCTTAAACTTTACAGTCGCTACTAAGATAATATCTGCTCGAGATGAAACATAAAAATCTTTTAACTCCAAATCCTTCGTACTATAGGACTTTGTTTGTCATGGAACGCAGGAAGATGGCATAAACTTTTAACCTCAAATTTTCTTCAAAGTTTTATAATTGTCAAGAAAGGGCACAATACATACTTCACAGAATCAGAAAATCATGCCATTTCTCTCCAAATTGACTTGCCTTGAAATTCATGTCTACTTGTCAACTAACTTTTTGCTTGCAATGCATCATGATGCCACAGATGATCCAACAAAAACAGAACATTTGATTTCACTCGATGGGGCCAAGGAAAGGCTTCACTTGTTTAAGGCAAACTTACTAGAAGAGGGATCCTTTGATGAAGTAGTTGAGGGATGTGAAGGCGTTTTTCATACCGCATCACCGGTTCAATTTTCAGTCAACGATCCACAGGTACACCTATACAATCAATTTGGGAATTATCAATTGTCAACAAAAACTATGATTTTTAATACGGGAGTATAATATTATCCACACGCTTTCCAGAAGTTTAAAATTTTCTAATGGGGTGACGACGTCAGTATTTTGTTTTTGAGCGCAAAACTCTTTACAGGAGTTCTAAATAATTGTTTTTCTTTTTTTTTTTTTTTTTGTGTCTCTTTTGCTGACCTTTGTACAGATGTTTGAATTCATAGTTACACGCTGGTGACGACAAATTCTCAGACTTGCTTGGTACTATGTTGAAAATATCTAATCTGATCTTGAAAATGGGTAAAAGAATAATTCTAAGACTAAGATACCATAGATTTGAGCCATCATGATGGATCTATTCTTTGAATTTGAAGTAGTAATTAAAAACAGAATATTGCTCTTCTTAGATCGGGTTAATTACACTCCACCAATACCCAAAGAGTTCTAATGTCCAAATTTAATTTGGGTGAGATGGGCATAAAAAGTAGGGTAAATTACTATTAATCCTCCTGTGGTATCGCCTTCAACTATATAACTCTCTTATGGTTTCAATATGACCACATAACCCCCTTATGGTTTTATAAAATGTAAAAAATGAACGGAATATTCCGTACTAGACATGTCTAATCCACTTATCGTTACAGACTATTCTACATCAGCAAAAGAAAATTTAAAATATTCTGTGATGGTGCATTGAATCCTTCTATTTTCCACATTTCATAAAATCACGGAGGGGTTATGTGGTCATATTAAAACCATAGGGGGATTATGTGGTCGAAAGTAATACCACAGGGGAGTTAATAGCAATTTACCCTAAAAAATATGAAATTGTGTCTAATTGGGAGTATACCCAGCAATACTCTTCCAAATATGGGTATAACTGAAATTTAGTTGGGTCTCCTATGAATTTGATAGCCCATTATTTAAATATCATTTAAATGACTCAAAATTACTAAGTTAGTCAATATTATTTAATGACTCAAATTTGCAAGTATATCCAATAATTTATTTATGGTCAAAATATATTTTGCACCCTCTAACTTATATCAGATTCTCACTTTGCATCCTAAACTTCAAATTTAGACAAAATGCATCCTTAACTATTCAATATATTCCATTTAAGTCCAATCGTTGATGGTGTCAACTAAATTAATGGAACTTAGTCATGTGTGTGCAATGATTGGACTTAAGTAGAATGCTTTGGATAGTTTAGAGTGCAATATGTCCAAAATTAATACTATCAACAATTAGATTTAAGTAAACGTTGCACGCACAAGCTTAAGTTCTGTTTGTTTGGTTGATGTCATTAATTATTGGACTTAAATGGAATGGGTTAGACAGTTGAGGGTGCAATCGATCCAAAATTAAAATTTAAGATGCAAAGTGAAAATCTGGTATAAGTTAAGGAGTGCAAAATGGATTTAGGCCTTAGATTATTTTGCTATCAAAAGCAATTACTATTGGTTATTTTAACGATATCAAAATAGATATAATCCATTTTAATCTAGTCTATATTAATTTCATGATCAATATGAGATTATTTGGATATAACTCAAATTTTACAGTAATAATTAAATATTGCTTAGATCCCGTACATTCACCCATTTGTCATCTCTATTTGCCACCCTTAGAATGAAACTTGCCTCGCTTTAATCGCCGTAAAAATTTTATCATCAGTTAGACCCATTTGATTTATGGTCAAAATGAATAGCTAGTTTGATCGTAGTCAAAAAGATAAAATGATTAAAATATTATTGAATAGTTAGTTGATATGACTCTTTATCATTTGGGAGCTAAAGATTCTTATGCTATTACCACCTTTGTATTGATCTCTATTGGAAATAAAATAACATGTGATGTGTAACTTGGAAATATAAATAAAAGAAAAAATAGTTTGCAATCTGAATGGGAAAAAAATTCAAAATGAAGGAAAGAAAACCCCAAGCATAAATGGGAAAATTTTGAAAATTGGTTTCTTTGTTGATAAATTTGTACATATAAAAATATTTAGATCTGAGTGGTAAGACCAGTGTTCTAATCGATTCTTAGTTTTTTGGGTTGGAAAAATTCTACAAGACTAGTCCATAGTTTTGGTTTTCCAAAAGAATTTAATTTAAATAAAAATATATATATTTTAATTGCACATAAAAATTATAATAAAAATTAATATTTAAGAAAATAAAGATTACAACAACAAAAAAAGTGGATAAACTAATTCCAAATAGGACTGATGAGTCGTTCCTAATACAATAGGTTGAGTCAGCTTGTCCAATCCGAGTCCAAAAAATACTGTAAAATACTGCTACTTACATACATGTGTTTTACCTATACTATTTATGCTAAATTAGCAACAATGTGATAAGTAACGGTTCAAAATCAAACCATGTATTTAAAATTTAGTGGTTTTTGTTCTATTTATTTTACGACAAAATAATTATTTTTTCCCCATGTCACGTGTATGTTATTTTTTTATGATAGAGGAATAATAAAATAATATAAACATTCAAAATAATAAAATAGTCATACAAACTAAACATTGAAGGTTATTTTAGTCGTTTCATTCCTTTGACAAATAGTAAAACTAACTATTCTTATTGAATATTAATCAAATAAATTTTTACATCGGAAAAAGTAAGACAACCTGTATACTACAAGGGGCAAAAATGTAACTAACCTTTTTGATATGAAGTATGAACAGAATGTCGATTTGTATATAATTGTCTGAAAAATGACTTAATTCTTGATTTTGCTTCAATTCTTAGGCTGAACTTTTGGACCCTGCAGTAAAGGGAACGCTGAATGTACTGCGATCTTGTGCAAGAGTTTCATCAATCAAAAGAGTGGTTCTAACATCATCTATGGCAGCTGTTATAAACAATAGAGAATTAAAGGACGATGTGGTGGTAGATGAAAGTTGGTTTTCAGATCCATCATGCTGTGAAGAGAAGAAGGTGTATATATACTATTTTATTCCAGTAAAAGCTACCTTTGAAGTTGTGAAGTTTTCATTATACAAATGAACTAATATGAAGGTATTTTAGTCCAAGAATGGGGAAAAGATAAGACATCTTTGTGACTTGCGGAATTTTCATAGGAAAAGGATGTTTTTCCGGTCAATGTCTAAAACGAATAACAAAGTTGTTAGACCATATATTCTGTTCTTTTCATTGCTTACTAACTAGTTATGTTTGAGACATAGTGGAGACTTGTTTTTCTAACTTTAGTAAGTTTAATTTAAATATTTGCAACCAATGTTTTTTCAACAGTAGCTTTCCAATTCTTTTGGGGGAAAAAATCTTACCAGCTTTTTATATTTTAGATGTGGTATATGCTTGCGAAGACTTTGGCAGAGAATGCTGCATGGAAATTTGCGAAGGAGAATGGCATTGACATGGTTGCAATTAATCCAGCAATGGTCCTTGGTCCTCTCTTGCAACCTTCGATCAACCTAAGTGTAGAATTTGTCCTGAACCTAGTAAATGGTAATTTCTGGAATTATTAGTTGACTTGCTCATTACTGTGTATCTGCAATTGTTGATCTCGAGTGTGTTATAGCTTCATCATTAACTAAATGTTCTTTCCAAGGATGATGACTTCAACTAAATTGTAAAGCTTTCTCGTTGTTTATGTGGAAAAAAAATACAAAATGCACTGAACAGTCATATATGAACTCCTATAAACAAGGATTCATTTGGAACTGAATGAGTTGGAACTAGTCATCATGCTTTCTAAAGCTTTTGTCCTGGCTGGAATAACCATGCTAATGTTTGTCTATAATGCTTCAGGGACTGAACCATTTCCTAGTGCAACTCTGCCATGGGTTGATGTTAGAGATGTCGCATACGCACATATACTTGCCTTTGAAATCCCTTCTGCTAGCGGAAGATATTGTATGGTTGAGAGATTTACTAAAGGTTCTGAGTTCGTCGAGCTTCTTCAAGAACTTCGCCCAACTCTCCAGTTTCCGTTTCAGTGAGTACTTTTTCCCCATTCTCAATTATGTCACCTCCTTTTAAATTATGCAGTTTAAATATAATAAGAGTAGGAACAATTGTCCACTATAATTATTTAAAAATCAGTACAATTTAAAGTAATTACACATGCCTAGCAACAACACGTAAAGATTAGAAAATTATTTAATGAGTCCCACGCGCCTTGCGGAGTAAGGATGCAAATCTTTTTAGGTGAGCTGTAACTTTTTTTTATATATTTGTATAGTGGTCCAATGTAGAGCGCCAAACTTTCCCAAATCTCCTTTCCAAACGTTTTTGCCACTAATCCCCTTCTTAAGCTTGATAAAAGGCAAATGCAAGACATGCTCAGCTTTAGTGTCATGCTCTGACAAACGAACCACTTACTATCAATCAATGTTTTAAAAATCGAACCAGATTGGTTGGTTACACCAATCAAATAGTGAACTAATCATAGCTCCGGTCCAGATCACACATTGAGTTGACTAAATTAGAACTGTTGAAAACCATTAAAACCGTGTAAACCACTTGAATTGGTTTGAACCATGAATCCACGAATTTTATAATTTTGTTAACTAAATAAAAAAAATACTTTTTCAAAAACCCTAGAATTACTAATTACTAATCACTTATTACTAATTTCAAGATGTAGTGGTGTTTTTGGTAGGGTTTAAGATTATTATTAGTAGGTACAATTGAAATGAATTTTATTTGTTTGAATTTATAATTTAAAAATTTATTTGGGAAAGCCCATATTTTTTAGAAATATTTTTTTATTAGGTAATTTCTTATATTAGTTCATAGAATGTTCATGTATTTATATATTTTATTTTAAAAAAAAAACTAAATCAAAGTTGTACCGATATGACCGATTGAATTGCAACTTGACCACTTTACCGGTCAATTAACGGCGAAGGTTTTGCTTTTGATAAATAATCAGTTTCTTCTTAGAAGTAGGTTCATTGATTCAATTATTTTACGTCTACAAATTATACCTCTGAATTTAAGGTATTTTCATGACCTCGATCATCCTTGAATACTACATAGTTGTTTGAAATTTCCATGCTCTTGACAAAACTGTCTTTATTACTCCATCTCGTTGTGCTCATGGCTCGTAGAGAAACATGAGTAGTGCTTTCAACCCAGCAAAGGTAATAGGTAGAGATGGCAATTGCATTATATAGAAGTTTCTCCAACATATAGCCATGCATTAGGGATCCCCAGGATTCATAGGTTCAATAGTTTAAGCTTTGATTTTGACTACGAACAGGACCACAACAGGGGATTCTCAACTCTTCGATTGAAGCCAAACAGGGAAATTAATCAAGTGTAAAATTTTGTTTATTTTTAGGGAACAGCAGGAAAGAATCTAATTAACAGAACTATCCAAAAAAAAAGAAAAGGACGAAGAATTTAACTAGCATTGTGCGGTTTGAATTGACAACTTGGAGCCTTATTAAATTATAACCTACTAACTGGAAAAATAGATATTGATGATCACTTACACCCGCTTGCTTGCTCCCTGTCAGTGTCGGCGGTTTAATTTGATACTTCCACTTTCATTTTTATCTACACTTTACTACTGATTTTTAAAATTGTTTGACGTTTTACAGATTAATGGATTATAGCGACCTTACATTTCCAGACTATAAAGTGTCACAAAAAAAGGTCAAAAGTTTGGGAATTCAATACATTCCTTTGGAGGTGAGCCTAAAGGATACTCTGAAAAGTTTTGAGAAGAAGAATTTAGTTAGTCTTTAAGTCGTGGCATCGGGTTGCCTTAAACAAAAAAGGTTGCTGATAAATGCCCCTCCACATTTAGCTTCAAATACTGCACTTTTTCCATTATGCCCGCCCATTGATAAGTGTATTGTGGGGTGTATTCATCTTCAGCTACATAACCAAATAGTCTGAACCCTCTCAAACTCTCCCATTCTGCATCTTCCTCTTGTTGATTCCCGAGTGGCAGAACTATATGCCAATATCTACTATGTAACAGTGGTTTTGAAATTTATAAAGGACGTGTCTTTTTTAATTGTGGCATTTTTGTTGATTCAAAATTGTTAGTGACCCCAAGAAACTTAAGTAGGTGTTGTTTCAACATGCTGAAATTATTGTGATTAGAAAGTTAATTAAGCGGATAAGAGTAACTTACGTTGGGAATTTGATTTGCCTGTAGCTTCGTCAACTGAACACAAGAAATTGATAATTGATTATTTTTAGCTACTTAGCTCGAAAACACGTTTACCGTGAATGGGAGAACAGAAAGGTAGGCACCAAGTCACTAACAAAACGGGTTCGACCTCTCAATTCAGGAGTCCTCCATTTCCCTCAAGTTGGAGTTGTGTAACTGCTTTACATTTTTGTGTAACTGTCCAGTATTCTGGTGTAACAGTTTTTTTGTCACCACTTTTTCCTCCAAAATCACCTTGGTTTTGGTGTTTTTTCTCCCCAAAATTTGCCAACATGCACACATCTCAGCCATCCATTTTACCATATTCAATCCTAGCCATCAACTTGATGGAAATGGTACTTGAGAGGCCCCAAATTCCTAACAAATAATAGCTAACGATATTGGTACAACACTTTTGTTTTATTCGCCATGCTGTTCTTTTCTTTTATTACTAAGAAATAATCTTCTCCCTTTTTCCTAAAATAATATACACTATTTAGTATGATCATTTACTCAAATGTTGCCTCATTTTTTTTCTAAATAAAAAATAGTGCTGTTAATAGAGTTCCAAAAATGTAGACATCGATTTTTGAGAAGCCAAACTCGACCTTGAACTGCCATTTCTCCACAATTAGAGTCAGTAACCTCTACCTGTTTGTCTTCCCTTATTTCCAAACTGCTGCGTGTAAAGAAGAAAAGATATGGGAAATATTTTTCGTATTCCACTTTCCACAAATGATACAATAGCTTATTATATATACAAGTAAAAAATACAATCAACCTAGACGGGTTTAAATGTAATCTATCCAAATCTTATCATAATCTTATTTTATCCTAATCTATAATTTGAATTTTAAGTACAATATTTACAACTCATAACACTTCCCTCAAGTTGGTGCATATATGTCCCACATGCCCAACTTTCCAAGTAAGTTGTAAAAAATTTTAGTCGATACATCTTTTATAAGTATATCGGCCAGCAAATCTTCTAACTTGATAAATGGAAGCCGTATCACCCTTTCTCCAAGATTTTATTTTATGAGTTGCAATCCATTTTAATTTGCTTTGTGTGGTCGTATTGGACTGGATTATAATTGATATTGATAGCTGCTTTTATTATTTCTGATAAGTAATAAATTTACCAATATTATTACATATATTATTACATGTTTTAGATGTTATTTTAGTATAATTATAGTGATTTTGGGTACAAATGGCTCATTTTCCAATTTCATACAAGAATTAGATTTTTTTTCCCTAGAATTAGGGTTTTCAAGGAAGAATCTTTATTTGAGCAAATTAATGTATAATTTTTGCGTATAATTGCAGGTTCATCATACTTAAACTTATTTTGAATCAATTGGAGTCAAGAAGAATTAAATTCAAAGGTGATTCAAAGAGTTGGGGTTTGATGAACAACTTGAAGGAATAATTGTGCAAAAATAATAAAAAAAATCCAATTCTCCATCAAAATGCATGAAAATACGTGGAAAATGCCTACACATGTGGATGCCAACTTAGCAAAAATCAGAAAATAAAGTAGGAACCACAGGTTGTGATTTGCGGGTTACCACCCGCGAACCACTAGCAGCGGATCGTAGATCGGCTGGGATTTTTCTAGAGCTTCAACTTACATCTTCTTCCAACTGACATTTTCAGAGGGGATAGGGTTTTGCAAGTGGGAGAATACATTGAAAGCATAAATGAAGACTTTTGTGCTCATTTGGAATCCCCAAGCAAATCTTCATCATTTACATGCATTAATGATTTATGCAAGTTGAAAAATGACTTGAGGAACATTTTTCTATAAATAGAAGTCATTTGTAAAGCCTTTGTAACAAGTTTTAGTAGTAGAAAGTATTGTTAGCCTAATTTTGTACTAGTTTTGGTAGAGAACTAATAGAAATTCTCTTCATCCTTCAATAGAATAGTGAGGACCATTGTAAGAGAACTTTGTAGTGCTACTTTTGAAGGTGAATAAGAAGAGAAGTTTGTTACTACTTTAGTTGAGCAATTCTTAACCTCTGCATCTTTTTCTTTCAATTGTTGCCATGAATTCTTGCTTTGAAGTTGAACTTCTAGTTGTTTCATTAACCATGTTGAACTAAAAGTTTCATCTAGATCATAAATGAAGCTAATGAATCAACAAACATGACTTAGTTCACTTGCACTTGCTAAGCTTGTATTTGTTTGATTACTTGTTCAAGTTTTAACACTTGTTTTTGTATGGCCAACTTAAACAAGTCATCTGGTTGTTATTTGACATTGAGAGATGCATTTAACAATGAAAAATGAACAAGTAATGCTTAAGTGAATCAATACAATTCATGTTTTTCATAAAGTTTCATCATGAGAATAGTTGGAATCTTGTCATTTCATAGAGAAATCTAGTTATGACATTTATGGAATTGGATTCTAAACAAGGCAAGGTAAAACTTAGCAAGTCATTCATGGATGATTCATTAGTGGATTCTATATTTTAGGCTTCTTTGTTTGGATTCTACAAAAGTTCTCAATCATATACCTATTCTATTGAAGGGACCCCTTATCCATCTTGTTTTCATTGTGTTTAGATAATAAAAGTCAGTGAAAAAGCCTTAGTAGTTGTACATATTTTATTCCTCGTGGGATTCGACACCTAATACTCAAAGCACTACAATAGACCCATGCACTTGTAGATTAAGTTGGAAGATTAGATTTTTATTACATGATTTGTGTGTATTTGTTCATATTTGCTATACCTAATCTATATCATGTCAATTCCGAAACATATTCATTTCAGTCTTTGGAGCAAAGCTGATATCAGTCATCAGCCTTCTAAACCACAAAAGTTCACACACACCCTTAGTCATCCCTCTAAATTCAGCTTCTACACTCGAAAATGCCACCACTTTTTGTCGCTTACTCCTCCAACTAACTGGATTACCACTGACAAAAGTGAAGTAGCTTGATGTCAATTTACGACTGGTACCATCTCTTGCCCAATCAGCATCAGTGTAACCATTAATATTGAGATGGTTGTTCTTGAAAAATATGATACATTTCCTAGGAGAACCCTTTAAGTATCAAAGAATTCACATTACAACTTCTACATGCCGATGGGGAATACATTAATCAGCTGACCCCACTAATAACATATGCAATATCTAGACGAGTATGAGACAAATAGATCAGCTTACTGACTAACCTTTAATATCTTTCTCTATCTATTAGCTTCTAATCCAAGTATTCTCCCAGTCTGTGGTTCTAGATAATCGGCGTGTCAACAGGTTTACAATCCAATAATTTAACATATGCCAAAAGTTCAAGTACATATTTTTGTTGAGTGAGGAATATGTCTTATGCTGATCTTGCCACTTCAATTTCTAAAAAATATTTGAGACTCCCCAAATTCTTCATCTCAAATTCAGCTGCCAATTTCTCTTGCACCTTAGAGATTTTTTCTTCATCATTACCTGTGATAATCATATCATCAACATAGATTATTAGAACGTTACCTTCCCAAGCTAATGTTTTAGGAATGAAGTATGATTTGCATTGCTCTACTAATATCCATAATTCTTCATAGCCTTGGTAAATAGGCCAAACCAAGCATAGTGTAACTGTTCCAGTCTTAGAGTGCTTTCTGCAATCGACAGATAATATTTTTCTTTAGAACCATAGAATTTCCAGGCAATACATCCATATACACCTCTTTCTCAAGGTCTCCAAGTAAGAAGCATTCTTGATAGGCTAAAGAAATAATAGGACTCTTATTGTATTGAATTTCACCATTAGTGAGAAGGTTTCTTGATAATCGTGCCATAGGTTTGCATGTACTCCTTAGCTACAAGTTAAGCTTTGTATCGATCAATCGATCCATTAGCTTTGTACTTGATTGTGAAAACCCATTTGCATCTCACAGTTTTCTTTCCTTTTGGTTGTTAGACCAGAGTCCATGTATCATTTTTTTTGCAATGCTAACATCTCATCTTTTATAGCTTAATTCCAATTTGGATCGATGAGAGTGCCATACATATTGCTCTGAATATCAGTTGATACGAAGCAAGTGATATAGCCAATACCCAAGGTTGAAAGGTGAAGAAACTCAACCCCTCCAATCCCTGGGGTTGCAAACCTTGATACTATATTACCCAACAACTCAATGAAATGGCGAACCAAGTTGTAGGTGGTAGGAGCCACAACCAAGTATCATTCTTGATTGATAAGCCAAATGAATACTTAAGAGTGTTGCTCTAAACTATTCAAAGAAAGCTTTCAAGAAAGCCAAGAAAAAACCCTCAAAAGTGGAATATCATTCAACTAATAATCAATTTACAAAGGAAAAGAGTATTTTTAAGTCAAACAATAGCTAGGAAATGACCCATATGTCCTTACTTACATATTAGACTATTACAATAAAAAGATTGGGCTAAAATTGAAAAATTAAAAAAGTTTTGCAAAGTTGCATCACAGAACAACCCTCATGTTGGATAGGGTCGTGGCTTTGACCAAAAGCTTGAAACTACATTGTGGGGTATTTTTATCTAAGCTATGGCACAAGACGCACCGCGGTAAACTTTCAATTCCAGCTATGACATCTTTTGATGGTGCCTGAGGCTTCAGTCGAGGTTTGCTTATGCTGGCTGATTCTTCACCCTTTTTGGAAACCTCTGGGCTTTCTAATGCTCCCATGCATGTAATCAATCTTGGTAGGATATCTTCTATGCTGATAGACCTCCAAACTCAATCTTGAGTACCATGAACTAAAGGTTGATGTAAATCTTTGTATTCTTTAGCTCGAGCTCTTGTTATTGGACCACTTGGAACCTTAATTTCATCATCTTGATTGCCTTGATCACCCATCTTGTTTGCATCATTCCTCTCCTCTTAAAAAGGATTTGTCTTCAAATCGAGCTTGTAAGGTGTTAGTGCAGCTCAGTTCATGTTGTTCCCCTCCTCTTGAAAATGATTCACTTTTGAATTTCATTTACCAAAAAAGAACAAATTAGTGTCAACAAAGACAATATCCAAGGAACTATGCTTACCTAACAATTTTAGCTTGTATGCTTTGACAATGTGCTTTTCGTCCCATTCATACTTTTTTTGAGAAAGGGTCCTTTCCTACAAATCCACCCTTGAGGAACTTAGAGCTCACCAAATCCAAGCACATTAGAATACTCAAGAATAACTTCATTATAACAAATTAGGTAGGATAAGAGTGTATTAATCCATTTGACATTCAAAATATGGAAAACCTTCAAATGCATGTGATCTTTAAAGACCTCAGTCAAATCTAAGAGATAACTAATCAAAATACCACTCATAAAAAAATTTTGGCATTGGACCTCATAAGAAGTCATAATATCACAGGAATTACTGGCTATGTCTAGATGATTATTTTTTGGAGTGTTTTTTTAAAACAATTACTGTAACAGTTTTAAATATTCTTCTCAACAAACGTATATGTGAGATAGAAAGGTAGTTGAAAACTTGTTTAAAATTTATAAAAAACACGTGTTTAAAAAAAAACCAACAAACAAACAAAGCCACTTATTCCACTAGCATCGTATTCATAATGTGACTTCTTAGGTGAATCTAGTGTAAGATAATTGGACATGCAATCTAAAGAACTAGATACAAAGACACTTTCAAAGCAAGAAAACTACCATATTAAGAAGAATCATCACAAGAGACATATCCTCAAATATTGGACTATTGGACATTCATGCCAACATCCAAAGACTCAAGGAACTTAATACAACTAACATATTTATTCAAATCATTACTACAATGCAAACCTCTACTAATCACTAAAATAAACACCAAATCAATACTAAGTAAACAATTTAAACAATAACGCTCATCAAAGCTCATCATCTAACTTAGACATAGAATGACTATACTCAATAATGGTTCTATGAAAGGCTTGTCTATCCATCCATGTTTGTTACATCTTCCAAACTAAATTGTTGAAGCAAAGTTGAGAATTCTCCTTTAATGGATACACTTTTCACCAATTCATGCCTTGCCTTGAAACTCCTTGGACTCCTTAGATCGCATTCAGCACTCCATGCCTTTTAGAAGAAACGATTCATGAAGCTAGCCTTTGTGATTGGAAACATCATTTACCTGCAATGACGAAACAACAACACTAGGAAAGCAATGGTTAAGAGAATTAGTAGAATCCAAAACCTTCTTGTACAAAAAACCAAAAAGAGATTGGTAAGCATAAATTCCTCTATCCAAATATTTGGCTTTTGCAAACAAAATTAGTTTTTTCTCTTATCTTACCCCTAAGGCCGAATCAACTATTGCCTTTCTCATCTAATTTTTCATGGCCTTTTGATTTTCTAATGCTTGCTCTTTTCTTTCATCACTCTCAAGCTCACTCTCCTTTTCTTCTTGCATACTCTCATCCTTTTGCTCAGTATTTTCTTTTGCTTGTGTGCTCATTATCCTCATTTGAATTTCATACGCTTCATGAGATGTCAACAGTGCTAAAACGATCTTACAATTACTCCACATGAAGAAATACCTATTCTTGTGCTTATCATAAATGACCTTCCTTTTATACCGCCAAGGACGCCCCAAAATTATATGACAAGTTTGCATTGGCATCACGTCACAAAGAACCTTGTCATGATATTTACATATGGAAAGCTCCACTTCCACTTGTTCGGTGACCTTCAAATCCACATTATCAATAAAAAATAACAACTTGTAGGGTTTTGGATGTTTTAAGATAGGCAATCCTAGCTTCTCAGCAAGTAAAGTGCTAGCTATATTGATGTAACTTTCTTTATCAATGATTCTACCACATACCTTGTTATTAACATGGCATCTAGCTTGGAAGAGGTTTTTCTGTTACACTTCATCTCTTTCCTCCTTAAGATGCATGCCTAGAGCTCGCTTAAGAACTATCAACTCATTATGGGTAAGTTGCTGTCCAAGACATCTCCATTCCTACCTTCTGATGATGGTATCTCTTCATTTTATAATATGCTTTCCACTTCACCATTGTCCTTTATGATCATTGCTTGCTTGTTTGGACATTGAGAAACAATGTGTCCAAATTCTAGGCACCTAAAGCACTTGAGGTGGGGACTCATTAATATCATTTGAGATTTTGGAGTGACTACTTCACCTTTAGCCTTTGAGGTCTCTTGAGATCTTGGACTAGTACGTTCTTGTAACTTTCGCTATAAGAAGTAGCAGACTTATTCAATGACTTGGCTATGATCTCCACTCGCTTCCATCAAAAACTTGATTGTCCTTCCATTTGATCAGACTAAAGGAATTTGAATAGCTCGTTTGTCTCTCCAATCATGAAGTCGATCATTCTTACAATTGGTTGAACTTGAGGAACTTGAACTAGCCTTTTGATCCCTTTAATCATAGGTTTGATTATTCCTCCACTTGATTGGGTTTGAGAAGCTTGCACTATCAATAGATATCTTAGCCTTGAGTTGATCTTCTGACCTCTTAAGATATGCCTCAGAACCTGTTTTTCCTTGGGGGGTAGGGCTTTTCATCCTAATTCATTTGATGTCGTTTCCTCCTTGCCTTCCAAGCCTCAGTCTCCTATCAAATTCATCTTTCTCATAATGAAAATCATCCAATTCCTATCTTGGAGTTCTTTCTCGCCTACTTTTTGATTGACTTTGAGGGTGCTCTATTTGATCAAGTCGCTTATGAAGAGATCCTATTGGATGATCCACCATGCTTTCTAAACTCACCTCCATTACCTCCTTCAAGAGTTTGACATCAACACGTTGAATTTCAGGTTCCCAAGACATCATTTACTTCGAGAAACAGACACAAAAATGTTAGTAATAAACAAAATACTCTGGTTGGATTATACAGGTGCTAAGTCGAATGATTTCTTGCTACAGGTGCTAAGTTGAAGGATTTCTTGCTACTTGGTATCAAAGCCAAATGAAATTTTTAAGGGAAGGTATATTTGTTGAACTTTAATCTTTGATGAACTCTGACTACAACTTTAATTATGTATTTCTAAAAAAGATTATCAAGTTGCATTAGATGATCTTTATAAAGGTGTTCTATGGTTAAGGTATGATAAATGGACTCGTGAAGAAGTTCATCATTACATTAATTATACTGTGTGGGGTATTGAACATTTTTTAGAAAGAGGTATTCCTAAAAGTTATTTTGATATTATAAGAAGACGTGTTGAATTAGATAATTTGTGGCAATGTATTTTTGAATTAAATTGTGAATCTGATTTTTGTTGATATATGTGTAATGTTTGAATTTTCTGAATTATCTTTAAAATTGTAAACTATAATTTTGTCTAAATTGTTTTGTGAAAGTCAAGTTTCCTTAATTTTTGTTATGAATGTAGTTTCTTTTACAGAGACTCAGTATTATACTACTCTCCATATCGCTGTCTTGGTTGGAAATCTTTTGAATAGATATAATATAAGTACTTCAAGTAGATCTAGTGTTTCTGATAGATTAGATTATTTGTATGAAGTTACAGTTGAACTTGAGCAGGTAAATCCTACATCTCTTCCTTTGTTGAATCCATATTCATCATTTTCTAAATTGCATACATCTCCTTTGAGTTCTATCAAATCACTGATCAAACATCGTGCAAGAGTAAAAGAATTTGTCCAAGCGTCAAAATTGGACCAGTGCCATATTTCAGCAACAGGTAAAGAACAATTTATAACTTTGCATATTCCTATTGATTTTCCTAATCAGTGGAAACAACAAGGTTATACCCATATTCATTTTGGGGTAGTTATATTTTCACTATCGTTTCATGGAAGAAAAGATTTGCCAGTTGTAGCTAGAATTGCTCTATTAGATAGTAGGTTTGTTAAATATCAACATTGCCTGCATTGCCACGATAGAAACTACTTAAATGTTGGAACTGTTTTTGTTACTTTTTTTCCTAATTTTAATATGTCTTTGTCTGACCCTCATATGTTAGAAGCTTTATAAGTCCAAGTATAGATTTATGTAGCAGAACAGATTCCTAATGCAATTGTTGCAGCTCTTCATTATCAAATGGCATATAGAGTTCAGAATCATGCTTTAGATCTTACTCTCCCTGGTGGAGAAGATGCTCTGTTAATCAAGGTTGATGAGCAACATTCTGCAACATGTACACATGTACCTAGACAAATTTCCCAAGATAATATTATCCAACTTCTTCTAGAAGCTTGGGTAAGTGATTATGAGAAACTCCATTAAGCTGTGAATCTTCCACTTGAATCTACTGATTCAAAAATGAAAACTTAATCATATGGATCTGTAGAGATCAGGTTTGATCATTCTCATTTGAGAAAGAAAGATTAGCATATTCCCAAGATTACTATGATCCAGATTCTGATGGATATTCCATTACCATAGAAAAAACAAAGAGAATCTTTAATAGATTTAATTTCAAACTTTAACAGTGATGCTAAACTTGTCCATTATTTTCAAGATCCATTTTCAGGTCGTATTTATTTTGATGTTTGTTATTGCAGGAAATGTCTCAAGATCAAGGATCCTAAGAAAAAGCCTAGATATCACCTTGCTAATGGAAAAGGACATGATGTTGATAAATCCTCAATTGTTTCACTCAGAAGCAAATTTGATGGTGTTCAAATTCCTGATGTATGGATACAAGTCAATAAGGATAAAACACTTCATTCTTATTATAAATAATGCCTGGAAATCATCAGAAAAGAATCTGGTGAAAAGAACCCAATTGTTGAGTCTTATAAAATTCCAGATCCTCCAAAACCACTTCCTCAGATCTTTATGTTTAGTCCCTCAAATTTTCCTTCAATCAAAGAAACATTTGTGAAAGACCATGCTCGTCATTCCTCAAAAGTTCTAAATGCTCATCCAACAATTCTTCTTTCTAGTCAAACATGTCCAACAAATAAGACTAAAGAAGACTTAAATTGACAATCAGAGAATCCACTTTGTCAAAACAAAGCACTTACCTCTATTCATGATCAAGTTACACAAGTTTCTTTCAAACTTGATATTCTTGCAGGACAGACAAAAATGCAGAATGCTGAGGTCCTGAAGATGATCAGAGTGCTAGAAAAAAGATTGGAAGAAGTGCTTAAGCATATTCCCTAAATAGGTCTTTCAGTGTCTGAGTTTAAAGTCCAAAAAAAAAAAAGACATTGAATACCTTAGGAGACAAATTGCCAATTTAAAAAAAACAGGACAATTCAATTCAAAATCAGAGAAGAAAAAGGATATTAATATTGTGTCTATTTTTGGGGCAAAACCTTTGAGAGAAAAGCCAAACCCTTATTACTTTGGACCTTTGCCTATTAGTTCTTATCCATCCTACATCCAATCTTCTGAAGAAGAAGAAAGACCATACCACAACAGTAGTAGATGGTTAAGGGATCAACTGATGGCAAGAAGAAAGCAAGAAAGGGAAGAAAAAAGATTGGCAAGATTAAAAGAAAAAGGAAAAGAAAAAGTTGAGGAACAAAAGGAAGAAAAAGAATTAGAAGTATTGACATTTATTCATAATAAAATACTAATTCTATTACTTCTTTTTTGCAGGAAACAGTTGATAGTAACATTTCCTAGATTTCCATGATTGAGGAACAATCTTCAGATTCTCATGATGACACAGAAGACTCCTCAGTTTCAGAAAAGATAGAATCTTTTGAAAATTCAAAAAGTGAAAATTCTGAAAACAATCAAGAAGATTCTAGTGATAAATCCTTTCCACAGATCAATATGGCTAGAAGAGGAGAAGAATGAGAAGTAGTATTTTCCAGTGATAAAGAAGATGAAATGCATGCAAAATATTCCTCATCAAAAAGGAAAGGAAGTTCAAAATGAAATACTCAAATTTTTACGATAGATGATATCCTTGCAAATTAACGGGAAAAACGATTTCAAGAATTTCATGCATGGATGATGATAAAACATTGGACTGGTGATTCTTGTTTTGAAATTCTTATTGAATTTACTTCTCATTTTGCAGGAACATTAAAGGATTGGCGGGCGTTATTAGGAGATAATAATAAAACCATATTCTTAACAAGACAAGATTTTACTAAGGCCATTGAAGCTCTTCATTTGACTTTCTTAGGAGATTAAAAAGAAAACAAAGAAATGAAGAGAAAAGAGTTTTTAAAATGAAGTGTCATTCATATGATAGAAAATATTTGAACAAACATTTCAAAAGAATGGCACAATTATCTTATACTTTAAGAGCTAATATAAATTTGAAACAAGCTTTTTTGACATCTTTGCTTAAAGTTTTATCAAGTGAAGCTGAATTTTATATCTAAAATAAATTTGGTTCTATTTTGAATTTAACTACAAGACAAATCAGACAAGCAACAATTTTAGCTCTTGAAGATATTTGCAATAAAAGAAGTGTAATTCAGGATTACGTGAAAAGTGATGCTTGTATTGATCAAGCATGCAAAAGGCCAGAATTGGAGATCAAAGGAAAGTGTTTTGCTTGTAAAAAGAAAGGAAGAAAATAAAAAAGAAAGTTCAGAAAGATCAAGGTGACAAACCAAGTTTATCCGAGAAAAAGACAAATCAAGTGGCAGTTCTTCAAGAAAAAGAAGAGATATTCACAACAATCATCTTTAAAGAATACAAGGTATTTCATCTGTCAGCAGAAAGGACATTATGCTTTAAAATGCCCTAAAAATAAGAAGGGAGTAAATTTAATTTCAGAAGTTCAATAAAAAATTGGTGCTCCTATTCTTGATAAGTTAGAAAATATTTTGACGGCAGAAGATGAACCATCTGACCAAACTATTGTTGCTTTGCAGGTTCCATGGGAAGAAGTTCCTAGTCTTTACCAATACAAAATACTTGAACTAGCAAAAACCTATCCACAAACTCTTGTGCATATACTATCTACCAAGTTTGACAAACCTATTCCAATAATAGCTTTCTTTGATACTGGAGCAGCCACGACAATCATGAGTGGAAAAATTCTTCCTAATGAGTTTTGGAAACCAGAAGTTCACCAGTTTAGATCAGCTAGTGGTGTGATTTTTTATAATCAAAAGGTCACAAAAAACCAATTATACTTCAATTTCTTCTAGACTGTAGGATACAAATCCATATCCTGGGAGGAGAAATACCAGGAAAGATCTTATAGTTGGTTTTGATATTTATGAACAGGATCATTTCTTGTAGAAACCCAGAGGAATATAGTCAAAAAGGTTCTTTAAACCTTACATTGAGACCCAAAATCTGTTTCTCCAAACATCTCTTTCTGATGAGGAACAGATAAATCAGTTTAAAAAACACATAGTGAATCAATCTTGTGTAGAAAACCATGTTCAATTCTTGAAAAAATGCTCCCATCCTTTATGGAGAAATTATGATTTCTTCATCAAATTCCCTGATGTGTGCCTAATTTATAGGTGTTTAGAGAGTAAATTGTGTAGTGTTAACTAGAAAAATTTAGTCTTTTTAGAGTAATTTTATTGGAAGAAAGTTATTTTAGGAGAATGGAACTTATTTGTATTATTTTTGACAGGAAGAAGTGAAGGAAAGTGGATGGAATGGAAAGTGCCAAGAAAGAACAAAGATAGTAAAAGTTCCAAACTTCTGTTTCAGTCGAACTGATCTGGTTCGATCGAAACAGAAGGTATCGATGCAGAATCGCGATTTTATCGATTTCTTTCCTTTTTCAACTCAAAGACTTGATTTTCTGGAAGCCTAAATACGGATAAATATTAGAAAACACGAAACTATCAAGGAGAAGTGACGGCAACCCTAAAAAAAACACCCTGCAATACAAGAAGCATCAAAAAAAAAAATTAAGAGGAAGATCAAGAACTCAAGATTCCAGACTTTTATTCTTCTCTCTCTTTTTCTTTATATATTCTTTAGTGTTTATGGATTTTATTGTTTTGGATTGTAAAACCATGAGTGCCTAAACTTGTTATTAGGGATTAATGTTCTAAACATGATGTTCTTTTGATTAATTTATTTATGAGTCGTGTTTTTATTATATGATGATTGTTAATGCTTAATCATGCTTGGCCACCATGGTCATGATTTACGTTGTGTTGCGCATTGAGAGATGGTAACATAATAGATCTACAATTATCAATCTAGTCACTTATTGACAAGAGATTGTGATAAGTAATTAGATACCCATAGGAGTTGCTCATATTAGCCTTCTTAGGTTGATTGTCTAACTAGTTAGCACCATGAGAGTGGGTTAATTTGCTCTTCAATTAATCTAAATAAAGTTTAGTCATTAAACATCGAGAGAATTTAATTGATGCCTATTGAAAAAATTTAGGTCATAATAAAGTATAGGTAATTCATAAATTAATTAATTGAATTAATTGTGAATGAGTATTAATTTCTAATCTTTGTGGGTTGTTGATTTTTCTCTAGATTAAATTGCTTGTGTGATTCTAGTTAGCTAATTTAGTATTAATTTAGTTTCAAAGTACTCTTACTTGAGAATTTACTATGAGTTTTCTTAACTTCAACTGGAAGCCTTAAACAAATAAAAGCGAATTGATAGGTGGCTAAGTAACTAATTCTCATGAGAACAATCTTTACTCATCATTATATTACTTATTACAATTCTGTATATTTGCAAAAATTCAGCAACAAGTTTTTGGCGCTGTTGCCGGGGATTAAGTTTATTTAACATCATAATTAGTTTAATTTGGCTTGATTTAAGGCATAATTCTTTTATTTTCTTGTTTTATTTATTTTTATTTTTGTCTCTTGAATAGGTGTGATTTTGGTGTATGCACAACACTGGACGAGCAAACTAGCAACTTGATGCGTACAAATCCGAAATCACCAAATATTTGAGAGAAATTAAGAAGGCAAAGCAAGAAGAGGAAACATCGATGGCAAACGAATGTGAAGAGCGTCCAAGGACTCTCTTGGAGTTCTCAATGTCGGGAATGAATGGGTCTCAATAAGGAATCACAAGACCGACAGTCAATGAAAACAACTTTGAGATTAAACCGTCTCTTATTCAAATGCTTCAAACAACTATGCAATTTTATGGTTTAGCTAATGAGGATCCCAATACTTATATAGCTAATTTTTTAGAAATTTATGACACGTTTAAAATCAACGGAGCATCGGATGATGCAATTAAGATAAGGTTCTTTCCATGCACATTGAGGGACAAAGCTAAAGTTTGGCTCCAATCGTTACCGTCATAGTCTATCACAGCATGGGCGTAGTTAGCTCAAGCATTCCTAGCAAAGTATTTCCCTTTTACCAAGACAACAACAATTATAAAGGAGATCACCAATTTTCAGCAACAAGAGGGAGAGTCACTTTACGAAACATGGGAACGTTTCAAAGAGTTGCAAAGAAGCTGTCCACATCATAATCTTCCTAGGGAGTTGTTGATTCAAACCTTCTACAATGGAGTGAATACCACTACAAGAGGGACAATAGATGCTGCTGCTGGAGGTTCCTTAATGAGAAAGACCACGGATGATGCACATAAATTTCTTGAGGAGATGGCCAATTACAATTGTTCATGGCCAACGGAAAGAGCAAGACAGATGGATATAAATGAGTAAAAGAGAGTTCTTGCTGTGGATCCAATGACCTCATTACAAGCTCAAGTTACTAACCTCACTAGGCAACTTAACAACTTGAGAGTTTCACCAAATTCTATTGCAGCCATTCAAGCAGAGTGTGAGTTTTGTGGTGATATGAGTCATAATAGCAATAAATGTAGTATTGAAAACTTTCATCATCCCTAACAAATCAACTTTTTGGGGGCTCAAGTACAAGGAAGGTCAGTCAATAACCCGTATTCCAATACTTATAATTCGGGGTGGAGGAATCACCCTAATTTTTTATGGAGTAATAATAGTGGTAATTCAAATTTTCATATAGCAAGGCAACAAGGGCCACCGGGATTCCAACTGCCTCCTCAACAAGATAGGTTGTCATATTTTGAAGTCAAGATAGAGAAGTTAATGGAAGGATTGGGTGAGAAGATAGCCAACCAAAATAAAAACCAAAGGAGAATGGAAGTGAAGTTCGACCAAATGACGAAGAATCATGCCTCTTATATTCACAATTTGGAGGTTTAGATTGGACAGCTAGCTAATGTCATGTCTTCAAAGAATTTTGAAAGTCTCCCTAGTAACACTGAAGTGAATCCAAAGGAACAACTCAAGGCAATAACATTAAGGAATGGAAAGGAGTTGCCACCACATCAAGAAAAGCAAGAACGAGCCAGGAAAGAAGTGCAAGGGCAAGAGGAGGATAAAATGCAAGAAGAAGAAGAAGAAGAAAGGGCTCGAGTAAAGAAGCTACCTCCTCCATTTGTACCTAAGGTGACATTCCCTCAAAGATTGGTCAAGCACCAAATTGATCAACGGTTTACAAAATTTCTAGAAAAAATCAAGAAGTTTCAAATTTATATGCCATTTGCTGAAGTTTTAAAGGAGATGCCTTACTACGCCAAGTTTCTCAAGGATCTTATCACAAAGAAAAGAAATTGGAATGACAATCAAACGGTTTCTTTGGCCGAACATTGCAGCTCGATTATAACGAGCAAATTGCCAACTAAGCTTAAAAACCTAAGGAGTTTTATAATTTCATGAGTAGTTGGTCATTTAAAAATTTTAAATGTTTGTGTGATTTAGGTGCCAGTATTAACTTAATGCCTTTGTCTATTTTCAGGAATCTTGGGGAAGGAGATATCAAGAATACCTCCATATTGTTGCAATTAGCGAATCATTCAGTAAAGAAGTCATATGAAGTGGTGGAAAATGTTCTTGTCAAGGTGGACCAATTCATAACTCTAATGGACTTCGTGGTTCTAGATTTTGAAGCAGATAAAGAGTACTCTCTGATTTTTGAAAGTCCGTTTATGAATACCGAAAGAGTATTGGTGGATGTGAACGAAGGGAAGCTTACTTTGAGAATTGGTGACGAAAAGATAAAATTTAATATGTCTAAAGTCATGAAAAATCCATTGGAAGATGAACCCTGCATGAGGATAAATGTTGTGAATGAGTGTGTGAAAGAAGAGCATTAAGTTAAACAAGAGGAAAAAAATAAAAAATTCGCAAAACTTTCTGTTTCGATTGACTCAACTGGCTCACCCGAAATAGAAACTGACGATTGTAAGGTAATAAGGGGAGTAACGCAGCGGAAAATTAAAAATTTATTACCTTAGCCATGGATCTCTTTGATATAATCTATACGATTAAAGGGTGTTTAGCACAAATACCTCAAGCATAGAAGGTTTCTATGCTTCAAATGGCAAGATCCTATTTGATGAAGGTGTTGATCTACCATGAAAAGCCCTCCAAGTGTCGAGCCTCCAACGGTATCCACACGAACATGATCTTTAGGAACCTTTGGGCTTGCTTGCCTTGCCTTTTGAGTGCTAGCTCCCTTGAATATCATGAAGAACACAAGAACAAGAAGAGGAGGAAGACAAAACCCTAACCCTTAGGGAGAAGAGGGTGTGGCGTTTTTCTTGGGAGAAAACACGCCTCTCTCAATTTTTCTCTCTCTAAATTTTATCTTGTGTTTCATCAATCTTCCAAGAGTCAAGGCATGGACTTATTTATAGATGTAGTATCCTAGTCTTTAAGGAAACAAGAGCAATTGGAAACCAAGAAGGTTTAGGAAGCTTGCCTTAAGCTAATCCTATTCCTTTAGGAAACCAATTCCAAAAGGAAACCAAATAGCTTCTTAATTCCTTTTAGGAAACTAATTTCCATCAAGACTTAGAATATTTATAATTAAGTCCTTTAAGTTAATTTATCACATAAATTAACCCCATAAGTATCTTATACTTATCTTAATAACAATTTAACCCAAAGACCATGTTCTTATTGTGTGTGACCCATTAGGTTCCATTCACGTTGGCAATAAGTACAAATTATAACTCATTAATTAATTAATTAAGAGCCAGATAAATTAACACTTTAATTTATCATTAATTCACTAATTAATTAATTTGCACTTATAGATCATGAGTGGCGTCTAGCAATGCATCATGACCACCCAAGTGAATAGGAAAGTCATATGGTAGACTACACCTATCAATGACAATGTTACCGTGTAATTAATATCCTTTCACCACACTATATCCCAATTAGTCTAAGAGTGTAGTGCGCACTCTTTAAATGACTAATTAATGATTTCTTGTTCCCGAAATATAACTTTCCATAAAAGTATAACCTTGAAACTCTTTCAAGTCATACTTTCACTTTTGCGCAAAAGATTCTTTAAGTCATATTTCAACAAGTGGCCAATCCGGGATATACTCTCCTATAATAAGGAGTGGTGAATCCTATATCGATTACTCACTATCCTTCCATGCTTCATACTATGCCCAATCTCTACCGTATGGGCTACTCTTTTACGAGCACCGAGCAATAGAGTCAAAGCATAGCAATCCACACTCAAGATACCATGGTAATCTCAAGTCTAAGGATCACTTACACCATTGCCATTAAGAGTATAATTCATTAGCACTATGAATAGTAACTCTTGGCGGATCAATCCAATGAACTTGTTCTCTAACAAGCATCCACATACCAGCTTAGGTGTCGCACACCATAGTTGACGAGATCAACTACTACTTACCATAAGTAGAGGCAAAGTATGAGCTAGTCTTCCCATATTAATGATGTCCAATCTCATTAATACTACGACTAGGGATATTTAAGAATATAACTTAATGTGTAATAAGAGTCTCATCATTGTAACTCTTACAATCTCTTATACACAGTTAATATTCTATGGACTTTATCAAATAAACAAGTAATATTAATAACAAGTATTAAATGACAAAGAAAATGCCACATATATAAGTATAACACGAAATAAGCGTAATAAAAATCCTAAAAACCAACTTGGTTTTAGGGCATACACTAACAACGATGACCAAACCAGTGTGAAAAATTCAAGACTTTTGGTGAGAACAAAAGCACCTACTCCTACATCTATAGAGAAACCATGTTCTTTAGAATTAAAACCTCTACCTAATTATCTAATGTATACCTTTTTAGGAGATTGAGAGAAATTGCCCATCATTATCTCAAACAAACTATTCATGGAGCAAGAGAAGAAGGTAACAGAGGTAATTAAGAGGAGAATCAAAGCTATGGGCTGACAAATATCAAATATTAGGGGATTAGTTCTTCTTTCATTATGTATAGAATCAATCTTGAGGATGAAAGCCAAACCATAGCTCAAAGGCAAAGGAGATTAAACCCTAATATAAAAGAGGTGATCAAGAAGGAAATCATTAAGCTACTTGATGGTGGTATTATATACCCAATATATGACAGTTCTTGGGTAAGTCCAATTCAATGTGTACCCAAGAAAGGAGGGATGATCGTGGTAGAGAATGAAAAAGGGAAGATAATCTCAACAAGAATGGTAACGGGATGAAGAGTATGTATTGACTACCGTAAGCTCAACTCGGTGACAAGGAAGGATCACTTTCTCCTTCCTTTGTCGATCAGATATTGAAGAGGATAGCAGGTCATGCATACTATTGTTTCCTTGATGGATACTCCAGATATAATCAAATTTTTATTTTCTCTAATAATCAAGAGAAGACCACATTCACATGTTCGTACGGTACTTTGGCTTATAGGTGCATGCCCTTTTGGATTGTGCAATGCACCTACTACTTTCTAAAGGTGCATGATGTCTATATTTTCTGAGTTGATTGAGGACATAATAGAAGTCGTCATGGACAACTTTTCAATTTTTGGGAATTCTTTCGAGTTTTGCCTAGCCAACCTTGAAAAAGTATTAAGAAGATGTAAAGAGATGTGTTTAGTACTCAATTGGGAGAAGGACCATTTTATGGTAGAAGAAGGAATCGTTTTGAGGCACAAAATATCCAAGGAAGGAATAGAGGTAGATCGAGCAAAAATCAACGTCATAGAGAAACTTTCTCCTCTGATTTCTCTTAAGAGAGCTCGCGCTTTCTTGGGTCATGCAGAATTTTACCGATAATTTATAAAGAATTTTTCTCTTATTACTAGATCTCTTACTAATTTGTTGAGCAAGGATGTCTGTTTCAATTTTGCTGATGTTTGTTTGTGTGCTTTTGACAGGTTAAAGAAGGCACTTGTATCGGCACCAATAATTTCTTCTCCAAATTGGTTCCAACCATTTGATATCATATGCGACGCAAGTGATCAAGCTGTAAGATGTGTGTTATGACAGAAAAAGGACAAGAAGGTCCACGTCATCTACTATGCCAGTTGCACACTCTCACGAGCCTAGATGAACTACACCACAACTGAAAAGAAGATGTTGGCAGTAGTCTTTGCAATAGACAAGTTTAGTTCCTATCTACTTGGTTTGAAGGTGATTATTATACATATCATGTAGCTTTGCGACACCTCTTTGCCAAGAAAGATGCGAAGCCAAGACTAATTCGATGGATATTATTTCTTTAAGAGTTTGATATCGAAATTCAAGATAAAAAGGGTTCAGAAAATGTAGTGGCAGACCATCTCTCTCGGTTGAAAGGGGCAGTTGAAGGTAATACAGAAGAGATGGAGATTAATAAAAAATTTCCTTACTCGGGGGATAGTTCCTGTGAAATTATCTTATCAATAAAGGAAAAAAAATTTTATTCGAAGCCAAGCACTATTTTTGGAAGGATCCTTTCCTTTACAAAATTTGTGGAGATGGATTAATTTGAAAATGTGTACTGACAGAGGAGATATTAGAGATTCTTACTCAGTGTCATAATTTACCATATGTTGGTTATTTTGGAGCAAATAGGACAACTGAGCGTGTTTTAGAAAGTGAATTTTATTAGCCTATGTTATTCCAAGATGTTAGGAAATTTGCTAGACACTGTGATCGTTGTAAAAGAGCGAAAAATATTTCAAATAAGAATGAGATGCCTCTCACTAATATACAAAAGGTGAAAATTCTTAATGTATGCGGAGTTGACTTCATAAGACTGTTTTCATCATCCTGTAGACACCAAAATTTGACACACCATTTATTTTCAAACATGGGAAGGGCATGTTTGCAGTTTTTGGGACAATTTTTAATTGTTCAATAATTTGGGGGGCAAAATAGTAATTTTATCTGTAAATATTTTTTTTGTCAGCTTTTGGGGGCTTTAAATTCATATTTTTACTGTTATGTGAATTTGTTAATTTTTTATAATTTTTCTGGACTTAATTAGTATTCTTTATATTTTTACTATCACGAGGGCAAAATGGTAATTTTGCCTCGCGAATACCATTTTAGCCTCATTTTTAGTTCCAAATTCATTTTTCTAATTCTTTAAGCATGTTTTTTTTATATCTTTGATTTTTCAGAGATGATTACTATTTTTTCTTTGAATTTTCATTACCCAAGGGCAAAATCGTTAATTTACAGTTTGAATTCATTTTTCACCAAATTTTGAGTCAAAAAAGCATTTTCTAATGTTTTAAGCTTATTTTAATTTTTTTATAATTTTCTGAGGTTAATAGCTATTTTTTGTGTATTTTCGTTGTCCAATGACAAAATCGTCATTTTACACCCTAAACGCGTTTCGATCAGTTTTTGAGCTCTAGTTTTTTATTTTTGAAATCTACTGTGAATTCTTTTTGAAAATTTAGAGATCGCTGTCATATTTCTTGTATTAATTTTAATTTTAGGTTTAAAAATATTTTTTTTAATAAAATTAGCATTTTTTAATACCGGTGGCATTCTCGTTATTTTACAGCATTCTTGGCCAACAAGACAAGTGGCCTATAAATACTCTCCCTAATCAGCAGAAAAAAAAAGAGAAAAAATAGAAAACCCTACAAACACTTTTACTTTTGTGATTTCAGATTAAAACACACACATATACACCAACAAAAAAAAACACACACACACATACGATCGTTTATTTCAACTTTGAGTTACTATTGATCATCATTTTCAACCTTTGGTCACTGTTCATATCAGACTTCATCAGGCTTGAATAAGATCATCATCATCTTTCATCAACAGGTAATTTTCATTTAATCTTTATTTTGTTGATTTATTTTTCATGAAGGAACAAACCAGATTGTTTTATGTCGTTTTATGTTGTTTTGCTTTTCTGGGTCCGTTTGTTTTCTTTTCTTTTCTTCTGGATTTTAGTTCCTTTTTCTGGGTCTTGTTTGCTCTATTCCTGGGTTGCTTTGGAATTCCTGCTCAACGTTTTCATCTCTTGTTTGTTCTGTTCCTGGGTTGCTTTGGAATTTCTGATCAACGTTTTCATCTCTTGCCATCAGACCATCACCTTTCACCATCGCCTGCAAGAACCACAAGCACAAACAGCCACCCAGATTTACCATCAGAAACACCCAAAATCCTCCAACCGCAGGACCGTCCTAGAACTACCCAAATCCTCAGTCACAAACTAGCAACACCACCACTTCCTTTCTTCACCAAATATCCATACCCACCTGATAGTAAAACAACTTCCACTACCACCTACTACCACAAAACAACCTAGTGTCTACCACAACCTCTGGGACAACACCAAAGTCCCATTTCAACCGAGCCCAACCAAAACCATACCTAGTCTTCACAGGCTACCCACCACACGACAGCTCAAACAAGATCAAATTCCAATAGTCCCACAAACGACCAGACCACAATTCCCCATTTTCACCATTCTAAAGCCACCAAAAGCTACCAGCCCAGCACCATTAAACAGACCCAATGCCACTGTAGCTTCCCAACCACCTTTGATAAACTGTAGAAAACAACAAAAGAACCACAAAATACCCAAAATTAGCACCCCATCAGTTCAATTTCACCAAGACAGCCCCCCATCCTCACCAATCGATCTATCAGCATCCACCAATCACCTGCAAAAGCAACAAAATAACACACCATCACCTAAACCTCCATCATGAAACCACCAAAATCACAATTGAATCAGAATTCACTGCTCCCGTTCACCTCCAAATACCACAATCTGCAGAAACATATCAAAACAGTCCAAATTCATCCTCCCATCACCAAACCACCATCCAATCACGCCCAATCCACCTCCCAGCAGCCCTCCAATACCACACATCGCCACCTGCAAAACAAATAACAGTAATAACCATCGACAAACAAGCCCAAAACATCCAAATCACCTCACCCAATCTCAAAACCATCCCCATCGCACCACCTTCCCCCTTAATTGGAAAGCTGAAATCCCCCCAACTCCTCTTATTCAATTTCTTTTGTTGATTTTGGGGCAAATCAGGGAAGTATATGTGAATAGCTCGACCGATGAGAGAGTGAGGTAGGGAGAGGGAGTGATCGAGGGAGAAAAGTGCAAGCAGAGAGAGGCGGAGAAACTGTGAAGGGACCAGAAAAAGAGAGCAACAGAGACTACTAGAGAGGAATCCGGGAAACAGAGAACGAGAGGAGAGAGCAGTGGTTCGGAGAGAGGGCAGGAGGAACAGATACGGAGAAGAGGAGAAGAGAGAAAGAAGCAAGAAACGAGAAAGAAAGAGAGACATGAGAGAAGAGAGAAGCCGTAGAAGAAGATAGAAACTGAGAAAGATGAGAGGGGAATCTGGGGAGAATTTTGAGAGAGAGAGAGGGAAGAAAGAAGACGAGTGGGGAAGGAGAAGTTTGGAGACCCTTTTCGGAGGAAGAAGAATGGAAAGAAAAAATGAATTTTTTGGGGATTTTGGATATTCATTGTTTCTTTTGTCTTAAACCGATTTATTTTTCTATTTATTTGTTTTGAGAAAGTTTGGTGTTTAAATTTCAGCATTTTGTTATTTTTCTATTGATCGAATATTTGTTAAATGGAATTCAATATGAGAAAGGATATTTGTGTTTAGCCCCCTAAGAGTTGTTTTATTTCAGTGTGTCCCTGCAGAATATATTTTTGTGCAATTAAGTTTCTCCTAATTATAAATTGACCCCAAGTTTAGTTTTTCTATTAAGTTTTGGTTAATTGCAATTATGTCATTTGGATTGTCAGAATTTATTGTTTTGCTCCAATTTATTTTTATTTGCATTTACCCCAATCTTATTAGCGCTTCATATTTGTTCACTTATATTGTGGTGCCTTGACTTGTTTGTTCATTTTGAATAGTATTTGTGCTGGGTCTTCGAGAGGTATCCCTATTTCTTATTAATTTCTCTTTGTGTGCTCCAATATGTTCCAATGTGATTTTATGTGTTATTTTTATTATTATTTGTTTATTTCTCATTTTATACACTTGTTGTGTATTTACGTAGTTAATTTGTTTAATTTTGAATTTTTATTATTTTTAAAAAATATATAATATTTTGTATTTAGCTAGTCAATGTAATAGTTAGGTTATTTTTCTTGTATTTTAGCAAGGATTGTGTAATTAGATAGAAAGTGTAATAGATAGGGTATTTTTAATTTCCCCCCTTAAATTGTAAATCAAGTCCCCCGGTGTAATAGTTAGGGTTTTGCTTTTGCGTGCTTATATGTTTATTTCTTTTACTGCTTTCCTTAGGATTTTTGCATCTAGAATATTATGCTTATGTGTTATGTGCTCCTATGTGACCTTATATGTTTTTTATATGTTTAATTTGCTTTTAATGCATGCTTTAGTGTTTAATTCATGATTTATGGTATTACGTAAGCACACTAGTCCAACGCTAGTTGTGGCTTCATTTTTTTCTCGCTAGTCCAATGCTAATGGGATTTTTAGAACAGGTTAGTCCAACGCTAGACCCTTGGGACATTTTAGTGTTAGGTACATTCGTGTGCATTTCTCATCTCATTCCACACACTTTTAGTTTTCTTTCCATTCGGCATGATTTTATTATTACTATTATTATTATTATTATTATTATTATTATTATTATTATTATTATTTTGACACATTTGTTAAAATGCATGATATCTAGGTTGCATTTCACTTAAGACTTTAGGACATTTGTGTATTCAACTACAAATAGTGGCCAACTCACGCAGGAAGCGGTGGCGTACATGCCGTTTCTCCCTCCGTGAGTAGAAACATTCAGTCACAAGTTATTAGTCCCTCGTACCCGTCATGTTGCATACCCACCTTCTTTCTTCACTTACTATATATTATTATTTTCTTTTCTTTTTGCATCACATTTTGCATAAAAACTCGTGGCTCCCTCGAGGTCTCGACTTGGATTTCGTAATTAATGCGATAATTCCGACCAAGCTTCGACAGAACATTTTGACCCTCCCGATATTCACATTTAGACTTAGGATTTGCATTCATATAGATACATCTAAACGCGATAGAATTTAGGGTTAATTTAGGAAAATTTGATTAAACCTCGCAACTAGCCTCAGCTAGGTTGAAAGGGTGCCTTAGGCGCAAGCCTTTGCCTTCCCTTTCTTGAAATGTGACTCCCGGACCCTTTTCTCTCGTTTTTCATAGACCGGAGTCGGAAAAGGGTTTTAAATGATTTTTCTAGGCTTTTTATTTTTGCTTTGTTAAAAGATTTTTCGGGTGACTTGGTACACCCTAACTCAGTACCAAGTGACGACTCTATTTAAAAATAAATTCCTTTTTCAAAAAAAAATTATTATTTGGCCAAACCTGTTGCATTTTTAGTCCCGGCCTTGTTTTCTTTTAAAATACCATTTTTTTTAAAATACATTTTTTACTAAAATTTGATTTTTCTCACACACGTATGGTTTTTCCAAAAACCTTTATTTTCGAAAGGGTCACCGAGACCAAACCGTCTTTTCGGGACGCGACAGTCAACGACCCCAACTAGCACCCTTTGCTCACGATTTTTTTTAGGGCGCGACACATCCTATGGGAACAAATACATCTTAGTGGACATTGACTATGTATTTAAATGGGTGGAGACAATAGCGTCTAAAACAAATGATGCTAAGGTGGTGGTCCGATTTCTTAAGAAACTCTTCGCAAGATTTAGAATTTCCCGTGCTATTATTAATGATGGTGTCACATATTTTTACAGTTGACAATTTGAATCTCTGCTCAAGAAATATGGGGTGCATCACAAGATAGTTATATCATACCATTCCTAAACTAGCGGTCAAGTGGAGGTCTCAAATAGGGAATTAAAAAGAATCTTAAAGAAGATGGTGAATGGAGCAAGAGCGGATTGAGTTAATAAGTTAGATGATGTTTTGTGGGCGTATAGAACAACTTTTAAAACACTTATTGGAATGTCTCCATATAGGTCAATTTTTAAAAAAGCATGTCATCTACCCGTTGAATTGGAACATCGGGCATATTTGGCAATCAAGGCTCTAAATTTTGACATGAAGATAGTTGGCGAGAAAAGGTTATTGCAACTCAACGAGTTGGATGAAATTCGACATTTGGCGTATGAGAATGCTAAGCTTTATAAGGAGAGAACCAAGAGATGGCATGATGCTCATATTGTTTCCAAGGAATTTAAGGAAGGAGATTTTGTCTTATTGTTCAATTCACATTTGAGATTATTTCTTGAGAACCTTAAATCTAGATGGAGTGGACCATTCAAAGTCACAAAAGTATTTAAGCATAGTGCTTTAGAATTAGAGAATTTCAAAGGAGAGCGATTCAAGGCTAATTGGCATCGTTACAAGCTATATTTAGGAAAGCTCGTGGATCACCATAGGGAAATTGTTTCCCTCCTTTCTCTCACTTAGCCAATGTTTTATTCAAAATCAAGCTAATGACTTTAAAAAAGTACTTCTTGGGAGGCAATTCAAGCTATCTACGTTATTTGCAAGTTTTTATTTAATGATTCTTTACTCTTTTTGGGTATTAATTTTAATTTGTCTTTACCTTATTTTTGCAGGTTCCAAGTCCTTTCTTTGAAAGTGACGAAGTTAGAATGTGTTTGCAAAAAAAAAAAAAAAAAGGAGCGTTAGTGTAATAGTTGCTGTTTCGGTCGAACTGATCAGTTCGACTAAGAGAGCAACTCCCGAAAGTTTGCTACAGTGGAACCCAAATTTTCACTAATGGGCTCCACAAACTCCCCACTCAACCTAACTCTTATTTTCCTTATTTTTCTTTCAATTTTTCTCCCTTTTTCTCTCCTCCTAGCCGTCAGCCCTTCCTCTCTCTTGTTCATCTCTCTCTCTAATTTTCTTCTTTCTCCCAATTCCTTCCAAATTTCTCCCACAAATTTCCCTCAAATCTCCCACCAATTTCATCTAAATCTTCCTACCCATACTTATCTCTTGCCACACCATGCCTGCAAGACAAAAAGCAAGAACATCTAAGGACTCTTCTAGGAAGGGGAAGCAAGTCATGTCTTTCATGGAGGTCGCGAATATTTCTTCTCAGTATAGTGCCTCATTCTCCATTTACACTCAAGAGGAGGGTGAAAGATATTTTTCTTTGACAAAAAGACATTTTGCTCTTCTTAAATATTTTGATTTTGATATTTTGACAAAGCTTGAAATTAAAGAGACAATAGAGGAGTTTTGTGCTAGGTTGGGATTAAAGAAATTTGTGAAAAATCCTCACCACATTTGTAGGGACTTAACTCTTAAATTTTATACTACTCTTAAATTTGACCAAAGTAATACCAAAGTGCTAGAACGTAAAATGTTTGGTCAAAATGTAGTCATTGATTATGACTTAATGTTTCAAGCTTTTGGGTTTCCTAAGAATGGTGTTTCTAAGCCAAGTGATGATTTTTCTTATGCTTTATGTTGGAAGAACTTGAATAGTGAATCGATTTTTGACCCCCATAATTTTTCGAATGCCATTATACATGATTATGCAACTCTTATTTTTCACAAATTCCTTTATCATTTGATTCTTGGGAAAGCAAGAGGGCAACAAAGTTGCTGCTCAAGATTTGTTTTTATTGAATTGTTTGCAAGGTCCAAAGCAACGAGTTTCACTCACACCAATTATCTTCTAAAATTTAGTCTAGGTGCGTTAACATCACAAGTGCACCATTGTGTTGGGCACATTGTGACTGGACTTGCAATTCGTTTGGGTATTTTGGATATTGAGGACTTGACTTTGAAGGGCTATGAGAGCTCGTATTTGGATGTTGAAGCTTTGACTCGAGCAGAAGTTATTTGGCCTGGAATGCAGCTCAAACCTGCTCTATATCGACGATGTTACAAGATACGATTGGCTGCTAAGGCTAGTGAAATTCCGAGGCATAATGTTGTTTCGAATGAAAAGGAGGAGGACGAATAGGTTGAGGTAGTGGAAACACTAAAGACAATGATTGTCGAATCTCAACAAGGAGAGAGTGCTCAAGCTGAAAAAGGAAAAAAGAAGATGAATCAAACAAATGAAGAAGAGGAGATCGGACGGAGGCAAGTGCTTCATCCCCTTGATGATATGGAAGCTATCAATCGAGCTATGAATGATCAATTGACGTCCATGGCAGATGTTAACTCAAGGATGGCAACCCAACTTGATTCTATTAATGGTTGTTTGTCGAATGTAGAATGTGATAAAAAATATCACAACTTCAAACTCTTGAAGTATATTGAATTTTCAGGTCTCCATGTGCTGTCTCTACCGTCTCTATCTCCATGAGTTAGGAGAGTATTATTTTTCAAAAATTCACTTTTTATGCTTGCTTTTATAGTGTGTTTAGCTATTGTGTATGACTTGTGTTTAATTGTGTTGTATTTGGTTCCTCCCATTACGGACAATGTGAGAATTTAATTGTGGGGGAGGAACTTGTGGAATGAATTGTTGAAATATTTAATTGTGTGTTATGTTTTTTGTGATATTAATGTGTTAGTGTTATTGGTTGTTATGTTTTTGTGTTAGTTCACAGCTTTGAAATGGGGTGCTGTGAATGTGTTTGACTTGTTATTGAATAGATGAACATGACTATTTGGATGGGAATATGAAAATTGAATTCCGTTATTAGGTTAAAGTATCTATCACCAGCATGTTTCTTGAATGAAGTTTTTTATTTGTTTTGAAAACTATGAGTAGTTAGTAATACGATGATTACACATAATTGGCATAATTGTTCTTATTGTTGGAATTTTCATTATTTTCTTGATTTTCTTAGTTACCTTGTATTGTGAAATAATTTGGTAGTGGAAGAATATGTTGAAGTCTACCTTGTGAGGATGTATTTGAGTTATAAGAATTAGGGTGTGTAAAAAAAATATTTGGAAAAAGAAAAAAGAAGTCTGAATGCGCAAAGATCTTAAAAGTTGAATTATTCCGTTGATTTTGACCTTTAGAAATATGGGTTGAAATTATGAATAATGCTAGTAGCCACTTAAGAGTGTGATTTGACTGAGTAATCGGGTCCTTTCATGAGCCCCATGTCAGTGATTCACGTAAAAAGGTTAAATGACATCTTAAGTAATGTTAATTGCGCATAAAGTGGGATGGAGCGTAAAACGCACCCACAAACTAAAGATTGACACCCTAGAGTTTTATGTGTGAGTCCTTACTTGTAGTACTTCGATGGTTCTTTTGCAATCTAAATTGTTTTTACAATACTTGGTAACTATTGGACTAAGGATGTTTGAAGTAGTACTTATTATTATTTTAGTTTTTGTGTCAATTTATGTGTAATTATCCTTGTTGATGACCATTCCTAGTTCTTAAGCTACTTGACATTGATTTTTGAAAAAAGGATAAGTGATGGATGCTTTGACTTAATTTATAAAATTTGGTTGGATTGTTGAAATTTAAATGATCATCCTAGTTTGCTTGATGACAAGCAAAAGTCTAAGTGTGGGGGTATTTGATGCGTGCCTAATTTATAGGTGTTTAGAGAGTAAATTGTGTGGTGTTAATTAAAAAAATTTGGTCTTTTTAAAGTAATTTTATTGGAGGAAAGTTATTTTAAGAGAATGGAACTTATTTGTATTATTTTTGGTAGGAAGAAGTGAAGGAAAGTGGATGGAATGAAAAGTGCCAAGAAAGAACAAAGACAGTAAAAGTTCCAGACTTCTGTTTCGGTCGAACTGATCTGGTTCGATCGAAACAGAAGGTATCGCTGCAGAATCGTGATTTTAGCGATCTCTTTCATTTTTCAACTCAAAGACTTGATTTTCTGGAGGCCGAACATGGATAAATATTGAGAAACACAAAAATATCAAGAAGAAGCGATGTCAACCCTAGAAAAAACACTCTGCAACACAAGAATCATTAAGAAGAAGATTAAGAGGAAGATCAAGAACTCAAGATTCTAAATTTTTATTCTTCTCTCTCTTTTTCTTTATGTATTCTTTAGTGTTTATGAATTTTATTGTTTAGGATTGTAAGACCATGAGTGCCTAAACTTGTTATTAGGGATTAATGTTCTAAACATGATATTTTTTTGATTAATCTATTTATGAGTCGTGCTTTTATTATGTGATGATTGTTATACTTAATGCTTAATTATGCTTAGTCACCATGGTTATGATTTATGTTCTGTTGCGCATTGAAATATGGTAGCATAATAGATGTAAAATCATCAATCTAGTCACTTATTGGCAAGAGATTGTGATAAGTAATTAGATACCCATTGGAGTTGCTCATATTAGCCTTTTTAGGTTGATTGTCTTACTAGTTAGCACTATAAGAGTGGGTTAATTTGCTCTTCAATTGATCTAAATAAGGTTTAGTCATTAAATATCGAGAGACTTTAATTGATGCCTATTGGAAAAACTCAGGTCATAATAAAACATGGGTAATTCATAGATTAATTAATTGAATTGATTGTGGATGAGTATTAATTCCTAATCTTCGTGGGTTGTTGATTCTTCTCTAGATTTAATTGCTTGTGTGATTCTAGTTAGCTAATTTAGTATTAATTTAGTTTCAAAGTACTCTTACTTGAGAATTTACTGTGACTTTTCTTAACTTCAACTGGAAGCCTTAGACAAATAACAGCGAATTGATTGGTGGCTAAGTAACTAATACTCGTAGGAACGATCTTTGGTCATCATTATATTATTTGTTACGATTCTATATACTTGCAAAAATTCAGCAACATTGCCATTCATGAAAAATAAAGATATCAATCCTACAAAAACCAGTCACCCCGGAATGAACCCTGAACACTCTAAACTTGCCGAAAAGGAGTGTTTGGAACTTCTTAAATTTGATCTCATTGAACCCTTTGATTCACAATGGGCTTGCCAAGCATTTTATGTAAATAAAAGATTTGAGTAAGTCAGAGACAAGCTGAAATTGGTTATAAATTACCAGCCTTTAAATTTTTTCTTGGCTGATGATAAGCTTCCAATCCCAAACAAAGCCACTTTGTTTTCTCAAATTGCTACTGCCAAATGATTTTCAAAGTTTGATTTAAAATTAGATTTTTGACAACTTGGAATTTGTATTGAGGATTGTTTTAAAACTGAATTTTGTATACCTAATCATCATTTTCAGTGGAAGGTCATGCCTTTTGGTTCAAAAATTGCACATTTCTTGTTTCAAAAAGCGATGATTAAAATCTTTGAACTCATCCTCCATACAACTCTTATTTCCATTGATGATATTTTGTTGTTTTCAAAAGATTTTGATGATCATGTAAAGCTTTTGTATGAATTTTCGAGTATTGTAAATAAGTTTGGAATTATGCTTTCAGAAAAGAAAATGACTTTATGTCAACAAAAAATTTGTTTCCTTGGAATGAGGTTGAAGAAGGAACTTGTACTCCTGAGCAACATGTTGGTGATTCTGTGAAATTTTTTCCAGAAGAAAATCTCTAAAAACCCAGATCCAATAATTCCTTGGAATTGTTAATTATGTCAGAGATTTCATTCCCCGAGTTTGAAAATTAACACATCCTTTGGAAAAGATGCTGAGGAAAAACCCACCAGAATGGGGAACATCTCAAACCCAAGCCATTCAAAGTCTCAAAGAAATTTTAACCAAACTTCCTACTCTTCATATCCCTTCCTCTGAAAAACTGATACTTCAAATTGATGCCAGTGACAAATACCAAAGAGTTGTTCTTTTAGAACAAGTTTCTCAAGATTCCAAACAATGTTGTGGTCTTGCCAGTGGACGTTTTAAACTTTCTGAGATTCATTACCATTCATCCTTCAAAGAAATTCTTGCAGTAAAAAATAGTATTGACAAATTTAGTTTTATCTGAAACCAATGTCATTTCAAAATTGAAATGGATATGAGTAGTTTTTCAAAGATGCTAAATTTAAACAAAAGAAAATTCCAAATACTTCAGCTTCTTCGGTGGTCAAATTGGTTTTCCCAGTTTCTTTATCAGGTTATTCATATCAAAGGAAAGTCAAATATCATTGCTGATTTCTTTTCTAGAAATCCAAGTCCTCCTGTTTTGATGTTTCAGCCTATTTTGACATATCCTCTTGAGATATATGAAATTCCTCAGCCATGGGAGAAAGAAAATTTAGAAAGAAACAAGAATGCATCATGAGTTAGAAGTTTTTCAGATGCTATGGAGGGTCAATCCTATATCCTTTTGGGATAAATCCTGAATATCCCTTTGCTCAAATATTCATAGGACAACCTTCAGATTTTCCTAAACCATTGTTATGGGTTTATAGTATTTGTGTCACGTGTACCATATTATTATTGAATTCCAGTGTTCATTCTTCTCTGAATTTTTCAATCTTCACCCAAATCTTCAAAGTTTCCTTTAGTGGTTTAAAGCAAAAGAGTGGTGGAAAAATTTGTTTAACTCACATTTTGGTTATGTGTTGATACATTTTCACAGGCCTGTAAATGCGCAAGGCAGAATGATGCAATCATTGCCATTTTGTTCTCTCTATGATAATTTCAATTATTCTATCTAGGATTTTGAGGAAAAGTATGCGAAAGTCCAAAGATATTTGTTTCAGCTAATGGTGTCATTCCTCCTAAAATTTGGCCTGGATTTATTGGATCCTGAAATTATTTGACATCACATACACATTGGACAGCTGTGAGAAAAACTCAGTCAGAATCCAAAGAGCTAATGGAAGACAGCCTGATACAAGATTCTCAATTGGAAAAATCATGTATAGCCACTACAAGTCATGGAATCCAGAGTACCAGAACAGACAAAAGGAGAGCTCAAAATAAAAAGAGAAATAAAAGAGCTCATGCAGATTGGATAATTGAGATGAACATTATAGATCTAGACAGCACTCCACTAGATACTCCAGAATCGTCTGCCTCAGAAAAAAGTTGTTGATTGATTTTAAGACTGGTGCCACTTTGTCAAAAAGTTTGTTTCATTAGTCAAAAGTTGGTGCTAAATTTTCAAAGTTTGTTGTTATTTTCAAGAGTCATTGCAGGTTGTAATATTTAGTCAAAAGTTGTGCCAATTTGTCAAAAGCTGTATACAAATTTGTCAAAAGTTGTTATGTCTTAGTCATACCAATTTGTCAGAAAGTTTGGTATGGTTAGTCAAAAAGTGGATTTGATTTTAAGAGTTGTTTGGTAATACTTTTACCGATTGTCTTTATTCTTACTCCTATAAAAAGGTTTGTAAGGAGTAAAGAAGGATCATCGGAGTTCTTGTATCCAAGTTTTATAAATAAAAGTTTCTCTCAAAATTTTCTTTCCTTATTTCATAAATCTTTTAACAAAGCTTCTGCAAATCCTTCTATTGTTGCGCACAGCCTAACAAGTACCGCCAAGTACCAAGAGGGGAAAAGGGAAATATAGGCTAATCAAAACTTTGGTTGGATTATACGAGTGCTAAGTTGAAGGATTTTTGGCTACCACCACTCCTCAGTTGGCTTTTGATTGCTTCCCTTGAAAAATTAGAATCCCTTTAAAGGTACTCAAATAACTCACCAAGTTAGAATCACACAAATTTGGCAAATGTAGAGTACAGGCACAAAGAGACTAGACTCAATTTGAGATTTGAATAGAAGGAATGGAATAAAGAATATGCAAGTTGGAATTTTATCGAACACAAAGAGGGAATTAAAGAAACACAAGAATTTAACTCAAGAATTTTTAAAGATGACTCAAACAACCCAAATAGATTACATTTGATGAATTTTATAGAATATAATGAGCTATGTTTAACTTTCTTCCTTCCCAAGATTCAACAAAAAACACCCCCCTTTTTATTTTTTTTTTTAACTTCAACGTGCCCCTTTTCTTTTTCTTTTCCTAACTCTCACTATAGGAAAATCAACCTTTGGTGGAAAAAAAAAATTGCTGGCAGTGAGAAAAAAAGTGCCGGCAAAAACAAATAACAGCAATTTTTTGTGTCGGGAAATTTGCCGGCACAGATGTTGTCGATAATGTTTGCAACAATTTTCAATTTTTGTCGGTATTACTTTGTCGGCAGATTATCAACATTCTTCAAAATATTGGTAATATTATATGTGTCATTTTTACCAACACAAAATATTTGTCGGCAAAAATTTATCCTATTTAAAACAATTATTTGAAACATATAAAAAAAAGTACATGCGCAAAAATTTAGCCTATTTAAAACAATTATTTCAAATATAATATTTATAAATTCTAAATCTAACTGAGATGTTTTAAGTATTATCATACCTCATGATTAGCAATTGCATCAAGTGGTAAAGGTTTGTAAACAACAAGACCAAGACCCACAGGAAGCATTTTCACCAATTTCTTATAGATAGAGTATAGAAGATGAGTCTCAAAAGACAAAGTCATGAATTCCATCAAAATAACAAATAACATATCATACTATCCTAAGGGGGAATCCAAAAGTCAAGAACTCGAAAGTAAAAGCTGCATTTCTTCCTAATAAACATGGTTTGGCAATCTGTATTAGCGGTTAGCTAGTCCTCAACAAACTTCTTTGCCTTGCTTACACTTTTCCTTTTCTTTCGCATGACACCTCTATCATATATTAAAGAAAATCATGTCAAACTTTAAGTCATTTAATGCAGCATTAAAAATAACAACATCATCCTATCATTGAGATAACCAATACCTGTCTAGATGAAGATGGATGGCTTGGCATTTGAGACTAATTAGAATATAAGCATGAAAAGTACTCCATTATAAAAGAAAAATGGAGAAATAATAAATGAGAAATGAATAAGATCTCTATCAATAACTAGAAGCCCATGCATATAATCAAATGGAGTTCTACAAGCATCTCTTTTCTATTTCCAAGAAAAGTATATAACCAACATAAATCATTCTAAGAAGCTAAAGATGTATTAGAAGTTTGAGATCTGCACATAATTTGGATCATAAGTACTATTGAACACGGTTAGCCATGACAATTCTTAGAATCTAATATCAGGAAATGCCATTTTAGAAAGCAATGAATCAACATTCGCATATTAATTCCTTTTGACAAAAAAATTGGAAATGACATCTCTCATGTGGTAGCCCTGCGTAGTTATGCTTTTAGCCCAAGAGATAAAAGAAGTAGCCTGCACACATTAGTCATGCACCATCCATTATGGAGTTATGGATGTATTAGCATGCTTTTCCTTCCAATGAATAACGTAACTCTGGGATCTTCTTTACATATTAACTATCTTAGAAGTTTTCAACATGCCTGCAAATTGCAAATTTTATTGTTTATAATTACAACAGCCAATGGAATAGCTCATTTGCTCTTTTGAATGACTATGTACAGAACATTAATAACTAGCTTCATTCCCTCATCATCACATTTTTATAATTCTGTTCAAAATTTTTCAATAACTTAAAGTATTAATATCAACCACCAATCTCTAATACCTCTGGAAAAAAACAACAAAAGAATAAAAATCTAAACCTCAACTAGCTTCAACTTCATTCCACGAGGTCTCATTTAAACATTCATAAATGCTTAAATAGACGAAAGAACTACAGAACAAAGGAAACTCCCAAATCATCTCTAAACATAAAAAATCACAGTTAAATCATCAATCACAATGCAAAACATACATACATACATGTTTTGATGAAGATGGATTTCATGACATCTAAGACTAAGCTTGATTTTGTTGTCATTTGCTTTGAATATCCCAACTGATGTGAGCTTGATAACTTTGGTACCTGATAGAAAAAATAAGTATATGACATAAAAACAAGCTGCTACCATATTTGTTAAGACACATTATGCATTAAAAATAGATTTGACCATTACTTGATAAGCAGGATGTCGAATAGACATGACTTAACATGAGCCCGCATCGCTTCTAGATCAGTTGTCCATTCCCTCTTGAAATTGTCAATTTTTTCTTCCATTTCAGCTCTCATATTTTCTTCTATCTTAGCAAGTCTCAAATTAATACGGGCATTAACTTCATCTTCAAATTCTTTTATTTGCATGGTTGATTGCTGGGATACTGACTCATAAACTTGAGCTGGAGTAGGTCTTGAACTAAAGGTGAGTACACGACTCGGTTTCTCATTTTCAAAAGCTTCATCATGAATCACATCCAAGATACCATTGTCCAATTTTGAAGATTCAGGCAACTTGTCCACCTTTTTTTCAAGAATGCCTATAATGTCAAAATCTTAGATAGCTTATTGAATATAATATTCAAGGAAAAATGATTATATGGTAGGAAAATATTTTATGTCTAAAATGAATTTACAAAATCATAGTTGTAAATGGAAAATTAACATTCACCTATGACTTCTAGCTGTCATCATATATCCTCAAAACAAATTTACAAAATCATAGTTCTAAATGGAAAAGCAATAGCCAAGAGGATTATGATTGCAAGTTCAATGGCTAAGGCCGTGAGTGAAAGCAAATATAAAAGTGCGCCTTAGTTATATTCCTATCATTGCCAGAAGTGGGGGTTCCCTACTTCCTGAACTTTTAACAAGTAGCTAATTATCAATTTCTAACTCATTTCATATGCAACCAAGCTCTAAAAGATAATGCTAGCATCTTTCCAATATCTAGTCTAATGACAAACCAAATGAACCAAGCAGCATAACAAAAGCCCCATTGTCAAAATACACTGATAAAAGAATTATTTATAGAAAGTTCCAAATATGCACCAGGAGTAGAGTGGCTACAGTTAGCAACATCCTACTCATCCAAACCAAAGCAAAAATACATTTCCAATCTTAACTTGAAGCACTAACTAATGACCAAGTAAAAAGGGGAAACGAAGCACAAATAGTTCCAAAGGACCAATTCAAGTAGCTGTTAAAAATTTAGCATCAACAAACTACGTCAAAGTTGCCATATAGTTCCATTTCTTTACTGTTTAAGTTGCAAAAACTGGAGTCATATCAAAATTGGATGAAAATAAAATTATCAGTATCAAACCCCAAATTTAAGACAAAAAAGGAGTTAGACAAATTTTTACCTCAAATGACGAAAGAAGAAAAAAATCAAAAACTAGGTCAGTGGACTATCAAGACCAATTGGATAATGGATCCAGCGAAAACCATGAGGATCTTTGGTGGCAACTGAAGAGGTTCTAGAGAGCAAAAATAGATCTTCAAAATTAAGCTTAAAAATGAAAATACAACTGAAGAATTCAATTCTAGATATAGACCCAATAGCAATCTACAATAATTCAAGCTTAAACACAATCAAATTAGCTCAGTTATCCACAATTTGACCTAATTAAACTAGAGTCGAATTGAATAGTAAAATGTACATCTAAAAACTAGAATCAGTCATTGATCGAGAATGAAGAATGTGCAAAAGCAAATCCATATCCAGATCTAACAAATTTTGAAGAAAAAAATTAGGTGAAAATTTGAGGAAAAATCATGTGAAATTCGCAATTAATTTAATTAACAAGATTACATGATAGGGATGAATTTAGTGCCTTTGGATACAAAAAGATAACATGATGTTGAAACTCGTAGCAACAATGAGGCAGAGAGGAACAAAAATGGTGCAAAGAAAAGAAGTTGAAAGTGAGCTTATGATTTAAAAAAAAGAAGAAAGAAAGTGGCATACAATCATTGGCTACTAATCAATTGCCGTGAATGCCCATATATCCTGTAGTGTCTTTTTTATTGCACGTTTAGACTTCTTTCAACCCTTTTCTTTTATCTCAATCGAACCACAATCACAACCCACAACAAAAGTAGGACTTCTAAAGTTAAATATCAAGATAATGCAAGATAGACTAAACCAATTAAAAGGCACTTGCTTTAGGTTCTTTTAATATCCAAGAACAAGAAAATATCACAATGATTGGAACTTTAGGTCAAAAAGTGGAAACTTTAGAATAAGGAAGTTAACTACTCAAAACCCTGGTTCATGAAGACCCAAAATAAACCCATGAAGAAAGACTTATAAAACCACAAAAGATAGATTAAGGTTGGAACTTCTTAATGTCAAGCTCCCTTCTACCTTTGCACTCGAATTGTGATTGTTTTCCTTCTTTAATTGTTGTTTTCATTTCCTCAAGAATGTGTTTTACTTGTCATCTTAGATATTGTTAGGTTTCTTCATGTTTAATTTGGTAGAAAGTAATTAGTATGTCTTTACTACATTCGTTTAAATTATTTTTTACATAAGTTGCCTTTATATGTTTGTTCATGCCTAAGTGTTAGATAGGGAACATCAAATATGCCCTAGTCTACTGTTTCAAATGGGAGATACCCTTATTATCCTCTAATTCTCCTCTCCTATGTGCTTTTCTTACGTTTTTGTATGTGTTTCTTTTGTTTTATTTATTTTGAGTATTTATTAATTTTAGTTTATTTATTCAATTTCAATTTCATAATTGTTCAGAAGAATGCAATAGATATGGTATTTCTCTTCTATTCTGTAATTTAGCAAAATTGGTAATTAGATAGGCCAAATGTCCTAGATAGGTTAGATAGTTCATTCGTTTTTTTTTCCTTTCCCCTTTAGATTGTAGTTAAGTTTCCCAATGTAATAGTTAGGGCTTATATGTTATGTGTTTATGTTCTTATGTATTATACACACTTTCCTTAGGATTTTGCATCTAAGATATCATGCTTATGTGCTATTTGCTCTATATACTCTTATATGTTTACTTGCTTTCATTTACATTTTATTTGCTTTATTATAAATGATTTATGTGTGATGGCATTACATTAGCCCAATGTTAGTTGTAGTTTCTCCTTCGTTTCCTCTGTAGTCTAACGCTAGTGACGACATGTAGAAACAGGCTAGTCCAATGCTAGATCCTTAGGTCCCTCAAGTGCTAGTTCCATCATTTGCATACAAATTCATTCCATTTTCATGTATTTTTCCTATTTTAGTTAGTTTGTTTTACATTTACATTGCAATTTCCCGTACATTATCTTTTATCCCCGCATGTGTAAATCATGACATTTAGAATTTCATTTCATGTAGAATTTTAGAAAACAGATAGGTCATTTGCTTGTTTAGGTTAGAAGTGTAAGGAAATCAATATGCCAATAACAATTTGACGCAGCAGAATTTAAAATTGATTTCTAAACAGAATCATTGATTATCTATACAAAAACGAGAACGTACCTTTTGGTGACGTAATTAAACAAATTAACCTGATTAAAGATACGCGATGTCAACCACAGCCGCACATGTATCCGGCCTCTAAGGTATCCACACGAACACCTTCTTGGGATCCTTATCAGGATTGATCAACACCAAGTGAATATGCTAGATCCACTTGACACGTCCCTAACGTGAAGAAAATTGTAAAAAGAAAAACTAATTTTTCTTCTCTAATTTTCTACCATTAAATTGTATGTCGTGTCAAATCTTGGTGTTTAGGACTTATTTATAGAGTAATAATTAAGTTATCTTGTCCAACAAGAATTCGGTAATAGGTAACCCTTACCTATTAGGATATCTTATCAAATAAGATATTTAGTAGGCTTTAATTTCCTTCAAAAGGAAATTATTCCACTACTATAATTCCTCTATTTATTAATAAGCCCTTAGGATTAATTTTCTCACAAATTAATCCCATAATTATCACATAATTATTTAAATCAATTTAATCCAAGAATTAATTCTATTGTGTGTGACCCTTTCGGTTCCTAATCACTTGACAATAAATATAAATTATAATCTTAGAATTAATTGGCTTTAGTACAAAACCAACAAGAAGTAGTTGCTCTTTAAATATGGGAAGTAAGGAGTATGACTCTCATAGCTTTAGCACGCTAACTACCCTCATAAGAAGAAAAATTTTGTCACAAGTTTTTATTTCCCATGCTCGTTATGTTGTATTCACTTTCTTTGGTTACTTATATCTGTATATAAATTCCATTTTTCATTTTGTCTCATTTTCATGACCCCTTTCAGGACTTCTTTTGGATTTTATAATTAATGCATTAATTCCAATTAAACTTCTAACGGACATTTTTCCCTTTCCAATACCCCTCTAGGTTTAGGTTTTGCATTCATGTAGTGACATTCAAAAGGCAATAAGTTTTAGGGTTACGTTAGGAATACTTCAACTACGTCTTGCAAGTAGTTTTGGCTAAGTTAAAAGGGAGCCTAACATTGAGTTGTTCTTATCTATTATCATCAAATTATTATTTGACTTGAGCTTTTATCTAGTTCACTGTCTCGATTTTCTATTTCTTTTCTTTTTTTCCTCCACATTTAAGGATAGATTGCACTTAAGACTTTATTCTGTCGATCAGGTAATCAAAAGTTGTACAGCTACTAGGTAACATTTATTAAAACATATTCAAAACTTACGAAACTAGTACGCTTTCATTTAGTTTTTAAGGTGCTTCTGTTGCATATAATGCAAACGAATTAATTTGAATGAAGCTTTTAACTTATAATTTTTTGAATCAAATCTATACTTTTTTTTAAAGAAATTCTGCTTTTTCGATCAATTTTGAATGACTTTCAAGTCAGATCATTTTGCCACTTTGAATATGAAGTTCAAAATGACATAATAGTTGTATCGTTAGACCATGGCAGAGTGCTAATTCAGCCAACCAATTTGCAAACAGAAATGGAGTATCTCCACGTCATTGCTAATAAAACAAAAATTTCGAGGTTCATAGTTTTATAAGCCTTGGTTACCAATTCGATTTGACCCTTGTCAAGCAAGCCAGAATCGACCATAAATTCGTTTGCTTACGTGTTCGAATCCGCCATGAAGACTTATAAGAAATGCTAATTATGTCTCGTATTGGTAGCGAATAAGTTAAGCATATCCGTCAAAAAAAAAAAATTGAGGCGATGTTTTAGTCATGCACTTCTAGTCGTCGACCCTCCTAAGCGTTAGGATGTGGATACTCTGTAACGCTGGCCACAGCCTCAGGTCCATGTTCCATTTATTAGCTCATTGACTTTAGTGTACATAATCACAATTACTTTTGGTCGGCCCCTCCGAGTTCTTGTACAGATAACTGCAGCGAAGTCCTACCCTCCAAGTGTACCTCTTTGATTAATTTTGATCAACAGATCACTGCGTCAAAAAAAAAAAAATCAATTAGAAATGTAATAAGTATGCCTTTTTCAGACCTTTTTTAGACCAACTCCACACACCGCAAGAATGTCCGATATTGGCAGGGTGGTGTGCGTGACGGGTGCTTCGGGATACATAGCTTCATGGTTGGTGAAGCTGCTGCTTGAGCGCGGTTATACTGTTAAAGCTTCCGTTCGTGACCTCAGTAAGTGCATTTCTGCTCCTTCCTATATTGATTTGCTTTTCCTTTTCTTCTTCTTGCTTGAATCGATATCGAGACTGCTTCGTTGTGATTGTATATAGGTCATGATGATGATAGTACCAACGTGAGCTATGCATCTTGACCATGTGTGGATTGTTGCATGCTGACCTTTTTTTTTTAATCAACTGCTGTTGAATTTTAAAGAAGAGCTAAAACTTTACAATCGGTAGAGTAAGATAATATCTGTTCGAGATAAAAACTTAAAAATCTTTATAACTCCAATTAATTCTTTGTACTAGAGGATTTAGTTTGTTATGGAACGGAGGAAGATGACCAAAAGCTGTCCATCTCAAATTTTCTTCAAAAATTTATAATTATCAAGAAAAGGTACAACACATAGTTTAAAGAACAAGAAATTATACCATTTCTCTCCTTTAATGTGTAGAATTTTTATTTATTTCCATGATGCCACAGATGATCCAACAAAAACAGAACATTTGATTTCATTGGATGGGGCCAAGGAAAGGCTTCACTTGTTTAAGGCAAACTTACTAGAAGATGGATCCTTTGATGAAATAGTTGAGGGATGTGAAGGTGTTTTTCATACCGCATCTCCGGTCAAACTTTCGGTCAGCGATCCACAGGTACACCTACATCACAATTTGGAAATTCTCAACTGTCAACAAAAACTGAGATTTAATCATTGAAATATACAATTTTTCCACACGCTTTCCAGAAGTTTAAAATTTTCTTTCGATGTGACGTCAGATTTTGTTTTTGAGTGCAAATTGTACACGGGAGTTCTAAATAATTGTTGTTAGTTTCAATTTTTTTTTTCCTCTGTCTCTTTTGCTTACCTTGCTAGAGATGTTTGAAGTCAGATACATGCAGGTGACTACAAAATCTCAAACATGCTTAGCACTATATGTTGAAAAAATCCAATCTGATCTTCAAAACTGGAAAAAAAAAAAAAGACTAAGCTACCATAAATTTGAGTCATTATGATAGATCTATTCGCATGAATTTGAAGTAGTAAACAAAAACAGAATATAACTCTTTTTGGATAGGGTTAATTATAAGGGATAATTTTAGAAACCTCCATGGAGGTTCTTGACAATTATACCTAGCACCCTGAGGTTTCAGATGTTATACTTACACCCCCTATCCCTACATATTTCATAACAAAAAACCCCCTACTGCTGATGTAAGCAAAAAAAAACATTATGAATACCCTAAATTACCCTCTGTTTAAAGAAAAAACGAAAAAAAAAAAGAAAATTCACTACTGCACCACAAAACTACTACTACTGACCATACCTACCCCAATGTAGCACTGCCAACCACCAAAAACAGCACCAACACCAATCCCCACCCCAATGTAGCACTGCCAACCACCAAAAACAGCACCAACACCAATCCCCACCCCAACTCCAACACCAACACCAACACAACCAATACCACTGCCATTATTGCTACTATTACCACTATTGGAACTACTAGCAAAGTCACCATCCAACACTAGTGCCAAAACCCAAAACCAACACTAATACCAACATCAACACAAATCAAGCCACCCTAATCCTCTTTTTACCCACCACACCTCAAAGTAGTTGGCACTATCCAAAAGAAAAAATATTCAACCACTCATCAAGCCACCTAGACAAAACAATCAGCACCTTCCAAAAGGAAAATCTTCAACCTTTCATCTCTCTTTACTAGACAAACCACAACTTTTCCATTATTCTGGTCACCCTATGACATAATTTGAATAATTATCCAAAATATCATGTATATATATAGCACCCAAATAAATATAAAAATCCCTCCTATAATCAAAGAAAAATAGTTGATTGAGGCAGTTTAATTGTCACTAGTTTAAAGAAAAAATGAATTGTTTGCTTGGACCTTTTTTTTTTTTTTTGTCACTAGTTATTTGAGGAATTTTGGAGAGAATGGAATAAATTTTGGTAGTTGGTATTGATGGAGATGAATTGGCAGTGGTGGCAAAATAGAGGTGGTTAGGTGGAGTTTGACAATGGGAAAAAGGACTAGAGTGTAGAAGGAAAAGGATGGCTTGGGCAACTGAAGGGAGGAGGAAAGAGGAGGGTTAGCGGATGGGGAGAGAGAAAGGTGCGGCTTGTTTGGAAAGAGAGGAGAGAGGCTAACGGCAATAGAAGGAGAAGGAGAAGGAGGAGGATAAGTAAGCAAGGGGAAGGGAAGAAAGGGAGCAAGAGGAGAAGAGGATTTAGCAGTAGGGAAAAAGGGTAAAAAACCAAGAGAGAGGAGGAGAGGAGGAGAAAGAAGAACGGCAGTGGAAAAGAGGAGAAGGGGCAAGAAAAAAGAGAGGGGCATAGGAGCAAGTATTTTCAGTAAGGACACTATAATCATTTTAACTAAGGAAGGAAGGTTAGTGTAATTTCTGAAACCTCAGGGTGTTAGGTGTAATTGTCAGAAACCTCAAAGGAGGTTTATGAAATTATCCCTAATTATAATTTGCCACCCCTTATTATGAAATTTGTCTTGCTTTAATCACTGTCAAATTTATCAGCAATCAGTCCCATTTGATTTACGGTCATAAGGAATAGTTGGTTTGATTGTAGTCAAAAGAAAAAATGATCAAAATAGTATCGAATAGTTAGTTGATATGATTATTTATTCTTTTGGAGCAAAAAATTCTTATTTTGTTATTTCCTCTATATTGATCTCTATTGGAAGTAAAATAACATGTTGTGATGTGTAACTCGGAAAAGTAAAGAAAAGTTAAAAAATAGTTTGCAATATAAATGGGAAAGTTTTCAAAATGAAAAAAAAAAAAATCCCCCAAGCATAAATTGAAAAAATTAAAATTGGTTTCTGCCTTGATAGATTTGTAAGTAAAAAAATGTGTTTAAACGTTAGTGATGGGATTATTGTTCTGGTCTCAGTTTTCTCCGTTCGACTGGTTCTACAAGATTAGTGCCTAGTTTTCTGTTTTTCAAAAGAATTTAATTTAAATAAAAAATTATATATTTTAAGTGCGTATAAAGATATAATAAAAATAAATATTCAAGATTATAAAAAATAAAACAATAAAACTTGGATAAACCTGATTTCAAACAAGATTGATGAGCTCAATGTGTTGAATCGGCTTGTCCAGTTTGAATTAAAAGACACTATAAAATAGTGCTACTTATATACATGTGTTTTTCCTTGTCTATTTTATACTAAATCAGTAGCAATGTGATAAGTAATGGTTTAAAATCGAACTTTTGTATATAACTTTTAGTGGTTTTTGTTTTGTTTTTTTCTTTTTACGACGAAACAAATATTTTTTCTATGTTGAATGTCACATGTATGTTATTTTTTTCTATAATAGAAGGGTAATAATGGAACATAAGCATTCAAAACAGTAACATAGTCATATCAACTAAACATTGGAAGTTATTTTAGTCATTGTGCCCCTTGACAAATGATCAAAACTATTCTATTCAAGATAAAAGTGAAATAAAACTTTTACACAGGACAAAGTAAGACAAACTCTATATTACATAGGCAAAATGTAATTGACCTTTTGGACATGAAATATTAACAGAATGTTGATTTGTATGTAATTGTCTAAAAAATGACTTAATTCTTGATTTTGCTTAACTGCTTAGGCGGAACTATTGGAACCTGCAGTAAAGGGAACACTGAATGTGCTACGATCTTGTGCAAGAGTTTCATCAATCAAAAGAGTGGTCCTAACATCATCTATGGCAGCCGTTGTACACAATAGAGAATTAAAGAACGATGTGATGGTAGACGAAAGTTGGTTTTCAGATCCATCATACTGTGAAGAGAACAAGGTGTACGTCTGCTATTTTCTTACCGTGAAAACTAGCTTTGAAATTGTAAATAGTTTTCACTATAAGAAAAGAAAAGACATCTTTATGACACGATGGAGTTTTCATAGGAAAACTATGTTTTTCTTCTTTTAATGCCATATATATATATATATATATATCTTGTTTTAAGTTTTTACTAACTAGTTATGTTTGAGGCATAACATAGTAGAGAAATGTTTTTCTAACTTCAGTGAGTTTGATTTAAACATTTGAAACCAATGTTTTTCCAATAGCGGCTTACCAATATTTTTTGGGGGAATAAAAATCATACCAACTTTTAATGTTGTAGATGTGGTATATGCTTTCAAAGATTTTGGCAGAGAATGCTGCATGGAAATTCGCGAAGGAGAATGGCATTGACATGGTTACAATTAATCCAGCATCGGTCATTGGTCCTCTCTTGCAGCCTTCGATCAACCTAAGTGTAGAACTTGTCCTGAACCTAGTAACTGGTAATTTTTGGAACTATTAGATGACTTGTTCATCATTGTGTATCTGAAATTGTTGATCTTGTGTTAGTTATAGCTTTATCATTCACTAAATGTTCTTTTCAAGGATAATGACTTTAACGAAACCGTAAAACTTGCTTATTGTTTATGTCGAAAAACACACAATGCACCTGCAAACATTCATATATGAGCTCGTGTGAACAAAAGGATTCATTTTGAGCTGAATGAGTTGGAACTGGTCATCATGCTTTCTAAAGCTTTTATCTTAGCTAGAATAACCATGCTAATGGTTGTTTGCGGGTATATAATGCTGCAGGGGCTGACCCATATCCTAGTGCAGCTATGCCATGGGTTGATGTTAGAGATGTAGCCCATGCGCATATACTTGCCCTGGAATTCCCTTCTGCAAGCGGAAGGTATTGTATGGTTGAGAGAATCGCAAACGGTTCACAGCTCATTGAGGTTCTTAAAGAATTTTACCCCACTATCCAATTTACGGTAAAGTGAGTATTTTTTCTTCTTCGCAATTATGTCACTTCTGTTAACGAAAGTACAGAAATTTAAACCAAAATTTAGACGACTTTGAGGCGTGAATTTCACTATCCTTAAGGTGTTATTTGCCCCTTATCGTTAACAGGCAAATTACCTCTAGGATTCAACAAAGTCAGATTAACGCACAAATCGCTTAGTTAGAAGAGTTCTGTTCAGTTTGGATATTTAAAGACAACGGCAATCTTTTGTCTGAAAGGTTGTGTCTCAATGAAGGGGCACTGACAGTTTAATTAACTATCAAATAACTGTTTAATTAATTAAAAAAATTAATTAATTAATCAGAAATTTAACTAATTAATTTCCAAGCCCCAAGGTGCCCCAAGTGCCCTTGTCAAGATTATAAATTATTTCCTTTTCAATTGTATTCTTTATGAATAAATCCAATTGAAAATTTGCCTTCCCACCAAAATTTCCTTCCAAACTAAAGTTGGAATTAAATTTATTAAGGGAAGAAGACAAGGAACTATAAGGGCATTGGTTTGCTTATTGTCTTTCAATGTCGAACAAATGCCCAAACCTTTGCATTACAAACTACACTAACAATCCCCCACTTAGTTTGTAATGTAATCTAACTTAGCATTAATATGATTTTGCCTAAAGAAAGGTATCGTTAGATTTAAACTTATCCTTTAGTGTAAGTAATTCACTAGTTTTAACAAAGTTATGGTGCCTTTATGGCTTAAACCATAACTTTAATATTAAAACAGAATTACTACACACAAAATCACATAACTTGTGGAATAATCATATAACGATTTTAGCACTATTACTGGCCATGTGCTCTATCCTAGGTTTATAACCACTTACAAAAGAAAACCTTAACTTTTGCTAGGAGCGGCACCACTCCAATGGTTATATAGGTGAGGTACCTTTCAAGCTTTTTAATAAAGCATTAAGAAACATTACTTAACCTCATTAAGAATACTATACTCATCCTCATTTGCATATTGCGCACTAGACTTTGGAATGCAATAAGATTTATTTTTAGTGCTCACAACCACTTATCAGTAACTTGTTATTACCCCTTAAACCTTCAAAAACTAGTGTTAAGACTAGAATAAATGTTGGATTACCATTACTAATGGTTCTAGACAATAGGTTTTAAACCCATTCCCAATGACGTTACTTTCACCGCATCTCTTGAAAGAGCTTTGGTAAACGAATCCGCTAAATTATTAAATGTTTGAACAAAAATAATGGTAACAACGCCATCATTCAATAATTGCTTAAGATACTCGTGTCTTAAGCTTATATGTCTAGACTTACCATTATAAACGTTGTTTAAAGCTCTAGGCATTGTAGCTTCACTATCACAATGCAAAGAAATGGCTGGCATCAGTTTTGGCCACAACTCGATGTCTAATAGTAGATTTCTTAGCCATTCAGCTTCTTTACAAGTTGCAGCTAAAGCTACAAACTCAACTTCCATGGTGGAATGTGTAATAACAGTTTGTTTTTTGGAAGCCCAAGTTATTGCTCCACTGCCTAGAGTAAAAATCCAACCAGAAGTAGATGCTTTATCACAAACACTTGTTACCCAACTATCATCACAATAGCCTTCTAACACAGCAGGAAATTTACTATAGAAAAGTCCTAAATCTTTTAGTTCTTTTGAGATATCCAAGAACTCTTCCTATAGCTTTCCAATGTTCTACTCCAGGATTTTTTGTATATCTTGATAATCTGCAGACTGTATATGAAATATCTAGTCTTGTACAATCATTGCGTACATTAAACTACCTATTGCTCTTGCATATTCGATTTGAGCAATAGGTTTACCAGAATGTTCATATAATTTAAAGTTAGGATTATAAGGGGTGCTTACCTCCTTTACTTTTAAATGTTGATACTTGTTTAAGACTTTCTCAACATAATGTGACTGACTTAAAGAGTAACCCCCACTATGTTTCTTAACTTTAATCCCCAAAATAGTATCTACTTCACCAAGATCTTTCATTTTGAACTTTGAAGATAGATACTTTTTAGTTTCTTCCACACCTTTCTTATTTGTATCAACAATAAGCATGTCATCTACATAAAGACAGATTATTACTCCATATTCTTTTGTGAATTTAGAATAAACACACTTATCAGCATGATTATATCTAAATCCATTAGAAAGCAATATAGATTCGAACTTGTCATGACATTGTTTAGGTACTTGTTTTAAACCATATAATGATTTTATGAGTCTACAAACTTTCTTTTCATTTCCTGGTAAAACAAAACCTTCTGGTTGTTCCATATACACCTCCTCTTCTAAATTACCATTTAAAAATGCGATTTTCACATCCATTTGGTGCACATACAAACCATAAATAGAAGCTAATGCTAATAGCACTCTAATAGCTACCGGTGCATAAGTATCAAAATAGTCTATTCCCTCCTTTTGTCTAAATCCTTTAGCTACTAATCTTGCCTTAAAAGTTTGAATGGATCCATTAGGATGATATTTTCTTCTAAACACCCACTTACAACCAATTGATTTAGAACCAGGTAGCAAATCAACCAAAACCCAAGTATTGTTAGCCAATATTGAGTCCATTTCATCATTGACTGTGTCTCTCCAAAATGCTACATCTCTTGAATTCATAGCTTCACAAAAACTCTTAGGATCATCTTCTACTATAAGCAAGATAGGAATCTTGTCGAGTAGAGATTGCCTATTGCCTTCAACTAAGAAAACAATAGCTTGTGAATAAATGAAATCAGAAGACAAATGCTTTTGTTTTCTTTGTCTTTGACTTCTCCTAAGCTCAAAAGAAGTGTCATCTTCCTTCCTTTTATTCATAGTGGAAGGAACAGCATTTTGATTAGACTTTGGTACTTGATTTGAATCCATATTCGCCATTGAATCTTTAAGAAACTTATTCTCAAAAAATTCAACGTCTCTTGATTCTACAATCACGTTAGAGTCAAGGTCTAGTAGCCTATATGCTTTAGAGTTTTCTGCATATCCAATGAACACACTTTTAAGTGCTCTAGGTCCTAACTTTGTTCTTTTATGGTCAGGAACCCTATAATATGTTATGCAACCCCAAACTCTAAAATAACTTATATTCGTTTTTCTACCTTTCCATTTTTCATATGGAGATACCTTAGACTTAAGAGAAGGAATTCTATTATGTATATGACAAGCAGCCAATAGAGCCTCTCCCCACAAGTTCTTAGGCAGTCCAGAACTTAGAATCATGGAATTAACCATTTCTTCTTCTAAAGTCCTATTTTTTCTTTCTGCCAATCCGTTTTGTTGAGGAGTGTATGGTGCACTAGTTTGGTGTATTATGCCATTTTGTTCACAAAATAATGAAAATTCGGTAGGAAAATATTCCCCACCTCTATCACTTCTAAGAATTTTAATTTTCTTATTTAACTAATTTTCAACAAGAGATTTATAACATTTAAACATATTAAATGCTTTATCTTTCGTTTTCATCAAATAAACACATACAAATCTAGAATAATCATCAATAAACGTGATGAAATATTTATTTTCACCTCTTGTTAGAAAACCATTTAACTCACAAACATCAGAATGCACAAGATCTAATAAATTTGTGTTTCTTTCATTTTTGGAAAATGGTAATCTTTTCATTTTTGCTTGTATGCATATTTCACATTTCTTTTCTTCATTTCCATTATATGAAATCAGTCCATGTTTTGACATAAAATGCAAAGTTTTATGACTAACATGTGCTAACCTACCATGCCATAAAGAATAAGAATAATCAACAATATAAGCAGAAATATTATTATTATTGATACTTAACTTAAACATGCCATCACAAGAGTATCCCTTTCCTACGAATACATCACTCTTAGACAAGATAATCTTATCAGATCCTAATACAACTTTAAGCCCTTTCTTGTTCAATACATCGGCTGTTACAAGATTCTTTCTAATTTCTGGAACATAGAGTACATTTGTTAATACAAGTTTCTTTCCAAAAGTAAATTGCAGTTCAACACTGCCCTTGCCAAGAACGTTTACTGTATTGTGATTACCCATCAGCACTTCATGTCCATTATGAATATCTTCATAAATCTAGAATTGGGACTTATCATTGCACACATGCACTATTGCACCAGAATCGTACCACCACTCAGTAGATTTATTTGCTGTAGCCATGTTAAATTCGGTAATCATGCCAATGTGCAAGTCTGAAACCATTGCAACAATTTTAGCAACATCTTTTTGTTCCACCAGATTTGCATTGTTGCCATCGTCCTTCTTTTGTTTCTTATTGGACTTACATTCATGTTTGTAATGGCCTTTCTTGCCACAATTGTAATAGGTTCTATTCCTTTTCTTGTCTTTAGAATTAGTATTCTCAGAAGATTTTCTCTTCTTAGAACCAGTTTTTTGATTTTTCTTCTCATCCACGAAATTCACTTTAGTCTCAGATTCTGTTTCTTTCTTTTGCAGAAGTCTAGTGTCTTCTTCAATGCGCAAGTGTTTCAGAATCTGATCTATTGTGAATGTTTCAGTTGTGTGCAGTAGTTTTTCTGATAATCATTCCAACTAGAGGGTAATTTTGCTATAATTGCCCCCACTTGCAATGATTCAAAAATCTCTACACTTAGATCCTTAAGTTTAGAAACTATAACTTGCAGATCATGGACTTGGTCCATAAGGGAAGAATTATTAGTAATACGAAAATCAAAATATTTCTTGATTAAAAATTTATCCGCACCTTGTTTCTGTGCAGTGTATTTTTACTCCAGTGCATTTCAGATTTCCCTTGGAGACTTAACAGTAGTGAAGAGATTGTACAAATAGTCAGAGAGGTTGTCCATGATATGGGCTCTACAAATAACTTCATCTTCTTCACGTTTCTGACGTTGTTTCCTTACTTCGTCAGAATCATCTTCTTTTGGTGCAGCAATTGGCAGAAGAGTCGGATCCAATACATATGCAACCTTCAGTGCAGTCAGCAAAAACATCATCTTATCTTTCCATCTATTGAAATTCGTCCTAGTACCATCAAGCCTGTCCAGTTTGGTGACGTTTTGGCTTATGGTCTTGATAGCACATTCAGTAGTTGATGCCATAATAACACCTTAAGATAGTTAACGAAAATACAGAAATTTAAACAAAAATTTAGACGACTTTGAGGCGTGAATTTCACTGTCCATAAGGTGTTATTTGCCCCTTATCGTGAACAGGCAAATTACCTCTAGAATTCAACAAAGTCAGATTAAAACACAAATCGCTTAGTTAGAAGAGTTCTGTTCAGTTTGGATATTAAAGACAACGGCAACCTTTTGTCTGAAAGGTTGTGTCTTAATGAAGGGGCACTGACAGTTTAATTAACTGCCAAATAACTGTTTAATTAATTAAAAAAATTAATTAATTAATCAAAAATTTAACTAATTAATTTCGAAGCCCCAAGGTGCCCCAAGTACCCTTGTCAAGATTATAAATTATTTTCTTTTCAATTGTATTCTTTATGAATAAATCTAATTGAAAATTTGCCTTCCCACCAAAATTTCCTTCCAAACTAAAGTTGCAATTAAATTTATTAGGGGAAGAAGACAAGGATCTATAAGGGCATTGGTTTGCTTATTGTCTTTCAATGTGGGACAAATGCCCAAACCTTTACATTACAAACTACACTAACAACTTCTACGCACCCGTAATCCACTTTTGGTGTCTTTACTGCATTATACAGCTTGATGACATGTAACCTCCTTTTGTATTACGTAGTTAAAATAAAGGGATAATTTTAGAAACCTTCCATGAGATTTCTGACAATTTTACCTAACACACCTAAAGTTTTAAAAATTACATAAATCTTCCTTGACATTATTGTTTTGGTAACAAATCTTAACTCAAAAATTATATATACCTAAAATGCTCTTATGCAACTAATATTTAATTAATTTAATTTTTTTCAAACTAATTTTCTATTCATCTTCTCAACCATAAAATTTGTACTTTCTTCGACCTCTCTATCTTGTACTATTTACTAAAGTCTAAAAAAGTCTAATTTTTCGAACCATTAAAGTATTCAATCCAAAACAAAAAACTTTTAGTCCTATCAATTTCACTGTCCTAATAAATATCGACATCCCTTGAATATTGTCCATCAACCCTTAGACCCAATCGATTTTAAACATCGAGGTTACAACTTCACAAAAGCAAATTCCAAATTTGTTCATTTGCAGAATTGTGTCTTAAGGCAAATTTGAGAAACCTATAGTGATGGGCAAATAATGCCTTAGAGATGATTGAATAACAAGAATGAATTGTTAGACAGGAATGAGAAAGTTTGTTTGGATTTAATTTTAGAGGGTTAGGCAAGTTAAGTAAAGACAAGAAAAAAACGAGTCTACTAAATTTAGAGAGGAGAAGAAAAAGGAAAATAGGATTTCGAAAAATTTGATTTATTAATATGTTAAGGATATATGGTCATTTTCTTTGACTAGGGAAGGTATGTGTAATTTTCGAAACCTCAAGGGTGCTAGGTGGGGAGGTTTCCGAAAGAGAAAATTGTAGTTTTAGTACCAAATGTTAGAGGCATCGACAGTTTCAGTTCCTAAAGTTATGACAAAAACAAATCTACTATCAAATGCTTAAATTTTGTAGCACATTTAGTCCTATTGGTCAGTTTTTCAAAATCTTATCGGATTCGATCACATGAAACCCACACAGCGGTTACAAAAGTTTTCAAAAAGAATTTAAAAGAAAAAAAAATTTTAATTGGCATAATTTGTAATTAAAGGCACACACGTAAATGCATTATCTAGGTTGATTTTTTCAGTTTTATGTGCTTATTTATCATTTATGAGCTCAAATTAGTGCCTTTGATTATAAATTATAGCAATTAAAATTTTTCTTTAATCTAATTCTTCTTGAAATTTTTTTAACCAATATATGAATATCGTGTGACTAGATCCCGATAAGAGTTTTGTAAAACTAGTCAATAAGACTAAATATGCTAAAAAATTAAAAAATTTGGTATTAGATTTGCTCTTGTCCAAACTTTGGAGACTGAAACTACTGATTCTAAATATTGGGTATCAAAATGACAATTTTCTCCTTTTGAAATTATCCCTAAAATGAAATAGGAGTAGGTACAATTTTAAGTAGCATATGTAGATTCAGACAAAGAATTGTACATGGCTAACAACGACTGATAGGATTAGAAAATTATTTACTGAGTCCCACGGGGCTTTTGAGTAAATGGGCAATTCTTGTTACTGTAAGAAGCTGCTTGGTTCGTGATAATCAGAATCGAGAATCAGAATAAATCTTTTATAGGCTGCTTTGTTGGAAAGAATTGGAATCAGGGAATTGGAATATTTATGAAAGTTTTGGAACCCCCAATCCTGACTAAATTGGAGGAAATCGGAATCATTTCTAAAAATTTTAGAACTTTGACTTCTTTTTTATTCTTTAATTATTTTGTTGTGATAAACCATTAGTAGACATTATCATTTGTTTTTTTATTAACAAAATTAGATGATTTAGAATCATAAACCTTCAAAAGTGAATGATTCTGATTTCAATTCCGACAGCCACTCAAGTAAGGATATTAAAATAAAAAATTTCATTCCAATTTCAAAGTAAATGTTTTCGATTCCAAATCCTCTCTGGGAACCAAGCGCCCCCTAACTTTTTCTACATTCGTATAGTGGTCCAATATAGACCGCCAATCTTTCCCAATTCTCGTTCTTAAACTTTGTAAAAAGCAAATGTAAGACATGCTTGTCTTGCAGATTAGATCTTTATCCAATTTTTTGAGTGTCTAACTGTGTTTAATATAAAATTGCATCATGTTCTGTCAAACAAACCACTTTGTGTAGATAATCAGGTTCTTCTTAGATGTAGGTCATTAAGTCAATATAATTTGTTAAGTCTGCGAATTATTCCTCTGAATTTATGGTATTTTCACGATGTCGATCGATCCATGAATAGTAAATAGCTGTTTGAAATTTCCATAAGCAGAATTATCTTTTATTACTTCACCTCATTGTGATCATGGCTCATACGGAAACATGTGTAGTGGTTTGAACCCAGCCATGGTAAGCAATAGGGAGAGATGGCTATTACATTGTTATAGAAGTTTCTCCACCACATCGGTATACTAGTTTAAGCTTTGATTTTAACTGCGAAGAGGACCACAAGAATATGCAGTTACAAGTGACAACTCTTTGATGCTCACAGGAAGCCAAACAGGGAAATTGACCAAGTGAAAATTTATGTTTATTTTTTAGAGAATAATAGGTAAGAGAATGAAAAATTCTTACATGGATTCGTTTATGGTCTCACCTGTAGATAGTGTGGTCTAAAATCGAGCAACATAAGTATTCTTACATCACTTTTTCATCTCAGCATTCATCGCCATACTTATGTGGCACTTTTTTAAATCACAAGGTTAATACGTGAGACCTATGTAAGAACTTGATGCCTTGTCAAATTATAACATATTAACATGAAAATTAGACGTTGATGAGCTCTATAATGCATTTGCTTCCTATCAGTGTTAATGGTTTAGTTTGATACTTCCACTTTCATTGTCAACTACACTTTCGTTTACCACCAATTTTGAAAATTGTTTTGACGTACTACAGATCCAGGGATAGTAGCGGTCTTACTTTTCCAAACTACAAAGTATCACAAAAGAAGGCCAAAAGTTTGGGAATTCAATTCACTCCTTTGGAGGTGAGCCTAAAGGATACCATGAAAAGCTTCAAGGAGAAGAATTTAGTTAGCCTTTAAATCATGGCATCGAATTACCGTAGACAAAATAAAGGTTGTCGATAAATGCCCCTTCACATTTAGCTTCTAATACTGCACTTTATCCTTTGTGCCCATTGATAAATGTATTGTGGAGTACATACATCTTTAGCCATTGAACCAAATAGTCTAGGAAATTGTTCTTACCTTCTCAAACTTTCTCATTCTGCATTTTTCTTTTGCTGATTCCCGAATGGCAGGACCATGCCAATATCTAGTATGCAACAGTGATTTATAAATTTATATTGTGACACTTTTTGTTGATTCAAAATCGTTTTTTTTAAGTAAAAAAATCGTTAGTGGTATGAAGAAACTTAAACAAATGGTGTTGTTTCAAGATGAAATTATTGTGATTAGAAAGTTGATTAAACATGATAAAAATAAATTACTTTGAGAATTGTACTGCCTTTTGCTTTGTCAATCCAACACAAGAAGTTGATAATTGTTGATCTTTGGCTACTTAGTATGAAAACACGTTTGGTGAACATTAACGGGAGAACAGAAAGACGGACACTAAATCACCAACTATAACAACCACCGTGTTGGTACTTCACTTCTATTTTATTTGCCATTTTCTTCTTCTCTTTTGATAATAACGAGAGATTTGGTCTTTTACTACTTGATTAGTGTTATGTTTTATTGCATATTTCGGTTACCTAATCTACCCTCGTCACTGCGACTTAATTCAATGGATTCATTTTTGTTAGATTTTGTCAATTCACTTGACTTTGGAATAGTTTTATTTACTTTAAGTATTGAGGTGTATCTATTTTCTTTAAAAATAGCTTCCGTAGATTCAGTTATGCTGTTAGCTGAAATTGAATCATTGGGTTTGATTACTATAAACCTATAAGCTTTATTATTGTGTGCATATCCTAAGAAAATGCACTCAACACCTCTTTCTCCCAATTTCCTTTTTTAGGTTTTGGGAGCTACGCAATAATCCTATGGCCCTAAACTCTCAAGTAGTTGAGATTAGGCTTCCTTTTATTCTAACGTTCATAAAAGGTGATAGAATTCCATTTCTTAGGAACTCTATTTAATATATGACAACCTCTTGATAAAGCTTCACCCCAAAATTTTTGGTTTAAGCCAGAATTTGACAGAAGTGCATTAACCACTTCTGTTAATACACAATTTTTCTTTTTGATTACACTATTTTGTTGTGATATATAAGGAGAAATAACTTCAAGTATAATCCAAATTGACTCAGAATAAGTAACATCGTAATATTTTCCTTCTCTATTGGACTTTAAGTATTTTACAAATAATTCATGATAAAGTTCTACTTTACTCTTATAGGTTTTGAATTTATGCATGACTTTATTGGTTCAATGTAGCAAATAAACATAACAATATCTAGAAAAATCATCTATGGAAATAACAAGATATTTATTTCCTCCTCAAGATAGTGTATCATGCAAATCACATACATCACTATGAATAAAGTTCAAAACTTTAGAAGATCTTTCAACTTTTGGATGTGGACTTCTTGTTATTTTTGTTAACATACACATGTTACATTTTCCATTATTTTTGTCACAATATGGCAACAGATGAAAGTTTCATCATTTCATGCATCTGTTTATTCTTAACATGACCTAGTCTATTATGCCATAAATAAAAGATGCCTCAATCATATAAGCAGAAAATTCATTTTTATTATAAAAGCTAGTACATTTAATTTGAACATCCCATCACAAAGATAACCTTGCCAACAAAAATACCACTGTTGGACATGATAAAGTTATCGGCCTCAAAAACAAGTCTAAAGCTAAACTTGTTTCACAAAATACCTGACACTAAGTTCTTCCTAATTATAGTAATTTTGATTACAAATGACTCATTTTTTAACTTTTTCTAGAATTAGGATTTTCATCTCCGAATTAGGGTTTTGAGGCCAAATTTATTTGAACAATGCAAAATTTGTGTATACTTTTGTAGATTCATCATACTTAATCTTAATTTAGATCAATTGAGGTCAAGGTGGATCAAAATCAAAGATGGCTCATGGGATTAAGTTAAATGAGCTATTTGGAGAATAATGGAAGAATTAATTGTGCAACTATTTGAGAAACCTAATTCTTCATCAAAATTACATACACTTTTGTAGATTCATCATACTTAATCTTAATTTAGATCAATTGAGGTCAAGGTGGATCAAAATCAAAGGTGATTCATGGGATTAAGTTAAATGAACTATTTGGAGAATAATGGAAGAATTAATTGTGCAAATATTTGAGAAACCTAATTCTTCATCAAAATTACATGAAAATGTGTAGAAAATGTCTGCACACGTGGAAGCCAACTCAGCAAAAGTCAAAAAATCAAGTGGAGCCTAGTTTCAGTGATTCGCGTAACTCGCAGATCAGCATGTTGGACAGGATTTTCTAGGGTTACAACTTGCATCAATTTGCAGTTGGTTTTTGTAGACTTTGCTAGAGAAGACAAGGTTTTTACAGTTGGAGATTCCATTGAACACACAATTGAAGACCTATGTCCATTTGGAATCTTAATGCAAATCTTCATCATTTCAATGCATTAATTGTATTAGCAAATTAGAAAATGACTTGAAGATCATTTGTCTATAAATAGGAGTCATTTCTAAGAGATTTAGCATCCATTAGTTATCATTAGTTAGTATTAGAGTTAGAATAGTTGAAGAGAATTAATAGAATTTTCTAAAAATTCCAATAGAATAGTGAAATTATTCTACTCAACCTCTTGTACTTCAAACTTTGGAAAAGAAATAGAAGTTGAATACTTGTCCATAAGCATTTCTCATCTCTATCTTTTATTTTTCATAGTTGAAGCATAAATTCTTGTATTCTAGATGAGCTTCTTGTTGATTCACTAGTCATGATTCAGTAAAAGTTTCATCTAGAATATAGATGAAGCTCATAAATCTAAAAGCTTGACTTAAATTATCTTAACTTGCTAAGTTTGTTCTTGTTTGTTTACTTGTTCAAGTTTTAATACTTGTTTTTGCATGGCCAACATAAACAAGTCATCTAGTTGTTACTTGTCATTGAAAAAAGCATTTAACAATTGAAAATGAACAAGTAATACTTAAGTTATTCATATGTGAATAATGAATGCTTAAGTGAATCATTACAATTTATATTTTCATATAGATTTCATCATGAGAATAGTTAGAATCTTGTCATTTCATAGTGAGAACTAGTTATGATTCAAATGGAATTAAATTCTAAACAAGGCAAGATAACACTTAGTAAGTCAATCACGCATCTCATGATTCATTATTGGAATCTATATTCTGGAAATCTTGAATATTTGAATTCCTACAAGTTGTTGTTATCATTTACTTATTCTATTGAATTTCATTATTACATTTCATCTTGATTTTCAGTTGTTTAGATAATAAAGTGAGCCACAAAGCCTTAGTATTTGTATGTTATTTTAATCCTTGTGGGATATGATACCTACGTACTCCCTATACTACACTTGACCTGTATTCTTGCGATAAAGTTGGGAGATTAGGTTCAGTATTTGATTTGTGAGTGTTTTGCTTTTATTTTGTATACTAATTTACAGCATGTCAGAAGAGTACATTAGTCAAAGTTACAACATTTGCGGAAGTGAACTTTAATTCTAATTCACAACCTTGTTGACCAAAATTGTAGTAGAATTTCCTATGTAGACAACGATTCCTTCTTCCACTAGTTTCATAGACTTAAAAAACTTCTTCTTGTTGCAAATATGTTGTGTAGCACCGAAATCAATCCACTAAGCAAAATCATCTTCAACCAAGCTACCAAACTACTAGCTCTTTCCTACACTCGTGGTGAAAATCCTAGCACTAGTTCATTTACCCTATGGATTGGCCAAGTGACCCATCTAAGTGCACCACTGCTCTCGTGTGACATGTGAACTAAGTTTTCACTATTCCCTTTTCCATCATGATTACCAAATCTCATTGCATAATAATGACTAGATCTTGATTATTAGTGGCCAATCAATATTGAATCTATTTAATATGAAATAGAGAACAGACAACACAATAAGTAGCATAATAAATCCAATCAATTACAATTCCATTAACCCATTAGTTTTATCTAAACCCTAGGGTTAGGTTTAGTTACCATGGAAATATAAACAATAAAGATCAAATCTTTGTATATAACCATTGCAATAACACAGGAAATAAAAAGCAAAGACGGAGAAAACTTATTCTTATTGTAGAAATGATGCGAAGCGCATTCGTGAACGGCACCAAGGACTCCTCAAAACTAGTTTACCTCGAATCTCATGACTTGGAGATCTCGACCTTCAAGATCTAAACTAGGGGGTGTTGTGAGAAACAAGAAGCCCTAATCTATTTCATTGAGCATTTGTGAAGAATAAGCATGCAAAACTCTAAGCGAAATCGTAGGTTGTTCTTAATTAGCAAAAAATGGGAAAGAAATCTCAATTAAGAGAAATCTTAAAATTTTAATTGATCCATCATAACATATGAAAAAAATAATAAAGAATTCCTTTTTATAGGCTTACAAAAAAATAATCCAAAAATTGCTAAAATACTAACACTAGTTGTAACCTATAACACTTAGACAACTACCATAAAGATTGCAACTTGTAAACAAGGCAAAACACATAATTAAAGACACTACCAAGCATTATGAATATACTCACGGTGGAACCCGTGACGCGGGTACGAGGTTCGACTTCGTTCTCAACTTTCGCTTATCGCAGCTAACCTTCTAATTTTACCTGCGGCGTGGGTTCGTCTGTGGGTTTGATCAAACCCCTCTTTCTAGCTTCTTTGAGGCTTTAAAGTCAACCTCTAAGCTTGGCAATCCTCCCAATAGTGTTTATACTTCAAGCTTGGCTTCCAAATGTCCTCAAACCAACCCTTATTAATGAGTATTCTCCCTCTAATATTTGACTTAAATCTTGAATGCCAACATATGATTGCATGATTGAGGATTTTCCATGCCTTCTTGTCATGATTTAAGCCCTTAGACTCCTTCGCAATACATAGAAAAATACTCCAATTTGGTGAAGCTCGAACAGTAGGCTCGGTGGTTACCATGTACATATCATATTCCCTTTCTTTGAAACGATTTGTCCTTGAATCTTCGCTCAAAGTATGTAAAGAATGGGGCACAATTTCAAGAGGTAATTTAACAATTATTGCTTCATCTTCCCTTGGCTCCTCCAATGGTAGCTCACGATCAACTCCAATATGCTCCTTCTTTGGTGATTCCTCAATATGAATGCTAGGATGCTCCTCCAATGATACCACCAGTTTATCCTCATTAGGCTCTTCCTTTGGTGATTCCTCAAGGCTTGCCTCCTCTAAAGATGGCGTTTCTTCGTCTCCAACATTGCAAGCCTCCCTTTTCTTTTGATCAGCTACAAAGACTTCCATTGAGCTACCATCTTCTCTACGAATTTACGCATCTTCAATTCATCCTCTTTTGATTCAACATCTTGCCTTTGAGACTTTTTATGATTCAACGGTCTCTTCATCCTCTTTGAAGCAATGTCCTCATATCCATAGCCATCAAAGATAGACTTCTTAAAAGAATGACAAGATTGAGAAAACTTTGACAATACCTTTCTCTCTACTTCCTTGAAGCATAGGCAGCATAACCACGATTATTGATGTACTCCTTAGAGGATTTATATGTGATATTGTAATCAAATTGATTCGTTCTTTTGAGCACAACAAATTCCCAAGCCACGTCTAAATCTACAAGGAAATGTTAGTAGCACAAAATAAATAATAAGGGAACTCTCCTTTACCCTCCTTTCTTTCTCTTCTTTCTTGTTTTTCTTCTCTAACAATCAAAAAATTCAAGATAAACAAAGATAGATAAGATTCAGTACGACAAATAGTAATTCTTCTTTTTGGACAATCAAAACAACCCTATTAAACCCTAAACAACCAAAATTCAAATGAAACTGTTGGAATAACAAGATAACATGACCAATTAAGACACAAACAAAAGGCAAAAATCAAGGAAATAAGACACAAAACACTAGAAATAATTTTTGTAGAAAAAATTGCAGAAAACTGCATAAAGTTGTAGAAAAATTGAATAGATGATGCAAGAACAACACAAACACTAAACGGATTGATGGTTTTGGTCAAGACTCGAAGTACTTGATCAAAACCCAACATGTTTAATACAAACAAGAATCAAAAGAAAGGATATATCCAATTTTTCTAAGGAAAAAAACTGATTGGAAACCTGGAAACAAGGAAGCCTAGGTTTTGATACCACTTGATGCGAAACAAATTCATGAATGGCACTAAGGACTCCTTGAAACCATTTCGCTTCGAATCTCACGACTAGGAGATCTCAACTTTCAATATCTAAACTAAGGGGTGTTGTGTGAAACAAGAAACCCTAATCTATTTCATTGAGAATTTGCAAAGAACAAGCATGCAAAACTCTAAGTGATTGTCTTTGTTCGCTACAGAACCACTCCAATAAGACTGTAGGTTGTTCTTAATCAACAAAGAATGGGAAATCTCAATTAAGAGAAAGCTTATAATTTTTATTGATCCATCATAACTATGAAAAAATAATAAAGAATGCCTTTTTATAGGCTTACAAAGAATAAGCTAGAAACTCACTAAAATACTAACACTAGTTGTAACCTATCACACTTAGATAACTACCAAAAAGATTACAACTTTGATACGAGCCCAAGATCAAGATTGAGATTATTGACCCCTCTAACCCTCACAAACTTGAACAATTTTGATACTAACTCAACCCAAGTTTGCATGAATTAGTGAACCAAAATTATCGATAGAATGTGCCACAACCAAGTGCAATTCTTGATTGATAAGCCAAGATTTGAAATCCTTAGGATTGCTCCTAATAACTCAAAGAGAAAGGCTTGAAAGCTAGAAGAGAGAACCTCTCAATTTTTTATGAAAATTCTTCAATAATTGTGTGAATAGTACCCTTAAGTTAGGTATTTATACATGGCCAAAGATCTGAAAATCTAATACATGAAAATGACTAAAAAGTCTGATCTAAGCTCTTCACCACCTTTGACCAAAAGTGATCCATAGGTAGGTCGAACTACGGGTGGTAATGAATAGTAACTCACGGTTCTCTATGTATGTGGATCACTTGATGTTCCCAAAACTTGATCCACGGGTGGATGTCTACGGTTCTCTGTGCAAGTGGATCCCACGTAACTCCTAGAACCTGATCCGCGGGCCAATCCACGAGTGAGGGCTAATGGTGACCCATGGATCGCTGAAAATTTCATTTTTCAATAACTTTTGAAACTTCAAATTGGTCATTCTCTTCCACTTGAATCATACAATACTTTCTAGATATTCCTTGATTTATTTCTTCAAGTGGCATTCAATTTTCAACTTGGGAATGAAACTTCTGAATGAATAATTGAAGTTGCTCTTTAAACCATTTTACCATAGATGGAGTAGCAGGCCCTTTTAGCATCAAGGCTTGATCTTCTTCTCAGACCTCTTCTTTCTTGGATGTTCCCCCAACAAACTTGTAAACAAAGCAAAAACACATAATTAAAGATGCAACCAAGCTTTTTGACTATACTCGTAGCGGAACCCGCAATGCAGGTATGAGGCGCGACTTCGTTCTTAGCTTTCGCTCCTCGGGGCTAACCTTATGATTGTACCCTCAGTGTGGGTTCGATCAAACCCTTTTTTCCAGCTTTTTTGAGGCTTTAAAGTCAACCTCCAAGCTTAGCAATCCTCCCAACAATTCAGTTTGGCTTTAAGATGTCCTCAAACCTGCCTTCATTCATGAGTATTCTCCCTCTAATCCTTGACTTAAATCTTGAACGCCAACATATGATTGCATGATCGAGGATATTTTATGCCTTCTTGTCGTGATTTAAGCCCTTAGACTCCTTTGCAATGAATAGAAAGAAACTCCAATTTGGTGAAGCTCAAACAGTTAGCAAGGGGGCTACTACGTACATGTCAAGAAAAATACAGATTCTAAACTCCACTTCAAGAACCTTGAATGAATACAATGGGTCTCTCAAGTGTCTTTTTTCACCTACGGTGTTCTATTCTAAAACCTATGATACCTATCTACCAAAAGCTCCTTAAATAACCTTAGATAACCCTTATTTATAGTCTTGTGCTATTACAAAGAGTGTATCATCATTAGCTTGAAATTCGCCCAAAAAACTGTTCACAACCAAGACTGGGGCCGACACCAGGGAGATGACCAACACTGGACATGCCTTCTGTTTTTCTCCATTTTTCACGATTTGCACTCAATCCTGCAAAACACATAAAATATGCAATTAAGGCTGTATTTATTCTCAATAAACTCAACTAAGCTAGAAAACAAGTATTTAAGATACAATTTTAGGCCTCAAAATATGGACTAAATGTGGTTCATCAAATTCCATTGCACTTATTTTGTGCTTGTCCTCAAGTACTAGAACAAAAATTCTATATCTATAATGACTAAAATTAGTGACTCTCTTTGCTAGCCAGTGTATTTGCTGCATCAAGCAACAACAACACACTTCATCAATTTTCCTAATGTTAGGTGGTGGGTGTCAACCAACCAAAAAGTATTTTATTATTTACCTACTCTTCAAAGTTAATGTGTATAGTAGCGAGTAGGGTCGTCTCCTCAGGGAAAACTGGTGGAATTATTACTTTCAAGTAAAATGTAGTAAATATTGGGGAGAGGATTTCTACCAAATCGCAATTAAATGTAAAGACAATTATGCAATAATTAAAATAGAATTAAAGTATTAAAATAAATGAATAACAAGCTCTGGTTACGGAAACAATCTCAACAGCTGTTCACTCAATTGATCATCGACACATAGGATAACTCATGTATTTATGAATAAATTGGTTATAGTAGTTCAGTAACTATTGTACCACCAATCCTTCCTTAATTACTGATGTTCACCATGCGACACTACGGGTTCTTTAGGCAAGTATACCTATCATTCCTGGTAGTATAGGATAAATGAGTACCAGATATCGTTCCCACGAGGACTATATGAATACTAGTACTAACACTTTCCCTATTATCTAACCCACAAAGTCGAAAGATTGAGCTAAATGAATTAAAATAAACTAACTACTTAGACCTATCTAGCAAACAAGAACAGTCGAACAGAGAAAATAGCAATGATCAAATGTAGGAACTAGATGTGGAATTCCCCTAATTCTTTCCTTATTATGTTTCAATTCCAGATTAATGAATGAATGAATTCAAGTATTCAGACCCTAGAATCCTATGTTAGGTCATGATCTCTCTCAAGTATCATACCCCTTATCTCTCTAGTTGATTAATGAGAATCTCTTCTACCATCAAAACCCCAAAGAGATGAAGTTACAAAGTCAGAGATTCTATTGTGTGGGTTAGGTAGTGAATCTACCCGGGAAGACTTATGTGGTTCTATCTCTAGCAACCCATGCAAGTCTCATTATTTGTGAAAAGATCTATTCAATTAGGTTATTTCTCAATAAACCTAAGTGAAATCAGTGATTAAATCAAAGGTCACGCACAACACCCAATTCAATCAAGCAGTGAATTCACAAATAAATCCAAACAAAAAGAATTCCATTCATTAATCAAAGAAAAAGATCCATAATAAGTGAAATAGGGTTCAACCCATCTAGTTCCTAATCTATTTAGTTCATAACTACAGAGAAAATATCAATAAACAACAAAGTGAAAACAGGAGAACTCATTCTCATGAAGCCACCAATTCTTCGCTTGTGTTGCTGCAGAAATTATCCCGTAGTTACAACTCTGCTTTTCTCGTCGTTCTTGCCTCTTCTCTCTATCTCATATGTTCTCTCCTCCCTTCGTTGCCTTAGAGAAGACCCCTCTTCTGCTTTTTAATGTTCTCTTTTGGTCTTCCCATTCACGCCGACTCTACTGCTGAAAAATTGCAAAATCCTATAAGTGAGCCGCCCCCACGTCTATCCCAGCCGCGCCCACAGCTGGACTGAGCCGCAGGTGGAAATGGCGAGCCATGGCTGCGTCTGGACCCGCGGCTGATGAGCCGCGGGTGAGCTCTTGAGCGAGTCGCGGGCGCGGCTCAGCTCGCGGCTGAGGCTTCCAACCTTCTGATCTCAGGCCGCGGCTTAGTCCGCGGCGCGGATAAGAGCAGCGGCCGAGGTTAGAAACATTTTCTTTTGCATCCAATTGTGCCTCCAACTGTGGTCCAGCAGCTCTAATGCCTTTGTAGCTCAAAACCCTTGGACTTTGTTCCATATTTTGGCATGTTTTACTGTGTTAATCGTCCTCCATCATCGAATCAACTATCCAAACTCCGTCTTTGCAACTTCAATTGATTGAATTCGATGACGAGACTATCAAAAACCTAAAAAAAATAGCACGAAAACATATGTAGATCACAAATTTACTCAAATTGACATAAAAAATAAAAAATAAGAAGAAATGGCTAAGAACTAGAGGAAAAACTCATAAGAAATCCTAAAAACCTAATCTAAAAACCTACTAAAAACTAGTATACTTTAAGCACTTATCAAATTTCCCCACACTTAAGCCATTGCTTGTCCTCAAGCAATGAATCATATAAAACTCAAACATTGACTTAACCAAAATGAAAGCAAAACATACACCTCTAAGAATAACTTCTCAACAACTATGGAACACAATTATGTAATCATCCATCTTATTCTAAATACTCATCATATTAAACAAAGAAGAAAGAATTATACATCAATTGAACAAGTTTAGTTCCATTTCTCTACTTTATTCGAAATTCATAAGTAAGTAGATCCTATAGCAAACAAGTACAACTATATGCCCATGAACCAATCATAATTCACAACTAGGGACTTTTCTTCTTAAGCTTAGCCTTTACTTAGAACATAAAGTTGCCTTTTTACGGGAAGATCGACATTGGTCAGATGAAGATCCCCGGTTACTCAGGCACTTCATCTGTCTAAGCTGCTATGCATACTCATAATTCTAGCACCTTTTTACGCGAAAGTCGACATTGACCATATGAAGACTCCCGGTTACTCAGTACTAAAACTAGTGGAGTAGAACTTAAGCTTAATTACTCTTTTTTTTATTTTCTTTTTTTCTTCTTTTTTTTTCTCTTTTTTTTTCAAATAACTTTTTTTCAACTCATTTAGTCCCTTTTTCCTAACATATTACCAATCATAGGCATAAGCTGTACCAAAGAGCTAATTCACTACTTAACTCATGATGAAAAACAAATAAAGCAGAAAAACTTCACTAAATTCACAAAAAAAAAATTCTGCATAATTCAATCTACTTTATCTAATATACTTTTTCAAAATAAACTTCAAAATCACACAATCACATCACCCTAGTTAATTAAGAAGACAATCCTAAAAATGTGCATAATCACTCTATTTGGGCAGAGAAAATTGAAAAACTAACAAATTGGATATAGTAATACTTCACAACTCAAATAAGTTGGACACTTATTTTGAAAAAAAAAATTGACAGAGTTTCCCCTAAAATAAGGCCAACCCCCTGTTAACACAAAGAATCCAGCCAAGACAACAGCCAAACAAATTTTTTTTCAAAATATCATTCAACAAGCAACAGTTACTACGAAGTATTCTCACCCCCCCCCCCCACACTTAAACCACACATTGTCCCCAATGTGTGACAAAGTAAAGAAATGAGAAGATAAACAACTAAAGATGGAACTAATACTCCCCTATTCCGTAGTAGTTGCTGTCTATGGTCCAGTTACAGGTAAGAGATCCAGAATCGAACTCAACTGCAGCCACATCATAAGGAAAATAACTACATTATCCAATTCGTTAGATAAAGGCCAAAGCGACTTAAAAATCCTAAAAAGTAAAAATAATAAGTACAGACCCAGAAAGAAAGAAATAAAGGAAAATAAAGAAAATGACATAAAGCAGTGAAAAAGGTCGACACGTCTGCCATCTATAAGGCAGGCTCTCCATCCCCCTCCTATGTCACCACTAGTAGCCGAAGATGGACGTGCTGATCGAATCTCCTCTCGTAGTGCTCTCACGTCCCCACTCAGGTGCTCTATCTGGACGAACTGCTCTCTACCTCGTGCCTCTATCTGGTCCATTCGCTCCATCACCCTAGTCTCCATGCAACATATCTTATGAAGGATCCGATCCCATGATGATCTAGACCTGGAGGATCTCGTAGAGGTACGAGGTGGTGGCAAGTCAGATACCGATGGCCTAGCAGAAGTGGATGGTCTAGCTGAAATAGACGGCCATAGCAGAGGGCTCCTCATCACCCTCCCCGTCATCTCCCTCATAATCACTATGATTAGCATCAAAGTCTCTGTCATCCTCCTCAGCTCTAGGATGCCCCCTAATCGCATCAACCACTGTCGCATCCATCTGTATTGAAAGAAGCATCCTAGGTGTGATCCAATCATTGACTGACAATCCAATTGATTCGTCATCAGATAGCTCAACTCCCGCAGCCCGGAACAACAATGTGAGGAGGCGAGGAAAGCCAAAACATACCTCTCCTCTCTGGGAGCGTGCCACTATGCCGAAGTAACTGATGATGATGCTAGGTAGTGAGATATGTCCGTCCGGAGGCCCATGAAATATGGTATCTAAAAAATACATATCGCTCCGCCGAAACCTCATTCTTCCCACTCTTTCTTGGAATGACATTCGTGCCAAAGAAGAATAGGAGGATATGCTGGAGTGGAGTAAATTTATGTGCGTATATAACACGCTTCCCTGTCTCCCGGGATGTCTCCCAATCCACTCCAAACCTGTCTTTAGCATCGTTGAACTTCCATGATGCCGGACATACGAAATATTTCCTAAACTCCACATCTGGTCCATCGTTCTGGCATCCTAATGTATCAGAAATCATCCTTCGAGAGACTACCATATGCCTTCCCCACACGTATGATTCAATAAAATTCCCACTGAATTGGTCCCTATTGACCACATTGGCATAGAACTCCCTAACCAATTCAGGGTAGATAATCTCTGGCAGTGTAAGGAGTGGAGCCCATCCAAGCCTTTGCAAGTATTCAGCTAGAGGGAAATAGGCCTCCACCTCTGGTGCTAAATTTCTCTCTTTTATCAGTGTTTTCTTCTTACTCGTCTCATACCATACCTGATTATCTCTCGAAGTAAAGCGTGTCCTTCTCTTCTTTGCACCTGCAGATGCCGCTCCTCGAGTTCGTGCCATTGTACCTACACTTAAAGAAAATAAAATATTTAAAACAAGGCACAAAGAAAGACATTTCTCCTTATGATAATCAAACCACAAAGCGAAATCTACACATGCAAATGAAACTATAAATTACTTCCACACATAATCTCCATACCATTATGAATACTAGTGAACCAATCAAAGAAGTACCTAAATATGCATATAAGTTGTTATTCAAGCAATGAAAAGTACAAATTGCCAATTACCGAGTGAATGAAGCACAAAAATGTATCACCAAATTCACTCAAAGTTAGCAATTATAAACCAACTAGCAACTTAATATGCACTAATAAACGCTAAAGTAGCTCACTAATATACCATAGCGAAACAAAATATTATTCACATCTTAAGCCACTTAACATAATCCACATGCACTACCACACCCACATTCGACATATGAAGATCATCATTAGGCTAGAAACACGAAATAATGATATGAAAATAAACTCTACAATCATTTATGTCCAAAAATTTCTTTATAGCTAGATTTGGAATTGTAAGTCATCCCTTATAATAAAGAAGTCATCACCTCCAAACTTAACTAATTTTCTGCAAGAGTAGAGCTTATAACACATCATAAACATTTTAAAATCACAATGTACACTTGTGCAACCCAATAAATGTCAAATAATAAACGCTAGACATTTAATCCTCAAAAATTCAAAATTAGGAATTTAACTAATCAATGTAGCAATTGTATGCATAAAACTCCTAATTCAACCTTCAAATCATGTCATAGGGTCAAACAACATAGAGTAAACTCATACATTTTCATGGATTGCACCAATTATCTTAAAAATCCAAGAACTAAATTAAGCACAATTAAAAATTCCATAGGTACAAATAGACCATAAATCACCAAACCCATGGCACAATCATACTTAAGCAACTCCAAGAACACAAATTAAGTTCATAATCTTAACAAAATTTCACTACATTGCTATATAATTCATGAACTAAAATCCAACATAATTAAGTAAAATAACCATAAAATGTGAAAATCTTACCACAAAAGTATGCAATAAGTGAATGACTAGTGTATTGAGAAGCCAAATGATGTCCAAAAATCAACCCGAAATTCGCCAAACACAAACACCCAATTTGAATCACAAAATTCGGATGGAGGCAAAACCCACCAAAAGATGAAGTTCTAATCCACCAAATTTGGGTATTTTACTCTAAATGAGGTAGCAAGTGGGTGGGTGAAGTGTATTTGGTATGGAATTAAGGTAGAATGAAGGATTAAAGTGAGGGGATGCAAGGGTTTGGGAGAAAGAACAAAAATTCTAGGTGAAAGAATGCAGGAACACCCACTGACGCGATTGGTTTAATCGCGTCAGGGGCCGAACAGCAAGCTCGAGCCGTGGCTAAGCTGATCGCGGCTCAGCTCGCGGCAACTGTCTATAGCCGCGGCTAAATTGACCGCGGCTCGTAGCCGCGGCTCTTGACAGAAACCCTTTTTTTTTTTTTAAACCAAATAAAAAGATTACTCCTAACGCTTGCAGGCATTTCAAAACATAGCAGAAAGAAAAATTTTGACATGAAAATCATGTAACAAAAACAATAAAAAGTAAAGAAAAAAAAATGAAAACTCCCTCATTGCTGATGTAGACTTCTAGAGCAGTGATTGCGAATTCCATCTTCTTTCTTTAGATCTGCATAACACACATGAAACACACTAATTAAAATATTTCTACTAAACTTAAAAGCAACCAAAAGTAACAAAGTACTAAAATAAAGGTTGGGTTGCCTCCAAACAAGCGCTAATTTTAGCGTCATTAGCTCGACGTCCTTAATGCACTTATCAAAGCTCAACACTATCGCCTAAAGGATTGAGGGCTCCTTTAGGACTACAGTCTCCAACCATCTTGGTTTTGGGAATCCACTTCATTAATCCCTGCTTTATCGCTTTAATCACCTCGCTTGATCTTGGTCAAGACTTCTTTTTCTTCTTTCGACGCCTTGGGATTTTTCTCTGCCCTCCTTTGAACTCTATTTCTGACTTCTCTTCTTTCCCAGACACTTTTAAATCTTCATTCGCATATCCATTCTCATCAGAGCCTGCATCATGAGAGGGAACACCAAGAGGACTACACTCTTCTTGGATCTTGGTATGAGTTGCCTCCACAACATAAATATCATTAGTAAAAGATGAATTCATAAAATTAGAGTGCAAATTAAACTCAAATTCTTCTTCTCCTACTTTAAACCTGAGCTTACCCCCTTTTACACTTATTATGCCTCCAGCAGTGGCTAAAAAGGGTCGACCTAAAATCAGAGGCACATTAGTGTCCTCACTCATATCAAGCACTACGAAATCCACAAGGATAATAAACTTGTCAATTTTGACCAATACATTTTCAATAATTCCCTGAGGATGTCTAACCGACCTATTTGCCAACTGTAGGGTCATGGTAGATTTCTTTAAAGTGGTAAGCCCTAACGTCTTAACTACTGACAATGACATCAAGGAGACACTAGCACCTAGGTCACATAAAGTATTAGGAAAAGTGAAACTACCTATGGTGCAAAGAACAGTGAAACTCCCTGGGTCCTTCAACTTGGGTGGCAAATCATTTTGAATGCAAGCACTACACTCCTCAGATAGTGCTACTTTCTTGACATCATCAATCGTCCTCTTACGTGTAAGGATTTCCTTTAAAAATCTTGCATAAGATGGTACCTGCAGGATAGCATCAATAAATGGAATGTTAATATGCAATGATTTTAAAATTGTGATAAACTTAGAGAACTCAGAATCAGAAATAGCCCCTTTTAGCCTTTGTGGGTAGGGCACGGTTGGAGTGTAGGTGTCTAATTGTTTCTTCATTTGTTGCGGGATTTCTTTGTATCTTGACACCTCTTCTCTTTCCGTTTGATTTCTTGCAACACCATTTTCTGTAGAAGTTGGTTCATCAACCTTCTCAAGTGTTGTCTTCTTGTAACTAGAGGGGAGCTCCTTCCCACTCCTCAATAAGATGGCATTTGCGTGCTCTCTCGGGTTTAGCTTGGTGTTAGTAGGTAATCCTCCTTGTGGTTTTTCTGAGACGATCTTCGCAATTTGCCCAATCTGCATCTCCAGATTATGAATAGATGCCTGCTAGTTCCTTAGAGTCTGTTCCACATTTTGCATGCGAGCCTCTAAACTATTTATGTATTTCGTCATAGTTTCTTCCAAGCTCGTCTTGCTCTCTTGCTGAGGAGGTTGCTGTTGATACCCAGGTGGAGGATTTTGCCCTTGGTTTCTCCATGAAAAATTCGGATGGTTCCTCCACCCCGGATTATATGTGTTGCTGTAGGAATTCTGTTAGGGACGAGATGCGTTTCCCATATAGGATACTTGTGCCCCAACTTGGCACTCGTTGGTTCCATGGCCTCCCCCACATATTTCGCATTGCATAAGTTGATTCTTTTGTTGTGCACTAGATAGTCTATCCATTTTTTTGCTCAAGGCTTCCACTTGGATTGCTAGTGCAGTGATTGCATCAACATCATACACTCTAGCTGCTTTACTTGGCCTTGAACGAGTAGAATTCCACTGATAATTATTCATGGCCATCTCTTCAATTAATTCTTGGGCAGCTTCAGGTGTCTTGCTATTTAATGTCCCTCCAACTGCGGCATCTATCATCTGTCGGGTTGCTGGGTTGAGTCCATTGTAAAAAGTTTGCACTTGTAACCAAGTAGATAGACCATGATGTGGACACCTTCTCAATAAATCTTTAAACCTTTCCCACGTGTCGTACAAGGTCTCAGACTCCATTTGAAAGTACGAGGAAATATCGTTCCTCATCTTTGCAATCTTGGCGAGTGGGAAATATTTGGACAAAAACTTTTCTGCCATCTGGTCCCACGTCGTGATAGATCCCCTTGGTAGTGAAGTCAGCCATTGCTTTGCTTTGCCCCTCAATGAAAAGGAAAATAAACGAAGTCGGATGGTATCGTCCGTCACCCCATTGATCTTGAAAGTATCAGTGCCAGTTAGTGACGGTCTGGCATAGTCTGACATAGTCAATTGCCTCTCTTCTGCCATCTCAATTTCTTCCACTTGTCCAGATGAAAACTCCATTTCTAATTCCTCTGCCCTCTGCTTCAATCTTTCTCTAAGTGCACGAAGGGCCGTTCTTTCAATCTCAGGATCTTCTCAGAATAGTTCTGATGCGCTGCTTCTAGTCATGCACCGTCGATCCCTACAATGAAAACAAACAAAATATACAAGTAAAAGTGTAACAATGACAGAATAATAATATGAAAATAGAGGTAAAAATAAAATAGACTAAAAACTAATAAAAATAGTAATAACACAAGCTAATAAAAATGGCTAGATTAATAAAAATTATGCGTTCCTAATATCTAAGTCCCCGGCAACGGCGCCAAAAACTTGATGTTCACCACACTACACTACGGGTTCTTTAGGCAAGTATACTTATCGTTCTGGTAGTATAGGATAAATGAGTACCAGATATCGTTCCCACGAGGACTATATGAATACTAGTACTAACACTTTCCCTATTATCTAACCCACAAAGTCGAGAGATTGAGCTAAATGAATTAAAATAAACTAACTACTTAGACCTATCTAGCAAACAAGAACAGTCGAATAGAGAAAATAGCAATGATCAAAGGTAGGAACTAAATGTGGAATTCCCCTAATTCTTTTCTTATTATGTTCAATTCCAGATTAATGAATGAATGAGTTCAAGTATTCAGACCCTAGAATCCTATGTTAGGTCATGATCTCTCTCAAGTGTCATTAATGAGAATCTCTTCTACCATCAAAACCCCAAAGAGATGAAGTTACAAAGTAGAGATTCTATTGTGTGGGCTAGGCGTGAATCTACCCGGGAAGACTTATGTGGTTCAATCTCTAATAACCCATGCAAGTCTTATTATTTGTGAAAAGATCTATTCAATTAGGTTATTTCTCAATAAACCTAAGTGAAATCAGTGATTAAATCAAAGGTCACGCGTAACACCCAATTCAATCAAGCAGTGAATTCATAAATAAATCCAAACAAAAAGAATTCCATTCATTAGTCAAAGCAAAAGATCCATAATAAGTGAAATAGGGTTCAACCCATTTAGTTCCTAATCTATTTAGTTCATAACTACAGAGAAAATATCAATAAACAACAAAGTGAAAACAGGAGAACTCATTCTCATGAAGCCACCAATTCTTTGATTGTGTTGCTGCAGAAATTATCCCGTAGTTACAACTTTGCTTTTCTCGTCGTTCTTGCCTCTTCTCTCCATCTCATATGTTCTCTCCATCTCATATGTTCTCTCCTCCCTTCGTTGCCCTAGAGAAGACCCCTCTTCTGCTTTTTAATGTTCTCCTTTGATCTTCCCGTTCACACCAACTCTACTGCTGAAAAATCGCAAAATCCTGTAAGTGAGCCGCCCCACGTCTATCCCAGCCGCGCCCACGGTTGGACTGAGCCGCGGGTGAAAATGGCGAGCCGTGGCCGCGTCTGGACCCATGGCTGATGAGCTGCGGGTAGCTTCAAGTGAGCCACCGGCGCGGCTCAGCCCGCGGCTGAGATTCCAAACATTCTGATCTCAGCCGCGGCTTAGTCTGCGGCGCGGATATGTGCGCGGCCGAGGTCAGAAACATTTCTTTTGCATCCAATTGTGCCTCCAACTGTGGTCCAGTAGCTCTAATGAATTTGTAGCTCAAAACCCTTGGACTTTGTTCCATATTTTGGCATGTTTTACTCTGTTAATCGTCCTCCATCATCGAATCAACTATCCAAACTCCGTCTTTGCAACTTCAATTGATTGAATTCGATGACGAAACTATCAAAAACCTAAAAAATAGCACGAAAACATATGTAGATCACAAATTTACTCAAATTGACATAAAAAATCAAAAATGAGAAGAAATGGCTAAGAACTAGAGGAAAAACTCATAAGAAATCCTAAAAACCTAATCTAAAAACCTACTAAAAACTAGTATACTTTAGCACTTATCAATTACCCAGTAGTTAAGAGACGTTTTTAGACTACTTTGCTTGCTAAATAGATAATCCTAGAGACACTCATAGGATTTAATCTAATTGCAGCCTTAAGAACTAGAAAGACCCAATTTTAGTTAATAAAGACACATGCGGTGTCATTTAAACTAGATTAGTTATTTCCATGACATAAATTAGACTACTTGTGAGAATATGAAATTGTGTCATTCGCCACTAATATCAAAACATCCAAGTACATATGGACCAGATGTCTCAATTAGCAATAAATCATTCAGACAATTGAATAACTGGCCATATTTATTCAATTAAATCAAAATTATCATAATCAATAGAGAAATAGAAAATAACTAAATACCCATGAACACATGAATTGTAATTTAAACAAACATTGAAAGATCTCACAATTGATATGAAATCGTGCTTCGATTATTCCGCAACTACAAAGAAGTTTAGCAATGATCCATGACAAAAATGTAGCCAAAAGCACCCATGAAAGTTAGGCTTACAAGTCTTGAAAGAAAAAAGAGAAGAAAGAACTAAACTCTAAAACTTTTTTCACTAAAAACTAGACAATCCTTCTAAAAACTAAACTAAAGATAAATTATTGAATATGGTCTTTTGGTTGCTTCCCCTGCAATCCAAGGAAGTCATGGCACCTTTTCCTCTGTCTTTTTCGTCTACTTTTCTTTCTAAACCTCACGCCACATTTGGTGGATAGGAAAGATTCCTTTCCTTCTCTAAATCTAATTCCATTCAATTACCAAATAAGCATAGAAACGAATTTACTGCTAAAAGAGTTTTCTAAAATTAGGAAACTACTTTAGTTTCCAATTGTCAATCAACGATACATCAAATTCATCAAAATCTAGATTTCCAACTGGATTTGGCGTTGGTGCGTTTTATAGCAACAAGTCTTATGAAAATTTCCTTTAAAAGATCACGTTTCTCATTTGAATCCTATAAGCAATATAAAAACCAATAATAATAAAATCCAGCATTTAGCATAATATTTGGCTATAATTGAGATCAAATATTAACAAATAATATGCACAATTAATACACTATCATTAGGTAACTTAATTAAGTATATAAAATAGCAAATCACAAAATTCCAACAATTTGACCAACTCTTAATTAAAGACTTGAACATGAGGATCTGTAGGTCATAACAATGTAGATATCAAATTTTGACACGCTATTTATATTTTCTGATATTTGGGAGTACTTTTTATTTTTTGAGGTCAATTGCATCTTTCGTGCAAACTATACTAAATTAGGCCAGTAGGGGGTGCAAAATAGTGATTTCAATTTGTAAATATCTTTTTCACCTATTTTTAATTTCTTAATTCATTGTCATAATTTTGGTGATTTTTAGAAATCACTTAGTTTTTAATTAGGACTTTTGTTAATTGCACGTCTTCCAACATGCCTTTGTTATTAAAATTTTCGTGTAAAAATATTCATACATTTTACACATTTATACATTTTTTGTAAAAAAATTGCTAAGAAAATTGGCCAAACAGAAAAGGTTTGAAAAGCTTGATAATCAAGCTCGTTCTTTTGAGATGTAAATAGAATGGTTTTTATTTTATTTTGGAGTTTTATTATTTTCCTAATGCTTGGGCTTTAAGTTTGAGAAGTTTCTAGAATTTTTATTTTCTTTGGTATATAACATGCACAACCCCAGGGTAGCAGACAGTAACCACTTTCACACACACACACACACACACACACACACACACACACATCTATCTCACTATCACATAGACAAGCCATCACGCACTCACACACTGCGCATGCACTCATTCACACCGCCCTACCTTTCTCACCATCTCGTACACATCTACTAGCAATTCCAGCAGACACCTCCAAGATCTATAACCACCACTACCTCCTCCATCTCCTTCTTATTTACCAACCTTGACCAGCAAATCACTTCTATCAGAACACTCTCTCGAGCTATCCACCATCAACTACCAGCAACTTCAGTTCAAGTTTCCATCATTGCCACCAAATCCTACAATCAAAACAACCACTAGCCATAATCAAACAACTAGCAAACTTCACCACCATCCTTTCCCTTCACCACCAACAGCCCAAACAATAAACCCTTCCATTGCCACTATCATCGAAAAAGTAGGCCCACAACTGCACAAATTAGCCATCACCATGATCTTGACCTCTAATAATGCCCAACTCCCACTATTACCACCACTTCATCTCCACCATGCACCAGCACCAAACAACCACCAGCCCCACGGTCACCAAACCCCTAAAAATAGCCACTATCAGTTAGCAACCCAAATAATCATTGCCATCGCCCACTGCTACAACACGTGCTGCCTCCACCAGCCACTCCCACAACCACTTGATAGCCCACTATCATATTAAACCGATCACAATTCAAGCCACCCAAACTACCCCCAGCCACCATTGCCGCAAGGCTAAGCTCAATCTCTATTGCATTGCTCAATCGCGGCCAACCACCACTAATGTCACAACCAGGGCTACAAGAGAACCTTACCTATTGCAGTCAAAATAGGTGACATTCTCGAGGTTTCCTTCTAATTGCTTTAGATGTCATTCAATTTCTCCTAAAAGTTTGATAGATCTACTTATGGATTGAAGTGATTTGAGGGTGTGATAAGTGGATTTGGAGTGAGCTTAAAGAATAAAATTGGGGATTTATTTTTCTTGGAGAGACTGATTAGGTGGGGGAGGGGAATTTGTTCTGATTTTGACTGTTTTATTAATTTCTTTTGTGCTTAATTGATTTATGGATTATTAAAAAAAAAAAGAAAATGACATTAGCTCTCCTCAAAAAAGTTCAGCCACTCCGTCCTTTCTTTTGCATTAGATGAAGTTTCCTTTAGATCCATAACTTACAACTCATATTTTTTCTATGTCAAAATAGTCCCTTGACTTTTAACCTAAAATTACTTGCATTTACCTCCTAAAAACACACAACAATAGTAGTCAAAAAACAAACAAACAAGTGAGTCTCAAAATAATTCTTGCGTTCAAGTGATGTCTCAAAGTCTTATCCATAATCAAACTGATCAAGTAAAACTCAAAATCATTAACTTCCATCAACAAGAACGTTTATCATATTTCCAGCAATATGATGCCAAATTCTCCAATAATGACAGAAACTTCCTGAGTATTATTATAATAAAAGATCCAAATTACTAACATTTGAGCTTCCGTGGCATTCTAGTGTCTAGCTTCTTTGTATTGAAAAGTCTTGCAAATCTCTGTCAAGGTCAGGTAGGCTTTTGAGGTAGTTTCGTAGTCTGAGAAAAGTAAGGTAAAAAAGTTAAAGCAAAAAATTCGAATCATATTTTTCTTAAATGTTCAAAGACACAACCCAATAAAAATAATAAGCAATATAATTGATATAGTACCCCAATGAAAGAAACTAAATATACCATTAAATCTAAAGAGAATTCCTCCAACAAAATCCTCAACATTCGTACATAATATAAGCATCATTCTGTCCATATTTTGAAAATTCTAAAATGCACAATAGTTACGAGTAATAATATTTGTTTTTCCAAGACAAAAAATCTTACTGATCCATAAGGAAGAATTGATAACAAAATTTGAGGAAGAACCTATGTTCTATCTCCATTTTGACAAGTAGGCTACTGTGCCCAATGCCATCACGTTTACCACACTTCCTTACTATTTCTACAAGCTCGAATGATCAAGGCTACTGTGCCCAATGCCATCACGTTTACCACACTTCCTTACTATTTCTACAAGCTCGAATGATGAAGGATCACGTCTTGTTGAGTTTTCGTTCTTTCTCTTTTTTGACCTCGTTGGATGCCCTTTATGAGATGACACTTTAGGTTCTTGAACCAAAGATGAGGGGGCTTTTGTGCATCTTCTTGCTGATTGAGAGGCATTAACTGATATTTTTCAAAGAATTCTTGAAGAAGAGATTTTATTTGATATCTTCATTTTTTATGTTTTTGTCAACTCTATCCTCCATTGTAAATATATTTCAGCAAGATCCAATACTCTATCTACCTTTTCTCTCATCAAATATGCACAAGGTATACCCATGAAACTTTTGAAATGACATTTACACTCAAAAAGTGGTCCTTCAATTGTTGCAATCCCATATTCTCTAAAAAGTTCCCCTAAAGCGTTGAAACATAGGAACAAGGAATTTATGTTTTATATGAAGCTTTTCACTTTCAAGTTTTGCTTTGATCTCTTGATATTGATGTCCTAGCAAGTTCAATTTTTCGTTTTACCTCTTAGAAGTCACCAATTGAAACTTGAATAAACTTTTTCAGCATTGAATGTGCATCTTCTGCCTTTGAGGTTACATGATTTTCATAGTGCAAATGCTTGTTGGTCCATGCATGTACAAATTTCTCCTTCAATGAGAGCCATGTCTTCTTGAGAATAAGAACTAATGTTAGTTGTTGATATTCAGCTTCAAGAAATTTCCAAGCATCTTCATATGAGGACTCATTTGGTGACTTTACCAAAGTTTTCCAATATTAATAAAAATGTTTCCCAAGCATCATTTTTCTCAAAATATTTCTTGCACTTGAGCAAAATATTCTTTTCTATGTGCCACACATAGAAGATGAGTTGTACTTGGGAAAACAACTTCAATGGCATTTATTAGTGCTAAATCTCTATGAGTAATAATTATAGTAGGATAATTTCCAGCACCAAACAATTTACTAAATCTTTCCAAAGTCCAAATAAAGTCAACTTCCTTCTCATTTTGCACAGGTGCAAAGCAAGAGTAGAGTGAGGTATTGAAACTTGATATGCCAATTATATCCAACAAGGGAAACTTGTATCTGTTTATCTTGTTCATACAATCCATCACAAAAACATTTTGATAGTTCTTTGTCAACATAACACAGTAAGGAAGCGCAAAGAACAAATGAGTCAAACAAGCGGTAGTGTCATGCTGAATATCATAAAGAAAGCCTCCTTTACCAATTTCATCAAACAATGCTTGAATAATTGTCCAGGCCTTTCAAGCTATCCCTTCTAAGTTTAGCCTTTGTGTTGAATACGATTTTCGAAATCCCTTGAAGATTGGGATTGCTTTGCCAAAAAGATATCAAAATTTGTTGTGGAGGAATACCAGCGTTTGACATTTTCTTAATCTCAATTATCTCTTACTCACTAAAGCAAATGGCCAGACATATCTGAAGAAGGCTCATGATTATGCTCTAAATTTTTAAGCTTCATTTTCCAAGATCTATCTAGTTTCCTCCTACCTCATAATTGAAATGGATAATTAATCAAGCGAGTGGAGGCAGCCACTCTTTTCATTTGTTCCATGGAACTCTTGAAACCTTGGTACTTTCCTCCTCTATCACAAGCAATAATAACATAACTGTTTGTCTTGGATTTTTTGAAAGTTGTAGCATATCCTTGCTTTAAAGTGATTTCTCAAACACTTTTTAGGAGCTCTTCACTATTTGAAAAATTCTATCGGGCAACGTAATCAGCATATTAATTTCAACTTCATTTATTTTCTTTCCTTCATCTCCCATCATTTTTACTTAAGAAATAGATCCAATATTTCCTCGTGAGATAGAGCCAATATTTTCTCCATTGTTTGCCTCATCTATAGTTATGATAATATCTTATATAAGTATGAAAATATCAGTAAATTATATTCAACCAACAGAGTAAAAGCTTGACTGATTTCAACCAATCACAAGCTATTTGAGTAATACAACTTGTTTAATACTTAATTGGCTATCAAATAAATCCAACTTTAGCAAGAAATTAATATTAGATATTTATTTTTTCTTTTTCAAAAACAAACAACAATTAACAAATTCAAAAGCATGGTCTAAAGCACTATGTACCCCTTTTTCAGAAAAAGACAACAACTAACATTTCTCTAATCTTTCTCAATTTATTTTTCATGTCCCAAGTACCCTTTTTTTCTTGTTGAAAAGCACCATTACAACAAAACTTTTTAAAAGTATCAAACTAACTAGAATCATTTCAATCAATATGGACCATAGGCAAATAAATAAATATACTAAACGCTCACAAGTACTATATACGAAACATGAGAAATAATACTACAATACGATTTATGATATTATAATACAAATCTAAATGCTGCGTCAAATATAACATTATGTTAGCCATGGGGGAAAAGTCAAGGCTCATAACCAACAAATCACCTATATAGCTTACTCAACTAGAAAGCTCTCTATTGCGTCTGATAAGTAGAGATGATTACATTAGTTTCATTTAGAAATGAAACTAATGGCATATACACGACAAGTTATTCAACATTAAGCTTGGCCAAAAAAAATTATAATTTGCTGACAATATAATCACGAGTTTCGAAATCCTTCAATGGTTAATAAGGCCAAACTATGAATGGAAGTAGTTTGGGGATCAATTCCTTATTCGACTACATAACACAATATGAATTTTCTACTATATCAAAGCTTTATCTCTCTATATTTATATCCCAACTATGCAAAAAAAAAAAAAAAATTCCTTATCACAATAGTCTTGATGGCATCCTACAAGACATCAAACCTGCATTACAATATTATATTTTATATTTTTCCTTTTTATCTTTAATCACCCAAAAAAAACCCTAATAAATACATTCAATTTCTCTGTAGAACTAGTGTTTACAAATTTGCTCGTAACTTAATCAATAAAAAATATTACGAAAAAACAATCTTTAAAGCATTAATTATGGAAGATTGAAGGATTTCATTATATCCAGGGAATCCTCCAATCTAGTGTTCTTCACGGTTTTAAGAATTTCTTCCAATTCCATAGCATCAAGTTTAGTATCATCACCTTGATCTTCTGCCATTGTTAGAAACAAACACTCACAAATGGAGTTGGATGGATTTGGTCGTAAAGAAAAGCTAGAATGAACATTGCACCAATTCGGGAAGGTAAGCAATATTCAAGTCTGATGAATTAGCATTGAGGAATTAACAGTAACTTTTCAGTACCTAAAGGGCAATTTCGCAAGTACAAAAATTGAAAAATCCAATAGATAGCAATATTGTCTTTTTGCATGAAGATAAAGTTAGAAGGAGCACCTTTGGTTTTTTTGGGAGGGCGATTATATTTTGCCTAAAAAAATATAAAGAAAGAGAAACAGATTAGGAATAGGGGGATGTATTAGTTTTTAGGTTTTTTTATTTCTTCTTTGCATATTTATGCTTTTTGTTCTTAATTTTTCTTCATAGTATTATGTCTCTAACATTTATGAATTTTTGCATTAGACTTTTGATAATTATAGATTAGCCTTCTAGATTTTAGGTCACTTTTCATTTAGACCTGTTATTAGTAATTTAGTCCTTGTGTTTGCCCAAATCAGATGTTTACCCCTCCTATGCTTTGTCAAAATTTCCAATTCATCCCTACTTTGTTGGAATTCGTGTCTTTTTAGACTTCTAATGTGCTTGATTTGTAATTTGGTCCTTATTGTTGTTGAAATTTCAAATTAAGCCCTTAAGTTGCTGGAATCTTTGTTATTTAGCCCCTTAAGATGTTGGAATCTAGGATTTAATTCCCGATTTAGCAGGAGTTTATGTTTTGGCCTCCTAACTTACAAAAACTTAGGTGATAAAACTCCTTAGTTTGCTAGAATTTATAATCTTTCCCCTTAGTTTACTAGAATTTACATTTCACCCCCAATTGTTTGGAATTTGTTTTTTTTTTTTTACTCTTTTTTTTATCTAAAATAGTATCTAGACGTGTTTTCTTTTTTTGTTATTATTTTTACCAGGTCTTCAGAAATGAGGTATCCCTATTATCCCTTGATTCTTTTTACGTGTTTTTTCTTAGGTGTTTGTTTTTGCTTCTTGTTTATTTGTTTTTGAGAAATTATTTATTTTGTGTTTAGATGTTCAATTTCAAAATTTATAATTATTTGGGAAAAAAGTAATAGTTTGATTTTTTTTTATTTAGTAAAGATTTGTATTTAGATAGGCAAGTGTAATAGATAGTGCATTTGTATTTTATTTTATTTTATTTTTCCCCACTAGATTGTAGTTAGGTTTCCCCAATGTAATAGTTAGGGCTTCTGTGCTATGTGCTTATGTGTTTTATTCGCTTTCCTTAAAATTTTTGCATCTAGATATTATGCTATGTGTGACATGTTCCTATGTGTTCTATGTGCTCTTATGTATTTATTTACCTTTATTCATGCTTTACATGCGTTATATAACAAATGTTCAACATCACTACACTAGTCCAACACTAGTTGTGGTTATCCCTCTTGTTCCCTCGCTAGTCCAACACTAGTGAGGATTTGTAAAAGTGGACTAGTCCAACGCTATATCCTAGATATTTTACGCATTAGTTTTGTTTGCATGCAATGTATCTCACTTCCATGCATTTTTCTTTATTTTTATGGCTTTCTTTCATTTGCATTCAATTTTCTCTTATATTATCCCTTATGCCCATATAAATATTATGACATCTAGAATTGCATTTCACGTACAATTTTAGGACCTAGATAGCTCATTTGCTTGCTTAGGTTAGGAAGAGTCACCCTTCGAACACTAAAAATGTGCTAATATGGCTCTCATTGCCTTAGCACGCTGTCAACCTCTCTGTATGAAGGAAAAGTTGACATGAGTCTTCGTTTCTCATAGCCATTACGTTGCGTTCCCTTTCCTTATTTATTTATATCTATACATAAATTTTATTTTCTTCTGCATCTCATTTTACATAACTTGTGACTCTTCGAGGTATCCTTTTGGGTTTCGCAATTAATGCGATAATTCTAATATAACTTCGAAGGGATATTTTACCCTTCTTGATGCACCTTTTAGATTTATGTTTGCATTCATGTAGTAACATCCAAATATGATAAATTTTAAGCTTAGTTAGGAAAACTTTGATTAAACCTCGCAAGTAGCTTCGGCTTGGTTGAAAATGTGCCTTCGGTTCAATTCAAATTGAATCTTTGTTTCTCTTTCTTTAACTATAATTTCTGAACTCATTTTTTCTTGTTTTCAAAGACCTAGAATCGTCTCAAAAGGGGTTTTTTTATTTTTACTTTCTAAAAACTTTTTCTTGTATTTCTTACCATTTTGTTAAAATGTTTTTTGGTAACCTGTACATCAAAACTCAATACCAAGTGATGACTTCTATTTTCATAAAAAAACTTTAGACTCTATATCAAGACCAAATCGTTGCATTTTTAGAGTCTTATTTTAGGTCCTTTTTCCTTTTGTTTCGTTTTCAACAATAAAAATCATTTTGTAAAAATCATTTTTTGCAAAAACCACTTTCTTTTTGCCTTTTCTTCTTCCTTTCAAAAAATGGTGCGCGACAAGCAATACATTTTTTTCTCTTTTTTATTTACTTTTTCTCCTACTTACTTTTTTTCTATCATTTTCAACAGGGAAAATAAATTTAATTCCAAGCCATTTAAGTCTTTTTTATGTGAATTTTGACATCTTCCAAATAAATGAGCTCGGTTACTTAACTCTTACAGGTTTGGAATCACATACTCATAGTCCTAGTCACATTTTGACGCGAAAATCGACATTTACTCAATCAATATCCCGGGTTACTTAGCAACAAGTTCATAGGAATATAGCTCATCAATGTCCTTATTCACAAAATAAACATATACCTACATATAGCCTACTTCATTTTCTTTTAATATCAAGACTAATCATAAGAATTCAATCAAATTTCACAAGAAAATTGTGACTCACATATTTACAACACCTAGAAAGATTAACCAACACCTAAAAATTTTTTTAAAATGTCAAATATTCACCAGGTTAAATAATCTATGGTATCATCATTGCATTTAACACATATCAAACATCCATTCTAAGAAAAAAAAAAGTCAAAAAATTTCAGCCATTGTTCAGAAAAATTTTCACACTCAATCATTTACCACGCCCCACACTTAAGATCAATATTATCCTCAATGTTGTGTAACTAAAAAATTAAGGGAAACAAAATAACAAAGACGATTAAAAATGAAATTCCCTTAATAATCACACTCAATCATTTAGGTTAAATAATCTATGGTATCATCATTGCATTTAACACATACCAAACATCCATTCTAAGAAAAAAAAAAGTCATAAAAATTTTCAGCCATTGTTCAGGAAAATTTTCACACTTAATCATTTACCACACCCCACACTTAAGATCAATATTATCCTCAATGTTGTATAACTAAAAAAATTAAGGGAAACAAAATAATAAAGTTGAGTGTCTCCTTGCTCAATTATTCTCGAGACATCTTCTCTTGCAAAAGAAAAATAAAGCTACAAAGCAAAGGATTATTTTATTCAATAAACAACTAATATTAATAAACACCACCAATAAATCCCAACACGAAAGCAATAAACCTAATTGAATACACAACCTTCAATCCCTCAACATTAACACATATAAACACATAAAACAAAACAATAATAAACTAAGCCAATCAGGGTGCCTATCGGCAAGGTCTCCAAGTAGCTAGCTCATCTTCAATGGGGTCAATGTTCTCTTCTATGGAAATGATTCATCCTCCAATCGCTCCACAACTGTCCTAGTGCCTCACACCTTGTCTATCATAGTCTGCATCATGTCCCACATAAAAGGTAGTCAAGGTTGCTATGAAGTACCTGCACCTTGCTCCATCATCTTTATTTCTTCGTCCTCTACCTCTATTCTCTTTGTGATTGTTGTTGTTGCCCTTCAAGTGATCTATTGTATGCTATCCTTGAGATCATCAATGTCTAAATATCCATAGAGGAATATAGATCCCTAACTTCACCCCTACAACTTGATACCAAAATTCTCAAATAGTAAAGTTAGTAGACGTGCATAAGAGAATGCAAATGAAGGCTCCTCATTCATTACTCCAAGAATCTTAGTCAACAATTCTTGAGTAACAACCATATTAAACTCATTTACATAACAAGCAATAGTAAAGATAACATGCGACCCAACCTAATTGTGCAAAAGCATCATGACAGTGGTATTGTGCCTCTAAGTTATGATCCACATTTACCTCAATCAAAATAGTATTATGCACCCTTTCCAAATACCATTGTTCATTGTTAGCACTAAGAAATCGAAAATCATCAAAATGTAGATTTGGTCTACTACTACCACCACCAATCTCTTGGGTTCTTCTTTGTGAACCACTTGAAGCACTAGTGTTACTTCTTGGACGCATTATGATTCACTAAATCAAACAACAAATATCACAATTGAAACCCAAACACTCAAATGAACTAATACAAATATCACATCTCTCATGCAATCCTTTGTAACTCAGAACTAATTCACCAAATATAATCACCAAAGAAACAACAAGTGACTTATAAAGATTGACGAATAGAAATTCACAACAAAAAATAGCACAAAAAAGAAACATACACAATCACCCAAAACAAATACTAAAGATAGTAAATTTTTCAATCATAAATTAACAATAAAAATGAAAACCCAAGTTGTAACTTACTAATCTTCCCAAGGGATAATAGATATGATGAGAGTTGATGAAGCCCAAACCCTTGAATCAGTAGGTGTCTGGGGTGTGTGAGACTAAGATGAAATTGTAGAGCAAAGTTAGAGAGAAAAGAAGAGAAGACAACATAGAGAATAGAGAGAGGAAAATAAAATAGGGTTTATAAGTTCAACAGAGAAACCAAAGAAACGGCCACCTATTTTATTTTCCATTCTCGATCATGACCTGTGCCAATGTTCACGCCGATATTGGCACCAGTCCTATTCTATCTAATTCACCTTTTCTTGCATTTGGCTCGCTGGTTCACCTGAACATAATCGGCAATTAGACCAGTTTGTAAATCAGCGGCGGTTTTGACATCTTTTTTTAAAAAAAAATTAAAAATGTATACAAATGCATTATGACTATCTAAAATGAATGAAGCAATTGTACATAGTATAATGCAGAAAATACATAAATGTCATTTTGTAAAGTGTTTAACAAAATTGCAGATTCATTAAGATCTAAAGGGTGTTTTAGTTTCCTTATTTTGCTCAAGTGAGGGAGACAAGGTTACACGCTAGGTAGTGCGATGCATCTATTTCGGGTACAGAGGCAATAAGGGATGCTAACCTGGCCAACCAACCTAGCAGGTTAGGGGCGGGCCAACCATAGGTTTGAATCCTGCCACCCTTTTTTATGAGTAAATAATCTGCAACTCCATTGAAATTTTACAACTTTACAATCTATGATTTTCATCCTTTGTATGCACAATCTCAACGCACACGAGCATAAACATGTACAATATATGAAAGACAAAAATAAATATAGGCAATTGGATATGGATCAAGGAGCTATCAAGGATGAAATAAGTTTCAAGAAGCTTGGACGAGTTCAAGAAGACCTTTTGCAAGGCATTGATGGGCCAATGACGAGGGTTAGGACTAGAAGTATGAGAGAAGCCTTACAAGGATTATATTTGGACTTGTGAGAGGAAGAAGAAACTTGGGCCAAAAGCAACTCTTCTCAAAGGCCTATTACTTATATTTCAGCTACTCAAGATTATGCTTAGAGCTTAGAAGGCCAGCCGTCCAACTTACTTGTCATTAAATCAATGGAAGAAGCCTAACCTCCTTGAAGAATGGCGTTTGGATCACTTGGGATGGATGCTTTGGGCAGCTAGCCCAAGTACTTACTTAGGGACATTTTTTTTGTATTCTAGAACTTAGCTATTTTTATGTTTTAAGGCTTTCAATTCAGCTACAAGTTATTTTAAGTTAAGTGTTTCAATTAGTTAATGTTTAGGTTTAAGTAGTTGCTTTAATTTCTAAGTTCTAGAATCATCTATGTAACCCTATAAGTAGGGGATACTATTCATACAATTTTTACATGATTTTATGAATATTATTATAGTAAGTTCTCAAATTGAGAGTTTCTTTAGGTTCCTTGCTGATTAAGAACTACTCCCGATCTTGTCGAGTGATTCCAAGATCAAACCCTAGCTTAGAGTTTCTTTCGTGTTTGATTAAGTCCTTTAGAGCAATTAGGTAGGCATATTGAACATGCTCAAATTGGTCCTACTTGAACACTTTGAAGGGTCAAAATCCTCCAAGGGAAAATTCAAAGCTTCACTTGGATCTTCAAGCAACTCCACATTCTTCCGCGCTTATCAATTGGTATCAGAGTGAATGTTCTTGAATTCCAGGTTTTTCTAATCCAATTTTTCCTTTGGAGAAATTTGGATATATCCCTTTATTTTTCTTTAAATCGTGTCTCGTGTTATTGTTTTTCAAGTGCTTTCGTGCCTAGTTAAACAACTTGTGTTCTTTCTTTGTTCTAGTTGCCTAATGTTCTTGTCAAAAAAAAATATTCATGCATACTTTTTTCCTTGTTTTGTGCTTTCTTGAATTTTCCATAGGGTCTTAGAGTTGTTCTTGATTGTCTTCAATCAAGAATTCTAGGTATTGTCTGGTTTCTTGATAATCTTGACTGTTTTTATTGTTATCTTGAAATTCTTGTGTAAAAAATTGCAAGAAAAAAAGGTTTCTTGAACATAAAACTTCATACAACCAGTTTTTCTTGGAGATTTAGTTGTGTTCTTGAGTCTTTTATGTGTCCAAAAAAAAAAAAATTGTGTGCAAGAAAAAAAAAAGAAAAGAGAAAGTCGTGCAAGAAGAGAAGGAAGAAAAAGACAAAGCACAAAAGAAAAAGAAAGAAAATAAGAATGAAAAAGGAGTGCACACAAGTTAAAAACCTGTACACAAAGTTTTATTCAATTTTCTTGAAGTTTCTTGGTGTTCTTGATACAATTCTTGAAGTTCTTGAACTTACTTGTTAGTTTCTTGAACTTGTATCAAGTTGTTCTTGAGTTTCTTGAAGTCTTGTGTTGCTGGAGATTTCTTGACTGATTTGTTGAAGTTCTTGGCTGATTTCTTGGACTTTCATGATCAAATCTTGAAGTTCTTGAAGCATTAAAGGGTCAGTCAAAAGAGTTCTTTCATAAACTAGGGTTTTGTTAGGGTTTCTTGCACATTGAGTTGCTGAAATTCATTCCTATTTTTGGACGAATTTCTGTTACGATTTTTGCAGAAATTTTGGTGTTAAAAGGAGTAAAAAAGGTTTTATTTGGGTTTAAATAGAAGTTATTTGACTTTGGGAAACCAATTGGGTAAAGGAAAACTAGTTGACAAAGGATTGGAAACCAAATCCTACAAGTGCAAGGGTTTCTTTTTTTTTTTTTTTTTTGGCAAGTGGCGGACCTTGTTACCTTTTTTCTTTATTTTGTCCATATTTTCACATTAGGAAGGAGCTTTTTCCATGTTTTTTAAGGTTTCCAAATTGGTTGTGCTTGGTTTTAGTTGTTATTTGTTCAATAATTCTTTTTGGAAAAGAATCTCTTTCTAATTCCATCAAGGATTGTTGGAGTTTTACTTTTTTGCACAAGAATATTATTATTTTTTTCAAGAGAACATTAAAAATCAAGATTTTTCACACAAGAATACCACACATTAGGGTTTCTAATTTGTGTCTTCTTGAGTCAAGTCTTGTTTATTCCATCTTTTCTTGAATTCTCTTGATCAAACAATTACTCTAAGCTTATTTTCTTTGACCTCTACATTTACTCTTGTGGTTTAACTTCTTGGAGCTTTACAAGAAAGGTTGAGTTGGTTCTTTTTCATCAAGGAACATACAAAGAAGCTACTCAAGAGTGGTAAAAGGCTTAGGGGTGAGCACATTTGAAGGAAAAAGCCATAAATACTTGGAGTGATACACGAGGGTTGAGTGTATACACTAAGGGAGTGGTAAGGACTATTTTTCTTCTATTATTATTTTGTGCTACTAACTTTATTTTGCAGGTTTATTCATCATGTCTAATGAAAGTGTAGAACAAAACTTTGACATGAAGTCCATGTGGCAAGCCATGCAAGAGCAATTGGCTCAAATAAATGCTAGAGTGGAAGGCATGGAGTCCGCCTTTAAAGGCCAAACTAGGGTTTCCAAGAAATCTATTTATGAAGAGGATGTTCGTGAGCATGAGGAGTATGATTCTGACTATGAGGAAGTAATCTCACGCAAAGGGAGGAGGGTGAGAAACCAACCACCTCATGATGGCAATTTAGGGAAGCATAAAGATGAAGATTCCATCTTTCCAAGGGAGACTAGATCCTAGATGCTTACTTGGAATGGGAAAGAAAGGTGGAGCATATTTTTACATGCCATAACTACACTGAGGAGAAAAAGGTACGTCTTGCTACTGTTGAGTTTACTGATTATGCAAGCATTTGGTGGAATCAACTCAACAAAAATCGCATCAAATATGGAGAGGAACCCGTGTCTACTTGGTCTGAGATGAAGAAGATCATGAGGAAGAGGTATGTACCAAGTTACTACACACGTGATCTCCATTGGAAGTTACAAACATTGAGGCAAGGTACCATGTCTGTGGATGAGTACCATAAAGAATTGGAGAAATTGATAATTCAAGCCAACATGGATGAAGAGGGAGAAGCTTTTATGGCTAGATTCATGGGAGGTCTAAACTCTGAAATTAGATCTCGTATGGAGTTGCATTCACTATGTGGAGATGAATGACTTAGTGGACATGGTCATCAAGATTGAAAGGCAACTCAAAGCGATGAAGCCATGCAACTTTGAATCATCATCATCACAGTCCTCAATAGGGAAATTAGGTTGTTGGGAGAGAAGGTCAAGCACCACCATCACCATCACAAGCTATCCAATTCGTGAGGAGTAAGCTAGAGGCATCTTCCTCGAAAGCCTCCAACAAAGGGAAAGTTGAGTCTACTCCAAGGCTTAGAGAGGTTCATTGCTTTAAATGCCAAAGTTTTGGGCATTATGCTTCAAATTGTCCAAATAAAAAGGCTATAATGATCATGGACAATGGGGATGTTGAATGTATTACTTCTAGTGATGGAGAAGAAGAGATGCCACCTCTTGAGGGTAGGTTCTGAGACTGAAGAAGTTGAATTCAATAGTAATGATAATTGAGAGCTTTTAATCAGTAGAAGAGCTTTCAATGTTCAACTCAAAGAGGATGATGAGAATCTACAAAGGGAGCACATCTTCCACACTCATTGTACTATGCTTAATAAGGTATGTAACTTGATCATTGATAGTGGTTCATGCTCTAACGTTGCTAGTACCTTATTTATAGATAAATTGAGTTTGACAATTGAAGAACATCCCAAACCCTATAAGCTTCATTGGCTTGCTAACCAAGGTGATATAAAAGTGTCAAAGAGGGTATGTGTTCCTTTGTCCATAAGCAAGTATAAAAATGAGGTTTGGTGCGATGTAGTCCCTATGCAAGCATGCCATATCTTGTTGGGACGCCCTTGGCAATTTAATAGGAGGGTTTTGTATAATGGATATAAGAACAACTACTCATTTAGGTGGGAGAATCGCAAGTTTGTTCTTAATCCAATTAAACTATCTGAGACTTATGCTGATCAAGTGAGGATTGCTCGTGAGTTTCAACTAAGGGAAGAGCAAGCCAAAACCGTGCCTAAGGAGAAAAGAAACAACTCAGATTTGAGAGGAGAAAGAGAGAAAGAATCTGAGAAGGGAAAAGAGAAGGGAAAACCGTGAAAGGAGAGAAAAGAAAAAGTTGAGTGCATTTGCAAGTAAAAGTGAGGTTGAGAGGGCTTTATTAGCCAAGCAACAAGTGCTACTTGTAATGTACAAAGATATTTTCTTTTCTATTTCTAACCTTAACTCTTCTTTGCCTAGTGTCGTGATTTCTTTATTGCGGAATTTTTCAGACTTATTCCCTGAAGAAATACCACAAGGCTTACCACCTTTGCGAGGAATAGAGCACCAAATAGACTTCATACGTGGTGCAAGTATTCCAAATAGGCCTACATATCACGCCAATCTTGAGGAAACAAGGGAGATACAACGTCAAGTGGACTAAGCTCATTGAGAAAGGATTTGTACGTGTAGAGCCTTAGTCCTTGTTCTGTCCTGTTATTTTGGTGCCAAAGAAGGATGGCACATGGCGCATGTGTGTGGATTGTAGAGCCATAAACAAGATAACGGTAAAGTATCGTCATCCTATCCCTCAATTAGATGATATGCTTGATGAATTGCATGGCTCTAATATCTTTTCTAAAATTGATCTTAAGAGTGTATACTACCAAATTCGTATGAAAGAAGGGGGACGAATAGAAAACTGCTTTTAAGACTAAGTATGGGTTATATGAGTGGATGGTTATGCCTTTTGGTTTAACTAATGCTCCTAATACCTTTATGCATCTTATGAATCATGTTTTTCGTGCTTTCATAGGTAAATTTGTGATAGTATATTTTGATGATATCCTTGTGTATAGCCATTCTTTAGATGAGCATGTTAGACATTTGCATGATGTTTTTATGGTTCTTAGGGAACATGAACTTTATGCTAATTTGTCTAAGTGTACTTTTTGCATGGAAGTCTATTGTGTTTCTTGGTTTTGTAGTGAGCTCCAAAGGAATCAAGGTGGATGACTCCAAGATCAAGGCTATACGTGAATGGCCAACTCTTACTAATGCTAATGAGGTGAGATCTTTCCATAGACTTGTGAGTTTTTATAGGAGGTTTGTAAGGAATTTTAGTACAATTGCTACACCTCTTAATGAACTTGTCAAGAAAAATATTATTTTAAGTGGAACAATAAGCATTAAGAAGTATTTAACTTGTTGAAAGACTAAACTAACCAATGCTCCTTTGTTGAGTTTGCCTGATTTTGACAAGTACTTTGAGGTCGAGTGTGATGCTTCTAGAGTTGGAATTGGTGCTGTTTTGATGCAAGAGTCCAAGCCTATTACATACTTTCAGTGAGAAATTGAGTGGAAGCTACATTGAACTATCTGTACGTATGACAAAGAGCTTTACGCATTGGTGAGGACTTTGCAAATATGGCAACACTACTTGTTACTTAGGGAATTCGTCATTCATAGTGATCATGAAAGCTTAAAGTTTTTGAAGTCTCAAGGTAAGAGACATGCTAAGTGGTTGGAATTTATTGAGACTTTTCTCTATGTTATCAAGTATAAACAAGGTAAGGAGAATGTGGTTGCTGATGCCTTATCTAGTAGGTATGTTCTTCTTACTACTCTTCACACTAAATTACTTGAATTTGAACTTGTTAAGAATCTTTATGAGCATGATCATGACTTTGGAAAAGTGTGGATACTTTGTGAAAATCGTGCATGTAAAGGGTTCTTTAGGCAAGATGGGATTTTGTTTAAAAATAATAAATTATGTGTGCCTAATTATTCTCTTCGTGAACTACTTTGAGGGAAACGCATGGGGGTAGAATTATGGGTCATTTTGGTGTGCAAAAGACTTTAGATATTTTGAATGAGCATTTTTATTGGCCTAACATAAAGCATGATGTGAAAGATGTGTGTTCTAAGTGCATTGCATGTAGGCAAGCAAAATCTAAAGTTATGCTACATGGATTTTATACCCCTTTACCCATCCCTACACAACTTTGGGTAGATATATCCATGGACTTTGTTTTAGATCTACCAAGGTTACTAAGTGGAAAGGATAGCATATTTGTAATAGTTAATAGATTTAGCAAGATGGTTCATTTTATAGCTTGTGCTAAAACTAATGATACTATACATATTGCTGACTTATTCTTTAAGGAAATTGTTAGATTGCATGGTTTACCATGTTCTATTGTGAGTGATCGTGATGTTAAAGTTTCTTAGTCACTTTTAGCGTACTTTGTGGAATAAGCTTGGTACTAAATTGTTGTTTTCTACTGTAATTCATCCACAAACTGATGGCCAAATTGAAGTGGTCAATAGAACACTCACTACTTTGATACATGCAATCATACAATGTAATTTAAAGAATTGAAAAAAGTCTTCTTCCACACATTGAGTTTGCATATAATTGTGTTACTCATTCTACTACTTCTTTTTCACCATTTGAGATTGTCTATGGTTTTAATCCTTTAACTCCTTCAGATATCTTGTCTTTGCCTACTAACGAACGTGCAGATTTAGATGGCAAAGAAAAGCTCAATTTGTTAAGGAGTTACATGTCAAGGTGAAAGCAAACATTGAGAAAAAAGAACAAGCACTATGCACAAATTGCAAACAAGGGGCATGTACAAGTTGTGTTTGAACCTGGTGATTGGGTATGGACGCATATGAGGAAAGAGAGGTTTCCTAATTAAAGGAAATCTAAGTTAAACCCAAGTGGAGATGGTCCATTTCAAGTGCTTGAAAGGATTGGGTATAATGCCTATAAGATTGACCTACCAAGTGAGTATGATAATGTGAGTGCCACTTTTAATGTTCCTGATCTTTCTTTGTTTAATGTAGGTGATTCGAAAGCGAATTCTTTCGAGGGAAGAGGGAATGATATGGATCAAGGAGCTATCAAGGATGGAATGAGTTTCCAGAAGCTTGGACGAGTTCAAGAAGACCTTTTGCAAGGCATTGACGGGCCAATGACGAGGGATAGGACTAGAAGAATGAGAGAAGCTTTGCAAGGATTATATTTGGACTTGCGAGATGAAGAAGAAACTTGGGTCAAGAGCAACTCTTCTCCAAGGTCTATTACTTATATTTGGGCTACTCAAGATGATGTTTGGAGCTTAGAAGGCCAGCCGTCCAACTTACTTGTTAGATTAATGGCAGAAGCCCAACCTCCTTGAAGAATGGCATTTCGATCACTTGGGATGGATGCTTTGGGTGACCAGCCCAAGTACTTACTTAGGGACATTATTTTGTGTTCTAGAACTTAGCTATTTTTATGTTTTAAGGCTTTCAATTCAGCTACAAGTTGTTTTAAGTTAAGTGTTTCAATTAGTTAATGTTTAGATTTAAGTAGTTGCTTTAATTTCTAAGTTCTAGAATTATCTATGTAACCCTATAAATAATGGATGCTATTCATACGATTTTTACATGACTTTATGAATATTATTATAGTGAGTTCTCAAATTGAGAGTTTCTTTGGTTCTTTGTTGATTAAGAACTACCTCCGATCTTGTCGAGTAATTCCAAGATTAAAACCCTAGCTTAGAGTTTCTTTCTTGTTTGATTAAGTCCTTTAGAACAATTAGGTAGGCATATTGAACTTGCTCAAATTAGTCCTACTTTGAGCACTTTGAAGGGTCGAAATCCTCCAAGGGAAAATTCGAAGCTTCACTTGGATCTTCAAGCAACTCTACGTTCTTCTGCGCGTATCACAATTGTTCACACACAAATAAGTGCAGTCTTTTAAAGTCAGATTCTCAAGACTTGTATGCTCATCCAAGAGACTCTCAATAGCTCTACAAAATGATTTTTTTCACCAAGAAGATGTCTTAGTTTCCCTACTCTGCCTTTCCTTAATGAAAGACAATCCATTGGCATTTTTTATTAGATCATCTGTTATTTCTATCTACATCTATCATGATTACAATACATATGATTCTAGCATTTGTAACATAGGCCCAGCCTCTTAGCTTTTCTCTTTTTGGCCGGAGTGCTTTGACCACAAAGAATGTACCATTTGTTTCTCTTATAGTTGGGCATTCCTCACTACCTTTGCATATGCTATGATTAGCATCTAGACATCGGTGGCATGTCTATTTTGCTTAGACAACAAGCAAAAACTAACAATCTATCATTACATGTACTCTTCTTAGTTTTTTAACGTTTGCTAGTCATGAAAACGAATGCAAATACTTACCAGATATAAATAAACTTAAAGTGAATAGACAAATGAATACAAACTCGAAATAGTTAAATAAAAATTGATAAACATGAAATGAAAATATAAATACAAACAACACTACATATTACCTCAAACTTGATCACATCACTATAGGATTACCTATAAATGATTGGTTTTACATTTAGAACTTCTCTTGACTAGCTATATGGGATCAGGTTGCCACATTTTCCCCGTACCTGCCACACCTTGACCATTCTTCTTGCTCTTTTTCCATTTTTCTTCTTCTTCTTCTTCTTCTTCTTCTGTAATGTGATTTGTCCCATTTCTTTTCCCGAATCTCCAATTATTCTGCATCTCTTGTATTGCTTTTGAGCATCAAAATAATCAACAGTCTCTTTTACTTCTACAATTTTTTACTTATGTATTCCTGCACCAGTCAAACAACCTTCAAGAGTATCGCAGTCATAATTGACTACATTGTACTCTTGAGTTAACTCATCAAAGATATTACAAGCATAAACTTCATCAGTTAAGGAGGGGTTTCGTGATACCCCGTCTCTATCTCGCATCAATGAGAGATGTGATGTTTGTTTGGTATATAATATTTTGGGTTATGGGCTACTAATAATTTGGCTTAAGCATTTTGAGCTTGTGATTTATGCTCAAAAGTTATTGGGCCAGCCTAAACCTGGGGTGTTATAGTGGGTATTAGAGCGAACCCCATGCAACGTAGTGTGCAATTTGTTGGGCATTGCGAGGACGCAAAGGTCTAAAAGAGGGGTGAATGTGATACCCCGTCTCTGTCCCACATCAATTGGAGATGTGATATTTGTTTGGTATATAATATTCTAGGTTATGAGCTACTAATAACTTGGCTTAGGCATTTTGAACCCACAGTTTACGCTCAAAAGTTATTGGGCCAACCCAGACTTGGGTTGTTACAGGTTTCTCACTACATGATTCAAATCAAGTTCAACCTTCTCCTCCTCTATTTGGTACTTGAATTTCTGTTTTTAACATCTATGACTGTTCCTACTGTGGCTAAGAAACGATAATAAAAAATTATAGCCATACTGACATCCTCCTCCATGTCTAACACTACAAAATCTACAGGAATTATGAACTTATTTACCTTGACTAGCACATTTTCCAAAACTCACCAAGGATGCCTAATAAACCTCTCTCTTGATATAAGTTCATTTAACCTAAGTTGTTTGGCAATTGATAATGGTATCAACGATACACTTGTAATCACACAAAGCTTTTGAAAACTTTACACTACCTATAGTGCAAGGTACAAAAAAGCTACTTGGGGTCCTTTAATTTTGGTGGAAGCTTGTTCTGAATACACACACTATCCTCTTCAACCAGAGCTACTACCTCTTTCCACTAGCTCCCTCTTCTTGACATGATTTCCTCTAGAAATTTGGCATACAAGAGATCTACGTAATGACATCAACCAAAAATAAGTTAATATGTAGATTTTTAAAAATATTGACAAATTTCTAAAATTTAAATCCTTAGCCTTTATAAGTCTCTAAGGAAACAACACAAATGGAACATAAGGATAAGCAGTTTTGCGATCTTTCTTCCTTTTCTTTCAACTTCTATTTGCCTTGATCATCTTTCGCTTGTTCCTTTGCTTTTCCATCTCCTTCACTTTCTTGTTCCTGACTCCCTATTGTTGGTTCTTTCAACTGAGTCCCACCACAAAGCATGATTGCTTTTACTCGTTCCCTTGGATTCACTTCAAGTTAATTGGATAATTCACCTCTATTCCTATTCTTGATAGCTTCTACCAGTTGTCCAATCTCCGTGTCAATATTCCTCTGCACTGTTCTCATTCTTTTATTTAACTCTCGAATTTGCTCACTTGTGGATTGAGACAACTTCTCAATTGCAATTTCCCAATCTAGCTTAGTTTCTATTTGTGTTTGCCTTGGTTGAAAACCTGGAGGATGTGTTGGTCTTTGCTGTCTTCCTTGAACTCTCCATCCTAGATTAGGATGATTTCTCCATTCTTGGTTCTAACTATTTTAATACTAGCTGTTTTGTGGTGGCCAGTTGAACTTGTTGAGGTATTGTACCTGTTCATTATTAGAACACGTGTCAATGTTATGGTTAGCACTACACCAATTACAACATGCAACACTTACTTGAGATGTTTGACATACAATATATTGCATGTTAATTTTAGTAGACAAAGCATCCAGCTTAGTTGTTAATGTACTGCGTGTTTCGATTTATGCCATGCTTGTAGGTCTTTTACTTACAACCATCTTTTCAATTAGTTGTTGAGCCTTTTCGGCTGACTTCCCTATCAATGCTCTATCTGTAGCTGCATCAACATCCAACTTGGTAGTATAGGTTAAGCCATTATAAAAAGCTTGTACAATTAACTAGTCTGGTAGTTCATGATGTGGACATCTCATTAGCAATTCCTTGAACTGCTCCCATGACTCATATAATGTTTCACCTTCGGACTCACTAAATCCTACAATATCCATACGCAACTTTGTAGCTTTTGTAGGAAAAAAAATATGTATTTAGGAAAGCTCAAGATAAATTAGCCCATTTAGTAAAAGAATTCGGAGGAAAAGAATGCAACCAAAACTTAGCTTGACCACTTAAAGAAAAAGGAAATAACCAAAATTTTATAGTTTCGTCACTTACCCCATTTATCTTTAAGGTGTCACATATTTCAGTAAAATTAGCTAAGTGAGCATTCGAGTCTTCGGTTCCATTTCTCACAAACTTAACTGATCTTACTGCGCCATCTGAATTAATGCTGGCTTAATCTCAAAGTTGTTAACATTAACTGTTGGTCTTGCTATATTAGTTTGAGATCCTGCTACTTTGGGTAAAGCAAATTCACAAAGTGCTCTTCGTTGCGGTCGTGGCATTTGATCTCTTTCAACTAATGGTTAAGCCATGTGATCTGTTTGAGTTTTACCTACTAAATTTTCTTCTTCGCTTTCTTCCGCAAACTTTTGCTTTTTTCTTTGTTTCCTCACCTTCCTTGCGAAGTTCTCAATTTCAGGATCAAAAGAAATTATAGGTTGAAGAGTCCTGCACATAAAACTGTCAACTAAACAAAATTAAAAGATGTAAAAGCTATCAAAATAAACAAATACAAATCTAAATTAATAAGAATTCTACAACCTCAATATTTGAACATCGTCCTCGGCAACAGTGCCAAAAACTTGACTTAGTATAAATAGGTATGAAAAATGCCTTAAATATTTAACAAATTACAGCAATAAGACAAGTAATAAATACCTGATTTCTCAAATTACTACAAGTGCATAAGTCACGTGGTAGTTAGGGTAACAGGGTAGATCCCATAGAGATAGGAAAAACTACTATGGCTATTGAATTTTTCTTATTATTTTGAACAATCCAACAAAATACGAAAATACTTAAAATAAACTAAATTCAACTACTAAACGTAAGTAAAAGAAAGACAGTATATTGAGGAGAATTTGTATGCAATTGACCTAAATTTTAGAATCCAGTAATGAATAATGAAATGCATTTGACTGGATTATCATACGCTGTTAATGTTGTCTTGTTTGGAGCTCAATCCCAATTGTACTTAAATAAACCCCATTCTCATGGCAAATTAACGACTATCAAACTACAAGCCTTTTCTACTCTCGTGGCAAAGATCCTAACATTGTTTCATTTAGCCTATGGATTACCCAAGTGACCCATCTAAGTGCATCACTACTCTCATGGGACATGCATTCTAAGTTCCTACTATTCAGTTTACCAAATCTCTTTGCATAATAATGATGAGATCTTCACCATTGTGGCCAATCAACAATAAATTTGTTCAATACAAAATAGAGAACAAACAATACAACAAGTAGCATAATGAATCCAATCAATCACAATTCCATTAACCCCTTAGTTTCATGTAAACCCTAGAGTTAATTTTAGTTACCCATGAACAAATAAACAAAAAAGATCAAAATATAACCATTGCAATAACACAAGAACAAATAAACAAAAAAGATCAAAATATAACCATTGCAATAACACAATAACAAATAAACAAAAAAGATAAAAATACAACCATTGCAATAACACAAGAATAAAGAATAGAGATAAAGAAATTTGGGCGTCGGTCTTCTATTGACCAGCAATGCTTATTTACAGCAAGTACATCCCTCCAAACTAATACTTTTTTTCCCCCATTCTCAATTATGTCACTTTTACACACTTGTTACCTACTTTTGGTGCCTTCACTGCATTATACAGCTTGACGACTAGTTACATCCTTTTATATTATGCAGTTTAAATATACTAAGAGTAGGAATAACTGTCCATTATAATAATTCAAAATCAGTACAGTTTAAAGTAGAACATGTAGATTCAGACGACGAATTATACATGTCTAACAATCACTCGTGAGATTAGAAAATTATTTACCAAGTCCCACGCACTTTCTGAGTAAAGGTGCAAATTTTTTTGTGTGAGCTTTATTTTTGTATAGTAGTCCAATGTAGATCGAAAATCTTTCTCAATTCTCCTTTCCAACCGTTTTTTCTGCTATTCCCATCTCTAAGCTTGATAAAAAGCATATGTAAGACATGTTTATCTTGGGTGTCATGTTCTGACAAACGAACCACTTTCTATAAATAATCGGGTTCTTCTTAGAAGTTGGTCCATTGAATCACTAATTTGTTAAGTCTGCAAATTACACCACTGAATTTATAGTATGTGGAACATCCTTGAATACCGCATTGTTGTTTGAAATTTTCACGCTTTTGACAGAACTATCTTGCATTACTCCACCTCGTTGTCATCATGGCTCATACAGGAACACAAGTCGCGCTTCCAACCGAGTCAGGGTAATGCACTAGGGAGAGACGGCAATCACATTGTATAGAAGTTCACTAGTTTAAGCTTTGATTTTAACCGCAAACAGGACCACAAAAATATGCAGTTACAAGTGACAACTCTTTGATGCTCAGTTGAAGCCAAAAAGGGAAATTGACCTTATGAAAATTTTTGATTGCCTTTTAGGGAACATCAGGTAACAAAACTATCAAAAAACAAAAGAATTTAACTAGTACATCATGCGTCGTGCATATTGAAATGACAACTTGCTGCGGTATCAAATTTATAACATACTAACATGAAAGACAGACCTTACGTATACTTACGTATACTTCTGATTTTTAAAATTGTTTTGACGTACTACAGATTTACAGATTGTAGAGATCTTAATTTTCCAGACCATAAAGTATCACAAACGAAGGCCAAAAATTTGGGAATTCAATTCATTCCTTTGGAGGTGAGCCTAAAGGATACTATGAAAAGCTTCGAAGAGAAGAATTTAGTTAGCCTTTAAATCATGGCATCAAATTACTGTAAACAAAATAAAGGCTGCAGATGAATGCCCCTCCAGATTTAGCTTCTAATAGTGGACTTTTTCCTTTATGCTCATTGAACCAAATAGTCTAGGAAATTGTTCTTTACCTTCTCGAACTTTATCATTCTGCATTTTCCTCCTGCTGATTCCCAAGTGGCAGAACCATATGCCAATGTCTAGTATGTAATAGTGGTCTTTAACTTTAGGGTTTATAATACTTTGCCCCCCTAAACATAGGAGGAGTCACACTTCGCCCCCTAAAGGTTAAAAATATACATATTACCCCCTCTATGTGTCTTTTTTTTTCCTTTGACCACTTATATGAATTTTCTTTCACCAAATTATCCTCATCTATTCCTATTACTAAGCTAATATCAGCTTTGGACACATACTATTCAACCATTCTATAAGAAAAGAAAAACTTGTATTACTATTCAAAATTAGTAAATATGCTCGTGCTGCAGCCCATAGTATGTCTCTTAGTGCTTTATCCTTGAATTTGAATTCAAAATTAGCATATAGATGCTTAATGCAAAACCTATGCTCTATGCCAGGAAATAGATCTTCAAAAGTCTCAACAAGACCTTGCAGGAACATAATGCTATTTAATACAAGTTTGAATAGTAATTAGGTTTTTCTTTTCTTAATAGAACAGTTGAATAGTATGTGTTCAAGGATGATATTAACTTAGGAATGGAAGAAGATAATTTGGGAAGAGAAAAATTATATAAGTGGGTTAAAGAAAAAAAGGACACATAGTGGGGGACAAACTGTTATTAACCCTTAACCTTGTAAAGAACATTTGTCTTTTTTTTTGGTTGTGACATTTATTCGAAATTGCTAGTGCCACGAAGAAACTTAAATAGAAGGTGTTGTTTCAACATGAAGAAATTATTGTGATTAGAAAGTTGATTGAACGTGATAAAAGTAACTTACTTTAAGAATTTGATTTGCCTGTTGCTTTGCAAACCAACACAAGAAGTTGATAATTGATGATTTTTGGCTGCTTAGCCTGAAAACACGTTTGGTGAACATTAACCGGAGAACAAAAGACAGATGTTGAGTCACCAACTATAATAACTAACAATATTGGTACTTCACTTCTATTTTATTCGCCATCCTCGCCTTCTCTTTTATTTCTAAGAAATAATCTTCTCACTTTTTCCTAAAATGACATACACTATTTACTATAGGATCATTTATTCAAATGTTGCCTCTTTTTTTTTTGTTTTGTCTAAGCCGAAAATAATGATGTTAACAGAGTTCCAAAAATATATACACTATTTACTAGTATCATTTACTCATTGCTTTTTTTTCCTAAATTAAAAGATAGTGATGTTAATAGAGTTCCAAAAAAATATAGAAATCGACAACTTTTGAGAAGCCAAAGTCGACTTTGAACTGCCATCTCAACAACTAGAGGGGTGTGGGAGTAAATAACCATCACATCACGACACAATTGCTGTTGCTGTCACCAATTCAGCACTACCAGCGCCAGAGAATCGTTGACAGCAGACATTCTCTTTCTTTTTTTCTTTTTTTTTTCGATAATATTTGTCTCTTAAAGATTATAATTTTAGCCTCTTTTCAATAGAATTATATAATTTTTCTCATGAGCTTTGGAGTAGGCTTTGTTTCTATGATTACAATAACAATTGCTTTGGACTTATGGGTTATTGAATTGGGTGGAAGAAGTCGGGCACAAGTTTACTAGTATTAAATCTGAGAACGTGAAAGAGGATGATAATTATTGAGGATTGAGAAGGAGGAATTGGTATGGATATAGAAAGAGAATTGAGTGAGTCACTGAAGGAGTTACACATGGCAAATGGTGGGATTTGGGGAAATTAAATTGACACGGTAAAATTTGGGCTATCTAGACAGTCCATATTAATCACGGGATTAATATGGGTGAGCCTTAATTAGGTTTGACCTATTTTGATATTGATCAAATTTGTAATAAATCTTATTTTATTATTTTTTTTAAACTATCTTTTCTTTATTAATCAAATGCTGCTTTTTCTGTATCATTTAATTTTTGGTTTAACCCAATATTGTTTTTTCTTATATCTTTTTTTTTTTTTTTTTTGGATTTAACTGAGTAAAAGTTCTACATTTCTCCCTTAAAATGTTAAGTGACAATTTTTCAAACTAAACAAAATTCACTGAATATGAATTCATAAAAAAAAAAAACACATTAGAGTGCGTTGTCTACTAATTCAAATTTTTAAGGATCCAAAATCTAAATCTTAAAAAAGGGTGTGTTACTTGTGATTTTGGCTTTTTTAATTTTAAAAATTTTAAAAACTTGAAAGAAAAAGCAATTGATCACAGAACTAATTTTGAAAAGCATAAACCAAATGTAGGGCCTCATGCAGGGTCTCACGTTTTTTTTTTTTGTTTTTCCTTTCCTACGATTTAAAAAGAAGTAACAAATTTTCTTCATATAAATATGTATTGTCATTCTAGGCTTAGACATAGTATTGCATCTAATATGTTTTGACAGTGAAGCTATGTACTTACACCTATGGCAATTGGGATTAATTGCTTAGTCTAGATATCAAAAGTTTTAATTTAAAAAAGCTCAGAAAAATTTTAATAAATAATACTTATTATTTGATAAATAAAAGTTTTAAGTTGACTGATGATTTGGAGCCGTTCTCGTGTTTTTATTTAGTCCAAGAAAAGGAAGTTCTGACTGAGATTTAACCATTTAGAGAATTGAAAGTTTTATGATTGATGCTTCAGGGAAGAGGAAAAAAAAAACTATAAATAAATTATTTTGCTATCAAACCATGGAACACCCAAATAAATCCCAGTCACCCATATTTGGATGAGTATAATTGGATATACTCCCAATTGAATCTAATCTCATATTTTTTGTGTCCATTCCGCCCAAATTAAATTTGAACATGAGAATTCACAACTTATTACCACTTCTAGTTGAGAGGAATGGAAAGTTGGATTGGGGATGAAGTGCTGTAGTCCACAGAAGAAGAGAGATGAGGATACATATATTTTCCTGACAAATAACTAATCACATATAAGACATGAGAAGCAGCAGAATCAACTAGAATAGTTGGAACAAGACACGCAGGGCGTCCTTCCCTCCATTGTTCGCAACAGCCAATTGGCAAGCACGTGAGCTGCCACATAGCAATTTTGCCGGACCTAATTGATGTTTGTAATCTGGAGCAAGCGCAAATCTTGTTGAATTTCATCAACCAAGTATCGAACAACAGACATATTGTCCTTCTTCGGCAAGTTTTTTAGAATAATATAAAAAAAAAAATTCGCAATTTGGGAAAATATGAGGGTTTCTATATTTAAGATCGCCGCACAGCCACTTAAATTTTTTTTTTTTTTTTTTTAAGTTTCAAACTCTGGGGACTAAAGTGCAAATTGGGCCCAAATTTTAAAAAAAAATAGTGCGGCAACCCAAATTCTATATTTTTTACCTTTGGAGGATTAAAGTGCAATTATGTAAAATTTAGAGTGTCATGCGGTAACACTCTCGAAATTGTTGGTTTCTATCAGCCCACGTTGATAGTTTGAAGGCTTTGTGGTGTTAGTTTAAGATGGGCTAAAGATGAGCTTATGAAAGTATGATCCATTTTGGTTTTATGGGTCCATTTAATCATTACTGTTCTTTTTTTTAAATCTGGTTTTTTTAGTTTTAAATGGTAATTTTCAATTAATAATTTAATATTAAGTGATTTAATTACTAGAAAAACACTTGAGTAATAAACAATTTTACCATAAAAGATTGAATACAGCTGATGGAATAATGAAAATGCAAGAATATGAAAAAATGCTCGAAAAGGACCAAAAGTTACTGAAATTTTCCCATCTTTATCTTCAAATTTAACGATTTAGAATAGTTTTCCAGCAGTTTATTTTGGTTAATGGTATTTAATTAGACAAAAAATGCAAAGAATTTAAGAGCATGTTTATTTTTCAATGATCCAAATATTTAGAATTCTCAAGGAAAAGCCCTGGAAACAATTCTTTCTTACCAGCAATTTTTTGGTTTGTGCGCTTCATTTCATTGGTTTTCCTTCTTGTTCTTTTCTATTTGGTCTGGTGGGGCTTGAAGAGGTTGAAGGTTGTAGGGGTTTGAAAGAGTCTCAAGACGGCTACAAAAATTGAACAAGGTAAAGTAGTTTCAAAGAGTCTCAAGATGGCAACATTTTAAATTTTGTGTGCCAGTCACCGCACCTCTTATAGTGACTGGCACGAATAAGTCTAAAAAATTTTTAAAATATTTTGTGAGTCTCACCGCACAGGTGATGTGCAATGACACACTTAATTTTTTTTATTTGCACTTTTAGTTTCCAAAAGTAAAAGAAAAAAAATTTGCCAGTCACTGCACAAGAGTTGTGCGGTGACTGGCACAACTAAATGTTAATATATATATATATATATATATATATAATTTTTGTGAGTGTCACTGCACAGGTAGTGTGTGGTGACACTCTAAATTTTTTTATTTGCATTTTGGACCCTTGAAACTAAAAAGAAAAATTGGCCAGTCACCGCACAGGTAGTGTGCGGGGACAATACTCTTAGAAATCCCTCCAATCACCTCAAATCACGAGTTTTTCATTTTTTTTGGCATTATTATAAGAAACTTGCCTCCTTCTTCCACCATGGTTTGCCCCCAAGGTATTAATGACGGTCGCAAATCCTATTATTTTAGATGGATTGTAGCATTTTAGTTCAGTATCAAGCAATATGCAAGTTCTTTTCACATATAGAGGTTAAAAAATAAAAAATTAAGAACAACTAGAAAAATATAAACCGTGCAATCAACAAATAAAATAAGACAAAAGTCATAATCTAATATCCCAAGTATGATCCAAATCTACCATAGTAATACTATCGATTAGGGTGAGCAACTGAACAAATGGGAATAATCGAATCAAATTTTGAAAGTAGTTAGGTACTTGAACCTCATTTGCAAATGCTATTTCAATTTCGAGTACCGAAACTGGTTCAGAGACACACAAAAACATATATCTTAAAGGCCAATATCCATAAATATTATAGAGAAGTTGAAGATCATTATGGCATTTTATTCTCAAATCTAAGATAATTCAAAAGCTTAAATAATTTACTTGATTTTTCTTTTTGTTTAATTTTTTTTTATTTATATAGGTATAATTTCATAAATCTCTCTTGAGGTTTCTGATAATGTCACTTAGTATCCCTTAACTTCAAAAAATATCACTCATCGCCCTTGGAGTTTTAAATTTACTATAGTAACCCTCAAAAAAATCATAAAATAATACAAAAACAAAAACTAATTATTGAAATTTCTTTCCAATTTTTATTTGTCACTCTTAGTTCCTCTTTTATTGATAAATTCTTCTTTGCTAATCTATTAAAATAAACTCTCACTATATCTGAAAAACTAAATACACTAATCAATTCAAAATTTTCAAATTTTCTCAATCATGTAAAGGCCACATAAAATAATATAACAACCTAATATAAGTGCACTTTCGGTACAAAATACACTTTAATTTTTATAAATATGCTTTCTGTAGAAAGGACACTATAATTTTTAATGCCAAAATAAAAGAATTAATCGACAAAAAATATTTTTGTAGACACCAAATTTTGACACACCTCTTGTACAAAATATGTGTGTTACTTCATTTAAGGGGTGTTTTTTATTTCTGGGGGTCGATTACAGTTTTCATGCAATTTATGACTAATTCGTCACATCAGGGGTAAAATGGTAATTTCACCACGTAAATATTATTTTATTTTATTTTTATTTCCTAGATACATAAATTTACTATTTTTATCATTATTTATGATTTTAATATTTTTTGGAGTCGTTTATTATTTATTTAAATTCTTAGTATTTTAAACTTAATGGCACATTTTCCAAGGCACTCCTTTTACGAGAATTTTCAAGTGAAAATTTTTATATGTGCATTTTGTCTATTCATAAATTTTTTGTAAAAATTACATAATTTTTGGAGTTCATTTAGTATTTATTTAATTTTCGTCTTTTTATTTATTAAGGGCACGTTACCCAAGAATGCATATATGTTAAAATTTCTGAGTGAAAATTTTAGTATACATATTTTTGTGTGATAATATATTTTGTGTAAAAAATTTTGTGACTTTTAATGGTCATTTAGTATTTTTATTTTTCTTTTCATGATTTTTGTCACATATGACACATATTCAAATATGTTATTATTATTAGAATTTTCGTATCAAAAATTTTATACATGCATTTTATGAATTTATAGATTTTTTATAAAATTTTCATAATTTTTCAACACTATTTACTATTTATTTGGGTTTTTCATAAAAAAAAAAAAGGAGAGGGAGCTGCAACAGCAGCTGCAGTTTTACTGCAGCTGCTGCACGCAGCAACAGAAAATCCAACCAACTCCCCCTGCAAAAACTAGATTTGAGGGGATTTTGGGTAGATTGCTTTCTTTTCTTCACCTCACTTCATCATCACAAAGACACATACTCACTCATACTCACGCCAACTCTCATTTTTCATCTTCCTCTCCCTCTCACAGACACACATTCACCCATAGACACACATTGCACACAACCCTCAACTCACAATTCTCTCCCTCTGATCTCTCGGTAGAACAAAAGACATACTTTGCACTTCACCTGCACTACCCTTCTCTTCCTCTCTCACTACCTCTCCTTCACTAGAAATCACACAACTTCACTCAACCGGCACACTACACCCCACGTATATATAAGGCCGAACTCCACCACCGAAGCTCGTAACTCTACTGCCGAAGCCAGTAATTCCACCACCGAAGCCCGTAACTCCACTGCCGAAGCCAATAACTCCACCGCCGAAGCCAGTAACTCTAGCGCCGAAGCCAGTAACTCCACCGCCCCACACGACCTTCCACCCCTCAATATAGGTACAATTTCCTCCTTCTCTCTTTCAATTAATCTCTAGCAAATGCATAGATATCGTTATTTTGATTATTGAGGTGTGGTTTGAATGCTTTGATTTGGGAAAAGTTCAATTGTAGAGGATAGAGTTTAGGAGACTTCTATTTTTAGTTAAGAGAGATAGAGAATCCACAGGAGAGGGGAAACAGACATAGAGAGAGAACTCAGGAAACCGAGGATAATGCCGAAGAGAAAAACTAAGGAGAGAATATAGGCCAAAAAGTAGGTGAGACCGAAGAGAGAAACTGAGGACTAGAGACCGAGGAGATAGACCGAGGACTAGAGACCGAGGAGAGTGAGTGAGAGAGAGTAAGCCGAGGAGAACAAAACGAAGAGAGGAGAGGCCGAAGAGAGGGAGAGGCCGAAGAGAAAAGAAAAAGCCAAAGAGGGAGGCCGAAGAGAAAACCCGAAGAGAAGAAAAAGAAAAATCGTAGCCAAAACTTAGCTTTTCTTAAGTTATTTATTTTTATTATTTTCATTAGATTATATTTATTTACATTTTGCCCCCTTAGGTTCTTAATTGTTTGATTATGCCCTTCAATATTTTTAGTTTACTTCATTTAAGTCCTTATTTTATTTTAATTGGCCCCTAGAATTTTGTAGTTTCTTTCAATTATATCCAAGTTAATTGCAATATGGTTCTAATATGTCTGGAAATTACAATTCTATACCTCTAAGTTTGCTGAAATTGCGAATTTGTCCTTAAATATTGCTGAAATCATTTTTTCATCCCCCTAGGTTTGCTCTAGTTTACCTTTTTACCCCCCCCCCCATGCATTGCTGGAATTGTATTTTGATCCTAGAATATTGCTGGAATTGTATTTTAGCCCTTGAATGTTGCTGAAAATTATAAATTTGGTCCCTCATGTTGCTGAAAATTGCATTTTGTCCCCCAACCTTGCTGAAATTTTATTTTTGTCATTATACTTGCTGGAATTCTACTCTAAGTCCCTAAACTTGCTGGAATTTTAGTTTTAAGTCATAGATACTTGCTGGAATTTATTGTTTCGTCCCCCAACCTTGCTGAAATTTTATTTTTGTCATTATACTTGCTGGAATTCGATTCTAAGTCCCTAAACTTGCTGAAATTTGAGTTTTAAGTCATAGATACTTGCTGGAATTCTATTTTAAAGTCCCTAAACTTGCTGGAATTTTAGTTTTTTGTCATAGATACTTGCTGGAATTTATTGTTTGTCCCCCAACCTTGCTGAAATTTTATTTTTGTCATTCTAATTGCTGGAATTATTTCTAAGTCCCTTAAACTTGCTGGAATTTCATTCCCAAGTCTTATGTTTGCTGGAATTTTTATTCTAAGCCCCCTAACTTTGCTCGAATTTACATTTTATCCCCAATTTTAAGTATTTCGTATTTTTATACTTTAAATAGTGATACCTTGACATGTTTGTTGATTTTATTAGCAATTGGTACCGAGTTTACGAATGGGAGGTACCTCTATTACCCTTTTTATTTCTCTTTATGTGCTCATATGTGCTTCTATGTTTTTTATGTGTTTCTTTTTATGTATTTTTAAGTGTTTATTATTTCATTTATATGTGAGTATTTATTTATGTTATGTTAGTTATTTGAGTTTAATTCTAATTATTCAAAGGAATGTAATAGATAGGTAATATTCCATTTAGCAAAATTTTTGTATTTAGATAGTTAATTTAATAGATAGTTTATTTTTTATCTATTTAACAAAAGCCCATGTATTTTAGATAGAAAATGTAATAGATAGGTTAGATAGGTTATCTTTTATTTTCTCTTTCTATTTTTAGATTGTAATTAGGCTTCCCGGGTGTAATAGTTAGTGCTTTTCGTGTGCTATGTGTGCTATGTGCTTATGTGTTTTATCCGCTTTCCCTAGGATTTTGCATCTAGAATATCATGTTTGTGTGTTATGTGCTCCTATGTGCTATTATCTGTTTTTATATGATTATTGTCTTAACCTGTGCTTTATTTACTTATTTGCTTTATTATTCTATATGTGTATCGTCGCTACACTAGTCCAATGCTAGTTGTGGTTAATGTCGGTTCCTTCGCTAGTCTAACGCTAGCGGAGAATTTCTAGAAAATAAGCTAGTTCAATGTTAGGCCTTTAGGTCATTTTAGTATTAGAATCGCTTCTTGTGTGCATTTCATGCCAGTTCACACATATTTTATCTTTTTTAGGCCTTTTTCCATTTTTGTATGATTTTCATATATACGTTATCACTTATTATTTATCTTAAACAAATGTTTAGTGCATAACATTTAGACTCCACTACACATAGAATTTTAGGTCATTTGTGCGATTTTGACTAAGAAATAGTCATCTACTTACGTGGGAAGCGGTGGAGTACATGTCGTTCCCCTCCTCCGTGAGTAGGAATAGTCAATCACGAGACATTAGTCCCCCATACCTGTTATGTTGCATCCCCCACTTTCTTTGTTCACTTACTATCTATATTACTATTTTCCTTTTCTTTTGCATTCTATTCTGCATCTATACTCGTGACTCCATCGAGGTCTAGACTCGGGTTTCGCAATTAATGCGACAATTCCGACCAAATCTCAATGGAATATTTCGTCCCTTAACGATATCCATTTTAAGACTAGATTTGCATTCATATAGTTGCATCCAAATGTGATAAAATCTTAGGGTTATATTAGGAAAATTTAAACTAAACCTCGCAACTAGTTTTGGCTAGGTTGAAAAGGTGCCTTAGGTGTAAACCTTTGCCTTCCCTTTCTTCAACTGTGACTCCCAAACCTTTTTCTCTTGTTTTCAAAGACCTGGAGTTATCTAAAAGGGTTTTTTTGTTTTTCCTATATTTTCCCCAAAAAATTCATTTTCTAAATAAATCATTCTCAATTTTCTTACCCTTGTAAAATATTTTCTGGTGACTTGGTACACCAAAACTCAATACCAAGTGGCAACTCCCTTTCTACTAAAAACCCTTTTTGGACTCTATTTTTGGGCTAAAAATCGTCGCATTTTCAAAGTCTCATTTAGGCCCTTTTCTTTTGTTTTTTTTTTTACAAAATAAAGCATTTTTAAAATCACATTTTGTCGAACTATCTTTTATAAAGCATTTTCTAAAAATCACTTTTTTACCAAAATCTACACTCTTTTTTCCAATAAACACAACAATAACACGATAATTCCCTTTTCCCGTCATTTCGAAAGAAAAAATGGGGCGCAACAATTTTAATTAATCAAAAAGTGTATTTTTGAAATATATTTGCTCACGAGTGTGTTTTGTTACTTGGATAGAAATCTCAAGGGGAATAATTGATATTTTTCACAGTTGAAAAGTGCTAAATGATATTGTGAGAAATCCTAGGAGTGGTTTCTAAAATTTTTCCATTTATATGTTATCCTTTGTTTCTATGCTTTGTTCATCATATGTTTTTGGTTATTAACTAAATAATCAATTTCGTATAACTTAGACATTGAGCATAGAAAATATTACAATTACTTATGTTGCGAAGACTTTAATTTGTTTTTTTTTTTACTCGTACAAATGTGGATACAAAAGTTTCAATTTGTAATTTTATTATTTATTTCATAAACCAATTGAACTTGTAAAAGAAAATTTTCTTTTTTTAATTTGAACAAATATTTATATCATAATATTTTTTATGTATGTTGTTTGATCAACTTAATACCATATGGTTCCAGTTTCCGTGGTACTTGTTCTTCTCTAACTGATTAACCAACTAATGAGTATAAGATATTTTGTAACTAGGCAAACTGATGAAGAATTTTCTTTGGTCTCCCCTTCTCTTTCATGGCATCTCTCTCTATATGTGTATGTGTGTGTTAAGCATGTGTGTATTTTGCAAGGGGAAAATTAATATAAGAGTCTTGTCTGGGTAAATGAGGGATTTATAGTTGGATTAGGTTATCCTGTGGTTTAAGGATTGAGTTTGGAAATAAGAAAAAAAATAAATTTAGGTTCATGGTTTCACAATTTAGCCCTTCTATCAACTATGTTGCTTGTGGTGTAACCTCCAAAGACAAAAATTGAGGGCCAAAATCTTTTTTCCGTAAAATAATTACTTTGTAATATCTTAAAACAAAAAATTAGTGGTCAAAGTCTTTTTTTGTACAAGAATTATTTTATTTAATTATAAATGCTCCATTATAATGGTTTTAGTAGCCATTTGGTTCAAATTCTTCAACTACTATCACTATAAATATAGTAATCTTACTATGAGTATGGGTTTTGATAAATTTCCCCACATGTTTGGTTTAGTAACAGAATAGGTGTTATTATGAAAGTACTTATTTGGTTTGCTTATTATGATAAGGAATGACTTTCAAGTAAATTTTAAAATTTTAAATCTTTTTTTATAATATACATATTTTTTAAATTTCTTATTTTGTATTTTTTTTTTAATTTCTAAAGAGGCTTCTTTAATTTTATGTATAGCCATGCTCTAATTTGAGTTGTACGTAAATAGTAAACTTAATAAACCAAAATGCAAAAATCCATTTTTATCGCATTAATATAGAATCCAATATATCTTCGATTTTCACTTGAAAGTTTTATAAAATAATTGAATGTAACTCTCTCAAATATGTTCTATTTTGCTCCTTAAAATTTCGCCCTATATTAGCAAAATTTTTAGAAAACATTTGTAAAATTTAATTATTCAAGAATATTCAAAATCAAGATATAGCAATGCTTAACAAGAAGAGTAAAAGAATCAAGACAAGGATGCTTTATTAGTCTTACGCCTTTTGAGGTAGTTTTACTTTGATAAAGGGTCTAAATTTTTCTATGCTTTATCAAGATAGCATGTACCAAATGATACCTAACCACATAACATTTAATCAAAGACAATTTTTGCATGTTAATCAATAATCACTATGAAATGAATACATAGGAGGGGGGCAAGCATCATGAAAATTAATCCCTACACAAAATACAAAACAATAATTTATTTCCAATCTACAAAGTATTTCATCCTGTTATTAGTTCACATGGCACTGTGTACTGCTTGAACTGGGATGCACAACCAAATAAATTTGATTCATGTCAATGATTACTGTACAAACTTGTTGTAACACCCTAGAAAATGCACTTACAAGAGACATTCTTTTATTTAAGGTTAAGTGTTAATCCTTGATTTATTAGTTGGAAGTTTTCTTAAGTTAATTAGGTGGAACTAAGATTTTTTTTCATTATTAAGTAGGGCACCTAAGTACCAAATTTGGAATAATTTTATTGGTTCATTAATTTATAATAGTGTTTAAATTTTGACTAGCTTATTCTACTATTTTCTAGTCTTTTGACTACTTGAATTTTTAGCTTAATTTTACTCAAAAATTTCACTTGTTCTCTTGCTTTATTTTCTTTTTCTTGGCTGAATTTTCTTCTCTCTTTTCTTTTCTCTTGGCCGAAATTTTTCTTTCTTTTTCTTTTTCTTTTTCTTCTTTGGCCGAATTTCTTTCTTTTCTTTTCTTCTTGTGGCCGGATCTCTCTCTCTATTTTTCTCTCTTTTTGCTTTAATATTTGTGCCCTAATATTGCTAATTGCTAAGTGATAAGAGATTAAAAAGCTCCATCGATTAAATTAATCCAAGTTAACCACTAATGTCTTAAAAGTCTAAACCTAACTTGACTCTTGTTGTGTTTTGATTGGTGATTTTTTTTCCACCTTTTCTTTATTTCTTTTCCATTTTTCCTAACCTATTTCTTTCTCTTTTTCTTTCTTCTTGGCCGGCCATCCTTCTTTCTCTTTTTCTCTCATTTTGCTCTCAACTTCTTGAAGCTTTCTCTAAAAAATTTTGGGTAATTCCACCATAGAAAGTGAGTTTTTCTTCTTCCTACACAAGGTTCTTAGCTTATCTAAGGTATCTACTATGAACTTTTCCTACTAATTTCAAGTTTTCTTTAGCTTTTGTACAAGTTTAAATCTAGATTCTTGTTATTACTACTTGAAGAATTTAGTTAGAATTGAAGATTTACTTGCTAGATAAAGTGTTCTTGTGGTTAGATAGACTAGTATATAGCATTTAAACCTTGAAATCTCATGTGTTATATGTTACTTGGTTGAAGATTCTTGGAGTAGAACTCTTGAATTTGAGTGGAAATTTGAATGAATTTGAGTTTGAGTTGAATATAGAAGTTGTAGAACTTGTTGAAATATGGGTTGGTTGGTTGTTTTCTTGTAGGAAAAAATTTGGGTTAGTCCGATTTTAAGGGGAAATGCTGCCGAAATTTTGGTAGAATTAAAAGAAGAAAAATTGACAAGTGAGATTTTTAAACCTAGAATATGCTCAATTTAAGGAAGTTGATGTGTAGGAATTGTTAGAAAATGATCTAGTGATAAATTAAATTTTTTTAGAATAAGTAAACCCTAAACCCTAAACCATAGAAACCCTAAAACCAAAACCCTAGAAATAAGTGGGGTATTTTCTTGAATTTTTCTTACTAAATTCACTAGGGTTTTAATCGGGTTTTCATTATATTATTTCTTTTAAATTTCAGGATCCGAAAACGAATCGCGACCATTTTACGAGATATTTTCTTAGGCATTCCAGGTGAGTGTCTCTATGTGTGCATCATGCATGAAATGTTATGTTCTACTTGTAAATATTATGTTACACTTGCAAATATTATGTGATAAAATGTGTTACTTGAGGAAAGATGTGTACTTTATCGCATCTATTCCGTAATGTGTTACATGCTTTCACTATCCAACGTGTTACTTGTGCGTGAGACTTCCGTGACTAACTTTACCGTTACTTCACGGATAGTCAACCTGGACAGGCTTGGGAGGATATAAGGTGCTGGGTGTTTTAGGGCGTGTTGTTCTTTCCCTTTTGAGTTGTGAATCCTCAAAGAGGCCAACTCCGGATTGAACTTTCTTGCGTGTTGGCCCTCCAAGGTTGAGATTACTCCCTAGATGTGGTAGCTTGTACGGAGGTTATAAGGTGAACGGTGGTTAGGGCTTACGTGATAAAACTGGCATGTCATTTGATAAAGACCTGAGCTATTATCTCGGTCCTAACGTCATGGTTACATGATCAGTACTTGCTTCTCCTGCGGTTGAGTTTGCTCCCGTAGTTGAGCCTTGTATCCGCCCTTGACTACTTGTTAATTAAATTGCTCATATCTTGTTTATTTAATTTATCGATTGTTTTATTTAATAAAATAATGAGATCTTGATATGGTTGCATGACTTGGGCATTCACTGGGCTATTATAGCTCATTCCTTTTATTTGTTTTCCTTTACCCAGGTTTCCTGAAAAATTAAAGCTGGATCGACTGGTTTTGAATATACTAGATGTCTTAGTTATTGTGATAGCCAAATTGTTTTAGGCTATCTTTGTGAAAATCATGTATATTATGACATGTAAACTTCTTGATGTTACTTGTACCTTTAAGTAAATAATATGAGTGTATTTTGTTTTATTTTATTTTATTTTATTTTATTTTGAGTTAAGTACGCTTGGTTGTTTGCGTGAGTGCGTGATTCGAGTCCTGACGAGAGCTAGGCAGGCAGTCTGCTAAGCCCTTTGGTGCGCCTCTGGGTAAGGTGGGGCTGTCACACTTGTAGAGTTATACATACCATTTGTTGCGTCCTAAAAATCGTAAGTAAAAGAGTGTACTAGTGGGGTCGTTAACTGTCGCGCCCCGAAAAGGCTGTTCGATCTGATGCCCTTTTTGAAAAGATAGAGTTTTGGAAAAACCGTGCGTGTGTGAGAAAAAATTGTGTTTTAGTGAAAAAGTGTTATTTAAGAAAAATAATAAAAATAAGGCCGGGACAAAAAAGTGCGACAGTTTTGGCCAACTTATTTTCAAAAAGGTTTTATTTAGAAAAATGAAGTCACCACTTGGTACTGAGTTAGGGTATACCGAATCACCCAAAAAAATTGTTTAAACAAAACAAAAATAAAAATTTTAGAAAAATATTTTAAAAACCCTTTTCCGACTCCGATCTATGAAAAATGAGAGAAAAAGGTCCGGGAGTCACATTTGAAGAAAGGGAAGGCAAAGGCTTGCGCCTAAGGCACCCTTTCAACCTAGCCGAGGCTAGTTGTGAGATTTAATCAAAATTTCCTAAATTAACCCTAGATTCTATCGCATTCGGATGTATCTAAATGAATGCAAATCCTAAGTCTATATGTGGGAATCGAGAGGGTCGGAATGTTCCGTCAAGGCTTGATCGGAATTATCACATTAATTGCAAAATCTGAGTCGAGACCTTGAGGAAGTCACGAGTGTCTATGCAAAATGCGATGCAAAAGAAAAGAAAATAATAATATGTAGTAAGTGAAAGAAGAAAGTAGGTATGCAACATGACGTGTACAGGGGACTAATAACTCGTGACTAAATGTTCCTACTCACGGAGGGAGGAACGGCATGTACGCCACCGCTTTCCATGTGAGTAGGCGACTATTTCTAGTCGAATCACACAAATGTCCTAAAGTCTAAGTGAAATGCAACCTAGATGTCATGCATTTTAAAATGTGTCAAAATAATAATAATAATAATAATAATAATAATAATACAAATCATGCCAAATGGAAAGAAAACTAAAAGTGTGTGAAGTGGGATGTAAATACACACGAATGCACCTGACACTAAAATACCCTAAGGGTCTAGCGTTGGACTAGCCCTTTCTACGGATTCCCATTAGCGTTGGACTAGCGAGGGAAACGATGAAGCCACAACTAGCGTTGGACTAGTGTGGTGACGGAATAACATAAAACATAAATTAAATGGTAAAGCGTGAATTAAAAGCAAATTAAACATATAAAGACATATAAAGTCAAGTAGGAGCACAGAACACATAAGTATGATATCAAGATGCACAATCCTAATAAAAGCGGTAAAACAAATAAGCACGTAACCACTCAAATGCAAATAAACCCTAACTATTACACCGGGGGCTTAATTTACAATTTAAAAAGGGGAGAAATTAAAAATGCCCTATCTATTACACTTTCTATCTAATTACACAATTTTTGCTAAAATATATTAAAAAATAATCTAACTATTACATTGACTAGCTAAATACAAAATATTACATTTTTTCAAAATAATAATAAAAATTCAAAATTAAATAAATTAAATACATAAATGCGCAAAAAAGTATGTAAAATAAGAAATAAACAAATAATAATAAAAATAATGCATAAAATCACACTGGAGCATATTGGAGCACATAAATAGGAAAATAACAAGAAGTTGAGATACTTCTTTGGAGATCCGATACCAAAGCTTAAAGAAAATGAACACACACGTCAATGTATCACAATTTAAATGAGTAAAGCACAAAGTATGTAAATATTAACAAATTGGGGTAAAATGTAAGTTGAAGGGGGTTTGAATTGACATTGAAACAAATAAAGGGGACAAATTACAAATTCAAGCAATCATAGGGGCACAGACGTAAAGTACAACTAACTAAGGGGGGGGCAAAATATAATGACAGCAAGTGAGAGAGGTGAAATTGTAAAAGTATGGCAAATATGGGGGCCGAAACATGATTTATAGGATAGGATTGACAAGAACTTAAAAATTCAGGGGTTGATTTATAAATACTAGGGACTTAATTGCAACAAAAAATAAAAGTATTAGGGCACATTAACAATATTCAAAACATATGAGGACTTGAGCATAAATAACCTTATTGCAATAAGAATAGCCAAATAATAATAATTATTATTATCATAATAATAATCATAATAATAATAAATAGAATAAAAATAAAAAATTTTAAATTGGGTTAAACTAAGCCAAATAATTAAACTACTTGATTAGATGAAATTTATTTAGATTAGAAACTAATTGCACAAAAACAATTAAATAAATAACAAAGAAATGAACTAAATTAAGACAAGAATCAAATGAAAATAGCAAAAATCCCCCTTTTTCCAATTTTATCTTCATCTTCTTCCCCATTTTTATCTCTCTTCTACTCTCTTCTTCTCTCCCTCATTGTTTCTCCTCCTCTGTTTTCTTCTTTCTGTATTTTCTTTAACTGATTCCCTCTCTCTCTTTCTAACTTTCTTCTCTTCTCTTTTCACCCTCTGCCCTCTCTCTTCTTTCTTCTCTTCCTCTCTACTAGTTTCTCTCGATTTCTCTTACAACTCTTTCTTCCTCTCAAATTCTCTCTTTAATCACTCACTCATTCTCTTCTCTCTCTCTCTCTCTCTCTCTCTCTCTCTCTCTCTTTTTCTCAAATTTCTCTAGCACTCCATTTTCTCTCTTCTTTTTTTTTTATTATTCTTCAAACTAGGTTCTCCCAAAACCAAAGAAGAATTGCCAAATCCCTCAATCCAATCCCAAAACCCACTGATTAAATAACATGTAAATTAACTAGGAGAGAGTATAAGAGATTTACCTTTCTGCTGATGGACCAAACGACGATAACTCAGGCTATGGTTGAGGAGGTTCCTGGTGATTGGTTGTGTTGAGGGAGAAGATGACTAGTTTGGTGGATGGTCACTGCTATTGCAGGTGGGTGGCCGTGAGTGGTGGTCTTGGGAACTTGGTCTGATGGTGCTTATTCACTGCTGATAATTCGAATTTGGAGGAGTTTGGAAATATTGATGCCCTTGAGCTTGTTGCTACTGCAGGGTGGTTGGTCTTAGATTGATGATGGGCTGTTGGGGGTCGTGGAAAAGGCTCATGACTGACAGCGATGAAATGGAGGTGGATTCTGGTGATTGTGCTGGATTGGAGTGGTGGTCTGGTGATTTCTGGTGGGAATTGAGGTGGTTTCAGCTTGAGCTTTGCTGTCTGTTTGTGGTGAATTGGTGGTTTGTAAGGGAGATATTGGATGGGAAATAGGGAATTTGGTCTAACTTGGGATGGTTTGGAAACTTTGGGTGGTTGTTTGTGATCCCAGGTGGTTCTGGTAACTTTGAGCTGTGATGGCAGGGGCTATTTTGGGGTGTTTGTTTCAGTGGTTTGGGTAGTGATGATGGAAAGGATTGGGTGTGAATGAATGCGTGTGTGTGAGTTGTGCGAATTAGTGTGTGAGATCATGTGTGTCTGATTGTGAGAAACTGCATGGCTATTGTATGAAATTGTATGTTTGTGTAATGAGCATATGTCTCTATGTGAGGTGTGTGGACGTGTGTGTATATTTGTGCTTCTGTTTCTACGGGTATTGTGCCTGCGGAATGTTTGTGTGTTTGGTATGTGTATATGGTTGTGTGTTTGTAGGTGTGGTGTGTGTATATGACCGTGTGTCTGCATGAAACGAATTGTGTGTGTGAATGTGTGATGTGCTTGGGATTTGTGAGTTTGGTGTGTATAATCTGTGTGAAACTGTGTGTGTGTTACGTGTGAAATTGTGTGTATTGTGTGTGTTTTGTGTAAGTGTTTGGGGGCTGTGTGTGAGTTGTTTGATTGTATATGTGAATCTGTGTGTGTTTCTGTGTGTGTATCTGTGAATGAATGTGGATGTGTGTGAGAAAAAATGTAAGAAATGAATGGGATAATGTGTGTGGTGTGTGAGAGAGAAAGTGTAAGAAGTATGTGAGAGAGAGTGTGAGTGTGTGTAGTGTGTGTGAGAGAGAGTGAGTGGTATGTGTAGTGTGTGAGAGAGAGTGAGAGTGTGTAGTGTGTGTGATTTGGGTAAGTGTGTGTTCTTGGTGTTCTAGGTGTAGGTTGAAGATGTACTGGTGTGTGTTTTAGGTGTTCTAGATGAAAACTTGAAGATATACTACTGTGTGTTCTAGGTAAAAACTTGAAGATACACTAGTGTGTGTTCTAGGTATTCTAGGTGAAAACTTGAAGATACATTAGTGTGTGTTCTAGGTGTTCTAGGTGAAAACTTGAAGATACACTAAGACCTAGTAAGTGTTCTTGGTGTTCTTGGTGAAAACTTGAACATGAATGTAGAAAAAATTGTGTGTTTTTGGTGTAAGAGGATAAAATCAAAAAACTAAAAACTAAAAACTCTACCTAGGCTTTTTTTATTTTCTCCCTTTTTTAAATCCCCAAGTGGGGGTATTTATAATGCACAAAAGACTTATCTTCCAAAAAATGGCTAAAAGACCAAAACGCCCTTGACTACCAAAATTACAACTTTATCCTTAAAAATCTATTCTCTCTCACAAAAATGAAAAAATTAAGAAAAATATAAATAATAAATTTGTTAATATAAATTCACCCCAAAAAAAATTAGAAAGACTTAGAAACATGCTTAAAAACCTAAAAACGAATTTGGGACCCAAAAATTGGTGAAAAATGAGTTTGGAATGTGAAATGACAATTTTGCCATTGGATAACGAAAATATACAGAAAATAGCTATTAGTCTCGAAAAATTATGAAAAATTAAAAATAAGTTTAAAACTCTAGGAAATGCATTTATGACTTAAAAATTGACGAAAAATGAATTTAAACTATAAAATAACGATTTTGCCCTTGAATGCAGTATTCACAGAAAAAAATAGCAATCGTCTCCGAAAAAATTAAGAAAATTTAGAAACATGCTTAAAGAATTAGAAAAATAAATTTGGAACCTAAAATGAGCTAAAACGGTGTTCGCGAGGTGAAATTATCATTTTGCCCTTGTGCTGATAAAATATAAAAAGAATACTAATTAAATTCGAAAAAATCACAGCAAATTAAAACATACGTATGAAAGTAAAAATGTGAATTTAAAACCCCCAAAACTAATAAAAAATATTTACAAATAAAAATTACTATTTTGTCCCCCCAAGATTATTGAAAAATTAAAATTTGACCCTAAAAATATAAACACTTCCCCAATGTTTGAAAAATAATTGGTGTGTCAAAATTTGGTGTCTACACCATTAGAATGCATCAAAGATCACTAAATTATTGTTTGGCGGATGATAAATTGAGACTTGAAATCAAGATCTGTAGTTCTTTCATTCATTTACCCATATGAAATTGTTAGGTCACCAATTCTAAAATAACCATACATATATACATGTTCAAAAGCCTTCAAAGTCATTGATCGACCAACCACAATATATATGTCCAGGTTTGAAGAGCTTAACATAAAGGAGACTATGTAAGAAAATTTAAACCAAGGCTTGGTTTATTGGTGAGACGTGTCCTTTTTTTATTTGTTATTTAAGTAGGTTGTATTGTATGGTAGATATGTTGCCTGTATGGAATTGTTTCTCTTACCACTAGTATTAGTTTAACTCTTTTAGTTTTTGTTTTCTTTCGTTGTTGTAGCCTCCCCACATTTTTTTAATATGAAAATATTGAGATTTCTTCATAATTTTTCCTCGTTATTTCTTGTTTAAATTCTTGTGAGTTTTTTTCTATTAAATTGATTTGGGTCGATCATAATGCAGCCAACCAATTTGCAAACAAAAATGGAGTATCTCCACGATATTGTCAATTAAAAAACAATAACTCCCTGGTTCATAGTTTTATAATCCTTGGTTACCAATCCGAGTTGAGTATTGTCAAGCTTGCCAGAATGGACCATAAATTGGTTTGGTTGTACCAGTTTCTGTCCGCCATGAAGCTCTATAAGAAATGCTAGTTATATTTGTCGTCAGCGTTCATATTTGTAGCGGATGTTAAGCATATCGGTCAAAAAAAAAACAAAAATGAGGCGATGTTTTTGTCTTGTCATTCGCTTCAAATCGTCAACTCTCCTAGGCATTAGGATGGGGATGCTATGCAAAGTTCCGTTTATTAGCTGATTTACTTTTAGTGCATTATCAGAATTATAATCGGAGTTAGAAATACTTACTCATGGATTCCATTAATTAATTTGGGCCGAAAGATCATCTTGTGTAATTCTCGATAGGTTAACAAAAAAAAAAGACAATTAATGATTCTTTGGGATTAACGACAAAGCCGAATCGCGAGCTATTAGGAGGCAAATTCAATAAAGCAAGAAAAAGAATGATTTTATTAATCATAAAGTCGAGTCTGCATAACCTTGTGGTAGGCCCCTCCCCATTTCTTTTTTTTTTTTTTTTGGATAGAAAAGAATGAGTTTATTAATCATAAAGTGGTAGGCCCCTCCCCACTTTTTTTTTTTTTTGATAGAAAAGAATGACTTTATTGATCATTCTTTTCTATCAATAAAGTCATTCTTTTCTATAAAACAAAAAAAAAAAAAAAAAAAAGAAATGATATATGAGTCCATGAAGCTTCCTAGAGGTGGCAAGTTTGTCAAGGCATTGACATCAGCTATTAACAGTCCCCATGCAGAATCATCAGCTTCTTGAAACATTTTGATGACCTTTTGTGAATCACATTCAAAAACAGCATTATTGAAATTCTGATAACTGAAGATAACACTGGCAACGGGTTGGGTTGGCAGGTTGGCGGGTCGGGTTGAGATCCAAATATAACAGCCAACCTGTTAACCCGAACCCGAAAATAGCCAATCCGAACACGACCCGAATCGGGTTGGCGGGTCGACCTGCCGGCCCAAAAAAAAAAAAAGAAAAAAAAGAGAGAGGAAGAAGAATAAAAAGAAAAGAGCAAAGAAAAGAGATTAAAACACATACAAAAAAAATGATCAAATACATTTTTTGCACACATTAATATTAAAGATACTTATTAACATACACTTAACTCCTCCTACAATTTACTTTTCATAAATCTAGGTAAAATTCTTACTTTTTCTTACAATTTACTTGATTAATTATCCAATGAGTGAAATTTGTTATGTTTGAATGTGAATGGATGAAACAAAGCTACAAAATGTTAGATTTTTTTTTTTTTGGGTTCGCGGGTTGACCCAAACCCAACTCAGGTCGACCCGAACCCGACCTGTTTTTTTATCAGGTCAGTCGAGTCCGACCCGCTAACCCGCGAACCCAAAAACCCCCAACCCAAACCTGCTATTTTCGTGTTAGGTTCGTGTCGGGTTTTCGGATCGTGTCAGAAATTGCCACCCCTAGATAACACGATGGTAGACCCTTCCCAATTTCTAATCCAGATAACTGCAGCTAAGTCCTACCCTCCAAGTGTACCTTTATAATTAATTAGATCATTTATTAAAAAAATTCAATTAGAAATATAGCAATAGGTACATGATATTTGGGCGATGCATTGTCTATAGTTGTATAGTAGATAATAAATAATAGAAACTATACAGCAAATTTAATAAGTATGCTTTTTTAGGTCATTTTAGTTGAAAATATTTTACTACATATAAGGATATTAATTATTTAATTTTACATAATTACCAACTACTTTACAAATCGATCCAAATTTGTTTGGCCCCATTGGCCATACATAGCAGAGTAGCTTGTATTATGGAAGTCACTCGAACCAACTCCGCATACAATACAACTGCAAGAATGACCGATGCAGGGAAGGTGCTGTGCGTGACGGGAGCTTCGGGATACATAGCTTCATGGGTGGTGAAGCTGCTGCTTGAGCGCGGCTATACTGTTAAAGCTTCCGTTCGTGACCTCAGTAAGTCCATTTCTACTCCTTCCTCTCTCGCTCTGTGCCCACGGGCTAGATTTACATCGACTTGCTGTTCCATTTCTTCTTCTTACACAAAAGTGGATATCAAGATTGCTTCCCTTTGTGTTCGTATATAGGTCCTATTGATGATTATGTTATGGTATTGCATGTTACCAACGTGAGCTATGCATCTTGGATGTTGTCTGTGTGGGGTTGTTGTATGCTAATTTACCATGTTTTCAACTGCTGTTGAATTTTTAAGGAAGAGCTTAAACTTTACAATCGCTACTAAGTAAATTATGTCTGCTCGAAGTGAAACTCAAAAATCTTTGTAACTCCAAATCCTTCGTACCAGAGGACTTTCTTTGTTATGGAAGGGAGGAAGATGACAGAAAAATGTTCATCTCAAATTTTCTTCAAAGTTTTATAATTGTCAAGAAAAGGCACAATGCATACTTCACAGAATCAGAAAATCATGCCATTTCTCTCCAAATTGACTTGCCTTGAGATTCTTGTCTACTAACTTTTGGCGTGCAATGCATCATGATGCCATAGATGATCCAATAAAAACAGAACATTTGATTTCCCTTGATGGGGCCAAGGAAAGGCTTCACTTGTTTAAGGCAAACTTACTAGAAGATGGATCCTTTGATGAAGTTGTTGTGGGATGTGAAGGCGTTTTTCATACCGCATCACCGGTTCAATTTTCAGTCGACGATCCACAGGTACACCTATACAATCAATTTGGGAATTATAAATTGTCAACAAAAACTATGATTTTTAATCACGGGAGTATACAATTATTTACACGCTTTCCAGGAGTTTAAATTTTCTTTTGGGGTGACGACGTCAGTATTTTGTTTTTGAGGGCAAAACTCTTTACCCGTTTTTTTTTTATTTTTATTTTGGTGTCTCTTTTGCTTACCTTTGTAGAGATGTTTGAATTCATAGATACACGCTGGCGACGACAAATTCTCAGACTTGCTTAGTAATAAGTTGAAAATATCTAACCTGATCTTGAAAATGGGCAAAAGAATAATTCCAAGACTAAGCTACCATAAATTTGAGCCATCATGATGGATCTATTCGATGAATCTGAAGTAGAAATTAAAAACTGAATATTATACTTCTTAGAAAGGGTTAATTACACTCCATCAATACCCAAAGACTTCTAAGGCCCAAATTTAATTTGGGCGAGTTGGGTATAAAAAATATGGAATAATGTCTAATTGGGAGTACACCCATCAATACCCTTCCAAATATGGGTATGACTAGGATTTAGTTGGATCTCCCACGAGTTTGATAGCCCATTATTTGAATATTATTTAAATGATTCAAAATTACAAGTTTAAATATTTGATAGTAAAATATTATTTAATGACTCAAAATTACAAGTATACCCAATAATTTATTTATAGTCAAAATCTATTTTGTACTCTCTAACTTATATCAAATTCTCACTTTGCACTCTAAATTTCAAAATTGTACAGACTATATCCATAACTATTCAAAATATTTAATTTAAGTCCAATTGTCGGTGGTGTCAATTAAACTATCGGAACTTAAACGTGTGTGTGCAATTGGACTTAAGTAAAATGCTTTGAATAGTTTAGTGTGCAATCTGTTAAAAATTAACGCTGTTAACAATTGGACTTAAATAAGCGTTGCATGCACAAGCTTAAGTTCTATTAATTTGGTTGACACCATTAATGATTGGACTTAAATTTCAAGCTCTTAAGAGTGTAATTTGTCTAAAATTCAAGTTCAAAGTGCAAAGTGGGAATCCGATATAAGTTAAACGGGTGCAAAATAGATTTAGGCCTTAATTTATTTTGCCATCAAAAGAAATTACTATTGAATATTTTAATGGTATCTCATGATCAATATGGGACTATGTGGATATAAATCATATTTTACGGTACAAATTAAATCCTGGTTAGATCCTACCCATCCACCCAAATGTCATTTCTATTTGCCAACCTTAGAATGAAACTTGCCTCGCTTTAATCACCGAAAAAATTTTATCATCAGTTAGGTCCATTTGATGTATGGTCAAAATGAATAGCTAGTTTGATCGTAGTCTAAAAAATAAAATGATTAAAATATTATTGAATAGTTAGTTGATATGACTGTTTATCATTTAGGAGCAAAGGATTCTTACGTTATTACCACCTTTGTATTGATCTTTATTGGAAATAAAATAGCATGTTGTGATGTGTAACTTGGAAATATAAATAAAAGAAAAAAAATAACTTGAAATATGAATGGGAAAAAAATTAAAAAATGAAAGAAAGAAAACCCCAAGCCTAAATGAGGAAAATTTGAAAAATAGTTTCTGTGTTGATAGATTTGTACATAAAAAAAATATATTTTCAGACCTGAGTGGTGAGACCAATGTTCTAATCGATTCTTAGTTTTTTGGGCTGGAAAAATTCTGCAAGACTGGTCCTTAGTTTTGGTTTTTTCAAAAGAATTTAATTTAAATAAAAATTTATATATTTTAGTTGCACATAAAATTATAATAAAAATAAATATTTAAGATAAGAAAGAATAAAACAACAAAAATTGGATAAACTAATTCCAAATAGGACTGATGAGTCGTTCCTAATACAACAAGTTGAGTTGGCTTGTCCAGTCCGAGTTAAAAAATATTTTAAAATATTGCTACTTATATTCGGGCTGTTCAAAAAAATCGAAAAATCGAGAAAACCGACCCATTCCGAACCGAAAAAAGGTTAACCGAACCGGTTATTGGCACCGACTTGGGTAGCGGGTCGGTTTATAAATTAAGCGAGTCTAGTAGGGGTTCACATTCTTGTGAACTGGCAGGTACCCAACCTGATCCATAATAAGGGATAGTTTTGTCATTTTTCGTATGTGGTATTGTTTTACTAATTCATTGTTTCATTTTTTGATTTATTTTATTGTTACTACTAATTTCTATTTGTATTTCATCTTGACTAATGAACATTTGACTATTTATTTTATTATTTGGATGTTCATTTGACTATTTATTAAGTATTTTTTTTATTTTTATTGCTGTATGAGATGTGAGGATGAAGTTTGAAAAACTAAGTGGCTATCTGTTTATTTGTTTTTTGTTTTTTTGGTTATTTTAAAAATTACAATTTTATGATGTAATTTAACTTAAAGATCATTGATACTTGTGTTATTAGTGATTTAATGATGGTTTACAATTTTTCTTGTTTTATTTTTATTTTAAAAATAGTGATGAATGATGATGGATCGGGTCGGGTACCCAGATTATCTAAACCGATTTTGCGGGCAACCAGAAGATCGAGTACCCATTGCATGTGGACCGGTTCACGGTTTGAAATTTTGCCGAACCAGTATGACTAATTTGGGTCAAAATTTTTGTTCTTGGATCGGGTACCCAGTCCTTGAACACCCCTAACTTATATACATGTGTTTTACCTATACTATTTTATACTAAATTAGCAGCAATGTGATAAGTAACCATGGGCTTAGCCAAGTGGCTCCAAGTGGGGTTAAATGACCCCACTTAAATTTTAAAAATTCATATATATTAGATAGATAAATTCTTGCTTGACCCTTTATAAAAAATAGATTTTGGGATAAAAAATTCAATTAGCTAAATTTAAAGAACTAAAAAGTCAAAATAATGTTCTCAAAGTGGATGACTTATCTTGTACAAAAGTAGATAACTTAGAACGTAGATGTACTAGAAGAGATCAGAAGCCTTTCTCTCTTTGCCTTTTTTTTTTTCTTTACGTCCCATCTTAGCTTGTATTTTCTTGTTCCTTTTTGTTGAAATTTTATTTGCATACTTCCATTGTGAACTTATCATGATCTAGAATTAAAATTTTTTGCATCATATTTCTTCATTCCTCGTATTGAAGTCAATCGCTTAGCAAGTTAGTATTGTACTAATCTTGGTAATAATTCTTATTATTTTCCTTTTCTCTCTCTCTCTCTCTTTTTAATGTTTGGTTTAGTTCATCCATCGTTTATTTTCTCCCATTTGATTGTGCCATTTTTTTGGGCTTTTAATATAAATCCTTTTTTTATTTACTTTGTCAATTAGATATCACAAAACTATATGATTAGTTATGAATTTATTTCTCAAATTTAAGGATGGCTAGGTTGAATACTAATTAAGAATAATTGAATATACTTGAATTGAATATGAATTGGAGATTGATTAATTCGAATATGATTATGAACAATAAAATAATTAATAAGTAGTTTTGCTACCATTATTATACTTTATATTCTCCATCAAGTGGAATAGTATATTGAAGATTCCTTCAAATTATGGATTTGAAAATTTCAACTGTTATTATAACATGCATGTGATATTATAGTTTTGCATTTTCTTATACATTTTATTTTATTTATTTTGTAAAAATTTTATTATATTAAAGTTTGACCCACTTACATGGAGTCTTGGCTTCGCCACTATAAGTAATAGTTCAAAATCGAACTATGTATGCAAGCTTTAGTGGTTTTCGGTGTATTTATTTCACGACAAAATAATTATTTTTCTTTTTTTCCCAAATCACATGTCACGCATATGTTTTTTTTTTTTTAAATGGTAGAGCGGCAATGATGGAATATAAACATTCAAAATAATAAAATAGTAATATAAACTAAACATTAAAGTTTATTTGAGTCGTTTCGCCCCTTTGACAAACAGTAAAACTAACAATTCTTATTTAATATTAATCAAATAAATATTTACATGTGGCAAAGTAAGACAACCTGTATACTGCAAGGAGCAAAACGTAACTAACCTTTTGGATATGAAGCATGAACAGAATGTCGATTTGCATATAATTGTCTGAAAAATGGCTTAGTTCTTGATTTTGCTTCAATTCTTAGGCGGAACTTTTGGACCCTGCAGTAAAGGGAACGCTGAATGTACTGCGATCTTGTGCAAGAGTTTCATCAATCAAAAGAGTGGTTCTAACATCATCTATGGCAGCTGTTATAAACAATAGAGAATTAAAGGACGATGTGGTGGTAGATGAAAGTTGGTTTTCAGATCCATCATGCTGTGAAGAGAAGAAGGTGTATATACACTATTTTCTTTCAGTAAAAAATACCTTTGAAATTGTAAATAGTTTTCATTATACAAGTGAACTAACTCTGAAGGTATTTTAGTCCAAGAATGGGGAAAAGGTAAGACATCTTGGTGACTTGAAGGAATTTTCATTAAAAAAAGGATGTTTTTCTGGTCTATGTCCAAAACGAATAACAAAGATGATAATACCATTTATTCTCTTATTTTCAGTGCTTACAAAATAGTTATTTTTTACACATAGTGGAGACTTTTTTTTTTCTAACTTCAGTAAGTTTGATTTAAATATTTGAAACAAATGTTTTTTCAACGGTAGCTTACCAATTCATTTGGAGGAAAAAAAAAAATCTTACCAACTTTTTATATTTTAGATGTGGTATGTGCTTGCTAAGACTTTGGCAGAGAATGCTGCATGGAAATTTGCGAAGGAGAATGGCATTCACGTGGTTACAATCAATCCAGCATTGGTCATTGGTCCTCTCTTGCAACCTTCGATCAACCTAAGCGTAGCGTAGAATTTGTCCTGAACCTAGTAAATGGTAATTTCTGAAATTATTAGGTGACTTGTTCATTACTATTACTGTACAGTATTACAGTATCTGCAATTGTTGATCTTGTGTTAGTTATAGCTTCACCATTAACTAAATGTTCTTTCCAGGGATTGTTTATGTCGAAAAATTTACAAAATGCACCTGGGAACAGTCATATATGAACTCCTATAAACAAGGATTCATTTGGAACTGAATGAGTTGGAACTAGTCATCATGCTTTCTAAAGCTTTTATCCTAGCTGGAATAATTAGGCTAATGGTTGTCTGCGGGTAATACTGCAGGGACTGAACCATTTCCTAGCGCAACTCTGCCATGGGTTGATGTTAGAGATGTCGCAAATGCACATATACTTGCCTTTGAAATCCCTTCTGCTAGCGGAAGATATTGTATGGTTGAGAGATTTGCTAAAGGTTCTGAGTTCGTCGAGCTTCTTCAAGAACTTTGCCCCACTCTTCAGTTTCCGGTTGAGTGAGTACTTTTTCCCTATCTCAATTATGTCAGTTTTAGGCACTTGTAATCCACTTTCGGTGTCTTCACTGCATCATACAGCTTGACGACATGTCATCTCCTTTTATATTATGCCGTTTAAATATAATAAGAGTAGGAACAATTGTCCACTATAATTATTTCAAAATCTGTACAATTGAAAGTAATTACACATGCCTAGCAACGACTCATAAGATTAGAAAATTATTTAGTGAGTCTTACGCACCTTGTGAGTAAAGATGCAAATCTTTTTATGTGAGCTGTAACTTTTTTTATATATTTGTATAGTAGTCCGATGAAGAGTGCCAATCTTTCCCAATTCTCCTTTGCAAGCGTTTTTGCCGCTATTTTCGTTCTTAAGATTGATAAAAAGAAAATGTAAGACATGCTTATCTTCAATGTCATGCTATCACAAAAGAATCACTTATTATCAATGTTTTAAAAATCGAACCAGACTGGTTGGTTCTACTGGTCAGACCGTTAATCGGCCGTGGCTCTGATTTGATTCACAGATTGGGTTGATTGAACCAGAATTATTGAAAACCATTAAAGTTGTATAAATCGCTTGAACTAGTTTGAATTGTGAATTCACAAATTCTATAATTCTATCAACTAATTAAAAAAAACTTTTTCAAAAACCCTAGTATTACTAATTATTAATTTCAGGATGTAGTGGTGTTTTTGGTAGGATTTAAGATTACTATTAGAAGGTACAATTGCAATAAATTTATTTGTTTGAATTTACAATTTAAAAATTTATTTGGGAAAGCCCAAATTTTTTAGAAAATTTTTAATTTTTATTATGTAATGTCTTAATTTGTCTAATAAAATGTTCACGTATTTATATATTTTATTTAAAAAAACTAAGTCAAAGTTGAACCAATTTGACCAGTTGAATTACGATCCGACCACTTTACCAATTCAATTAACGGTTAGGGTTTTGCTTTCTATAAATAATCAGTTTCGTCTTAGAAGTAGGTCCATTGAATCTATTATTTGTTACGTCTACAGATTATACCTCTGAATTTAAGGTATTTTCATGACCTCGATCATCCTTGAATACTACTTTGTTGTTTGAAATTTCCATGCTTTTGACAGAACTATTTTTTATTACTCCGTCTCGTTGTGATCATAGCTCGTGGAGAAACATTAGTACGTTCAACCCAGCGATGGTAATGCACTAGGTAGAGATGCCAAGTACACTATATATAGAAGTTTCTCCGACATCTGGCCATGTATTAGGGATCCCCAGGATTCATAGGTTCACTAGTTTAAGCTTTGATTTTAACTACGAACAGGACCACAAGAATATGCAGTCAGAAGTTGCAACTATCAACCCTTCGATTGAAAGGCACACAGGGAAATTGACCAAGTGTAAAATTTTGTTTATTTTTTAGGGAACAGCAGGTAAGAATCTAATTAACAGAACTATAAAAAATAAAAAAAAGTAGAATTTAACTAGCACACAATGCATTGTGCGGATTGATTTGACAACTTGGTGCCTTATTAAAATATCCCATACTAACTGGAAAAATAGATATTATTGATTACTTACATACGCTTTCTTGCTCCCTATCAGTGTCAGCTGTTTAATTTGATACTTCCACTTTCACTTTCACCTACACTTTCCTTTACTACTGATTTTGAAAATTGTTTTGACGTTTTACAGATTAAAGGATTGTAGCGATCTTACTTTTCCAGACTATAAAGTATCACAAAAGAAGATCAAAAGTTTGGGAATTCAATACATTCCTTTGGAGGTAAGCCTAAAGGATACTTTGAAAAGTTTCGAGAAGAAGAATTTAGTTAGTCTTTAAATCCTGGCATCGGGTTACCTTAAACAAAAAAGGTTTGCTGATAAATGCCCCTCCACATTTAGCTTCAGATACTACACTTTTTCCTTTATGCCCGCCCATTGATAAGTGTATTGTGGTGTATTCATCTTCAGCTATCGAACCAAATAGTCTGTACCTTCTCAAAATTTCCCATTCTGCATCTTTCCTCTTGCTGATTCCAGAGTGGCAGAACTATATGCCAATATCTAGTATGTAATAGTGGTTTTTAAATTTATAAAGGACATGTCTTTTTGTATTGTGACATTTTTGTTGATTTAAAATTGTTAGTGACTCCAAGAAACTTAAGGAGGTGTTGTTTCAACATGCTGAATTTATTTTGATTAGAAAGTTAATTAAACGGATAAAAGTAACATACTTTGGGAATTTCATTTGCCTGTTGCTTGGTCAACTGAACACAAGAAGTTGATTGTTGATAGTTTTTAGCTACTTAGATCGAAAACACGTTTACCATAAACGGGAGAACAGAAAGACAGGCATTAAGTGACTAACAAATAATAGCTAACGATATTGGTACAACACTTTTGTTTTATTCGCCATGCTGTTCTTCTCTTTTATTACTACGAAATAATCTTCTCTCTTTTTCCTAAAATGATATACAATATTTAATAGGATCATTTGCTCAAATGTTGCCCCATTTTTCTAAGTAAAAAAATATAGTGATGTTAATAGAGTTCAAAAAATGTAGACATCGAATTTTGAGAAGCCAAACTTGACTCTAAACTGCTATTTCTCTGCAATTAGAGTCAAATTTTTCTGGGATGGACCAAGTCCAAGGGCTGTACCCGTGGACCCAATGGTAGAGACTGGAGCCACCGAGGCCCGGTGGGTACTAGGCCTTGGTGGCTCCAATCTCCACCGTTAGTCCATCTAAGAATGAGCCATTAGAGTCAATAACCACCAACTTTTTGTCTCTCCTTATTTCCATATTGCTGCTTGTTAAGAAGAAAAGATATGGGAAATACTTTTCTGCGTTTCATTTTTCACAGATGATGCAATAGCCTATTTATACACGTATACAAGTAAAAGATACAATCAACCTAGACGGATTGGAATCTAATCTATCCAAATCTTATCATAGTCTTATCTTATCCTAATCTATAGTTTGAATTTTAAATACAATTTTTACAACTCATAACACTTCACTCAAAGTGGTGCATATATGTCCCGCATGCTCAACTTACCAAGTGAGTTGTAAAATATTTTAGTCAATATAGCTTTTGTAAGTATATCGGCCAACTAATCTTCTAACTTGATGAATGGAAGCCGTATCATCTTATCTTCAAGATTCTATTTTATGAAGTGATAATCCATTTTAATGTGCAGTCATGTTAGACTAGATTATAATTGATATCGATAGCTGCTTTATTATCGCAAAACAGATTCGTTTCAGTCTTTGGAGCAAAGCCGATATCAGTCATCAGGCTTCTAAGCTAAAAAGTTCATACACACCCTTAGCCATCCCTCTAAATTCGGCTTCTACACTCGACAGTGCCACCACTTTTTGTTGCTTACTCCTCCAAATAACTTTATTTCCATTGACAAAAGTGAAGTAGCTTGATTTCGATTTCCGACCAGTAGTGTCTCCTACCCAATCAACATTAGTGTAATCATTAATATTAAGATGGTTGTTCTTAGAAAATAGAATACAGTTCCTAAGAGAACCCTTTAAGTATTGAATAATTCGCATCGCAAATTCCTTATGCTAATTACTTGGAGAATGCATGAATCGGTTGACCACATTAACAACATAGGCAATATCTGGACCAACATGAGACAAATAGATCAATGCCTTTAATATCTTTCTCTATCTATCAGTTTTGATACAAGTATTCCCCTAGTCTGTGGTTCTAGATAATCAGCATGTCAATAGGTTTATAATCTAATAATCTAACTTTTGCCAAGAGATCAAGTACATATTTTCGCTAAGTGAGGAATATGCCTTGTGCTGATTTTTCCACTTCAATTCCTAAAAAATATTTGAGACTTCCCAAATTCTTCATCTCAATTTCAACTGCCAATCGGTCTTCCAACTTAGAGGTTTTTCTTTATCATTACCTGTTATAATAATATCATCGATATAGATTATGAGAACCGCTACCTTCCCAAGCCGATGTTTTAGGAATAAAGTATGATTTGTATTGCTCTGCTGATAGCCATACTTCTTCACATTCTTGGTAAATCGGCCAAACCAAGCATGGGTTGACTGTTTCAGTCCATAGATTGCTTTTTGCAATCGACAAATATTATTTTTCTTTGGAACCACAGAATATCCAAGTGGTATATTCATATATACCTCTTCCTCAACGTCTCTATGTAAGAAAGCATTCTTGACATCAAACTTATGCAACGGCCAATCTAAATTGGTTGAATAGTCAATAGGACTCTTATTGTATCGAATTTCACCACTAATGAGAAGGTCTCTTGATAATTGAATGTTTTTCAAATGGACCGGGTTCACGGGCCCCACTCGTGGACCTAGTGGTCTAGATATGAGCCACCAACGGTGGGACCTGTGGACCCGATCTATGATAGAATCTCTCTTGATAATCTATGCCATAGATTTGCGTGTACCCCTTAGATCGAATTTCATCACTGGTGAGGTCTCTTGATAATCGATGTTATGGGTTTACATGTACCTCTTAGCTACAAGCTGAGCATTATATGGATCAATCGATCCATCAAATTCATACTTGATTGTGAAAGCCCATTTCATCCCATAGTTTTCTTTCCTTATGGTTGTTAGACCAAACATCTCATCTTTTATATCTTAATTCTAATCCGAATCGATGAGAGCGGCATACATGTTACTAAGAATATCAATTGATACGAAGTAGGCGATCTAGCCAACACCTAAGGTTGACATGCGGAGAAACTCGACCCCTCCGATCCCTAGGGTAGGAAACCTTGATACTATCTCACCCGACAACTCAACAAAATGGTAAACCAAGTTGTAAGTAGTAGGAGCCACAACCAAGTGTAATTCTTGATTGATAAGCCAAATGAATACCTAAAGTGCTACTCTAAGCTATTTCAAGAAAGCCAAGAGGAAACCCTCAAAATTGAAATATCATTCAACTAATAATCAATTTACAAAAGGAAAATAGTATTTATAAGCCATATAATAGCTAGGAAATGACCCATATGTCCTTACTTACATATTAGACTATTACAATAAAAAGATTGGGCTAAAATTGAAAAATTAACAAAAGTTTTGCGAAGTCACGGAGCTTAGCCGCGGCGCAGCTTTGCCTAGAAGCTTCAAGTTGCACCGTGCGGTATTCTAATATAAGCTGTGGCATAAGCCGCGTTGCGGGTTAAGCTTTAGGTTGGGTCAAAACTTTCAATTTTAGTTGTGATACATTTAGATGGTGCCTGCGGCTTCAACCTAGGTTTGCTCATGTTGGCTGATTCTTCACACTTTTTTGGAACCTCTGGGCTTTCCAATGTTCCTACACATGTAATCATTCTTGGTAGAACATCTTCCATGCCTCTAGGCCTCAAAACTCGATATTGGTACCACAAACTAAAGCTTGAAGTAAGTCTTTGTATTCTTTAGCTTGAGCTCTTGTTATTTGACTACCTAGAAGCCTAACTTCATTATCTTGATTGCCTTGATCATCCACCATGTTTGCATCATTTCTCTCTTCTTGAAAAGGATTTATCTTCAAATTGGACTTGTAGGGTGTTAATGTAGCTCGATTCACTTCGTTCCCCTTCTCTTGAAAAGGATTTGCTTTTGAATCTCCTTCACCAAAAAAGGACAAATTAGTATAGAGACAATCTCCAACGAACTATGCTTACCTAACAATTTTGGCTTGTACGCTTTGACAATGTGCCTTCTGTCCCATTCACACTTCCTTTGAGAAAGGGTCCTTTCCTGCACAAAGCTAACATTGAGGAACTTGAAACTATATAAGTAATCATTTATCACACCAAATCCAAGCACATTAGAACACTCAAGAATAACTTCATTATAACAAATTAGGCAGGATAAGAGTGCATTAATCCATTTGACATTCAAAATATGAAAAACCTTCAAATGCATGTGATCTTTAAAGACCTTAGTCAAATCTAAGTGATAATTAATCAAAATAGCACTCATAAGAAAATTTGGACGTTGGATCTCATAAGAAGTCATAATATCACAGGAATTACTTATTCCACTAGCATTGTACTCATAATGTGACTCATTAGTAGAATCTAGTGTAAGAAAATTGGACTTGCAATCCAAAGGACTAGATGCAAAGACCCTTTCAAAACAAGAAACAATAAAGTAGCTATCACTACCATATGAAAATCATCACAAGAGACATGTCCTAAAATATTGGACTATTGGACATTCATGCCAACATCCAAAGACTCAAGGAACTTAATGTAACTAATATATTTATTTAAATCATTACTACCATGTAAACCTTTACTAATCACTAAAATAAATATAAATCAACACTAAGTAAACAATTTAAACAATACCATTAATCAAAGCTCGTCATCTAACTTAGGCATACAATGACTATACTTAATAATAGTTGTACAAAAGGCTTGTCCATCCATCCATGTCTGCCACATCTTTCAAATTAAATTGTTGAAGTAAAGTTGAGAATTCTTCTTTAATGGATATACTTTTCACTAATTCATGCCCTTGAAACTCCTTAAGCTCCTTAGATATCGCTTGGTACTCTATGCCTTTTAGAAGAAACGGTTCATGAAGCAAGCCTTAGTGATTGGGAACATCATTTACCAGCAATAATGAAATAACAACACAAGGAAAGTAATGGTTAAGAGAGTTAGTAGAATCCAAAACCTCATTGTACAAAGGAACAAATAGACATTGGTAAGCATAAAGTCCTCTCTCTAAATCTTTGGATTTTGTAAACAAAATTAGCTTTCTCTCGTCTTACCTCTAAGGCCGAATCAGCTATTAAATTTCTCATCACATTTTTCTCAGCCTTTTGATTTTCTAATACTTGATTTTTTTCTTTGCTTTTCATCACTCTCAAGCTCACTCTCTTTTTCTTCTTGTATACTCTTATCCTTTTGCCCACTCTTTTCTTTTTCTTGTGTGCTCGTTATCCTCATTTGATTTTCATACGTTTCATGAGGTGTCAACAGTGCTAAAATAATCTTACAATCACTTCACATGAAAAAATACCTATTCTTGTGCTCATCATAAATGGCCTTCCTTTCATACCGTTGTGGACGCGCCAAAATTATATGACAAGTTTGTATTGGCACCACGTCACAAAGAACTTTGCTATGGTATTTGCCTATGGAAAGCTCCACTTCCACTTGTTTGGCGACCTTCAAATCCTCATTATCAATCAACAATTATAACTTGTAAGGTCGTTGATATCTTAAGATGGACAATCCTAGCTTCTCAACAAGTAAAGTGCTAGCTACATTAATGTAGCTTTCTTTGTCAATGATTATACCACATACCTTGTCATTAACATGGCATCTAGTTTGGAAGATGTTTTCCCATTGCACTTCATCTCTTTCCTTCTTGGGATGCATGCCAAGAGCTCACTTAAGAACCATCAACTCATTATGGGTAAATTGCTCGACCATGTCTTAATTACTGCCTTCTGATGATGGTATTTCTTCAACACTTGATAAAATGCTCTCCACTTCACCATTGTCCTTTGTGATCATTGTTCATTTGTTTGGACATTGAGAAGCAATATGTCCAAATCCTAGGCACTTAAAACACTTGAGATGGTGACTCATTGATAGTGTCTCATGTTGATTCTTCATTTGAGATTTTGGAGAGTCTCTTGAGATCTTGGACTAGCACGTTCTTGTCTCCCATCAAAAGCTTGATTATCCCTGCATTTGATCGGACCAGAGGAATTTGAACTAGCTTGTTTGTTTCTCCAATCATGAAGTCAATCATTCCTCCAATTGGTTGAACTCGAGGAGCTTGAACTAGCTTTTTTATTACTTCAATCATAGGTTTGATTATTCTTCACTTGTTTGGGTTTGAGGAGCTTGTACTATCACTAGATTTCTTTACCTTGAGTTGTTCCTCTAACTTCTCAAGATATGCCTCAAAACTCATTTTTCCTTGGGAGGTAGGGCTTTTCATTCTATTTCAATTGATGTCGTTTCCTCCTTGCCTATGATCATGCCTTCCAAGCCTCGATCTCCTATCAAATTCATCTTTCTCATAATGAAAGTCATCCGATTCTCAGCTTGGAGCTCTTCCTTGCCTACTCCTTGATTGGCTTTGAGAGGGCTCTATTTGATCAAGTCGCTTATGAAGGGATCCTATCGCTCGATCCACCATGCTTTCTAAACTCACACCATGCTTTCTTTCTCAACTCTCACGTATCACTCAAATACTCTATTGCTCTCACCACTCCTCAATTGGCTTTTGATTGCTTCCCTTAAAAAAATTAGAATCCTTCCAAAGGTACTCAAACAACTCACTAATTTAGAATCACACAAATATGGCAAATGTAGAGTACAGGACACAAAGAGACTAAACTCAATTTGAGAGTTCGAATAGAAGGGATAGAATAAGAAATATGCAAGTTAGAATTCTATCGAACACAAAGAGGAAATTAAGGAAACACAAGAATTTGACTGAAGAAGGTTTCAAAGATAACTCAAAACAACCCAAATAGATTATATTTGATGAATTTTATAGAATATAATGAGCCTTGTTTAACTTTTTTCCTTCCCAAGATTCAACAACAAACACATCCCTTTTTATTTTTTTAACTTCAATGTGCCCCGTTTCTTTTTTTAATCTCTCTCTCTCTCTCTCTCTTACTTACTATACATTTAGTCTCTTACTTACTATACATTTAGACTTCTTTCAACCCTTTCTTTTATCTCAAGCAAACTACAATCACAACCCACAAGAAAAGTAGGACTTTCTGAAGTCAAATACTAAGATAATGCAAGACTGACTAAACCAACTAAAAGACACTTGCTTTAGGTTCTTTTAATGTTCAAGAACAAGAAAAGATCACAATGATCAGAACTTTAAGTCAAAAGGTGAAAGTTTTAGAACAAGGAAGTTAACTAACCAAAACCCATGTTCATGAAGACCTAAAATTAACCCATGAAGAAAGATATACTAAGGTTGGAACTTCTTTATGTTTTAGACTCAAAGAAACAATACCCAATACAAAAATAAGACTAAGACTCAATCTTTTTAGATTTTTGGACAAAAGAAAGCAAAAAACAGCAAGAATAAAAGAAGAACCCTAGTAGGAATTTGTCCAAAATGCAAAGAAACAAGGAAAACAATAAGAATAAAAAGGATATAACATGGATAAAGACATTAGCTCTTATAGCAACTGATACGAGGTGGCAATCTAGAAAATGCCGAAGTTTGAAAGGTGGAAAAACTTGATCCATCTAGTCCTCAGGGTTTCAAATGTTAATACTATCTTAACTCAATAATCGAACAAATAGTGAACCAAGTTGTAGGTAGTAGGCACCACAACCAAGTGTAATTCTCAATTGATAAGCAGAATAAATATATAGAGTGCCACTCTAAGCTATTCAAAGAAAGCTTTCAAGAAAGCCAAGAGGTGGCAATCTAGAAAATGCCGAAGTTTGAAAGGTGGAAAAACTTGATCCATCTAGTCCTCAGGGTTTCAAATGTTAATACTATCTTAACTCAATAATCGAACAAATAGTGAACCAAGTTGTAGGTAGTAGGCACCACAACCAAGTGTAATTCTCAATTGATAAGCAGAATGAATATATAGAGTGCCACTCTAAGCTATTCAAAGAAAGCTTTCAAGAAAGCCAAGAGGAAACCCTCAAAATTGAAATATCAAGAAGGCAAAATATAATATATAAGCCATAAAATAGCTAAGAAATGCCCAAATGTCCTTACATTCTAGACTATTACAATAAAAAGATTGGACTAAAACTAAAAACATTAGCAAAAGTTTCGTGAAGTTACAGAGCTTAGCAGCAACGTGGGCCTCAAAGTGGGTAGGGCCACGTCTTCGCCCAGAAGCTTCAAGTCACACCATGGGGTATTCTGATCTAAGTCATGGGGCAAGCTGTGTCACGAGTTGGGCCATAGCCTGGGTTAAAACCTTTAGTTCCAATTCCAATACATTTTGATGGTACCTGTGGCTTAGGCCACGCCGTTCGCTAATGTTAACTAATTCTTCACCCTTTTTAAGAACCTCTGGGTTTTTCAATCCTCCTATGCATATAATCAATCTTGGCAGTGTATCTTTCATGTCTTTAGATCTCCAAACTCGATCTTGTGCACGACGAGTAAGTCTTTGTATTCTTTAGCTCAAGCCCTTATTATTGGACCACTTGGAACCCTAACTTTGTCATCTTGATTGCCTTGATCATCCACAATGTCTACATTTTCAGTTGATGAAACATTGTGCACAAAGGCCTCTAGAGGTTTAGATAACCAGTGAGTTGAAACATAATCGGCAATGGGATACTTGGGCAGTTTTGCATAAGTTTTTAGGGAATACCAATTTGGTGGCTTGCCACGATTGGACCTATCAGGTAACACATATATACTAGTAGTTGCAAATCAATAGTATGAGTAACAAAAGTACTTATCTTAGGAGTATTCTTAAAAGACCAATGGTCTAGTACAAAGGAGGAAGGGATTTTATCAACAGCATCAACAAACATGCTACAACAACATTGTTAGGAATATCAGCTGTCAAAGAAGTAGATTTACCAACATCAATCTTTAGAGAATCAACAGGAAAATCAACAAAGGTACATCAATAGTGGGCATATTAGTAGTCACTCATACATCATACTCATCAATATTTGACCATGATGGCCATGCCAATCCCAACTAGTTGTGACTTCTTTGTTTCTTGTTCCCCTAAAGTAAATAATTGGATACCAATAAGAAAAATGTTTTCGAGTCTAAAAGTTTACTGTTTCTAAAGGTAATCGATTTAACAAATAGACTACTATTGTGACTACATCAGGCCAATATGGGTGTTTAACATTTGCACCGAGCAGTAATGCCCTTGCTATTTCCAATATGTACCGTTTCTTTCTAATAACCATTCCATTTTGTTGCAGAGTTTGAGTACAAGACATTTCATGCATGAGACCGTTAGTATTGAAAAAACTCTTGCAGTGATCAATTATCATGTTCACCACCATTATCAGACCAAAGGACATTGACTGTTATTGAAAATTGTGTTTGAATCAGTAAACAAAATGATTTAAAAATATCTGAAATTTCATTCTTATGTTTCAAAGAGCATAATTTGAGTAAAATCATCATCTATAAAAGTTACAAATCAATGAATACTAGTAGATGATGTAATCGGTGACTGCCCCATACATCAGAATGAACCAAGGCAAAAGGAGTATCACAATTATTTGAGCTATATGATGAGGAATCCAATAAGTTTTGGCAAAAATACAGGTCTCATATTTCAAATTGGTAACGTTGACACTTGTGAATAAGTCTGGATGGTCTCACGTAAAAGTAACATAATACTTTTTTAAATGTCATAATAGGGCATTTTATAGTAGTGACTATCCACAGCTACTTTCTAATGTCCAATCATGAGTGACTTTATAGTGAGCCATGGACACACCTTAGGGCATATTTGGGAATGATCCAAATTCATCATTTCATTTCTTCATCAATTTTGGATGTTATTTGATGCCCTTCTTCCTCTTGTTTGATGATACTAATGATTTACTCTTTTGATTCATCATCTTCTATGTTCTCAAGCACTCCAAATTGTGATTGCTCCATTTGAATAATTGAGTTATCTATTTCTTAACCTACAATTGAACTCACTTTAGTATTTAAATTAGTTCAAGCAGATTAATTGGAATTTACATACGATCATCATGAGTTCCATAGACTTCTTGATCACTAACTAATACTCGAAATGAATTCTCGATCCCTTTAGCTTGAGCTTTGATCAGTAAATTCGTTAAAGTCTAAAATTGATATCTTGAGCTCCTTGAGAGGTTTTGATGTCCGAATCACACAACACTTTTTTCACACATGCAGGCAGAAGCAAAAGAGAGGAACCATAGCCACCATCATTGCTAATTTGTCTCGTTTTGAACTCAAGTAAACTCTTGGCTTTGTTTTTAATCTTTTTTTTATGTAACTTTTGATGAATGCAATCTTTCCTAGATGTTGGTTGATTTGTGATGAACTAGAACATGGAGAATTTCTTTTGACTGAAAACTATGGGGTTAAATGAGTACAAATCTGGTTAGAATATGTTTTATTCTCAATTGCCGACCATATACTTGTAAAAATGCCCCAATGAGGATCTCCTTATGGAAATGGTGAAACTTGACATATTTTATTGGATTTTTTATGAAATGGATGTAGTAATGGCCTTGTTAGCTTTTGGTGAGTAGAAGGATGATAAAATTTTGGAGATTTGGCATTAAATATGAAATGGGTCTCTTAGTTGGATATTGATTGATGATACTTTGATTCATACCTTTTTGTGCTATTTTGTGTTTAATCTTGTACAAATCATGCTCTACTAGTTCCTATAGTCTTATCCATGTAAAAAAATTAGGTGTTTTAGGTGGATTTTTTAGAGTGCGGTGTAGAGAAAGAGTTGGCTGTCCAAAGCCATTTTGACCTATTTTCGGCCACTTTTTTGGCAAAAACAATAGTAGAAATAGATTTTACGTGAAAAAAAAAAGTGAAGGTGAAGATTTGAGGCCCATTGGACCTTACAAGAATTTTTCCAACTGATCTTCGGTTGCTTGCTGGCCTGCCATGGCTTCCATGCCCGGCCTAGCTAGGTAAGAAGATAACCCCAAGAAAAAAAGGGTGGGCTTTAGCAAAACTGCGTCGACGTAAATTCACTCTAAACTACGTCTTTTTTTTATTCTTTTTTTAATTGATTTGAATGATAGATATATATTAATTTTATGGTCTCTATTGTTTTGTTTAGTATTATTGTGGCCCTAGCCATTTAGGATTTTTACATTCAAGTTTCAAATTTTATAGGTTGACGGCTAAAAATTTTATTTTCTTTTCAACTAGGTCTTTGAACATTTTAAAAATTACATTTTTTCCCCTAAAGTCTCCAGAAAATACTTTTGGATCCCTAAACTCTCTAGAAAGTCCATTTTGATCCTTGAACTCTACCACTGAACATTTGTTAAAATTACATTTTGATCTCTAAACTTTTTTAATTTTCATATTTTTGATCCCTGAACTTTCTAGAAATTACATTTTTACCCTTAAATTTTCTAATTTTTGCAATTTTGACCCTAAAAATTTTTTATTTTTGCAATTTGACCCCTTAAATTTCACTTAATTGCATTTTGATTCCTCAAGATTCTCATATTTTGCATTGTTGACCCATTATCTTATGGGAAATTTCATTTTTTACTCCAAAAAATTTTGTATTTTTCAATTAGGTCCTTGATAGCTTATGTAACTCTCAATTGTGACTGTTTTTATTCTTTAATTGTTGTTTTCATTCTTCAAGAATGTGTTTTACTTGTCATCTTGGATATTCTTAAGTTTTTTTTGCATGTTTAATTTGGTAGAAAGGAATTAGTATGCCTTTAATACGTTCTTTTATATTATTTTTTTATACAAAATGCCTTTACGTGTTTGTTCATGCCTAAGTGTTGGATAGGGAATGTCACTGATAGCGCGTATTTAGTCAATGTTAATTGTGTGTTTTTACATTATGTTTTAGTGTTTTATTGTTTTTATGAGTTGATTTTACTTAGTTTTATGTTTTGTGTCGTTTATAGGTGTTTTGGTGTATTTGGTGCAATTTGGAGCAGAAAGGAAAATTTCAGAACAGTTTTGTTCGTAAGGCGTGGGTACGCTGTAGCCGAGAAACTAAGCAGCGGGATTAAAAGGAGAAACTTCCTATTGTGACTCAAACTACGACTCTTGTGCGAGATTTTGGAAGATTAGCAGATTTTTAGGAGTCTATTATTACCTTTTGTCAATTTCAATTAATTAGATTTAGGGAAAAGTATTATTAGTTAATCAACTTTTATCTAAAAGGAAAGACTTCCTTTGGTAGTAGAAGTCTAAGTAGGAAAGAGAGAGATGTATTATTAGTAGGGGTTGTGAATCGTTCTGAAGGAGGGAGGAAGACTTAGAACTAAAATTTCTTCTTCTTCTCTCGATGCCTCTCTCTCTCTACTTCCATGGGGTGTAACTAAACCTCTATTCTAGTCAAAGGAAGATTGAAGAATTGGTTTTACGTGCTGTGAGATCTAATTTATTTTCATTGTTTCTTTCAATTATTGATATTTGTATATCTCATGTTTTTAGCGCTTAGGGTTATTGTGTGTTAAATTAAATATTACTGGCCAGGTATTGAATTCTACCTTATAATCCTCTGTCATTCAAAATAGTTGATTGTTTAACTATTTTGATATTTGTGACAACTAGTTTAAGAGATCTACAATCTAATTTAAATGAACCCTTGTAGGTGTTTGTTGATTAGAATTGGGCTTTTCTAATTCTTATTGCGATTGTGAGATTAAATTCTATGGTTGTACCTAGATTGTCTCTCAATTAGAGAAGTAATTAACGGTTGTACCTTGATTACCAAAACGGTAAGGAAGAGTTGGCTGTTCGATTGTATCAACAGCTATAACCAATTTATCAATAATTGTTAGAATTCATCATTGCATCAATGATCAGTTGAATGAACCAATTCCAATATCATTCCTTTGGCTAGAGTTTTCTCAACCTTGATTTCCTTTAATTTATTCTCTGCAATTTTGTTTACTCTAGTTTGTTTAGTTAATTTTAGTTATTCCAAAATCCCCCATATTCTAGTGACTGTGAGATAAGTAAACAACCCAGTCCTTGAGGAGACGACCCTACTCATCGCTATACTCGAAAAATCATCTTTTGTTGAGTGGGATTTTAATATTAATTTTTGTACGGTTGACACCCGTCCAGTCACATATGCCCTAGTTACTATTTCAAATGGGAGATACCCCTATTATCCTTTAATTCTCCTCATGTTCTCCTATGTGCTTTTCTTATGTTTTTGTATGCGTTTCTTTTGTTTTATTTAGTTTGAGTATTTATTAATTTTATGTTTATTTATTCAATTTCAATTTCATAATTGTTCAGAAGAATGCAATAGATATGCTATTTCTCTTATATTTCTGTAATTTAGCAAAATTTGTAATTAGATAGGCCAATTGTACTAGATAGGTTAGATAGTTCATTATTTTTTCCCCTTCCTCTTTAGATTGTAGTTAGGTTTCTCAATGTAATAATTGGGGCTTGTGTGTTATGTGTTTATGTTTTTATGTGTTTTACTCGCTGTCCTTAAGATTTTGCATTTAGATATCATGCTTATGTGCTATGTGTTCTATGTACTCCTATATGTTTACTTGCTTTCATTTATGTTTTATTTGCTTTATTATACATGATATATGTGTGACGGCATTACACTAGTCCAATGCTAGTTGTAGTTTTGCCCTCGTTTCCTTTTTAGTCTAACACTAGTGAGGACTTGTAGAAACAGGCTAGTCCAATGCTAGATCCTTAAGTCCCTCAAGTGCTAGTTCAATCATTTGCATGCATTTTTCCTATTTTAGGTGGTTTTTTTTCCATTTACATTGTAATTTCCCTTACATTATCCTTTATCTCTGTATGTGTAAATCATGACATTTACAATTTTATTTCATGCATAATTTTAGAATACAAATAGATAATTTGCTTGTTTAGGTTAGAAGTAGCCGCCGTTCAAATACGAGAAATGAGAACTCTCATAGCTTTAGCAAGCTAACTACCCCTATAAAAAGGAAAATTTTGTCACGGGTTTTCATTTTCCATACCCATTATGTTGCATTCCCTTTCCTTGGTTACTTATATCTATGTATAGATTCCATTGTTCATTTTGTGTCTCATTTTCATGACCCCTTTGAGGACTTCTTTTGGGTTTCACAATTAATGTGTTAACTCCAATTAAACTTTAAAGGGACATTTAGCCCCTTCCAATACGCATTCTAGGTTTAGGTTTTGCACTCATGTAGTGCATTCAAAATGCAATAAGTTTTAGGGTTAAGTTAGGAAAATTTCAACTACACATCGTAAGTAATTTCGGCTCAGTTGAAAGGGTACCAAACATTGAGTTGTTCTTATATATGATCATCACATTATTATTTGACTTCAGACTTTATCTAGTTCACTATCTTGATTTTCTATTTCTTTTCTTTTTTCCTCCACATGTAAGGATAGATTGTACTTAAGACGTTATACTCTCGATCAGGTAATCAGCAACTAGGTAAAATTTATTAAAACATATTCAAAACTTACGAAACTAGTACGGTTTCATTTAGTTTTTAAGGTGCTTCTGTTGCATATAATGTAAGCGAATTAATTCGAATGAAGCTTTTAACTTATATTTTTTTTAATCAAATCTATACTTTTTTTCAAAGAAATTCTAGCTCCGTTTGGATAGCATTACTTGGAGTGTTTTTTGAGAATTATTGGAAAATATTATTTGGATTATTTTTTATTGACTTTTTTGGAAAGGTGAAAAAGTATTTGAATGTAAAAAATTTTTTGGAGTGACATGATGGTGGTTTGAAAAGTGAATAATTAGTGTAGGAAAGTGTTTGAATGGCTCAAAAAAATTTTGACTAACTTGCACTTATTTTTAAATGATTATATAAGAAGGACATTAATTTTTTTTTTTGGAAAAAATTTTATTTGAAAAAATAAAAAAAGCACCAAACAAAATGCAATCCATATAGCTAGAAAAAGTAGACATCCACTTCAAAGACAAAAATGTCTTGCCAGCGTCTGTGCCCAGTGCTCGCTAAGACACTGTCTCTGAAGTGGATGTCCACTTTGTCATTCCATCTCAAAACTTACCGAAAATGGATCTTATTTTGTTGCTCACAATTTTTTTAATTTTTCTAAACAAATTTTGAACATAAATATGCTTGCTTTTGTGAATAATTGTGTAAAAAGTTTCTAAAGTTCATTTGAAATTTCAAATGAAAACTTGGTGGGAAAATTTGGTGAAAAAGTTTAATCAAAAAATTTTTTATCTTTTTGACCAAAAAAATTTCCATTTGTCCAAACAAGTTTAGGAAATTTCTTTTTTCAAAAAATGGCTCAAAAAACTTATATAAACAGAGCTTCTGCTTTTTCGATCAATTTTGAATGACTTTCAAGTCAGATGATTTTGCCGCTATGAATATGAAGTCCAAAATGACATAACAGTTGTATCTTTAGACCATGGCAGAGTGCTAATTCAGCCAACCAATTTGCAAACAGAAATGGAGTATCTCCACGTTATTGCTAATAAACAAAAATTTCCAGGTTCATAGTTTTATAAGCCTTGGTTACGAATTCGATTTGACCCTTGTCAAGCAAGCCAGAATTGGCCATAAATTCGTTTGCTTACGCGTTCCAATCCGTCATGGAGCCTTATAAGAAATGCTAATTATATCTCGTATTGGTAGCGAATAAGTCAACCGTATCCGTCAAAAACAAAAATGAGGCGATGTTTTGTCATGCACGTCTAATCGTCAACCCTCCTAAGCGTTGGGACCTCAGGTCCATGTTCCACTTATTAACTCATTGACTTTAGTGTACATTATCACAATTAGTTATGGTAGGCCCGTCCCCATTTCTAGTCCACATTACTGTAGCGAACACCTGCCCTCCAACTGCACCTTTATGATTGATTTTGATCAACAGATCACTGCATAAAAGAAAATTTAATTAGAAATCTAATAAGTATGCTTTTTCTAGACCTTTTTCAGACCAACTCCGCATAGAATATAACTGCAAGAATGACCGATGCTGGCAAGGTGGTGTGCGTGACGGGTGCTTCGGGATACATAGCTTCATGGGTGGTGAAGCTGCTGCTTGAGCGCGGTTATACTGTTAAAGCTTCCGTTCGTGACCTCAGTAAGTCCATTTCTACTCCTTCCTCTCTCGCTCTGTGCCCACGGGCTAGATTTATATTGATTTGCTGTTCCTTTTCTTCTTCTTCTTGCTTAAATCGATATCGAGACTGCTTCCTTGTGATTGTATATAGGTCTCGATGATGATATAGGTCTTGACCATGTGTGGATTGTTTCATTTTGACCCTTTTTTTTTCTCCAACTGCTGTTGAATTTTAAAGAAGAGTTAAAACTTTACAATCGCTAGAGTAAGATGAAATCTGTTCGTGATAAAACTCAAAAATCTTTATAACTCCAATTAATTCTTCGTACTAGAGGGTTTAGTTTGTTATGGAACGGAGGAAGATGACCAAAAGCTGTCCATCTCAAATTTTCTTCAAAAATTTATAATTATCAAGAAAAGGTACAACACTTACTTTAAAGAACCAGAAATTATACCATTCCTTTCCTTTAATATGTTGAATTGTTATTTATTTCCGTGGTGCCACAGATGATCCAACAAAAACAGAACATTTGATTTCGTTGGATGGGGCCAAGGAAAGGCTTCACTTGTTTAAGGCAAACTTACTAGAAGATGGATCCTTTGATGAAATAGTTGAGGGATGTGAAGGTGTTTTTCATACCGCATCTCCTGTTCAATTTTCAGTCAACGATGCACAGGTACACCTGTATCATCAATTTGGAAATTCTCAATTGTCAACAAAAAACTAAGATTTGATCATTGAAATATACAATTTTTCCACGCGCTTTCCAGAAGTTTTAAAATTTTCTTTTTATATGACGTCAGTATTTTGCTTTTTGAGTGCAAAATTCTTTACTGGCTGTTTTTACTTCCAATTTTTTTCTCTGTCTCTTTTGCTTACCTTGATAGAGATGTTTGATGATGAAGACAAATCTAAGACATGCTTAAAACTATGTTGAAAATATCTAATCTGATCTTTAAAATGGAGAAAAATCTAAGGCTAATCTACCATAAATTTGAGCCATTATGATAGACCTATTCGATGAAATTCAAGTAGTAAATAAAAACAGAAAATAGCTCTTTTTGAATAGGGTTAATTATACTTTGCCATCCCTTAATATGAAACTTGTCTCACTTTAATTACTGTAAAAATTTTATCCTCAATTAGCCCCATTTTAGTTTGATTATAGGCAAATGCAAAAATGATTAAAATAATATTGATTAGCTAGTTCATGAGACTATTTATTATTTTGGAGCAAAAAATTATTATTTTGTTGTTACCCGTGTTGATCTCTACTGGAAGTAAAATAACATGTTGTGATGTGTAACCCTGAAAAGTAAAGAAAATGAAAAAATATTTTGCAATATAGATGGGAAAAAATTCAAAATGAAAGAAAAATCCCCCAAGCATAAAGGGAAAAAATTAAAAATGGTTTTACCTTGATAGATTTGTACGTAAAAAGAAACGTTTTTAAACCTTAGTGATGGGACTAGTGTTCTAATCTCAGTTTTTTGGGGTCGACGGGTTCTTCAAGAATAGTCCCTAGTTTTTGTTTTTTAAAACAATTTAATTTAAATAAAAAATCATATATTTTAAGTGCATATAAAATTATAATAAAAAATAAATATTTAAGACAATAATAATAAAACAATAAAAATTGGATGAATCTGATTTCAAATAGGATTGATGAGCTCAATGGATTGGACGGACTTGTCCAATTTGAGTTAAAAGACAGTGTAAAACAGTGCTAATTATATACATCTATTTTACCTCTTTTATTTTATAATAAATCAGTAGCAATGTGATAAGTAATGGCTTAACATAGAACTTTGTATTTAATTTTTAGTGGTTTATGTTCTATTTTTTTTTTCGTTTGTGCAACAAAACAAATTTTTTTCTATGTTGAATGTCACACGTATGTTTTTTTTTTTTTCTCTATAGTAGAAGGGTAATAATGGAACATAAGCATTCAAAACAGTAAAATAATCATATCAGCTAAATATTCGAGGCTATTTTAGTCATTTTGTACCTTTGACAAATTGTCAAATTAACTCTTCTATTGAAGACATAAGTGAATTAAAACTTTTACACGGGGCGAGTAAGGCAACCTTTATATTACATGGGGCAAAATATAATTGACCTTTCGAGTTTGAAATATTAAAAGAAAGTTGGTTTGTATATAATTGTCTGAAAATGACTTAATTCTTGATTTTGCTTCAATTCTTAGGCGGAACTGTTGGAACCCGCAGTAAAGGGAACACTGAATGTGCTACGATCTTGTGCAAGAGTTTCATCAATCAAAAGAGTGGTCCTAACATCATCTATGGCAGCAGTTGTACACAATATAGAATTAAAGAACGATGTGATGGTAGACGAAAGTTGGTTTTCAGATCCATCATACTGCGAAGAGAACAAGGTATATATCTACCATTTTCTTCCATTAAAAACTACCTTTGAAATTGTAAATATTTTTCACTGTACAAATGAACTAAATCTGAAGTTTATTTAGTCCAAGAAGGGAGAAAAAAATGAGACATCTTTACGACTTGATGGAATTTTTCACAGGAAAAGGATGTTATTCTTCTTTGAATACCATATATTATCTTCTTTTAAGTTTGGGACAAGATTTCAAAAATTTCCCTTTTAAGGTTTTTGACAATTTTACAATTTTACTTGACATCTCTCAAATTTAAAATATTACACCTACCTTTCTTGGATCACCGTTGGGTAACAAAACCTTGATGTCAAAACAAATTTTCAATGGAAATTCTAAATTACCCTTTCTCTAAAAAATAAAAAAGAAATTATGCTTACCTTTACTTTTAACTATCCAATTACATCACCACCACAACTATCACTGTTATTTTCTTCTTTAACAACACGAGTCACTCCCACCCAACCACATTTCACTTCTTCTCCCTCACCCTTTTTGGAAAACTTTCAAATGGACTTCATTCACAACCTCACATATGTAGCTTGTGGTATAAAATAAAATTAAATAAGTATTCTTACAATACTTCCTTATACTTCCTTATGTCAACACGCATTATTATTTTATGTAACACTCTTTAAAACAAATAATTCACAAGTGGAATCATAAATCCAATCTACTCAAGAATCTCTCCACCTTTACTCTTCATATTCATATTGTGCCCCTACATAAACCAATAGTCCCCTTTCCCCCCTTCATATTGTGCCCCTTTTAGTCTCACTCCCTTTATTTCCTATCTTCTTCTTTCCTATCTTCTTACCTTACACTCCAATCTTGCAACCTCCACTTTATTTTTCCTGTCGACTGCATCCTCTTATGCCAAAAAGTGCACAACAAAGTCAGGTTTTTAATCATCCAAATCCCCCCATCCTCAACCCTCTGTTCCCCTTTCTCCACCATCCTCGTCACTTCCTCATCACTCCATTTTTTCTCTTAGCGGATCACCCTCTTCCTCGTGTCTTTGTTCTCCTTTCTCCCCACTGTCAAACCATTCTACCAACACCAGTAACAACCTACCCTAATAGCACTAGCACTAGCAGAGTCACAGTCACAATTACAACTACAAATAGAATCATAACTATAGTCATAATTACAATCAAAATCATAATTGATTTGGCAAATTAAATTTGCTAATAACTCTGCAAATAAGGATATTAGCAAAGCTAGAGTTTCCATTCCCTTCTTTTTTCCTTCTCCCTCTACGGATTCACCTTTCCTCCCTCTCTTCCCCTGCTCTCCTTCTTCGTCCTTCTACTAGATGCTAGCCCCTTCGACTGAAGGGGTGATAGGTTAGCAGTGGGAAGAATGGGGAAGATGGAAGCGATCGACTGATAGAAGTGTTTGGATGACAAGGAGGAGAGGGAGGCGGTCAACAGCGGGAGAAGAGGGAACAAGGGAAGATGAAGGGCGCTGGCTTGAAGGAGGGGTGGTGTTTGGCTAAAGAGAAGGAAGATGAGAAGTTCACTAGTTAGAGAAAAGGAGAGATAGATGGTGTTATGCTGAGAAAAGAAAGAGGAGAGGCGATCAACTGATGAAAGAGGCCATAGTTGGCTAAGAGAAGAAAGAGAAGGGATTGTCGGGTGAGGGGGCAGATTAGACGAGGGAAAGGAAGAAAATAGGATTAGGATTATTTCTGTGAAATTGTTGTTTTAAGTTTTGTAATAAGGATATACAAGTCATTTCAAGTATTCAGGAGAGGTAAATGCAATATTTCGAAATTGAGAGATGCTAAGTGAAATTGTCAGAAATAAGAATGTTTTTGAAATTAGTTATTTTTAAGTTTTTTTTTTTTTTTTGACACTTATTAGAGAATAAGAAAAAGGAAGGAATGCAAGGAATACAACCGCAATTCTCCACAAAAATCATGGTAACTTTTGTGGGATAACTATGGGGTTATTAACAAGCTAACAACCCAAGCAAAAACCGATGTGGGACACCGGCCCTGTGTTTGTTTTTTTGACACTTATTGGGGAATAAGGGAAAGGGAAGAATGCAAGGAACACCACAACAATTCCTCACAATTCTTTTGAAGTTTTTACTAAGTAGTTATGTTTGAGGCATAACATGGTGGAGGTAACTTCAGTAAGTTTGATTTAAATGGTTGAAACCCATGTTTTCTGAATAGAAAGCTTACCAATTTTTTTGAGGTAAAAAAAAAAAAAACTAACCAACTTTTGTAATCTTTTAGAAGTGGTATGCGCTTTCGAAGATCTTGGCAGAGAATGCCGCATGGAAATTTGCGAAGGAGCATGGCATTGACATGGTTACAATTAATCCAGGATTCGTCATTGGTCCTCTCTTGCAGCCTTCGATCAACCTAAGCGTAGAACTTGTCCGGAACCTAGTAACTGGTAATTTCCTGAATTATTAGGTGACTTGTTCATCATTGTGTATCGAAAATTGTTCATTTTGTGTTAGGTATAACTTTATCATTCACTACATGTTTTTCCCAAGGATGGGTGACTTTAACGAAATTGTAAAGCTTTCTCATTGTTCATGTCGAAAAAATACACAATGCACCTGGGTACATTCATGTATGAACTCCTTTAAACAAGGAATCATTTTGAACTGAATGGGTTGGAACTAGTCATCGTGCTTTCTGGAGCTTTTATCCCTAGCTAAAATAACCAGGCTAATGGATGTCTGCGGGCATATAATACTGCAGGGGCTGAACCTTATCCTAGTGCAAATCTGCCATGGGTTGATGTTAGAGATGTCGCATATGCACATATACTTGCCTTAGAAATCCCTTCTGCTAGCGGAAGATATTGTATGGTTGAGAGATTTGCTAAAGCTTCTCAGCTCGTGGAGCTTCTTCAAGAATTTTACCCCACTCTCCAGTTTCCGGTTAAGTGAGTATTTTTTTCCCCATTCTCATTTATGTCACTTTTACGCACTCGTAATCCACTTTTGGTGTCTTCATTGCATTATACAGCTTGACGACTTGTTACCTCCTTTTATATTATGCAGTTTAAATATAATAAGAGTAGGAACAATTCTCCACTATAATTATTTCAATATCAGTACAATTTAAAGTAGAACATGTAGATTCAGAGAAAGAATTGTACACGCCTAACAATTACTCATAAGATTAGAGAATTATTTTTACCGAATCCCATGCACCTTGTGAGTAAACGTGCAAATCCATTTTTGTAAGTTGTGACTTTTTTTATAGGAAAATAGAAATATAACAAACTATAACTTCTACTCAAGTTATTCTAACCTCTATCACACAACTATACAAAATAAAACACGTCTCCTTAATTAGTCTAAATTTTAGCAAAAAACTAACGCTCATACAAAGATAGAACGTGCGTCTGTAATTCAGACATTTATTACCCTTTTTTATATTTCTATAGTGGTCCAATGTAGATGGCAAATATTTCCCAATTCTCCTTTTCCAATCGTTTTTTCCGCTATTCCCATTGTTAAGCTTGATAAAAAGCAAATGTAAGACATGCTTATCTTGGGTGTCATGTGCTGACAAAGGAACCACTTTCTATAAATAATCAGGTTCTTCTTAGAAGGAAGCTCATTGAATAAGTAATTTGTTACGTCTGCAAATTATACCTCTGAATTTTTTGTATTTTCATGACGTCGATCATCCTTGAACACTCCACTGTTGTTTGAAATTTCCATGCTTTTGACAGAACTATCTTTTATTACTCCACCTCGTTGTCATCATTGCTCATACTAAAACACGAATAGCGCTTCCAACCAAGCCATGGTAACGCACTAGGGAGAGATGGCAGCTAGATTGTATAGAAGTTTCTTCACCATATGGCCATGTATTAGGGATCCCCAGGATTCATAGGTTCACTAGTTTAAGCTTTGATTTTAATTGCAAACAGGACCACAAAAATATGCAGTTACAAGTGGCAACTCTACACTCAGTTGATACCAAACAAGGAAACTGACCATGTGAAAATTTTTGTTGATCTTTTAGGGAACAACAGGTAACAGAACTAAAAAAAAAAAAAAAAGAATAATTTAACTAATACAGTATGCGTTGTGCATATAAAATCACAATTTGGTGCGATATCAAATTATAGCATATTAACATGAAAGACAGACCTTGAAGATCTCTTGTATACCCTATCTGTTTTAATGGTTTAATTTGATGCTTATTTTTACTCCCTATCAGTATTAATTGATACTTCCACATTTATTTTTAACTGCACTTACATTTACTTCTGATTTTGAAAATGCTTTGACGTATTACAGATTTACGGATGGCAGTGATCTTACTTCTCCACACTATGAAGTATCACAAAAGAAGGCCAAAAGTTTGGGAATTCAATTCGTTCCTTTGGAGGTGAGCCTAAAGGATACCATGAAAAGCTTCGAGAAGATGAATTTAATTAGTCTTTAAATTGTGGCATCGAGTTGCTGTAAACAAAATAAAGGTTGCTGATAAATCCCCTTCCACATTTAGCTTCTAGCACTCCACTTTATCCATTATCGTATTGATAAATGTATTGTGGCCTGGATTTATCTTCAGCCATTGAACCATATAGTCAAGAAAATTGTTATTTACCTTCTCAAATTTTCTCATTCTGCATTTTCCTCTTGCTGATTCCCGAGTGGCAGAACTATATGCCAATAGCTAGTATGCAATGGTGGTTTTTAAATTTTTAGGGAACGTGTGCCCTTTTTAATTGTGGTATTTTTGTTGATTTAAATTTGTTCGTGGCAAAGTTGGCTCAACGTGATAGAACTTGGTTTGGGAATTTGATTTGCCTCTTGCTTTGTCAATCCAAAACAAGAAGAAAAGTTAATAATTGATCATTTTGGCTGCTTAGCCCGGATCTGGTACATTAACTAGAGAACGGAATGCTAGACATTAAGACATTTTGTTTTTTTATTTTCCTCAGTAATTTTTTCACTTAAAGTTTCTACTTTTAGCCCCCCAATGTAACAGAATTATAAAAAATTTTCTCTTGAGTTTTGGCTTGGCCTTTGTTTCTATAATTACTATAATAATTGCTTTGAATTTATGGGTTATAAAATGGGGTGGAAGTATTCGGGCTCCAGTTTATTAGTATTAAATCTCAGAGCGTGAGAGAGGATGATAATTATTGAGGATTGCAAAGGAGGAATTGGTAGAGAATTAAATGTTTCTTGGTGACTGAAGGAGTTGAGAGGAAAGATATACATACATACATACATACGCGTGTGTGTATATATATATATATATATATATATATATAAAATAAACAACTGATCACACAGAGAAGCAGCTGAATCAGCTAGAATAGCTGGAACAGGACAAGCAGGGGATACTTCCCTCCACTGTTCTGCAACAGCAACCTTGCTGGCATGCTGGGCTGTTGGACAAATAGAGCTTAAAAAAAAAAAAAATTGTTTTGAGGGATGAAAATTTTGAGTGAGCACATGCTTTCATTCATCAACACTTATTTATGGTGATTACAAAATAACAAACTAATACAATTCTAGCTTACAACTCTTCAAAAAAAATCTCAACAAAATTACTTGAAAACATAATCTTCTACCTAACAAATCCTACATGATCAAATATCTTAAAAATAAGATTTATTTAGTTACTAACTAAATTATTCTCTTCTAAAAAAATTAGAAAAATCTGTAGAAAAGTTGGCATATCCCAACATGCCTCCTTGCCATCTTTGTTGTATATTCCCAACTATTTTCTTAAGCATTCAAAACTTGTCTTGGACAAGGCCTTCATAAAAATGTCTACAATTTGGCCCTCACTCTCGTAATGAACTAGAACAATTTCTTCATCCATATGAACTTCTAGGAAGAAAATAACACTTGAAATGCTTAGTTCTCTCATGGAATACTGGATTGTTGAAGATAACTATAGTAGCTTCGTTATCAACAAAAATTTGAATAGCTTCTTATTGAACATGATTCAAATCAGCCAACAATTTCCTAAGCCATAAGGCTTGGTTAACAGTGGTGGTAGCAAAAACATATTATATCTTGGCAGTAAATTGAGCCACCACATCTTGCTTCTTTGAATTCCACAAAAAACATTATCTAATTAATCAAATACTAAAGGCTGATTAGCAAATAGTAATGCATGCTAGAAATTAAATTATAGTGTAAATACTAAATTTTGACATACCTTTTATTAAAAAAAATGTGCTTTTACTTCATTTAGGGATACTTTTTATTTTTCAGGGGCCAATCGTAATTTTTGTGTAAATTATGACTAACTAATTGTATCAAAGGAAAAATAGTAATTTTAGCATGTAAATACCTTTTTACTTTATGTGAATTTTAAATTCATATTTTTATATTTTTACTATTTTTCTAATTTTAATGATTTTCAGAGCCATTTAGTATTTATTTAGAATTTTGATATTTTTTAATTTAATGGTGCTTTTTTCAATGTGCCCTTTTTTATTAGAATTTTCAGGTGAAAATTTTTATATGTTCATTTTATATATGTATAGATTTTTTGTAAAAATTTTTTATTTTTAGATGTCATTTAATATTTTTGTGTTTTTTTCACAATTTTTGTCACACATGGCACATATTCAAATATCCCCTTATTGTTAGAATTTTTTGCCAAATGTTTTATATATGTATCTTATACCTTCATAGATTTTCTATAAAAGTTTCATAATTTTTTGATACTTTTTCTATTTATTTAATTTTTTCCAAAAAAAAAGGAAGAACTACTACTACAGTAACAGCTGCAGTTTGCTATTGCAGCTGCTGCCTTCAAACAAATTCAACAACAACAACAACTTCACCCATCAATCCATCAAACACCATCATCACGACCATCCCCACTTGCAATCACTTCATTTTGGATGACTTTTCTACACTCTCAACACTCACTATCATTATCTTGAACACATAATTGCAGAAAAAACTCACAACACCAATACAATTGCACTCCTTTCTCTCGCCACTCTCACACCTCTGCACACTACACATATTCCTAACACACTTGCACTCACAAACTGTCACCATTCCTCTCACTCAACACTCACTGCAAACACACAAAATACATACACAATTTCACTTCACTTGTCTTTCAAGGTTCTCTCCCACACACTTCACACACACAATTCTCCCTTAACTTCCTCTGCCATCCCTCACTAAAACTCACCACTCACGCACACTAACACACACTAGTAAGCACGCACGCATAAACAAGAGGAACAAAAACCAGGACGAAGGCGGAGTTACTGTTGAAGCTCATCATCAGCATTGCCATCGTTAAGGCATCTTAGTAAGATCATTTTAGCATGCATACTAGCCATTTGATTAAATGCCCAAAAGAAATTGAAGAACTTTAATTTTCAGTTGGAATTTTGTGTGGTTAATTGGGTTGTCTTATGGATTAATTTTATGTTAATATTACTCGCTAGACTAGCCTAATGATAATTACTGAAGGATTTAAGTTACAAATTACTATGGTGGGTTTTAAAAAATGAGCTCTCAATTTGAATCTAATTCAGCTATGTTTCTGTATTTTTGTGTCAATTTGTTGTTTCAATCAAGTTCCCCTATACCTATTGATCCTCCCCATGTATGATTTTAGTGATCTTGTGCTTGTTTTGAGGATATTGGTAGAAAGTAGACCCGGCTGATTTCAAGCCATTTGGCCTATTTCTGGCCACTTTTTGGAAGAAATAAGGTCGAAACTGGATTCAACCCGAAAAACTGAGCGGGGTATAATTTGGAGCTTGATTGGAGTTTGCTAAAATTTTTTCAGCCGATCAAAAGGGGTCACCGTCCGACCAAGCAAGCTTTACCAAAGGTTGAAGACAACCTTTAAAAAACAAAAAAAATACTAAAACGACGTAGTTTTACTTAAAATTATGTCATTTTGTGGTTTGATTTTTTTCTAATTTGATTTTAATAATAATATGTATTTATTTTTGTAGTCTACGAACTTTTACTAATAGTATTGCGGCCCTACACATTTAGGATTTTTGGCACGTAAATTTTTTATTTTTACAGATTGACCATCACAATTTTATGTTGTTTTCAATGAGGTCCTATTTAATTGCATTTTGGTCTCTAAACTTTTGAAATAATTCCAATTTATCCCCTATTCTAAAATTAAGATTTGACTCCTAAACTTTTTCAAAATTACATTTTGACCCCTAAATTTTTTCAAAATTACGTTTTGATTGCTAAACATTTCCAAAATTATGTTTTAACCCCTAAACTTTTCTAAAATTATATTTTGATCCCTAAACTTTTCAAAAAATACATTTGTGCCCAAAATTTTCTATTTTTGCAGTTTTATCCCAAAATTTTGGAAAAATCTTATTTTTGCCCCAAAAACTTTTCTTTTGTCTAATTGAGTCTTTAATACTTTCAATTATGCCCTTTTGGGTTTCTAAGTCTTTAATCAATTCCCAAATTAGGTTCTTTTGTTTAATTAATACTCAAATTAGTTTTCTTTCTTCCTCTTTTAATCATTGTGGTGTTTTTAGTTGTGTGTTAAAAATTTAATTGTGTGTGATAATGTTTTCTTTATTTAAATTATATGCTTTTTTTTTGCTTTTCATAAATGTATATTGTTTTTTTTAACTTTTTGTTTATTATTTCATATTTTATTGCATGATTATGGTAATTAATATTGTATTATTTACTTTATGATTTATTTATTTAAATAGTGGTACCTTGACATGTTTGTTTCGTTTTATTAGTAATTTATATTGGTTCTTCACATTGAAGGTATTTCTCATTACCCTTAATTCTCCTTGTATGCTCCTCCTATGTGATTTTCTTATGTGTTTTTATGTGTTGTTTTAATTTCTTTTATTTCTAAGTATTTATCAATTTTGTGTTTATTTATTTATTCAGAATATTTTATTTAACAAAAAATTTTTTATTTTAGATAGAAAAATGTAATAAATAGGTTAAATAGGTCATTTTCTTTTTTTTTTCCCTTTTAGATTGTAATTAGGTTTCTCCAGTGTAATAGTTAGCGTAATGTGCTTATGTATTTTACTTGCTTTCTTTAGGATTTTGCATCTAGAATATTATACTTATGTGTTATGTGCTTCTATGTGCTTTATGTGCCATTACGTGTTTATTTAATTTTATTATGCTTTAATTTACTCTTATTTGTGATGTTACCACACTAATCCAATGTTAGTTGTGGCTTTTCCTCGTTTTCTCGCTAGTCCAACACTAGTAAAAGAATTTGTAGAAAATGGCGTAGTCCAATGCTAGGCCCTTAGGCTCCTCACGCGTTAGTCTCATTTGTATGCTCTTCATTACATTTTCATGTATTTTTATATTTTTAAGATTTTTTTCCATTTTGCCTAATCACATCTTTTCTTTATCCCTGTACATGTGAAGCATGACATTTTTTTTTTTACATGTGAAGCATGACATTGAGATTGTATTCACAGAGCATTTTAGGATAGATAGGTCATTTGCTTGCTTATGTTAGGAAGAGTCACCCTTGACCCTTCGAACAAGGTAAATGGGTGAGTATGGCTTTTCATAACCTTAGCACACTATCTACCCTCTGTGAGAAGGAAAATTGTGTCACGAGTCTTAGTTCTCCGTACTCGTTATGTTGCATTCCTTTTCCTTGGTCACTTATATCCATACCTAAATTTTATTTTTCATTTTTGCATTTCATCTTTGCATGACTCGTAACTCCTTCGAGGTCTCATTTTGAGTTACGCAATTAATGCGTTAAATCCAATTAAACTTCCGAAGGACATTTTGTTCCGTTCGATAATATTTTCTAGGTCTAGATTTGCATTCATATAAATACATCCAAATGTAATAACTTTTAAGGTTACATTAGGAAAACTTTGACTAAACCTCGCAACTAATCTTGGCTAGGTTAAAAGGGTGTCTTAGGTGCGAGCATTTGTCTTCCCTTTCTTCAACTGTGATTCCCGAACCGTTTTTCTTGTCTTTCAATAACCTGGAGTTACGTGAAAAGGGTTTTATTACTTTTTTATAAAAATGTTATTCTAAAAAGCCTTATTCTTGTTTTCTTACCTTTTTCATTAAACTATTTTTCTGGTGACTTGGTACACCAAAACTCAATACTAAATGGCGACTTCCTTTTAACATAAATCCCTTTTAGACTTATTTTCGGGCCCAAATCGTCGCATTTTTAAAGTCTCAGTTTAGGTTTTTTTTTCTTTTTTCCTTTTTTTTTTTTTTTTGCTTTAGCTTTCAAAAACTAAAAAACCATTTTCTTTTTTTTTAAATAAAAATAAACTATTTTATAAAAAATCACCAAAACTCTCTTTTTCACATTCTTTTTTCACTCCTTTTCTGCTTTTGAAAATGGGATGCGGCATATAGTGTGCTTATTCAATCATTTTTTTATTTTTTATTTTTGGGGATAGCTTATTCATTCAGGTTTTTTTATTATTTTATTAGGATACTCATCTTTGTTTGTACAATGTCATCTTTGCCTAGTTAGTCAATAAGGCTAACACCAAGTAGTACAGCTAATGAAAATGAGATTGCTATTTTGAATTCAAGAGATGAGGTCATGAATGAAAATGATTCAAGTAAGAAACCTAGGGAAAGAAATTGAAATTTAAAGTATAGTTTGATATGAATAGAGTTAGAACTCCTATTGGTATTATTGCCTTTTGTAAACAGAGGAAAAAAAATGGTTGGGGATAGTTTATATGAGACAAGCCACGTGAAAAAGCACATACATAATTGCATAATGCTAGAAAACATAGGAGTCAAGGGCAGCAAGTGCTTCAACTGGCTAAAAATGCTTTGGATGATAAAGTTAATGTTGAAATTTTCAAGTTTGATCAAGAGAAAAGTAGAATGCATTTGGCCAGAGCAATAATAAAGCATAACCATCCTTTTAATATCATTGAGCATGAGTATTTGGAGCTTTTTCTCTATAATTTACAGCCAAATTTTAAGTTGGTTTATCAAAATACAGTTAGGGCAAATGTAATTAGTGTTTCTAAAGAGAAGAAGGAAAAATTATACAAGTATTTGGATGATTTTAATGGTAAGATAAGTCTCACTACCAATATTTGGACATCAGATCACCAAAACTATGCCTATGCATGTTTGACAGCTCATTGAAAATTGCGATTGAAAAAGAAAATTCTTGTTTTTAAATCTATACCATATCGTGATGATGGTGAAACATTACTTGGATTTATTTTGAATACCATCTTGAAATGGAACATTGATAAGAAGTTGTTCTCCACTGTTGTTGATAATGCATCTTCAAATAATTCAATAGTTAAATATTTAAAATCATGGCTCTTGGATAAGTTATTACCTAATTTAGTGGGTGAAATTTTCATATTTGATGTAGTGCACATATTCTTAATCTAATTATGCAAGATGGATTAGCTATTGTTGGGAGTTTATTTCATAAGATCCGAAAGATTTTAAATACTAGCAAAGGTCTTCTTTTTCTTCTTATCAAATGTTTGAGAGTGCAATTAACTAGTGTAAGCTGAAAAATAAATAAAAAAGTGTGGGTATGAATGTATCGAATAGATGGAATTCTACTTTATTGATGCTTGAGATTGCTTCACCCTTAAAGGAAATTTTTTGTCATTTTGAACAAAAGGATAAAAATTACAAGCATAATTCTTCTAGAAAATGATTGGAAAGTGGTTACTGTTGTTCATGGTTGCTTGAAAAAAAAATTTATGAAATCACATGTTAGTTTAGTGATAGCAATTTTTCCACAGCAAACGTCTTCTTTTTTTCCTGATATACGTGATCTTCGACTTAAGTTAAGGCAATGAAAACTTAGTGGGCATGATTTTATTAGAGCAATGGTCATTCTAACGAGAGCTAAATTTGAGAAATATTGGGACGAATGTTGTTTGGTGCTAGCAATTACTATGGCGCTTGATCCTAGATTTAAGTTGGTTTTGGTAGAATATTATTATAATGCTCTTTATGGAGAAAATTGTCAAGGATAAGTGGATAGTATTTGTAATGTTATTGCTAATTTGTTTGTTAAATACGGAGGTGACTTTGCTCCTTTTTTGACTTATGTTGGAGATAATGTAGGAGAGTGGACTTCCGGTAACAAAAATATGAATGTGTAGGATGATGATGCTAACTTGTTTGATTTTGACAATTGGTATAAGCAATCTTCTTCTTTTATTCTATCAATCATATCCTTTTTTTTTTTTTCTGTCAGTGAAAAATTTGTCCAATTCGGAGATTGAATTTGACTAAAGGATTCATGAATTATCTGATTGCTGATTAAAGAATCTTTTTCGTTTTTAGTTTCATTCGATTCATATACTTCTCTTAATCTAAATAATATAATTGGATTTAATTTGGAAAGTTTTTTTATTATTCTTTTTAGAAATAAAAAACTTTCGATAATCCATTTTTTTGTTTCTTTTGAAACTGTTAGAAGTAATTTTGCTTTTGTTTTTGTTTTTTGTTCTTTTTTGTTTTTAGAAATAAAAATCTGATTGCTTTTGTTTCTTTTGATTTGTTTGCTTTTGTTCTTTTTCTTTAGAAGTTTGTTTGGTTGAGTGAGACCAATTTGATTTCTTTCTCTTTGTTTTCTTAGAGTTAGTTGGTGAAGATTTGGGTGATTCTTTGAAAGTTTTTAAGTTAAGGTAATGATGAAGATGAACTTTGAACGTCCCAAAACAATAAGGTAAGAATTTAAACAGCTTTTCTTATTTGGTTTTTATTTATTACAAACCAGCTTACAAATATTTCTTTTCTTGTTTTTGTTATATAAAGTTGTGAAACTTGAGAGGGATGAAGGGTGTTGAAGTCTACAAGATAGTTGAACATGATGTAACTTTAGAATTGCATTAAATATTTTAAAAATTGCTTAGATGATGTATTTGAATATTTAATGTTTAATTGGACCTTTTAGAAGTTGTAATTTATTCTATGACTACCGATATTGGCCTTGGAATAACTTTATAGAGTTATTTGTGATTGGCTTTGGAATTGCTATATGTTGGGTTTGAAATAGGTATTTTCGAGTGGCTTTGTAGAATAATTTGTGATTAGCTTTGGAATGACTATGTGTTGAAATGGCCCTGTGATTGGCTTTGGAATGACTGTGTAATGTTTTAAGAATTCACTTCTTTGGGTTGAAAGTTGAGTTTGAAATAGGCATTTGTTTTTAAGTTGGTTCTTTGGATTGAAAGTTGATTTTGAAATGGTACTTGTGTGAAAAACTTTAACAGATAGCAGTAATTTCTTCATTTTTTTTTTTTAGCCACCGGTCTCCAAGAAATATTTAATTTTGTCACCCGTCGAGTATGAGGATCGAATTTAGAACTATTTTATCTAATCAGGTCCGAATTAAAAAACACACTTGTATTGAGTGTAGCAGGAATATTCAATTTCGGCTCGAAATTGACCATTAGCAGGTCTACTTGAAAAACACACTTGTCTTGAGTGTAGTAGGAATATTCAATTTTGGCTCGAACTTAGCCGTTAGCATGCTACTTGAAAAGCATACTTGTCTTGAGCGTAGGTAGTCAATATCACTGGTCGTGTCTTTGCTCTCAGTTTTGACCCGTAGGTAAATGGTTTAATCTAAACAGTATGCAATCATTCAAATTATACTCATTTTCTGTATTGTTGCACAAAGAACAATTAAAAGAAAAAAAAACCTATTCACATATGAAAAGAAATCCTATCTTAAAATTGCATTTACTTTCCGGAGCTTCTGAAAAATTACAATGTAAGAAGTCAAACATGGAAATCTAGCGACGAGAATATACTTTTGCGCGCAATGTATTTCTCCTTCTGCTTATAACTGTTAGTCTGTAAACTAACTCGTCCGCAAAATCGAAGTATACCTCTCCCCAAGGTCTTCTTACTGCAAACACTAGGTACGGTACCAGAATACCAGCAACAAATCCCAATCCAAGACTTAAATAGAACCATTTATCAATAAATTCATCAATGCTCTCATTTCCAACTTTTGATCCATTGTTTAAACTCCTATTTTGGCAGTTTATCATCAGGGGCGCACCACAAAGTGCCAAATTTCCTTCAAAAGAAGAGCCAGTGAAAGTGGACATCTGTCCTTTATAAGGAATCATGCCTGATAAATTGTTGTTTGATAGGTTAAGATAACTTAAGAATGACAGTGAAGCCATGCTTGATGGGATTGCACCATAGATCTTATTGCTTGAGAGATCAAGGGATGACAGTTGTTTCAAATTTGAAATGTTTCCCGGAATTTCACCTGAGATTTGGTTTCTTGACAGGTTTAATACCACCAGGCCCAATAATTTTGATACTTCAACGGGGAAATCTCCATAGAAGTTGTTTCCTGAGAGGTCTAGTGCTGTTAGAAGAGAGAGAGTTTTGGTAAACTTCTGAAATTGGTTCTTCAAATTGATCACCAGCCTTTCTTCATAGCAAACACCTCTATATGCCCCATACAGCAGATATTTGACTGTATTCTGCTCTACTTCCATGGCGTTTAGGTTTCCCAAGCTTGCTGGGATTCTGCCAGTTAAATTATTCCCTGCCAGAATAAGAACCTGGAGCAAACTCAAATTTGAAATCTCAAATGGAAGGTCCCCTGAGAATTTATTTGACCTTAAATTAAGGACTCTAAGATTGACAAAACTATTTGCAAACCATGTTGGAATGCTACCAGCTAGTCTGTTATTTCCAAGATCTAGGGTCTCCAAACTTGACAGATTTTGTAAAGAAGTGGGAAGCTTATCTGATAAGATGTTGTCATTTATGTGCAGAGACTGAAGCTGGTTTAACTGACCCAAAGAATCTGGAATCTTTCCAGATAACTTGTTGTTTCCAAGGTCCAAAGCTTTCAAATAAGAACAATTCCCAATGCTTGTAGGAATGCTTCCTGTTAAATTATTCATGGAGAGATCAATAACTTGCAGTGATAACATTTCCCCTATGGAGATTGGTATCTCTCCAGCAAGTTCATTGTTGGAAAGGGAGAGAAATATCAAATCTGGCATTCTTTGACTTATGTTCAGTGGGATAGGACCATGAAAATGATTGTTTGAGAGATCAAGTAACTCAATTGGGACAGCAGGAAGAGGGATGAACCCAGTAAAGGTATTTGAGCTCAAATCCACGTCTGCAAAAGGTGCTACTGCCAATGGAGTTGGTAGCTGACCTTCTAAGTGATTGAAAGAAACATTCAATAATGACAGGTTAGCAGAAATATCCCAAAACCAGCTAGGGATGGATCCTGAGATACTTGCATTTGAGATATCAAGGTACATTATCTCCTTTTGAGATTGAAGCCAAGCTGGGAATAGAGGACCCAAGTGGCATGATCCCATAGCAAGATTACGGATTTGGAATGGAGGAATCCAGTTAGAACTAACATTCAAGATGAAGGAATTTGAAGAGAGAAGTAAAATCTTTAGCTTACTCAGCTGTGCAAAATGAACTTCAGAGAGAATACCTGTCAACTGATTGGCGGAAACATCAAGAACAGACAGCTCAGTAAGGAGGCCAAAAGTCTCTGGTAAGGTCCCATTTAATTTGTTCCCTGCTAATCCCATATCCGTCAAATTTTGGAGTGACCCTAAAGAACCTGGTAGAGGACCTTCAAGCATGTTGAAATCCAATCCAAGTTCTTGGAGACCTCTAAGCTGACCCAACCACTCCGGTAACTTACCAACCATTTGATTGTTGCTCAATTTCAAGTGAACCAGATTGGTCAAAATACTCCCAGAAACACAGCTTTCTGTTCCATCGAGTGATTCAGGTAAACTTGCTGTTAAACTATTGCCGGATAAATCAAGATATTCTAAATTGCAAAGTCTGCCAATACTACTTGGTATTCCTCCTTCAACCTTATTAGCCATTAGATTAAAAATAGTTAGAGATGTCATGTTCCCTATGTTTGCAGGAAGTTTTCCATGTAATCTGTTTGCAGCTAGATCAAGGACTTCAATGCTTTTCCAGCTTCCCTTGAAGAGTTCATGGCAACTGGCACTAAGGTTGTCATTTAGAGCAAGGTCCAAGTAGCCTAAGCTCGGAATCTCACCCAGGCCAAGTGGAATCCTCCCCCTAAGCCCACAGCTATTTAAGTCGACATACCTAAGGCTGCTAATGTTGACAAGCCAATTAGGGATTGCGTCAATCTGATTAAAGCTGAGGTCCAAAACAGCAAGTGAACTGAAGTTGACGACAGTAAGAGACGAAATGGAACCAGATAAGTTACAGGTTTCAAAATGAATTTCGGTTATATTTTGTAGCGTGTTTAGAATTTGGAAAAGATCTGACTGAACTAGAGAAAGGTCGACCTGGTTCATATCAAGATGTTTCAAAGAAACAAGACCACCCACCCACTGGAAATTATCAACACTTAAGCCTGAGAATTCTGAAGAAACGTCAAGATACTGCAAGCTAGAAAGGTTTCCGAGGTTTGGAGGAATTGTACCACTAAATCCAGCTTTTGACAAGTTCAGGTACTGCAAATTCTTTAAGGAACCGAAAAACTCAGGAATTGGGATGTCTTCAAATGTGTTGAAACTCAAGTCTAAGTGCCTCAAGTACTTAAGTTTTAACAATGAAGGTCTGATCACTCCACTCAAGTTCCAGGATCCATACCTCGTACTGGCAGCTAAATAAGGATTCACCGGATATGGGTTGTGCAGGTCAATCTTGATAACAGTACCAGTATTGTCATCACAGGCTATTCCCCTCCATGAGCAACAGTCTCTTCCACGCCACGATGAAAGCCGATTTTGAGGATCATTAAGGCCATTTTTGAAGTCCAGAAGAGCTTCAAGATCATTAGCTGAACAATTCACCAGACCTGCATCAGCATGAAAGACAGAGTCCCCTGCCGTAAGCTGAAAAATGAATGCAACAAGAGCAATAGCTAGAAACAACTCCATAGGTTTCAACGGCAAGCAAAATGAAATGCAATAAATGATTTATCAAATCTTAATTCTCATCTCTACATATATACTTGGTTTTACTTGAATTACAAGGAAATTTCATTTTCAATAGGAGAATCTTAAACAATGACTTTGTTGATAATGATGAGCATACAAAGTCTGAATGCTCTCTGATGCAAGTCAATGGGGCGTACTGATATTATAATTAATATAAAAATTTAATATTTTGTTTGACCTTCAAGCATTCCATGATCAACATAGATGTCCACGTTTGAGTCTGCTAACAATACAATAGTTCGAGTAATACCATGACCAGGACTAAAAGTTTAAAGAAAGAATAATCAAATGAGTTTCCCACTGGGGACCTTATCTTCAGATATTGTAGTCATGTGTTTGCTGTATTAAATAATCTATCACTGGCCGTAATCTCATCCGATATTTTGTCTCGAGTTTTATCTGCTGTTGGTTTTCCAATGCCTTTTGATATCAAATTAGCTGAGCAGGTAACGGAGACCATTCGCTCAATCTCATCTTGTGACCTTTTAGTACAGTTTGCGTCGGTTATGTAGTACTCCATAGTATTGACCGCCAGTCTAGAATTGCTGCTAGAAATCTCAAAATTCCATCTAGTTTGTCTATTGGGATCAAATTGAAGACTATTTTAATTTGTTTTTTAACTTTTAAAAATTCTAAGGTACATACACAAATTTAGACCACATCGAAACAAAAATTAAATGTAACATCTTTACAAATATATATAATTTTGCTCTTGTCACTGTCAAATTTCTTTGTACAAATCATTTGTCATAGAAATAACTGCCAGTATCATTAGAATTGTGCATAGTTTTCAAGACTCGTAAGGCAGATTTTAATAGTTATGTACTTTTTTGTGGGTTTTTTTTTTTTTTTTTTGTTGGGGGGGGGGGGGGGGGTGTTAAGTTATTTACCTTAGTACTGGATATCTAGTCACAATGAAAAAAGCATTTGAGTTTTTATTACTTTTTCAAAGTGACAAAATCAATTTCTTTGAAATCACTCTTAAAATTGACTCCTAGCAGGCTAGGAGATCGCTTTAAATCAACCCCACTGATATAGTCCTACACGTTACTCCTAACCTGTCTGAACAAAATTCAAAATAAGGTGGATTTCTTAAAAATGGATTCATTCTTTAGGAATCGAAATTGAGTTGAGTAGTAGCCTTTGATTTGACTTAGTGGAAGAGTTCTAAATCAAGTTGATTATGAGAGCGTTGACTTTAAAGTCTATTTCTTGAAAATTTGCTTCTCTAATATTTTGTTAGACAATTTGATCCAAAACTACAATCAAGATGAAATCGATTTTTCAATGATCAGTTTTGAATCGATTTTCAAGAAATTAATTTCAGTCGATTGTTAAGAAATCAATTTCAATACTTATGAAAGAAGAATAAAAAAATTATTTTTTATTTTAAGGATAATTTCAAATACCTCCAAAAGGTTTGTCATAATTACATTTACATCCTCTATGTTTATATTTTTTATAACAAGAAAACCTATTTTGATAATGTAACTCGAAAATACCTTAAAATACTCTTAAAAAATTAATTAGTTAGTCCTAAAAAATGTCAAAGTACTCACAATTTTACATCAAATTTTAATCTCCACCATGTTCTATTCTTCAAAACCCAGTTATCTGACTAATCTAAATAAATCTATTTTGTCTATCAAAATTTTACAAACTCCGAAAGAGATAACCAATTTAATTAAAAACAATCATGTGTAAATAACTTGAGATACAATTAGAGAGGCAAAAAAATTTGAATTTTGGGTTTTCTATTTTGTTACTAATTTTTTGTTTTTCAAAGCAATTAATGATATTTTAAGATATTTGATTAGTGCTTTTTGGTTACATTATCAAAATGGGTCTTTTTTGCTGTAGAAAAATATAAACATAGGAGGTGTAAGTGTAATTTTTGAATCTAAAGAGAAGTTCCTGCAAAGTGTAATTTTTGAATCTAAAGAGAAGTTCCTGCAATTATAACAAACCTCAAGAGAGATATGTGAAAGAACAATAATAGCGTCAAAGACGCTGTGATATTCAGTATCAAAGACACCTAACGTAATATGTTACTTTTGGATTAATGCTAACCTAACCTAATTTCATAAGAGTCCTATATTATTGCAACTTACTAAAAAAGTATTTTTCTAAATTAATACTAATTTAATTTAATTTTAAAAGAATATCATATTATCCTAACTTACTAAAAAAATTAAAATTATTTTTAATAAATAAAAAATTAACCGTAATTTTCCTTAACAAAAAAAAAGCCATAATTGCCACTATTTTTTAATCTAATTAAAACCCTAAATTCTAATAGCATAAACCCTACGTTTTGAATCTTGAACCCTAAATCCTAAATCTTAATTCAAAAGTAAATATAAAATCTAGTAATGAAAATGTCAGCCAAAGTTTTTTTTTCCTAGGGTCTACGTTGCAATAATTAAAAAAAAGTAATACTTACGTAATAAACTGGTATTTCAGGTTACAGGTAAAATAAGAATTAGAGTTTGTAATTGATGATGACTTTTGAATGGTTAAGATTTGTCTGTAACTAAAAATCTAGTTACAATTTTTGACAGTGTTATTTTCCTATGTGAAATTATCCCTTTATTCTATCCCTTTAATATGTCTTAAAGTCAAGAAGAGCTTCAAGATCATTAGCTGAACAATTCACCACAACTGCATCAGCATGAAAGACAGAGTCCCCTATTGTTAGCTGAAAAATGAATTCAACAAGAGCAATAACTGGAACCAACTCCATAGGTTTCAACCGCAAGCCAAATGAAACACAATAAATGATTTATCAAATCTTAATTCTCATCTCTACATATAGACTTGATTTTACTTGAATTACAAGGAAATTTCATTTTCAATATGAGAATATTAAACAATGACTTTGTTGATAATGATGAGCGTATAAAGTCTGGATGCTCTCTGATGCAAGTCAGTGGGGCGTATGGATATTATAATTAATATAGAAATTTATATTTTGTTTGATCTTCAAGCATTCCATAATCAACATAGATGTCCACGTCTCAGTATGCTAACAATTATAATAGTCCGAGTAATACTATCACAATGACTAAAGGATTAGAGCAAGAAGAACGAAATCAGATCCACACTGGTGAACTCATTTTCATGGATTGTAGTCATGTGGTTGCTGTATTAAATAACCTAAGACTGGCCGTAATGTCGTCCGATGTTGTCGCTAGTTTTATCTGCTGTTGGTTTTCCAGTGCCTTAGGTATCAAATTAGCAGAACAGAAAACAAAGCATAGCACTTAATCATTGACCATTACTCTATCTTATCTGGTGATATTTTAGTGCAATTTGAGTCATCTATGTAATTCTCCGTATTGACTGCCAATCTAGAATTGCTGCTTGAAATCTCAGAATTTCATCCAGTTTGTCTATTGGGATCAAATTGAAGACTATTTTATCTTTTTTTTTTTTTTTTTACTTTAAAAAATTCTAAGGCACGTACATAAATTCAGGCCACATTAAAACAAAAATAAAATGTAACATCTTTACAAAGATATATAATTTTGCTCTTATCACTGTCAAATCTTTTTGTACAAATCATTTGTCAATGAAAATAACGGCTAGGATTACTAGAATTGTGCATAATTGTTTTGAAGACATAAAATATGGATGACTAGTAAGACAAAATTTTAACAGTTACGTACACCCATTTTTTGGCGTTTGTTTGAGGGGCGAGGGGGAGGGGGAGGGGGCAGGGGTGGGGGATAGAGATCATATAATAATGTAAGGTTACTTGGGTGCCGTTTGGTAAAACTAAAATTTGAAATTTAAGTGCTGAAAATATTAAGTTGTTGAATTGATAAAGTTTTACTTATTTGATAATTAACTAAATATATGCAATGAATTTAAATATCTCCCCGCATAAATATAATTATTTTATCTTAAAATTTTAAAATAATTTATTAATAATGTATATTAAAAAGAAAGATATTGTTTGTTTGTGAGAAATAAAGGATAAGTATATTTATGTGTGAGAGAAAAAGCATGTGTATATATATGTAAAAATGTATGTATGCGTGTGTATATGTATGTGTAAAAGTGTATGTGCAAGAAAGTTTGTACATGTATGCAAGAGAAACTATGTGGCGAGAGAGAGAGAGTGTGTGTGTGAGAGAGAGAGGGGAAGAGAGAGAGAGAATATGTGTATTTGTGCGAAAGTGTGTGTGTGTATGTGTGAGAGATAGAGTGTGTGTGTGTGTGAGAGAGAGAGAGAGAGTTTGCGCACGTGATAAAGAGTATGTATATGTGTGTGCATGGGTGAGTGTGTGTGTGTGTATGTGTGTAATAGGGAGATGGGAAGAGTATCAAAATTCAGCAAATTAAGTAAAAAATTTTCACTTAAAATTTTGTACACAAATTAAATAAGTGCATAACGTATTAAGTGACAAAAGAATTTCATTATCAAACGTACTGAATTCAAAAAGCTCTTAATACATTAATTTTCAACATTAAGTTGTGTTATCAAACACCCCTCGTAACGAAAAACAATATTTGAGTTTTTATTAGTTTTTCAAAGTGATAAAATTATTAAAATTGACTCCTAATAGGCTAGGAGATCACTTCAAATCAACTCCGTTTGAATGAGCCTAGACATTACTCTTTGATTTGTCTGAACAAAAATCAAAGTGAATTTCTTGAAAATGGATTTGCTCTTTTAGAAATAGAATCGAATTGAGTAGTCGCCTTTAATTTTTATTATTAAAAGAGTTCTAAATAAAGTCGATTATGTAAAGCCTACTCCTAGAAAATTTGCTTCTCTAATTTTTTACTTGGCAATTAGAACCGATCTAGATGAAAATCGATTTTTGAATCATTAGCTTTGAAATCAATTTTCAAGAAATCAATTTCAGACGATTATTAAGAAACCAATTTCAATATTTATAGAATAGGAATGAAAACATGTATGTTTTTTTTTTATTTTGATTAAAAATGCCAATATGTCTTAATAGTTTTTAGTTCTAACGTCAACGTCATTTGGCTTGTGATAACATCAAATGAAAACCTGATTTGTCACTTTACATTCTTATGCTATATCTTTGTTATATCTGACAAATTTGTGGAGTCAATCCTGTTGCGCTCCCACAATAGAAGCAAAGGATTAAGGACTCGAGAATATTGTAATTAATATCCTAAATGAAGTCAAATCTACAGCTAATCAGGCTCAATTAATCAATTATTTAGGAAAATTTTCTGCTGTCTTTAAACTGCCATGCCGTTCGCTACTTGTGTCGTCTAAATTTGTCCCTTGCAAAGCAATGTAGATATAGCACTATATTTTATTTCGCAGTTTGAATATCATATCAGAAGTGGAGGAGAAATGGTGAAGAAGAATCCCACATTAAACAATTCGTCTTGACCAATATGTAATAATAGTTTCTAGGGGTGGGTATGGCCCCATGTGAAGAAGAAAGACTTCCACATTAAACAATTCATCTTGACCTATATGTAATACTAGTTTAGTATTACTAGGGGTGCTGCTTGTTGTATTGATTTGATGTCGGAAGACATTGGCAAGATGGATGATATGAAAAATATCATTGCACGGGAAAAAAAGATTATGAGTTTCATATATAACAGTGACAAAGTGACAAAGTGATGAATTTGATGAAAATATATACAAAAAAAAGGGAGCTGTTACGTCCCAACATCACCAGATTTGTTACTGAATTCATTTCTACGGAAAGTTTTCTTTGGCATAGAAAGAATGTGCACCTCAGATGAATGGATAGATTTCAATAATATTACCAAACGAATAGCAGAAACTGTTGAAGTGACTGAATTGGTACTATCCAAAAGGTTTTGGAAAACAAGTCAGAAATGTGTGTGCAATAATAGAGCCTTTAGTTAAAGTTTTAATGACTGTTGATCAAGACAATAAGCTCACCTTGCCAATTATTTATGAGGCAATGGACAAAGCAAAAATGGCCATTAAAAAGTCGGTGAAATGTTGGGAGAGTATTTGGGAAGTAATTGATAACAGATGATGCAACCAATTACATTGTGATTTACATGCAACAGGTAATTTAAAATAATACACGCAATTGAAATATGCATGATGTATGCATTCACTTATTTATTTAATTTTATGATTTTATTTTATTTAGTATATTTTTTAAACCCAATCCTTTAATACTCTGGAACATGTGAGTTTAATCTCGATGAAATTTAAAAAGGGTTGAAAAAAGTCATTGCAAAGTTGGAGCCAGATTGGAATGCACAAATGATGCAATAAATGAGGTATATTTATGATTATTTTATTTATATGCATTAATGACCATATTCATTACCAAATTCTAGAATTTCAACATCTATTCATATGTCATTTCTGTAGATTAATATTTTCACAGAGAAAAGAGGAGGATTTGGAAGTTCTATTGCAGCAAGAGCATTGTCGAAATCTTTACTAGGTTCGAGCTCAACTCAATATATATTTATATAAATATTTAAGTTATATTAATGAAGTTAATATTTTCTATAGCCTTAAGATTATTATTATTATCCTAATTAATTATTATTGTGTTTGTTTAGCTAAATGGTGGCTTAAATATGGTGAAGATGCTCCAAATATGAGAAAAGATTGCAGTTAAAATATTAAGTCAAACCTACACATCCTTTGGTTGCGAAAGAAATTGGAGTACATGGTCATTAATACATACAAAAATATGCAATCATCTGGCAATTAAAAAATTGCACAAATTGGTTTTTATGCATTAAAACATGCACTTAAAGGTGAAATATCTAATGTATCAAAGGGATATGATTTTTATAGCCAAATTGATTTGAATCATATTTTTCATCAAGATGATATATTAGATGAATGAATAAGAGAAATGGTCAATTTGTCTTATCTTAAAATAATCTTGAGTGGTTAGATTAGGGCATTTGCCAAAATCAATAAAAAAAGTCAAGATGGCAATAGACGTGATAACGATGATGATTTTGGTGATACATTGTTCCCATATATTATCAAGAAGAACCAGAAAAATATTATTCAATCATCATCTCAAAATCATAAGGGTATGACTAGACAAACTAGTAAACTGTGTTGCTATTTCATTCTCTTCTGATAAAAGTGACAGTGACAATGATGATAGTGATAATGGTGGCAATGGAAATGAAGAAGATAATTCTTTGAGACATAGTGGAGGTCACAATCAAGAAAGCCAACAACAGGAGGCATGTCGTGGGCTCAAGGACAAGATAATTATTGTGCCATTCAAAACAGTTATCATGGCCATAGTCTAGGCATAGAAGCACAACATGAATTTCTCAACAAATTAACTGAGTTTTCGAGTCAAGATACTTTCTTTCACCATTCAAGGTCACAAAGACATCGAGGAGTTGATGAGTAGATGCAGAATTTCAACATAGATCCAAACTAGAAGTACGATTCTAATCAAAATTGGTGCACTAGTCAATCAGAGTGTGGCTAAGAACAATCATATAGAATTGATACGGGGCCATTATAGTGGATATGGCCTATTTGATGAAACTAGACAAGTTGATAGTCTACTAGCAGTCAAACAATTGATAGACATCAGGATAGTTCTTTTGGCTTCAAAAGCATTGGCCATAATCGTACTAATGATAGTGCTAGCTATCAATGGTTCAGATATTATCATTATGCTATGAAATTCATTGAAAATTAATCACTTTCCACCTATGATGATCATGGAATACCATGTCAATCCTCACAATCACCAAACGCACAAGATGGCTCTTATTTGTTACTTGCTCAAGATGGCTCTTATATGTTACCTACTTCAATAGCATTGTTTTACCATCCATCGGAGGGAAATGAAAATGATATTGAGTTGCATCATCATTCTTCTTGGTATTGATATGTACAAAAATGCAAAATAACATTAGATCATTTTCAAATCCTTACATTTTGTTTAATGTGATTCCTTTTTATCTTTGATAGGAGATTGATCATAAAACAAGTGAAGTTTCTTCTATTTGTATCCTAAACAAATCTTTATTCTTTGTTATTAACGGTAAATATTATTTCTATAATTATTACATTTAAAATTATGATATGTGCTATTTTGATTTTGTTTATGATAGCATTGCGTAGAATGCTTAAAGATATATATCGTATTCATATCAGTAAAAATAGTACATTTTAGAGATTTTCTTTACTAATTTTTTATTTATTTTTGTTCAGGATTTTTTTTATATATTTTGAATGATTGTTTATAATTTTTAGAATATAAATTATTTTAAAATATGTGTCTCATTGAGACCTCAACTGATATGCCGAAACTGATGTGAAACGATACACACCACGACCACTACCGCGACATTGAACCATAACGAGAAAAGTTCAAGAGTCAAGAAAGAAAACAACTACAAAGATCTTTGAATTAATAAAAAATGTTTCTTGCCTCCAAATCCCATCTCCAAATTTTGGGTCACTGGGCCGAGATTCGGAATTCCAAGTACATGACGTCCATTTCTTAAACAATAAGCCAAAGCTATTTGTTTTCTTATTTGTTGGGATCTTTTAGTTTAGCTTTGTTTTCATTTTTCTTTGAATTATTATTTCTCAAGTAGATGATTTGAGGGGCTACAAGCATTAATTAGATACATAAAAATTTCAAAGAGCTACCAATCAATCCAAAACGGCAGCTTCTCCTCCTTCATTTATCACCTCAAAATCTTTTAGCCAAACACCATGTTTTATATATCAAATTGGTCGTTTCAATCTTCACAACATAGACCCAGCATCAATGGGGACATAAATCGGTAGGAGAGGGAAGGAGAGCATCAAGGAAGAGAACTAGATAACGAACAAGGGGCAAATAAGATGCACACAGACTACAATGTTGTCTTGAAAAGTCATAAAAATATTCAAAAGCACAGGTGATGAAAAAAATTGTAGATACTTATTCATTTTTTATTTGCAAGTATGGCTTACTTATTCCTTCACTGTAACACAACTTAATATATTAAACACTAAAGCATGAACCATCTTTTAGTACTCTTTTCTTGTCAAACCAAAAAAAAGAACTTGATTGGCTATTTTTGGCACCGTCATTTATTTTAATTTCAAATACATTTTCAAGATTTTTTTTATCTCACGTACATAATCACTCAAAAAAAATTTCATAATTACTACAGCAATTTCAAAAAACACCTCCCAAAAACAATTATGCAAACAATTGGATAGGCTGATTTTAACATCCCAACCCATTGGAGTGAATCTTGGCCCAGTTTGAATATAAAGGTCCCAAAAATATATCTAATGTTGAATATTTAAACCAGGCTCTATCGGCATAGTGTAACTCAATGGATAAAGTTAAAGCCCATAAGGATAATTATTAGATCTAAAGATGACTATAAACCATGATTCTATTAGCTTGGTCTTAACTAATTTAGGCTCAGAAACTCTTCAGGAGCTATTGCTCATCCTTGTTGGCCTCTTCTATGTCATATTACCTTGAGCCAAACTAATAAGGTATTGTTCGACCTCCTAGTCAATTCAAATCTATTCAAACTTCGGCATATTTTGGCTCTCGAATGAGTGAGCTATCCCAAAAAAAGAGGATTCATGAAACAGTCGCCAACGTCATAGGTCGAGGTGTAGACACCAAATTTTGACACACCATTTTTTTTCAAACACCGGGGGGCATGTTTGCATTTTTTAGGACAAATTTTAAATTTTTAATAATCTCAGGGGGCAAAATAGTAATTTTATCTGTAAATATTTTTCTAACAATTTTTGGGGGCTTTAAATTCATATTTTTTTACTTTTATATGAATTTATTAATTTCTTATGATTTTTCTAGATTTAATTAGTATTTTTTATATTTTTACTAGCATAAGGGCAAAATGGTAATTTCGTCTCGCGAATACCATTTTAGCTCATTTTAAGTTCCAAATTCATTTTTCAAATTCTTGAGGCATGTTTCTGAATTTTCTTGATTTTTTCATAGACGATTACTATTTTTTCTGCAAATTTTCATTGCCCAAGGGCAAAATCGTCATTTTACAGATTAAATTTATTTTTGTCAAATTTTGAGTCGAAAAGGCATTTTCTAGTGTTTTAAGATTATTTGTAATTTTTGATAATTTTTTTAGAACAATAACTATTTTTCTGTGAATTTTCATTGTCCGAGGGCAAAATCGTCATTTTACAAATTAAATTCATTTTTCACAAATTTTGAGTCAAAAATGCATTTTTTGGTGTTTTAAGCTTATTTGTAATTTTTTATAATTTCCTGAGGTTAATAGCTATTTTTTTTGTGTATTTTCGTTGTCCAGGGACAAAATTGTCATTTTACCCCCCGAGCGCGTTTATATCAGTTTTGAGCTCTAATTTTTATTTTTGAAATCTATTGTGAATTCTTTTTGAAAATTTAGAGATTTTTGTCAGGTTCTTTGTATTAATTTTTAATTTCAGGGTTAAAAAATATTTTTTTCAATAAAATTAGTATTTTTTAATACCGGTGGCATTTCCGTTATTTTACAGCATTCTTGGCCAACAAGACAAATGAGCTATAAATACCCCCTTTGTATCATCAGAAAAAAAAAAAAGAAAAAAACCCTAAAAACACTTTGATTTTTGTGCAAAAAGATCAAAACACACACCAAGCCACCCAAAAACACACACTAGCCGTTTGTTGTTTTTCCAATTACTATTCATCAGGCTCGGCTACTGTTCATCAAATTCACTGTTCGTCATCATATTTGTTCCTAAATTTTGAAAGGTGAGTTCTTAGCTTCTCTTCTTGATTGATTCATTTTTTTTCAATTTTTCTTATCTGAATTTGATTGTGTGTATTAATCTATTTGAGATCTTAGTTGAATTTGTTTTTATTTCTGGTTTTTCTTTCTCTTTTTGTTTCTGGGTCTGGGATGCATTTTCCAGGTTTGGTTTTGTTTTGTTCTGGGTTGTTTTGGAATTTTTTCTTTCCCATCGTCTCTCTTCCACCGAACCTCCACCAAGCAAACTCACAGCCCCAGCCCCAACCCACAAATCAATCGCCTAATTTCCTCAGCCCCCAACCCACTATCAATCGACAAAAGCCAGATATCCAAGTACCACTCTAAACAATTTCAACTAGAGAAATAAATCTCTCCACTTCACCGGATTGCCACCAGCAACTTCCATCTCAGCTTCCCTCAAACTAATGCCATCCAAAACAGTCACATGCCATCTTTAATTAGCCCCAAATCACCACCGTTCAACCATTCTTGACCAGCCAATATCACAAATTTTCATCATCGCCACTCCCCTGCATTCCACAACTCCAAACCTGCAAAAGAAAAAGGCAAACAGACCAAATTCAAACAATCAAAATCATAGTCACTACCCCAATTTCCATTTACATCGCACTTTTAGAGCTCTACTTCCCCAATTCACCACCTAAAGCACCCTTCATCTATGCCAATTTCAACCCAAAAATCAAACGACCATTGCCCAAATCCAACCACTGAAAGTCTCCCCTGCAACACGCACAATACCACAGCCCAGGACTGCCACCATTCAACACAAGACAAGCATGCAAATCTCCCTAAAAACCTCCACACAAAACAGTCTCGCCAATTTCATCGTCAACCACCTAACAGTCACCGAAAACCTCCTCACAAACAATCACCACTCCATCACCACCAAAACCTCAGGCCATCACCTGCCATCATCATTAACAAATCCGCCTCCCATCCAATTGCCCACCACCTGCAAACTCTGGTGACCCTCCAGCACTAGAATCCCATTTCAACCAAAACAATCCCCAATTCCCAAACCCTCACGACCTACAGCAAAAATACAACAGCCAAAACAAACAATTTAAAAAAAATCACAACCCAAATGCAGCCCCAAATTGCCACCCTCAATCAACGACTCATCCATTCAACCACACATAAACACAATCAGTAATTTCCATCAAACCACCATCGCAGTCATTACAAACAACCAACCAAAAATAAGTCAATGCCCAAACCCCCACCGTAGCGCCACTTCCCCTATCACTGCATCTCCTTCCCCTTGCAGAGAGAAATAGCGAGATTGAGAGACCAGAGAGAAGAAATTGAAAGATAGAGAGAGAGAGAGAGAGGGAGAGAGAGGGAGAGAATGATTCAAGAAAGAGAGAAAGCAACAGAGATGGAAGGAGTAATTAGGGGAAAACAGAAGGAAAATAGAACCAGGAAAAGAGAAGCTGGAGGGAAAGAAATTAGGCGAAGCGGAGAGAAAGAAGAAAACTAGAGAAAGCGAGAGGGATTGAGAGAAAGAAGAGAGTGGAGAGAAATCAGTGGGAAAGAGAAAACAGAAAGCTGAAAGAAATGGAAGCAGAGATCAGTGAGAGCAAGAAGAGGAAGTGAAAAATAGAGAAAGAAAATAGAGAGTAGAGAACAGAGAGAAAATCGGGGAGGGTAAAGAAAATATTGGAGCGTGTATTATCTTTTAGTATTTTAGTTTTAACTTTTAGTTAATGTGTTGTTTTTTTTCTTTTTTTCTGTTTTAATTTAGTCACTTGATTTAATTCAATTCACAAAATTAGTTGGTAAATTTGGTTTTAATCTTGTTTAACATTTTCACTCTTTTGGTTATCTTTTAATTAGAGTGAATATTTAAATTTTAATCCTTGTGTTCTTGAGTATTTTAATGTGCCCTCAAAAGATTTTGTTTTATATAATTAAGTCCTTTATAATTATCTATTGCCCCTCAGATTTTACTTTTATTTCAATTAAACCCCTAATAAATTGCAGATTGCCCCCTTTAGGTTTAATTTCTTTCAATCAAATCTTTATTAATTGCAATTAAGCCTCATTAGTTCCTATAATTTATGTTTTTGAGCCACACTTGTGAAAATTTATTGTTTTGTCACCCCAAGTTACTTTAATTTTACATTTCTTCCTCTTTAGACTTAAGTGAATTTCTAATTTTACCCTTTAAGTTTTATGCAATTTTATTTTTAGCCCTTAGTTGCTAAAATTTATTTATTTATTTTTTATCTCAATTCGTCAATAGTTATATATATATATATATATATATTTTGTTTGATTATACCGAGGTGCCTTGACTTATTTGTTCATTTTGAGTAGTATTTGTACCGGATCTTCGAGAGGTATCCCTATTTCTTATTAATTTCCTCTTTATGTGCTCCAATATGCTCCAATGTGATTTTTTGTATTATTTTTATTGTTATTTGTTTATTTCTTATTTTCTATACTTGTTGCGCATTTACGTGGTTAATTTGTTTAATTTTGAATTTTTATTATTTTGAAAAAATATAATATTTTGTATTTAGTTAGTCAATGTAATGGGTAGATTATTTTTCTTATATTTTAGCAAAAATTATGTAATTAGATAGAAAATGTAATAGATAGGGCATTTTAAATTTTGTCCCCTTAAATTGTAAATCAAGCCCCCGGTGTAATAGTTAGGGTTTATTTGTCTTTACGTGCCTACATGCTTATGTGTTTATTTCTTTTAACGCTTTTCTTAGGATTTTTGCATTTAGAATATTATGCTTATGTGTTACGTGCTCCAATATGATCTTACATGTTTTTATGTGTTTAATTTGCTTTTCATTCATGCTTTACTATTTAATTCATGTTTTATTGTTATTCCGTCACCACACTAGTCCAACGCTAGTTGTGGCTTATCGTTTCCCCGCTAGTCCAACGCTAGTGGAATTTTCCTTAGAACGGGCTAGCCCAACGCTAGACCCTTAAGATATTTTAGTGATTAGGTGCGTTCATGTGCATTTCTCATTTCACACATTTTTAGTTTTTCTTTCCATTTGGCATAATTTTATTATTACTATTTATTACCATTATTATTATTATTATTTTTGACACGTTTTTAAAATGCATGACATTTAGGTTGCATCTCACTTAGAAATTAGGTCATTTGTGTGATTCGACTAGAAATAGTCATCTACTCACGTGGGAAGCGGTGGCGTATAGGCTGTTCCCCCCTCCGTTAGTAGAAATATCCAGTCACGAGTTATTAGTACCCCGTGCCCGTCATGTTGCATTCCCACTTTTTACGGCCATTTATTATCTATATTATTATTTTCTTTTCTTTTTGCATTTCATTTTTGCATTCACACTCGTGACTCCCTCGAGGTCTCAACTTGGGTTTCGCAATTAATGCGATAATTTCGACCAAGCCTCGACGGAACATTCCGACCCTCCCGATACTCACATTTAGACTTAGGATTTGCATTCATTCAGATACATCCGAACGCGATAGAATCTAGGGTTAATGTAGGAAAATTTGATTAAACCTCGCAACTAGCCTCGGCTAGGTTGAAAGGGTGCCTCAGGCGCAAGCCTTTGCCTTCCCTTTCTTCAAACGTGACTCCCGAATCTTTTTCTCTCGTTTTTTTGTAGACCGGAGTCGAAAAAGGGTTTTTTAAATATTTTTCTAAAAATTTTATTTTTGTTTTGTTTAAACGATTTTTTTTGGGTGACTTGGTACACCCTAACTCAGTATCAAGTGGTGACTCCATTTTTCAAATAAAACCCTTTTTCAAAAGTTATTTGGCCAAACCTGTCGCACTTTTAGTCCCGGCCTTATTTTCTTTTAAAGTGCCATTTTTCTTAAAACACTTTTTTTACTAAAAATTTGATTTTTTCTCACACACGCACGGTTTTTCTAAAATTTTAGTTTTTTAAAAAGGTCATCAGACTAGACCGTCTTTTCGGGACGCGACAGTCAACGACCCCACCTTTTACCCTTTTACTTTTACGATTTTTTTGGGTCGCGACACGAGGTAACTTGAATATGTTGAGATGACAAATCAATCTAACATCTGGCTTCTATCCTTAGACACTATCGGCCTACGATCCTAGGTTTTCCAGGTTATTACATGCCTTTAGGTTTTCCAGATTATTGCATGCCTTTACATGACTTTGCAGGCTACTACACACCTTTACATGATTATCCTTCCTTCTCCAACTGGTATATAAATCCATCACTTATTCATCCATAAGGTATGCATATTCTATTTTTCATACAAGCCTCCTGATGTATTCTTTTATGAAAATAACTAACTTAAATATCAAAGATACTTCGGGGGCAAAGCCCTCGTGTGCTTGTAACCTATTTGATGTTGCAGTGGTCCAAGAAACAAGATCAACCTGGTATTATCCAAAATCGGAAGCAATAAGTATGTTGTTGTATTTTCCTTTTTGGACTGTACCAAAATTACGTCATTTTTCAAATTTGGCATAAAATTTTATTGCCCATTCTTGCTCCCCTCGGTGGGCGGGGGTTGCTAGCCCACCTTGTCTTATTTGCATGCCCCACTCGATTTCTAGAATTGGTGCGTTTATAATTTTTGAAGAGTAAATGTGAGAGGAGCATACTTGTAGGAGACAAATATTGTGGAGCAATGTTGCAAATGTCAATTTTTGCACATCTATTTTTGATTGCTATTTGTTTGCTTATCTATCTCTGCCAACCATTAGGTTGTTGTTTCCCAATGCATTCATTAATTATTTACTGATTGTTGTCGTGCAATCAGAAAAAAACCATCTAATTAGGCTCTCAATGTAGGGATGTGAAAAAAGAAACAATAAATTTGAGGGTATTCAAGAGTGACAAATTTGAAAGATGGGAAGGAACGGTTTGGTAGTTGGTAGTGGAGAGTTGAAAGGCTGAACAGGTTCTCTGCCAAAGGAAGAAAGGTGCAATGTGGAGGTACAGTGAAGATATGGGCAGAAGAAAGAGATCGTTGTCGGTAACAAACTTGCACGACTTTTTTTTTTTTGACACTTACCTCTAAATATCACTCCAAGTTGTTACGTGCTCACTTGACAGCTAATTCAACGAATGAATTGGACCGATTGGGCAAAAGACGATAGTTTTGATAGAAAATTCTTATATAGACCTGATCAAGGTTCTACTTGTAAATTTTGTAGTCTAAAATAAAGCCACATAAGTATCCTTACATCACTTTCTTATATCAGCATGTATTATTATATTTATATGGCTTAATCTCAAAATGTCCCCTTGTAATGTTGAGTCAATAGCAAATTATCCCCTGTATTTAACAAATATACAAATTATCCCCCATTTCAGTAACAAATTACCCCCTCATATACTATTCACTTTTATAAGGCCAAATTTACCCTCATAACTTTTTAATATTATCATTCTTGTTGATTTGTTATATATAAACAAAATGAGGCCACTATTACAAGCCAAAATTACTATTAGACTTATATTAAAAACAAAAATCATGACTCCAAAAATGTAAAAATTTTCCTTGCAAAAAAGATTCCTATTATTTATATTAAAAACAAAAATCATGATGCCAAAAATGTAAAAATTTCCTCACAAGACATTCCTATTATTATATCCAACATGGAGAAAGGTATGAAAAAAATGAATTATTTATTTTTCATAATATATAACGAGTAGCTTGCAAAATTAAGATAATTATAATTTCTATCAAATATATTCAAAATAGAGTATATCAAGAAATGCTAGTAATATCATCTCTGCTAGTGACAATAATAAAAAATATAGTAATTATAAACCTGTATTTCTAACTAAAATAATGTAAGACTAGCTTCTTCTAGTAAAAAAATAAATAAAATTATTTTTTATGGTTTTTGTATTTGAGAGTTTTATTTCCTTTATCATTTTTTTCTACTTGATCAACGATAAATTTGCTATAAAAATTTTTGATTTTGGCATGAAAAAGAGAAAATTGTCAAAGCATTTATGTGACAGCCCCACCTTACCCTAAGGCGTACCAAAGGGTTTAGCGGATTGCCTACTTAGCTCTCGCCAGGACTCAGGTCAAGCACGCACTAGATTCCATGAAACAATCGATATTTTATAAAAACTCGTAAATACATACATATGATTCAACTTAAGAGTAAAGGTACTAGTTAAGTAGTTTACATCATAAACACCTAACTAATACAGTAAAATCTCAAACACCCTTTTACTAACAAAATCGTACTAAGAACTACTCTTGAATTCCTCATCCACCAGCCTTAATATTAGGAGCCTGTTAAGGAGAACAAATAAAAGGGATGAGCTATAATAGCCTAGTGAGGTTCCCACACATGCAATCACACAGGCAGACAATTAGAAAAATAAATAAATAAATAACAAATGCCATAAAGTAATATAAAAACCAGTTAAGTAAACACTTGATCAAACAAGGAAGGATACATCTCGACCACGGGAGCAAACTCAACTGCGGGAGTATCAAGTACATAATCATGTGACAATAGTGTTTGGACCAATAGAGAAAATCAGGTCCTTGCCAATGATCACGTAAATATCAGATAATAGTACCCAAAACCACCCATGCACCTTTACCTCCTCAATACCTCCACACCAAGGTGAGATCTCAATCCTAGAGGGTAAAACAGTTTGTTCAGTTCGGAGTTGGCCTTTTTGAGAATTCTCAACTCAGAGGAAAGAACACAATCCCTAACGCCTAACACCTTATATCCTCCTCAATACTAGTATGACTAACCGTGGTGTAACTGGTGAAGTATGACCACGGAAGTCTAACTCGAAGGCTCAGTTCAGTTGAAAGTTCACAGACAAGTATATTCACATTTGATAGAAGTTGTGCATGTAACAAATTGCAGGATAGATGTGATAAAGTACACATCTTACCCTCATATAGCACATTGTAGTAGCTAACAAGTATCAAGCATAAAATGGAATTAACACTTAAACATGTATCAGGCACACATAAGGAAACACTCACTTGTAAATCTCAAGAAAATGCCTTGTAAAACGTGTGAGGTTCAGACTCGGATCCTGAAATTCATAAGTAGCCTAATTAACCTACTGGATTTTCTTTCAAAAGAATTTTATAAAATATACCCAAGTTTAACTAGGGTTTTAAAATAAATGTAAATTGGTTATGAGGAAAATCCCTTTTAAAAGTACTTGGTTCTAAGGGCAAATAATTCATTAAGTGTCAAAATTAAGGTTAAATTTCAAAAGGAATAATTAATACTAGAAATTTGTTACTAATTTCCGTCTTATGTACCATATTAGTTGCAAAACTTCAATAATTCACCATAAATTTTGGACCAAAAGAAAATATTGCTAAATACTATGGACTAAAGAGGTATTTTAAATAAATATTAATTAGGGTTCAAAGTTTTTGGTGTAAGAAGAAATTTTGTCCAAAATAATTAATTTATGGGTAAAGTAGCTTTTAAAGTCCAAGAAATATTTATTGGTAATAGTCAAGTATAGTTTAATAACTTAGCAAAACTAATATAGGTTAAAATGAGAAAAATCCAAAATATCTTGTACTTAGGTAAATTAATGGTTTTAAACTAATTAATATCAAACTAATGATATTTAATTAAATTAAGACTAGTTAAATAACAAATTAGGGTTATTTGGTGAAAACATACTAAATCAAGTGTAAAGTTAAACTAGTCAAAATTTTACCTACACATTTAAAAGTCAAGTTTCTAACTAGTTTAAATCTTCAAAATTTATAAGAGTTTTTTCTTAAAATTGATTAACAAGGTTCCAAAATCATTATACAACATTTTCCTAAAAATCGGTTAAGTAGATTAAGCTTATGGTGCTCGATATTTGTTGTCACTTCAACCAATTTACAAGCTAAAATTTCCAGCAGTTTATGTCATCAAAACTTGGCCAAAACAAGGTTAATATAGCCGGAAATATTAGGTTATCAAAGCTGAAATTTTGTAAACTAGCAAAGCTGAAATTTGTTCAAGGTTTTGGAACAAGGAAGTGCCGATTTACAAGCTGAAATTCCAGCAAATTCAGCCCACTAAACAGGCCTTAAATGCTGAAATTCTTCTAGAAATTTTCCTCTAATAAGGCTAGCCAACATGCCTTCTAACTCTAGTCAAAATTTCCGTCATAAATTCCGAGATTTGCCACTCAAATAAAGTGTCAATTCTTATACAAGTCCATACTAATCAATTAGATTATAACATAGTTAATCTATTATCAAAGAAAGGATCAAAACAAGGGGAAACCTCGTAATCATGAGCATAAATATTCACATATATAACAAGAGAACAAAATATAACCATAAATCCTAAGTATTTAATGAAATCATAAGAAAAATATAAGAAATCTTCTATTAAAACTTGAAAGAACTTGAAGTTTCTTGATGAATATACCTCAAAATAGGTAGGGTTTTAGTTGAAGAAGAGTGAATGGTTAATCCCTTAAGAACCTTCAACTTTGAGCAAAAACTTGAGCTTGAAACTTGGAGAGAATTTGATGAAATTTGAGAGGATTTCTTTTCTAGTTAAGTTAAGCTTTTGGTGAAAGATTAAGTTAGCCTTTTAAGTATTTTAGAATGGTTGAAATTGAAGGGATTATTGGCCTTATGGTGGCCGGCCAAGAGGGAGAAAGATGCAAGAAAAGTTGAGCCAAAATTTTGAAAAGAATTGATAAAAGTAAAAGTAAATGATAGGTGGCCATTCATGATATTAGGTGGCATTAATCTCCTAAACATCTAAGTAATAGGTGGCTTTACTTTTCTAAATATCTAAGCTTGGTTTGTAACATTTAATTGGTGGAACTTTCCTATGATTATCATCAAATCAAACATGTACTAATAATAATTCAAAAAATCAAATTATACAATAACAACTAATAAAAAATTTTTACAATTTACATTCATAACATAGAAACTAAGTGGTTTTAAGCTTCTAGGGCGGGAGCCACCTCTGGAGCCCGTATGAGCCACCTCTAGAATTCGACACAACTGAGTGGACAGTCCGAATATGAATTGGACTTTGCGAGGACGCAAAGGCCTAAAAGAGGGGTGAATGTGATATCCCACATCGGTGGGAACAAAAGAAAAGAAATGTTATATAACATCTTATGTTTGAGCTACTAAATAGCTTGGCTTAAGCATCTTGAGCCCGTGGTTTAAAGCTCAAAAGTTATTGGGTCAGCCTAGACGCGGGATGTTACAATTTATATAGAAGAGCACAATTGTCTTTTGTCAATTTAAGGGGGTAATTTGTGTATTTCATGAATACAGGGGGCCATTTATTACTAATGTAACAATACAGGGGGCATTTTGTAATCTAGCCTATTTATATTTATGTGGCATCCTTTTAAACCACAAGATCAACAAGTGAAGTTGTGGACTCGATCTGCCTAAGAATCTCTGTAATTTTGATGGTTCACTGACCATTCAAGTGGCGAGGTGATGCGGAGTACTTTGGCGTAAATTTGGATAAAAATGAAATTAGAAAAGAAGGAAGAAAAAGCGCAAAATTTAAACGCGCCCATGCTTCTTGCGAAGGACATCTGTGGTTGATAAACAAAGAGTAGCGTGGATGGATGGTGACTAGCCACGTCCACGACTGACATTGGACACCCGTGGCTCGAGTATCAAACTATCAACTGTACGTAGTCTTTCTGCTAGGTGAGCTTGCGGCTGAAGCAGCATACCCTCAGCTCGTTTGAGGGAATTTTATGAGTTTTAGTTTTTTGTTAGTAGTTTCCTTATCAACTTGTAACTCTTTTAGATATTTACTTAGTACAGTTTTAGGTTACTTTTAGGGCTATAAAAAGCTTCTTTAGCCTCCTATTTACCATGTTAGACATTATTATTATTATTGATTTTTAATAAAAGTTGAGAGTTTTCTCTTGTTTCTTTGAATCATTGATACGTTTTTTGGAATTTTGTAACTAGTCGTTTATGCAACTCTCCCAAACAAAATTTCAATATTTTTATGGAAGGGATAATTTTAGAGACTTCTATTGATAATTTAGGCAATATCACTTAGTACCCTTCAATTTTTGAAAAATATCACTTATCTCCTTTGATGTTATAAATTAACTAAAGTAATCCTCAGAAAATTCTTAATTTGCTTATAATATAAAACAATACAAAAACACAAATTAGTTATAGAATTTTCCTCCCATTTTTCATTTCCCACCCATGATTCCCCTTTTGTAATTAATTTCTTCTTGTCTGTTCTATTAAAATAAACTCTTGCTCATACCTTAAAAAGCTAAATACAATAATAAATACAAAACTTTCAAACTTTCTTAATCCTATAAAAGTAAAAAAAAAAAATACAAATATAAAATAAATCTAAATTATTTTATCAAAATATTATCCATATTTGAATAATATTATTGTGCTTTCTGTATAAAATACACTTTAATTTTAAACATCAAAGTAAAAGAATTAATTGACATAGTGTAGCATTTTTGAATATTTTTTATTAAATTATTATCCAAATTTGAATAATTTAAGTGTGCTTTCTTAACACTAAAAGAAAAGAATTAATTGAAAAAAGGTGCTTTAATTAATCAAAAGGGCATTTTTGGATTTGTAACCTGAATGTAAATCTGAGGGCAGATAAGTGATACATTTCAAAGCTAAAAGATGTTAAATGATATTATGAGAAACCTCAGGGAGGTTTCTGAATTTATACCTCTGTTAAATCATAGAGCACGTAAGCGTTTGTCAGCCAGAAAAAGGAGTTTGAATTGTTTGCCCCTTTTGCCATTTGTTACAGTTCATATCCCCACTTCCTGACTTTTCAATGCGCAGCTGAGAGAGAGAGAGAGAGAGAGAGAGAGAGAATGAGCGGAGCAGGGAAGGTGGTGTGCGTGACGGGAGCTTCAGGATACATAGCTTCGTGGTTGGTCAAGCTGCTGCTGGAGCGCAGTTATACTGTCAAAGCTTCCGTTCGTGACCTCAGTAAGTCACTCTTGTGAATTACTTTTGAATTATTTCTTCATTAATTGGTGAAAAGGGCTCTTTAATTTTGAATTAATTATTATAAACTGCATTTATACTGATTTTGTTACCTTGCAAAGCTGGCATCCACTTAGTAATTGTTCTTTGCATGATGCCACAGATGATCTGAAAAAGACAGAATTCTTGATGTCACTCGACGGAGCCAAGGAAAGACTTCATTTGTTTCAAGCAAACTTACTCGAAGAGGGATCCTTTGATGTAGTAGTTGATGGATGTGATGGTGTTTTTCATATCGCATCTCCGGTTCAACTGTCAGTAAGCAATCCACAGGTACATTAGCTCATGAGCCATGATCTGGTTTTAGATTATCTAATGTCAACGAATGTGTACTATATGGGCACTTGTGTTTGTAATTTCTCACATGTTTGAAGTGATTCTTGAACAATTTGTTTAGTTACTGAGATGATCTAATTCCTATATATCCAACTTCAAAACTCAAGTACAACACTAGTCCTGAGCGTAGGAGAGTTAGTACTTTTGTTTCTCAGCAACCAAAAGGTGATCAACAAAGTGGTAGCACTCATTAATAGCAGAATTTAATTGGGCATCTATTAGTGCCGTGCATCTTTTGTCAGCTGACTAATCTGCCAATGACTATGCTTGTTTGTTTTATCTACAGTGCCATAAATTTTCCCACCGCTATACAAAGACCATTGCAGCTGCTTCTTGCAAGTTGTTCTGTTTTCATAGTTGTGCTTTTGGGATTTCCTTGAGTAACTTAATGGAACTTTTTATTTGTTTTTCTTTTGGAGTAATTAGAATGAACAAAATCTCTAGTGAAGTTGTCATTCTGTGAAAACTGAATAAGGGAAAAAATTAAAGATTTCCCATAAATGTGCCAAACAAACAAACATTAGAACTCGTATGATACATGTTTGTTGTCAGAGATATTAAGACTAAGCACATATAGACTAGATAATATGATACATACTTGGAGTTTACAATGGTGTCCAGAAAGCTGAGTGCTTATATGATCATTCTTATGGAGTTAGACCAAAATGGTGCTCTTGAATTTAGTTATATACCTGTAACTGCAATGACTTCATTCCTCTTTCTGCTTAATTTCTCAGGCAGAGCTATTGGATCCTGCAGTAAAGGGAACACTGAATGTGCTAAAATCTTGTGCCAAGTTTTCATCTATCAAGAGAGTGGTTTTAACTTCTTCTATGACGGCAGTTGCATATAATCAAGAAATAAAGGAAGGTGTCATAGTTGATGAAAATTGGTTTTCAGACCCATCATACTGTGAGGAGCACAAGGTGAGTCTATCAGCTACTTTTTTTCCAGATAAACTGCCTGAGGAAATGTTTCTTGTTTTGTCGATAAAAAATAGCCCAGGAGTCTGATTGCCTGAGAAATTGCTTCTTGATTCAGTTTGTAATGGAAGACAACATTATCTCAAAAAAGGCTTTATGAATGGCTTAAGGAAGAGAAACATTGTTAGAAATTCGTTTTCTAATGTTTCCTTAACAAAAGGCTATTCCACATTATCTCTCAAAGGGTTTACAAAATGAGTCCCAAAGACAGAACATAATCACCATCATAGGGAAAATAAATTGGATAGAATAAAAATAATATATACATCGGCCTTTCTGAATAAAAAAAATAGTTTATAGAAAAGAAATGGAAGAGACAAATAAATGAATTTTTTACTAATGTTTCCATTACTAACTATTTGGCAGCTTCAACAAAATCAAAAGGCTAATAGCCATCAAGGCAGAAATTGAAGAACAAAAGTATATGCTAATAGCCATCAAGGCAGAAATAGAAGTACAAAAGCATATGTTTTCAAGATGAAAAATGGCATCAAATCAACACTTAGTAAGTCAGAATCAGGTAAAATTGACCACAATATTCAAAGAATAGAAAATAGGTTACTATTATCAAAATTCAGAAATCTAGAAAGGACCTTACTACGGAATGACCCTAGTTAACACTAGCCTACAATTCTTTTAACTCAATCAATTGCTCAAAATGCTCAAGCCAAATTTTTTACACAAACTCTACCGAATGCCTTAAATGTCACTCAATTAATCCTCATACGTCCAATATGGGACAAAACATGGGAATGACAACCATCTTAGGGCAAGCCTGTTGTTGCCAGCATAACATGCCAAAATTCCAAGCACATTGGGGAAGCTCTCGCACCATCTATAGCAACGCTGTTCTGAACTATCAAAAAATGCTTAAACCAAATTGATGGTAGTCTTGGCTAAAATGCTTAAGCTTAGTTGATGGTAGCGCTTTATCAAAGGAATGTATGCTTCTAAAACCATATATCTTCAAAATGGGAGTAATTGTAGAATATGACTAGATGGTCTCCTGATCAGTACTTTGTAAGTATACCTTTTATATAGTCCCACTTGAAGAATGTTTCTAAACTGAAGCTAACAAATTCTATTGCTCTTGTCAGTTGTGGTATCCACTATCAAAAATTTTGGCAGAGAATGCTGCATGGGAATTCTCAAAGGAGCATGATATTGACATGATTGCAATTAATCCAGGAATGGTCATTGGTCCCATCTTGCAGTCTTCTGCCGGTTTAAGTGTAGGACTGGTCCTGAACCTAGTAAAAGGTACGTGAATAATTTATTTGTTAACTAGTCATTCTATATCAAATAGAAATTTTTCTAATTATTAACTAGTCATTCTATATCAATAATTTTGATCTTTTATGCTTAGAACTTTGTCATAAATTAGAAGTTTCTTCTTCACAAGTAAAACAAAGAAGCAGTAACTGACTGTGGTGAAGTTGTGAGTCTGCTCATTTTGTAATACAGAAAAATATATATTGCACACAGAGGTACAGATCCTTGGGTATAATATAATGATTTCAACTATTTTTCCTTTGATAATGTAATTTAAGCGAATGCAAACAAATATGAGTGCATACATATATTTGGCGTGTTTCTGTTTATATTGTCTAAAGGGTTTGGTACCAAATTTTTCTTAGCATTTTCTCACTATCAAACATTTGGATTTAAGTGGATTAGACAAAGACATACTTGGAGGCATTACATTTGAAACAGGGTTTAATCAGTTGAAAGACATCTTATGGGATGCAAAGGAGGAATTAGAACTAGTTGTCATGGCTTCTAAAGCTTTTTTACAAGGTAGAATAACCAATCTGAGCATTTTATCCAGTATTAGTTCTATGTGGTTTCTAATTTTGCAAACTGTAACCACAAATCTGCTTGGTGACTTGCTCAGTTGGAAATAATCTTTATTCTTCTTAATTTCTTTTATATATATATACACATATACATACATATATATATATATATATATATGTACACATACATACATACATACATATATGTGTGTGTGTGTGTGGGAGAGATGGAAAAGAAACCATTTATAATATAAAAATGCTAATATTTTAAAAAAAATGATGTTTTAGCATCACTAAGTTAAGAATTAGTTAAATCGTATGGAGATAGCTTATTTAAATATGAAGATCTTTGGTATGAGAGTTGTCTCAATGGGCTAGTGATCTTGCTTCCCAGGTTATTGACCTAATCTGGAGAATCAATTTCCCTCTTCTTATACATTGTTGTTGTATTTGAATGCTGTCCTGGAAAAATGAGGTGCAGTACTTCATAAACTACTCATTTCCTCTGAAAAACTGGCCAAAGTTCTAGATTTGACTATTTTCATTTCTCTTTAATTGTCCTGATTGTTCAGCTAAAGATACTTGTGAATAAGCGTCGAATGCAGGAGCTGAATCATTCCCTAGTGGACTTATTAGATGGGTTGATGTTAGAGATGTTGCGTATGCACACATTTTGGCTTTTGAAACCCCTTCTGCCAGTGGAAGATATTGTCTAATTGAGAGATTTGCATACTGTTCCGAGGCTATCAAGATTCTTAAAGAACTTTACCCTTCTTTGCAATTACCAGATAAGTGAGTCTCCTGTCTTTGCATGCTTTAGCTGATTGCATTGCAGCAAAATATATTTCATCGTTTGACCACATTCTGAACTTAATTAAGAATAGTGTATCCTTCTGCACGATTTTCTTATAAAGTAACTGCTTTCTAAACTTTTCTTTCTGCCATTAGGTTCTTCTTGTGATTACAAGTGATCAAATGTGCAAGACATAGCTTCATGCTAAATTGAGGCAGTTTTTGTTCATGATAGTTTTAATGTTCTTGGATTTGGCCTTATTAATTCATGTAGAATTCCCAACTCTTCTACATAAATCCTTCCAATCAACTCAATGCAATTACATTTAAAATTATATGCAATGGGATTCCCAATGAAGTTTGGTCGTAGATGCTGTCTGCGTTGGAGATGTCCCATTTATATAGGTTCTCTTGCTTGAGCTATGAATTTAATTATGCGTATAGGTTCACTTGCTTGAGCTGAGAACTTCATTGTGCATAATGGAGTTGATATGGAGTCACAACCCAACAAGCTGAAAAAGTACATATGACCAAGTGCCAGCATTGTTGTTGAAAGAACAGCAAATAATGCTCCAAAATTTTCCTCTTTGAAACCAACCATAAGGTCCATAGCCAATTCAGCGTTTAATTTTGCAATTGCTTACCTAGAATTAAAATAGAAATGTATATGCGAATTATGAAAGACATGGCTTTTATAAAATTAATAAAAGAAACATCGAATGTTCCTCTACTTTTTGTTAATCTAGGAGCCTGAGTCAATCGAATTCCTTGAGTCTTTACTATGTTTATTTCATTGATTCTGAATACTAAAAAATATCAGATCGAAATTTACATAATTCATTTCTAGAAAAACTTCGCACCACTGGTTCAATAACGCAAGAATTAGCTGCTTTTCAATGTTTGTGGAAAATAAAACTAGGATAGATTTTGGTAAAACAGCATGGTGGGGCTCCAGTTTTTTGATTTCTAGTTGAAGTCCAACCAGCAAACACCAAGAGACTTAGCTGGTTTGAATCTGTAAGTCAGATAGAGCAACTGTATGTAAGTGAATTCTATGCATAAATAGAAGTTGTATTCCTACAGAGTTGAAATGATTGATTTGTGTTATAATTGTCACTAGGCAGTTCTCAGATGAGGCTTAAGAAAGATTTGACTTTTGAGGTTGATACATTTGATCTATTCCGGTTCACTAAATTGACAGCGTTCACCTGTCTTGGCTAAAGTTACTCCACTCAGGGACAATTATCGGCCCAATTCTAGTCTATGCATAATGTTTGTGCTGCTACAAATCATCAGTGTGTTATCGTACTCTAATCCATCAAAATGCAAGATAAACCTTGGTATCGTTGCATAGCAAACTGGCTCACTTTGAAGGGTTTAATACAATATCACCATTTTCACTTTTACCTCTGTTTTGTTTTTCCTTCTCTGACATTTTTTTGAAATGTTGCAGATGTTCTAATAGTACTCACCTAATTCAGCAGCCAGAATACAAAATATCAAATGAGAAAGTAAAAAGTTTAGGAATTGAGTTCATTCCTTTGGAGGTGAGCTTGAAGGATACTGTCGAAAGCTTCAAAGAGAAGAATTTAGTAAGCTTTTGAAACATGCATTCATGCACTGTGAACAAATTATTAACTCTAGATAAATATAGAAGACATAAAATTTCAAACTTCTGGGACAATATATCTTTGGAGTTTGTAAGACTACAACTATTATGTAGAAATGGTGACTTTGTTAACTTCTCCTAAAGCTTAATTGCTGTTGGTACTAAGAAAGGCTCCGATACATGGTACTTGATTCAGATTATGAAGTTGTTCCAATGAGATGCGCCCTGAATTTTCTTAAGAGTTTTGGTAGTCTCTTACTCTAATACAAGAACAATTCTTGATTTCTTTTGGTTTGGTTATGGATGATTTAAGCTGCTTTGAAAAAGTTTGTCCAGCAATGTAACTGGCACCCTGAAATTCCTTCAGAGTATTGGTGGTCTCTAACTCTAATACAAGGACAATTCTTGATTTTTTTGGTTCTTTCGGTTGGTTTTGGATGTTTTAAGCTGCTTTGAAGGATTATGTCCAGCAGTGTAACCGGCAGACCGGAACACCTTTGAGGCATATTTGCTGCTTTACTGATGATTATATTGCGGTTGCGGAGAACATGCATGAATATAAAACATAGGACAACATTTAGATGATCAAGTAACATCTTAAAAGAAAATTTACCATGGCCAAAGTTGGTAAACTCTTTTGTCTCGCTCAGTATATTATGTGTATTATTATGCAACAAATCGACTGTGTTCAAGATAGCTTCCATGGTGTCAATTTGTGCATCTTCTCTTAAATTTACTTTTCTAGATCTATATTAATTAATTTACTTATATCTCTACATCCTCCTATAATTCCTACCTTTAAAAGCACATTATCTATCAATTACTTAAATTTAGTAATTTCTTAAGTAAAAAATCTCTAATTTTTAACCAATTTATGGTATCCTCCTTAATGTGTACCTATAACAATTCCATTCTGTCTGAGCACAAAAAAAAAAAAAAAAAGAAAAAACTATAACAATTCCATTCGCTGATTTTTAAAACCTTGCTAATTATTAAGTAATACAAATACTAATTCCTAAAATCACGCCTAGCCACCCAAAATCATACTATTTTTTATTTCTTTTTCTATTATTCAAGGATTTAAACTTTCAAATTTACTTTCAATCTTAACGTAATTATTTTACGAGATTCTTTTGTCTTTCTTTTCCATCTGATTAAAATTTAGTAATAGAAGTTACTTGTCGAACATTCTTTTTAAATCAACTATTATGTAAAGTAATGTTCTTACATCTTTGAGTATTGACATATAAAAAAATTTATTTATTAATACAATATCAGTATTGCGTCGCACGGATTAAAAACCAGTTTAGGTTTAAACTAGATTAGACTTAAATGTGCTGAGCTTAAGATTGATGTGTTTCTAGCAGAACTACACCATGCTTCACATTGTTAACTATATGCTATATATATGACAAATTTGATCCCATAGCCGTCCATCAATGATTGGGGACGACTGTAAGGTTAACAGCCCTTAATTTTCAGTGTTGACACTAGAAGGAGAATTAGTGGAGTTGCATCTCATACAGAATTTTAGGATATATATGTCATTTGAGTGCTTACGTTAGGAAGAATTATCTTTCGAATACGGGAAATTGGCGAGTATGGCTCTCATAGCCTTGACAGGATATCAACCCCTTTGTAAGAAAGAAAATTTTGTCACAAGTCGTAGTCCCCCATACTCGTTATGTTACATTCTTTTTCTTTGGTCACTTATAGTTATATAAACTATATTTTTATTTTATCTTTACTTTTTCTTTTGAGTCTCATCCTGCATAACTCTTAATGCGTTAAATCCAATTTATCTTGGAAGGGATATTTTGTCTCTCCCAATGCCCATTTTAGATTTAGGTTTGCATTCATGTAGTGACATCCAAATATAATAAGTTTTAGGGTTACGTGAGGAAAATTTCAACCAAATCACGTAACTAGTTTCGATTAGGTTGAAAGGGTACTTTAGGGGCAAACCGTTGCCTTCTCTTTCTTCAACTATGATTCTGGAGCTCATTTCTCTCATTTTCAAAGACTTGAAGTCATAAAAAAAAAAAAGGTTTTCTCATTGTTTATTATTTTTTCATAAAATATTTTTCTAAAAATATTTTTCTTGTTTTTTTTATTAAAACATTTTGCTAATTTGATACACTAAAACTCAATACTTAATGACGACTCTCCTTTTCATAAAATTCCTTTTTTAGACTATATTTTTGGGCCCAAATAGTCGTATTTTTAAAGTCTCATTTTAGTCCTTTTCCTTTTGTTTTGTTTTTCCAAACTAAAAATCATTTTGTAAAAACTATTTTTTTTTTTTCGTTTTTCTTCTTCCTTTCAAAAAATAGCGCTACACGTTCCATTCTAAATTATTCAAATTTGGCTACAAGTACAGATTTTTTATGTTCTTTGGTATCTTTACTTTCTTCATGAATACCTTTCAACTTGTTCCAAATTTCTTTTGTTGACCTACAACCTTTTGTCCTATAAGATTCGTTAGCATCTAAGGCATTGTACAAAACATTTACAACCTCCGCATTCAAAGTGAGATTTATTCTATCTAGAGCTCTCAATGCATTCCTATTTTTTGTCTAAGTTTTCCTAATTCCTTGTTAAGTATGTTGGCCTAATATGGTCCTTTACTAATTACATACTATAATTCTGTATCTAAGGATTGCAAGAAAATCTCTATTCTGTTTCTCCAAAATTCAAAATTGATACCATTAAACATGAGAGATCTAACAATTGATTGCTTCTCTAAAGATAATGCATTGTTGGCTACCATTGGTCAACTCCTAGCTAGTTAAGCTAATGCAAATGGAGACCAAGTTCTGATACTAATTATAGGCCCTAATGTAACCCAAGATGTGGATGAATTAAGTTGTTCAAATTCTAGTGCAAGTATGCTCAAATTTTGACCCAATTTAGCTATACAATTTATGCTTAAGTGACCTTACACGTAGCAATAAAGATAAAACAAATAATGTCACAAATTATCATTATAAAGAGTAATAAAGTAAATAGAAAAAAGAGGCAAAACCGATTTATAGTGATTTGGTACGAAGCTTGACATCTATGTCAACTTCGTTTTTCAACTTGGAGTTCAAATCTACTATTGTACTTTTTCATAAGTTGATGAAGCAAATCAACATGTACAATGTAGGGATTGCTCTTTACTCACCCTAGTACCCTCTAGTTAAGCTAAAGAGTTTTACGATTCACTCAATTAATTCTCACAAAACTACACTTGAATGCTATCACCCTACCTTTAAAGAAAAAGATTTTATCCCCAACACACTTACCTCACAAAGACTTACAAGAACACACAAACTAGAGTATTTTCTCTCAAAATTACTCTAAAAACACTTGTAATGAATGTAGATAAAGGTTTTCTGTCAATTCTATACATATTGGTATTTATATGGATGAGAAAAAATGGGTTAAAACAAGCTCCAACTATTTCAAATGGACAAATATATAATTTTGGAAAAATAACCGTTAGGAGGGATAGGATAGCTAAAAGGGTAGCCGAACCAAGGAATTACATTTTTCAAGGCATTAGGATGGCCGAAAGGTAGCCAATAGGCGTTAGGGCTATTGAATAGGTGGCCAAATCGTATTGAAACTTTTTTGTCAAGTGCATTAGGATGGCCTGAATGGTGGCAGAAGGGCATTAGAATAATCAAATGGGTGGCCAAAAGGGTGTCCAAATGCTCTTCACAATGGTATTTTTCTTTGCTTGATTTGGCTAACTTTTCTCACTAAGTGCGATATCTTTGAGTCATGTTTATTATTACATACACACACTATATACACAACAAACATCATTAGTCAATTTTATTGATTTGTTATCATCTTTTTTTTTTTTTGGAAAGAACAACATGAAATATATTAATATAAGTAGTTCATACAGAATTAAAGGTGATAGCAAGCTGATGTGCTCGTTTTACCTCAAAACGAGATACTCTTAACATATTATTGGAAGTAAACATAACTTTAAATCCAATAATAAATGCTTTAGTTAAAAAGGAACAGAATGAATATCTCGAATGCCATTGACAAGTTGTAAGCAATCTGTGAGCACAGAAATTCATGTGAAACTCATGTTGGCAGCTTTTCAAATTGCATATAGGCAAGCTAGTGCTTTTGCTTGTAGACTTGAGGCAGCATCAACCTTCATACCATAGGAGAGAATTTGTGTTCCATGAGGATTTTTAAAATTGAAACGTATTGCTGCATTTCCTGAGATGGCCTTGAACGATCCATTAATCCGAATTGTGATAGAATCATTATGATATCCAGAGCTTCTTATTGCCCGAGATGATCCTTTACCTAGACTTGAGGGATGATTGTTTTGAGCGTTAGAAAGTTTGGTATGGATACTATTAAGCATCCAATTGGTATTTTGAATGATTTTCAAAGGGCAGAACTGAAAATCATTCTTGATTGCTTGATTATGAGCTAACCAAATATTCTAGAAAGTGAGCAGACATATGGCATGAAAATGTTGATATGCACCTCTTGAAGCCAACATATTGCCCAATTTTTAAAAGGTTATTTATCTTGTTGATCACAATCAAGCCCTAGCTGAGATAGGCGCCAAGTTATTTTGGAATAAGGGCACTCAAAGAAACAATATTCCATAGTTTCTTTTTGTTGTCCACATCTGAGACAAAAGGAGATTGAACGATTCCTCTTTTGAATATAGCTACCATTGTTGGGCAGATGTTATGTATCAGTCTCCAAAAGAAGAATTGGATTTTGGAAGGGATGTTAAGTTGCCACAATGTTTTAAAAAGGTGTTGTAATGGTAAAGGAACTTATAGTGCATAAGTAGAAGATGAGGGTTTAGCTACATCAGAAAGCTGTTTAGCGAGGACATAACTAGATTTAATCGAATAAATGCCATTTCTCTCTCTACTCTAGATCTGACAGTCTTGTTGAGGGGTATGAGGAATGTGAATTTTTTTGATAAACTGACATATATGTATAGGAAAAATGGTTGACAATAGTGGAAATCTGCATTTGGCATTTGAATCCATGAGTTGTTGAACTTTTAATTGAAGTGCTACGGAGGCCAAAACATTATACTTCAAAGGATTAGATACCCTAGGTATCCAGTCATCCGTTATATTAATGCTTTGTCCATTTCCTATAATCCACTTTAACCCATGCTTGAGTAAATCTCGGCCCCATAATATACTTCTCCATCCCCAGGAGGTTGAGGATTGAGACTTGACTTCCAAGAAAGTCTTTTCAGAGCAATATTTTGCAAGGAAGAAATGACTAAGTAAAGAATGTAGCTGAGAATGTATTTTCAGGCAGTATTAGCAAAAAAAAAAAAAAAAACCTGATTCAAATGAATAATAGATATAAGTCCTAACCCTCCAAAAAGCTTAGATTGAGAAATATGATCCCAAGATTTCCAATGTAAATCTTTCCCATGTGTATCACCTTTCCATATAAATTGTGCAATTTGTTTGTCAATGGAATGGGAAACTGTAGTAGGTAGTCGAAAAACTAGCAAAGTGTATTGTGTCACCGAAGAGAGTGCATGTTTTGCCAGAGTAATTCGTCCCATAGTAGATAATGAGGCAGTTTTTTATCTCGAAATATTATTTATAATTCTGTTTTTGATGTGACCAAACAAATATTTCTTTTTTTTAGAGAAATCCAAATCCATGCCAAAATAAATGCCATGTCGTCTGATGTTTTCAATACCCAAGAGATTGGCAAGACTTTGTTGATCTTCATGAGAAATAGGGATAATTTCAGAAACCTCCCCTGAGGTTTCTGACAATTTCATTTAGCTCCTTGAGGTTTTTAATATTACACATACCTCCTTTCCCTATGTTAAATGACTTTGGTATCCCCCAAACAAATATTAAACCCAACTTAAAAAGAAAAAGAATGAGATAAAAAAAAAGAAAACATATGTCATTCCTTCTCTCCCCTTTTCTCTCCTGCTTTTTCTCCTCCTTCCACCCTCTATCTTTCTCCGTCTCTCTCTTTCTGATTTTTTTTTTGCTTTTTTCTCTGCCTCCTCTCCTACTCTTTCTTGATCTCTCCTTCTTTTTGTCTCGCATGGGGCTTCTTTTTACTTCTCTTGTTCTCTCTCTGTTATCCCCAAATTTATTTAACTTCAAATATATCTGATCAATGGCTATTTTATGATTATCATATTGTGAGTTTTCTAATCTATTGTCAAGGTGATTGTAGTTTAATCAATTGTCATGGCTAGTTTTGGGTGGGTTTTGGCGACGTATGGCTGTTTATAGGGCTAATTTTGGTGGCTGAAGTTAGGCTATTTGAGGTGATTTTGGTGTCGAATTTGACTACTTTTTTTTGGTTTTTTTGCTGCTGATTTTGCATTGTTATTGGGACTGATTTGGGTGATTTGGGACTATTTTTTGGCTGCTAATTTTGCATTGTTAGTGGCTGATTATGGGTTAAAGATTGGACTGTGATTATGTTTTGGGTATTTTTGTTAGGTTGTTTTGAGGGGAGGCAGCAGCTAGTAGTTGCCTTGGTGATTGAAGTGAGATGACTATGGTGGTGGCAAGATTGGGTGGTTGATGGTGGATTTTGGCAGTTACAGGGGTAGTTGTGATTGTCAGTGGGTGTTCGAGCTGTAGGTGATGTTTTGTGTAAGTTTTTGATGGTGAATTGACAGTGAAGACGAGTGTGTGTGGGTGTGATTGTGTGTTGTGCATGTATCTGATTGTGTGTTTGTGGTGTGAGTGATTGTGTGTGAGGTGTATGTGAATCTGCATATGAATGTGTGTGCGTGTATGTGTGTGTGAATTGTGACTCTGTTTGTAACTCTTTGTATGTGTGTGTGTGTGAATTGTGACTCTGTTTGTAACTCTTTGTGTGTATGCGTGTGTGAATTGTGAATCTGTGTTGGAGGGTAACTTTGCTAATGATACTAGCAGTGGTAGCAGTAGCTATAGTGGCAATGGCATTTGGCGCTGGTGTTGGTGGTTGGCGGTGCTGCACTAGGGTGGGTATGGTCGGTAGTACTGGTCTTGTGGTTTTGTGGTGCAGTGGTAAATTTTCTTTTTTTTTTTTCAATTTTTTCCTTTAAACAGAGAGGTAATTTAGGATATTCATGATTTTTTTTTTTGCTTACATTAGCAATAGGGGGGGGGGGGGGTTTATTACAAAACATATAGAGATAGGGGGTGTAAGTGTAATATTAAAAACCTCAAGGGGTTAAGTGAAATTGTCAAAAACCTCATAGGGGGGTTTTTTTATTACAAAACATATAGAGATAGGGGGTGTAAGTGTAATATTAAAAACCTCAAGGGGTTAAGTGAAATTGTCAAAAACCTCATAGGAGGTTTCTGAAATTATCCTTGAGAAATATTATGACTAAAAATAAGAGAGGATTTTTCTTTATTGATAGGTTGTCCTGAGTAAAGAGAGTAATAATGTAGAACCACTTTTAGTTTCTAAATGATAGGGCCAGTAGCCTGGAAGAAGATAATGCTATCATTTGCAAACATTAGATGACAAACAATAGGTCCTCCACGGTTGATAGATATTTTTGAACAAATCTTCTTAATTGATAGACTCTGCAGTATTGATGATAATGCTTGTTGTTCAAGTATAAATAGAAAAGGGGATAAAGGACATCTTTGTCGTAAAACTCTTAGAAGGAAAAAAGGCATCATTGTTTTCTCCATTCACTAAGATTGAAAAATGTACTATAGAAATACAATTGTAGATGAGCTCATACCAACGTGAGGGAAAACCTACTTTCTTCATTACTTGAATGATAAAACTCCAAGACATTTTGTCGAAAGCTTTACTTATGTCAACTTTCAAAGCTCCAAATGAAGTCAATCCCTTCTTTTTTTCCTCAAGAACTCAAAAATCTCATTAGCAATCAATATATTATCAAATATATTTCTATTGGGAAAGAAAGCATTTTGGTTGATAGATATAATATTGGGCATGATTTTCTTTATTCTATTCACAAGGACTTTTGCTACAAACTTATAAATTACATTGCACAAACTAATGGGACGATAATGAGAAAGCATAGATGGATTGTTTATTTTTGGTATGAGTACTATCTTTGTATGTTTCTAAGGCCTTAGGGATGCACCTTTATTAAGCACATTGAGGTCTACTGAAGTTACAAATGGTCTCAGAAAAGACCAGTATTGTTAATAAAATCCTGCTAAGAATCCATCTGGACCTGGTGATTTCCATTTACCCATTTGGAAAAGAGTAGTGGTTAACTTTTTAATCTGTGAAGTCATTGTTTAAGAAATCAAGCTCAATATGGTATTTTTAGATCCATATAATTGAGAAGATTGATTTGATTATCCAAAATTGATATTTCAATTGTGGTCTTTTGGATATTGCTAGGATCTACAAGATATAAATTAGAGAAGTGCTCTCTAGTATAAAGAAGAATACTTTGACTATCTTCTAACCAGGAACCGTTGTTCTGTTGTAATTTCATAATATAGTAACGGGCTTTTCTTCTAGTTGCCCATTGATAAAAAAACCCCATATTTCTATCATCTAGATTCATCCATTTTATACAGGATCTTTGTTTCCAATATTCATCCTTACAAAAGGATAGAAAATCCAGATGATCTCTTAGAGAAGCCTCCATTTTTTGATAATTTGAATATGAAAGATTGGATTGCAAATATTTCAAATGAGAAGATACTTGTTGAATTTTAGAATCCAATGAACCAAAAGAGTGATGGTTCCAATTGCAAAGATGTAGCATTAAGGAATTTAATTGAGAGACAATTGGCGATGGTTGAATTGTTGAAGCAATACCTTCCTCGTCACACTGAAGATACAAAAATTTCCATACTATTTGTTCGCAAGCTGTACTTTTAACCCGAAAAGCTTCAAACTTTGGAGAAAATTTTTTAAAAGAAATTTGAAATTTTGTGTCAATCAAAATGGGTCCATGATCCGACCTCATTATTGGCAAGTTCCTGAGTATTGCTTTTGGAAACATAGATAGCCATTGTACATTTGCAAAAGCATTATCCAAGCATCCAAAAACCATATAAGACAAGTTACGATTATTCGTCCATGTATATTGGACACTGAATTGATTGAGTTTGTTCATGTCCAAGGATGAGACAAAATTCTAACACTGTTGAGCTCCCTTGGTTCCTGTATTTGATATGCTAAATTTGTCTTGATGTCTAAGAATTTGGTTAAAATAACCAGTCATTAATGCAGGTAAATTACTTCCAGCCAGACATAAATTAATAGAATCCTAAACTGTATCTATAATGTAAAACAAAATGCCCATAAACAAAGCACAACCACCACATTGAACCATTCCTTTCTAATACTTTAGTTCAAACATAATGATCCGAATTAGAAACAACAAAATAAATACAAAACTAGTCTAGGCAACACATAGACCTCCAGAACACCTAGTCGATTGCAACCACTTAATCATTCTAGTATTATTGGATTTTGGTTTCCATAAGAAAAATAATATTCAACCTGTGTGATCAGGTTAATCTATGAAGAGTTTGAATTGTAGAGGATTGACCCATACCCCTATAATTCCAACACAAAATCCTCATGTGAATTAGGGAATTGTTTAGGTACAATCCTCTTGAAAATCAATGAGACGGAAGGTGCATACTTAACTTCTACCAAAACACAAAGATTGACGAATTGTGAAAATTGATAAGCAAGAAAAGAAGCTTCATAAATTAATGATTCTTGAGAATCACCATGAGCAGAAGTTTGATAAGTCACAAAAGCTTGTTGATCTCATGAACTTGATGACTCTCAAGATTGAGGAATTTAGCTTTCTTTTTTAAAAACTAAGGATTTCCACTTCACGGATGAGTTTTTGTTAAATCTTCTTGGGCATGTGTGAGGTAATTAATCCAAAAAATCTAGCACTCCAACTGATTCAATAATGATTGTAGATCAATTAGATTCCAGCATAAAGTCTGAAGGAGTTATCGCTGTCCAAAGATGAAGAGCTATCCGAACCAAAATAAAAGTCATCTTACATGGTTGATTGGACATGAGAAGTAGCAGATTGGAGTGGCTTGTCATCTAATGTTGACTTGGGTTTTTTGGACGTAATAGGTTGAAACACATTCGCAGATCTTTTGCCTTATGATGTATTAACCTATGAAAAAGATTAAGATTAGAAGAATCAATGGTAATCAAAGCCATAGAGTCTCTGTCCAAGTTTCTATCCAGGTGATTGTGCAGTTGATGGAATGAAGTTGAAGAATGTCCTGAAGTTGAAGTAGTTGCTGGTGTTGAAAGTAGTTGGACTATATTAGAATTTGGAGCTAAGGTGTTGAGAACAAATCTTGAGATGGATAAGGAATAATTGCTAAGGAATTATTGTGATGACAATCTCATAGCAAATTGATTGGATTTGGTATGAGGTCTTGTTGTAAAGTTGAATGACGCACAAGTTTGGAGCCCAATGAAAGTCTTGATCACCTTTGGCAGAAAAGTTGTTGACCTAGAATACTAGCTGCTATTTGGATTGGATAAATTTATTGCGAGCCATCGATCAATAAAGAAGCCAATGAGCGACCAACAAAATTCCCTATTAGATTAGTAAAATTAGAGATCTAACTATTGAACATACGTGGATAATAAAGATGAAGGGATTGAGAGAAAATAGTGAGCATTAAATGATTCCAAGAATGGAATGACGTTTGATCAGATGAAAGTGGTAAAAACTTGTGGTTCATGAGATCTTGAGTTGGATTATTCTAAATACTCTGTATCTCTATATGGCCTTCAGTTTCTTGCAAGCAAAGAATGAAAAATTGGAGCTGTCATTGACATGCGAAGACCAAGAAACTGTCTTATCATCAAAATCTTGCAAGACAAGTCTTGCATTGGTAACCAAATCTCGCATCATCCAACTGGAAGTATGGTTTAGATCCAACGGAACAAGAGCTTGAGTATGTCCATTCACAACTAAAAAGTGTTGTTCTTCTACTTCATCAGATTCCATGAGAAAAACTTGTGTAGGAAGTTGAGATGCAGTGGCTTCCTGTTCTGGTTCTTCTGGTTCATCATCGTCAATGATCATGTCATCTTCATCAAGGGAAGGATCATCATTGTCTTCTTGCAGTTGGAGATGAACATCTTCATTAAGATTTCCTGATGTCTCCTGCAAATTAACTGAATCAACTTCATTTAAATAATCAACATTAACAGGAAGCAGACTATTAGAATGAGATTTTAAGTCCAGCCTACGGTGAAAAGGAAACCCATTTTCAAATCTATGACTATTTTTTAGAATAAACTCTCTATTAATATGGTGCCAAAATTCAGTTGGAATAGTTGTGGTTCTGATTTCCCAGGAATGTACATGAGCACGAATGGAATTAGGATATAGAACTATAGTTTCATCCCAATGAAGTGGCAGGCTTAAATGTGAGACAATTCCTCAAAGTGATCTGTCAGGAATTCTTCCAATGTTTCATCATCATCTGCAGATCGACAATTAGTTAAGAAGTAACCAATTAGTCCGCATTTCCTCCGAATTTTGTGCACTCTCATATTCAAAATCTATCCAGATTAATCCACCATCAAGCAAAGTTAGATAGAACCCAGCCAAAGGGGCATTCAAGTTAATCGAAACTTTGGCGCTTCTATAGGATAGATTCCTCAAATCTTGCAAACCGAAACAAACTTCTTTTGGTTCTCCAGCAATAGAAGTAAACCTCCATCCAGCTTCATCGCTAAAACATTCTAATGGAAGTTCTCTCATTCTTACCCATAATAGAGCATGTGTTGGAGTTATAATGTTATCAAGAATTGGGAATAACTCAGAAACTCAAGAATTTAGCTAAGCACACAAGTGAGTAGAAGGAGATGAGAACTCAGAATAAGAGAATTGAAGATAAGAGAGAAAATTGAGAATCGAAATTGTATTATTGCTTGCCTTCTCCATACAGTTTCCTTTCCTTTATACATTTCCAAAATCCCTCATTCCGTTATTCTAACTACCCGTATCCTCCTTCCAATTTTGGCGGGAACTCTATTTTACAAGTTAACCGTCACTAACTAACTAACTACTCTGACTTTTACCTTCTTTACCACTTATGTCAGTTGCATCCTATCTACTACACATCATCACTTCCCCACAATGAAATCCCTTGTTCTCAAGGGAAGTCCGGAAGCCTCATTTGTATCTCATGAACAAATTCCCAAGTTGCATCTGCAGGTGAAGAGTTGGACCAATGAATTAGCCACTGTGTAGCTGCTGCCTCTCCTCTTTTGACTATGCGCCTGTCTAGAATGGCTAAAGGTTTTAACACTTCAGTGGGAATTGCAGCTGGAGGTAGTACATGAACCATCTGATCCGGATTGATAGCCTGCTTCAGTTGTGATATATGGAATACAGGGTGGATGGCTGCGGATGGTGGTAGATCCAACTTGTAAGCAGTTGTCCCAAACTTGTCTATGATTTTGTATGGTCCAAAGTATTGGGCTACTAACTTCGGCACTTCCCTGGCTACTACAGATTTCTGTTTATATGGCTGAAGTTTAAGGTAAACCAAGTCTCCAATTGTGAATGTCCTATCTGATCTGTGTTTATTGGCCTGAGTTGTCATGCGCTGTTGAGCTCTCACAAGATGATGCTTTAATAGTTGAATTACGGCTTCTTTATCCTGCAACAAAATATCTATTGCTTCCACTGGAGAGTCCTTTGGGAAGTAAGGAAGATGAATAGGTGGCGGCACTCCATACAATGCTTGAAATGGAGTGCAGGCAATAGCAGTGTGATAGGACACGTTGTACCAGAATTCAGCTAGGTAAATCCACTTGCACCAACTTTTTGGTAGGTCTCCTGTCATGTACCTCAGGTATGTTTCCAAGCATCGATTTACCACTTCAGATTGGCCATCAGTCTGAGGGTGGTATAAAGAAGAACGCTTCAGTTCCACATCTTGGATCTTGAAGAATTCTTGCCAAAAGTTGCTTAGGAAAATAGGATCTATGTCACTTACTATGGTTGTTGGAAGGCCGTGCAACTTATACACACCATCGAGGAATACTTGGGCAATTTGGGCAGCTGTGTAGGGAGGAGCAATTGGCATAAAATGTGGATACTTGGTTAATCTATCCACGACCACAAAAATGACATTTTTGCCATTAGATTTTGGAAGACCTTCCATAAAGTCCATTGTGATATCTGTGAAGATGGACTGTGGAATAGGTAGGGGCTGAAGCTTCCCAGGAGTGGCTACATTCTCTGGTTTGTAGCGTTGACAGATGGAGCACTTCCTGATGAATTCCCTCACATCTTTCCACATGCCCTTCCAATGTACTACAGTAGCATGTCTGTGGTAGGTTGCATGAACTCCAGAGTGTCCTCCCACAGCATTGCTATGGAAATACTGCAATAGTTGTTCCTTGAGATTAGCATTTCTTCCTACTACCAACCTTCCCTTCCACCTTAACTGTCCATTCGCCCATGACTAGTTTGAAAGGGTCTTGTCTTGTTCCAGCATCAAGATCACACCTTTTAACTGTTGATCCTCATCCCATGAAACCTTGATTCTATCTAACAAGTCTGTTGAAATTATAGATAGGGCTTGTAGGCTGACTTCTGCAGATGTTATATTTGATAGGGCATCGGCTACAATGTTGGTCTTTCCTGGTTTATATTGAATCTTGTAATCATAGGCCATCAACTTTGCTAGCCATGTATGCTAAGTAGGGGTTGTGAGCTTTTGCTCCAACAAGAACTTTAATGGTTGGTGGTCTGTCCTGATGATGAAGTGTCTGCCCATTAAATACTATTCTCATTTTTTGACTGCCAATAAAATGGCAAACATCTCTCTATCATAAGCTGAAAGAGACTGGTGTTGAGGTGCCAACATCTTGCTGACATAGGCTATAGGATGACCATTTTGTACTAGAACTGCGCCAATACCTGTGTTGGATGCATCAGTTTCGATGATGAAGTCTTGATTGAAGTTGGGTAATGCCAAGACTGGGGTTGAGGTATGAGCTCCTTTAAGTGCAACAAAGGCTTGTTGAGTAGGTGGGTTCCATCTGAATGCAACATTCTTCTTAAACAGGCAATTGAGAGGGTGAGCTATCTGTGCATAATCCTTAATGAACCTGCGATAGTAACCAGACAACCCCAGAAACCCTCTGAGCTGTTTAACTGATGTTGGAGTTGGCCATTCCTCTACTGCCTTCACCTTTCTTGGATCCGTGGCCATACCCTTGTGGGATATGTAATGTCCCAAATACTCAACTAATTCTACAACGAAAATACATTTACCAAGCTTGACAAATAGTGACTGTTGTAGTAGTACTGAGAGGACTTCAGTGAGGTGGTGCGTGTGATCCTTCAGATTAGTGTTGTAAATCAGAATGTCATCGAAGAAACTAGAACAGACTTTCTTAAAAATGGTTTGAAAACTTCATTCATGAGACTCTTGAAGGTAGGGGGAGCATTTGTAAGCCCAAAGGGTATTACAAGAAACTCAAAATGACCAACATGAGTTTGGAATGCAGTTTTGTACACATCCTCCGCATGCATTCTGATCTGGTGATAACTAGATCTCAGATATAGCTTAGAAAATATGATTGCCCCATGTAGTTCTTCTAACAACTCTTCAATGACAGGTATAGGAAACTTATCCTTTATGGTTAAGGAGTTTAGTTGCCTATAATCAATGCACATTCTCCAAAAATTATCCTTCTTTCTAACCAAAATAACAAGAGAAGAGAAGGGAGAATTACTAGCCTGTATGACTCCAGTGTCTAGCAATTCCTGAGTCATCTTCTCAATAATGTCTTTCTAAATGGGTCCATATCTATATGGTCTAATGCTTTTGGGTTGAGTTCCCTCCTTGAGAGTGATCTTGTGATCATACTGCCTTGTAGGGGGTAGACCTGTGGTTGCTTGAAATACCCCTGAAAATCTACGCAGTACTTCAATTACCTCTGGTGGGATCTTATGGACCATTGCTTCTATTCCCTCTCCTACAAATTGAAGAGGATCTGCATTGCTCTTGTCCTGCAGGGTGATGGCATAACATTGTCTGTTCGCCCATTGCATATCCTTGGTAAGTAGTTTGTTCATGCTCCTGTTAGTAACTAACTGGAGTGGAGAGTTATCTTCACCCTTCAAAACATACTCCTAGCCTTCTAACTGGAAACTCATCCTTAGTTGCTTAAAATTCCACATGATGTCTCCAAGCTGAGAGAGTCATCGAATCCCTAGCACCATATCATAATTTCCTAATGGCAAAATTAGGAACTACGTTATGAATTAATGGCCATTCATGTTCCACTTAAACCTCCTACACACTTCCTTGCAAGTAAATTCATTCCTATTGGCCGCAGAAACCTGAAGTTCCTGAATAGGTTCCAGGGTGCAGCCTAACTGTTTAGCTACCTTGCAATCCATGAAATTGTGAGTACTCCCTGAATCTATGAGTAGGAACAGGGTTCTTGTACCCACACTCCCCTTCACCCTCATAGTTTGGTAGTTGCAAGTACCATTAAGGGCATTCAAGGACAGTTGAGGGTTGACTACATCCTCCCCCCTTATTTCTTGCACTTCTTCTGCCTCTGTCCTCTCCTCCTTTTCTTTATCTGACCCCTCAAATTCTTCATTTTGCACGGTCAGCATGTACAACTACCTCTTCTTGCACTTGTGTCCTGGTACAAACCACTCATCGCACCAGCACGGCTCTTTCTGCCTCCTTTCATCTATCTCTCTGCTAGGTAATGTTCCTAGGTGTATTTAGGATTGCCATAGTTCTAGGCCACTACCATTGCCAAGACCAGGATAATGCCAAAACACTAGATTTGGTTACACTAGTAGTCACAGGTCTGATTCCCACTTATTTGCTGTATCTTGTTTCCTCTCCCTTGAAACCTGTGTACTACTATCCAAGTATGTCTTCCTGGACCATAGCATCTCTTGAACCTTGGCCAAAGTGTATGCTGCCTGCAATGTCGCAAGATTGAATAACCTCACTAGCATCTCTATTTCTTCTCTTAAGTCCTCCCAAGAAATGGCTTATGGCTTGAGTTTCGTTGAGATCTGTCTTGGTCAACCTCAAGTCGAATTCATCCAAGTACTGTTGAACAAACCTTTGCTGTTTTAATTTCTTGATCTCTAAAACAAGGGTCCACGAACAGTTGCTCCCCAAATCTTGCAGTCACGATTTTCACAAATTCACCCCAAGGTACTATCCTCCCTCTATCCCTCGTCTTCACAAAGGATTGGTACCAATTAAGGGATTTTCCTTCTAAATAAATTGAAGCCAGCCTAACCTTGGCTACTTCCAGTGTCTGATCAATCTCAAAAAATTGTTCAGCTTTATAGATTCACTAGTTCAATCCCCCATCACCAAACCTAGGGAATTCCAGCTTGGCATAGTGCCCATGGTCATTGGGATTTACCCTTGCTCCCAGTAGTCCTTGCTGTCCTCCCCTATTCTGTTGCTGCTGGAATCTGGAGGCTACTTCATTGTTCTGTAAGGCAATGCCTGCAATGATTGCCTTCAGCTCCTCCATTGCCTTGTTGTTCTGTTCCCGAATTTCTTCAATGGCTCTACTATGTTTTTCATTTGTTTCCCGGATAAGACTTTCAAGATCTCTCAAGTCTTGCTTCTTGCTATTATTCGCTATTTGCTAGGAACTTGCTCTGATACCAGTGTTATCAAGAACTCAGAAACTCAAGAATTTAGCTAAGCACACAAGTAAGTAGAAGGAGATGAGAACTCAGAATAAGAGAATTGAAGATAAGAGAGAAAATTGAGAATCAAAATTGTATTATTGTCTGCCTTCTCCATACAGTTTCCTTTCCTTTATACATTTCCAAAAGCCCTCATTCTGTTATTCTAACTACCCTTCTCCTCCTTCTAATTTTGGCGGGAACTCTATTTTACAAGTTAACCTTCACTAACTAACTAACTACTTTGACTTCCACCTTCTCTACCACTTATGTCAGCTGCATCCTATCTATTACACATCATATAATTCTCAAAGCAATACTAGATAGCCAACGAGTAAGCACAAAAAGTGCCCCATCAATAGCATAAGGTTCATTGTCTAACACTGCAATCATATCAACAAAATCATTAAACTTAATCAAATAGGCTTTACCATCACAACCAACAATCCAGATTCGATCATTCCATTTTTGATGAACATAGTCCTACAAATGATGAAAGCTAAAAGTGCAGTAATCTATTAAATATCCAATTAAACCATTTTGCATACGATTGAATCCTTGCTCTGCGTCCATATTGGAGAGTCTGTACCAAGCAGATCTTCGATTTGGTTGAAAGGCAGCAATAGAAATATGCGATCCTTCATGGAGCTCACACTCCTCTTCTAAGAACTCTAGTCCTAATAAATTACTAGATCCAATACCAGAGACTCACCTTCTTGGAATCTTTTAGTTAAATCCATGGACTAAAAGATAAAAGCGTGTCAGTTGTGTGTGTAATGAAAAGTCTCCACTTGAGTTTGCATACACGTACTTAACCTTGCTATTGAATCAGACAATCGTTGAGAGATTCACAAGAAACCTATTGATAATTTACCTAGAGAGCATTGCCAATTAAGATTAATACTAGCAAAGCTGCTTAACTAAGGATATGAGATGTTAATGGCAGAAAGCTTAAAGATAAGTGAAATACGTTTTTTAAAGGATTTTGATAATAATAGGAGTGAATATCAAGGAACTTTAAGGGGAAATTGATAGGTTGTCTGAAAAGGAACGGAAGATGACAAGGGAGAAAAGTGATCGTATTGATAAGGAGAAGAAGAGATAGAGATAGAATCACACTGTAGATATGATAAGCAGACTCCAAAGGAGAAAGGCTCTCAAGAAGAGAGGATTTTTCCGTTTATTAAAAGTTGATTTCATGTCTTGGAAATCCAAGAGGCCCTCTCAATTATGACTAGCACTTATCAATTTGTTATCATCGAAAGCCAATATTTACAACAGATGAATAGGAAAGGGGTTAAATATAAATTATGTAGGATGAGTGTGTAAGAAATTATTTGAGATTAACAAATGTTGTAACAGCTAAATTTTTCTTTCATTTTGTTTTATAGAAATTTAAACTGTAATGTGGATTGGATCAGTCTTAATAGGTGTAATCTAATAGGTTTGTTGAAGCCTTGAACTTTTCTCTCTTCACGGACTTTCTCTTCTTCGTCTCTTCACGTACTGCTTTTTCTTTTTGAATTTTGAACGTAGCAACTTCGGTTTCAGGCCATCATGGCTGGCCTGCAATCGGAAGAAGGACATCAACAACCAAACAAGTCTTTGATGTGAAAGGTAATAAGAGGAGTAACGCAGCGAAAAATTTAAAAAATTTATTACTTTAGCCATGGATCTCTTTGATGTAATCTATACGATTAAAGGGTGTTTAGCACAAATACCTCAAGCATAGAAGGTTTCTATGCTTCAAAGGGCAAGATCCTATTTGATGAAGGTGTTGATCTACCATGAAAAGCCCTCCAAGTGTAGAGCCTCCAACGGTATCCACACGAACATGATCTTTAGGAACCTTTGGGCTTGCTTGCCTTGCCTTTTGAGTGCTAACTCTCTTGAATTTCATGAAGAACACAAGAACAAGAAGAGGAAGAAGACAAAACCCTAACAATTAGGAAGAAGAGATGTGGCGTTTTTCTTGGGTAGAAAATCGCCCCTTAGCTCTCAATTTTTCTCTCTCTAGATTTTATCTTGTGTTTTATCAATCTTCCAAGAGTCAAGGCATGGACTTATTTATAGATGTAGTATCCTAGTCTTTAAGGAAACAAGAGCAATTGGAAACCAAGAAGGTTTAGGAAGCTTACCTTAAGCTAATTCTATTCTTTTAGGAAACCAATTCCAAAAGGAAACCAAATAGCTTCTTAATTCCTTTTAGGAAACTAATTTCCATCAAGACTTAGAATATTTATAATAAAATCCTTTAAATTAATTTATCACATAAATTAACTCCATAAGTATCTTATACTTATCTTAATAACAATTTAACCCAAAGACCATGTTCTTATTGTGTGTGACCTATTAGGTTCCATTCACGTTGGCAATAAGTACAAATTATAACTCATTAATTAATTAATTAAGAGCCAGATAAATTAACACTTTAATTTATTATTAATTCACTAATTAATTAATTTGCACTTATAGATCATGAGTGGCGTCTAGCAATGCATCATGACAACCCAAGTGAATAGGAAAGTCATATGGTAGACTACACCTATCAATGACAATGTTACCGTGTAATTAATATCCTTGCACCACACTATATCCAAATTAGTCTAAGAGTGTAGTACGCACTCTTTAAATGACTAATTAATGATTTCTTGTACCTGAAATATAACTTTCCATAAAAGTATAACCTTGAAACTCTTTCAAATCATACTTTCACTTTTGCGCAAAAGATTCTTTAAGTCATATTTTAACAAGTGGCCAATCCGGGATATACTCTCCTTTAATAAGGAGTGGTGAATCCTATATCGATTACTCACTATCCTTCCATGCTTCATACTATACCCAATCTCTACCATATGAGCTACTCTTTTACGAGCACCGAGCAATAGAGTCAAAGCATAGCAATCCACACTCAAGATACCATGGTAGTCTCAAATCTAAGGATCACTTACACCATTGCCATTAAGAGTATAATTCATTAGCACTATGAATATTAACTCTTGGCGGATCAATCCAATGAACTTGTTCTCTAACAAGCATCCACATACCAACTTAGGTGTCATACGCCATAGTTGACGAGATCAACTACTACTTACCATAAGTAGAGGCAAAGTATGTGCTAGTCTTCCCATATTAATGATGTCCAATCTCATTAATACTACGACTAGGGATATTTAAGAATATAACTTAACGTGTAATAAGAGTCTCATCATTGTAACTCTTACAATCTCTTATACACAGTTAACATTTTATGGACTTTATCAAATAAACAAGTAATATTAATGACAAGTATTAAATGACAAAAAAAAAAATACCACATATATAAGTATAACACGAAATAAGTGTAATAAAAATCTCAAAAACCAACTTGATTTTAGGGCATAAACTAACATGATGTTCTTAAAGAAGTTTTTGCAATAGTATCGCCATGCAAGATCAAGCCAGTTTCACACTTTCATGGAGAACTTGCTGTTGTCTTCACAACGGAGGAAATCAACAAGATGGCATCACCATTTAAGCACTCTTTGATTGGCAAATTTTCACAAGAGAGGCCAAGCCTGGATGCTATTCGAAAGGCCTTTTAGAAGATAGGATTTCTCGCAAGCTACTCGATAGGACTCTTGGATCAGAGGCATGTTCTGATTCGATTCTTATAGGAGGCTGATTATTTGAGATGTTGGCTAAAAGGTTTATGGAATATTGCTGACTTCCCTATGAGAATCTTCAAATGGACTCCAGATTTCAAGTTGAACATTGAATCTTCACACTCACCAGTCTGAATTTCTTTTGAACATTTACCAATTCATTTTTTTGATAAGGCAGCTCTATTTTCTATCGCAAGTGCTATTGGCAATTCTCTAAAGATTGATGCAGCCATAGCAAGCTTGTCTAGACCTCATGTAGCTCGTGTTTGTATTGATTTGGATCTCACCAAGGACCATCCGAATCAATTGTGGATAAGAGCAGGTCAAGATGAATTTTAGTAGAAGATTGCATATGATGATATGTCTCTTTATTGTTCTCTTTGTAGCAGGCAAGGCCATGCAAACAAAGACTGTCGTAGAGATAAGCAATATCAAGTGAGGAAGCAGCAGCAGATGAAGACTGTTTTAGCAACTTATGTTCCAATTAACCACAAGGAGAAAGTGCAGCAAACTGATCAGAAAGAAGCTGAGCAACTTCAAGCAAAGGGAAAGGAAGTCATGAATGTAGTTCAGCAGATGATAGAATTAAAATCTCAAATAGTGGTGCGTGATCAACCAGCAAAAAAGCTAGACAATAAATAGATGCAGGAAGGCAGAAAAGGTAGTGACATCTAGTCTCAAAAGAAGCATGCAATCCCTAGAGAAATGGCATGTATGCCTGCTAAAACCACAAAGCAGCTACTAGGAGAGATTGTTGATAACTCCAGACTTCGACTACATGGAGCAAGTCCATGATCTTACATCTTCTACTTCTTATTCAGACTCGAAGCAGCTTAATGTGCAGCAGACTAGAGATTTATCTATTCAAGTTTTGAAGGAATTTAGCGAATATGTTGGAAAGAAACTGCCCAAATGATAAGCGTCTAGTTTGCATATTTCTTAGTGTGTCTACATTAGTATTTTATGCTAGTTTTTAGGATTTAAATAATGAACAATAGTCACTTTCATGTCTATTTCTTCCAATCTTGAGTTTGTAGCTAAAATGTGCAAATGAGTGGTTTAATATGCAATTCTTTGTATTTTGTAGGTTTTAGCTATAACAATCATCACTTTGGATCAAATGAAGCATATTCGGATGATATTAAATGTGATTTGAAGTTGATGAGAAGTGGCAAGAGAAGAGGACCAATGATGTGGCATGATGAAGCAACGATAGAAGAAAAATTGGTGATGAAAGGATTTCACTGCACCGATATGTTTTGGTAGTTTGGTCATAACTGGAGTTAGAGAGAGTGAATTGAGATGATTCTTGAAGCAATTTAAAGCTACAAGAATTATCTACAATTCTTGTGAAGACCTCAAAGTCTAATTCTCACGTTTACAATGTCAAATTGCCACATTACTGAAGCATTCTTGTGCAGCGATGCTCTTTCGACCATGTCTTGATGTTTTGGCCATATCTTTGTGTACACAACTCCAAATCACCTGATTTTTGTGCTCCTGGAAAGCTAACTCAAAGAGCTATAACTTTCATGTTCAAAGTAAAAGCTAGTTTGGCAAACTTTCTGACCGAACCCGCTGCTGAATCCGTGCCGCGAGTACGCACCGCGGGTTATTAATTGAAGCCACGCTTGTATTCTCGCCGCGGGTTCCAGGCGCGGGTTCGGGGCGCAGACGTACGATTTTGAGGCACTTTGGGGCTATCTTTCAAGGGGGCAATTCATACTCTTGGTGGATGGTGAGACTACATCTTAGGAGGGTTTTAGAGTGCTAAAAACACAAGAGAGAAGCATAGCATAGCATAGAGAGAGAATAGCATAGAATAGCAAGGGTCTCTCTTAGAGAGATTTTCTCTCTTTGAGAGAGCCACCCCTTTAGATTAGTAAATCTCTCTATAGAATAGTGCTATTTGGAGGATTCTCTTGTACACATCAAGATTGGAGGAAGAATAGAAGATTTGAACTTGTTCATCAATCAATAAGTTTTCTTTATTCTATTTTTGTCTCTTGCTTGATTTATATGGATTTGTCTATTAAAGTTTTGATCTTTTATGTGAAATCCACCATGGGTACGTGCTAAATTGTTAATCTAGGGTTAGAGGAAACTAATCGCTTCATGCATATGACTTGATTATGATTATTCATGTTATCTTGTGCTTGTTTGTTCTCTATTTTGGTTTGCATGGATTTGTAGTTGCTTGATCACCAACTATGAATTGATAGTTGTTATTATGCAACGAGAGTTGGAAATGATAATGGAAAAGGAATAGCTGAAGTCTAGGTTGCATGTCACACGAGAGTAGTGGTGCTCCTAGGTGGGTCAATTAGGCAATTCATGTGATTAATGAACCAATACTAGTATCTTTACCACGAGAGTAGGAAAGAACTAGTAGGGAGGTAATCGTTAACTTGTCACGAGAGTGAAGGTTAAGTATAATTGGGATTGGACCCTAACCAAGACAAGAACCAATAGCATGAGTTGATCTTTTCATTTATATGTTTGCTCATTAGTTAACTCTATGCCCTAGTGTCTTAAGATTGCGAGTTTTCTCCAATATTGTTATTCTATGGAGTTGTTAGTTTAGTTGTTTATTTTCTACTTTGTTCTTCACATTGTTAATTGGTTGTTTAGATAATAAAGTGAGCAATAAAACCTTAGTACTTCAATAACCTTTTCCCTGTGGGATCGACCCTGTTGCCCTATACTCAATACGATCTGTGCACTTGCAGTATATAGGGTAATTAGGTTTTATAACTTGATTATTTGTGTGTGATATAATTAGATTATTTGCTATATTTTTAGACCTAATTACACGTCTATCACCAAACATTTTGATGATGAAGTTTTTATGAAGGCGGTATAAAAAAAAATCAAGAAAAAGGACGAATTATATACGGCTTCCTCGTCAAATTCTAACAAGGCAAGCCTCTAAAGCTTTCGGTGATTTTTCTTCTTCCACTATTAATGAATAATATTCTAGTATGGAATATAAGAGGGGCAACAGGAAAGGCTTCTGTTCGTCGTTTAAATTTTTTGATTAGGATTTATAGTATTTCTTTGTTAGTATTGTTGGAGCCTTTGGCGGCAGTGGAGAAAATAGAGAAGCTGCGGTTAAGGCTTGGTTTTAATCTTTGTTTGTTTAATGTTGCAAATAAAATCTAGATTCTCTGGAGGATAGGTTTACATGTTAATGTTTTATTCAATAAAGAACAAATGTTATATATAATGTTGGCTCATGATGATTGGAGTCAGGTGGTCCTTGCTAGTTTTGTATTTGTTAAATGTATTAGGGTAGAGAGGAGACAATTGTGAGAAAACCTTGCTGAAGTGGCGACAAATGTTGATAAACCATGGCTAGTAAGAGGGGGGATTTCAATGTCATCCAATTGGTAGAAGAGTATATTAGATCATCGGGACAAGACTTAGGTGCCATAACTGATTTTAATGATGTTTTATCAACTTGTGGATTGTTGGAATTGCCTTTTTGAGGAGGTCCTTTCACTTGATCTGGGGTTGGAGCGGAAACTAGAGTTTAGAAGAGGTTGGATAGATTGCTTGGGAATCAACAATGGGTAAATGACTTTCCTAACTCATCTGTCTTTCATTTGAATGCAACAACTTCAGATCATAAGCCTTTATTGCTCAAGCCTATGATAAGAGGTATTTCTATGCTTAAAGCTTTCAAATTCCAAAAAATGTGGTTAAAACATAACTTGTTTATTGATGTTGTAAGGAATAATTGGAAACTACCAGTTGATGGGTATAGTATATATGCTTTTGCTTTTAAGCTGAAATGTTTGAAGATATGTTTGAAAGATTGGAACAAGCATCATTTTGGTGATATATTCCAAAAAGTGAAAGAGATGGAAGAATTAGTGCAATAGAAGGAGCTCCAATATGTGTCCATGCAAACAGAGGAGGTGAGGGCTGAGCTACATTTCACTCAAGCCCAAATGCTGAAATGTTTAAAGAATAAGAAGAAATATTGGCAGTAGAAGGCAAAAATAAAATGATTAAAGGAGGGTAAAGGCAACACTAAATTCTTTCATGCTTCAATTCAAGAAAGAAGAAACAAGTTGAGAATTTCAAGAATTAAAAATTCTGAGGGTCAATGGGTTGAGGATGAAGAAGAGATTGGCAAGGAGGCAGAAAATTTTTTTAAGCATCTGTTATCAGATGAGGGGGTATACGGGGCTGATAGATTGGTGAAGGTAATTCCTTCACTAGTGACAGATTGGCAAAATGAACTTTTGTTGTGAGAAGTTTCAATGGATGAGCTCTATGATGTTGTCACTAATATGGATAGAGCGAGTGCTCCTGGCCCTGATGGTTTTACTAGTGATTTTTTTGTACACTGTTGGGAGATAATTGCTGATGATTTTTTATGTGTAGTGAAAGATTTTATGGTAGGTGTGCCCTTACCTAAGGATATAGCTAATTCACTTATTGTTCTAGTTCCAAAGAAGAGCGGGCCTTTATCTTTTTCAAATTTGAGGCCAATAAGCTTGGGTACCTTCACCAATAAGGTATTCACGAAGATATTGGCTACTAGGATGAGGGAATTACTTTCTTATTTTATTTCACTAGAGTAGTCTGCGTTTGTGAAGAGAAGAGAGATTTTAGAAAATGTATTGTTGACTCAGGAGATGGTGGCATGGATTGATAAAAAAACTAGGGGTCATAATTGTTTGTTTAAACTAGATATGATGAAGGCTTTTGATCATGTCTCATGATCTTTTTTGCAGATGGTGCTAAGAAGCTTTGGTTATGCAAAAAAGTTTATCCAGCTGGTATTAGGCAACCTTTCTCAAAGTTGGTTCTCTATTTTGGTTCTTTCAGGCTTCCAGAGGAATAAAGCAAGGTGATCCCATGTCTCCCATTTTATTCATTCTTGTGGCTGAAGTTTTTACCAGGGGAATTAAGCAATGGATGGAAGATGGTAGGATTGAGCCCTTTACATTACCAAGAGGATGCCCAGTGATCTCACATCTGGCATTTGCTGATGACATTGTGTTTTTTTTAAGAGGAATAAAAGATCCATCAAGAATTTGGTTAAATTTCTAGACGATTATCAGGAAGGATTGAGGCAAAAGATAAATAAAACAAAGAGTTTCTTTATAACTTCTAAAAAGTGTGCTAGTGGGTAGAAAAAGATTATAGAAAGGTTGACTGGAATACGCCAGGGATCATTTCCTTTTGAGTATTTGGGCTGTAAACTCTTCAAGGGTAGGAGAAAAATAATTTATTTCCAATTTATTATTGATAAGTTTGTTGCAAAAATTACAGGTTGGAAGAAAAAGTTGCTCTCTCAGGGAGGAAGGTTGATATTGATTAAACATATTCTATCAGCAATTCCTTTACATGTGTTTGCAGTTATGATACCACTAAAGCAGGTTTTCAAAAAAATTCAGAGGCTTTTGGCAGATTTTTTTGGGGCAATTCGGAGATGGTAACTAAGAGGCATTGGGTGTCATGGAAGGATTTGTGCTACCCATAAGCTGAAGGAGGCCTTGGAATTAGAAGGTTAGAAGATATGGTGGCAACTTTCAGTCACAAATTATGCTAAAATTTTGAACAAAAGAATACCTTGTGAGCTGTGTTTATGGTTGCAAAATATGGTAGTTTGGATTCTCCTCAAAATTATCAGGTGGCAACAAATGTTTGGCAAAAGATGATTGGAGTGCAGCATCTTTTTTGGGATGATCTTGTTGTCATTGATGGGAAAATGGCTTGGATGCACACCTCCACAGGTAATTTCGCCACTTTTTCTACATGAGACAAAATTAGAGATAATTAGGCTATTATTGGCTCTAAGAAGCTGATTTGGGTGTCTCGCTTGCCATGTAAGATTTCTGTCTTTATGTGGAAGTTATTGAATGAATATTTGCCTTTTCCTGATACACTTCACACACTTGGGTTTCATGTACCTTCCAAATGTTATCTATGTGATGCTCATGTGGAAACTTTGGATCATGTATTTGCTACTTGAAATGTTGCTGTTTTGGTATGGGATTTCTTTATAACCTTGTTAGACTTGAAAACTAATACGTCTATGCAAGGTTTTAGACCTAGATTGCAGTATTGGTGGATGAATTTGTCTTTCAAATCAGCAAAGGGAGAGTTGATTTTGATCCTTCCCTCTATAATATGTTGGGAGTTGTGGAAGGCAAGAAATATGGCTTGCTTTGAGGGTGTAATGGTCCCATCTTGGAGTATTTGTGCCAAAATTCAGCAATGTATGTTGACAATTACTCAAGCATGGCCACAACAACAACGTTCATTGGATGATGCAAGATTGACTACGGTGGGGCTGGTTCGTTGTTTATTGCTGAGGAGGAAAAAAATTTCTATGTCGGTGTTGTGGAAATTCCCCAAGGAAAATTATGTGAAGTTCAATGTAGATGGCTCATCTATTGGGAATCCAAGTCATGCAGGGGGAGGTGGAGTAATTCAGAATGACAAAGGGGAGTTAATTTTGGGGTACTATATATACTTTGGCATAAGGACGAATATGGAAGCTGAATGTATGGCATTGATGAAAGGCATAAAAATTTGCATGCATCACCAATTCAAGCAAGTGGAAGTTGAGATAAACTCACAGATATTAGCCAGGATGATGAATGATGAACTGGATGTTCCTTGGAAGATTAGGCCAATTGTCTCGAAGATTAAGATGTTTTCCTCAGAAAATAATTTTTCTTTTTTCTCATGTGTTTAGGGAAGCTAATGCTGTAGTAGATTCTTTGGCAGTGCCAGCAAATGGTGGTATCAATCTGCATTATGATTTGTCTAGCCTTCCTAGGCATGTTATAGGATTAGTTTTACTTGATCAAATGTAATTGCCTTATATTAGAGTTATGTAATTTTTATTTTTAATTTTTTCATATTGTATTTGTTTGAGGTAAGGTTCTTGCCCCCCTCAAGCTTTTCATATTAATAAAATTTAAGGAGTGGCGCCCTCCCCCGTGTACGGGGTTAGCCAATTAAAAAAAAAATCTAATAGTTCTATTTTGTTTAAAATGATATTGATGTATATTTATTAGTTTAGTTAGCCTTGAATGCACTAAATCCTCCCCCAACTTTTTGGGGTGTTTGCAATACAGTACCTTTTTTACAGCACTATGGTCTTGTCCTGTTAGTTTTGTCAAGAAGACTAATTTACCCCAAAAGTTTAGTTGCACTAAATTCACTTAATGTTTTAATGTATGAGTCCCTCACATGAAATTGTATTGCATAATACATTGTACGGATAGTAAATGAAATTAATGCAACCAATATTATCGAGAAGAAATATAAGTATGCTCCAAAAACAAATACATTAATTCATAATCTAGCCTTTTTCCAGTTATGAGATATTCAAGAAACACTATAAAATAACTAATTTCGTAGTTTCTTGATGGATTATCAAATTTAGCTCATTTTAACAATACAAATTTTAATTTGAATTTGAATTTATTTAAAATTTTCATTTCTTACATAATCAACATTAATATTTTTAAATGAAAAATGAATGGAAAATTTTTTAAAAACAATCATAATTATAAAATAAAATGCGAAAGTTTTAGTTTAAGAATCAAAATAGCATTAACTAATTCATAATATAAATTAAAACTTGAAAATAAATTGCATAAATGTTAAAATAACTTAGATAAATTCATAATTAAATATCAAAACTCAATATCCAATTAAAAATTTAATACTTGAGCTTCATTTTTATTGAAAATGTAAGTAGTTTAAATAAATTCATAAGCATAAAATAAAACTCAAAAAAAGAAAATCTGAGTTTCAATGTATGTAAAATATATAAATGGTTTAAACAAATTCTATGTAAAATTTTTTTAGTTTTAACTTATGTAAAACAGTAAATAATTTTAAAAAATTTATAGATCTAACTTAAATCTCAATGTATTAAATGATACTATATTTGTATGATGGACTAAAGTAAAATCATGCTAAAACCTTGAGTGAGTTTAATGTAACTAATTGTTTTAGAATAAATTTATCTTTGGGATAAAGCTAACGACACAATAACCTTTGACTATTAGTTAAAGGATTAAAGTGGCAAGTAAAATGTTAGGTACCATATTGCCAAATACATCAAAAGTTACAAGGCTTGCTAGTTATTGTAAATAAATAATCAAGTGAAAAATTAAGAATGAACATGTGAAGAATGCGTGAGATTAGTGAAGGTGCACGTGCAAGATTGACCAGATTTTTGCCATCATTTGATTATTCTTTTTGGTGAAGCTTTTGTAATTTCTTAACTATTTTTATGTTTTTTCCCTAATTTTTCAATTTTTTGTGTGTTAAATAAAATACACTAATATTTTAGTTCTTCAAAACATATATATCTTTAATATTAATTAGACCCGTTCAAGCGTGAAGGTGCCAGGTGCTAGGTTGGGAGAAATATTAATGTAATTATTTAAGGATATTTTTTTTAAATTCTTGACATTGTTTTATACTTTTCATTAACACTGAAATGAAATTGAACATTTATTTAATCAATCATTTTACTACTGTTTTCATGCTTTTTTTGTTTTTCCATTTAGATTTTTATGATTTTATGGGTTTCTTGCCAGGTTTTCTCTTAAATATAAATCTAAGAAGCCAAGCTGTAAATAAAAGTCTCCTACCTAGGGTCAAAATAGAAGCAACAGACAATTAAGGACTTTTTAGAATTACACAAAAGCCTCTAACCTGCATCGAATTTCCAAATAGAGGCAACAAAAACATGAAAAGGGGAGAACGGAGCCACCAAAATTAACCAAAACAACCGCAGTTCAACCACCATTCAGCCATCACAAAACAAATCCAAAAGCCAATAATTTTTATATAAAAATGGCCAACTTAATGAGTAGATCATGAATACGCGTTCTAGAAATATAACCAAAGTAAAGTTGTAATTGGTTTACTAGTTTAGGAAACTCTTTTATATTGGGATTTGTTTTATTTAAATTATAATTGGAATGTTGCATATTAGGATTAGAATCGAAATAGATAATTTATTTTGATAAGGATTTAGTAGTTGACGAAAGAAGCATAGACAATATTGGTGAATTCAAATAGAGGCAACGCTAATGTGAAAAGAGTTAATTTACAATAATTTTAGGAGGCAATTTGAGTTGGCGTAGGTGAAACCAATGGTATCAGTTAAAGAATTTTTGAAAGAATCAATGACATCTTTTGTGATATGCGGACTAATAGTGAAACAGTTGGGAATGTTAAGGTGGTTGAAAAAATTTTGCAATCCCATAGTGCAAAATTTCATACTAAGAAAACAGTTCTTGAGGTTACCAAGGATTTGAATGCCTTGAGATTTAATGATCTAGAAGTTGAGTTGGTGACTTATGAAATGTCCCTGAATCAACAGTCAATGGATACAATTGAGGAGGCATTGTAGGCTTAGGTGGATCAACCCAAAGAAAAAGAAGAGGCTTCATATTCAGTTGAAACAAATCAATGGGGCAAGAAATTCAGGGGTAAAGGACATGGAAGCAGAGGAAATTTTAGAGGCCGTGGTAGAGGTAATTTTTCTTATCAACCAAAAAATAATAATTTTAATAGAAAGCAACAGAATAATCAACAAAAAAAAAAATTTAGAGATGTGATAAATTTAAGTTTCAATATTATACTTGTGGTAAAGTTGGACAGTATCATAATAAATGTTATTAAAATAAAAATGATAATAGACATTTCCATGTAAAAGTGGGTGAAAATAATGTTGGGGATAAACTAGATACTTCATTATTTTTTACTTTTGAAGCTGAAGAAAATTGAATGAGTGACTAGTTTGTGGATACTGGTTGTAGTTATTACACGTAGAAATAAGGAGATGCTTTCTGACTTGGATGGGTTTTAAAACTTTTGTGAAATTTGGGAATAACGCTAGAGTGCCTATTCTTGGAAGGAAAAATAGAATTACATTGAAAGATGGGTCTTCTAATTTTACATCTAACATAGTTTATATGCCAAGTCTTCATCACACTTTGTTCAGTTTGGGAGAATTATCTAAAAAAGGATATGATTTGCATTTTAAATATTGTGTTGGCACTATTAGTGATAATAAATTGGGATTAATTGCCAGGATAAAAATGAATCATAATCATTTGTGGCCTCTTCTTCTTAACTGTGGTGATTTGCCTTGCTTTAGAGCCATAAGTTTTGGTGATCATTAGTTGTGGCATCAACATTTTGGACACTTGAATTTTCAAAATTTGAAATTTCTTGCTAAGAAAAATTTGGTTTTTGGACCACCTTTCATTAATTTTCCTAACAAAAAGTGCGAGTCTTATACTTTGGGAGAGAAACAACGAGAATCTTTTCCAAAATATAGGGTTTAGAGAGTTGATTCAATTAGATTTGTGCTTAATTGGGTTCCTTTTAATGGTAGTAGCAAATATTTTATTACTTCTATTAATGATTTTAGCGAAAAAACTTAGGTGTACTTTTTGAAAAATAACTTGATGCATGTGATGTGTTTAAAAGATTCAAGGTTTATGTGGAGAAGTAGAATGACAATTTCATTAAAATTTTGAGAACTGATTGAGGAACGGAATTTCTTGTTTGTGATGATTATTTGCAGAAATATGGCATTAAGCATCAATTGACAGCCAGATATGCAACTCAACAAATAATGGTGTGATGGAGAGAAGAAAAAGAACTATGATAGAGATGGTGAGACCCATTATACATTCAAAAAACATTCCTAAAAGTTTTGGGGTAGAAGTTGTTTTTTGTGTTGTTTATATATTGAACAGGCGTCTTACACGATGCAATTTTGGAAAAATTTCACTAGAAGTTTGGACTAGTAAAAAATCAATATTTATCACTTGAAAATATTTGTGTTATCTTGTTTATGCACATGTTCTAGATATTTTGAGAAAAAAATTGGATGACACAACAAAAAAATGCATTTTTATTGGATATAGTCATAAAACAAAGGAATACAATTTATTTAATCTTGAAACAGGAAAAGTTATAATTAGCGGTGATGTCACTTTTGATGAACAAAGTGCTTGGAATTGGTCCAAAAAAGAACCTAAAACATCACTAAATCATCAACTAGTGCTTCCAATTATGGAAAAGAGTTCTAGTAGACAACAAGAGAGTAGACAATGTAGTCATATGGTGATCCTTCATCTTCCACTATGCAACCTGAGTTATCCAGTTGGCCACAACAACAATGTCAAGTGCCAACCCAATTAAATGATTTTATATTGTCGGTAATGACAATGATTTGTTGATGAAGATATTGTGAATTTTACACTATTTGCATATTGTGATCTTGTTACTTTTGAGGAGGCTGTCAAAGAGGATCATTGGGTTCGTGCAATGGATGAAGAAATTCATGCCATTGAGAAAAACAACACGTGGGATTGATTGCACTTCTACTTGAGAAGAAACCAATTAGACTCAAGTGGATGTACAAGACTAAATTCAATCCAACTAGAGAGGTAGACTACTTTAAAGTGATGCTAGTTGTCAAAGGATACAAGCAAAACGCAGATATTTTTACGAAGCCATTGAAAATATTTCTTTAGTTGAAGAAGATACTTAGTATAGACTCAAGTGGATGTACAAGACTAAATTCAATCCAACTAGAGAGGTAGACTACTTTAAAGTGATGCTAGTTGTCAAATGATACAAGCAAAACGCAGATATTTTTACGAAGCCATTGAAAATATTTCTTTAGTTGAAGAAGATACTTAGTATAGACTCAAGTGGATGTACAAGACTAAATTCAATCCAACTAGAGAGGTAGACTACTTTAAAGTGATGCTAGTTGTCAAATGATACAAGCAAAACGCAGATATTTTTACGAAGCCATTGAAAATATTTCTTTAGTTGAAGAAGATACTTAGTATGGTCAAATTTGAAGACTTTGTTTAAAGGAGACATTGTAGAGTAAAGTTGTGTCTGATTTATTAGTTTAGGAAACTGATTTATATTAGGATTTGTTTTAGTCAAATTAGAATTAAAATTTTCCGTGTTAAGATTAGAATAGAATTAGGTAGTTTAATTTGATAAGGATTTAGCAATTAAATTGCTATATGAGGTTAGCCTGATTATTTTCTATGTGAGAAAAGTTCAAGACTCAAGAAAGAAAATAGCCACAATGATCTTTGAATCAATAACAAATGTCTTCTTGCCTCCGAATCCCATCTCCAAATTTTGGTTCACTTGGCTGAGAAATCTCAGAATTCCGAGTCTTTGACGTCCGATTCTTAAAATATTAGCCAAAGCTATTTGCTTTTTATTTATTGACATCTTTTAGTTTAGCTTGTTTTTGTTTTTTCTTGAATTATTACTTTTCAAATAGATAATTTGAGGAGTTATAGGCATTACTTAGACACATAAAAATACCAAAGAGCTACCAATCAATCCAAAACAGCGAAGTCTCCTTTGCATTTATCACCTCAAAATCTTCTAGCCAAACACCATGTTTTATATGCCAAATTAGTTGTTTCAATCTTCACAACATAGACCGAGCATCAATGGGGACATAAATTGGAAAATACTTAGATGAACCTGATCCACGGAACTATTGGTCCAGAAGTAGCCACATCACTCATGGCCCACCGTATAGATGATGTGGTTGCTTCTGGACCAAGGGGTCTACGGATGTAACAACCCTAGAAGCACATATAATTTATTTAGATTTATGTTAGACATGTTAGAACAAAAAAAAAAGAAAAAAAAAGGAAAAATCGAAAATAGTTAGAAGAATAAACAATAGTATGATTTCTTTTATGTTATAGCATGTTGTACATTTTCCTTTAAGGGTTGTACCATAGAGCTCTTGCAAATTAAATGGAAGATAAGTGTACAAAATCTCCTCTAATCATATTTAGCCAAGTTGGTAGCTATTGTGCCAAAAAGTCAAAACCCTATGGTAACTTATGTCTTGCTAGGATTGGTTGATTTTTTTTGCCCATTTCTCTCTTTATTTCTTTTCTATTTTCTTGGTCCTATTTCTCTCTTTTTTCTTCAAGTTGGCCGGCCACCTTTCTCTCTTTCTTCTCTCTTTTGCTTTCATTTTCTCGAAGCTTTTCTCTTCATTTTGGTCATCTCCTTCCATTGAAAGTGAGCCTATCTTCTCACTAAGCAAAGATCTAGACTTATTTGAGGTATTTACCATGAACTTTTTTTATTTTTCCAAGTTTATAAGTAGTAGTTGTGTAAGTTTATAATCAAGTTCTTGTTGTTAAGCATGAATAATTAGGCCATGATTATGAAGTTTTATTCCATGTTATGATGTTTATTGGCTTGAATGACTTGTAGTTAGTGTTTAAATCTTGAAATAACAAGTATTGATTATTGATTGGTCGAAGAACCTTGGTATGGTTCAAGTGATTTGATGGAAAATTTGAGTGAAATTGGATTGATTAAGATATAGAAGTTATAGAACTAGTTGAAGTTGGGTTGGTTGGTTTATTTTCTTGCAGGTAAAAATTTTGGGTTAGTCCGATTTTAGGGGAAATGCTACCGAAATTTCGGTAGAATTTAAAGAGCAAAAATTTGATAGGCGAGATTTAACCTAGGATATGCAGAAATTTAGGGATTTGGATGTGTAGAAAATTTCAAGAGCATGATCTATTAGTGAATTAAATTTTCCTAGAACAAGAAAACCCTAAATCTAAAACCCTAAACCCTAGATTCAAGACCCTAAACCCTAAAACCCTAAAACCCTAAAACCTAAACCCTAGAAAGAATTGGGTTATTTCTTAAATTTTCTTACTAATTTGCTGAGGCTTTTATTCAGGTTTTCATTAGATTATTTCTTTTGAATTTCAAGACCCGAGAGTGATTCACGTCCTTATTACGAGATTTTCTCCTAGTTACTTTAGGTGAATGTTTCTATGTGTGCATGATGCATAAAATGCTATGTTATACTTGTAAATATTATTTAATGCAATGTGTTACTTGAGGAAAGATGTGTACTTTATTGCATCTATTCCGCAATGTGTTACATGCTTTCATTATCCAATGTGTTATTTGTGCTTGAAACTTCCGTGACTAACTTCACCATTACTTCACGGTTAGTCAATCCGGTCGTGATTAGGAGGGTATAAGGTGCTGGGTGTTTTAGGGCGTGTTGTTTTTTCCTATCTGGGTTGAATTCCTCTAAGAGGCTAACTCTGGATTGAAGTTTCTTGCTTGTTGGCCCTCCAAGGTTGAGATTACTCTCTGGATGTGGTAGCCTGTATGGAGGTTATAAGGTGTATGGTGGTTAGGGTACTTGCTTGTTAATACTGATATGAGCATTTGGCTAGGACCTGAGCTATTATCTCGATCCCAACGCCCTTGTTACATGCTCAGTACTTGTCACTTTTGCGGTTGAGCTCACTCCTGTAGTCATGCCTGTATCCGCCCTTGACTACTTGTTATTTAACTTGTTTATACACTAGTTATTGAAGTCGTTAATTATTTATTATTTAATATTTTAATGGTTCACTGGTATGGTTTCATGACTTGAGCACTCACTAGACTATTATAGCTCATCCCTTTTATTTGTTTTCTTTAACTAGGCTTCCCATACGGTTAAAGCTGGAAAAGCAGATTTTTTTGGGATATGTCAGATATTTTTTATATATATTTTGATAGCCAAATTGTTTAGGCTATTAATGTAAATATTATATATATTTTGGGATGTAAAATCTCTTAGTGGTACTTGTACTCTTAAGTTGAATTACATAAATGTATTTTTATTTTGGGTTAAGTATGTTTGGATGATTTGAGTGAGTGCGTGATTCGAGTCTTGGCGAGAGCCAGGTAGGCAATTCGCTAAGCCTTTTGGTGCGCCTCGGGGTAAGGTGGGGCTGTCACAACAGAACTATTCCATGGACCGGGTCCATCTAAGTATTTCCCACATAAATTGGTAGGAGAGGATCGAGGAAGAGAACTAGACAACAAACAACGGACAAATAAGATGTACACAAACTACAATATTGTCCTGAAAAGTCATAAAAATACTCAAAAGCACAGTGGATGAAAAAAAAAATTGTAGATACTTATTCGTTTTTTATATGCAAGTATGGCTTGCTCGTTCTTTAACTATAAAACAACTCAATATATATTAAACACTGTAGCCCGAACCATCTTTTAGTACTCTCTTCTTTTCAAACCAATAAAAGAACTTGATTGGTTGTGTTGATTTGGCACTGTCATTTTTTTTTTAATTTCAAACATATTTTTCAAGTACTTTTTTTTCTCATATACATAATTACTCAAAAAATTTTCAAAAATATTGTAGTAATATTTTTAAGAAAAACACATTCCAGAAACAATTATGCAAACGACATTGTCATATTTTCCTTTGTGGACTATACCAAAATTATGTCATTTTCCAAATTTGGCATAAATTCTATAGCCCATTCTTGCTCAACTCCCTCCGCGCCGCCCTCCCCGAGGGGTACCCAACCTTGTCTTATTTACATGTCGCAAATTTCTAGATTGGTGCGTTTATAATTTTCAAAGGGTGAATGTGAGAGGAGCATACTTGTATGAGACAAATAGTGTGGAGCATTGTTGCAAATGTCAATTTTTGCGGATCTATTTTTTATTGCTATTTGTTTGTTTCTCTCTCTCTACCAACTTTTGTTTCTCTCTCTCTGCCAACTATTAGATTGTTGTTTCCCAATCCATTCATCGATTATTAACTGGGGTGGGAGGTTAGGGGTTCAAACCCTGTTTCTCATAAAAAATCTAAATAGGTGCATAGTGCACCCGTTTGGTCCATGGTGGTTCAGCCTCCATCGATTCTTTCGGGGCTCAATTGGGCCCCTTCCCCTTTAGTGTAGGTTAGAAGTAGAATAATATATTATTGACTATTGACAAAAAAAAAGATTATTAACTGATTGTTGTCGTCCAATAGGAAGAAAACCATCTAATTATACTCTCAATATAGGGATGTGAAAAAGCAACAGTAAATTTGAGGGATTTCAAGAGTGACGGATGTGAAAGGGAAAGATGGGAAGGAACGGTTGTGGTAGTTGAGAGTTCAGGAATTTTGCTCAAATAACTGGGTCCAATGGGCCTCACCCGTGAACCCAACGGTCTACATTTGAGTCACCAAACTTTTGTGAAAAACTTTGGTGACTCAGATCTAGACCGTTGGGTCCACAGTAAGGCTTGTGGACCTGATCCATGATAAAATCTTTCGCAGTTGAAAGTTAAAAGGCTGAACAGGTCATTTGCTAAAAGAAGAAACAGTGAAAATATGGGCAAAAGAAAGAGATTAGTGTTGGTAACGAAATTGCAGTTTTTTTTTTGGACACTTACCTCTTAGGAATAGCTCAGAGTTGTTACATGCTTCACTTGAAAGCTAATTTAAGGGTATAAATGAATCGAGCTGAGGCTCAACTCAAGCAAGCTCAGAGTTGACCAAGCTCGAGTCGAGCTCGAGCAGATCTACTCGATCATTGACTTGATCTCAAGCTTTAAATACTTGATTCGAGCAGCTTGCGAGCTACTCGAGCATATATATATTATTTTTTTATTTCATATGTAAAATGACTATAATGTTTAAATTTTACACAAATTACATATTTATAGTGTTTTTTCTTGGTGAATGGTAAAGGGCAATTTAGTAAAATTGTATTAATATAAAAAATTTAAAAAATAATGGCACAACACACACCCCCACACACACTTAACTCACGGTTTTTGTTTTTTTCTCTCAAAAACTCTTTGCCTCTTCTTACTCTTCACACACACCAAAAACTCACACGTGCACACACAGAGACACACACACATCCCCACACACAACCCAAAAACTCGTACAAACACACAAACACAAACGCATGAAGATTGATGTGGTTTTATGCTATTTTAATAGTGTATTTATGTGTTGTTATCAAATTGAAGACTATGACTTTGAAGCTTTGATTTGTGCATTTTTTATTCCTTTTGTGATTGATTGTTGATGGAATATTGTTTTACGGATCATCGTAGTCATTTTTGTGTAAAAATTATCCCCATTGGGAGTGATTTGACCAATGGTTAATTTGGACCTAAATGTGAGTTTTCTTTAGATCTATGTGATTTGAAACATTTTGGTCTAAATCTGAACTTGTATATGTAATCTATGTGAAAAAATGAGTTCAGTGATATAATTTGAAGGCCAAAATGTCACTGGTGGAGATTGTAGGTGGCGGGTCACCACCTGCTTGAGGTAGCTGACGGTGGTCTGCTACTGGCCTTGGCTGAGGACCTCTTTTTGAAAATTAGACAAACTTTAGGGACCTTTGCACAATATATAAGAATATTTTCCACCCTTATAGATTTTTTAGAATTTGTAGATTGATCCCCAAAATTTATAAAAAAATAAGTGTTAAATTCGACCTCGAGCTCGAGTATGTTTTGAATTGAGCATGAGCTCTAAAATTATATGCTCAACGAGGTTGAGCAAAGTAATTCAGGAGGCGAGTCGAGTATAACTTTTTGTTATACCTCTAGACTGATTCAACGAATAAATTGGATTGAATGGGCAAAAGACTGTAGTTTTGATAGAAAATTCTTATATGGACTTGGTTCACGGCTCTATTTGTAGATTTTGTGATCTAAAATAAAGTCACATAAATATCCTTATATCACTTTTTTATATGAGTATGTATCATTATGATTATGTGGCATTCTTTTATACTACAAAATCCACAAGTGGAGCCGTGAACTAGATCTACTTGAGAGTCTCCATAATTTTGATGGTTCAATGACCATTCAGGTGACAAAGAAATGTTGGATGGCCAAACTCAGTAAACAAAAAGGATTTTGTAACACCCTAGAAATTCATGCCAAAACCATTTATCTTGTATTATGTTCATTAGAAAAAAAGAAAAAGAAAAAGTGAAGGGCCAAAATTAGTGGGAAAATTAATAAGAAATGATTTTCTATTTTACTACCATGTTGTACCTTTACCTTTAGGAATTGTACCTAACATCTCTTGCAAGATATAATTATTGGATAAATCACAAAAACCTCTTCTAATTACCCTTTGCCAAGTGTGGTCTACTATGGTTAAGAAAGTCAAAATTTGCTTTGTTCTTGTCTTGCTTTGATTGGTCAAACTTTTCCCAATTCTTTTCCATTTCTTTTCTTCTTTACTTAGCTAATTTTCCTCTCTTTTCTTCCTCTCAAATCCGGCCCTCTCTTCTCTCTTTTCTCTCCATTTTCTTTCATTTTCTTGGAGCTTTTACTTTCATTTAATCACTTTTCATCCATATAAATTATGTTGATCTTCCTCCTAAGCACAAATCTTGCCTTATTCAAGGTATTTCCCAAGAACTTCTCTTCTTATTTTAAGTATAAATTCATAGTTTTGTAGCTTTTAAACCATGTCTTTAATGTTAAGTATGATTTATTTTAGCCATGAAATATGAAGTTTTCTTCCATGAATATGAAGTTTATGGACTTGTATGACTTGTAGATAGTGAATTAAACTTGAAATGGCATGATTTAGGTTTGATTTGGTTGAAGAACTTGGAGTAGTTTATGTGTTTTTGTGATGAATTTGAGTGAAATTGAAGTGAGTTTGATGTGAAATTGGTAGAACTACTTGAGTTGGGTTGTTTGGATGTTTTTCTTGCAGGTTAAAAATTTTGGGTTAGACCGATTATAGGGGAAGTGCTGCCGAAATTTCGATAAAACCTAAGAAATAAAAGTGATTAGGCTATGATTTAAGACTTTATAAGCTTTAATTTAGTGATTAAGCGTGCATAAATTTTCATAGATTAGCTATTTGTGAATTAAACCTTTCCGAGCAAAACCCTAGGAAGTTAGAAAATCCTAATTTTAAAAACCCTAAACCCTAGGGTAAAACCCTAAACTCCAAAACCCTAGAAATTTAACCTTAGAAAGACTTGGGGTATTTCTTGAATTTCCTTATGAAATTTCTTAGATTTTAGTCAGATTTTTATACGATTATTTTTTTCTCGTGAATTTTCAGGATCCGGAAGTGAGACCCAACATTATCGCGAGATACTTTCTTAGGCTTAAGGTGAGTGTTCTTATGTGTGCATGATGCATGAAATGCCATGTAATACTTGACATTATTATTTCGATGCATGAAATGATATGTTATACTTGACATGATTATCTAATGAAATGTGTTACTTGAGGAAAGATGTGTACTTTATCGCATCTATTCCGCAATGTGTTACATGCTTTCACTATCCAACGTGTTATTTGTGCATGTGATTTCCATGGTTGAGTATGGGAGAGATATAAGATGATGGGCGTTATTCGGTGCATGTTAATTTTCATATCTGAGTAAAGTCCTAAAAAGGGCTAACTCATGGTTGAACTTTATGCATGACCTTGGACTTCCGTGGCTAACTTCACCGTTACTCTACGGTTAATCAACTTGTTGAGTTTGGGGTGATATAAGGTGTTGTGGGTTATAGGTGCATGATATTCTTTCCTATATGAGTTTCATTCCTATAGCATTTTTAGAATATTTTTTATTAGATTATTTTCCAAATTTGAATAATGAAAGTGTGCTTACTGGATACCAAAATAAAAGAATTAATTGAAAAAAAGTACTTTAATTAATCAAAAGGGCGTTTTTGGACTTGTCACTTGAATGTAAATATGGGGGGAGAAAAGTGATACATTTCAAAGCTAAAGATGGTAAATGATATTATGAGAAACCTCAGGGAGGTTTCTCAAATTATACTTTACGAAATCATAGAGCACGTTGCTTAAAAGCATTCGTCAGCCAGAAAAAGCAGTTTGAAGCGTTTGTCCTTTCGCCATTTGTTGTGGCTCATATCCCCACTTCCTGACTTTTCAATGCGCAGGAGAGAGAGAGAGAGAGAGAGAGAGAGAGAGAGAGAGAGAGAGAGAGAGAGAGAGAGAGAGAGAGAGAGAATGAGCGCAGCAGGGAAGGTGGTGTGCGTGACAGGAGCTTCAGGATACATAGCTTCATGGTTGGTCAAGCTGTTGCTTGAGCGCGGTTACACTGTCAAAGCTTCCGTTCGTGACCTCAGTAAGTCACTCTTGAGTCTTGCCCGGAATTATTTCTCCAGGAATTGGTGTAAAGGGCGCCTCTTCAATTCTGAATTGTTTATTATAAATGACATTTATACTGATTTTTGTTCCGTAAGTGTCTCTCGCAAGCTGGCATCACTTTAGTAGTTGTTTTTGCATGATGCCACAGATGATCCAAAAAAGACAGAATTCTTGATGTCACTCGATGGAGCCAAGGAAAGACTTCATTTGTTTCAGGCAAACTTACTAGAAGAGGGATCCTTTTATGTAGTAGTTGATGGATGTGAAGGTGTTTTTCATACTGCATCTCCGGTTCAACTATCAGTGAGCAATCTGCAGGTACATTACCTCATGAGCCATAATCAGGTTTCAGATTATTTAATGTCAACGAATGTTAATTATTTTGGCCCTTGGAATTTGTAATTTCTCCCATTCATGAAGTGATTGTTGAATAATTTGTTTAATTCCTATATATTCAACTTCAGAACTCTATTACAATACTAGTCCTGAGCATAAGAGAGGTTTGTTTCTGAGCAGCCAAAGTAGAGGGGATCAACAGAGTGTAGAACTGATTAATAGCAGAATTTACTTGGGCATCTGTTAATGCTGCACATTTTTTGTCAGTTGACTTATCTGTTAGTTATTATGCTTGTTTGTTTCATTCTACAGTGCAATTATTTTTCCCACCACTTTACAAAGACCATTGCAGCTGCTTCTTGCAAGTTGTTCTGTTTTCATAGTTGTGCTTTTGGGATTTCCTCGAGTAACTGAATGAAACTTCTTATTTGTTTTTCTTTTGGAGTGATTAGAATGAACAAAATCTCTAATGAAGTTGTCATTATGTGAAAGCTGAGAAAGGGGACAAAAAATTAAAGATTTCCCATGAATGTGCAATACAAACAAACATTAGAACTCGTATGATACGTGTTTGTTATCAGAGATACCAAGACTAAGCACATATAGACTCGTTAATATGATACATACTCTGAATTTACAATGGTATTCAGAAAAATGAGTACTTATATGATCATTCTTTTGGAGTTATAACAAAATGGAAATTTAGTTATATACTTGTAATTGCAACAACTTCATTCCTCTCTTTGCTTAATTTCTCAGGCAGAGTTATTGGATCCTGCAGTAAAGGGAACACTGAATGTGCTAAAATCTTGTGCTAGAGTTTCATCTATCAAAAGAGTGGTTTTAACATCTTCTATGACAGCAGTTGCACATAATCGAGGATTAAAGGATGGTGTTATAGTTGATGAAAGTTGGTTTTCGGATCCATCGTACTGTGAGGAGCGCAAGGTGCATCTATCAGCTATTTTTTTCCCAGATAAACTGCCTGAGGGAATAGTTGTTGTTTTGCCAATAAAAAATAGCCCAGGAATCTGATTGGCCCTGAGGAAATGCTTCTTGTCGATTCAATTTGTTAATGGAAGATAACATTATCTCTCAAAAGGCTTTATGAATTGCTTAAGCAAAAGAAACATTGGCAGAAATTTGTATTCTAATGTTTCCTTGGCAAAACGCTTAACAGTTAAGTATTTCATCCTCTGATTCCACATCTCTCAAAAGGTTTTACAAAATGAGTCCCATGATAGAACACGATCATGTGTCGGTGTCATAGGAAAAGTAAAATAGGACGGCATAAAAATAATATATACATCAGCCTTTCTGAATAGATGAAATTAGTTTACAGAAAAGAAATGTAAAAACCAGAAACTAAAATTTCACTTAATGCTAATTATTTGATAGCTTCAACAAAATCTAAAGGCTAATAGCCATCAGGACAGAAATAGAAGAACAAAAGCATATGTTCTTATGATGCAAAATGACATTAGATTAACACTCTGGTGAGTTCCATGGCAACCTTCGAAGAATGGAAAATAGGTTACTGTTCAGAATTCTAGGACGTCCCTATGGATTGACCATAGGTAGCTCTAGCCTACATCTCTTTCAACTAATCACTAGCTCAAAATGCTCAAGCCAAATTGTTAATACCAACTCTGCCTGATGCCTTAAATGCCACTCAATCAATCCTTATATGTCTAATTTGGGTAAGACATAGGTATGACCATCACATTCACGGCATGCCACTGTAATCAGCATAACATGCCGAAATTCCAAATGCATTTGGGAAACTCTTACCATCTATATCAACCTAGCTCTGAACTGACCAAAAATGCTTAAACCAAGTTGATGGTAGTCTTGGCCAATTAGTCATTTGCAGCACTTTATCAAAGGAATATATGCTTCTAAAACCATTTATCTTCAAATTGGGAAAAATTGTAGAATATGTTTAGATAGTCTCCTGAGGTTTTCAAAAATATAACTTTTATACAGTCCCGCTTGAAGAATTATGTTTCCAAGCTGAAGCTTGCAAATCCTTTTGCTCTTGTCAGTTATGGTATCCACTATCAAAAATTTTGGCAGAGAATGCTGCTTGGGATTTCTCAAAGGAGCATCATATTGACATGATTGCAATTAATCCAGGAATGGTCATTGGTCCAATCTTGCAGCCTTCTGCCTGTTTAAGTGTAGGACTGGTCCTGAACCTGGTAAATGGTACGTTGAGAATTTATTTGTTAACTACTCATTCTATATCAAATAGAAAATTTTCAGATTGTTAACTAGTAATTCTATATCAATATTCTATTTTTGATCTTTCATACTTAGAACTTTGTCATAAATTAGAAGTTTGTTCTTCACAAGTAAAACAAAGAAGCAGCAACTGACTCTGGCGAAGTTGTGAGTCTGCTTTTTTTGTAATACAGAAAAATATATTTTGCACACAGAGGGATGTATCATTGGGCATAATATAATGATTTCAACTACTTTTGCTTTGCTAATCTAATTCATGCGAACGTAAACATGTATGAGTATCTATCTGTTTGGTGTGTTTCCGTTTTCATTCTCTGAAGAGTTTGGTATCAAAATTTTCTTTGGGATTTGTCTGTGGGCATTTCCTCACAGCCAAACATTTGGATTTAAGTGAATTAGACAAAGAAGTATTGGGGGCTTTTCATTTGAAACATGTTTTTTTTTTTTTTTTTTTTCATTTGAAAGATATCTTATAGCATGCAATGGAGGAATTTGACCTAGTTGTCATGGCTTCTAAAACTTTTTTACAAGATAGAATAACCAATCTGAGCATTTATCCAGTATTACTTCTTTGTGATTGCTAGATTTTGCAAACTGTTACTACAAATATACTTGGTAACCTGCTCATTTTCCTAATGCTTGTTCTTTTGACCTGAACTATCTCCTATCTTTTCCAAGAATAGGTTAATCGAGGCATTGTAGATCATCATTAGCATTTTATTTTGGAACAAAAGTCGGAAATAATATTTTTCTTCTTCCTTATTTTTTTCTTTTTCATCTCTAATGTTTTTTTGTGGATGAGAGATTTTTTTTATTTTTTTATTTTTTGTAAATATAGTGGCCTTTATTTTGAGGTATATTAACAATCACAAGAAAAGAAGCTGTTTATAATATAAAAATGCTATTTTTTCCCCTTAAAAAAGAATGATGTTTTACCATTACTAAGTTAACAGTTAATTAAATTGTATGAAGATAGCTTATTTAAATATGAAGCTTTTTGGTAAGAGAATTGCCTCAAGGGTTAATGATCTGCCTTCTCAGGCTATTGACCTAATCCAGAGGCTGATATTCCCTATTCTTATACGTTGTTGTTGTATCTGAATGCTGTCTTGAAAAAATGAGGTGCAGAACTTCATGTAAAGTGCGCATTTCCTCTGAAAAGCTGGCTGAAGTTCTAGAATTGACTATTTAATTGTATTGACTTTTCAGCAGAAGATATTCATGAATATGGTAAATGATGTTATTGATTTGAGTGTCGAATGCAGGAGCTGAATCACCTCCTAGTGCACCCATTAGATGGGTTGATGTTAGAGATGTTGCACATGCACACATTCTGGCCTTTGAAGTCCCTTCTGCCAGTGGAAGATATTGTGTGGTTGAGAGATTTGCACACTGCTCTGAGGCTATCAAGATTCTGAATGAAATTTACCCTACTCTGCAATTACCAGATAAGTGAGTCTCATCTCTTTGCATGCTTTAGCTGATGACACTGCAGCTCCAATTTATATCTCATCTTTTGACTACTTGCTGAACTTAATTTAGTACAGTGTACCCTTCTGCACCATTTTCTTATGCAATAACTGCTTTCTAAAGTTTCCTTTTCTGCCATTAAGTTGTTCTTGTGATTACAAGTGATCAAATGTGCAAGTTATACCGCTTCAGGCTAATTGATGCAGTTTTTGTTCATAATAGCTTTAATGGTTTTAGATTTGCCATTTTAATTCATGTAGAATTGCCATCTGTTCCACATGTATCCTTCCAATCAACTCAATGCAATTACAGTTGGAATTACATGCAATGGGATTCCCATGAAGTTTGGTCTCAGGTGCTGCCTGCATTAGAGATATCCCACATATATTCTTGCTTAAGCTGTGAATTTAATTGTGCATAATGGAGTTGGTATGCAGTCACAACCCAACAAGTCGGCAAAGTACACATGACCACATTAGTAACATTGTTGTTGAAAAGGAACAAGAAATTAAAGATTAGAAGAGTGAAACATTATATAAATAATGCTTCAAATGTTTCCTCTTTGAACCCTACCTTAAGGTCCATAGCCATTTCAGCATTTGGTTTTACCATTATTTACCTAGAACCAGATGTTCCTCTACTTTGTGTTAATCTAGGAACCTGAGTCAATTGAATTCCTTGAGTCTTTACAATGTCTATTTCATTGATTCTGAATCTTAAAAAATATCAGGTCGAAATTTACATATTCAGTTTCCAGATAAAGTTTGCAACACTGGTCCAACAAGGCAAGAATTCCTGCTTCCCAACATTTTAGATAGTATAGACTTCCAGTCAGGGTATTGTTTCAATGTTTGTTGATAGTTTTATAATAATCAGCTAAATGGTACCATGGCATTGAAACTGGAACTAGGATAGATTTTGGTAAGACAGCTTGGCGGGCTTCCAGTTATTTTTTTTTTTTAATTTTTTCCTCCTTTGCCTCCTTTTCTAGTTGAACCAACGAGCAAGACCAAGAGACTTGGCTGGGTTGAATCTGTAAGTCAGATAGAGCGACTTTAAGTGAATTCTATGTGTATATAGGAGGTGTATTGCTACAGAATTGAGATGATTGATTTGTGTTATTTTTGCCATTAGGCTATTCTCAGATGAGGCTTAAGAAAGATTGGACTTTTGAGGTTGATAGGCCTACCTATACGGTTCATTAAATTGACAGTGTTCACGCGTATGGCTAAAATTACTCCAGTCAAATTATTGGCATAATTCTAGTTTATGCATAACGTTTGTGCTGTTACAAATCAGCAGTGTATTATTGTATTTTCCATCAAAATGCAGGATGAACCTTGGTGACCTTGCATAACAAACTGCCTCCCTTTGAAGAGTTTAATCCAATATCAGCATTTTAACTTTTACCTCCGTTTTCTTCTATCCTTTTTTGTGATTTTTTTGAAATGTTGCAGATATTGTAATAATAGTCCCCTGATTCAGCCAAAATACAAAGTATCAAGTGAGAAAGTGAAAGGATTGGGAATTGAGTTCATTCCTTTGGAGGTGAGCTTAAAGGATACTGTCGAAAGCTTCAAAGACATGAATTTAGTAAGCCTTTGAAACATTGCAATCATGTAATGTGAACAAATTATAAACCAGCTAAGTATAGAAGACATACAATTTCAAACTTCTGGGACAATATTTCTTTCATGTTTTTAAGACTACAACTATTATGTAATAATGGTGACTTTGTTAACTTCTCTTAAAGCTTAGTTGTTTGTTGTACCAAGAAATGCTCCAGTACAAGGTACTTGATCCAGATTATAAAGTTGGTTCAATGAGTTGCACCCTGAAATTCCTTAAGAGTTTTGGTGGTCTCTTACTCTGATACAAGGACAATTCTTGATTTCTTATTTTTTATTTTTTTTTGTTTTGATTTTTGGATGATTTAAGCTGCTTTGAAGGAGTATGTCCAGTAACGCAACTGCACAGTGGAATTCTTCAGAGTTTCAGTAAACTGCACACTGGAATTCTTCAGAGTTTCAGTGGTCTCTAACTCATACAAGGACAGTTCTTGATTTGTTTGGTTTGGTATGGATGATTTAAGGTGCTTTGAAGGAGTATGTCCAGCAGTGTAAATGGTCCCCTGAAATTCCTTCAGAGTTTTGGCCATCTCTAACCTCTATTACAAGGACAATCTTGATTTTCTTTGTTCGATTTTTGGTTCGGTTTTTGATGATTTAAGGTGCTTCGGAGGAGCATGTCCGGCAATGTAACTGGCAAAATGGAACACCTTGAGTTTTTTTTTGGCTTCTTCACTGTTGATTATGCTGCGGTTGCATGTAACATGCATAAATATGAAATCTAGGAGGCTGCAAAAATAAAACTTAAATGATCAAGTAACGTCTTAAAAGAAAATTACCATGGACAGTTTTTTCCATGGAAAATTGTTGACTTTTCATCGAGATATAGAAATGATATTTGTACAAGAGGCACACCTAATTCTCTTTATTCCTTTGCACTAACTGGTTCCTACTTACATTTACCTATCTATTACATAAATTTTTTGTCAAAATCCCCACTTTATCGCCAGCTTCCAATTTTCCTTTGCTCTGGGCACATTCCTCCAAGATGTTTGTTACCACTGCTCTCACCTTGGTTATAATTTCTGACACTCTGCAAATGGTTGAAGGTTGTCCTTAGCTTTGAATATAGCCATGTTTCGTGCTTTCTATATCTAATAAATCGTTACTGCTAGCACCAATCCCCTTAATTTAGAAAGTTGTTTGAAGACCAGTGGAGAAAGCCATTGTATTTTATCTCAGTTGTATATTCCTCTATAAACAAAAGTACATAGTGTGCACCTAGCTCCATACTACTGCAGAGAACTTGCAACTAAACAGGAGACGATCAATGTTTTCCTCGCCTTGCATGGTGAGCTGGTTGTGCTTTCTTTCAATATTCCCCATTTCTTAAGCTTTTCTTTTATATTGTCTTCTCTGACAGCCCAGCCATAGGATGAAAGAAAATTTAGGCATTGATCTTTTGCTCCACACTAGTTTGTGCCAATCCACAATTTGACCTGGTTGTCTGAGTGCTTACATTGTTGATTTTATAGAGAATTTCCCATCTTTGTCTCCTTACCACCAAATAGTATCATCTTTGATCATGTTAGGCTTGAAGTTCCGCATTTGCTTGAGCTTAGAAACTTCAGCAGTAAGCTTCCTGCCTATTGGCCATATCCAATCACCATCTTTAATAATCTGAGAAACTCTTGAATTCATAGTGCATCTGAAGGTCTTCAAAACTTTTTCATAGACATTCAGGAGCAGTGGACCTATAGGATGCCATTGGTCATACCAGAAGTAAGTGTTTTTTCCATTAGAAATCTTATGCCATATTAGACATTGAGTTGGTAAACTCTTTTGCACAATCAATATATTACGTGTATCATCGCACACAATAGATCGACTTTTTTGTTTGTATGTACGTGGTGCTGATTTGGACATTTCTCATCAATTGACCGTTTGAGATCTATATATTAATAAATTTTCTTATATCTTTATGTTCTCTTATAATTCTTCCTTTTAAAAGTACATTCCTGGTCCATTACTTAAATGCAGTCATTTCTTAAACTAAAAACTCTCTATATATTTTTAACCCATTTATGATAGCCTCCTAAATGTATAACTTTTACAATTTTATTGTTTGATTTTGAGAATCTTGATAATTATTAAGTAATACGAATACTAATTGCAAAAGTTGCTCCCATCCTCCTAAAATCGTTTCTATAATAATTTTGATTTCCTTTTCTATTATTCAAGGATTCTAACTTTCAAATTTAACTTAATTATTTTACAAGATACTTGCGTTTTTTTTATATAATTAAAATTTAGTAATAGAAGTTAAGAGTTCAGTGTCTTTTTAAGCAACTATTATAAAAAAATGGTGTTCTAAGATCTATGACTATTAATATATTAAAAATTTATTTTTTTGACAAAAATCAGCCCTGCATAGGAGTGGTTAAAGTCTAGTTTAGATTTAAACTAGAATAGATTTAAAAATTTATGATATGTTTATAGGATGTACTCAATGTGTCCTAGCCTGCCCAACCGATGTATTAGAAATGATACCTTGGGACGGATGTAAAGCTAAACAAATTGCTTCTACTCCAAGAACTGAAGACTACGTTGGTTGTAAAAGATGTGAATCTGCCTGTCCAACGGATTTTTTGAGTGGTCGAGTTTTATATGGCACAAAGATGAAAAGAGAAACAAAAAAATCACTACTTTGTAAATAAAGAATTTGAAAGGAAGCATTAAACAATCTCCAAGATAATTTTTTGGAAAAAAAAAAAGAGAATAGATCCTCCATTTTTTTGACACATATCCTATTTGGATACCAAGAAACGAGGTTCTTTCTAGAAATAGAAAAGAATTTTCAAAAATTCATTTAGGATAAGAGTTTTTCATAAATCAAAATTTATTTCATATCCACAATTAGATATTGCGGGGACCCTAATTAAGATTACAGAGGGTTAAGGTCATTTTTATTTTTACTAAAACGGGGTTAAAAAATGAGAAAAAGAAAACGAGGAAAGCCAGATTTATCCCGACTATTAAAGAATTTCAATGTTTAAATCCAGGATTCATACTCTAATTAAAATTTAGTAATAGAAGTTAAGTGTTCAGTGTCTTTTTAAGCAACTATTATAAAAAATGGTGTTCTAAGATCTATGACTATTAATATATAAAAATTTTTACTTTTTTGATAAAAATCAGCCCTGCATAGGAGTGGTTAAAGTCTAGTTAGATTTAAACTAGAATAGATTTAAAATTCTTGTGCTGGCGATTGCAAATTGATGTCTAGTTTCCAACAGAACTAAATCACATCTCTCCCTATGAAAACATTACCCAATGCTTCACATTTTTACCTATATGCCGCATATACGACAAATTTGAGCAGTCAATTGCACAGCCGTACATAAATAATTGTAGATAGATTGTAAGGTTGATAAGAGTAAGTATTAGGTGTACTAACATGATGTATTAAAATTAAACATATATCATCAATTATGACAATGTGTGAATTACTATTATTATGTGACGATTATTGATTTTATTGCACCACGTAGATAAGCCGGCAAAGGGAGAAGAAAGGCCAGATATTGAGCTCTCTCTCTCTCTCTCTCAGCAACCGTTCGCAAGGTGAGACAATGTAGAGTTGGATTTTTCACAATGTTGACTGTTCTGAGCGCGTAATCCACCAGAAAGCCAAAACAATGTCCTTTTCAAGCTATTACAACTTTTAATATGAGAAGTGATTAAAACTACAGAGGGCAGACGTGGCTCAAATTTATAAAAATTGCAATAGTACTCCTAGAAATACCTAAAATTTAAAGTAGGTACTTGTAAATATTAAGATTTTTTGGTCCAGAAAACTTCTTAATATGAAAAGGTAATATGCTCCAAACCAAGCGCCCGTCTGTTAATTTAATGTTGGCCACCGCAATGCTTAACTCATCTGGCTGATCATTAGAGAAAATGATGAATTGCTGATGGACACTATAAAACTTTTAGACGTTGCTAATGGCGTTTTTAATAATTCTCTGCATGTACGATCAAAGATCTCAAACCAGTAAATAAATGAATGAAGCATTCCGATTTGTACAAGTGGCCTGCCTAGTTAAGCTAGCTAGCAACCAGGAAGAAGTAGTAGAGTTGGTAAAGACAAAGTTAGATTAGTATTTTTCTCCTTACTAAGAGCAACTACTATAACTATAATGAAATTTACTCAAAAACAAAAAAAAAAAAAACTAAAATGAAATTATCCAACACATTGCTTTAGTTTAGTAACAATGGTCATTTGCTAATTAATGATTAAGAACTTGTTCGACATGCAAAGGAATTCAGGTCTTTGTCCTAGATTTTTGAGATGGATCAAGTCTTTCATTTTATGCTTCTCATTGTACCACAAAATTTTCCATGTTCTGACAATATTTTTGAACCGGACCAGACTGGTTGGTTTAACCGTGAACCAGCCATGCTGTTGGTCCGAATCAATACACAAATTAGAAAAAGCTTGAAAACAGTTATAAACCAGCCAAACTGTACAAACCGAAAAAATCGTAAAAATTATAAATCTGTAGTTTTTAATTTTTCCAAATTATGCATAAAAAATCAAATTAAAAAAGAACATCATTAAACCCATTTCCCACTGCGGTTCTGTTCCATCAAGATGCAAATTTTCCTACCTCTTCCCCAAAATAGAGGGGTACGAGATTATGGGAGTGAGGTGAAAGTTTGGATTTTTTTTTTTTTTGGAGGGTTTAGGGAAAAGGAATTGTGGGTTGTGACCGGATGAAGGGAATTGAGGAAAAGAGAAGATGAGTTGGGAATAGGTTGTCAGATTTCTTAAGAGGAATTAAAGAAATCTGAGTGTGATTGCAAGAATTTAAGCAAGAAACAGATTGGGGAAAGGAAGAAAAGAGAGAGAGACAAGAAAGACAGAATTTTAGAGAGGAAATGAGAGAATTGGTAGGTGTCAACCAACCAAAAATTATTTTATTAAGTGCCTACTCTGCAAAGTTAATGTGCATAGCAACGAGCTCCTTAGGAAAAACTAGTAGAATTATTGCTTTTAAGAAAAATACAATAAAAATTAGGGAGGGAGGGGAGGAGAGGGGAGGGGAGAGAGTTTCTACCACAACGTAATTAAATGTAAAGACAACTATGCAATAATTAAAAATGGAATTAAGGTATTAAAACAAATGAATAACAGACTTTGGTTACGGAAATAATTTTAGCAATGGTTCACTCAATTGATCATTGGCAAATAGAACCCATGTATTTACGAATAAATTAGTTATAGTAGCTCAAAAACCACTGTACCACCAGTCTTTCCTTAATTTCTCGGAAGTTAAGTGACAATCTTGGACTACTTCACTTGCTAAATAGATAACCCCAGAGACACTCTTAGGATTTGATCTAATTGCATCTTTAAAAACTAGAAAGACCCAATTCTAGTTAACAAACACACATGCGGGTTTATTTAAACCAGATTATTTATTTCCTATGACACAATTAGACTACTTGTGAGGTAATGAAATTGTGTCATTCGCCACAAATATCAAAACATTCAAATACATATGGATTGGATGTCTCAATTAGCAATAAATCATTTAGACAATTGAATAACTGGCTAGATTTATTTAATTAAACTAGAATGGTCATAATCAATTAATAAATAGGAAATAACTAAATACTCATGAGCACATGAATTTCAAATTAAACAAATATCGAATGATCTCATAATTGATATGAAACCATGCTTTGATTATTCCACAACTAGAAAAAAATTTACCAACGATTGATGAAGAAAATGCAGCCAAAAGTTACAAGTCTTAAAAAAAGAAAAAAATAAAAAAACTAACACTCCAAAAACTAAACTGAAACTTCAACTAAAGAAAACTAAAGAAAGCTTTGGATGTCTGTCCGTCCGTCTCTACCCAAGAAAGTCTAATCATTCCTTTTTAACATCTTTCTCCATCCCCAAGTCTTTCCAATTATCACGTCTCTCTTGATGGAAAAGAAAGATTCCTTTCCTTTTCTAATTCTAATTCCATTTAATACCAATAAGCATAGAAAAGAAATTCCTGAAAAAGTTCACTAAAATTAGGAAACTAATTTAGTTTCCAATTGCCAGTTAACTCAAATCAACGATCACTTCAAATCTTATAAAATGTGGACTTTCAACTGGATAAGGCATGGGCACGCTTTACTGTAGCAAGTCTTCTAGAAATTTCTTTTGAAAGATCACTTTCCTAATTTGAATCCTATAGGCACATCAAAAATCAAAAAATAATAAAATCCAGCAATTATTATAATATTTGGCTAACATTAAGATAAAATATCAACAAATAATATGCCCCATTAGCGCACTATCAAATTTCTTCTACACCAAGATAATGCTTGTCCTCAAGCATTTTAAAGCTCAGAAGTTTAATTAAGACAACAGACATTAAATAACTCCTCATACAAGGATAAGTATCTCATCCACCTAACAACTTCATCAAATTTTGAACATGTAAGACTCAATCCTCTCACCTGGATGTATATAAACACTCATAACTCGAGTATAAATTGGATATCATTGAACACTGAAAACAACACAGTGAAATGACATTACCATAGGCTTAAAAATTTTTCACATCTCCACCACTTGAATAGAAATTTAATGCAAAAATCTAAACGCGGGAATTGGGTAGAATGGAAAGACTTTCCAACTTGTTTATTCTATTATCTTGTTTGGTATGGACATTTTAAGTTGGAAAGGCCTTTCCCGCTAGAATCTCAATTCTAACTTTTTCTTAGAATCTCAATAAAATCTAGGAAAAAGTCATTCCAACTTAATTTTGGAAAGACTTAAAAAAAAGGAGTCAATTTTATCCTTACACATGCTTTTTCTACTAATTCTTTTTAACCCATGACGTATTCACCAATTTTTTGTTTTTAAAATCTAAAAAAATTAGGTTTTTTTATAACTTTAATTAATAATTTTTTAAGATTTTTAAATCACAATCAGTTTAATATGTGCCTAGAATATTTTTATTTTTGCTATAAAATATTTAAAATACTATTTTTAACTTTTATGTAAATGTATGAAAACTAAACTTCCTATAAATTAAATTAAAGTATGAATGTTTAGTTTGATTATTAATATTTTTTCACATTCTTAATTATAATGCTAATAATTATAAAAATTTAAAATTAATTAAAAAGTGTAATTAATTCAATTGTAGCAAGAATATTAAGAATTTTAAAATTAAAAATATGAGAGTCTTTTGTAAGCATGGAAACACAAATAAACAAAATAAAAATATGATATATTCTAGTACAAAGAATTAAGAGTAGTTAAGTCCATTTATAAATATTTTATTCTATTCTAACATCTAAATATGATTATACCAAATATTGAAAAAAGATAGCATTCCATTTTGACTTGGTGTTACCAAACAATGGATTAAAAAAAATTTTCTAGTCCATTCTATGTGGAAGTGCATTCTAGATGGAAAGACCTTTCCATTTTGGACTATTCCAGTATACCAAACGTGAGATAAGGGTCTTTGACAAGATTGTAATGGGGCTTGGGTAAAGGTTGGATAAAAAGAAAATTTTGGTGTACATAGGTATCAAAAGGAATGTCTAGAATCAATGCATGAATATATTTACTATCTTCACGTGCATTTCTTGTATTAGTGTATAAAACAACGTGTTCAACCAAGGCAAATGCAAACATATCTAGGGCTTTTGCCTAGGGCTTTTGCCCGACTAACAATACATATATATACAATTCACTGTACAACATATTTTTGTATGCCCCTTCTTCTTCTTCTTCTTCTTTTCTTTTCTTTTTTTTTTTTTTGAAATACAAAAGAAATTAGAACATGTGCACATGCCTATGCTTGCTTTCTTCAATCAACACCTTGCAATGAGAGTTAAAATTTCTCATGCAATGAAATTAAGACACTCCCTTGACACATGGTTCAAAGAGAAAGTTTAAACAAATAGGTTTTTGGTTAAAATATGTGGCTCATAAACAAAGAAAAAGTCATGGCTCAAAAAGATTCACTAATGGTAATTGGTAAGACTCTAGGTCTTATTAAAAGGATTTGGGAAAGATTAAAATTAAGAAACAGGAATTTGATCACTTCAAAGGGATCAACCGCCAAATTAGCCAAAGGCTTTGAATTGTATTTGATTGCTTGAGAAATAAAGATAAAGGAATTACATATATATAGAGTTCTTAATCCCTAATCAACTGAGATTAGGATCTCTAATAAAAGAAAATAACCAAACAAATAGAAAAATATCATGCTCCTACTATAATTAGGACAATTCAAATTTCAATTTCCTATAACTAAGGAATCTTATTATTTCGCAAATCAAATTTCAAATCCCTATGATTAAGGAATCTTATCATTTTTCCCGCCTCTTCGAAACGACCTTGTCCTCAAGGCTGAGTAGCAATGAATTCTAGAAACTTCTCCTATAATGACCTGTAGGACTCCCAAATAATATCTTCAATTGGCAAAGTGGCCCACTGAATAAGAACTTCCACAATCGGATGTCTAGGGTATGTCACAACTCATTTATCTAATATGGCCTCATAAGTGATTTTAATGTCAACTGTTGAAGAAAATTCGGGCAAGTGGTGTTGCACAACATCATGCTCCTCAAGCTTCCTTTTAAGGCAAGAAACATGAAAGACTGAATGTATTTGGGAGCTAGTTGGCAATCTAGTCGATAAGCAACTAGGCCAATGCGTTCTAATAACTTATAAGGCCTAAAACATCGAGGAGATAGTTTCATAGAAGGCTGAACATTTACTGAAGCTTGCTTGTAAGGTTGAAAACAAAAGAAAAAAAAAACCCAATCTTCTATTGTAAATTCTCGCTCACTACGATGCTTATTTGCTTGTTGTTTCATTCTGGCATGTGTTGCTACATGATTATCTTTTAGAAGTTATATCATTTGATCCTTGTCTAGTAACTCCCTGTCTACCTAATCGACCTTAGAAGAAATAGGCATGTATGTTTTTATCATGGTAGGACTTCGACCATATACTAACTCAAAAAGAGTCATCTTGGTAGAAGAGTGATGTAAAACCCTAGAAGCTCAAAACTACTTAGTTTCTATGTTATGAATGTTAATTGAAAAATTTCCTTATTAGTTGTTATTGTATAGTTTTCTTGAATTATTATTAATACATGTTTGATAATAATCATAGGAAAATTACACCAATTAAATGTTACCAACCAAGCTTAGATATTTAGAAAAGTAAGGCCACCTATTACTTAGATATTTAGGAGATTATGCTACCTAGCACTATGAATGGCCACCTATTATTGGTTTTTACTTTTACCAATTCTTTTTAATTTTTTTGGTTCAAATTTCCTTACACTTTTTGCTCCTCTTGGCCGGCCACCATAATGCTCAAAATGCTCTTCAATTTCAACTGTTTTAAACACTTAAAAGACTAACTTAATCTTTTCCAAAAGCTTAACCTAACTAGAAAAGAAATCCCCTCAAATTTCATCAAATTCTCTCCAAGTTTCAAGCTCAAGTTCTTGCTCAAAGTTGAAGGTTCTTAAGGGACTAATCATTCACTCTTCTTCAACTAAAACCCTACCTATTTTGAGGTAAATTCATCAAGAAACTTCAAGTTCTTTCAAGTTTTAATAGAAGATTTCTTATGCTTTTCTTATGATTTCATTAAGTACTTAAAATTTATGGTTATATTTCGTTCTCTTGTTATATATATGAATATTTATGCTCATGATTAGGAGGTTTTCCATTGTTTTGATCCTTTCTTTGATAGTATATTAACTATGTTATGATCTACTTGATTAGTATGGACTTGTATAATAATTGATGCTTTATTTGAGTGGCAAACCTTGGAATTCATGATTGAAATTTTGACTAGAGTTAGAAGGCATGTTGGTTAGTCTTATTAGAGGAAAAGTTCTTGAAAATTTTCAGTATTTGAGGCCTGTTTAGTGGGCTGAAGTTGCTGGAATTTCAGCTTGCAAACTAGCACTTCCTTTGTTCCAAAACCTTGAACAAATTTCAACTTTACTAGTTTACAAAATTCCAGCTTTGATAACCTAATATTTACAGCTATATTAACCTTGTTTTGGCCAAGTTTTGATGACATAAACTGCTGGAAATTTCAGATTGTGAATTGGTTGAAGTGACACCAAATATTGAGCACCATAAGCTTAATCTACTTAACCAGTTTTTAGGAAAATATTGTACAATGATTTTGGAACCTTGTTAATCAATATTCAGAAGAAATTCTTATAAATTTTTGAAGATTTAAATCTTGTTAGAAACTTGGCTTTTAAATGTGTAAGTGAAATTTTGACTAGTTTAACTTTACACTTGATTTAGTATGTTTTCATCAAATAACCCTAATTTGTTATTTAACTAAGTCTTAATTTAATTAAATATTATTAGTTTGATATTAATTAGTTTAAAACCATTAATTTACTTAAGTATAAGATATTTTGGAGTTTTCTCATTTTAACCTATATTAATTTTGCTAAGTTATTAAATTATACTTGACTATTACCAATAAATCTTTCTTGGACTTTAAAAGCTAGTTTACCTATAAATTAATTATTTTGGACAAAATTTCTTCTTATGCCAACACCGTGAACCCTAATAAATATTTATTTAAACTACCTCTTTAGTCCATAGTATTTAGCAATATTTTCTTTTGGTCCAAAATTTATAGCGAATTATTAAAGTTTTGCAACTAATATAGTAAATAAAGCGGAAATTAGTAACAAATTTCTAGTATTAATTATTCCTTTTGAATTTAACCTTAATATTGGCACTCAATGAATTATTTACCCTTAGAACCAAATTACTTTCGAAAGGGAATTTTTGAAATTTCTTTATTGATTGATTTAGGGTTTTATCCAGATTCTTTTATTACAACTTCTTGGATTTTCCTTATAACCGATTTACATTTATTTTAAAACCCTAGTTAAAATTGGGTATATTTTATAAAATTCTTTTAAAAGAAAATATAGTAGATTAATTAGGCCACTTTTGAATTTCAGGATTCGAGTCTGAACCTCACACATTTTACGAGGCACTTTCTTGAATTTTCGAGGTGAGTGTTTCCTTGTGTGCGCTTGATACATGTTTGAGTGGTAATTCCATTTTATGCTTAATACTTGTTAGCTACTACAATATGTTCTATGAGACCAAGATGTGTACTTTATCACATCTATCTCACAATTGTTACATGCACAACTTCTATCAAATGTGAATATACTTGTTTGTGAACTTTCAACTGAACTGAGCCTTCGGGCTAGACTTCTGTGGTCATACTTCACCAGTTACACCACGGTTAGTCATACTGGTATTGAGGATGATATAAGGTGTTGGGCATTAGGGTACGTGTTCTTTCCTCTAAGTTGAGATTCTTCAAAGAGACCAACTCTAGATTGAACAAATTGTTTTACCCTCCAGGGTTGAGATCTCACCCTGGAGTGGAGATATTGAGGAGGTAAAGGTGCATGGGTGGTTTCGGGTACTGTTATCTGATATTTACCTAATCATTGGCAAGGACCTGTTCTCCATTGGTCTGAACACTATTGCCACATGATTATGTACTTGATACTCCCGCGGTTGAGCTTGCTCCCGTGGTTGAGATGTATCCTTCTTTATTTGATTAATTGTTTATTTAACTTGTTTCTACACTATTTTGTGGTATTATTTATTTATTTATTTATTTTCTAATTGATTTGCTTGTGTGTTTTCATGTGCGGGAACCTCACTGGGCTATTATTGCTCATCCATTTTATTTGTTCTCCTTAAACGGGCTCTTACTCTTAAAGCTGGTGGTGAGGATTCAAGAATAGTTCTTGGTAGGATTTTGTTAGCAAAAGGATGTTTGAGATTTTACTGTATTAGTTAGGTGTTTATGATGTAAACCACTCAACTAGTACCTTTACTCTTAATTTTGAATCATATGAATGTATTTACGAGTTTTCTATAGAACATCGATTGTTTCATGGATTCTAGTACGTGTTTGACCCAAGTCCTGGCGAGAGTTAGGTAGGCAGTCCGCTGAGCCCTTTGGTACACCTTAGGGTAAAGTGGGGCTGTCACAAGTGATGAGTGGTATTATACCACCATTCTGCCTAGGGAAGCCATTTCATACACTCCTTAAGTTTGTCACAAATAAAGCACCAAAGATAAGTTTCTAGACATCTGTTTACCTTTTCAGTCTGTCTATCTTTTAATAGGTGATAAGTAGTGCTCATATTCAACTTGGTGTCTTGCAATCGAAATAGCTCCTTCCAAAAAATACTGGTAAAAACTTTATCAAGATCACTAACAGTCGATTGTGGAATCCCATGTAACTTGACAATGTTCTTAGTAAAGACACAAGCGATATTTGTTATAGTATAGGGATATTGTATGCCACAAAAATAGGCATATTTAGGGAGGTGGTCCACAACCACAAAGATGGTTTTTTTCCCTTGAGATGGAGGAAGATCATCAATGAAATCAGTAGATATGTCAGTCGAAGCGTCATTAGGGATATAAAGAGGTTGAAGTAAACCAGGGCTAGCAATTGTTTCACTTTTGTGACATTGACAAACATCACATTCTGCAACAAACTTTTTAATAGCATTCTTCACACCTTTCCAGTAAAACAGTTAACGAATGTGCTTATAGGTGCGAAGAAACCTAGAATGACCTGCAATTGGCGAAAAGTGAAACTCATGGAGAATAATGCTTTTGTTAAGAAAAATTTGAAGCCAAGACACTCGGCCCTTGTAGTGCAAGTTTATGGAGTTCAAGCTATAATTAGGAATAGAAACTAGATCTGCTTCTAATTTTTTAATAACATCTTGAATCTCAGGATTATTCAACCATTCCCCTCTAATGAGTTCCAATGTTTTGCAAGCAAGAATTGAAATGGCAACTAGTTCAGCTTGCTCTGGAAGGCGAGAAAGGGCATCTGCAACACAATTCTCACTTCCCTTCTTGTAAATAATTTTATAATCAAAACTCAATAATTTAGTGACCCATTTTTGTTGCTCTAATAAAGAAATTTGCTGCTCAAGAAAAAATTTTAAGCTCTTATGATCAGTGCGTATTTGGAAATGTCGACCGATTAGGTAAGATCTCCATTTAGTAACTAAATGAACAATAGCTAGCATCTCTTTGTCATAGACAGATATACTGAGATGAGATTGGGAAAGTGCCTTACTTGTATATACTAATGGATGACCTTCTTGCATTAACACCGCTCTAATACCCACTCTTGAAGCATCAAATTCAATCACAAGCAACTTGGTAAAGTCTAGTAGAGCAAGAACTAGCGTAGTAGTCATTGCAAGCTCAAGAGAATTAAAAGCTTGACTGGCTTCTTCATTCCACTTAAAAGCATCCTTCTTCAAAAGCGATGTCAAAAAAGTAGGCTTATTGATCAGAATATTGCTAAGAAAAAAAAACTCTTTCAAAATTATAGCTAGTGCATAATTTGGGCACAGTTTATACTCGACGTGTTTGGCAAACGACGTTGAGCAACTTTTTTGTTTTTAAATTTCATTTTGAGGAATTGACTAGTCAATTGGTTAGGCTGACCAACTGACCAGAACTATTTTTTTAAGGGTTAAATCCCTTGTGGTTCGGCCAAATTACCAAACGAACCTGGTGGTTTGACCAAATTACATTCTAACCCCTTGACTAGCCAGATGTTAACCCTGCCGTTAAGTTGTTAACGAAAATGATAAAATGACCAAAATAACCTTGGTTTATAATACATTTACCACCCTTGAGATTTGTCCAAATTACAAAATGACCCTTGTAGTTTGGCAAAATTAATTCAATCCTATAAAATATATATGATTATCAAAAACCCTCTATAATCATCTAAAATATAAATAAATAAGATAACTAGGCACAATCACTAAAAATGCTAAAGAAAAAAGGAAAAATATTAATAAAATTTAGATAGAGTATTGGATATAGTGTAAGAAGATTTATTTTGATTTATATATAAAAATAAATTATATTTTGAATTATGAAAAACCTTTATCATCAATTTAAAGTGGAGATTTTGTTCTAGTCTCTAAAATTCTTTCATGAAATTTTACTTTAACCTTTAACAATTACTGATTGTATTAATAAGTTATGGTGGCACAAGAGTAGAATTAGAGTATATTTTATGAAATCTGTTAGAAATTTATTGTGGTTAAGAAATATAATTTGGTGACATGCAAATACACATAAAAATTGTTATTCATGTCTAGTATTTGTTAATAATAGCTGAAATTACATTACTAGTAATACTATATAACTTAAAATTTTTATTACTTTGATTGTTGCCTATAAGTATATAATTAAAATTTTTAGTTACTTTAATTTTAGCTTGTAAGAAGAAAGGATAAGTGATTATTGAGTATATTGAGAATTTCACAAAAAATATTATTGGCATTATGTAATTAAAATAAAGTCGTAGGGGTCATTTTGTAATTTGGACAAACCTCGAGGGAAGTAAATGTAATTAATCCAATTTGAGAAAAGGGACATTATTGGAATTTTAGGTCAAATATTTAGATGATGTCAGCATAATTACCAGCGAATTTAACGAAAGGGGGGCATTTGATAAACATCTGTAACTTTAGGGGGTGATTTGATAAAAGTTTGGTAATTCAAATGGTTAGACTTGTAATTTGGCCAAACTACAGGGTTCGTTTGGTAATTTGGTCAAACTACAAGGGAGGTAGATGTAATTAACCCTTTTTTTAATTAAACTAGCCTGACATCGAACTTGACGTGTCAACACACCAGTCTTGGATACGTGCCCCAAACATGTCGAGCTTGACGTGTCAACACACTAGCCTAGGACACGTGTCCCCACATCCGCTGATTTTTTTTTCAAAGGTTTAGGGTTTACATTTGGGTTTAGGATTTACGGTTTAAATTTAGGGTTTAGGATTTGTATGTTAGGATGTAGAATTTAGGGTTTTAGGTTTTATGTGTTCGATTAATTAAGATCGGTGATTTTTTTAAGGGTTTTAAGAATTGTGGTTTTTAGGGTTTAAATTTAGAGTTTAGGGTTTAAGGGTTTAGGATTTAGGGTCTAACTAATCGAAGATATAAACCCTCCCTAAAAACCCTAATCCTAAACCATAAACATTAACCCTAAAAACCAAAAATGTTAACCATAAACGCTTAAAACAAATTTAGGTTTTAGGGTTTTTATATTCGATCAATTAAGATCGGTGAATTTTTTAAGGGTTTTAAGAATTTTGATTTTAGGGTTTAAATTTACTATTTAGGATTTGGGGTTCAGGGTTAACTAATCGAACATATAAACCCTCCATAAAAACCATAATCCTAAACTATAAACATTAAACCCTCACCCCTAAAGACTAGAATTCTTAACCCTAAACCCCTAAAACAAATTTAGGATTTAGGGTTAAGAAATTTGGTTTTTAGAGTTTAAATTTAGTGTTTAGGGTTTTGGGTTTATATGTTCGATTAATTAAGATCGGCGATTTTTTTAATGATTTTAAGAATTTTTAGGGTTTAAATTTAGTGTTTGGGGTTTAAGGGTTTAGGATTTGGGGTTTAAGGTTTAACTAATCGAGCATATAAACCCTCTCTAAAAACCCTAACCATAAACCCTAACCCTAAAAAACCAAAATTCTTAACCCTAAACACTTAGGGTTAAGAAATTTGGTTTGTAGAGTTTAAATTTGGTGTTTAGGGTTTAGGGTCTATGGCTTAAATCTATTCCAATCTTGATCCATAGCACCATATACTTTATCCATCAATTCCTCAAAATTTACCCTTTTTGTAAGGAAAAAAAAATTATTTCGGCATAGGCGGGTCATACAATATTAATCCTCTAGCATACATAATTTTTCCTCCCTAATATACATTAATTGCCAAAGTATGATCGTTCGATATGTTTTGCCTAAATCTAACCAATGCAAAACTAATAAGTTGTACATTTAACGACCAAAACGTAATTAATCCTAAACAACATGTTCAAAATATACAAAATTTCAAGTCTATCAAATTGTAATTATTGAAAGGTTTAGGGCCCAAACTGTAATTATAAAAAAATTCCTGGGGCCAAATTGTCATTATAAAAAAGTTTAGGGGCCAAATTATAATTACCCTAGACTTTTTGGGACAAATTGTATTTATTAAAAGTCTAGGGGACAACTTTTTTCTCATGCAACCTTGCAAAAGAAATTGCAACAGTCATAGTGCAAGGTTGGCGTGCTTTAACTTCGCAACGAATGTCTGGATTAAACCTTCAATAAATGTTCCCACTAGCCATTCAAATCTACTCTGTTACTCTAAGATAGTCGAGGTTTGATGAATTTTAGCAAGCTCTCCATCAATATTCTCATATTCAAATGGTCCAAAATGAACAAGAAGCCACCTTTTAAATTGCTCCCATGAAGGAATTCCATGGCAAGATTCAATCCAATCATACCATTGAATAACATCTCTATCCAATTGGATGGAAGAAATTTCTATTTTGGAGTCTTTCGGAGTTTGATGAAAGTGGACAAATTTCTTTGCTCTAGAAACCCAACTAGTAGGTTCTTCATCGTCCCATTTAGGAAATTCCACCTCGTGCAGGAGTAGCTATTATCATGATTGTAGTAACCTTTTTGCACTTCAGACTGTTGTAGTTGTTTACTAGCTGAAGTAGAAATTCCATCGTGTTGACTTTTGCCTAGTGTATCAAGTAATCCCCTTTGAAATTCCTTAAAATTTTCTTGCCACTTGTTCTCCATCTTTGCCTCAAACGCTTCCAATTGAGATTTTGCAAAATTTTCAGCATACATGGCGTGAGAATATAGATATGTAATTCTCAAATTTTGTTTTTGGTTTCGGGGTAAGGGCATAAACCTTTTTTTTTTTGGTAGCGAAGGATAAAAAAATGACAATAAATCCCAAGAGAATTTCTCTAGGTCTTATGAAAATGATTTGGGAAAGATTAAAATTTAGAAACATGATTTTGATCATTTTGTGGGGATAAACCTCCAAATTAGCCAAAGGTTTTGAATTGTATTTGATTACTTGAGAAATAAAGCTAAAGGCATCACAAATATATAGAGTTCTTAGCCCATAATCAAGTAAGATTGGGATCTCTAATAAAAGGAAATAGCCAAACAAATAAGAAAATTCCTACTTCTACTATAATTTGGACAATTCAAATTTCAATTCCCTATAACTAAGGAATCTTATTATTTCTTGAATCAAACTTCAAATCCCTATGATTAAGAAATCTTATCAGCAATAAAATAGAGGTAGGTTTTTACAAATGACAAAAGTTAAATCTAAATGCCCTTGTCATTTTAATGCGTCAAATTTCATAAAATGTGGTCTCGACATGCAAATCAAAGCAATTATAGAATGGCACCCATGTGTTAAACCCTCAACGAAAAAGAAAACAGAGCAAGTTTAAATGGATTGCTCTTTAAAAACTCAAAAGCTCACAAGATGGGTTAAAATTGGTCAATTTATCAAGTCTTTCACATTCCTAATTCAACTCCATTGTCAAGCAAACAAAACACCCAACAAGCATAATTACACTACTCAACCTTGTATCCCAATTGCAATCATCATCACAGCCTTAAAAATAAGAAACTAATTAGCACAAAGTCCCAAAAATTCAAAATTTTCAGCAATAGTCAACATTTCTAACCAACATATTCCCTCCCCCATTCTTAAATCCTACATTGTTGCCAATGTAGAAAACAACAAAGTAAAAAAAAAACAAAAAAAGGTGGGACAACGAAACTTCCCTGACACAAGGGAGCGCATGACCAATTTGGGTGAATCAATGGTTGAGGAGGGCGGTTGTCGTGGACATGAATGTCCCTTTCTTCTTACCCATCTTCCTTAAAATCACAAAAAATATACAACAAAAGAGAATTTCAACTAAAATACAAAAACATTGATGCGGAAGTGGTGACCAGAGTTGAAGGTTGGTGGTGAAAATGGCTCTCGAAGTTGGAAAAAAGAAGAGAGGAGTGGCAGTTGGATCTAGAAGAGGGAGGAGAGAAAAAGGTTTGCGGTTGAGGGAAGGAGTAGAGAAGGAGGAGGTGGCCGGATCTGGTGGTTGGGTGGTGGAGGATAAAAAGTTTGTGGCGGTAGTGTGGAGAAAGAATGGTGACAGTGGTGAGATAGACTGAAAAGAAAAAGAAAGAAAGAAAACTAAGAAAGACAAGAAAGAAGAGAAAAGAAAAGAGAGATTCTATGCATTTTTTTTTTAAATCACTACCTTAGACATGGGCACGCCTAACTCACAAAAAGTCTTCTGCTCTCTAGTTTAAAAAATTATCTTTGAAGCGTAACTATTGGGCGTGGGCACATCTAACTCATGACAAGGCTTCAGACCATCTAACTAAAAAATCATCCCTTAAGTGTGACCACTTGGTGTGGGCATGTCCAACTGACAATGTCAAACCCAAAATTGGTCCCTTAAGTGTAACCACTGCGCATCAGCACACCTAACCTATAGGAAGTCTTATGTCCATCATCCGAAATTCTTCAACTTAAATGTGCCTCACAGGCATGGGCACACCGAACCAAACTCTTTCTATCATGAAAAGATAAAATCAATTAATTGCACTCAAAACTTAAACAAAAATGCTAAAATAACAAAAACACAAAATAATTAATATACAAAATCTTTGGGTTGCCTTCCAAGTAACACGTTCAGTAATATACCAAAAAGCTTTGGGTTGCCTTCCAAGCAATGCTTTTCTTTTACGTCTTTGGCTAGAGGAATTTCAAACCTTGCACTATCATTCATAAATTGGGGTAATCAAGTGAATTTCCTCCACAGTAGATAGTTCAGCAATATCAAGAAAAGGTTTCATGCGATGACCATTAACCTTCAAAATTTTGTTATTTTCCAAACTTTGGACTTCAACAACGTCATGGAGGAAAATATTCAGCACTACATATGACCCTATCCAACAAGATCTCAACTTACCTTGCATGAGTTTCAATCTCGAATTGTACAACAATAACTTGTGACCTATAGAAAATTGTTTATTACAAAGTCTTCTATCATGAAGATACTAAGTGCATTCTTTATATAGACAACATTGTCATATGCTTTCAAGCGAATTTCCTTCAACTGCTATAGTTGGAGTTTCCTTTCTTCTCTAGCTAAAGCCGCATTCAAATTGCATTGTTTAGCTATCCAAAATGCACGATGTTCAATTGCAACTAGCAAAGGACACATATTACCAAATATCAACTTGTAAGGTGACATTCCGATAGGTGTCTTATATGTTGTAAGATATGCCCATACTGCATCATCCAATTGCAAACTCCATTGCCCATAGTACGTCATCCAACTGCGGACTCAATCTTTGCAACTTGGATTGACTGTCCTTTTCAGAATATTCTTGATCTTTTGATTGGAAACTTCAGCTTGCCTATTGGTCTAAGAGTGATATGTTGTTGCAACTCAATGGCATACTCCATATTGCGCATTAAAGCTTCAATAGTGCCATTGCAAAAACGGGTACCTCGGTCACTAATGATTGTTTTTGGAACACCAAATTTACTAAAAATATTAGATTTGAGAAATCCTGCAATAACTTTAAAATCATTAGCTTGGGGTAACCTTTGCTTCTACCTACTTTAATACATAACCTATAGTCAACAATATACAAAGAAAGCCAAATGAACTAGGAAAAGGGCCCATAAAATTCATACCCAAAAAAAAAAAAATTTCACAGAACAAAATACGAGTTTGGGGTATTTCATTCCTATGGGATAAACTTTCAAATTTCTTGCATTTCTTACAACCTTTATAAAATTGGTAAGCATCTTTAAATGACATAGGCAAATAAAATCCACTATCAAGAATTTTTCTAACATTTCTCTTCACTCTAAGATGTCCTTCCCAAGCATAATTATGACAATGAGTAAGAATGGAAGGAATCTCATCATTAGGCACACATCTACGAATGATTTGATCATAAACTATTTTTCACAAATATGGCTCATCCCACATATAATAACTAGAATCATTTTTTATTTTGTCCCTTTTGGCATAACTAATATCTCTTGAAAATTTATAAGTCATTAAAAAGTTAATAATATCTACATACTAAGGTTCCTTTCCCTTAAGATGAAACAAATGCTCATCTGGAAATACCTCAAACATGGGCAATATTTCTTCCCCTCAGACTAATTTACTCAATTGATCTGCCATAGCATTGTCAACTCCTTTCTGATCCATGATCTACCAGTTGAATTTTTGTAACAAGAATATCCAACGAATGAGCCTTGGTAGACTCCTTCTTTGCCAAAAGATATTTTAGAGCTGTATGATCAGAAAAAATAATTACTTTCGATCCCAGTAAATATGATTTGAATTTTTTTAAGCAAAAATAATGGCCAAAAGCTCCTTTTCTGTGGTAGTGAAGTTGCATTGAATTGGCATCAATGTTTTTTACACATAGTAAACAATATGACTACACTTCCCATTTCTTTGTCCAAGTACCGTCCCCACAGCATATTGACTCGCATCACATATGAATTTGAATGGTAAACTCTAGTTGGGTGATTGTACAATTGGTGCTACTGTCAACAATGCCTTTAGCGTATAAAAAGCCAATTTACAATCATCTCCAAAATGAAATGGCACTTTCTTCTGCAGTAGGCATGATAAAGGTAAAAGTAGTTTTTCTAGGTCTTCTTGAGCAAATAATAACCCAAGAAAGCAAAAATAGCATTTACTTTCCAACCTTTCAAGCATATCATCAATGAAGGGTAGTAGGAAGTGGACTTTCCTTGTTGCTGGGTTCAGCTTCCTGAAATCAATATACATTCTCCATCCATTCTAAAGTCTCATAAGCACTAACTCATTTTTCTCATTTCAAACAAGTGTAATTCATGTCTTCTTAGGAACTACATGCATTGGACTTACACACTAGCTATCAGAAATAGGTTAAATAATCGCTAATTCCAATAGCTCAGGGATTTCCTTCATGACTATTTCCTTCATTGTTGGATTAAGTTTCATTTGCTGTTCTCTCACTAGTTTTATGTCCATTTTAAGTAAAATATGATGCATATAAATTGAGGGATTAATACCTTTGATATCCGCCAATGTCCATCCTATAGCTAGCTTGAATTCTCACAAAACTCATAAGAGTTTTTCCTCTTGGACATGTGTCAAATCACTTGCGATTATGACCATTAATGTTTCATCATCTCACTTGTGATTATGACCATTAATGTTTCATCATCTCCAAGATAGGCGTACTTCAAATGTTTAGGTAAATCTTTCAACTCCAACTCAGGCACCTATTCAACAGAAGACAATTTTTTTGTAAGAGGTAGGTAATGGTAAAAATAAGTGTATTAATCTGTTAGAAAATTCAGGAAATGAATGCAATGAAAATTTTAGTTCCTGTATGGCTTCTTTATCCTCAAGTTTTACATTAGCCTCTATCTTTCTCTTCTGTAACTCTAACTCTCTTCTACGAAATTTTGGTCAATGTTAGCTTGCATAAAAGAGGTAGTAATACCGACATAATTAACAGACTAAGTATCCTTTGGGTATCGTATAGCATCAAAATTATTGAAGGTAACAATTTCTCTATCAAATTCTACAGACAAGGTACCTTCATGTACATCAATTTTTGTTCTTGCAATACTCATGAATAGTCTACCTAATAAAATAACAACTGAATTTGTAGAATAGTCATCATACATGTTAACAATATAGAAATCAGCAGGAAAGAAAAGCTCATTTCCTTTCACAAGGGCATTTTCAACGACTCCCTCAGAATAAATATTGGACCTATCAACAAACTAAATGATTACCTTTGTGTTTTTAGATATGCTAAATTTAGGGCTTTAAATATTGACAAAGGCATAACATTAATAGATGCTTCCAAATCAAGCATACCTCTTTCTATTCTTTTGTTGCCAATAATGCATGGTATTGTGAATGTACCTGGATCCTTGCATTTTTGAGGCAACTTTCTTTAGAGAAATGTTGATACATTCTCACCAAACTTTATTTTGTCATAAGTGCCAAGCTTGCTTCGATTAGTCCATAATCCCTTGAAAAATTTGGCATATTTTTATAATTGCTTAATGGCATCAAGCAAAGGGATGATGATTTCAACCTTCTGGAATGTGTCTAGAATTTCCTTCTTAGTTTCCTTCTTCTTTGTTTTAGCCAACTTGCTAGGAAAAAAAAGTGCAATTTCAATGGCAATAGAAGCATTAAATTTACTACTTACCTCTTCAACTATTGGTTTCGGCTTGAGATGCTAGACTTTGCATTCCTTTGCCACTTCAAAAAGGTCATTACACTTGCATTTTCTTTTGGATTCGAAATAATTTGAGCTAACAATTTCCCTTTGTTACTTTTTAAATTGCTCATTGAAGATGCAAGTTGCGACACTTGCATCTCTAAATTGCTAATACTGGCTCTTGTTTCTTGTTGGAATTTTTGTGAACCATTTTGCATTTGATAAGTACTATTAGCAAGAGATTTAACCATATAATCAAGAGACATACCTTGACTAGAAGTTGATGGTTGTTGTATTGGTGGTCTTGCTTAGACTGTTTGTTAAAATCCTGAGGGCTTTGAAGTGTAGCTGAAATTGGGTGTTATCGCCACCTTGGATTGTATATAGGGGCGTATGGGTCATTCTTGCTTTGTGGTGGGAATAAAAAATTCCCATTGTATTTGCTTGCACATGAGAACCCTCTTGAAGAGTTGAGCACCTATTAGTTGGATGCCCAATAGTAGCAAAAATCCCATATGCTTTAGTTGCCTGCAGTTGCCCTACAGTTATCTGACGAACCAAAGAAATTAATTCTGAAATTTGACTTTTCAGTTTAGAAGTGCTTACCTCATTTACTTTTCTAGTCATTCCATCTGTTTTAGCTCCAAACTGCTAAGAGTTTTTAGCCAACCTCGTGGATTCATTAGGTGTTTTATTAACAAAAGTCCTACCACTGGCTGCATCCACCACACTTCTTTCCATCAATAATAGTCCATTGTAAAAATATTAAATTAAAAGTCAGTTGGGCGCCTGGTGATACAAGCAACAGGCACACAATTATTTGAATCTCTCCTAATATTTGTAGAGAGATTCTCCATTATCCTGGCTTACACCACATATATCCTTCCTGATGTAAGTAGCCCTAGAAACTAGGAAAAATTTCTCCAAAAATTGTTGTTTTAATCCTTACCATGCGGTGATATAGATACCTTAACCAACCTTTAGCCTTGTTATCTAAAAAAAAAGAGGAAAATGCTATGCTTGATTTGCTCTTCTTTAACACCCTGAGGCTTCATGGTTTGAGCACACTACATGGAGCACCTTCAAATGTTTATGCGGGTCTTCACTTGCAATGTCACAAAAAGTAGGTAATAAGTAAATTAAACCAGATTTTAATTCAAAAACTTCTTGTACATTAGGGAACGTGATGTAGAATGGTTGCTGGTTTACATTTGGAGTTGTAAGTTCCCTCAAAGACCTTTGATTTTTCCTCCTCTTGTAAACTCACTTCCTTCTCCGTATCATTAGATGGTCCAACTAAGTCGATAACCAAGTTGAGTCCACGAGAAGATGAAGTGGCTTGTTCCTTGCACAATTTAGCTTCCTATGTTAATCTCTTGGCTATTTTCTTGATATCCAAATCAAATTCAAGTTTTCTTTTATAGGAAGTTCGAGGCATAATCCAAAGAGAAAAGAAAGAGATTAAGGCAACATCACTTAAGGCACCATTTATTCCCCAGCAATGGCACCAAAATTTTAGTGGGTGTCAACCAACCGAAAACTATTTTATTAAGTACGTACTCTCCAAAGTTAATGTGTGTAAGGGTCTTCTCCTTAGGAAAAATTGGTGGAATTGTTGTTTACAAGAAAAATGCAATAAAAATTGGAGGAGAGTTTCTACCAAATCATAATTAAATGTAAAGACAACTATGCGATAATTTAAAATGGAATTAAGGTATTCAAACAAATGAATAGTAGACTTTGGTTACGAAAACAATCTTTGCAACAGTTCACCCAATTGATCATTGACATATAGAACAACCCATGCATTTATGAATAAATTAGTTATAGTAGCTCAACAACTGCTGCACTACCAGTTTTTTCCTTAATTATTCAACAGTTAAGAGACGCTCTTAGATTACTTTGTTTGCTAAATAGAAAACCCCAGAGATGCTCTTAGCAATTAATCTAGTTGCAATTTTAAGAACTAGAAAGACCCAATTCTAGATAACAAACACGCATATGGGTTCATTTGAACTAGATTAGTTATTTTCATGACACATATTAGACTATTTGTGAGGTAATAAAATTGTGTCATTCGTCACTAACATTAAAACATCTAAGTACATATGGACCAGATGTCTCAATTAGCAATAAACCAATTATCACACCTCTCTTGATGGAAAGGAAAGATTCCTTTCCTTTTCTAATTATAATTCCATATAATACCAATAAGCATAGAAAAGTGATTCCAAAGAGAGTTCACTAAAATTGGGAAACTAATTTAGTTTCCAATTGTCACTTAACTCCAATCAATGATCACTTCAAATCCCACAAAATTTGGACTTTCAATTGGATAAGGCGTCCGAATGCTTTACAACAACAAGTCTTCTGAAAATTTCTCTTGAAAGATCACACTTTCCTCATTTGAATCCTATAAGAGCATAGAAAACAAACAATAGTAAAATCCAACAATTAGCATATAATATTTGGCTAAAATTAAGATAAAATATTCACAAATAATATGCCCAATTAGCGTAATATCAAGAATCTTATTAGAGAGAAATATTCAGAACAATTCAGTAGATTACAATTATAGTTTCCCTTCTTATCATCTCATATTTATGTTACAATTTGTTTCCTTTTTGCTCAAGCTAGCTGGCATTCTAACTAACTTCCACTAACTACATTTAACTAACTAACTGACTGACTTCTTCCAGTTGGCTAATTGATTGTCTCCTAAATGACACAGTTTTGAGTCTTATTTCATGATGATCCCTTCCCCTTTTGAACATCCTTGTCCTTAAGGATGCAATTCTGGAAATTGTTTTTGAATGAATTCCAAATCATCTCATGTTGCCTTTTTTGTTCCTAAGTTTAACCATTGAATCAAGACTTGTGAAATAGGCTGATTATTCCTCACAATAGCTCTCCTCTTCAACACCATTTCAAGAGCAACATGTATTTAATCATCCGACCCTACTGTAGGGAGTGTTGGTCTCATTTGATTGTTTTCAATTTTTTTATTCAACATTGACACATGGAAAACAAGATGGATTCTGGTTCCCTTTGGATGTTCCAACCTATATCCTACTTCATCCACTTTTTCAATGACTTTAAAAGATCCATAATACTTTGATGATAGCTTCAACTCCTTCCTTAGTTCCAATGATTGCTGTCTGTATGGTTGGAACTTTTGTTTTGAGCTTGCTACAAGTGATGATTCAACAGTTGCAAGAGTGCTTGTTTGTCTCTGGTGATAGAGCTAGTAGCTAGTATCACTGTGTCAAGCACAACTCCCATAGGCACATGCATAGGTTTGTAGCCATAAAGCTTCAAAAGGGGGTCATATTAATGCTAGTGTGGTGATTTGTGTTGTATCACCACTCAACCATAGGTAACCATCACTTCCATACACCAAAGATAAGTTTCCAAATACTAGTTCATAATTTCACTCTGCTCATTAGTTTGAGAGTGATAGGCAGTGTAGTGATGCAATTTAGTCCCCATCATTCTAAAAAATTGTTGCCAAAAGCTGCTTGTGAAAAGCTTATCTCTATAAAAAATGATAACTTTTGGCATTCCATAAGGTTTGAATATTTGATCCAGCAAAATCTTAGCTACTTCTATAGCTGTGAAGGAATGCTTCAGTGAACAAAAATGTGCAAACTTTGTTAGCCTATCAACCACTACTAAGATAGTGTCACATTTTTTTGACAAAGTAAGCCCTCAATAAAATCCATATGGATTTGAGTCCAAGCCTGTGTAGGAATTGGGAATGGCTATAACAATCCAGGATAATGCACTAACTCATTTTTGTTTCTTTAGCACACATCACAACTTTTAATATATTGTACTACATCCTTTTTCATCTAAGGGCAGAAAAATAAGGACATGATTCTTTGTAAACTGTTAAGTTGCCTAGAATGATGCCCTACAGTAGAGAAATGCAAGGTTTGAACAATCTGCTATCTTTATTGTCCATCAGAACCAATGTATACCTTGCCTTTGTATCTATTTAGCCCCTACTATATTGATAATCTGGAAAATCCTATGGCCTTATATTAATTCCTAACATCTTTAATCTTGTTCATAATGTTGCATGATGTTCTATGTCCATTCTGGAACTATACTTATTGCAGCACAAGCTTTTAGCTCCCATTCTTCGTGGCAGCCTCTCCTTGATAATGCATCTACAACATGGCTTAAGAAACTCTTTTTGTTGACAATCTCATAGTCTAGTCCCAATAATTTAGTTAGAAACTTATGTTGCAAAGTCATAGTGAGTTTTTGCTCCAACAAAAACTTCAAACTCTGGTGATCTGTCCTTATTATGAAATGATAACCAACCAAGTAATGTTTCCACATGGTCATTGCCATCACCATAGCCAATAATTCCTTCTCATAGATTGACAAGCTCAAATTCTTAGGACTGAGAGCCTTGCTCAGATAATAAGCTATGGGTTGTTCTTTTTGCATAAGGATAGCTCCAATCCCCTTACTGCAAGCATTTGTCTTCACTGTGAAAACCTTGGAAACATTTAGCGCTCTCAAAATAGGAATTGTACTTATGACTTCTTTAAGCTTCTGAAAAGCCTTATGTGTGTGCTCATTTCACTTAAAAGTCTCTTTTTTGTACAGCTCAGTTAAACGTTTACAGATTAACCCATTGCTTTTAATGAACCTTCTATAATATCTTGTAAGTCCTAGAAACCCTCTCAAATCCTTGACAGTAGTAGGGACTGACCACTGCAACATACATTCTACTTTAAACAGGTCCATTTTCACTCCTTGTGCAGATACCACGTGTCCTAAATACTCCACCGTCTATTGAGCAAACACACATTTGGACTTTTTTGTATATAACTTGTGAGATCTTAGTGTTAAGAGCACTATTTTCAAATGTTTTATGTGAGATTCCATGTTAGGGATATATATGTATATGTATAAGGATATCATCAAAAAAGACAAGAACAAACTTTTTGAGAAATGGTTGGAAGATTTCATTCAAGAGGGACGGGAATGTTGCAGGTTCATTGGTCAAGTCAAAAGGCCTGACAAGGAATTCAAAGTGTCCTTGGTGGGTTTGAAATGCTATTTTTGGGATGTTTAAAATTTTGACTCTGATCTTGTGATAACCAAATCTGAGGTCAAACTTGGTGTAAAGCCATACAACTCATCTAGGAGCTCTTCAATGTTTGGAATGGGATATGTGTCTTTAATGGTAAGGTTATTTATCTGCCTAAAGTCCACACAAAAACACCAAGTACCCTCTTTTTTGTGACAAGTAGTATAGGTGATGCAAATGAACTGGTGCTATTTTGAATAATTTATGTATTGAGCATTTCTTGTACCTATTTTTCTATTTTTGTTTTTTGGGAATGTGTATCTATAGGGTTTTTACTTGAATGGTTGAGCATCAGGTTTCAAGGAATCACATAGTCTTGGTTTCTTTCAGGTGGCAGTTGCAAGAGAACCTCAAAAACATTAGAAAATGCTGTAGTAACTTAGATATCTCAGAAAGAGTGTTTACCTCAGAAGGTGAAGTCATGGAGGACAAGACATGAATTGTAATAAGGCTCTTGCTCCTCTGATCTACAAACTTCTTGATAGCTTTCCTCCTCACCAAATTCATGGAAAGTAGTTGCATCATCACGTCTAGTACCATCTCCTTCCCTTCATTGTACAACTTAACTTGTGTTTGCCTAAAATCAGAAGTGATTGGACTGTATTGAGTCATCCAATGTACTCTCAATATCATGTCTCACATTCCCAATTCCATATTGATCAATGGATATACAAAACAATACCCTTGTATTTCCTAGACCGCTTTTGAACATAATGAATTGCTTGAGAATACACTTCCATTAGCAGTGGTGGTATTCATTGTTTCCATTTTCTGTTTAGTTAACTGTAGCTCACTAACTACCCTCTTATTGGTGCTACTACTAGTGCCTATGAGTATGGATATAGTCATTCCATTGATACCCCCTGCAGCTTTAATGTTTTTCTTTTCATCATTTGAGTCAATGTATGGAGTAAGACGTCCACAATCTGTCCAAAGTGGCCTATTTTATCCTCCTACTCTCTAATAGCATCCAAGAACTCTCATTCTTCTTCTTCCTCTTCTATCAGTATGAAATTTAGATGCTTATACTTGTATTAGTGGCTGGGGGAATATTTCTCTCCACACATAAAATACAAGCTACTGTTCCACATATATTGAATTTCCTGTGGAGAGATTCTCTTGGTTTTAGTATTTTGATCCCCTTAATTTCCACCTTTATTTGCGCCACTGCCAAAACTTCTTATGTTACTACTCGTGATCTTCTGATTACTGCTATTTGTCTTCTAATAGCCTTCTTCTTCCCAATATCTCAGTAGCATTTTTCTCTTTTTGTGGCCCAATTCCAATTGTTGTTCCTACAGTTCAACTAATTCAACAGCTTCTTGAAGAGAAGATGGTTTACACATCATGGTAGCATGTTAAATATCCTCCCTTAATCCACTTATAGAGCTTGAAACAAACTAAGCTTTTGCAAGGTAAGGATCCTTAACCAACATGAGAGTGTAAAGCTCCTCAAATTTTTCTTGATACTTCTTCAGAGAACCAGTTAGTTGCAACTTGGTAAATTCTTCCACTTTATCCCTGATTTCTCTGTCACCAAATCTCCTTTCTAAGTTCTCATAGAATTCCTCCCATACCAATTTCTGGTTACTTTTCTTGATCACTTGGTACCATATCTAAATCCTTTCTTCTAAATACATCTCCATTACTTCCAGCTTATGACTCTTTGGAATCTGATTCACCATAAAATATTTCTCACACTATTTTAAACATTCTTTTGGTCTACCTCCTCCTCAAAGCATGGCAAGTCCACTTTAGGTGATATCACACCTAATCTGATACTTCTTTCCATAGAATTATAGCCTTGTTCTTTATCTTCTTTATTCTTACAAAGGGGATTAGGCAGAATGGGGGTTTTTTCTAAGGCTTGGCTTTCCTGTGATAATTCCCTTTCTATCTATTGAGAGCTTGTAAGAAATAATTCAGTTTATGATCCATACCTGCCATGACTAGCTTCATTTTTTATCCATTTCCACAAACTTCCTATCTATGTGGAGCTTAAAATCTTGCAATTCTATCCAAAGACCCTCGACATTATTCTGCACCCTTGATTCTATTTTGTTAGTTTGCTCTTCCATTGTTTTGGAACGTGTATTTTTTGCGATTCTAGTATGAGGAGTCAATGGCTCTGATACAACTTGTCAGATTTCTGAAGAGGAATCAAAGAAATCTAACTATAATTGTAGGAATATAAGCTGGAAACAAATTGGGCAAAGGAAGAAAAGAGAGAAAGAGAAAAGAAAGAGAAAATTTTAGAGAGCAAATGAGAGAATCTTATGACAGAAATATTTAGAATAATTCAGTAGATTATAGTTACATTTTCTTTCCTATCATCTCATATTTATGATAAAATTTGTTTCCTTTTTGCTAAAGCTAGTTGACATCCTAACTTTCACTAAACACATTTAACTAACTAATTAACTGACTTATTCCAGCTAGCAAACTAATTCTCTCCCAAACGACATAGTTTTAAGTCTCATTTTATGACACAGGGGTGTAAACGAACCGAACTACTCGTGAGAAACTTGGTTAAATGCTCTATTCGAGTTCGGTCAATTTCAAACTCGAGCACTTCGGCTCGGTTGTCAAGCTCAAGCTCAAGCCTAAAACTATTATATTTGAGTACTTGCTGAAATATTGGAGTCTATATTATATATATTATTTTTTATTTTATATATAAAATTACTAAAGTATTTTTATTACTTAAGAAAATTGCATCCTTTTCTTTTTAACGTTGGATTATATAAGAAGTTATACTATCAAATTGCAAACCATGGAATTAAAAGATAAAAACAATAACGAATGTAAAACCTTTTTTTTTTGTTCTTCATTCTCGTCCTCTGAAGCTTCAATCTGTCCTGCATCTCTCACCTATTATTTAATCTTTCTTTGACCAAATCATATGAAGCATGCAACCACAACACACAATACACATACAATCACTCAAACTAACACCTACACACAAGGTTCATTCTATGGTATCTTGTTGTGTTTTTTTGTAATAAAAATAGAAGAATTTTGACGTTTTGATTTACGCCTTTTTTGGTTCATTTGATGTATATCTTTGTTAAAATCATGCTCTACATGTTACCATAATTATTTTGGTGCAAAAATTGGTCTGATTAGTAATAATTTGGATGACTGTCAACAATGTCATCTACAAGACTTTTTCTTAGATCTATGCATTTTGAGTTATTGTTGTCCAAATATGAGTTTAGATGTATGATTTACGAGATAAAATGAGCATGGAGTTGTAGTTTGGAGTTCAAACTTGCTATCGACAAGTGACTGGCAAGTTGCCAACATGCCATCCACAATGGCAGTGTTGGACGCCAAGTTGGGTAGTCTTTTTAAAAATTAGATATAGTTAAGGACTAGTGTGCAAATACATAATGTTTGAAACTTTTGGTCCTTTGTATTTTTCTCCCTTATAAAGTTTTCATACTTCACAAATTGACCCTAAAAAGGTTGTAAAAAACAAATCTATCACTCGAGCTCGAGTTCGAGTATGGCTCGAGTCGAGCTCGACCTCTGAAATTATATGCTCAATGAGTCGAGCCGAGCTCAAGCATGCGATGTTCAAGTTCGGCTCCTCTCCCCTAGTTGGGAAGTTCTGAGTAGCAAAATTATGAAAGTGCCTGAGATTTTTGGAGGTAGGGTTGGCGGTGGCTGTGGTCGAGAAAGAGCCACTGATGATGATGGTAGTGGTGGTGGAATGGTGGGAGATGAAGAATCTTGGGTTTTGGAGTTTATTGATTTTGACTTTGATTCTTCTACTGTGGATGGATTGAAAAATGGTTCTGGTATCAAGTCTAGCTGAGGTTGTTGGCTTTTTGGATCTAAAATACATGATTTGTCCTTTAGTTTGGTACTTTAAGGGTGGGCCTAGACTTTGAATTAAGACCGAATAAAGCATAGCTCAAGAAAAGATTGCTCTACCAAAAAAAAAAAAATAGGGAAAATTGTCGAATTAGCTGGTTGGACCGGCTGGATAACGAACCGTCCTCTTATCCAGTTCATTGGCCAATCTGAGTTTGAAAATACTTTCCAATACTACTATCACATTTCATCAGAAAAGCATTTTAAGAGTTTCCATTCATATTATTCGTAAGAATTAATCAGTTTCTTTTAGAAAAATAAATGTTTTAGTTTGTGCAAAATTGCTTCTTGATAAAATGCTATAATATTCTTGGTTGAATTTATAATTTTTTTTAATTATGCATTTAATGTCTATCTTAGTGTGTGCAAGAATGTGATTTTTGCCTAGCCCAATACTGGTCAGAATAAAAAATTATTGCTTGGATCTTTATGAAAGAGGGAACAAAACAGGAGCAAACACAGAGAGAGAGAGAGAGAGAGAGAGAGAGAGAGAGAGAGACGAAACAAAAAGGCTTCTGGAAAAACATCGCGATGAACTTTAAAAAAAAAAAAGGACTTTTTAAAAATTGCAAAATAGCCCCTTAAGTTTTCTTATTCTTTGGTTTGAACCCAAAGTTTTTAATTTTGCAATTAAGCCCTTTAGACTTAGAAAAGTGGTAATTAGTTTAACTGAATTAAGGAGTAATTAATTATTGTTTAGTTTAATGTAGTTCACTTAACTTTAGATTTGGTGTATTTAGTTTAGTTATTTTTAATTATTTTATTTTTAATTAAGTTTTATATTTTTAGTCATATTAGATATTAATTAGTTTAATTATTTGTATTCATTTCCAAAATCATATGATCCTATTATTGGGACATTAGAATATTATAGTTTTAATTTTATTTATTTAATTATTTATTTTATCATACATTTATTTTTTTTATGGCAAAAATTGCAAAACAACTTTCTTGAGCGCTTTTTTGTAATCTTCTCAATGGAGACTCACAATTTCCTATATTTCATTCCTAATTAACAATTTAATGTACTATCAATTTATTTGATTTAATCTATTGTCGTTATTTCAAATTAAATTAATTTTTGCCTTAAAACTAAAAAATAGATATTAAACTCGCAGCTAATTATTTTAGGAGTAGGCAATATCTAAAGAACGAATTAGTAATTGTCCTCTTAACTAAGCTTTTAAACCCATATTTTGGGTTTTTCGAAAGACTGGGTGTCATCTAAACATAGGGTTTTATTTGTATGAAAGATAATTTTTAATAAAATTTTCTTTTTGGATAATATGGTGTACTTGAATAGAATATCAAGTGGTGGCTTTTATTCTTTAGAAAAAATTCCTATTTCCTTGATTTATTATTAGGCTCATAAATCCTCACATTTTCAAGTTCCCATTTTTTATGTTTGTCTTCTTAATTTAGTTTCGTTTTTAAACTTTGAAAAACTTGTTCTTTTATTGTTGTTTTTGTTATCATCATTTATGTTTCTCAAAATTCCACAAAAGCACCAAAAAATTTGATTAGCTTTCAAGTTGCAATTTTAACAAACTTTTTTACCCTAGTTTTAGTTTTTACCAAATTTTAATTTTTTTACACTAATTTTATTTTATTTTATTTTTAATAAAAATGGGGTGCGACAATATAGCTACTCTATTGGGGATAGTATAGAGCGTGCATATTTGTTTAATTTTGCTCTTTCTAATCTTAAAGCCTTTATAGTTAAATTTTGCAATTTTTGCGCCATTTGCATATGTGTTTGTTTAATTTTACTACTTTATAAATTTTCATTTTACACGAACCATGGAGTGGATACCACATCAGATACCCCAATATTAGAAACAAGTCTTCCAATTTAATCTTGGATACATAACCTTAACAAGATAGAATGTTTAAATTTCTGTTAAAATATCAAAGGAGTAAGGTATAAGGTAAGTAATAGCCCAATCCATTCAAGAACCAATGTTAGCCAAATGAATCTATGACAACAATTTTTGTTATGAAATTTTCTAGAAATATTAATTCCTTGGCACATGGATGTTAAAATTCTTTAAGTGAACTCATTTGGAAGGACAACTCATTCGGAAGGCTTCCAATGCGAGAAGACACTGCTGGAAGATGAGAAGTCCTCGGCTACATGAAATCGACAAGAGATGAATCCCATGTACACCTTAAGATAAACCGTCAATTTGAAGTGTCTCAAAAATTGGGAAGTCAGAGAAAATAAGGCCATGATCAAAGAGGAAAGAGCTCGGAAGAGATAATGAGTTTGGCAAATAGCAGAGGAGATAAGAAAGAGGATAGAAGATAGAGAGAGCCATTGACTAGAGATTTTGAGGTGATTGCTGACGTTGGTTTGGAGGGGGAAGGGGTGGATGGGTAGTTGTAATAAAATTAGCAAGTTTTTGGGTGGGGTTGGTGTAGAATCAGATTTGGAATTTTCAGGTCCAATCAAAGAATCCATAGCTTGGAAATGAAGAATGTAGAATTATACTTCAATTCCAATTCTACCAACTAATATGTCAGCCAAACAATAGAAGTGGAATTGAGGCATCCAATTCTAATTCCATGGTCCCATTCCCATGGAACCAAACACTTCCTAAATTTAATCAATCTTGTTGGTTAATAGATGTCTTTCGAAAAAGGTCTTTCCACTCAACTACATAAGGAATCACAAAAGAAAATTTACAAACTTTTATTGTTAGCTACGTAATTAGGCTAGTAAGATATAGTTAATAATCCTCAACTAATACACATAAATAAAAAAAGTTAAATAACCCAATTACCTTACATACTGTAAATGCATAGATCATGTTTGAGTATAAGTCAACAGGGTCGATCCCACATGGAAAGGATTATAGAAATATTAAGCCTTTATCATTCACTTAATTATGTAAACAATGAAATAACAATAAAAGTAGAAAAGTATAAAACAAACAACTAAACTAATCGAAGAAAAGTGTAAACAATTAACTAAACTAATCAATTCTATAGAATAACAATATTTAGAGGAAATTATCAATCTTAAGATTCCAGGGAATAAATTCAACTGATGACCAAATATATGAATGAAGAGATCAACTTATGCTATTGATTCTTGTCTTGTTTAGGGTCCAGTTCTAATTGTATTTGATCTTCACTCTCGTGACAAGTTAATGACTATCTCCATACTAACTCTTTCCTGCTCTTGTAGTAAAGATACTATTATTGGTTCATTAGTTACATGAATTGCTCAATTAACTCACCTAGGAGTATAACTACTCTTGTGTAGCATGTAGTCTAAACTTCAACTATTCTCTTTCCATCATTATTACCAACTCTCGTTGTTATAACAATGAATAACAATTTATAGTTGGTAATCAAGAAAATACAAATCCATTCAAAAAAACAAAAAAAAGAACTAAAAATCACAAGATAGCATAAAAAATCACAAACAAGTCATATGCTTGAATTCATTAATTTCCTCTATTCCTAGATTGACAAATTAGTTATCCATGATGGATTTAACACAAAAGATCAAAAATTAAATAGAAAAATCTATAAAAATCAAGATAAAAGAAGAGATAAAGTTAAGAAAGTTTATTCTATTGATGAACAAGATTTCATTGTTTTCAAAAGAATCCTCCAAATATTGCTCTTCTGTGGGGAGATTGTCTACGCTAACCTACTTGTTTGATTCTTTCAAATAAAGAAAATCTCTCAAAAAGGGACCTTTCAAATCTTTACGCTATGTTCTCTCTCTCTATGCCTATGTGTATGACTCTCTCCCGAACTTATGCTAATATTCATAATTATAGAAATCTCAATATAAGGCATGTTAGATGGTTAAAACTCTATTGGAAGAAATTTTGGAGGCCCAAAGAATCAATTTTTTAGTTAAATAGTCATCCAAGTCCAATCCAAATCGAATTGCTTGCAAAGCTACAGTGAAATCACAAATTTACACAACTAGAAGTCGTGCAACGAATTTTTTCATGGCTATTGCCCACAGAGTAGCTGTCAGTCTAGCCCCATGCAAATTCAAGTCATGGCTGCTCTCTAGTCAGGCCAAATCAGTTTTTGTGAAATATGAAAATTGTAGTCCCTTAAGACATGGATAATGAGAAGTAGTCGAAAGAGCATTGCGGCACAAATATACTTTAGTTATTTGGAATTTTGACTATGAAAATGGGAGAACTGGACTTTAATGTCTCACAAGAATTGTAGAACATCTTCGTACCTTTAAAATGCGTTAAGAATTATCTCAATTCAATATCTCTAGCTCAAGTTACAGCCAAAATATCAAAATATGTCATTACTATCAAACTCTTTCCTCACTAGTTATTCTTCTACCATTGTTTCTTTGCACCACATATTATGCCCTTTTTGTTTTCCACTTTTCATCAAATTGAAATCACTTCCAAATAGTATCTAAATACACTTCACTTAATCTGAATTGATGATTGTTATGGCTAAAACTTGGGAAACACAAATAATTTCGCATTAAACAACTCAGTTGCACATTTTAGCTACGAAACTTGAGAAAGGAAGAAATAAACATAAAAATGACCTTAGTTCATCATTTAAGCCGTAAAAACTAACCTAAACTAAACAACTAACATGCTAACAAATACATAAACTAGACACTTATCAAACTCCACCAATTTGAATTATTGCTTGTCCTCAAGCAATCAAATAATACAAATCAAAACAATGACTCAACCATAGTAGAAATAACACATGCATCTTCAAAAACACTTTCTCGGCAACAAAGTAAATATCTATCATGCAACAATTCATCTTGCTTTAAATACTCATAGCGAAAGAGAAGTAATTATACCCTCATTTCATTAGTCAATTCAATTTCTCAACTTTTCACAGGCAAGCAAATTCTATAGCTAACAAGTACTCTACATTACATGACCTTTCACCAACACAGGAAATTTTTATTTTTAACAAACTTAGCCTTTACTTAGGACATGGAATTATTTTTTTATGCAAAGATCGACATTGGTCAGATGAAGATCTTTGGTTACTCAATACTTTATCAGTTCAAGTTGTTATTCATAGTTATAGTTCTAGTACCTTTTTATGCAAAGGTCAATATTGATCAGATGAAGACACCTAATTACTCAGTATAAGAATCATAGGGGTAGAATCTTAGCTTATTCTCTATTTTCAATACATAACAGTCCCTTTTTAACACATTAATAATCATAAACCACATGTAGCATATACCAACTATACTCATCACCCAACGTGCAAAAATAAAGTAAGGAAGAAAAACTTCATCAAATATGCAAAATTTAAGCATAATTCTCTGTACTTAACCTAATATACTTTTCTAAAACAAAAACTGCTAATTACATAATAGATATTTTCTAGCCATTTAAGAAAGAAATTCTTAAAAACACATGAAATTACTCCACAAAACCATTAGCAACGATAAAAAATAGCAACTAAAAACAATAAATATTACAATTACATCAAATCTAAAAAACAAATGAAATAAAATTAAAATAATGATTGAGTCACTTCCCAACAAGCACTTCATTTAAATTTTGAAGCTAGACTTTTCCATCAACTCTTACGTTAGTCCTTGATGAAAAACTTCTCTAGCCTATTCCTTCTTCTTCTTGGGCTTGATATCAACCAGTGAATATTTCTCTTTTTGAGCACCTTGCAACCTAGAATGCCTAAGCTTCGGTGGTGTTTTAATAACAAAAATAGCACAACATTCCTCTGTTATGACTTTGATCTCATAATCATCCAGCATCCTCTCATGTGATAGGATATCCTCAAGAAATCACTCATAAAAAGGAACTTGCAAAATAATAATACCAAATGGAATGTTTATATGTAGTGAATCACATATTTTAACACAAGATGTCGACTGTGGCTTAAGAAGTAATTGGAATTCAGGTTTCTAACTCCAACTGTTTCCCTAAAATTCTCCCCCTCACTTACAACTCCTTCCTCTCTCTTTTTTTCTTCCTCAACTTACTCATGTCCTTTTTGAACCCTAAGAATTATGTACAATGTGGTCAGTTAGTTATATTTTTCGTCTATTAGTGTAGATAATTCCTCAATGGCCAGCTCATATTTAGAGTCCTGTTATACAAATGGAGGTTCACTCAATTGGTTACTACTATAAAAGGTAATTTCTTTCACTTGCTTCCTAGGATCAATTTTAATTCACTCCATAAGCCATATTGATTCCTAATGTTCATAACTTTAGCAATTTGGCCAAGTCGATGCATAATATTCTTCTCCATGATGTCTAGTCTCTACTCCATCCCATCAAATTTCTCAAAGATATCACTAGCTAATCTATTAATCTAATCATTGGTGAACTATGCTAATATATTTATTTGATCATTGGTAGACTGTGCTAGTTTCTTTAAGACCACTTCCCACTCAAGTTTAGACTCTACAAGAGATGGATAAAATTGACACAAAGCTTCTCCCAAAAGGTTGTTGTTGGCTCCATTGATCTTTCAATCCATAAATTTGATAATCCCTCCATCTAGAGTGATAGGTATTGGAATAGGGGTCATAGTTTGGTGGATAGTTGTAATTGTAGTTAAATTGTACCTGTCTATAATTAAAACAATCATAAGAATTATGATTTCCTCCACAACAGGTACAATAAACAACACTTGAGAATAACAAGAACCACTTCCAAATCGTTCATTAATTAGGTTTACCAAATTATCCATCTATGCTTTCAACATATTAAGAGCATCACTTCTAGAGATACCTGTGGATCTTTTTATGTCACCTCTTTCATTGGCCCACTCATAATAGTATTCCACCGTTGTCTTCTTTAAATCAAGGTTTCACAATTGAGATCCTTACTTCACTTTTGACCTACTAAAACAAGAAAAATTGAGACAAAAATAAAAAAATAAAACAAGTCTATATTAATAAAGCTTACTTTAACCCTAGTATTCTTTTGTTCTCTTTGACAGTGGCATCAAAAACTTGATAAGTGCATGATTAGGCTAGTAAAATATAGCAAATAATCCTCAACTCACACATAAAAATAAACAAGTTAAATAACCTAATTGCCCTATATAGTGCTGATAAGTAATAGATTTACTAATATTATTATATATTATTCTATGTTTTAGATGTTATTTTAATATCATTATAGTAATTTTTTATGCAAATGACTCATTTTTTAACATTTTATATAATTAGGTTTTCTTCCAAAATTAGGGCTTTTGGGGTAGAATTTTTATTTTGAACATTTAATGCACAATTCTTGTGTATATTTTCAGGTTCATCATACTCAAACTGATTTTGGATCAAATGGAGTCAAGGAAAATCAAATTCAAAAGTGATTCCAAGGGCTAAGCTTTGACGAACAACTTGGAGAGAAATTGGAAAGATAATTGGGCAAAAATATTTGGGAGACCTAAAAATATGTGAAAATGCATGGATAAAGTTTGCACACATGAATCCCAAATCAGTAAAATCAAAAATATAGTGGGAGATACAAAAGTGTGATCTGCGTGTCGGTGGATGGATGCCAGCCAAGTAGCTTCAAGCGCTTCAACTTGCATCTTCCATTAGATGTTTTTGTTGACATTTTCAGATGGAGATAGGGTTTTGCAACTTGGATATTTCATTGGAAACATAAATGACAACTTTTGTGCTCATTTGGAATCTCCAAGCAAATCTTCATCATTTCCATGCATTAAATGCAATTGCAAGTTGAAAAATGACTTGAAGAACATTTGTCTATAAATAGAAGTCATTTGTAATGCATTAAAAAGAAGTTTTATAGTAGAAAGTAGCTGTTAACTATAGTTTTATATTAGCTTGGTAGAGAATTAATAGAACTCTCTTCATCATTTAATAGAATAACGAGGATCATTGTAAGAGAACTTTGTAGTGCAACTTTTGAAGGTGAATAAGAAGAGAAGTTTATTCCAATTTGGTTGAACAATTCCTAAACTCTATCTCTTTTACTATCATTTGTTGCCATGAATTCTTAGTTTGGAGTTAAACTTTTAGTTGTTTCACTAACCTTGCTGAACTAAAGTTTCATCTAGACCATAGATAAAGCTCATGAATCAACAAACATGAATTAATCTATTTGCACTCACTAAGCTTGCATTGTTTGTTTACTTATTTAAGTTTTAACACTTGTTTTTTCTTGGCCAACTTAAACAAGTCATTTCGTTGTTACTTGACATTGAGAAATGTTTGTAATAATGAAAAATGAAGAAGTGATGCATAAGTGAATCATATGAGAATCATGCTTGCTTAAGCGAATCAATACAATTCATATTTTCATAAGGTTTCATCATGAGAATAGATTGAAATCTTGTCATTTCATAGAGAGATCTAGTTATAGCACTTAAAGAATTGGATTCTAAACAAAGCAAGGTAATACTTAGTAAGTCATTCATGCATGATTCATTAGTTGATTCTATGTTCTAGGCTTCTTTATATTGAATTTTACACAAGTCCTCAATCATTTATCTATTCTATTGAAGAGACCCCATATTATTTTGACTTTAATTATGTTTAAATAATAAAAGTTAGTGACGAGGCTTAGTAGTTGCATATATTTGATTTCTTGTGGGATTCGACACCTAATACTCCAAATACTACAACTGATCCAAGCACTTGCAAAATAAGTTGGGAGATTAGGTTTTTATTCTTGATTTGTGTGTATTTGTTCATAATTGTTATACCTAATCCACTCCACGTCAAGTTTTTGGCACCGTTGTCGGGGAATCAATGCAATATTAAGGCCAAAACTAACTTTGTTAATTTAAACTTTGTACATATTTACTTTTAAATAACAATTTTCTTTTGTTTTGTAGGTGTATGCATAGGAGCTTAAGAGTAGTGCTTCCATTTGATCCGAAGATTCAAAGAGCCGCAAGGAAGGCAAGGAGACAAAGGCAAGAAGAATTAGCTAAGGTGAAAGAGATTGGTGAAACTTCAAGCATACTTCACCCACAACATCAATAAGAGGTAACCATGACGGAGGTAAACCAAAATCTTAACCCTCAAACTCATTTTTTAAGAGATTTTGCTATGCCGAATCTAACCGGTTCTCACACTAGTATAATAAGACAACAGATAAATGCTAACAATTTTGAACTTAAAACTGGATTAATCCAAATGGTTAAACAAAACCAATTTGTTGGTAATGCTAATGAAGATCCACACTCTCATTTGGCTAATTTTATGAAAATATGTGATACAATTAAATTAAATGGCATTTTCGAAAATGTCATAAGACTTAGATTATTTCCATTCTTTTTTAGAGATAAGACTAAACAATGGCTACAAGCATTCCACCAAATACCTATGCAACTTGGACAGATCTTTCCAAAGCATTTTTGAACAAATATTTCCTATCGGGAAAAAACGCAAGACTAAGGATGGACATAACAAATTTTAACCAATGCGAAGGAGAGTCTCTTTATGAGGCTTGGGACCGATACAAGGACTTAATAAGAAGTGTCCTCACTATGGACTTCCCATTAGGCTAATTGTACAAATTTTCTATAATGGACTTAACTATCAAACAAAAATCAATATAGATGTAGCTGCAGGGGGAGCTCTCATGGCAAAGTCGTAGGAAGAAGCCCAAGAATTGATTGAGGAGATGGCGGCAAATCACTATCAATGGGCCAATGAAAGAGGTATGCCTAGAAGAACTCAAGGTATGTATGAACTTGATACTCTAGATATGCTTAGAGCTCAAATGCAAAATATGATGAATGTTTTCAATAAGCATGTCTCTAGTAGTTCAAATTCATCATCTAGTGTTGCATATTGTAATTTGTGTAATGATTCTCATGATCCATCTATATGTGCACAAGTTCAATATGTCAATAATTTACAACCTTCTTTTCTAATAATCCTTTTTCCAACACATATAATCGTGGTGGAGAAACCATCCAAATTTTGGGTGGAGAGAGCCTAAAATGATAACACAACCCGAATTTGCACAAAACAAACTGGACTTGGGAGGTGGCTAATGAGAAGGTGATAGAAAGGGTTGAGCAATTTGAATTTAGAATGCTTGGAATGGATAGATCTTTAGAAAATCAAATTGTTCAATTAGCAGAGCAAATGAACCTTAGGAAACAAGGGGAATTACATAGAAAAATCGAAATCAATCCTAAGGAACAAGTCTAAACAATTGCATTGAGAAGTGATAAAATGTTAAATGAACCAATCATTGAAGAATGTGGAAGTGAAAGAGATGAAAAAGAAGGAAAAGGAAATAGTGAGTGATCATGAAGTTGGTGTTGAAAATATGACATCACAATCTATTCCTGTTCCAACACAAGTTCCATTTCCACAAAGGCTTAAGAATGAAAAGTAAGAAAAGGAATTGGGAAAAATTGCACAAATGCTCAAACAATTCCATGTGAACATTCCTTTTTGAAGATGCATTTTTGCAGGCTCCCAAGTACAACAAGTTTTTGAAAGACCTTTTGATAAGAGGAAGAATCTTAATGACTTTGAAACCGATAGCACTTAACAGAGGAATGTAGTTCAAGGATACAAAATAAGCTTCCATCCTAAACTCAAAGATCCAGGGAGTGTTTCTATCCCATGCACTATTGGTGATGCTTAATTTTTTCAATGCATTATGTGATTTAGGTGCTAGTGTTTCTCTTCTTCCTATGTACAATTGCTAAGAAGGCTAGGTTTAAAGAAATTCAAAGCACAAATATCACATTGTAACTAGCCGATACGGTCCATTAGGCATCCACTAGGAGTTCTTGAAAATGTGTTAATGAAAGTGGATAAATTCATCAGTCTTGGGAGATTTGTTGTTTTAGATATAGAGGATGATATTAATATGCCTATTATACTTGGTAAGACCTATTCTTGCTACCACCGGCTGATTCTATAATTGATGTGAAAATGGCACATTAAAGTTAAAAGTAGGAGATGAAGAAATAGCTTTTTGAATTGAATTATATGATGAAACATCCATCTTCTACTTTTGACATGTATTTACTTGATGATTTGATGATGATGTGCCAAGTGTTTCATTTTAGGATCTTGGAAGTACAAGAAGAAGGACAATAAGAAGAAAGGACCAACTACACTTCATTGACATATCTACACCCAAAGGATGGAAGGAATTCTTTGGGTTATGGTCCTCAAAGAGTAAAGCTCACACCTACAAAGTCTAGCTCTAGACTCTAAATGAAGTGCTTGTTGGGAGGCAACCCTAATGTTCTTACTCTTTTTGTGAAATTTTACTTTGATTTAATATGTATTATAAGGTTTAAATTATGTTTAGTATGTTTTATAGGTTTTTCAATAAGGAACCAAAGGTGCAAGATTGATTAAGAAAGATTCAAGACCATGAGTTTGTTCTCTAGTACCCTCTTTGAATGCATTTCATATTTAGAAGTATGTTGATCATGTATTATGTAGAGTATATTATGTGTTTTTAAAGTTAAAAGTTCATACGAAGTCACTATTCATGATTAAGAACTTTTTGATCAAAAAGGTTATCTGATGATTTATTGAGATTATATGATGTATGACCTTGATTATGTGCTTAGTATGCTTAAAGAAACATGTGTGCATAGTTGGTTGAAAGTTATATTTAAATTTTGCAAAATATGCAATTTGAAGAATCATGCTCAAATCATGTCCAAAAGTTGTGAATTTGATACCAAATTTGAGGATTTGTGTTTGCACATGTGTATTTTGATGATTTCAACGTGTTCCTAGTGTTAATTGTTCAAAAATATGTTAAAGTAAGTTTGAAGTTGCAACAGAAATTGAGAATAACCAATGGAATAGTAATCTACAAATTTTGAAAATTTACTACCTATTGCAGGGAGTGATCTGTGGGTCACAGCTCGCGGATTGCACTCACGGATCAACTTTTGGGAGGTATGCTCAATCCGCGTGCATAGTAATCCGCGGATCAAGGGTAGTGAATTGCGGGTATTTCACCCACGAATCATATGTAGGATTTGTTTTTTCAAGATAATTTTTAATGAGTTTCAATTGGTTCTTTTGTAACTTCTTTTGCATGATTTGTGTACATGTTTTGAAAATCTTAATTAATACTTTAAAATGTTTCAATCTTGCATTTTCAATGTTCCATTTTTCTTTTAAATTTTGATTTACAAACATGAATTGGTTGACTTTTGACATGGGGCAAATTTGCACAAGTTTTTTTTGTCTTTCACTTCATCCATGAACAATACATTTGCTCATATGACTTGTCTTTCAAATTTTCACCCCATTGAACCACATTTCACACGCTAAGTGCGGGGAAAATCATGAGGTTCAAGCATGCTCGGTTATTTTTGGGTATTCATTAGCTATTCATTCAACCTCTAACATAGCATTCAAGTGTTTTGAATTTTGAAAGCAAAGTCAATGAGCAAGTTTGGACCCAATAAGGAACATGATGAAGTATTGCAACAAGTGACTTGCCAAGTCCAAAGAACTTCATGGACCGCAAGCAATATCAACTTAAGGATTCATAAACCAAACAGAGGGAGCTTTTCTTATTTATATAGTTTTCTTATCTTTCCTTTACACATTAAGGATAATAGTTTCATTTTAAGTGGGTGGGGAAGATACAAGAGATGATTGGATTTGGTTGTGAAATAAGTGTGTCAATATATTATTTTGGTAAAATATGGCCAAAAATTTTTAAAGATTTGCTTCTTTAACATGCTTTCATGCCACATACTTGTAAATTTCCTTTACTTCTTGAAATAATTTATGTAACCTTGCTTGAATATTTTCTACAAATAGATGAAGAAATAGTTATTATGTGATTAGGAAGATTTTATTTTTAGGAAAGTATACATTGTAAAATGGTTGTAACTAGGTCTTGATTTGGCATATTTGATTTTAAATTTTTTTCTTTACTTAATTTTATATTATTAAGTGGTAGGTATGAACAAAGAAGTATACGTATGCATTATTTAAATTAAGAGACCAGTATATTATGGGCTAAATGATGTAATGATTTAATTTATTTCTACTCTAATGATTCAAATTGCTTACTAATCGGAATTTCATTACAAAATGTCGATTTTCGCTTCAAATGGCAAGTTGAATTAAGAGTATGCAAAGCAAGTTTGATTGAAAAGTGAATTGTTGAGTAATAAGGAATCTTCATCAACCAATGTCAATCCTTTCATCAAAACGCAATTTCACTTCTCAAATTAAGTGCTAAATTATGGTTAAAATGGTTAAGGTGTTGAGTAACCGAGTGTTTTCATCTAAAAATGTCAACCTTTCGCATCAAAAGACACTTGCAAATTGTATAAGCTCAATATGTCCCTATTGTGTAATTTGAATTGTATATGATTGTCCATATTGAATACTTATGTTGTGAAATTTTATAAGGCATTGAAATTTTGTTGAACTAAGCTTTAATCCTTATATAATTACTTCCCTTTTACTTGGTATGATTAGTACTAGAAACATTACAAGGAATTATATAATTCCTATTTACTTTGTATTGCGAAATGATATTCAACAAGGTAGCATTTATTATTTCAAGGCCTTGAATCATGTCTTAATTTCTTGATTTTTCAATTGCTTAAGGACAAGCAATGATTCAAGTGTGGGGGAGTTTGATAAGTAATAAATTTTCTAATATTATTATTATTAATATATATATATATATTATTCTATGTTTTAGATGTTATTTTAATATAATTATAGTAATTTTGGGTGTAAATGACTCATTTTTTAACATTTTATATAATTAAAGTTTTCTCTTAGAATTAGGGTTTTTTGAGGCAAAATTTTATTTTGAACATTTAATGCGCAATTCTTGTGTCTTAAACTCATTTTGGATCAAATGGAGTCAAGGAAAATCAAATTCAAAAGTGATTCAAAGGACTAAGCTTTGCTGAACAACTTGGAGAGAAATTGGAAAGATAATTGTGCAAAAATATTTGGGAGACCTAAAATATGTGGAAATGCATGGATAAAGTTTGCACACATGGATCCTAGATCAGCAAAATCAGAAATCACGTGGGGGCTACAAAGTGTGGATCGGTGGGTTGCCACCCACGAATTCGACTTGCAGATTGATGTCAGCCAAACAACTTCTAGGGTTTCAACTTGCATCTTCCATCAGCTATTTTGGTTGATATTTTTAGATGGAGATAGGGTTTTGCAACTTGGAGATTCCATTGGAAACATAAATGAAGACTTTTGTATTCATTTGGAATCTCCAAGCAAATCTTTATCATTTTCATGCATTAAATGCAATTGCAAGTTAAAAAACAACTTGAAGAATATTTGTCTATAAATAGAAGTTATTTGTAATGCATTAAAAAGAAGTTTTAGTAGTAGAAAGCAGTTATTAACTATAGTTTTATACTTAGCTTGGTAGAGAATTAATAGAACTTTCTTCATCCTTCAATAGAATAGTGAGGATCATTGTAAGAGAACTTTGTAGTGCAACTTTTAAAGGTGAATAAGAAGAGAAGTTTATTCCAATTTGGTTGAGCAATTCCTAAACTCTATCTCTTTTATTTTCATTTGTTTTCATGAATTCTTACTTTGAAATTAAATTTTTAGTCGTTTCATTAACCATGTTGAACTAAAAAGCTTCATTTAGACTATAGATGAAGCTAACGAATCAACAAACATGAATTAGTTTATTTACATTTACTAAGCTTGTATTTGTTTGTTTATTTGTTCAAGTTTTAACACTTGTTTTTACTTGTTCAACTTAAACATGTCATTCAGTTGTTACTTGATATTGAGAAATGTATGTAATAATGAAAAATAAACAAGTAATGCTTAAGTGAATCATCTGAGAATAATGATTGTTTAAGTGAATTAATACAATTCATGTTTTCATAAGGTTTCATTCTTACTTATTGTTGGATTTTCTCTCTTCTCTCACCTATCTTCTTCACCTCGAATCTGCAATTTCAAATTTCAAAAATTCTGTTACGGCCTCCATGGCTGCTTCACAGCCGGCCATTGGAGGACTGAACAGGTCCTTTGCTGAGATATTGCAAGCAAAAGATCCATCTCCATGCAAAGTGAAGCCTGTATCGCAGTTTAGAGGGGCTCCTACAGTGATGTTTTCGAATGATGACATTGCAAAGATGGCTACTCCTTTCAAACACTCCTTGTTGGAAAATTCTCCTATGATCGGCCTAAGCTTGGATAACATCAGAAAGGCATTCCAATTAATTGGCTTTATTGCTTTTTTTTCTTTTGGATTGCTGGACCATTGCCACATCCTCATTAGATTCAATTCTAAAGAATATTATTTAAGGTATTGGCTAAAGGGTTTGTGGAACATTTCAGACTTTCAAATGCGTGTTTTCAAATGGACAACAGACTTCATGATGGATATAGAATCTTCACATGCTCCAATTTGGCTATCTTTTGAACATCTTCCAATTCATTTCTTTAGGAAGGTAGCAATATTCTCCATTGCTAGCACGCTAGGATCACCTCTTAAATTAGATTTGGCTAAGGTTAACATGTCTAGGTCACATGCAGCGAGAGTTTGTGTTGATATAGACCTATCAAAGCCACACCCAGATCGATATGGATTAGTGCAGGTCAGAATAGTTTTTGGCAGAAGGTAACATATGATAATATACCTGAATATTGCATTACTTGTAGTAAACAAGGACAATCGATGAACAATTGCAGGCGAAATAAGGGGATAGATGGGGTTGTTGATCAAGGTCAAATGAGAAAAACAAGAGCTTTTTATTTTAAGAAAGATGTGCTGCACCAGAATGATAAGGACAAGGGCAAAGACAAGATAATAATTGAATTGCATGTCGGTGAACCATCAGTGCAGTGGCTAACTAGTTCGAAGCATGTGGAGGATCAGGCTTTGCATCTTCAGCAGCATGATCAGAAAATTATTGAGGATGAAGAGGGTTTTGTTGATGTGAATGCTGTTGTTGTGCAGAACCAGAATGATAGCGACAAGAGCAAGGCAAAGATAACAAATGAGCTGCATGTTGGTGAGCCATCAGTGCAGCAGGAGTCGGATTCGAAGCAGGTGGAGAACGAACAACATGTGGAGGGTCACGTTTTGCATCAGCAATAGAATGTTCAGGCTTTGCAGCAACAGCAAATGAATGATCAGGCTTTGAAGCAGTAACAGCAACAGACGGATTAGGCTTTGCAATACTTAGATGATAAGATGGAGCAAGATGCGGTTGATGCAGCAGGTTAGGGGCTAAAGCATTCAGATTTAGTGATAGCAAATGCATCCATGTCAAGATCTTTCTTTTTAAGGGATATCTGTGATGATTCCAAACTTATTAGAAGTAAAGGAAAAGAAAAAGATAGGTCTTACTCAGATTCAGAGGAAATCTCATCAATCAATCTAGGGAATCTCTCACTCAATCTTTTAAGGAGTTTGGGGAACATATTAAGGCTAGGATTCTACAGCATGATCAGAAACTTATTGAGAATGAGGAGGGCTTTGTTGCTGTGCACTCACGGAAGTCCCAAAAAAAGAGAAATCAAATTCGTTTACCTCGACAAATCCTCACTCAACAAGCTACCAAAGTCTCAAGTTTCCATTTGATGATGGTTTCCAATGAATAGCTTTCTTGTATGGAATGTGCGAGGGGCGATGGGTAAGGCTTCGATCCGTCGTCTGAAGTTTTTAGTTAAGATGCATGGAATTTCTGTTTTGGTTCTTTTAGAGCCTTTGGCGGATGTGGTGAATGTCGAGAAATTGTGTGGTGTGTTAGCTTTTGATTGGTCTTTGTTTAATATTTCGAATAAAATATGGGTGTTTTGGAAGGATGGATATCATTTGAATGTTACACAGAATGCTGAACAATTATTGCATGTCATGGTCACTCATGACTCATGGCTTCATGTGGTAGAGGCTACTTTTGTTTATAGCAAAATGTTCTAGAGCAGAAAAGGGCTTTGTTGTGGAATGATATTAGGTGCATTGCAAATGACATTGGGGATAGGTCATGGATCATTGGGGGTGATTTTAACATTATTACCTCTCTTGATGAGTACATTGGATCTTCTACGCAGGATGTAGGTGCTATAGCGGATTTTAATGAAACTATTTCTGATTGTGGTCTTACTCATTTGCCATTTACTGGGAATTCTTTCACTTGGTCTGGGGTTAGAGATAGATCACAGGTATGAAAGAGGTTGGACAGGTTACTGGTTAACCAACGGTGGCTAGAGGCTTACCCTCATTCTTCTGTGCAACATCTTAATAGGGTCACCTCTGATCATGCTCCTTTGTTACTTTGACATTGGATGGTGCAAACGGGACCAAGGTATTTTAAATTTTAGAATATTTGGTTGTCTCATGATAAGTTTTATTGATGTTGTTAAAGAAAATTGGCAATTACCAGTTAGAGGTAGTGGTATGTATGCTTTGTCGTTTGAGATAAAGAGGTTGAGGAGTTGTCTGCAAGAATGGAATAAAATGCAATTTGGGGACATATTCCAAACTTTGAGGAGAGCGGAGGATGAGGTACAACAAAAGGAGTTACAGTTTGACAAATACTGAGGATAATAGAATGAAGTTACACTAAGCACAAGCTCATTTGCTTCTTTGTCTTAAAAATGAGGAGGAATTTTGGAGGCAAAAGGCTAATATTAAGTGGATGAGGGAGGGGGATGGGAATACAAAATTTTTCCATTCAATGATGAGTGAAAATAGAAGAAGATTGACTATACACAGAATTAAAAATGAGAAAGGGGAATGGCTTGATGGAGGGAGATCAGATTGGGGATGCAGCTGTGTCTTTTTTTAGGAGGTTATTAACAGATGAGGGGGTAGAGGTAGGAGGACTTGGAGATTATATTACAGAAGATTCCTTCCTTAGGTGTTGGTGGAGCAGAATCAAGGATTATTACGGGAGGTTTCAGTTGAAGAATTGAGGGAAGTTGTTTTTGCATTAGATAAAGACAATGCCCTTGGGCCTGATGGTTTTTTCTGAGAAATTTTTTTAGACACTGCTAGGATATTGTGGTTGAGGATATGCTTCAGGCAGTAAGGGAATTCATGATGGGCATCCCATACCAAGAGGCATAGCTAGTTCTTTAATTATCTTGATTCTCAAAAAACCTAACCCATGTAGTTTTGCAGATTTTAGGACCAATCAGCTTGAGTAATTTTGTGAGTAAAGTATTCTCAAGGGTGTTATCTAGCAGGTTGAGTCTGATACTTCCACAACTTATCTCGCAGGAGCAGTCTGCTTTTGTTAGACACAGAGAAATTTTAGATAATATATTGCTTGCTCATGAAATGGTTGCTACAATTGATAAGAAGGTAAGGGGTGGCAATGTCCTTTTCAAATTGGATATGATGAAGGCTTTTGATAGAGTTTTCATGGAGATTTCTTAAATTGGTGCTTCAAAAGTTTGGGTTTCAGGAGCGGATTCATTGATGTGGTCTGGGACAACTCTCTCAAAGTTGGTTTTTAGTAATGATAATTGGAAAATCACATGGTTTTTTCCCTATCTCCAGAGGAGTAAAGCAGGGTGATCCACTTTCGTCTTTTTTATTCATATTGATGGCAGAGGCTTTAAGTAGAGGCTTGACAGACCTGGTTGAGGAAGGGAAAGCTGATGAATTTGTAACAAAGCGAAGGTTGTCCGGTGGTTACGCACTTGGCCTATACTGATGATATAATGGTTTTTGTTAGAGGAAATAAAAGAAGTATTCACAAGTCTGCTTGCGGTTTTTAGAGGCTTATCAAAGGGGCTCAGGTCAGAAAATCAATATCTCTAAAAGTTTTTTTATTACCTCCAAATGGTGTTCTTCTTCCCAAGTTCGTTGGATACAAAGGAAAACAGGATTTAAGCAAGGTTCTTTTCTATTTATGTACTTTGGGGTGTAATTTATATAGAGGGAGGAAAAAAGGGGAATATTTTCAATTTTTCATTGATAAGCATTTTGTCTAAGGTGGCAGGCTTGGAAAAAGAAATTATTATCTCAAGGAGGGCGCTTAATTCTGATAAAGCACATTTTAGCATCCATTCCAATACATGTCTTGGCTGTGATGAATCCTTCCAAAAAGGGTTTTGAAAAATTTGGAGAGTATCATGGCAAGTTTCTTTTGGGGAGATGGAGAATCTGGTCATAGGCATCATTGGGCAAATTGGAAATCTTTGTGCTTTCCAACTAATGAAGATGGGCTTGGTCTTAGAAGAATTAGATGATATGGTGGCTGCCTTTGGTTGTAAACTTTGCTGGAAATTCAAAACATCCTGCTCATTATGAGGCACAATTCATGGCTGCAAAATTTGGAGACTTGGAGGACGAAAAGCAAGGTGTGAAGAGCTCGGTTTGGAGGAGAATGAAAGCTGTCCAGCAAGAATTCCAGCAGCATTTTCAGCACCTTAAGCAGGTAAATGACTATATTTGGTGTCTTACTCCTTCAGGTGATTTCTCCATATCATCTGCATGGAATGCTATTAGGAAGAAACATGCTATATTGGGCACAAGGAAGTTAATATGGAATAGTAGGTTGCCACTAAAGGTGTCTATTTTTATGTGGAAAGTTTTTCATGAATATCTTCCTTTCCCAGAGATTTTAGCTCATCTTGGTTTTCATTTGCCTTCTAAATGTCAATTTTGTGATGGGGTGGAAACTATGAGCCATGCTTTGTCAGAGTGCTTTCTTTGCATCTGTAGTTTGGAATCATTTCTCTCAAATCTTTGGCATACCTTGTTCGAATTTGGGTATCTTCCAAAGGATATAGAGATGGTGGTATGAAGCATCGTACAACACCGCCATTGGTGAAGTTGATCATTGTTGTGCCTTCAATAATTTGTTGGGAGATATAGAAGGCCCGAAATTTATCTTTTTATGACGACAGACATGTTTCTTGGAAAACGGTGTGTGCATGGGTGCGAACATTTAATTTTTGATATTTCTCAAGTCAAGCCTTTCTATAAAACATGCAAGGCAGATAGTGAGCTATCTAAGTTGGACTATAGTAATGAAGGAGAAAGACCGAAGACCACCACTATTTGTTCGTTAGGAATCACCCTCCAGGGGTTTTGTAAAGTTAAATGTTGATGGATCCTCAATTGGAAATCCAGGACATGCAGAAGGGGGAGGCATAATTAGAGATGAATTTGGTAAGGTCCTTTTTGCTTTTTCTTTGTATTTTGGAGTAAAAACCAACATGGAGGTTGAGAGCCTAGCTTTGTTGGAAGGAATTAAATTATGTCACATACACCATTTGGAAAAGGTGGAGATTGAAATGGATTCTCAGGTTTTGACAAAGATGGTCAAGAAAGAGGTTACGATACCGTGGAGATCAAGGGCAACTGTTCAACAAATTCATAGATTGATGCAACATAAAACGTATATCCTGTCCCATGTCTATAGGGAGGCTAATTCAGTAGCAAATGCATTGCAAGTTTGGCTAGCTTTAGGTTTCTAAATCAGTTTTTTGATGTTAATAGTTTACCAAGGACTGTTTATGGTTTTGTTAAGTGAGATTGTATTCATTTTCCTTATGTTGGGTATTTTTAGTTTCTATGTTTTTCACAATGTAACGAATTGAGGTAAGGTTTGATCCCCCTCATTTGTAATAATTTTTTCTCATAATTAATAAAATTGGGGCTGGCATCCCACCCCGTGTACGGGTTTTGCCAAAAAAAAAAAAAAAGGTTTCATCATGAGAATAGATTGAAATCTTGTCATTTCATAGGGAGATCTAATTATGATAGTTAAGCAATTGGATTCTAAACAAAGCAAGGTAACACTTAGTAAGTCATTCATGCATGACTCATTAGTGGATTATATGTTCTAGACTTCTTTGTATTGAATTTTACATAAGTCCTCAATCATTTACCTATTCTATTGAAGGGACCCTATAGTATTTTGACTTTGTTTATGTTTATATAATAAAAGTTAGTGACAAGCCTTAGTAGTTGCATATATTTGATTCCTTGTGGGATTCGATACCTAATATTCCAAATACTACAACCGATCTGTGCACTTGCAGAATAAGTTGGGAGATTAAGTTTTTATTACTTGATTTGTGTCTATTTATTCATAATTATTGTATTTAATCTACTCCACATCAACTACAAGTGCACAGATTGTGTTTGAGGATAGAACAATATGTCAATCCCACAGAGAAAAGATTATGGCAATACTAAAACTTTATCAATCACTTTATATCTAAACAATCAAATAACAATAAAAGTAGAAAAGTATAAACAAACAACTAAACTAATCAATTCTATAAAATAACAATATTTAAAGGAAACTATCAATCTTAAGATTCTAGATAATAGATTCAACTAATGACCAAACATATAAATGAAGACATCAATTCATGTAATTGATTCTTATCTTGTTTACAGTCCAATTCCAATTGTGCTTAACCTTAATTCTCGTGACAAGTTAATAATTACCAACCTATTAATTCTTTCGTACTCTCATAGTAAAGATATTAGTATTGGTTCATTATTCATATGAATTGCCTAATTGACCCACTTAAGAGCACTACTATTTTCGTGTGACATGCAACCTAAATTTCAACTATTCTCTTTCCATCACTATTACCAACTCTCATTGTTATAATAATGATAAACAATTCATAGCTGGTAATCAAGCAATTACAGATTCATACAAACCAAAATAGAGAACAACCAATCACAATATAGCATAAAAATCACAAATAAGTCATATGCTTGAATTCATTATTGTCCTCTATTTCTAGATTTACAAATTAATTACCTGTGATAGGTTTAACCAAATGATCAAACCTTTAATAAAAAAATCCATAAAAATCATGATAAAAGCAGAGATAAAATTAAGAAAGCTAATTCTATTGATGAACAAGATTTCAATACTTGTATTTCTTCCTCCAATCTTGAGTAATACAAAAGAATCCTTCAAATATTGCTCTCCTATAGAGAAATTGTCTATTGTACCTTGCCTGTTTGGTTCCTTCAAAGAGAGAAAATCTCTCTTAGAGAGATCCTACAAATCTCTATGCTATGTTGTCTTTTTATGTGGCTATGTATATGATTCTTTCCCTAATCTATGCTAATGTTCATATATATAGATATCTCAATACAAGAGATGTTAGATAGTTAGGACTTAATTGGAAGGATTTTTGGGGGCCCAAGAATCAATTTTTAGTTGAAAAATCATCCAAGACCAACCCAAGACGAATTTCTTGCAAAGCTACAGTGAAATTGCAAATTTATGCAACTAGAACTCGCGGTTTCTCTCATGGCTATTGTCCACAGATTAGCTGCCGGTAGTTTCAAGTCGCGGCTACGCTCTGGTTAGGTTGAATAAGTTTTTCTCAAAACATGAAAGTTGTAGCCTTTTGAATTAGCTTTCTAGTAGCTCTGGATGCTGAGGTATGGTATAATACTGAGAAGTGATTAGAAGAGCATCGTAGCATAAATATATTTTAGTAATTTAGAATTTTGGCTAAGAAAACAATAGAACTGGACTTTGATATCTACATAAGAATTGTAGGAGATCCTCTTAGCTTTAATATGCATCAAGAATTATCTCTATTCGGTATTTTTAGCTCAAGTTATGGCCAAAATACTAAAATATGTCATTGCAGCCAAACTTTTTTCTCATCAATTTTTCTTCTATCATTGTTCCTTTGCACCATATCTTGGGTCTTTTTTGTTTTCCACTTTTCATCAACTTCAAACCACTTCTAAATAGTATCAAATATACTTCACTTAGTCTGAATTGATAGTTGTTATCGATAAAACCAATGAAATACAAAAATTTCAAATTGAACAACTCAGTTGCATGTTTTAGCTACAAAACTCAAGAAAAAGACATAAAGATGATCTTAGTTCATCATTTAAATCCTAAAAACTAATTTAAACTAAACAACTAACACACTAACAAATACATAAACTAAACACTAATCATCACCTCATATAAAAATAATTTAAATAATATATATTTATTGTATATCAGAATATGCAAAATCAGACATATAAAAATAGAACGAAATCTTAATTTGATACATATATGTATGTATCATTGTTCCTGTAAAGTCATACATACACATCAATTAAGCAATTACTTAATGTTGTGAAGGTAACAGTAGACATTTAAGCAACTATTTAATGTTGTGAGGGTAGCAGTAGACATTTGAAAAAAATTTATGTTAAATTTTCGGGCAGCATTCATCTTTTAAAAAAGTGGACTCAAATCTTGTTGGCGAAGTCCATTATCAGAAAGCAATCCTAGGAATAAATAGTGGGCTGGGTAATTAGAGCTCTGTGGTCAAAATTGGAAATATCATCCCAACAGACAGCATAGGAGTAGCAGGAAATTTGTCCGCCCTCTCCTCCTCCTCCCTTCCCCAAGACCCCTCGTGTTAAAAAACAATTAAAGAAAAGGAAAAAAAATAAAAGAAAAGGAAAGCAGTCCTAATTGGCTTCTTGCAATGGACTTCCTGGAGATGTGATCAAGATGTCTAGTTGCACCAACACTAATTTGATTATAGATTAGATTACTTTTTCGTACTTTGCCTGGATAATTTTTTCATGCAAATATTTATTTCTTAATAGTATTATTTTGAAGTTCTAAAAAATAATTAAAATCTATAAAATGGTTGTTAATAAAATTATACCTCAAAAGATTTGTCAATCAAGAAAATATGCAAAGTGAACGAAAAATTAAAGCATCTCAATGAAAAATTTCAAATGCATCTTCGCAACCTGAAACACTCCATGTCCTTAAGATGAAGATGCACACATGTATCACCACATGAGCAGTCCAGAAAATTTAGATTTTTATAGCAGAACCATAGAAAGACTATTGTATTAGCGAAAAGGGGAAAAAAAAAAAACTAATAACAGTCATGCATTTGGCAGATGGTAAAATCAAATTTATAACACTTTTGTACTATAACCTTTAGTTAGAAATTCTGAATCAGTGAGTCAAAAAAAAAATAATATGCAATTGCCCAATTTTATTGTAATAATAAACTTGAACATAAAGAAATTAACATGTCAACTTTTGTGTTTTAAGTATCCCAAACTTATTAGGAGTTTGGGATAATTTACACACCTCTCGCAAGGTTTGCCATTATTGCACTTACTGCCCCTTAGGTTTTAAAAATTATACTTATATTATACCTCCTATGTTTATATTTTTTATAACAAAACAAGTTCATTTTGATAATGTAATCCAAAAACACCAACGAAATACCTTAAAATATCCTTAATTGTTTTTAAATTGACCATCTCTTTCTGGTTAATATATTTGTTTGTAAAATTTTGATACATAAAAATTCATTAATATTAGTCATATAATTGAGTTTTGGAGAAGAAGCATTTGGAGTAGTTTCAAAATTTTATGTAAGAATTTAAGCCATTTTGAAGTTGTTATGGCTAATTAATTTTTTTTAAAGATTTACTTATCTTTTTTAAAAGCAATTAAAGATATTTGAAGGTGTTTCATTGGTGTTTTTGAGTTATATTATCAAAATGGACTAGTTTGTTACAAAAACTATAAAGACAAGGGGTGTAAGTGTAACTTTAAAATATGAGGAGAGGTAAGTACAATTATGATAAATCTTAAGGGAGGTGCGTGAAATTATCCCTAAAAATTTGGATCTAGATTAGAAGAGAAGGGAGTGGCAGAGAAGAGACATGAGAGAGAAAAATTGTGAGGGTCTGGTAGAGAAGTAGGATACACTCTCTTGTTGGTTGTGTCATGTAGAAACGATAGCGTGGACAAATACAAAAGACAACGCCTTTGACACACACTCCCAAAATTGGTATTTAACCAAATTTAGTAACTATTTCGGAAAGAACTCTAGTAGCATTACAAGAATTGCGACTTTGAAAGCTATAAATATATACAATTAAATCTCATTAATCTATCTAAATTAGTAGCTACAAAATTGGTACTTAAGCGGATTTGATATTTGTTGTGAAAGGACTCAAATTGGTACTTGACCGGATTTAATAATTGTTTTGAGAAAGATCCTGTTAATATCACAAGAATTATGACTTTGAAAGTTACAAATATACACAAAAAAAAAAAAACCCTAAGGAATTGTAACTTTGAAATTCTAAATATATATAGAAAATGTTAATTGTTACTTTTAACGCATATAAGATTTTAAAAAACTATTAGCAATTTAGATAAATGGTTAGATATTTACAAAATAACGGTGGATAATGCTAAATTGTGGGGACAAGGAAAGATAAGACGGTTTGTTTAAAGAGATTGGCAGGTACCTCAATGATGTTTCTGTACCTCTCGAGCTATTTTTCTTCTGAAAATGGTCACATTCGTATCACCAAAATTCGTCGAAGCCAGTGACTATTCAAACTACCAATGATGCACTGCATAGTGAATTTAGCATCGTTAAACTTCGCAACACAAAATTAATTTCCCAATCATTAATTTTTTTGACTCCACAAAGCCAATATTTATACCATGTAACCCAAATACAATTTTAAAATTTGGAAATTTAGCAAATCTTGGTCCTGAATTCTAGTAAACGATCTAAAGTCTAAGGCCTGGATCTCCATGTAACATGCTTTGATGGCGTTTTCTTTATTAAAATTGTTGAAAAGAAAATAATCATACAAATGTATAGCGTTGTTTTTATAATGCATGAATAAAAAGGATGTGGAAAAGAGGATATGATAATACTGTTGTTTTTTTTTTACTTTTTTAGTTGCATGGAGACCGTTTATGGTATGTTGGCGTTGCTTAGGAAAAGGTTGTTTTGTGACATAAGAACTAAAATCTGATTCTTAGCCACTAAAAAAACTTATACATGCTTGGTACTGTGGGAATTAAAGAGTACGCATTATGCGGGTTAATTACTCCATTGGTCCCTAAACTATTTCATGAGTGTCAGTTTAGTCCCTCAACTTTTAATTGTGTCTATTTAGTCCCTCAGCTTTTATATTTGTGTTTAATTAGTCCTCAATACCAATTAATGACAAAATTGCCCTTCTACTTTTATGGCCTTTACTTTTTATCTCCTTTCTTATATATTTTTTAATTTATCCTTTCTCCACATTCACTATCCTTGTCCACATCATTGGAAACCTAATTGCATATTAGCTTCTTTTCTTTTTTCCAGGCTTATATTGATTGCTTCACTTGATAAGTTTAGAATTTTTTTTTTATTCTCTTTAGATCTCTAAGGACAAATAAAAGAAAAAAAGGTAAGAAAAATTAAGAAAATGATTAAAAAGAAAGACATAAATGTCTACAACCAAGTAAATAAAATTGAAATCCTAAACCTTATGCTTTTCTATTTTAATATTTTTTTGAAGTTTTCTTTCATTTTATTCTTTTAATAGTCTTCTTCATCTCGAAAACTATGAAAAACACTCCAATTTTTTTCAGATAAATCAATCAATATAAACTTGTGAATAAAGAAGGTAATGTTTGGTTGAGTTTTTTGAGACCACGAATAAAGATAGGGGAAAAGTTGAAAGAATAAATAAAAAAATATAAGAAAACTGACAAAAAGTAAAGTAGAGAAAAAACAAAGATAGGATATGATATAAATAGAAGGGCAATTTTTCCATTTATTGATATTGGAGACCAATTAAACACTAACGTAAAAGTTGAGGGACCAAATAGACACAAATAGAAGCTTGGGGACTAAATTGACACTCACGAAATAGTTTGAGGGCTATTGGAGTAATTAACCCCGCATTATGCTTTTGTAGCTTCATGCAACAAACAAATTCATCTTGTTATAATGACAATCTATGACTACTTGAGCATGTTCGGAAATAGCACTTACCGACTGAATTTAAATTCAAATAGAAAAATTGAATTCGGTATTTCAGTTAATAGTTTAGAAAATTTGAAAAAAATAAATTTGGATTCGATCAGTATTCGAAAATACCATTTTTAATTCGGTATTATTGATTTCGACTTCAATTCAATAATTCGAATTCAGTATTCTAATTCTAAAATCGAATTACCAAATTTAGCAAAAAATTGCATTTTTTTAGATATTTTTTTATAACAATCCTTGTTATTGAATTTATTAAATGCATTGTTATAATTTCATTGTTATTATATTAACACAATTAATGAACATGATTAAGAAATTGATTTGATTAAATGTACACGAACGCTCCTTTTTTATAAAAAAAAGTAATTTTTTATTTTTAAAATTTTTTATGTTTTTAATTTTTTAGCGTTTCCGAATAACCAATTTGAATTCGAAATCGGATTTGGATTAGTATTATTTGAAATTGAAATTGAATTTAGTTAGAAAATTTCTAAGCAAAAATATCAAAATAACCAATTCCAAATTATCGAATTACCAAACCCTTACTTGCAAGTGATTTGTGAAAAATAATTAGGTGGTGTAAGAAAAACATGTAGATTGCCAAAAGTGTAATTGTCACGCCACGGGCCCGTAGGCCCAACACGGGACCAGAGTCTGAACAGCCAAGTCCAACTTTTGAGCTCCGTCCTCGCTAGCTCAAAATGGATATCCCAAGTTGGACTTGAGTGCTTAGACTCAACTTATACATTGGTTCATGTTACTTCATTTTTGTAACGTGGGACGAGATATCACATTCACCCCTCATTATTAGGCTTTGCGTTCTCGCAAAGCCCAATCCATATCATAATCCGGACTGTCCACTCGGTAGAATCAAATTCTAGAGGTGGCTCGTACAGGCTCTAGAGGTGACTCCCGTGTTTAGGTCAACATAGAACTTAGCTCCGCATAGCACTTAGTCCCGCCTTTATGTTAACGTAGCACTTAGTCCCGCACATCACTTAGTTCCTCCACTTCCTTGCATAGTCTGGCCTAATACCATAGGTCCAGTTTCACCTCGTGCAGAGACCACACGAGATTCGCTTTGATACCATTCTGTCACACCCCGGGCCCGCGAATCCAACGCGTTCTTCCACTTCCTTGCGTAGTCCGGCCTAATACCATAGGTCCAGTCTCACTCCATGCAGAGACCACACGAGGTTCACTCTGATACCATTCTGTCACACCCCAGGCCAGCAAGCCCAACGAGTCTGAACAGCCAAGTCCAACTTTTGGGCTTCGTCCTTGCTAGCCCAAAATGGATATCCCAAGTTGGACTTGAGTGCTTAGACTTAATTTATACATTAGTTCATGTTACTTCACTTTTCTGATGTTGGATGGGATATCACATTCACCCCTCTTTATTAGGCTTTGCGTCCTCGTAAAACCCAATCCATATCATAATCCGGATCATCCACTCGGTTGCAACGGATTCTAGAGGTGGCTAATACAGGCTCTAGATCTGGTTCCCGCCCTTAGGTCGACGTAGCACTTAGCCCCGCACGGCACTTAGTTCCTCCACTTCCTTGCATAGTCCGGCTCAATACCATAGGTCTAGTCTCATCCCGTGCAGAGACCACACGAGGTTCACTCTGATACCATTCTATCACGCCCCGGACCTGCAGGCTCAACGCGCGACCAAAGTCTGAACAGCCAAGTTCAACTTTTGGGCTTCGTCCTCGCTAGCCCAAAATGGATATCCCAAGTTGGACTTGAATGCTTAAACTCAACTTATACATTGGACCATGTTATTTCACTTTTTCGAGATGGGATGGGGTATCACAATAATAAACTGTAATAACATTGAACGTCATCTAGTTATGTTAACAAGAATGTCGAATGAATTTTTAATGCAATAGGATGCAAAATAACATACTAACTTGTAGTAAAAAACTTCCTAATTTAAAAAGAAACATTAATCCTATAATATTCAAAATACGAACTTCAACAGAGTCATTCAAACGCCCAAGCGTTCTCCTTGCGAACCTGCTTTTCTTCCTCCGGAGTGAAGTCATTCTTGATGTTGAAAATCTTGCGAACCTCTTCCGGGGTCTTTTCTTTAATCATGTCCGCAACGGCTTGACAGGTGAGATCTAGCAGGCTCTATATGTCCAGATAGTTAGCAGCCAAGACCAGATCGAAAAGAGTGCTTTGGTCGACCTTGACGAATTCCTGGTCGAACGACTTGAGCTCTGCCCCGGATGACTTAGGTTCCTCAGGGGCATGCTTCTTGCAGTACTCAATAACTCTAGCCAAGATGTTGCCGGTAACGTTCGGCACAGGGATGCAGGTATCAGTGCAAGTGTCCTCGATCATGTGCTTAAGCGTTTGCGACTCGAGAGCCACGGCTTCCTCCACGTCGAAAATCTCGCCATCGGAGCTTTTTAACTCGATTATCTTTGGCGAAGACATGGCTGTTAAGGCTATTAAAATAACTTAAGCCTCTACGACAAAAAGAGAGAGAGAGAGCGAACGAAAGGATGTAGAGAAAAAATAAATAAATTTAAGACCAATACCTGAAGAACGGGAGAAGTGCAACATGTATAGTAGCACAATGAAAGCAGTTACTTGCCATTTATAAACTCGAATCATAATCACATTTGGAAAAGATTTTTATATATAAGGCAAGCAATTTTGCCGTTTAGAAAACAGGTATCCAAAGGCCATATGGAAAATATATTATGTACCTGCAAGTTTTGTTTTTCTTCTATGAAATCTTCTCCCGATGGGATTAGGATTAGGATTTCTGGCCTTACATGGAATTGATTGTATTTATTTTGAGTTAAATACCCTGAACCGCCTCTAATTTTTTTGCGTTAAATACAGTGAAGCTTGTCCTAATGATGTAAAACAAAACAAAATTCAATGATTAGAAAGTAAATATTTTACAAGCAAATGGGCACGTACATGCATATGTACGTACAGGCGTACATGCATATGTTTCGATACTCATTCATTCACACACATATTTGTACAAATATGCGCACATAACTTTTTCATAAGAACAATAGTACCGTCAAAGATGCTGTAATACTTAATGTTACAGACATTTAACGTAACCTGTTATCATTGGTTAATATTTACTTAACTTATCAAAAGAGTTCTATATTATCCCAAACTTACTAAAAATATTCTTTTAAATTAATACTAATCTAACTTAATTTTTAAAGAGTCTCATATTATCCTAACTTACTAAAAAATAAAAATCTAAAATAGTTCTTAAGATATAAAAAGTTAATCATAATTTTCTTTAACAAATAAAAACCATAGTTACTATTATTTTCTTAATTTAATTAAAATCCTAAATTATAAAATCATAAACCCTACACCCTGAATCCTGAACCCTAAATCCTAACTCTTAAACCCTAATTCAAAAGTAAATGTAAAATCTAGTAATGAAAATGCCAACAAAAAAATTTTTTTCCCTAAGATGCAATAAATAAAATAAAAAAACTGAATGATACTTATGTAATAATAAACCAGTAAAACAGGTTATAGGTTAGATAAAGATAAGAGTTTGTAATTGACAATGACTCTTATACGGTCAAGATGTGTCTGTAACTAAAAATCTAGTTACAGTCTTTGATAATGCTATTTTCCTTTTCATAAATATCATATTCCATCCTTAATCATCGTTTTGTTTATCAAAGATAGTTGGATTTTGTGCTGGTATTTGCGTGTGGTTCATAGATGAAATGAAAGAGGACTTCATATCTAGCAAATTTGCATTGAATTTTAAAGCCTAAATCTAGATTCTCACTTTGTACCCTAAACTTCAATTTTGGACAGACTACACCCTCAACTGTCCAAAACATTCCATATCCAATCGTTGATGACGTCAATCAAACAAATGGAACTTATGCACATGCATGCAATGTTCATTTAAATCTAATTGTTGACAGTATTAATTTTGGACATGCAATGTTCATTTAAATCTAATTGTTGACAGTATTAATTTTGGACAGGTAATGCTCATTTAAATCTAATTGTTGACAATATCAATTTTGGACAGGTTGCACCCTAAACTATACAAAACATTCCATTTAAGTCAATCAATGCATGCATATGTTAATTTGGTTGATGCCGTCAACGATGGAAATTAAATAGAATATTTTGGACAGTTGAGGTGTAGCCTGTTCAAAATTAAAATTTTAGACGTAACTGAGGACCTGGTATAAATTAGGGAGTACAAAATAGATTTTGACCGAATTTTAATGGCCAATACTGCTTGTAGGTGTAACGTTCCAAGAAGGATAATAAAGTGCATTACGCTTGGGCCTGAAAAAAATACCTTTATTGGTATATTCAGGCTCTGGTGGAAAACGTGAGGAGATGAAAATCAACCAAGCAAGTTTGTTAAAATATCACTTGTGAATTCTTGGTTTCTGGATTTGTTGACTTGTTTAAGGATTCAATATGAATAAGAGAGAGAACTCTGGAACTTCCTGCAAGTATGTGGGAATTTGTATTTTGATTAGACTTTGCTTGTTTTAGCCTATGTTTTCAGACTCGGACCAGGTATCGAACCGGCTGAACTCAGGGGTCAGGGGTCAATAGATTCAACCGGGGTCGATTCGGGGTCGAACCGGATGACGTCATAAATACTATATATATATATGTATATATATATATATATATATATATAAACACACATATATACACTTGCTAATTTTTTTCTTAATTTTAGTTGTTAGTCCAAAAGTATTATAGCCAAAATACCCTCAATAACCATTTTGATATCTTGCTATTAATAGTTAAAAAAGCATTGAATTGAAAAAATTAGGAATAAATATAATGGATTCAAATTATTCACTTTTTAATATAATTAGTATAAAGAAATAGAAGTGAGGCACTACTAATATTTTGTTATTGGTCAAAGAAGTTGGTTGCCTTTTGATTTGATAATTGGGCCAAGCAAATAAAAATCATGTGTTGATTTAGCATTGATGTTCATTTGTTGGATTTATGTCAATGGGTCCATGTCATTGTCAAAACTCAAAGACAAATAATTGTTTGAATCTATTTTCTTTAGACAATGAATGTGGAAGCCCACAAACATGTATAGGGGCCCGTATCTGATTAAGTATGGAGCATTATAATGTGGCTGGGTTTACTTTTGACTTTTGACAAAAAAAAAAGTAGCTAGGCGGTTTCCGATTTCTAATTTTTCCTGGTCAAACCCAGTTTTTGACCGAGTTTGATCGGATTTTTAAAAACCGATTTTTTATTGTAACTCAGACCGGACACTTGGCCGGTTCCCGATCCCACCAGTTCAACTGGCCGGTCCGGTTCGAATTTAAAAACACAGGTTTTAGCTACCCACTTGCCCCTGTACACCATCTAACTCCTTTATAAGTGCATGAAGTATATTCTCCGTCAGCCGTTGCTCATCTTCACGGGATATGCATGTTTAATTAGTTCTAAACCAAACATATAGATTTTGTTTTCCTTTTCAGCTATGCGCTATTGAACTCACTCTCTCTCTCTCTCTCTCAAAAGTATACTAGATATAGGCACATAATTGCACGTAGATTACTATTGTTAATTATGATGTGATTTATATTGTTAACAATTTAAAGTATAATTTACATTAAGTAAAATTAGAAGTGAATCATCCACATTATAGGTAGAATTTGAATTTTTAGGTCATTTTCAAAGATAATTTGGTTGAATTTAAGTGATGAAAATCAAATGAAGTGAAGTACTACAGCAAATTTAACCTCGTCACTGATTCATACTATTCCAATTATTTCCTAAGAAAACCTAAAGGATTTTTAAATGAAGAGAGGTAAAAATATAAACGAAGTTGCTTTGTATAGTGAATTTTCCTCTAAACTAATAAATCAAAGATTTGGGCTGTTTGCTGATATTCCTGAGAAGAGATAGCCGCGTGAGCTTTAGCACAGAGGAATCTATCTCTAGCAAATTTGCATTGACTTTTAATGACCATAATGCCGTTGCTTGCAAATGCAACGTTCATACAAAAATAAGAAGGTGCATTAAGCTTGGGCCTGAAAAAACACCTTCATTGGTATTTGTGAGCTCCGGGGAAAAGGTTGAGGTGGATGAAAATTAACCAAGAAAGTTCGTTGAAAATCACCTGTCATTCCTTGGCGTCTGCATTTGTTGTCTTGTTTAAGAATCCAATGAGTTATAGACAGAATTCTTACAGATATGTGGGGAGTTAAAGTTTTTTATTAGGTTTGCTTATTTTTGCTGTTGACCTGCCTTTGGTACACTGCCTAACTCGCATGAGGCATTCTCCATCAGCCTTTTACAATGAAATTTATATTAAGAAAAGAATAGCCTATTCTTTTGTATCTCATATGGCTTTCATAATTATAGAGATTGGTGCATTAGAAAATTTTGTTTATTTGTTAGCTCAACGACTTGATTGCCTTGTCAAATTTCTCCGCTTCCAAGATTTATAAATCAAACATAATTTTATATTTTTTTCTTATTTTAGTTATTTACTTTAATCAAGAGTATATCAAGTTGTCATTTTTAAGTATACTAGATGTAAATATGTACAATGCGTGTAGATTAATGTTGTTAATTATGACGTGATTTACATTGTTAATTTAAAATATAATTTATATTAAGTAAAATTAAAAGTTAAGCATCTTACCACAGAGGCAGAATTTCAATTTTAGGTAATATTCAATTTTAACTTGAGGGAATGTAAGTGATATAAAGAGAAAGAGATAAAGTAACTCACCAAAATTTAAGATCATCAAAGATCCATATATTCCAATTATTTATTAAACAAACCTAAAGAGGTTTTTTAACGAAGAGAAATTAAAACATAAATAAAATGCTTTGTACAGAGAATTTTACTCCAAACTAATAAATCAAAGACAGTTGAATTGTTTGCTGCTATTCCTGAATAGAGGTAGTTGCATGAGCTTTAGCCCCAATGAAAGAGGATTCTATCTCTTGCAAATTTGCATTGACTTTTAATGACCATAATGCCGTTCGGTAGTGTAACATTCCTTGAAGGATAATAAGATACATTAATCTTGGGCTTGAAAAACATACCTTCGTTGGCGTATGCTAAGCTCCGGTAGAAAGTTTGAGGTAGATGAAAACTAACCAAGAAAGTTTGCTAAAAAAATCAATGTGTAATAGACTGGAACTTCTTATGGTTCTGATTAGATCGCTTTTTTTAGCTACCCACTTGTATTGCACGGAGAATCTTCCTCTAAACTGATAAAACAATGATAGTTGGATTGTTTGTTGGTATTCTTGGAAAGAGGTAGTTGTGTGACTTTTAAGGACCAAAACCGTTGTTCAAAAGCGCAACATTCGTGGAAGGATAAGAAGGTGCTTAAAGTATGGATTTGAAAAACATATCTTCGTTGGTATATGCGAGTTCCAGTGGAAAGCTTTTGGTGAATGAAAATTAACCAACAAAGTTTGTTAGAAAATCACTTGAGAATCCTTGGTCTCTGCATTTCTTGTCATGTTTAAGAATTCAATGAGTAATAGACAAAATTCTGGAACTTTTTATAGATTCGTGGGAAGTTGAGGTTTGATTAAGTGCGCTTATTTTAAGTTCCACTTGCCCTTGGTGCGCTGCCTTAACTCCTTTATAAGTGTCTGAAGCGTTCTCGGTCTAACTTCACCCCTCTTCCAAAGGATATGCATGATTTTTTAGTTTTAAACCAAACTTCAAATTTTATTTTCCTACGACCTTAGTTGCCTTATTTTATCAAGCATGGTATCAGACTTACTTTTATAAGCATTCAAGATATATGCACGTACATTGCACCAAGATTAATGTTGATAATTATGATGTGATTTACATTGTTAAAATTTAAAGTTTAAATTATATTAGTAAAATAAAAAAATGAAGGATCTATCTGCAGAGCTAGAATTTCAAATTAAATGATATAAAGCAAAAAAAATAAAGTAGCTCACCAAAATATAAGCTCATCAATGATCCATATGTTCCAATTATTTTTTTAAAAACCTAAAAAGTTTTTTAAATGAAGAGAAATGAAAATATAAATAAAGCTGCTTTATATAGAGAATTTTCCTCTAAACTAATAAATCAAAGATAGTTGGATTGTTTGCCGTTATTCCTGAAAAGAGAGTGTAGATCTAGCAAATTTGCATTGAACTTTAATGACCACAATGCCATTGTTCGCAAGCGTAGCATTCCTAGAAGGATAAGAAGGTGCATTAAGCTTGGACCTGAAAAATGTACCTTTTTTTTTTTTTTTTTGAGTAAGAAAAATGTACCTTTGTTGGTGTATGCGAAGCATCAGTGGACGATAACCAGTAAGGTTTGTTCAAAAATCACTTGCAAATTCTTAGTTTATGCAGCTATTGTCTTGTTTAAAACTTTCAATGAGTAATAGACAGAATCTTGGAACTTCTTACAGAGATATATGGGAAATTGAGTTTTGATTAGGTTATCTTAGTTTGGCTTTCCACTTACCCCTGGTATATTGCCTAACTCTTTTATAAGTACACCAAGTAATCTTGGTCAGCTGTTTACCCTCCTCCAAGGGATATGCATGTTTAATTAGTTCTAAACCAAACATAATTTTGATTTTGTATCCCTATTTTAATTAGCTCTCCATTTTTATGAAGAGTGCTATCAAACTCTCTTTTTCAAGTATACTGGATACAGGCACGTATTTTCAAGTTGTAATAATCTGAGGTAAGGTTAATGTTCCCTCAACTTTTTTTTTTTTATAAATAAAATTTAAACCTTAACTTTTTTTTTTTAAATAAAATTTGGAAGTGGCGTCCCTGTATATGAGGTTATCAAAAATAAAAGAAGATACAGGCACGTACATTGCCCGTAGTTGAATGTTGTTAATCTTGATGTGATTTACATTGTTAATTTAAAGAATAATTTAAATTGAGTAAAACTAAAAGTGAAGAATCTAAGTTTGGAGATAGAATTTCAATGTTAGGTAATTTCCAATGTTACTTGAGGGAATTTTAAGTGATATAAGCAAAAGAAATAAAGTAGCTCACCAAAATTTTAGCCCATCAATGATCCATATGTTCCCATTATTTATTAAAAAACCGAACAAGATTTTTAAACAAAGAGAAACGAAAACATAAATAAAGTTTCTTTGTATAGAAATTTTTATCTAAACTAATTAATCAAATTCAGCCTAAATGAAGGAAGAGTCTATCTCTATCAAATTCAGCCCAACTTGTAAAAAATTTTTTTTGTAAGTACAAATGTTTGTATTATTATATTTTGCCCCTCCAGAAATTAACAAAAAAATAAACTATGTCCTCTCAAACCATTTTGCTTCATAAGTTACTTAAATTTATGTTTAAGATTAAATTACTCATTACTCAAGACTCGCCCCTAAAAAAAGTTCTTAGCTCCGCTTGTAAGTGTAATATCCCTAGAGGGATAAAATGGTGCCCTAAGCTTGGGCTTAAAAAGTTTACCTTCATTGGTGTATGCGAAGCTCGATGGAAAGCTTGAGATGGATGAGAAGTAACTAAGAAAGTTCGTTAAAAAAACAACTTTTGAATCCTCTCTGCATTTATTATCGTGATTAAAATCAATGAGTAATAGGCAGAATTGTCGAACTTCTTAGAGATATGTGGGAAGTTGACTTTTGATTAGATTTGCTTATTTTGACTACCTACTTGCCCCTGGTACCCTACCCAACTCCTTTATAAGTGCATGATATATTCTCAGTATGCCTTTTCACCTCTTCCAAGGGATATGCAAGTTTAATTACCTCACAGCAAAACATAATTTTAGATTTTGATTTCCTATTTTAGCTATATCCTTTTTTATCAAGCGTGTTGTCAAACTCTCGTTTCTTTAAGTACACCAGATATAGGTAAGTAGAATGCTTGTAGATTAATGTCGTCAATTATGGTGTGATTTACATTGTTAGTTTAAAGAATAATTTATATTAAGTAAAATTAAAAGTGAAGCATCATGCTTTAGAGGTAGAATTTCAATTTTAGTTATTTCCAACGTTAACTTGAGGGAATTCAAGTGATATAAAGCAAAAGAAGTAAAGTAGCTCACCAAAAATTAAGCTCATCATTCATGCATGTATTCTGATTATTTATTAAAAAAAAAACTAAACAGATTTTTAAACTAAGAGATATAAAATATAAATAAAGTTACTTTGTACAGAGAATTTTCTTCTAACCTAACAGATTAAAGATAGATTGTTGGCTACTTCCTTGAAAATAGGTACTTGAGTGAGCTTTAGCCCAAATGAAGGAGTCGTCTATCTCTAACAAATTTACATTGGGATTTATGACCACAATTGTAACATTCCTAGTAGGACAAGAAGGCGAATTGAGCTTGTGCTTGGAAAACATATCTTTATTATTTTATGCGGAGCTACGGCAAAATGCTTGAGGTGCTTGAAAATTTACCAAGAAGGTTTGTTAAGAAAATCACTTCCAAATTCTTTATTTTTGCATTTATTGTCGTGTTTAAAAATTCAGTGAGTAATAGATAGAATTCTTGGATATTTACAGCTATGTGGGGATTTAGGTTTTGATTGGATTCGCTTATTTTTTAGCTACCCACTTGCCCCTGGTACACTGACTAACTACTTTATAAATGCATGAAGTATTCTCGATCTGCTTTTTCCCCTCTTCCAAGGGATATGCATCTTTAATTAGTTCTAAACCAAATGCAATTTTAGATTTTGTTTTCCTATTTTAGCCGTCCACTTCTCTCAAGAGTACAAATAAAGTCTCTTTTTTATGCATACCAATATAAAAAGCACCTGCGTTGCACGTGGTACCATTATTTTTATAATAACTATTTGTAATAATTTTTTTCAAAATCAATATTCAAATATGGATTCTATATATTAAATGATTATTATGAGTTACATAAGTTCGTGTATCAAATATGGGTTTGAAAAACATATCTCCATTGGTATATGCAAGCTCTGGTGGAAAACTTGTGGTGAATGAAAATTAATCAAGAAAGTTTGTTAGAAAATCACTTGAGAATCCTTGGTCTCTGCATTTCTTGTCATGCTTAAGAATTCAATGAGCAATAGACAAATTTCTGGAACTTTTTATAGATTTGTGGTAAGTTGAGGGAAAAGTATTAAATGCACCACATGCATTGCTATGCGTACTAAAACCAATAATTTAAAGCAAAAGAAATAAAGAAGCTCAACAAAATATAAGCTCATCAATGATCCATATGTTCCAATTATTTTTTAAAAAACCTAAACAGTATTTTAAATGGAGAGAAATGAGAATATAAATAAAGCTGCTTTATATAAAGAATTATCCTCTAAACTAATAAACCAAAGATAGTTGGATTGTTTGCCGCCTTATTCCTGAAAAGAGGTACGTGAGCTTTTAGCCCAAATGAAGGAGGAGTGTATCTCTAGCAAATTTGCATTGAACTTTAATGACCACAATGCCATTGTTCGTTTCTGCATCTATTGTCTTGTTTAAAACTTCAATGAGTAATTGACAGAATCCTAAAATTTTTTACAGATATATGGGAAATTGAGTTTTGATTTGGTTATCTTAATTTAGCTTCCCACTTACCCCTCGTACATTGCCTAACTCTTTTATAAGTGCACCAAGTAATCTTGGTCTGCTGTTTCCCCTCTTCCTAGGGATATGCATGTTTAATTAGTTCTAAAGCAAACATAATTTTTATTTTGTATTCCTATTTTAGCTCTCCATTTTTATGAAGAGTGCTATCGAACTCCCTTTTTCAAATACACTAATACAATCACGTATTTTAAAGTCGTAATAATCTGAAGTAAGGTTTATTACTCCTCAACTTTTTTTTTTTATAAATAAAATTTGAGAGTGCTATCCCCATACACAGGTTAGCCAAAAGAAAAAAATACAGGCACGTACACTGCCGGTAGATTAATGTTGTTAATCTTGATGTGATTTACATTGTTAATTTAAAGAATAATTTATATTGAGTAAAACTAAAAATGAAGAATCTAAGTTTGAAGGTAGAATTTCAATGTTAGGTAATTTTCAATATTACTTGAGGGAATATGAAGTGATATAAACAAAAGAAGTAAAGTGGCTCACCAAAATTTAAGCTCATCAATTATCCATATGTTCCCATTATTTATTAAAAAACCTAACAAGATTTTTAAACAAAGAGAAATGAAAGCATAAATAAAGTTGCTTTATATAGAAAATTTTACTCTAAACTAATAAATCAAAGATAACAGGATTGTTTGCCGCAATTTGTGAAAAGAGGCAGTTGCATGAGCTTCAGCCTAACTGAAGGAGGAGTCTCTCTTGCAAATTTGCATTGACTATTAATGGCCACAATGTCGTTGTTCGTAAGTGTGATATTCCTAGAGGGATAAGGTGGTGCATTAAGCTTGGGCTTGAAAATTTTAGCTTCATTGGTGCATGCGAAGCTCCGGTAGAAGGCTTGAGGTGGATGAGAAGTAACTAAGAAACTTTGCTAAAAAAACAACTTTTGAATCCATGGTTTCTGCATTTATTATCTTGATTAAAAATTCAATGAGTAATAGGCAGAATTGTCGAACTTCTTAGAGATATGTGGGAAGTTGACTTTTGATTGGATTTGCTTATTTTAACTACCCACTTGCCCCTCGTACCTACTTAACTCCTTTACAAGTGCATGCTATATTCTCAGTCTTCCTTTTTCCCTCTTCCAAGGGAAATGCAAATTTAATTACCTCACAATAAAACGTAATTTTGGATTTTGATTCCCTATTTTAGCTATCCTTTTTTATCAAGAGTTTTGTCAAACTCTTTTTTCTTTTAGTATGCTAGATATAGGCACATAGATTGCTTGTAGATTAACGTCGTCAATTATGGTGTGATTTACACTGTTAATTTAAAGATTAAAATTAAAAGTGAAGCATCTTACTTTAGAGGTAGAATTTCAATTTTAGACATTTCCAATGTTAACTTGAGGGAATTCAAGTGATATAAAGCAAAAGAAATAAAGTAGCTCACCAAAATTTAATCTCATAATTCATGTATGTATTCTGATTATTTATAAAAAAAATAAACAGATTTTTAAACAAAGAGATAGAAAAAATAAATAAAGTTACTTTGTACAGAGAATTTTCCTCTAACCTAACAGATTAAATATAGTTAGATTGTTGGCTACTTTCTTGAAAAGAGGTAGTTGAGTGAGCTTTAGCCCAAATGATGGAGTCGTCTATCTCTAACAAATTTACATTGGCATTTATGACCACAACGCCGTTGTTCCCAGGTGTAACATTCCTAGTAAATTAAGAAGGCGCATTGAGCTTGTGCTTGAAAAACATATCCTTATTATTTTATGCGAAGCTCCGGCAGAATGCTTGAGGTGCTTGAAAATTTACCAAGAAGATTTGTTAAGAAAATCACTTCCAAATTCTTTATTTTTGCATTTATTGTCATGTTTAAAAATTCAATGAGTAATAGATAGAATTCAGGAACATTTTACAAATGTGTATGGATTTAGGTTTTGATTGGATTCGCTTATTTTTTAGCTACCCACTTGCCCTGGGTACGCTGTCTAACTACTTTATAAGTGCATGAAGTATTCTCGATCTGCTTTTTCCCCTCTTCCAACGGATATGCATCTTTAATTAGTTCTAAACCAAATGCAATTTTAGATTTTGTTTTCCTATTTTAGCTGTCCACTTCTCTCAAGAGTGCTAATAAACTCTCTTTTTTTTTATGTATAATGGTATATAAAAAGCACGTGCATTGCACGTGGTACCATTCTTTTTGTAATAACTATTTGTAATAATTTTTTAAAAAATCATTATTCGAATATGGATTCTATATATTAAATAATTATTATGAGTTATATTAGTTCATGTATCAATGTATAATATAACATAATCTCATGTAAATTAATTAAGCCTCAATATAGAATGAATTAAAAATTAAATTCAAGTTATATTGTCTATTATAATTGCTTTATCGACATTCAGTTTTATAGATCGGTCAAATTATACTTAATCAAGTATTTAATTCAAACTTATCCAAAAGTTAACATATACCTCAACTCATACTTGTCTAATAGTAAATAACCCAAACTTGTACAATTGTCAAAAAAATTGGATTACGAACGCGATTATAAAGAACTTAGTTGCAGATTACAAAATTATGCACAATCATTTTGTTGAAAGAATAATAATACTTTTAAGTGCCAAACATGCCATTTATGTCTTCATGACAAAACTCAATTTTGTGCCTATTAGAAATTTTGACGGATACTTTACATATTTCATTTGACTTTCTTTTTTGCTTAATCTTCTTTTCACAGGCACCTCCTGTTTATGATATAATGATTCATGCAAACATATGTCTATAATCTAGTTACTTATAAGTCATCATATAAGTCATTTAGATGTAAAATTTATGCTCACTGTGAGATCAACTTTGTACAATTTAAAAGTATGAGATTAACTATTGGCGTAAAAGCCAAGTAAGCATGAAAGCCAAGTAATGACAATCTCCTGTGTTTTTTTTATTTTTATTTTGTGAAGAGTCAATTGTCAAATATGATTTATTAATTTTACAATATTGAAAAATGAGTTTATAAACTTTGTTCATTAAATATTTTGAGCTAATAATGTAAAAGCAATTAACAGAAACAAAGCCTGTCATACCACAAAGGTGTGTTAATATATACAGTTAAATTTAACAATTTCAACATGAAACAAAAACACAAGTGAGAGTTTTCTTTTTCTTCAGGGCCCTTTAGAGAATTAATTAGAACACGGGATGGTGAGTGGTAGGAATTCACCAAAAGTGTATGTCATCACATCAACTAATTATATAAGTATGCATTTTACAGATGTATTTCATAGTTGTCGATAAATTTTTTATGTTTAATTTTTGAATTGAAGGTTGAATAACCATATTAAAAAAACATATCTACTGAATCGTAATAGTGAAAGGCACAATAACAATTACTTTGAAAAAAAATTTACACAGTCATAGTTGAAGCTTCTTCAAAGTATTTAATTAGAGTAAATCTAACTATATATTACTATTCTAATGTAACAAAATTTATGATCTAGATAGAGAATCTATAACCTAAATGCCGATAAGACAAAAAAAAAAAAAAAAAGCGAACATCACAATATTCTAATCCGACAAATGTTGTAATTCAAATAGAGTCTATAACTTACAATAGTTAATATGAACTGAAACCAAAAGAGAACTTAAATTTGAAGGGCCTCATAGTCTACCCACTTTGGAGCTTCAAATAAAATAATATGCATAAGAACAATAGTTGTTAGGAATAACAAATTTGATTGTAATAAAATAGTAGGCTGTTGTATAGATTTGAAAAATATCTAAATGTGTAAAACTAAAATTTGGATAAATAGTTAACGAATATTTAAATGAATCTAAATGTGACTATGTAATTGATAATATATTCGTAGGATTATGTATCGACCTAGAAATTGGTCAAGGATGATATACCATAAAAGCAATTTATCTTTTATTATATTCCTCTGTACTTCGTATAAAATATACGATTAAAATATTAAAAGCTGAAGTAATATTGATCTATGAAACTGAATTGGAAGTATTAAAGATTTTTAATTGGTGGCTTTGAACAAATCTCTACTTATATAATAAAAAGGAAGTAGTGTTATTGCAACTCTCCTTCCTTTTGACAAGTGGCATAACTGAGCATACTATATACATGATCTCCCTAATTTTATCTCAATTAAAGAATTAAGTGATTCTCTATCAATTAGAGAATTAAATAATACAGAATTAAATAATCCTAATCTTAATTAAAGAATTAAAGAAATATAGAGAGTTGTTTATTAAATTTGCATTTTACTAATATTTTTGTTTCTTCTTCCAATCATTTTATTTCTCTAAATTTTTCTCTCTACTCCTTCCGACTATTGCTATTACTGCAAAAGCTCCCTTTTGTCATCTTCTACTCCTTGATCTAGCTATAATGTCTTTTTTGAGCAAGAAAAATAATAGTTTTCTCTATTTTTCCTCCATATTTTTTATTTTTAATAATTAATTTTCTTTCTTTCCCAAGAAAAAGCTTTTTGTTTAATCCCTCCGAAAAGTCCCATCGTGAAAGGTAATCTTGCACTTTTACCATGCAATTATATATTGATTTTACCATTTAATTAAGTAACAATTTATCTTTTATTTATTTTCTAAAGTTTCATAGTTTTATAGATATTCTTTCTTTTTTTTATTTTTGCAATTGTATTTTTTTATCTTGATTAAATTTTCATTTGTAGCAGAGAGAAAACGTGAGAGATGGTAAGAATATATTGCTATACTATTTTGGTGACTCAATGATTGGTAAGATCCTCTAGTGTGATTAGCATACAAAATTAATCACAAATTAGATACGTTACTAAGCCAAAAATAAGAGCTAAATTTTTGGGAAAGAAAAAACTCATAGTGATGGTAGATCAATAAGGACAAAACAACGACAAAAAACTATAAATTTTGTTGGTTAAGGTAGGAATACATAAAGCCAACCTATAAATGTTGTCAATAAGCATTCAATAAACAAAAATATATAGATAGTTGAAAAAGAAAGAAAAGAAAAAACACATGATTGTGTAGTATATTGAAAAGAAAGCTGCCAGATGCGCCTAATATTGAAAATAAAGTATAGATTTGACTCTGAATTTTTTTAAAAAAAAGAAAACATATTAAAGACATGAAAAAACGTAAAATAATGAAGCAAGATATGTTTTTTAAAAATTGCGTAAATAGTCCCATACATTTGCACGTTACTTTTTTAAGTCCCTTGCATATATAATAACACATTTTAATTCCTAACATATTTCAAATGTAAATATTTGGTCCTAAATTCCAATTTAAACTAATTAATAAATATTTAGTTAAATTAATAAATATTTAGGCTTATGATATTTACATCTTTATCAAAGATATTTAATCATATATAAACCGGCATGATAGTATTTTCTAAATTAGTTCTATTAGGGTTCATATTCCATCATAATATATTTTCCTCTTTTGGAAAGGGGAGAAAAAAGGTTCAGAATTACTGACTTGCGTATCTGGGCAATGACAAATAGCAGTAATGATGTCTTTTATATTACTCAAGTCAACAGCTCTTTGAGCACTAATTTCCCAATTCGAACTTTGTCCTCAAGTGCATGTCACCGCATCACATCCACGTGAAAAATAATAAGCATTTAATTAAAGAATACATTCATTGGATTCCTGAATTGACCATATTAGATTATTCAAGTGGCATAAGTTTGTGTATATGATTCACATGGAAATGAAATAATAGCCAGGTCTGTACCATAATAATTACCATATGAAAATACTTTGAGGCATTGATTGCGTCCAGATTTCTATAAGCAAACAGTTTTGTCAACAAAGAAAGAAAGCAAACTCTATACGAGTAGAAACAATGGGAAAAACATAGATCATCCACAAAAATTTTACTCACGAAGAATAAATCTTAGTTGTTGGCATATGATGAACTCACATTATTCTTCGAATAGGAGAGATACAAGACATCCAATATGTGACCTCAGAACACATGGAACAGTTCCTTCAAAATTTGGAAAACCTTTGGTGGAAAGACATACGAGTAGATTTTGAGGTCTTTCGGTCAATTTACTAATTTTTATGTTAGTCATCAAAGGTGCAAGTTCAATAAGATGGCCAACTGTAACGTACAAGCATGTTGAATATATGTTTGGAATATCAATTTCATTAGCTCTCTCCTATCGTCCACAATTTGCCAAATTCATTAGCTCTCTCTGATCGTCCACAATTTGCCAAACTCGAACAATTGATCTATAATCTCTTATAAGGTATATGCATGATGATTTGAACATCTCTAACTTCTTTTTCCAACCTTTCTATTATTCTTTAATTTCCAAAAACATTGTCAAAATAATTATTAAAATTCAATTTCCTTCCAACTCCTTAAAAAGTTAATAAATACTTTAATAAAAACAATACCTTTAAATTAAGATTTCAATATTTGCTTTACATAAATAGAATTCTACTATTTTGAGGAAAAAAATAAAAGTGCTTAAGGCATTGATATAGTAAAAATCAAAGAAATATTTTTATAACCACAAGAATATGACTCACATTAAAATAATCAACTTTATTAGAAAATTAGTACCTTCTTATCTTTGGCACAATAATTTTTATTTATGTATTGTGCTACTAACAATATGCAGATGAAAGAGAAGTTGATATGCATATTTTAGTATTGCCAAGGTAATTTATATTTTTTGAAATCATGCATATATTTTTTATATCTTGAAATTAAATACAGTTGTTGTCAGTAATGGTAACTAAGCAGTACCTAGTTTTATTAAGATGTATTACATTTAATATCATGTAAATAAGTAGTACCTAAGTTTTTGGGTGTGAAGATAAAGCCATAAACTTTTACCTTTGCAAAATATGTATATCAATTAGTTCGTGCATCCTTAATTTATTTGAGACAATTTACAACTTAAATAATTGACAGCTTGAAAGTTTGTTGTAGTAGTAGGTAGATGAAACATGTGCCTTGCTCTAACTCCATTTACTTTTGATCACCAAAATTACACAGTATATTTGCTTTTTAATTCTCTACTTTTGCTTCTATTTTAATTTGGTTATATGGATGGTTAGCGACTAATTTTGAAGGCTAATGTGGGGGGAAAAAAGGCACTTAAAGGGTCCAAGGGAGTAGGGATCAAGTTTTCTAGCATCATGAGTGCATAATTTTATCATTAAAATCAGCACAAAACAACATCCTAAAAGAGTCCAGAATCTGAAAAAAAATATTTGAACAAGTAATCAAGCTATAGAACAAATATTTTGAAAAATAGACAAACCATTTGACATTGTTTTTCATTTTTCTTTATCTCGGCAATGATTTTCTTATCCGGTGCTTGCAAACCTTGTCCCTCTCTTTCAATGTCTCAAATAGATTTATTATATTGTACTATCCCAAATACAATATAATTTGGTAGGCTTCCTTATGTCCTGCTTGCATTACATTTGTCGCCTTCTTCTTTTTCATATTCCAAATTAGATTTGAAATTTGAAACATCAGTTAGCTTGTTTTCATTATATTGTTACACAAAATGTAATCTTTTTTCGTTCTTCTTAATTGACGTAATTGATGGACCATTCTATCCGTCTTAATTGAATTACTTAGAGTGTGTTTCATCCTATTGCATTTTAAAAAGGTACTATATATTGCCAGCTGTAATAGTAGAGAAGTTTATTAACCATGCCATGAAGCTATGCCTTTAAATAAAGTCAAGCAGCTAATGTTTCTATAGTCTCCAAATTAGTCTTCAATAAATAGGAAATAAAATAAAAAAAGCCTCTAAAAATTACAATAACATAAACAATATTAGGACAACCAACAGCTTCCCCATATGCAGTGCTCCAATTTGCGACCAATTAAAAATATAAGGTTCACCCTTTGAAAAGAATCCTAAACATGATGGCAACTATTGCCTTTGTTTGAACAAAATAAACCAAACAAAAATAAACAATAAATATCATATACATGGTTATAATAGCTAAAGCAACGTGACCTAACTATAATACATAAGTTCCTTAAAAGATCTTGAGTCTAGTTTCCATTACCTTAGAGCAATCCCGTAAATTAACTATACCACTTTTACTATAGAGTAAACAAAAAAATATTGACATCAATTTTTACCTCTAATGATATGACGTTTTTTTTAGGGCATCCAATCTCCTTGCAAATGTAGAGGCCATTGCTTTTGAAACTCTTGAATACGTGGGAGGGTACGTAAACAATCCCGTATGAACACATTTCCTCTTCTTTATTTTCTTAAATATATAAAGTCCAATCTTTTTGTTATTCTTTAGTTTCTAAAGAATTTTGGAAGTGATGTCTAAAACTTGAAATTACCTTCCAATTCACGAATTTATTACTTAAAAAGATTTAGGAAAACATGCTTCAGCAAAACCTACACTCCTAAAATTAATACTCAATATTAGTATTACAGAAATAACCCTAAGATTATAAGGAAAGGAATTTAATTTTGGTGACATAACATTGACATTAATTTATTTTGTAAGTGGCACTATAGGAAAGAAAATGTAACAACTCGTAAAATTCCCTCTTTTAATGCATATAAGATAAGATAAGACTTGATATAGGCACATACCTTGTACGTAGAATAATGTTGTTAATTATATCTTGTGATTTACATTATTAATTTAAAGAATAATTTTTCTTAATTAAAAGTAAAAGTGAAGCATCTAAGTTTGGAGGTAGAATTTCAATTTTAGATAATTTTCAATGTTAACTTGAGGAAATTTATTAAGTTATATGAAGCAAAAGAAGTAAAGTAGCTCACAAGAATTTAACCTCACCATTGATCCATGTATTCCAATTATATGTTGGAAAAACCTGAATAGATTTTCGAACGAAGAGAAATAAAATCATAAGTAAAACTTCTTTGTGTAGAAAATTTTATATTAAATTTGGTTGTGAGTTTAGGTTATATCAAAATATAGCAAGAAATTTACTTAAAATTACACGAACAAGTAATAAAATTTATAACTTAATACTCTTTCTGCTAGTGCACATGTAAATTGTAGTTGTGATGAATATTAGGAAATATCAAAGCTATTAATTTGCTTTATTATCTAAACAATCAAACTTAAGAGGTGATGAAGTTGTATGAAAATCAAATTCAAGTAAACAAAATATGAATAAACTAGTTAAACAAAGTTGGTTAGACCTAAGAATCCACCAAATATGAATGTTAAGCTTATGGCCATGATGTTCTTTTTCAAAGTTTAGGATTTAATTCCATTTGTACTCCAAACTAGTCTCTCTATGAATGGAAGACTATCAATACATGAGCTTTTCCTACTCTCATGGTAAAGTCTTGCATGCATTAGTTCATTAAACTCATGCATTGTAGCTTTAAACCTTAATCCCCTTATGTGAATCAATACTCTCGTGAGATTCAATATAAGTTTCATTTACTCTTTCTATTGTTAAGTGCAAATTTCTTTGTCAAATAACAGCTAGATGATTTGAAGTTGGTAGATAATCAACAAGAGGTTTTAGAACCAAGTAAAAGAATAAACAAGAATAAAATTGGCCATAAACCAATTCATATTATAGTTTCATCCTAAACCTAGTCGGATCAACTTAGTTAAACATCATAATGATAATATAAAGCACATATATGAAACTAAACAAGCATGCATGAATGAAACTAAAAAGAATAAGGTTAAGAAATGCTCAATTATGGTTCCAAGTCTTCTTTCTTTATTCCATCAAACATGTTGACTACAAATTTCTTCAATGTGTTGTTACAAGAATTGATAAACCTTACAATACTAAGAAGAAAACTAATATAAGTATTTACAAGGAGTGCTTCTCCTACCAAGCTATAGTTCAAGCTTTAACCAAGCCTAAACCTAGCATACTTTCTATCAACTACAAAGGCATATATTTATAGGAAAAACCCTAGTTCAAGTCATTGTCCAAGTTAAAAGATTTCATGATGAAATTTGATTCCCTTTGCCTCAAAAGTCTTCCTTGAGCTTTGTGATATCTTTTAGGGTAGAGAGGATGCAGCTAGATGTTTGAATTATCTGCAAAAGAAGTGTGAACAATTTACAAGTTGAAGAAAGCCGAAATCTTCAAGTTGGACTTGATCCGCGGGTGTGACCTGTGGATCATTATTCTTAAACCATTTTGCGCTTTTTAAATTTTAGTTATTTCATCCATACCCTTGGAACGTTTTTTTTTCACAATTGAACCATAGTTGACTTGGTATAATTTGATGAAAAAAATTATTCTGGAAATTTTCAAGTTTAAATGATAAAAAAGTACAACTTGAAATAACTTTGATTTTGATATTCATTGTGCTCCAATTGATCCAAAATATATTTAGTCATCATTTTCTAGCAAAATAAAATAAACTTGGGCATTAATTTGTTCAAAATAATAATTTTGCCTCAAAACCCTAATTTCAGACTAAAAATCCTAATTTTGAAGCAATCCTTAATTTGATGGAAAGTAATGAAATTGAGCTATTTTAATATCAAAAACACTAAAAAAATAGAAAAAATACACTAAAATCATACATAAAACACTATACTTAAATAAGTAAAATATTCTCTTATCAAAACTAAAAAATAAAAATTATTGGATTATTTGCTGCCTTCTTAAAAAGAGGTAATTGCTTGAGCTTTAGCCCATTGAAGGAGTCTATCTCTTGCAAATTTGCGTTGGCTTGTATGATCACAATACCGTTGTTCGTAAGTGTGACATTCCTAGAAGGATAAGAAGGTGCATTAATCTTGGGCTCGATAAACATGCCTTCATTGGTTTAAGCAAAGCTCCGGTGGAAAGCTTAAGGTGCATGAAGATTGACAAAGAAAGTTTGTTAAAAAAAAAAAAATCACTTGCCAATCCTTGGTTTGGTGCAATTATGATCTTGTTTAAAAATTCATTAAGTTATAGACTCTATAATTCTTACAGATATGTGGAAAGTTGAGTTTTTACTAGGTTCACTAATTTTAGCAATCCATCCCTGTAACTCCTTTATAGGTGCATTAAACATTCTTGGTTTGCCATTTCCCGTCTTCCGAGCAATATGCATGTTTGTTTAGTTCTAACCCAAACATAATCTTAAATTTTATTTTCCTACTTTAGCTATCCATTTTTAGCAAAAGCACTATCAAACTCTCTTTTTTATGCACACTAGATATTAGCACGTAGGTTGCACGGTTATTATTATAGCTAATTATGATGTAATTTACATTGTTAATTTAAAGAATAGGTGTTGCTACTAAGTTTAGAGGTATAATTTCTATTTTTATTGATTTTCAATGTTTACTTGTGAGAACTTAAGTGATTTAAAGCAAAAGAAGTAAAGTAGCTCACCAAAATTTAAGGTCATCAATGATCAATCTATTCCAATTATTTATTAAAAAATCAAAATTTTTTTAAATGATGAGAAATGAAAACGTAAATAATGTGGCATTGTATTGAGATTTTTCTCTAAACTAACAAATAAAAAATAATTGGATTGTTTGCTGCTATTTCCGAATAGAGGTAGTTTCGTGAGCTTTAGCCCAAATGAAGGAGGAGTTTATCTGTGGTGAATTTGCATTGACTTTAAATGACCACAATGCCTTTGTTTGCAAGCAATATTCCTATAGGGATAAGCAGGTGCATTAAGCTTGGGCTTGAAAAACATACCTCCATTGGTGTATTTATAACTCCCGTGGAAAGCTTGTGGTAGATGAAAATTAACCAAGAATGTTAGTAACAAAATTACTTGCAAATCCTTTGTCTCTACATTTATTGTCTAGTTTAAAAGAATTCTAAAACTTCTTACAGATGTGTGGGAATTTGGGTTTTGATTAAGTTCCCTCCTTTTAGCTACCCACTTTCTCCCGGTGCCTTCCCTAAGTCCTTTATAAGTGCCATTTCCCCTCTTCCAAGGGATATGCATCTTTTATTAGTTCTAAACTAAACATAATTTTAGATTTTTTTTGTTCCTATTTTAGCTGTCCACTTCTATCAAGAGTTCTATTGAACTCACTTTTTTAGGTATACTATATATTGGCACGCACGTTGCTCGTAGATTAATGTGGTTAATTATCATATGATTTTACATTGTTAATTTAAATAACAGTTTCTATCAAATATAACTAAGGGTGCATTTGGTTGGATGTAAAACATTTTTCTAAAGAATTTTTTTTCCTAAGAAAACATTTTACAGGGAAAATTTCATTTTCCTTACAATTTTCTGGTGTTTGGATGACAGTGTGAAAATCTTTGGAAAAATAATTTTTTGATATTTTTTTATTTTTTATTGTTAATATGAGCTAAATAGACTAATAACAATTGCAATAAATATTTGACAAGTAAATAGAGTCAACTAAAAATTGTTTTGTTTGTAATTAATCTTCAAAATAATATAATGGTAAAATATGCATAATGTAATCATATTATTATGGAGTCCAAAATTATTTAAAAGTAAGTTAATAAGAGTTAAAAATAAAAATTAGTTTAGTAATTGAAGTTATAATAGCAGGTAATTAAGGTTTAATGTCACTCTTGAATTCTAAGGAAAATAACTTACATTCATTGAGTATGTAAGTTATTTTCAACCAAAGGAAGGAAAATTAGAAATACACAAGAAAATATTTTTCTGGTGTAGGGCACCAAGAAAAATTTTGAAAATATTTTTCAGGAAAATATTTTCAGTTCAAACAAATAAACCTTAAATATCGTAGATTTTCAATTTTAGGTAATTTTCAATGTTGACTTGAGGAAATTTAAGTGATACAAAGCAAAAAAAAGTAAAGTAGCTCACCAAAATTGAAGCGTATCATTGATCCATGTATTCCAATTATCTATTGAAAAAACCCAAACAGATTTTTAAAAGATGGGAAATAAAAACATAATTAAAGTTACTTTGCAAAGAGAATTCTCTTACAAATCAAAAATAAAAAATAGTTGGATCGTTTGCTGGTTTCTTGAAAAGAGGTAGTTGCGTGAGCTTTAGCCCAAATGGAGCAGTCTACCTCTAGCAAATTCGCATTGGCTTTTGTGACCATAATGCCGTTGTTCGTAAGTGTGAAATTCCTTGGAAGAAAAGAAGGTGCATTAAACTTGGGCTTGAAAAACATATGCTACTACAAAAATGCCTATGACATTTAAAAGTATCATTAAAGGTTCATTTAATGATGTTTTAATTATAATGACACTTCTAATGAGTGTTGTCTATTCTAACATCATTATAAGTATTATAACAATTCTACGTGTCCTAATTTATAATTTTTTTAGCACTTACAAACGTCATTATTAACTAATAAGTAATGGATAGAATTCCGAAACTTCTTATAGATATGTGGGTAGTTGGATTTTGATTAGATTCAGTTTTAGCTATGCTGTTGCCCCGGGTGCACTGCATAACTCCTTTACAAGTGCATGAAGTATTTTCGGTCTGCCTTTTCTCCTTTTCTCTAAGGATTTGCATCTTTAATTATTTATAAACCAAGCATAATTTCGGATTTTGTTGTCCTATTTTAGTAGTCCACTTTTATCAAGAGTGCTCCGGAACTCTTTTTTTTTTTTTTTTTTTCATGTATACTAGATATACGCATGTGCGTTGCACGTGGATTGATGTTGCTAATTATGATGTGATTTATATCGTTAATTTAAAGAATAATTTATATTAAGTAAATCTAAAAGTGAAGCATCTAAGTCTAGAGGTAGAATTTCAATTTTAGGCAATTCTCAATGTTATTAACTTGAGGGAGTTCAAGAGATATAAAGCAAAAGAAGTGAAGTAGCTCCCCAAAATTTAAGCTCGTCAATAACCCATATATTCCAATTATTTATTTAAAAAACCTAAAATTTTTTAAATGAATAGAAATGAAAACATAAATAAAGTTGCTTTGTATAGAGAATTTTCCTCTAAACTAAAAAGGCAAAGATGGCTAGTGTACTGCGATTCTGGAAAAGGGGTTGCATGAGCATAATCCCAAATGAAGGAATAGTCTATCTCTAGCAAATTTACATTGACTTTTAAAAATAAGAAGGTGCGTTAAGGTTGGGCTTGAAAAACATACATTCATTGGTATATGCGTACTTCAGGGGAAAAGTTGAGTTGGATGATAATAAACCAAGAAAGTTTGCAATAAAATCACTTGCGAATCCTTGTTTTCTGCATTATTTGTAGTCATGTTTAATAATTCAATGAGTAATAGTCAAAATTCTGAAACTCCTTACAGATTTGTGGGAAGTTGAGTTTTGATTAGGTTCGCTTATTTTTGTTATCTACTTGCCCCAGGTACCCTGTCTAACTCCTTTATGAGTACATGAATCATTCATCTTCGTAGTTCTAAACCACACATAATTTTTTTTTTCCCTATTTCAGCTATCCATCTTTGTCAAAAGTGCTATCAAACTCTCTTATTTATGCAGACTAGATATCGGCACGAACATTGCACGTAGATTAAAGTTGTTAATTATGATGTGATTTACGATGTTAATTTGAGGAATAATTAATATTACGTAAAACTAAAAATGAACCATCTAAGTTGAGAGGTGGAATTTCAATTTTGGGTCATTTTCAATGTCCACTTGAGGGAAGTTAAGTGATATAAAGCAAAAGAAGTATGTAAAATATCTCATCAAAATTTAAGCTCATCGATGATCCATATTTTCTAATTATTTATTGAAAAAACCTAAATAGATTTTTAAACGAAGAGAGATGAAAACATAAATAAAATTGCTCTGTATAGAGAAATTTCCTCTAAACTAATAAATCCAAGACAGATTGTTTGATACTATTCCAGACAAGACGTAGTTGCGTGAGCTTCAGCCCAAATGAAGTAGCAAATTTGCATTGATTTTTAAAGGCCACGATGCTGTTGTTCGCAAGTGTAACAATCCTAGAAGGATAAGATGGGACATTCAGATTGGGCTTGAAAGCATACCTCCATTGGTGCATGCGAAGCTAGCAGAAAGCTTGAGGTGGATGAAAATTAAACAAGAAAGCTTGTTAAAAAATCACTTGTGGATACTTAGTTTCTGCATTTATTGTCTTAAAAAATAAATGAGTAATAGATACAATTCTGGAACTTCTGACAAATATGTGGGAAGTTGAGTTTTGATTAGGTTCACTTATTAGCTACCCACTTGCCCTTGGTAGTGTCCCACATCGAAACAATGTGTGGTAGTGTCCCTGCACTTAAGTTCCATGGGTGGTTCCAAAAGTCAGCAATTGCCTTTTGGGATTCACTCGTGGGGTGTGCTTAGGTGAGTGTTTCAGTGACCTTAGGTAGCAATTATTTAGTTTGTGTGAATTGTCTGCTTGAAAAAACAAACAAATCGCATTGCGAGGTGAGTGAAACCTGAGGTAAAAGATGAGAGTTAATTCTTGTCCCACATCGAAACAATGTGTGGTAGTGTCCCTGCACTTAAGTTCCATGGGTGGTTCCAAAAGTCAGCAATTGCCTTTTGGCATTCACTCGTGGGGTGTGCTTAGGTGAGTGTTTCAGTGACCTTAGGTAGCAATTATTTAGTTTGTGTGAATTGTCTGCTTGAAAAAACTTGCCCTTGGTGCACTGCCTAACCCCTTTATAGGTGCATGAAGAACTCTAGGTCTGTCTTTTCCCCTTCTTCAAAGGGATATGCATGTTTAATTATTTCTAAACCGAACATAATTATAGATTTTGTTTTCCCATTTTAGCTATTTACTTTAACAAGAATGCTATCGAACCCTCTTCTTTAGTACACTAGTTTTTTTTTTTTTTTTTTGACAATTTTTAGTACACTAGTTATAGGCACGTACATGCACGCAGATTAATGTTGTTAATTATGGTGTGATTTACATTGTTAATTTAAAGAATTATTTATGTTAAGTAAAAATTAAAAGTGAAGCATCTAAGTTTAGATGTAGAATTTCAATTTTGGGTAATTTTCAATGTTAGCTTAATCGAATTTTGTTTATAAAAAGCAAGATAAACAAAGTGGCTCTACAAAATTTAAGCTCAACATTGATTCATACTACTCCAATTATTTAGTAAAAAAATGAAAAGATTTTTAAACGAAGAGAAATAAAAACATAAATAAAGTTGCTTTGTACGAAGAATTTTCCTTTAAACTAAGAAATGAAGGATAGTTGGATTGTTTGCTGCTATTCCTAAAAAGATGTAATTGCATGAGCTTTAGGGAGTCTATTTCTAGTAAATTTGCTGTGACTTTTAATGACCACAATGCTGTTGTTCGCAAGTGCAACATTTCTAGAAGTATGAGTATTAAGCTTGGGATTAAAAACATGCCTTCCTTGTATATATTAAGCTCGGTAAAAAGTTTGAGATGGATTAAAATCAATTAAGAAAGTTTGTTAAAAAATAACTTATGAGCCCTGGGTTTTTGTATTTGTTCTTGTTTAAAAATTCAATGAGTAATTAGAGGTGGCAATTAAGACCTAAAACCCAATGGATACTCATATCCAAATTTAGGGGGTGTTTGGTTTAGGGGAATTAAGGAGGGGAATGGGTATCATAAGTAATGATACCCATTGTTGATGTTTGTTAAACAGCTATCACTATCATTCAATGGGCATGATAGTGATTAATTGGGGTGTTAATGATTCCCCCTAAAATACTATTCTATCAAACTCATTACCCCTTATGATTAAAGTCAAAAATACACCCACTTAAAAAATACATATATTTTAAGTTACACACCCCCCCCCCAATTTACTCTCTCTCTCTCTCTCTCTCTCTCTCTCTCTCTCTCTCTCTCTCTCTCTCTCTCTCTCTCTCTCGTCTTTTGATTTTGAATATTTTTTATTAGTACTTTATAAAATTTTTATAAAAATTATTTGAAATAATTTTTTTAAATTCAAATTTTTTTAATAAAAAATTGAACCGAAAATCAAAGATATATAATACTCTCTATTAATACAATAAAAATGATTTTTTTAAGGTTATCATTTGCATAAAACTCAAATTAGATTATGCTTATATTTAAAATTGAAGAAATCTTTTTAGCAATTTTCTTTAAAAAGATACAAAATAAGAAATCTAAAAAATATGTATACAAAATAAGAAATCTAAAAAATATGTATATAATAAATAAAGATTTAAAATTTTTAAAATTTACTTGAAAGTCATTCTAGTAAACCAAACAAGTATTTTTATAATCATACCCATTCCATTATTAAACCAAACATGTTGGGGGGAATCATCAAAACCCATACTCATAATAGGGTTAATAATACCCATAGTGATAGTGATTGAGGAATTTGAACCAAACGCCCCCTTAATTTGGGCGGGATGGGTATAAAAAATATGGGATTGGACCTAAATGCAAGTATACCCAACAATACCCATTTAAATATGGGTATCAATGGGATTTGCTTGGGACTCCCATGGGTATGGTAAATAATTATTTAAACCTTATTTAAATGACTTAAAATTAAAATTTTAAATATTTGATAGCCAAATATCATTTAAATGACTCAAAATTATAAGTATATCTAATAATTTATTTATTTTGCTAACAAAAAAAATTATTATTGGGTATTTGGACAGTACCAAAATGGGTCCAAACCCATTTTAGTCCCACCCATATTGATCCCATGACTAATGTGGGACTATTTGGGTACAGTCTATATTTTATAGTCCCAATTAAGTCCCGTCTAAATCCCATCCATCTCGCCCATTTTTCATCTCTATGAGTAATACACAGAATTCTGGAACTCCCATAAATATGTGGCAAGTTGAATTTTGATTAGGGTTGCTTATTTTAGCTACCCACTTGCCCCTGGTACATTGTCTAATTCCTTTATAAGCGCACAAGCATTCTAGGTCTGCCTTTTGCCCTCTTCCAAGGGATACGCATGTTTATTTAGTTATAAACTAAACATAATTTTAGATTTTATTTGGCTATTTTAATTATCCATTTTTTTAAAGATTGCTATTCCAACTCTTTCTTTTAAGTATACTAGATATTGGCACGTATATTGTGCATATATTAATGTTATTAATTGTACATATTTAATTTAAAGAATAATTTATATTAAACAAAATGTGTATAAATTTTCTGATTTTAGATGTAGAATTTCAATATTAGGCAATTTTCAATGATAACTTGGGCGAATTTAAGTGATAAAAAGAAAAAAAAGTAAAGTAGCTTAGCAAAATTCAAGCTCATCATTGATTTGTACTATTCTAATTATTTATTAAAAAACATAAAAAAATTTTCAAATGAAGAGAAATAAAAACATAATATAAAGTTACTTTGTACAGAGAATTTTCCTTTAAACGAATGAATCAAACGAAGTGAATATAAAATAAATCTTGCTTTCGTCTCTTTGTTGAGCAGCAACTTGTCTTGTAATTCATATAGGTGAATGTACATTGACTTTCTCTCTTCTTTTTTTTTTTTTTTTGTGAACTCAGTAACATAAACATTTGCAACAACTTCTCCAAAAATTTCTTTATCGAACAATTAATATTTTAAATATGGTAACTTAGCTAGAAATAATCTTTCCATCACATTTGGTTGATCTTGATGCTGTTGAACTTTGTTTACTTGATTTTGGATCTCCTTCTTTTCTCAGTTATATGTCATTACGGCAAACAGATCATGTTTGCCAAATCGTTCAACTAATACCACAGAATCAAAGTTTATTTGAAAGATTTTTTCTGTAATAAAATGTGCACAAGTAAATGAGGAAAATTTTTAAACCTCCATTAAAACGTGAATCTTAGAAAAGAGCCACATGGTACCTTATTTTTTAATGCTCTTTCTTTAAAATATAAATTATTTTGCTGAATGATCTTGGATATTTATTAAATTTTTAAGTGGATTAGAATTTTGTCACAGCAAATTCTCCAAGTCAGACATGGACTAAAGTAAAATAAAAAATTTTGAGGTAATTCTTTCATCGTAGAATCAGTGTTCAATATTTTGCTGGCTGATGTTTATTCTTAACTCCAAAAGGAAGTGTGTAACGTAATAGAAGTGTTCACAAAACTGTTTAAAATTTTCCCTATACAACATCATTTAATTAATGCTCAGGTGCCTTAGCTTCATTGTTTTTTATCATATATCTTCCTTGTATCTAAAATTTTTTTATGCCAACTACATAACATCTTTAGCAACAAACAAGCATTACAAATAGTTTCTTGGCTGCATAATTTGTCCAGAATTTGAAGTGAGGATATTTAGGCAAGGAGGAACATTTTTCTCAATTTACATACCATAATTTAATTGAAAGTCAAATTATTTTTTAAACTTTGTAAAAATTTTTCATAGTTTCATAACCAATAAATTTGATTAATAATTTGCAAGAGACTAAAATGAAGGAAAACATTTTAGATATGTAACGTCATTCCATTTGTTAACATATGTTGGTTCCCAAATTGAACATGTGTTAATTTCCTATCCTGATGTATGTTAATTTCCTAACTACTATTTTGTATATTTCCTAATTATAAGTCCTTGTACAATAACCATAATTGGAATAGGATAGGATCTTTGACTGATATATACACATGTTATGAATAATACAATACAATTTAATACATATATGCAATTTTCTCTCAAGACTAATCAATTCTAACATGGTATCAAAGTAATTTTAATATCTAGGTTCTAGTTCACAATTTTTTTTTTCAAACCCTTAGAAGACCACACAAGATTTCTTTAGCGGCCGGTTGTCTTTTTTTGTCCCCATTCCTTTTGACAAAATCCTTTAGTTGCCAACGATCATAGCTATCACTGCCTGTCACATGAAGGCTCTTCATGCGCTCTCATGCTTTGGGTGAAATATTCTGCCCGTTTGTTCATGCACCTCCATTGGTGACCTGTTTTTGTTATGTTTGGTCCAATCTCTAGCACCTATATTCGGCCCAAGGTTCAGCCAGTCTTCAGCACAATATCCTGTAGCTTGTTGTATCTGGCCAACCTTCAGTAGTGGTGGTAATTTTTTACACGGCTTGAAAATACGATACGAATCTAACTGAAAAATAACAAGTTTAGATTTAAGCTTGGCGGTTTTTGGCTGGACCAGACTGACCCTCCAAGTACATGGGTTGGGTTCGAACTGAAGACCAGTCGACCCGCGAACCTGAAAAAAAGGGGCTAATAGCTTGTTGTTTTGTTTTATCCATCCATATTCGAATACAAATTTGACCCATTGGATAATTAATTAACTTTTAAGAGAAAATAAGAATTCTATCTGGATTTATGAAGAAAATTTGGTAGTGTTGGTGATGGCCTTCGGTAGCAGTTAGATAGTTGAATTGGTGGCTGACTTTGTGGCTTGGCTGTGGTGTTTGAGAGTGGCAGCAGTGGCACTGGTGGTTGTTCGTAGAAATGGTGGTGGGTTATGGCTTCAGTAGGGAGGCTGAAGAAGATGGTTTTGAGGTTGATTGCAATGGGTTTTAGGGCCGATTTGGGACTAATTTGGTAGTTGATTTGGTTATGGTTTGAGGCGGATTTGGGGCTAACTTTGGGTGGCTGTTTGGTTGGGGTGAAGTGGAGGATGTTGAGGTTGCTTGGGGATGGTGATGGGTTATCTTAGTGGTTGTCTACGATATTCAAGGTGGTGATTTTGGTGGTTTTGGGTGAATTTTTGGGGCTTAAATTTGGGATTTCAATGGCTGGTTTTGGTTGTTTTTGAGTGGTAATGATGTGTATTTTAGTGCATATTTTGTGTTAGTGTTTGCGTGAATTGTGTGTTTGTAAGTGAATGTGAGATGATGATTGTGCGTGAATTGTGTGTGCTAGTATGTGTAAAAGTATGTGAGATTGTGTGTGTTATGATTTTAGTGTGTGGAATGAGTGTGTGTTAATGTGTGCAAAAAATGTATTTGATCCTTATGTGTGTGAAAAGTGTGTATTAGTCTCTTTTTTTCGAGTCCACAGATTGACAAGCCAACTCGCGAATCCGTGGCAGGTCGTGTTTGAGTTGGTTCTTTACGAGTTGGTGGGTTGGCAGGTTTTCTATTATACCAACCCACAAACCGGAAATCCGACCCAATTACTACCCCAAACCTTCAGAATAGTAGCCCGCGATCCACGACTGGGACCTGACCCACGCCTTGACCCATTGGATTCGATTCGGCCTTGCTGTTCAATCAATCCATTCCAATTCTAGTTCAATTGCTTGTTCGATTTTTTGGTCCCAATTTTCTATTTCTAAACTAGTTATTCTTCGCGCCAGACTAAGTTCAATTTTGGCATCCGTTTGGTCAGATTGTACTTCTATAACTATGTTCTAGTTTATTGCTTCTTTCCTTTACACCTATATTAGCTGATTTTCCTTCATTATGGCTCAATCAAATGTTCAACAACCTATTAACATTTATTTTGGATGGTACTAATTATTCCCATTCGGCTCAAGCTTTTCAAAGTTTTCTACATGGTCAAAAACCCTGAAAATATATTCATGGCCATGGTAAATATCTTGTCAAGGATGTAGATCAATCTAATGAAAAATTTCTCCGTTGGTTTGAAGAATCAGATGGTGATAATCACAAAATTATCATTTAGATCACAAATATGCCTATACCTGCTATTAATCATCTTTTTAAGAGATTTGACACTGCTAAAGATGTTTGGGATTTTTTGGCAATTCTGTACACATATGCATATCTCTCAAGCCATTATCAATTATCTCCCATAAGTAAGCTTCCTAGGGCAGAGAAGGATTTGTTTTAGTAACAAAGGCCTTCTTAAGAGCCTTTGTTTTGGTAACCTCACATTTGGTACACCGGAATGGTCCATAATGGAAAGATCTTTCCAACTAGAATGTCTTTCCACCTAGAATGGGTTGGAAATTTTTTTTTTTTAATCTAGTGTTTGATAGCCCAAGTTAGAAAGGAATGCCTATTCTTTTTTTCATGTTTAGTATAATCATATTTAGATGCCAAAATGGAATAAAATATATATTAGTTTGACTTAATTGCCCTAAATTCTTTGTATTAGAATATATCATATTTTTTTGTTTGTTTATGGTATGCATTATTTCTATGCCTACAAAAAATTTTAACATTTTTAATTTTTAAATTCTCGACATTCTTGTTAGAATTAAATTAATTGTACTCTTTTATTAATTTTAAAATTTTTAAAAAAATTAGTAATGAAACCAAATGTCCATATTTTCTATTTATTTATTTTACATCTAATTATAGGAAGTTTAGTTTTTATACATTTACATAAAAGTTAAAAAATAGTATCTTAAATATTTTTATAGAAAAAGGAAAAAAAACATATTCTAAGCATGTATTAAATTGATTGTGATTTTAAAAAGTGAATAATTATTAATTAAATCTATAGCTTAACATATTTATATTTTAAAAATATAAAAATTAACGAATGTATCATGAGTTAAAAATAAATAGCAAAAAATTTGTGTAGGGATAAAATTAACTCCTATTATTTTGACATTTCCAAAAACGAAGTTGGAAAGAGCTTTCTTTATGTTTTACTGAGGAATTCGATTTCAGAAAGAAGTTGGAATGTGAGAAAGGACTTTCCAACTTAAAATGTCTAAACTAACCATGATAATTTTATGGACAAGTTGTAAAAGTCTTTTCATTTCAACCTATTCTGATGTACCAAAGATGGGGTAAGAGTACTAGGCATCCTAGGTTTAAGGCCCCCATTTGTAGTATTTTAGTAATAATTTGTTTTCTTTTTATGTGAGGCCTCCGTTTTAGTAATAGTATTAGACATGAAATCTATTGCTTTTCTATATTGTCTTACTATTAATAAAGGAAGAGCGCGTCTCGTTTGTAGTATTTTAGTAATAGTTTGCTTTTTTTTTTTTTTTCCTTTTTCCCTTTATGTGAGGCCACCGTTTTAGTAATAGTATTAGACATGAACTCTATTGTTTTTCTAGATTATCTCACTATTAATAAAGGAAAAGCACGTATTAACTTTGGCCGTTTCTCTCTTTGGCTTACTACCAATAAATTTTTTCCCAAAAAAAGGTTTTTTTTTTTATAAAATACATCCAAATTTACTAAAAAAATTATTAAATAAGAATTATCTCATTATGTTAATTACATATTTATTCGTAATTTTTGTTAAAAGCAGACACAAAAGTGTGTTATAATCACTGATTCTTTTATTGTTGGGTGTTACATAGAGACCATAAATGTCTATAGTCTATAGGTGCAGTCATTTACAAACAATATCACTGACTTCTCCAGGAGGAGCCAAAGAAAAGATCGTTTCATAACACGAGCCAAATAATAAGTGTAGGCAAGAACAAGATTTTAGTCCACACGTAGCAAAGTGCCCCTATGAACACCGAACATATTCTTCGCTTACTCGTCTTTGATGACTTAATTCAGTATGCCAAGGATCCTAACTGGTTTCTGATCCTTAGCCTTATAAAATCATAGCCTATATTGTTACACATACTTGGAATTGTTGGAATAAAAGAATGCAGATTATGCTGTTCGTAGCTTAAAACATTAACACCTGCAAAAAGGCAATTAAAGTCGTATTCCATGTATGTTAACGCATGACTTGAGAAAAATAAGTTAAAATCATTGGTCATGATGATTTTTTCCTCCAAAAATATAGAAGTATTATATATTATATATCATATATAATATAAAACTGTAACGAGATTCAACAAGAATGTGAAAAGAATTCTCTAAACAATTGGATGCCAAATAATATGATATACTGTCATCTGAACTTTAATCCTATAAATATTCAAAAACTTCGAACTTCAACAAAGTCATTCGAACGCCCAAGCGTTCTCCTTGCGAACCTGCTCTTCCTCCTCCGGAGTGAAGTCATTCTTAATGTTGAAAATCTTGCGGACCGCTTCCGGGCTCTTGTCTTTGATCATGTCCGCAACAGCTTGACAGGTGAGATCTAGCAGGCTCTTTATGTCCAGATAGTTAGCAGCCAAGACCAGATCGAAAAGAGTGGTTTGGTCGACCTTGACGAATTCCTGGTCGAACGACTTTATATCTTCAGCGGACGACTTAGGGTCCGTTGGGCCATGCTTCTTGCAGTACTCAATAACTCTAGCCAAGATGTTGCCGGTAACGTTCGGCACAGGGATGCTGGTATCGGCGCTAGTGTCCTCGATCATATGCTTAAGCGTTTGCGACTCGAGAGCCACGGCTTCCTCCACTTCGAAAGTTTCGCCATCGGAGCTCTTTAACACGATCATCTTTGACGAAGACATGGCTGTTATGATTTTGCTGCTGTTGAGCGATTGAAACGAATGAAGATACGTAACCCTAGACGATAGAAAGAGAGATAGGGAAAGAAAAGATGCGGCAAAAAGTAAAGATGTAAAATCGTTATGTTAAGAACCAGCGAATTGCAATATATATATATAGAGTACAATAAAGCAAAAAGTTACTTGCCTTTTAATAAACAGAAATCACAATCCGAATTGGAAAAGATTTTGCATATAAGGCCAATAATTACTTGCCGTCTAATAAACAAGAATCCAAAACGCCACATGGAAATTTTTTTATGTAACTGCTTTAATGTTTTCAATACAAAATCTTTTCATTTGGAATTGAGATTTCAGTTTAATGGGATGTAACTGTGGAATTGATTGTATTTCTTGGTTACTTGTGTACACTGATACACAAGTTTAATGGTACGTTTTCATTTATTAAGAAAAATCGGTAGAAAACCATATGAAACAATGGATGATTGACTAATTGTATTAATATAACTAACTTAATAATCAGGTTTTACTAGTGAGAATTGAGAAATTAATTTTTTAGGGTAGTACCTCACATAATAAATGGGTAGATTAGTATTTCCTGCTTGACAGTAATAATGATTTCTTATGGGTCTAGTTCAGGTGACTAATTAAAATTAGAATAACCTATGCTTATTTTGTTTTAAAACAGTTGGTTAGTGAAAAGTCATGTTAAATTAGGAAATGTTTACCAGTTGTGCTAGTTGAAAAATTAAAATTACTAAGTTAGCTAACTAAATAATCATTTTGTCATGATAGTACCTTTAATATCGAATGACAGTATAATTTTGCCATTTGGCAGTACAAAACGCTTTCTGATTGGTATATTTCTATAGCTAAGGAAAATTTTTGTATTTATTGCAGTTTTTTTTTTTTTTTTTTGACTAACCCCGTACGTAGGGAAGGGTGCTACTCCTTAATTTTATTATATAAAGAAATTATTGAGTACAAAAGGAGGGAGCATAACCTTACCTCTAGTCTACACAATAAAATAAAAGTAAATGCAAATCATAGATTAAAAATAAATATGTATATTACTCCTTACAAAACGAAATCTAATATAATTAATCCCTAATCTATTTGAATTTATTAATGCCTTCATTTTTGAAGGAAGTCAATCTACTGAAGTGATGTCCCTTTGGCAATACTACGGATACTATAGGCAAGTGCACCTAATCGTTTCCTGTAGTATAGTGTATAGGAGTATCGAGTGTCGATCCCACAAGGTTTATGTGAGTACTAGTACTAACCTTCTTTTTATAATCTAACCACACAAAACGAGTGGTGAAATCAATAGAAATATGAGCTAACCGACACTACCTAACTAAGTAGCAATTTAGAAGTCAGTAGAAAAAATGAACAATAGTAGAGGTGAAATCTTGATGTAAATCTCCCTAAACTAAACGTGCTATGACTCTAACTTGATTAATAATCAAACCAATTCCTTACACCTTAAAATCTCTTCATTAGGTTATAATATTTCTCAAGTATTACAACTAATGCTGGCAATTAGTCCCAAGCCCCATTGGGATCCCATGCCCATATTTTATTTGGGCGGGATGGGTATCAATAATATGAGATTGGGCTTATTTGGGATTATACCCATTAACACCCATTTAAATATGGGTATGGTTGGGAAATGATTGGGATTCCCATACCCAAATATAAACAAACCTTGAAATAATTTATTTTTTATCAGATCCACCTCTTCTACACTTTCTTTTGAAAAAATCCTTCATTTTAAGTTGCATTAACAAAACATCTTTCATTTTTATTTATTTTTTATTTTTAAACATTTTTTTCAATAACAATGGAATACCCATTTTTTTAATGATGGACAAGTTGGAAATTTATTTTTGCATTTTTAGCTTCTTTATTTTGCCCTCTTCGATTCATCTATTTCTACTATAAATATTATGTTAAATTTTATCTATTGACATCAATTTTATGTGGTTAAACTGATCTTTATACTAAAAAAATTCATGTGAATTTTATATATTGAGTGCTTTAATTTCAGTTCAACCTTATTCTCGAGAAAATTAGTCTTTATATTCTAGTTTCATCAAAGTTTGTAATGTCCATGAACAAATGAGATGTTGATTTATTTGAATTTTTAATTTGCTTCATTACTTTAGTAATGGATTTTAGTATGAGGAGCTTTAATAAGATACTATCTAAATTGATTTTTTTATGTGTAGATAAATTAAATATCTACACATCTTCAATCTATCCTCTTTACATGTAACAATTGAAAAATTACAGTTTATAATTAAAAGATTAAAGAGTATTAATAAATGAGATCTAAAAAAATAATAATATAAAAACAAAAAAAAGTTAGAAATTTATTGAGGTTAATAAATTAAAAAAATAAATGATATAAAAAATAAATATTCATGTTAAACTAAAAAAAACAAGTAATCTAAAAACATAACAATTGATCAATAAGGAAAAGATAATTTAGAAAAATAATAAAATGGGATAAATTGGGTTTTTGGGCGGTATCAAATGGGACTAGCCCATTTTAGTCCCACCCATATTGATCCCATGACAAATATGGGACTGTTTGGGTATGACCCATATTTCACAGTCCCAATTAAATCTCGCCCAAATCCCGCCCATCCCGCCCATTTGCCATCTCTAATTACAACCTCTATCCCTTTGGTTGATTAATTAGAATCTCTTCTTAATTAAAACCCTAAAAAGATGCATTTATGTTCTATGGATATTATGGTTTTGGTTAGGTTTAAATCTAATTGGGAAGACTCATGTAGTTCTATCTCTAACAACTCATGCAAGTCTTATTATTTATGAAGTCATCTAATCATATAAGTGATTTCTCAATCTACTCATATGAAATCAATATTGAATCAAAGGATACTAGCAATTCCCAATTCAACAACAATGACATCCATGAATAAATCTAAGAATAAAGTGGGTCTTTCATAAATCAAGGAATAAAATCATAGTAATAAGAATTTAGGATTCATCCCATCTAAATCATAACAACTCAACTCATATGTATAAGAATAAACTCAACAAAATATAAGAAAAGAATAGGAAAACTCATTCTCATGTAGATTTTCTTTATTCTTCCCTTGTATCTTGATGAAGCCTCCTTGCTTTGCACCATGAAAGCCCTTGAGTTTCTTCTCTACTCTTGATTTCTTCTCTCTACATCCCTCTAGATGTGTGTAAAAGTGTGTTTCTTGTACCCTAGAATCCAAAGAAACCACCTTTTCCTTTCTCCAAAGAGGTAGGGTTCTCCCTTCAAAAGATTCACCCCAAAGTGCTTAAAACGATAGCTTTACACAACTAAGCCGTGGCTCAGGCCGTGGCAAGGCCTTACCCATGGCCTTATTTCCTTTCTTTCTGACCAAGGTCGCATCCCAGTCCGCAGCAAGGCCTTGCTTGTGACCTTGGTTAGAATGTTTCTCTTCTCTTCCATGTAAACTCTCACCTTGAAAATGGGGAACTAGCTTTTGCTTAAAACATAAAAGTTTTAGTCCTTTGAGTAAGCTTTCCAAAACAACAAGAACCACGCCATTTAAAAGTCTGTAGGCTGAGATATAGCTAAAATACTAAGAACTGGTTAGAACAGTATTGCAATACAAATGTGCTTCAATAACTTGGAATTTTGACCTTTGAAACATAAGAACTGGACTTTGATGTCTGCATATGAATTGTAGATCATTGTCTTAGCTTCAAAATGCTTCATGAATCACCTTAATCCAATATCTCTAACTCAAGTCATCACCAAATCACTGAAATATGTCTAGGTTGCCAAACCGTTTCCTTTCCAATTCTTCTTCCTCTATTGCTTCTTTACACCACTTTGAGGATTTCTTAACTTTAACTTATCACCAAATTTAAAGCATCTCAAAATATCATTCAATTGCCTTCCAAATTGATCTAAATTGGTGACAGAATGTGCAAACCCTACAAAAATAACATAAAACCACATGTAAATCACACATTTATATAATTTGACACTTATCAATTCCCCCACACTTAAGCCATTGCTTGTCCTCAAGCAATGAACCATACAAATCTCAAACAATGACTTAACAAAAGTAAAAGCAAAACGTACATCTTCAAGAACAACTTCTCAACAACCATGGAACACAATTATGCAAACATCCATCTTATTTTAAATACTCATCATATTAAGCAAAGCAGAAAGAATTATACGTCAATTAAACAAGTTCAGTTCCATTTCTCTACTATATTCGAAACTCATAAGTAAGCAAATCGTATAGCTAACAAGTACAACTATACGCCCATGATCCATTCATTTTTCACAACTTGGGACTTTTTTCTTCTTAAGCTTAGCCTTTACTTAGAACATGAAGTTGCCTTTTTACGCGAATATCGACATTGGTCAGATGAAGATCCCCGGTTACTCAACACTTCATTTGTCTAAGCCACTATGCATACTCATAATTCTAGCACCTTTTTACGCGAAAGTCGACATTGACCAGATGAAGACCCCCGGTTACTCAGTACTAAAACTAGCGGAGTAGAACCTAAGCTCAATTATTCTCTGTTTTTTTTTTTCTTCTTTTTTTTCTTCCTCTTATATATTTTTTTTTCTCAATTTTTTTTCAACTCATTTAGTCCCTTTTCCCTAACACATTACCAATCATAGGCACAAGCCATACTTATAAACTATATTCACTACTTAACTCATGAAGAAAAACAAATAAAGTAGAAAAACTTCACTAAACTCACAAAAAATTTAAGCATAATTCAATCTACTTAACCTAATATACTTTCTTCAAAATAAAACTTCAAAATCACACAATCATATCACTTAGTCAATTAAGAAGACGATCCTAAAAAATGTACATAATTACTCTACTTGGGAAGGGAAAATTGATAACTAACAACTTGAATATAGTAGTACTCCATAAAACTTAAGATAAAACATTAATAACTCAAATAAGTTGGACAATTTCTGAAAAAAATTTGATAGAGTTTCCCCTAAAATAGGGCCAACCCCCGTTAACACAAAATTCAACAATACAAACCAATCCAACAATAAATTTTTCCAAATATTATCCAACAAGTAGCACCACCACGATACAATTTAACCTCCCCCCCCACACTTAATCCACACATTGTCCCCAATGTGTGAGAAAGAAAGGGAAAAGAAGGAAAAATTAAGATATAAAAATAAGAACTAATACTCCCCTTACGTAGTGGAACCACTCAACGGACGATACAGCTACAGGTAAGAGATCCAGAAATGAACGAATTACTGCAGCTGCATCATAGGTACAAAAATATTACATCATCCAAGTTATTTATACGTGCCAAAGTATTCTACATAAACATAAAAATAACTAAAAATAAAATAAAATAATGAAATAAATGTTGGGTTGCCTCCCAACAAGCGCTTGTTTAACGTCGTTAGCTCGACGCCATCAAGTGGTATCACGTAACCCCTTGATGAAAGATGTCTTTGGCCCACTCCTTCTTCCTTCTAGGCCGTTGGATCTCAGTCGTTGGATATTTATCTTTTTTAGCCCTTTGCAACTCATCACTTTTCAGCTTCGGTGATGGAATAGCAACAATGATAGAATGGCATTCTTCCATTGTGTGCTTGCTCTCATATTCCTCTAGTTTCCTCTTACATGCAATGTTACTATCAAGAACTCCATAGCAAGAAGGAACCTGTAAAATGTTAGTACCACAAAGAAGATTTATGTATAAAGGCTTAAAATTATACACATGAGGTGCTTCCTGTGGAATGGAGAGAGCAATTGAAAGTGAAGATGTTCCCATTTCAAATGTTTCACTAAGTATCTCATCCTCACTTACAACCACTACCTCACTCTCTTTTACTACTTCAACACACTCATGTTCTTCCCTTTTAATCACTATCGGAGGTGCACTCAATTGATCACCATAATCATTATGAATCACTTCTACTTGTCCACTAGGATTAAATTCAATGTCACTCAGTATCTCATATGGATGCCTAGTGTTCATAGCTTCAGTGATTTGTCCTACGAGACTCTCAATAGCCTTGGTGATAGCAACAAGTTTTTCTCCCGTTTTCTCAACTTCAGCCTCTATTTTATCCATCCTATCATTCGATGCTTTCATAAAATTCACAACTGCCAATTCTAAATCAGGGTTAGACTCTACAGGGGAAGGATACGATTCAAACATATACTCTTCTACTCTCTCATGGGCTAATTCCCAAGCATGATTTTGTGGGTTCCCTTGTTCCTCCCATCCAAAAGATGAATGATCCCACCACCCCGAGTTACAAGTATTGGGATAGGGGTCATAAAGAGATGGATAGTTGTTAGTGTTATCACAATGTACTTGTCTACTGTAAAAACACTCATAAGAGCTATGGTTTCCTCCACAAAAAGTACAAATAACAACACTAGCTTGGGAAAAAGAAAAACCATTTCCAAATTTTTCATTATTTTTATGAACAATATCATCTATTAGCCTCTCAAGAGCACTTAGTTTATCCATACCTGTAGACTCCATGTTGTTACCTTGTTCATTGGCCCAATTGTAATAGTACTCAGCCATCTTCAAGTAAAGTCGCAAAACGAGATCCCAAAAAATGCCGACTACAAAGAAAAATCAAATAAAAGTTAAGTAACAAAAATTAAACAAAATAACTAGAATAAGCATAAAGAGAAACAAAATGGTTAGAGTAATAAAAATATAGCTTTCCTAATATCCTAGTCCCCGGCAACGGCGCCAAAAACTTGATATCCGTTTCGCTATACTATGGATACTTTAGGCAAGTGCACCTATCGTTCCTAGTAGTATAGTGTACAGGAGTACCGAGTGTCGATCCCTCAGGGACTATGTGAGTACTAGTACTAACTTCTTTCTATTATCTAACCTCACAAAGTGAATGACGAATTAAATGAAAATACAAATTAGCTAAAACTAATTATCTAACTAAATAACAATATAGAATTTAGTAGAGAGAATGGACAAAAGTAGAGGTGAATTTAGATGAAGAATTCCCCTAAACCAACATGCCAAGACTCTAACTTGATTAATGATTAACCCAATTGCTTAGACCCTAGAATCCCTAATGTGAATTATATCCTCTCTCAAGTGAACCAATTCCTACCTTCTCGGTTGATTAATTGGAATCTCTTCTCAATTAAAACCCCTAAAAGATGCAATTTCTAATCAATGGACTCTATTTGTAGGTTGAGCTTTAATCCTAAAACTCAACTTAGGAAGAACTCATGTAATCCTATCTCTAGCAATTCATTCAAGTTCTCTCTATTCATGAAGTGATCTAATCATATGTGCAATCTCTCGATATACCCATACAAAATCAATACTTGAATTGAAGGATGCATGCAAATCCCAATCCAAAACACAAATAAACTCATGAATAAATCTAAGAACAAAGTGGGTCTTTCATTAAATCAAGAATAAAATCATAGACATAAGAATCTAGGGTTCATCCCATCTAAATCATAAACAACTCAATTCATAATTACAAGAATAAAATTAACAAAAGACAAGAAAGAAAGAGAAAGCTCATTCTCATGCAGCCCTCTTGAATCCTCCCTTGCATCTTGATAAAATCTTCTTGCTTTCACCATTGAAGCCCTTGAGTTGTCCCTCTACTCTTGCTTTCTCCTCCCTACATCACTCTAGATGTGCCAAATATGTGTTTTTGAGGTGTGTGCGGCGTGTGTGTGTTTTCTCCCGAGTTAGGGTTCTTCCCCTCGTCAAATGGCCAGTTTAGCTGCTAAATACGCTGCAGATTCTGTGAAGAAACCGCGGCATAAACCGCGCGCGGGTTGTCGCGCGGTTTGTTCACTTAATTTCTGAATGGAAACCGCAGCACAAATCGCGCGCGGGTTGTCACGCGGTTTGTCTACGTCAGATTTGGCCTCAAAGGCAGCCGAATTAGCTTTTCCTTAAAACACAAAAGTTGTAGCCCCTTGAGATAGCTTTCCAAAACATCAAAAATCATGTCATTTAGAGCTTTGTAGCCAGAGATATACTCAAAATACTAAGAACTGGTCGGAACAGCCTTGCAGTGCAAATGTGCTTCAGTAACTTGGGATTTTGACCATTGAAACGTGAGAACTGGACTTTGATGTCTTCGTATGAATTGTAGAAAATTGTCTGAGCTTCAAAATACTTCAATGATTCATCCCAATCCAATGTCTCTAGCTCTAGATATGACCAAAACACTGAAATATGTCCAAGCTGCCAAACTGTTTCCATTCCAATTCTTCTTCGCCTATTTCTTCATTGCACTCCAATCAATTGAAATCGAGTTGAAGCTATCAAAACCCTACAAAATGGTGTAAAAACACTTTTAAATCATGCATTTACACAATTTGACATTAAAATCATAAAAGAGAAGAAATAGCTAAGAAATAGAGAAAAACTCATGGAAAACCCTAAAAACCTAACCTAAAAAAAACTAGTTCACTTTAGCACTTATCAACATTCAAATATGAAATGAAAAGAAATAGCAAAGAAATGAAGGAAACTCATGGAAAAACCCTAAAAACCTATCTAAAGGCCTACTAAAAACTAGTGCACTTTAGCACTTATCAATTCCCACACATTTAAGCCATTGCTTGTCCTCAAGCAATGAACCATACACGCTCAAAACAATGACTTAATCAAAGTAAAAGCAAAACATACGTGTTCAAGAACAACTTCTCAACAACCATGGAACACAATTATGCAATTATCCATTTATTTCAAATACCAATCATATTAAGCAAAGGAGAAAGAATTATATATCAATTAAACAAGTTTAGTTCCATTCCTCTACTCTATTTGAAATTCATAAGTAAGCAGATCTTATAGCTAACAAGTACAACTATATGCCTGTGATTAATTCACATTTCACAACCAAAGACTTTTACTTATTAAGCTTAGCCTTTCCTTGAGACATAAAGTTGCCTTTTTATGCGAAAATTGACATTGGCCAGATGAAGACCCCCAGTTACTCAGCACTTCATCTGCCCAAGTTGCTATGCGTAGTCATAATTTTAGCACATTTTCGCACGAAAGTCGACATTAGCTAGATGAAAACCCTCGGTTACTCAAAACTAAAACTAACGAAGTAGAGCCTAAGCTTAATTAATCTCTTTCTTCCAATGATTTTCTCTTTCAAAACACTAATCTCTCTTTTTTTTTAAGAATTTTTTTTCTTCAAATAAGTTCATTTAGTCCATTTTTCCTAACACATTACCAATCATAGGCATAAGTCATACCCATAAACTACACTCACTACTTAACTCATGAAGAAAAACAAATAAAGCTGAAAAGCTTCACTAAATTCACAAAAAATTTCAGCATAATTCAACTCACTTTACTTAATATACTTTTTTCAAAATAAAAGTTCAAAATCACACAAACATACAATCAATTAAGAAGAAAATGCTAAAAAAATGCACATAATTACTCTACTTGCGTAGGGAAAATTGACAACTAACGAGTTAAATAGATGATTACTTTCACAAAACTGAAAATAGAAAAACACTGACACGTCTAAGTTGGAAAATTTCTAGAAAAATTTTGACACGAAAATCAACAACCACATGAGATAATCAATTTCCAGCAAATTGACCAACAAGTAGCACACATACCATGACAAATTAAGCTTTCCTCCACACTTAAATCACACATTGTCCCCAATGTGTGAAAAAATAAGGAAAAGAAGGAAAAAGTAAAAGTTAGAACCAATACTCCTCTCGTCGTAGTAGTAGCAACTCTAATTACGATTCAGCTACAAGAAAGGTATCAAGAATGTAGGAATCACTGCAGCTCATCGAAAGAAAGATAACTACACTATTTAGCTCATTAAATTCATGCCAAAATGTAATAAAAATCCTGAAAATAAAAATAACACCCACAAACCCAGAAAGAACTAAATAAAGAAAAAGAAAGGAGAATGTCATAAAGCATGTAAAAACCATCCGGTGCCTATGCATCGTCTTCACTCTTGTCTTAGCACCATTGGATGATTTACTTCGTGCTCTTGCCATTGTACCTGCATGCTAAGAAAATGAAGTATCAAAACAAGGTGCAATGGAAGCCATTTTCTTAACCAATGAAAATACATAAGAACTCACAACACCCATGTAAAGCTCAAAATTCACACCCCCACACTCAGTTAGTTGTAATCCCATAAACCATATAGTAGCCCACTCAAAAAGATCACTAAATATACATGCAAGTTGATATAGACACCCTAAAAGAACAATTGCTAACTACCAAGCAAATGAACAATGAAGCTCAAACATAACGCACTTCACTTAACAGCGGCAATTCTTCCTCAAATGGCAACTTAACAAATATAAATTAGGTGTCATGAATGTCTACTATAACAACTATTAAAACATGAATTATCAGTAGCTAAGGAGTAACCAATAAAGCATACAAATAAGAGATGAGGATGTAAGGGTTGAGAGGAAGAATGATGCTTCAAATACAAAAAATCAACTCCCAAACAACTTAAGCTCTTCAAAACTAAGCGAAAAGGAAATTTTTATATGAAAATCACACAAGATAAGCCATGAAACACCAAAAATTAAGTGGAAACTCCCTTTTCTTCGAAATTCATGCAACCGTTGTGAGTTTCAACTTCTTCCTTGAGGTTTGCAAAACAAATATGAAAACCTAATTAAAACAAACCTACTCAACTTAAAAATAACTAAAAATACTAAACTACGAAAGTAAAGGTTGGGTTGCCTCCCAACAAGAACTTGTTTAACATCGTTAGCTCGGCGCTATTAAAGTTATCACGTAATCCCTTGATGAAAGATGTCTTCGGCCCATTCCTTCTTCCTTTTGGGCCGTCGGATCTCAATCTTTGGATGTCTATCATATTCAGCTCCTTGCAACTCGTAATTTTCTAGCTTTGGCGGTGGCACCACCATGATAGAATGGCATTCTTCCATTGTGGCCTTGCTCTCAAATTCCTCTAGTCTTCTCTTACATGTCATGATATCATCAATAACCCCACAACAAGGAGGAGCCTGCAAAGTATTAGTACCACAAAGAATATTTGTGTACAGAGGCTTAAAATTATATGCACGAGGTACCTGCCATGGAATGGAAGTAGTAATTGGAAGTGAGGACTCTCTAAATTCAATTGGTTCACTAAGTATCTCTCCCTCACTTACAACTTCTACCTAACTCTCTTTTTCATCTTTAGCCCACTCATGTTCTTTCTCTTTAATCTCCATTAGAGGTTCACTCAATTGATCACGATAATCATTATCAATCACTTCTACTGGTTCACTAGGATTAAACTTGATGTCACTCGGTAGCTCATATGGATTCCTAGTGTTCATTGCTTCAGTGATTTGTCCTACGATACTCTCAACAGCTTTGGCGATAGCAACAAGTTGTTCCCTCATTTTCTCAATTTCAGCCTCTATTTTATCCATCCCATCCTTTGATACTTTCATAAAATTCACAATCGTCAATTCTAACTCAGGGTTAGACTCTACAGGGGAAAGGATATGATTCAAACCTATACTCTTCTATTCTATCATGGGCTAATTCCTAAGTAGGTTGTGGTTGGTTCTCATACTCCCTCCCTCCATGTGATAGATGATCCCACCACCCAGAGTTATAGGTATTGGGGTAGGGGTCATAAAAAAGTGGATGGTCGTTAGTGTTATCATAAGGTACTTATCTATCATAACAACAGTCATAAGAATCATAATTTGCACCACAACAAGTACAAATAATAACACTACTATGGGAATAAGAAAAACAACTTCCAACTTGTTCATTGTTTTTATTAACAATATCATCTATTAGCCTCTCAAGAGCACTTAGTTTATCCATACCTGTAGACTCTTTGTTGCTACCTTGTTCATTAGGCCAATTGTAGTAGTAATCTGCCATCCTCAAGTGAAAGTTGCTAAGTCGAGATCCTCAAAAACACCAACTTCTGGACAAAAATTAAAGAACAATTAGGAAACAAAAATTAAACAGAATAAACATAAAGAGACAAAACAAATGATTAGAGTAGTAAAAATACGGCGTTCCTAATATCCTAGTCCCCGACAATAGCACCAAAAACTTGATGTCCCTTTGCAAATACTACGGATACTATAGGCCAGTGTAACGATCGTTTCCTGTAGTATAGTGTATAGGAGTATCAAGCGTCGATCCCATAAGGACTATGCGAATACTAGTACCAACCTTCTTTTTATTATCTAATCTCACAAAGTGAGTGGCGAAATTAATAGAAATACAAACTAACTGACACTAAGTACCTAACTAAGTAGCAATCTAGAAGTCAATAAGGAGAATGAAAAATAGTAGAGGTAAAATCTAGATATAAATCTCCCTAAACTAAACATGCTATGACTCTAACTTGATTAATAATTAACTCAATTCCTTAGACCCTAAAATCCCTTAATTAGGTTATAATCTTTCTCGAGTATTACAACCTCTATCCCCTTGGTTGATTAATTAGAATCTCTTCCCAATTAAAACTCTAAAAAGATGCATTCATGTTTTATGGATTTTATAGTTTTGGTTAGGTTTAAATTGAATTGGGAAGACGCATGTAGTTCTATTTCTAGCAATCCATGCAAGCCTTATTATTCATGAAGTGATCTAATCATATAAGTGATTTCTCAATCTACCCATATGAAATCAATATTGAATCAAAGGACGCTAGCAATTCCCAATTCAATAACAATGACATCCGTGAATAAATCTAAAAATAAAGTGAGTCCTTCATAAATCAAGGAATAAAATCATAGTAATAAGAATTTAGGATTCATCCCATCTAAATCATAACAACTCAACTCATATGTACAAGAATGAACTCAACAAAATAGAAGAAAAGAATGGAAAGACTCATTCTCATGTAGATTTTCTTTATTTTTCCCTTGCATCTCGATGAAGCCTTCTTGCTTAGTACCATGGAAGCCCTTGAGTTGCTCCTCTATTCTTGCTTTCTTCTTTCTACATCCCTCTAGATGTGTGTAAAAGTGTGTTTCTTATGCCCTAGAACCCAAAGAAATCACTATTTCCCTTCTCCAAAGAGGTAGGGTTCTCCCCTCAAAAGATTCACCCTAAAGTGCTTAAAAATGTAGCTTTCCACAACTAAGCTGTGGCTCAGGCTGTGGCAAGGCCTTACCCACGATCTTATTTCCTCTATTTCTGACCAAGGCCGCACCCCAGGCCGTGACAAGGCCTTGCCTACGTCCTTGGTCAGAATGTTTCTCTTCTCTTCCATGCAAACTCTCACCTTGAAAACTACCGAACTAGCTTTTTCTTAAAACATAAAAGTAAGCTTTCCAAAATAACAAGAATGACATCATTTGAAAGTCTGTAGGCTAAGATATAGCTAAAATATTAAGAACTGGTCAGAACAGTAATGCAATACAAATGTGCTTCAATAATTTGAAATTTTGACCTTCGAAACATAAGAATTGGACTTTGACGTCTGCATATAAATTGTAGATCATTATTTTAGCTTCAAAATGCTTCATGAACTCAAGTTATCTCCAAATCACTTAAATATATGTCCAGGCTGCCAAACTGTTTCCTTTCCAATTCTTCTTCCGCTATTGCTTCTTTGCACCACTTTGAGGGTTTCTTAATCTTTAACTCATCACCAAATTCAAATCATTTCAAAATATCATCCAATTACTATCCAAATTGATCTAAATTGGTGATAGAATGTGCAAACCCTACAAAAATAACATAAAATCACATGTAAATCATACATTTACATAATTTGGCATTCAAATTTGAGATGAGAAGAAATAGCAAAGAAATAAGAGAAAATTCATGGAAAAACCCTAAAAACCTATCTAAAGACCTACTGAAAACTAGTATACTTTAGCAGTTATCATAAAAAAACCACCAGGTCTTGGTGAAGATTTAATGTTTCCATGCAATCTAATGCCCACATGATCTCTTGCATAACATGATAAATCAAAGCTGTCTGTGAAATCAAAAAGAATCTAATTCTTCTTAATTCAGAACACAATGACCATCTACTCAAAGAATTACTATTGATCAGATGTAGCAAAAGAGAAGAGTCTACTTCTCATTTAACAATTGGTTAAAACTCATGTGATATAATCAAAGATTTTATTAACTTAACTTGTTCAAAGAATTAAAATTCCTAAATTATTGAACAAAAATCACCTTTTCAAGCAGTACCTTACATGTTAAATGGCAGTACAATATTGCTACTAAATAGTATAACCACGTTTCTAGGTTATGCAATTTAATTTACTCAAAATGTTTGATACAAACTATGCTAATTTTAATTTAGCGTAGCTTTTTTTTTTTTTTTTTTGGCTAACCCCATACACGGGGAGGGATGCCAACCCCCAATTTATTAATGAAATAAAAATAATAATCAAAATAGGAGGCGAACATAAACCAAGACCTCCAGTACATGCATAAGAATAAAAAACCAAGGGAAAACAAAATAAGGAGTACTGCTCCCTTACAATGCAACGTCTTAAAGACGGAAAGCCTACATAATCTAAGTTGACCAGCTTCTTCACTAGTGGAGGCAAGCATGCGGAGTCAAAAAACTAATTTTAGGATAGTGACATTGAAGCTAGTTTGTTTGCAATAGTATTTTCTTGACAATGAACATGATGAATCAAACCATGGATCTACAAAAGAAGATGTTGGATACGGCTAAGCCAAAGACAAAGAGGCCACTTATCAACCTGGTGTTTTTGGAGAAGCAAAGCTAAAACCTGGGAATCCACCTCCACCACAATATTTTCCAGCTCCTGATCCACAATCAACTGTAAGCCCATTAAAATAGCTTTTGTTTCAACCATAAAGCACATCCATGTCCCCGAATTCCTTATAGAAAGCAAAGATAACTTTACCCTCAGTATCTCGAAAAATCCCACCCCCAGCCGTCCTTTGAGGGGTAACAGAAGCATCCGTGTTAAGTTTAAAAAACCCCATTAGAGGTTTCTCCCAAGAGATTGCATACGCTCTATATATTGGAGCTCGTTTGAAGGTCAAAAAATGACTCCAATATACATCTATATCTTCAAGGAACATATTAACACTAATCGAGGAGGATGCACCAAGCTTTTGCATAAAACAATCAATCTCCTAAATTACCTTACTTGAAGAGAGCTTTGTTCCCTGGAACCTTCCTTCATTCCGGTTAAGCCACAAAAACCATAAAATCACCAATGGGGTGAAAATATGAATATTAGAGTTACCACTTGAAGGAACTGAGGTAAACCACCTCATTAGTAAAAATGAAATACATGAGAAGGTCCCCTTTTTTATCCCAAAAATAGCAAAGTAGTAATCCCACACTTCGCACGCAAGCTGTCCATTATAAAAAAACATGCACTATGGTTTCCACATCGATACAACAATTACACTTAGAAACCAAACACAAGCCCCTAGACTGCAAAATGGAATCAATAGGCAAAAAATTATATAGCAGCTTCCAAATAAACAATTGAATTTTGAGAGGTAAATTAGAAGAACACACCTTACTCAAGATCATACAAGAACCACGCCTTCTACGTACCAAGTCCCAAGCAGAAGAGGTAGAGAAGTCACTAGTCCGTGATGCCTCCCAAACTATGATACCTTTCTTTTGGGGGTCTACAGGCATATCCATAATTGCATCAACTAAGTTATGAGGAACTCAAGCCTTTAATCTGTCCTCACTCCAATCCCCTAATGAAAAAAACTCTGCAACCATACAATGCGAGGGATTACAAATATTACATAGAGATGCCAAGGTCTCATCATACAACCACCTATCCAACCAAAAGTCAACCATTCCCTCACCAATAAACCAGCAGATATGACTATCAGCTTGTTCCAAACCCTAACCAACCGTCTCCACAACATGGAACCCTTCCCATCAGCTTGTAATGGATGCATACGCTGGATGTACTTCGCAATCATGAATTGAGCCCAAAAGGATTCATGTGTACGAAGCCTCCACCACAACTTCATAGAGAAAGCATCAACCATGCTCAAAATAGAACGACACCCTAATCCACCTTTAGCTACAGGATATCATAATTTCTCCCATGATCCCCAATGTATGCGTTTCCCTTCCCTGCTGTCCTATAAAAAGCCATTGAAAAGTTTTCCAATCGTAGTGATCACTCCCATAGGTGGTGCAACTACTTGAATGAGATATAAAGGGATGGATGAGAGAGCATGTCGAACCAAAATCAACTTCCCACCAACTGAGAAGAAATTGGATTTCCACTGAAAGAGTTTGCATCTGATCTTAGAAATGATACCGTCAAATAAAATTCTCCTCTTCCTCCCTTTATAAAGTGGAAGACCAAGGTATTTGAAACGGAAGCTTCTCTTGTTTAAAACCCATCAATTCCTTAATTTTGTTAACTGCTATTGGCGATGTGTTTTTTGAACAAATAAAGGAACTCTTTGCCATATTAACTTTTTGCCCCGAGACCTCCTGATAATGCGAAAGAAACCTCTTGATTTTGTGAAGTCCAGGATAGGAACATCTGGTGAACAAAATGGTGTCATCAGCGAAAGCCAAGTAGGGTATATGACCCCCCTTTGAAGAGAAATACAACCTAGGGTTCTGTTTAAAGATGTGAGAAATACTGAGACCAAAATATTCTGCTGCCAACAAAAAAAGAGCTAGTGATAAAGGATCTCCCTGTTTCACACCTTGAGAAGACCCAAACAAACCTGTAAACTCCCCATTAATCAACATAGAAAATCAATTATTAGATAGCAACCGATAAACAAGATCTACCACTATTTTAGAAAACCCAAATTTCCTCATCATATTCATCAAGAAAGACTAGTTGACACTATTGTATGCTTTTTCCATATCTAATTTCAAAATCAAGTTACATCTCTTTAACTTCTTATCAATCTCCGAAAGAAGCTTCTGTGCCGTTAAAATATTATCCATGATACCCTGACCAGGAACAAACCCTGTCTGTGTAGGGCCAATAATTTGAGGCAAGACCTGGTTAATTCTGTAAGTAAGAATCTTCAAAATTATTTTTGCACTTACATTGCATAAACTGATAGGTCTGAAATCTTTCCACTGGGAAGCATGTTCTTTCTTCGGGATCAACACAATTGTTGTGCTAGTGAAACCCCCTTGGCAAGGGACTGCCCCTAAAAAAATCACACACAGCATCAACTAAATCTTCTTTGATAAACTCCCAACAAAGTTGATAAAAATGAGCACCAAAACCATCAGGACCAGTCGTGTTATTACCATCCATGGAGAAAACAACTCGGCTAATTTCCTCCATTGTTGGTAAAGCACTCAACAACGAGTTGTGGTCCTCCTTAATGGATGACACTTGAAAACATAAGTCTAACATAGGAATAGTGTAGTGGCAATCATTAGCAAATAAATCCCTAAAGAAATTAACTGCAGAGGCTTTGATATCCTCCAGATCCTCCACCCAAACCCCATCTTGTGTCTTAATTTTGCTAATAAAATTGCAACTCCTCCTCTACCGTACAACAGAATAAAAATAGGTTGTATTTGCATCCCCTTCCGTCATCTACTTAATAGCTGATTTCTGATGCCACAAACCACACTCCAATGATAGCATGTGAGTGTGATTTGCATGAGCCTTATGCAACTCCACCTTGGAAGCCTCATCCCTGCATAGATCATACTGAGCTTCACACGCAAGTAATCGATTAGAAGCCTTATTCATCTTATTAGCAATATTACCAAAAACTTGCCTATTCCACACATCAAGGGATTTTCTCAATCTCATCAATTGAAAGAAAAAACACATCATACCTCAAAGCTGTGTAGATTCCTTCCAACTTTGACTTACCACATCAAGAAACACTCCACGTCTTCCCCATACATTTAATTTAGTGTAGTTGGTTAAAGTAAAATGAAAAATAATTGACTAGCTTAGCAAATGTAAATAATTTTAATAATCAAGTTTATGATCTAAGAATTATTTTAGGGTAATACCGTAGATGTTAAATGGCCATACAATTTTGCTACTTGATAGTATAAAATGTCCTTTTTACATTAGATTTTCATCTACTATGTAAATGATATAAGCTATACTAATTTTACTTTTAAATGCTTGGGTAGTAAGACGTCACTTGAAATGATAAAATTTAAACAAGTTTTGCTGATACAATTATATAAAAAAATGAATATTAGCTAACGTTTGTTTTAGGGCAGTAACTTATACATAAACAAATTTGCTACTTGATAGTAAAAAATGTTTTTTAGATAGTGTATTATTTTTACTTAGGAAAGTTAGTATAAACTATGCCAATTATAAAGCACTTGTTACAGTTGTTAGTAAGAAATCAAATGAAATAAACAACGATTTATTAGGTTCACTATTTCAAATAATTAAAATTGCTGTGTTACATAAAAAAAGTTATTTTGTTAGGTGGTATATTACATATTAAATGACAGTAAAATTTTAATATTTGATAGTGCAAAATGATTGTTTAATATTGCACACTTTCTTTTACTAAGAGAACTTGTTATAAAGATGGTAATTTCAAAATAATTGGCAGTGAAAAATATCTTGGAAAGGATGAAATATTCACTTACAATGAAAATAATTCAAAACAATTAATTTTTCTTTCAACATTTTTTTAGGGTACACCTTATACATACAAAATTTAATACATTATTTTTTTAGGGTACACCTTTGATATTAAATAATGGTACAATTTTGTTATTTGGCACTGCATAATGGTTTCCTTGTAATATTGGAAAATCACTTGAAATAATAAAATTTTAAATAGTTTTACTCGTGCATATAAATGAAACTGTTAATTTAGCTAACCAAGTATCATTTTTTCATGGTAGTTATTCCCACATCAAAAGACGGTACAATTTTGCTAGTAACATTACAAAATGACTTATTGATAGTACATTTTGTGTGCTATTTTATTTTCTTTACATTTGATTTGGGAGGGCTTCAAACCAACTTTCAACTAATTGCCCAAATTCTAGTTGTTTTGTATCTATTTATTTGCTAATCCAATTACTAGCTTAGGTTACATGGTGATGTTAGTGGTCCAATTAGTAATAGCGAAGACAAAAGTGACAATATGCTCACATTAGCTATAAGTTATATTGTATTATCAATACATACGTGCGCGCATGATGTACATGTGAATTAACTTAATTGGGGAAATCAAGCATTTTACCAAGGAGTTAATTATGTTACAAACTAAAACAGAAAAAAAAGTAAAGATTAGATAGGAATGGAGGACCAAGAAACAGCTAGTCAAATTGAGTAATTAAGGAAGCACGAGTTGTCAACTTTGAGAGGCTTAAAGAATGAATCAGCTCATAGGTTAGTAGGTGAAGATTATAAGTTGATTGAGAATCAAGTTAAGAAATAAAAGAAAGACAAGAAAGGCTTGGTTGGTTGAGATAAAGCAAAGGAAGAAAGCTAAACAAAATCTGGAGACCACAAGCTGAAAGTTGAGTTAAGGTGCAAGATTGGAAAGAAAATTTATCGTTGCAAGGTTCAAAGATAAGTTTTCTTTATTCTTAGAGTTCTTACATGTATTACTAGGTGTATAAACTTTGAATAAGTTTATTTGAGCCTGAAAGTTCACCTTGAAAATGAGAAATGATTATAGCTAGAACAAGAAAACCTCAAGATGCCGTGTGAATACACAGTTTTGACTAACCTAAGTAAATTGACCATAAGTTAGCCTAGAAACTTGGAATTTTGTGAAGTTTATTGTGTTAAAAATAAGACTCAAATAATTTTATAAGGATTAAATATCTTGATTTGGTTCAAAGTGTGTGAACCTCAAGGTGAACCCAAATTTGACTAAAAATCAACTCTAAACATAAATGGGCTTGGTAGTGCCTTAAATTGTGGTGGAATTTTAACAAGGTTACAATTAGATATAAGGCATGGTGCCCTTCTGAAACCTGTTGCATATTCAATCTAGTTTACAAAGGTATAAATATTATGATTTTCATTGGGTATAATTTGAGATATGCTGACTTAATTGAACTATGATTGAAAAACCAGTATAATAGTTTCAATAAACAATTTTGGTAGATTAATCATAATTTTGTATAGGATGCTTGGATTCTGATGATTCTTCTTGTGCTAGAAATTGAACCCATAGGACTTTAAGATGGTATAAGTGCACTACAGTTCATTGTAGATTGACTTTAGAATTCATATGAATTTATTTGAAAAACCAACCCTGTGCAAACGGAGTTGGTAATGAGGCAAGTTTGGAACCGATTTTGAACTTATTTTTACTGGAATAAAAGTTTGTGTTCTTCATGAAAGTTGTAATCTTAAATGCAGTTATCAATCATGTGACACTCATGGCCTTGGTTCTTGGTAGATTAGCCACAGAATTCGTGAAAATTGGACTGAAAGCTTAACCTTGCACAATCACGGTTGATAATTTATCCAATCAAGAATTGATTTTGAATCTATTCTAGTTAAGATATGAAATTGTGACCTTTATAAAAGTTGTAGTACGTCAATTGTAGTTTTCAAACATATAAAGATTGTACCCATGTGACTTAACTATTGAAAGTTATGATTAATTGAATACTAGTACTTAGTTAGACTAGAAGCGGTTCTTGATGTTAACTAAACTGAATTGTGACTAAAATTAGGTTGAGTTGTGAGGAGAATTGCTCATGAAAAATATTCTAAATTGAGTCTAGTTTACAAGGATGCTACGCTTGTGAAATTTTGTTGAGTGAAAATGGAGTTAAGCCTGTTTGAATAGGCTTTGGTCAAGTAGCCACGAAGGCAACCATGGCATAAACAACCGCAACTGATTCCACGACAACTTTTTGACCTTGCTAGCCATGACTTGAGCTGCAGATTTGTAGTTGCGACTGAACCCGTGGCTTCTCCTTAGAAAAATCTAAATTTTTAATTATTTGTTTGTTTGTTTTGACCTAACGTTAATCAATTTACTTCTAATTTATAGGTACTTCAGACCACCAAAGGATGAAAATTTGAGGGACTTATGAACGCTAAAAATTATCGGTGAGTGTCTATTAATTTCTTCTGTTTGTAAAGTGTTTTGAACGGCAAGCTAGTTTATTTGATATATGATTTTTACAAGAGATATTGAATCCCTAACAAACTAGTCTATCTTACATATGATTTTATATGATTTTAAAACATATGTTGACCTCTCGGTGACCTAATTTATTGGATATGTGATTGGCCTAACTATGTGAATAATATACTTGTCGAGGTGAATTGATAGCATTTGTATAACCTATGCAACTATTTGAATTTCATTTAATCCTACTGTGTATCTATACATAATGCTTGCGCTTGAGCTTGCTAGAACCCAATGGTACTGCATTGGGGAATACTTTTTCTTGTAAAATGTGCTTGCATGTATGCATGTGATACTTTGGCCCCAGCCTTGAGTAATTGGTCTTGATGAGCTAGTAGCGTGCTTGGTCTCCAATTTTTGGCTACCTTGGTCTCTCAAAACCTTTCGACATTCAAGGAGCTTTTGTAGGTCAAGGGAGTGTACTGGAAAAGTATTTGGGTGTGTCTCAAGGTTATCAAATAGCATGTGTGGCTATAGAATAAATATTGGCGTGCAATGCTAGAGAACTATTAGATTAGTGCCATGGCTTAACTTGATTGGTTATGAACTTAGGTTCTTGAATAGCATATGCTCTTGAGCGGTACTTAACTTGATTCTCTTGTATCCAGTCATGCTTGCTTGTTTAATTTATTTATTGTAGGTTCCAATGGGCTATGCAGTATATTTATGTGTTTTTATTGATTTAAAACAAATATTTTGTCAACACTTTTGGTTGGTATTTAAAACGAATTTTACTGGGCTTTAGGCTCACCTTATCGAAATTTGTTTTCCTTATAGGTACTTGATCCATGGGGTACGGATAGAGTGTGAATTGAATAAGTCTTTTTTCTAAATTAGTCATCAATTGGATGTGCTTTGAGCCAGATATTCTAAACAAGGTAAACCTTTTAGAAGACCTGTATAAATTTAAAGGTCTGATACATGTATAAATTCAAGAGTCTAATCATACTTCTTACAAATGACTACTTGTGATTGAGATACTTTGCCTGGTATAACCAAAAGTTTATAGGGCACACTGAGTCATTTCTGATCTTTATAATTAGGGGTTGATGTCACTATGCTGACCTTGATTGGTTTTTAGTATAGTGCTCCCAAATTTTGATAGACTCAGCAATCGAACAGTTCATTTGTCCGTATGAATAAGTTCAATAACAACGTTAAAGGAGAAATATGTAACGTTGTTCTTGTCATCTGCGAGTGGGAGATGTTAGCATATGGTTATTCAGCCATGATGATAACTAAATTTCAAAAAAGAGTTTGATTTGAACTTTATTAAGATAACTCCAAATTTGATCTGGACTCTAACTAGATGATTTCGAATTTGATCTAGACTTTATCTAGATAACTCCAAAGTTTGATCTGAACTTTATTTGAATAACTTTTAACTACTTTCAATTGTGTGTAGTTATCTTACTCCCTCTCTATCACCAACCACCTTATCCTCCTAAGCTTGTAAGTATGTGCAGAACATAACTAAAAAAATAACACAAGATATTGGAGTGATCCGTTTGATAACGAGGAGAGGTGTACGTTTTTGAGAAGTCACCATCCCTGTGTGTTGATTGAGCAACAACATTTGAATTTTTGGGTTCAAGTTGAACTTCTTGTAGTTTCAACATCTTGTAAGTCAAGAATATCGTAAAAGAAAACTTTGATTTGTTGCTTCACTATTAATGATTAGTTTTATGTCCTAACCTTCTGTTATCTTTGCATGGGATTGCCATTAAACCAGGTAAAACCTGGGTATCAACTGATCCGATGCTACGAGAAAACTAAGAAATTATACTTCTCTTTTGAATTAGTTTTAGAGAAACTAGGTGAAACATACCTGAGCATGCCATAGATGAGAATTTGAGAAATCTCAATATTATTCGAATAATTGATGAATGGATTATGCTTACTCTATTAGAGTGGCATTTATAATGGAAATACTAACACAAAAATAAAAGGATCAAACTTGAAATTAAATAAATACTAAAAACAAAAAAGATAGATGACGTCTAACTTATTATGCATAGTAACTCTAAAAAGTTATTTAGGCTATTTTATTAATGAGGTCTTGTAGGGCCTCAAATATTGGTACGTCTTTTACATAAAAAAGAATAACTATCAAAGAACCACCAATCAAGTAGGACTACTACATGCTTGTCCATAATAGGCATGTATAGTGTGCCTGCTATATATCAGTTTGCACCAATTCTTTAATTGCATGAAGGTAGTTCATCCTTTCTCTGCCTTTTCTATCTTCTGAATTTTCATTAGAGTTACCTGGATCATGTATTGCCACTTGGAAAGAAATGATTGTCAGAGCTACAACCTAAATAGAAAATTAAAGAGCTAAGTTGAAGTTCAAGTAACTCTATGAATCAAATGATGTGCAGGCACTATGTTTGCACATGTGAAATGCTTTTTCAATAGGGTGAATTATATTACTTATCTACTCTCTCATTTCAAATAAACATGGTTAAATGTATTCTTTTTGAAATTAGATTACTTGCCTTTTTTAAATTAACATGACTTAAATTCAAATTAGCATGGTAGAATGAACACTAAAACCTTTTACAAGAGCGGGGCAAGTTAAATTTTGATTAGGTTTGCATATTTTGGTTACCCACTTGCGTCAGATGCACTCATGAAACATTCTCCTGTCTGCGTTTTCCCCTTTTTGTAAAGGATATGCATGTCAAAATGCAAGGGATATGCATGTCAAATGTTCAACCTGCAGGTGAAAAGCTGAGGTCCAACATGGATATTTTCGAGCTCTATACATATCAATATTAATTCTAATTCATAAACCTTCAAAAATGATTGAAAAAAATTAATCAAAATTCATTTGCACCTTCAAGGAGTTTTGAGATCTTGAAGACAAACTTTTATGATGCTACAGAATGATAATTGCCTAGCATATAGGTATATTTAAGATTGCATGGGCACTAAGCCTCCAATTACTTTCATTCAAATGTTCAATATTCCCTTAGTACTTCAGTAATCTTCATAAAGTTAACATAATATGTTTACAAGACCATCAAGATCATCGAAAGACACAATGCTTTTAGTATTTAATGAGCTTCTAAATTGCCAATTTTTTCCTAGCAAAATCAATTTGGCTATTTTGGAACCATAAGATCGTAGAATTATAACCATACGTAGATATTATTTTTATATGTGGCACAATGCCATTCTATTCACCCTTTCTTCTATTTTAGGCTTTTGCATCCTCCAAGTTACCATCCAAGATACTATGATTGTTCACTACTGCCAGAAAAATGGTGATTCAATGAATTTCAACCTAAAGGATGAGTCATTTATCTTTGACTTATCAAGATTCCCCACACTTCCTCTGATGCAACTTCCTCAATTTAATCACTTCATTGGCATTGTTATTCATCATAAATATAACATCTACAACTTTTAAGATAATTTTTTTTATGTTCTCAAAAAGCATCCATTGGTTAGAACGAAATTGGAGTGAAAAGCTTGTACATTGGATGATAAATCAGGGATCGAATTTTGTTGAAATGACACCTGTCGTGTCCCCTAATGGTTTCTACTTCTCTTAATGATTGGAATATAGGTTTTCGACTTGAAGAAAATGGGATACTATTATATCCTATTGAGGGGAGTAAGTTGAGTTTAGCATCATCCATTAGTGTAATTTGAACTCTAATATTTAAAATGAAAAATTAATATGGCCTAGTTGGGTGTCCTGTAGAACAGGTTAAAATACAAGTAGGAGTAGGAATAGAATAGATGTTGTCAACTGAAAAAAAATTAAAAAAATAAAAGATTAATGATTTTGAACTCCCATTAGCAATATCTTTTTTGGCACAACAACTGTTGAAATGAAGCTACACTAATTTAACTTTAAAACAACAAGTTTATAAATACTTCACTTAAATTAGTTAATAAATGAACATTTTTAACATTAATATTGACCACTAAGAATTCAAAAAATTTCACTTCCACTCTATTTTATTCTCTCCTAATCATATGTGATGGGATAGTTTATTTACACATGATTTGCACGTAAATTCACGTGACATGTTTATTTTTATTTCTTGATACCTACTTGCATTAATAAAGTGTAATTTGAAATTTTTTACAATTTTTCCTGGTTTTTCATTTATAGTTGGACAGTGCTAATTTTGGACTTGCATTTGCCAAACATAGGAATGGTTTTTCAATTCAAATTTTCATCGTTATTTTAACCTTTCTTCTTACCAATTCTTTTCTTTGTTTACCATTCATAACCTAGGAACTCTTGCAATGCAATGTGAGAATCTTACATAGAACCCCAACTAGAAAGCAAGGAGACCATTACAATGCTCTTTAAAGGGGACTATTAGATGGAGGACACATTACAAAGTCCTTGTCTAAGCAATTTTACATGGCCATTTATCAATCATAACAATCTATAATAAATTCATGCCTTTTACCAAACTTTAGATTAAAAAAAAATGAGTGCTAGATTAATTTTTATAAGGGCTTCAAATTCTTGGGATAACAATTTCAACCTCGCAAAACAACTTTTCATCTAAATTATGTTGTAGATGACATGATCAGTACTAGATTGCACAAAATATCTATTTCTTTTTTTTTTGCTAAATCATCTTTTGTTATTTTCAAAGTTACCATGAAAGAGAGTAGGGTTGTTCACTGCTGCCTTAAATGTGATTATTGTATAAGATTAATCCCAAATTAAAAGGTTACTATCTCTAGCAAATAGGCATTCAAGTTCTCCACATTCCCAAAATGTTCCTTCCACATATTCAACGACCACATTGTTGTTTTTTTTTTGTTTTTTAATTGGGCACCTTGTTGTTGTTATTGTCCACAATTTATGTAATATCTATAGCACTAAGATAATAGGTTACTTTGAGGTTGATATCAACAAATATCTCTTCAGTGGCATTAAAACAGAAAGCAAACCACGATCTACTAGACAAAAGTTTAAAGAACAAAGTTTGTTGAAAAAGGCATTTGCTGTGGCTTCTTTAGTTTCTGCCACTACTATAGATTAATCCATTGGCATTCACCAAGGTGTACGTAGGATATTGATACTTTATTTAAAGGGAGTTAAGTTGATTTTCATGTTATTCCCATATAGTTGGACTTGCTGCTACATCCAATACCAAAATTATTTCATAAAAAATGTATAATTCGAAGTCTCTTTCACATTCAACTTTTTCACAATTCTATTGAAACAATAAATGTTTAAACACAGCAACATTTATCTTTAAAGTAATAGTTTGATAAGTTCTTTCACCCTAATTAGTTAATAAATGAGCATGCTCAAAATATCCATGCTGACTATATAGAACTATAAAATTATGCCCCTAACATTATTTATTCACACAAAATCTTATATGATGGAGATGTTTATAGAAACATAAGATGCGCAGGACACGCACTTTATATGTTTATTTCTTTATTTAAAAACAGCTAACTTCTAGGATAATTAGGCAATTCTATTAAAATTTTTTTGAGTGTTTAGCTAATTGGGAAAATATATTAGTGTTGGACATTTATTTAGAAAATCTTAGAATGATTTATAAACTAAAATTCTAGTTCTCTTGTGTGTTCTTGTTTTTATTTCTACACTTTCTTCTCCCACATTTCAACCTTTCAATTAATATTGCTAAAATAGATTTACCTATGTGTGAATATGGTTTAGCACGAAAATTAAATATAAAACCTTTTTCAAAGGCTCAAAGGGAAATTTTCCTTTACAATTCATCATTTTGACATCTGTGGACCATTAAATGTGAAGGGAAGGCATGGTAGTTCTGATTTTATCACATTTGTAGATGATTATACGCACTTTTGTCATGTCTGTTTGATCTCCCACAAATCTACAGTACTAGATTGTTTTAGAAAATATACTGATGAGGTTGAGAGTCAATTAGACAAAAACTAAAAGTTTAAGAACTAACCAAGATCACAAGTATGAAAAGGAATTATTAGGCAATTGGTGATTATAGGAACTCTACAACAAAATGGTTTAGTGCAAAGAAGGAACTGCACTTTACTTGACATAGTTAGGTCAATGATGGCGCAAGCAAATTTGCCAATTACCTATTACGAAGATGCATTGATGACTACTGCCTATATATAGTTTTGTGCCTTTTAAATCAGTCATTTTACCTCATATGAACTTTTGACTAGCAGAAAACAATTTTTGGATAATTTATGGCCATGGAGATATGTGCTTACATACGCAATGACTTTCATTGACATGAGAAGTTAGGACCTAAAGGCAATGAATGTATCCTTATAATATATTTTGAGCATTCAAAAGGTTATGTGTTTATCAATGAGCCACAAGATAGAGGTGTAACTGAAATTGAGGCAAGAGACGTAGAATTTTTGGAAGAAGAATTCCTTAGTAGATATGAACTGAATAAAATCTATAATTTTATGAATTGGAGGGCATTGTTCTACTAGTCTAGTCGAGACTGAGGAATCCACAACATCTTGGAGATAGCGGGAGCAACATTCCTTCTAGTTTAATGCAACCTAACAAAAGATTTGAACATCTATATAGGCTCAAAAGAGCAAACGTGGAAATATTCCACGTCATTTATTTTAAGATTGAGGAAATCCTCCATGATTTTTGTTTATGATGAAGATGGGCCAAGAAATTACCATGATGCTATCTTATCAAAAAGCTAGAAAGGAACGGATTAATGGCATGAAGAAATACAAGAATCTATGAAAACTAACAAAGTCTTGGACATAGAGCGAAAGGCTATTGGGAATAAATGGGTTCTCAAAATCAAATGCGAAGAAGATGGTTCTATTAAGAGGTATAAGGCTTGACTTGTGGCAAAAGGCTATACTCAACAAAAGGTATGGATTATGAGGAAGCTTTTTCACCCATAGTTAGGTTCACCTCAATACGTCTTATTTTGGAACTCGTCGCATATTTTGATTTAGAACTTTACCAAATGGACATAAAGACTGCATTTCTCAATGGAGAATCGGATGAGAAAATTTATATGCAACAACCAGCTAGCTTTGTCATAGAAGACCAAGAGTACAAAGCTTGCAAGCTCAAATGGTCTTTGTATGGCTTGACACAATCATCTAGGTAATGATACCTTAAATTTCATTAAGCTATCCTAAACTATGGTTCACGATGGTTGAGAATGATCATTGTGTGTATCTTAAGTGTTCCAAAAGAAGTTTCGTGATTCTTTCATTATATGTGGATGATATTTTGTTAGTCGAAAATGACAAGGAATTGATGGTTGCCACTAAACAACGGTTATCCTTAAATTTTGAAATCAAGGGTATGGGTGAAGCAAATTATGTACTTGGAGTGAAAATCTTTTAAGATTGCTCAAAGAGACTTCTTAGTTTGTCATAAGAGACTTACTTGAAAAAAAGTACGCACTTGAACAGTTTCAAATGCATAATTGCAAACTCACTGATACTCCTATGGCTCAAGGTGAATCTTTGAGCCTTAACAGCTGTCGTAAAACATCTAAAGAAAAGTAAAAAAATAAATCCTATTCCATATGAGTGCTATGGGTAAAATGACATAGACTACAATGTGTACTCGACCTGACATTTGTTTTGCGATGGGCTTTGTGCTAACCTTAATTGGTCTCTAGTATAGTGCTTCCCAATCTCGATACACTCAGTGGTCGAACCGTTTGTTTGTCTATATAAATAAGTTCAATAACAATGTTAAGGAATGGATTATGCAACGTTGTTCTCTTTATGTACCAGTGGGAGGTGCTGGCATATGGTTATTCACTCGTGATGATAACTAATTTCCGAAAAGGAGTTTGATATGAAATTTATAAGGAAGACTTCATATTTGATTTAAACACCATCTGGATAACTTCGAGTTTGATCTGAATTTGATATGAATAAGTCTGAGTATGATTTGAACTTTATTTGGATAACTTTTAATTGCTTTCAGTTATGTATAGTTATCTCACTTCATTTCTCTCTTCAACCATCATATCTTATTAAGTGTATAAGAACAAACAGAACATACCTAAAAAAATAAAAAATAACAGAAGACATTGGAGCGGTTACTTTGATAGTAGAGAGAAAGGCAAGTTTTGGAAAAGTCACCATCACTCTTTGTTGATTGAGTAACGACACTTGAATTGGAGGAATCAAGTAGAACTTTTTGTAATTTCAAGTTCCTATGATTCAAGAATATCATAAAAGCATCCTTTGGTTTGTTACTTTCGCTGTTCATAATTAGTTTGACATCCAAATGTTTAGTTATCTTCACGTGGAATTGCACTAATCTAGGAGAAACCTGCTCTGATATCAACTGATGCTAACTGACACTGGGAGACAACTAAGGAAATAAACTTGATCTCCTCCGAATTAGTTTCAAGAAACCAGGTAAAATGAACATGAGTGTACTTGAGACAAGAATTTGAGAAATTTCATTATTGTTTGAATAATTGATGAACTGATTAAGCTTACTCTATTAGTATAGTACTATTCGTGAAAATACTAACATAAAAATATAAGGAATAAGCTTGAATGTAAAGAAAATACTGAAAACAAAAATAGATGACGATAAACTTATTATGCATAACAACCCTAAAAAGTAATTTAGGCTATTTTATTAGAGAGATATCGCAAGGACTAAAACATGGGTACGTGTTTTACTCGAAAAGAATGACTATCAAAGAACCGCCTATCAAATGGCACTACTAGATGCTTGCTTGTCCATAATAGGTATACATAGTATGCATGCTACACATCAGTTTACAGCAGTTCCTTAATTGCATGAAGGTAAGTTCATCTTATCCTAGCCTTTGGCATCTTCAAAATTTCCATTAGAGTTATTTGGAACATTTATTGCAACTTGGAAAGAAATGATTGCCAGAGCTACAATCTAAATAGAAATTTAAAGAGCTAAGTTGAAGTTTAAATAACTCTGTAAATCAAGTGCTTAATGTGTAGGAACTGTGTTTGCACATGTAAAATGCTTTTTCATGATGGTGAATTATATTGCTTATCTATTCTCTCACACCAAATAATATGGTTAGATATATTCTTTTTGACATGAGATTGCATGCCTTTTTTAAACATGACTTGAATTTTTAGACATTGATTCATAGCTCAAGTGAGATTTAAAGATATTTCAATATGGGTTGTCTTCTGTTAACCCCACTTACCTGTAACCTTATTGACTAACATAATCTTTATAGTAACTTTACACAGTATATGCACATGCACAAAAACATATATAGTAAAAGAAGTAGATATATGCAGTATGTATGCTATTACTATGTATTTATGCCTATTTCCAATACTACTTCATTTGCATCATGGATAGTTTATCCCATGTTCCTTTTTGTATCCAAGAAATTCCAATCAAAGATACTTGGAGCTGTTATCTGAAAAAATGTGGTTCTTGAGCTTGAGACAAATGAGGGATGAGTAGTCTATTTCTAGCAAATTGGCATTGATGTTACCCTTCCGATTTAAATGCATCTTTTTCACTTTTAATAACAATATTGCCATTGTTCACATGTGCAATATCCGCAGTAGGATACGATGGTGCGCTTAGGTTGGGCTTAAAAATTGTTGCTTTATTGATATGTATGAAACTCCAGCTGAAAGCTTGAGGCGGGTGGAAAATCAATAATGAGAGTTTATTGAAAAGGATCTTGCAAACCCTTGTTTTTACATTTGTTATATGGTTTAGATTTCAACTAGTAGACTGTATACTGAGACCTTTCACAAGAGTGGGGTTGCATATTTCAGTTGCCTACTTGCCTAAGATGCACTATGAAGCATTCTCGGGTCCGCTTTTTTCCTTTTTGTAAGGGACATGCATGTAAAAATGCAAGGGATATGCACGTGAAATGTTCAACGTGCAGGTGAAGCTCAAATTCTTAAACCTTAAAAAATAATTTAAAAAACAAGTCGTCAAAATTCGTTAAAATTCATTTGCCCCTTTAGGGAGTTTCGTGATCTTGAAGATAAACTTTTTTAAGCCTACAAAGATGATAAACTTTTTTAACCCTCCAATTACTTTCTATTCAAATGTTCAATATTCCCTCAGTAATTCAAGAATCTTCAAAAGGCTAACATAATATGTTTATAAGACCGTTAAGATCATCGAAGGACACAATGCTTTTAATACTTAACGAACTTCGAAACCGCCAATTTTTTTTAGAGAAAAATCAGTTTGGCCATTTCGAAACCATAAGATCACAGAATTATAACTACATATAGATATTATTATATGTGATGCAATGTTATTTTATTCGCCCCTTCTTCTATTTCAAGCTTTTGTATCTTTAAAGTTACCATTCAAGATACCTTGATAATTCCAACTTAGAGGAGGAGTCATTTATCTTTGACATATCAAGATTCCCCACACTCCCTCCAATGCAACTTCTTCACTTTAATCACTTCATTGTCATTGTTGTTCATCATAAATATAACATCCGCTCTCAAAAAGCATCCATTGGTTAGAATGAAATTGGAGTGAAAAGCTTACTCATTGGATGGAACTTCAAGGAACGAATTTTGTTGAAATGACACTTGTTTTATACCCTTATAGTTTCCACCGCTCTTTATGATTGTAATGCTGGCAATTCAACTAGTAGAAAATGGTATACTATTATATCCTCTTAAGTTGACTAAGTTGAGTTTCGCATTAGCCCAGTTGACTGTATATATTACTTCGTCCATTAATGTAATTTGAACTCCAACATTCAAAATGAAAAATTAATAATTTGAACTTCCATTAGCATCTATCTTTTTCTGGCACAACAACAGCTGTTGAAATGAAGCTACACTAATTTAACTTTAAAGCAACAGTTTGATAAATACTTCGCTTAAATTAGTTAATAATTGAGTGCTTTTTGACATTAATGCTAGCCACTAAAGAATTAAAAAAATTACGCTTCCTTCTTATTTTATTCTCTCCTAATCGCATGTAATAGGAGTGTTTATTTACACATGATTTGCACAAGAAATACACGTGGCATGTTTATTTTGTTTTATTTTTTGATACCTACTCAAATAAATAAACTGCAATTTGGAAAATTTTTACAACTTTTTGTAGTTTTTTATTAACAGTTTGAAAATGCTAGATTCGGACTTGCATTTTCCAAATGTAGGAGTGATTTTCCAATTTAAATTTTCATTCTTATTTATATTCCACTCTATTTTTAACCTTTCTTCTCACCAATTTTTTTCTTTGTTTACTATTATATCCGAGGAACTATTGCTACGCAATGTGAGAGTCTTACCAAAGACCCTTACCAGAGAGCAAGGAGGCCACAACAATTCTCTATAAAGGAGATCAGTAAATGGAGGACACCACATTACTAAGTCTATAAAGGTTGCCTGACATCATTTCTTCGTTTGCTTGGTTCCATTTGCAAATACATACGTATTTTCTATTTATCTCCATCAAGTAGTTAGAGATGATAATTCTACCTTATATATTATAAATCACAATGAGATGAGAGCTTGTTCCCTAAAAAAAACCAAAAAAAAAAAAAGACTCTTTAAAGCAACAATTTGATAAGTTCAGTCAGTTTAATTAGTTGAAAAATGAGTACGTTTAAAATATCAATATGGACTATATAGAACTAAAAACTTGTGCGTGTAGCATTATTTATTCTAACAAAATCTTATATGATAGACAATTTATATGAATACAAGTTGCACGTGACATGCATATTATATGTTTATTTATTTTTTTGGAGATAACTATCATCTAGTATAATAACGTATAATTTTGTGCAATTTTCTTGAACTTTTCTGAGTGTTTAGCTAATAGAGAAACAATATTAGTGTCGAGCTTTTATTTACAAAATTTTATAGTGACAGAATTTAAATTGCTGGTTCTCGTGTATTCTAATTTTTATTTATAGCCTTTCTCTCACATTTTTGCCTTTCAATTGTCACTCGTAAATCCTTGGAACTCTTTTTATGCTATGAGAGAGCGTAGGTGACTAAAAAAAATTTTCATGGAACTTTCCTCAACCGAAAGAGCAAATCCTACCGCAATGCTACAGGCCCTATAGTTTCCATCAAAAGGGGATTAGAGGGGATATCCACTATTTGAAGTCCTCATTCAAAAATTTTCATGACAAACTATCGATTACTACCCCTTGTAACAGTTTCTTAACTTTTCACCAAACTCTTACTTTAATCAAATTACACTCAGGTTGACTTAAGTTTTAAGGGGTCGAGATTCTTGGGGTTGCAAGTATAACCAAATAAGAAAAATTGTCACCTGAATTGGGCTGCAGCTTATAAAAAAGGAAAAGATTGACAAATCTTTTCCTTTTCTTCTCCAAATCCACATTTTATATACTCAAAGTTGTCGTCCGATATGCCAAAATCATTAACTATTGCCTTAAAGTTTTGTGGTTGCAAGAAGTTAAGCCTAAAATGAGGAGTCATCTATCTTAGGCAAATTTTCTTTCAAGTTTCCCCTTACCCTCTCTAATGTGCCTTCCTTACTGCTGCCTAAAAAGATTGTTCACTGCTGCATAAAAAGATCTTGTTACTCAAGTTTAAGTCAATTAGTTGTTTTCTCTTGCAAATTGGCCTTCAGGTCCTCGACACTCCTTAAATGAGCAACTACATTATTGTGGTTGTTGTTGTTCAGAACAAATGTAATATCAATAGCATTAAGATAATAGGTAACATATGGATTGACATCAAAAAGTATCTTGTCATTGGAATAAAACTTGAGTGAAAAGCTGGATCTACTAGAAGGAAAATCTAAAAAATGAATTTTGTTGAAAAAGGCATTTGTTGTGACACCCTAAGCTTTTGTCACTGTGGTTGATTAAAGTATTGACATTAACCTAGGAATAGGTAGGATGCTGATATTCTATTTAGAGGTGAGGTAAGTTAATCTTCACCTTAGCCCTCACACAAAAGCAATAGCAAAATTTGTACCCTATTAGTTCATGAAAAATATATATACTATAAACTCTCTTTAAGATTTCTTTTTAATAAATTGTTGAAATAGAAAATGTATAAGTGAAGCAATATTTACCTTTAAAGCAGTAGCTTGAAAAATTCATTCACTCTATTTAGCTAAAAGCGAGCATGTTCAAAATGTCTATTTTGATTATTTAGAACTTGAATAATTATGTTTGTACTTTTCTTTATTCTTACCAAAGCTTATATGACAGACAAGTTTGTCGAAACATAATTTGCACGTGACACGCATCGAGACATGATTTGCACGTGACACGCACTTAACCTGCTTATTTATTTATTTAGAAATAACTATCTTCTAGCAAACCAAAGTGTATTTTAGGCAATTTTCTTAAACTTGTTCGAGTGATTGACTAGTAGGAAAAAAATTAGTATTATTGGATTTTCATTTTCCAAATTTTAGAATAACGTAGAAATTAAAATTATGATCCCTTTTTGTTCCTAATTTTTATTTGCATCCATTCTTTTTCCCAATTTCTAACTTTCATTTACTATTCATATCCTATGAACTCTAGTAACAGTATGAGGGTACTGGAAAAATTGCATGGAACTTTTTCCACTCAAAAGTGGAAATCTTGTCACAATATAATAGACTGCACCGTTTCCATCAAAAAGGGGTCATTAGATGGATGGATTCACGATTAAGTGCTCAATATGATCTTTGCCAGAACTAACTATAACTATTCACCGAACTCTTATTTTAATCAAATAATACAAGTTTGACTTCTTTTTTAAGGGTCAGGATTCTTGTTGTTACAGATATAACCTCGAAAGATAATTTGACATCTGTATTGAATTGCAGCTTATGTCCAAGTCAGCATTTGTTATATTCAAAATTGTATCAAATATTCCTAGATCGTTCACTGTAGCCTAAAAATATGCTGGTTGAATAAAGTTTAGCGTAAATGGAGTTATCTGTCTCTCGCAAATTAGCATACAAGTTTTGCCTTAACCACCACATTAATTTATTCTTGTTCATGGTAGACGTAACATCTGTTATGTTCATGGGTAGAGGTTAATTATCCCACATTGGTTTGAAAAAGAGAGAAAGAGCACTTAATACAAAGGTATAGATGCAAGACTTACTAGCTTAAACTTTGGGATTCAGGTTAGGTTCAAATTTATATATTGGGCATCTTTACTAGGTTTTCTAGGGTTTCACTCCCTAGCAAACTGGTATTAAAACTCATGGTTAATGTCTTGAACTAGTCGACTACTCATTGGCAAGTGGTTCCTTCTTGATATTAGACTAATGAGTTATTCTCTTCTTTGGGTGTTGGACCAAGGAGCTTCGATTTAGGCTGGGGTGCAGTTAGATTTTTTACCAAGAAGCCTCGGGTTAGGCTGTGGGTCTGATTATGATGGACCAGATGTCCGATTTCTTAACAAATAAGGAAGAGGTTAAGGTCCATGTTTGAGTGAATGAGTTTGTGTTGTGTCGTGATTTGGGTTTGAGATGGAGTTCAGCTTTAATGTGAGGGTCTACTTATGAAGAGAGAGAATTGTTAGTTCATAGGTAGAGGTTAATTGTCCCATATTGGTTTGAAAAAAAAAATACTTAATATATAGGTATAGATTTAAGACCTACTAATTTAAACTTTTGGGTCAAGAAATAGATTCTAAATTTATATATTGGGCCTCTTTGGTACACTTTCTTAGTTTCACTTCCCTAACAACATCGACTCTTTAAGGCCTCAAATTGCATTCCTTCGTCAGAATGAAACAGCGGTGAATAGATTGAGCCACTAGAATAAAAATTAAGGAATGAAGTCTCTTAAAAAGGCACTTGTTTTGCCTTGTTTCTAGCACTACTAATTTTTGGAACATTGGTTTTTACTGAGGAGTTGATAGGATGCAGAGACCCCATGTTGATGATGAATTGAGTATTACATCAGCACGGTAAAACTACATGCTATAGCATCCATTTGCATAATATTTTATTTTCAATCTTTTGTATCATTAAAGTTTCCATTAAAAATATTTATATCATTTAAAAATACCTTTAAGACATGGTTGTGATAGCTTGAGCCTGAGTAAAAGAGATTTATCTATAGCAAATTGGAGTTTATTGACCGTGTTGTCATCGTTGTTCATGACAATGTAATATTGAAAACGACAGGATAAAAAGTTTGCAACCAGCCTGGTTCGAAGAAATGGAAGAGAAAACTCAATCTGCCTGATGGAAATTAAAGAATGAAATTTGTTGAAATAGAACTTGCTGCAACCCTCGATACTTCCCACCGCTATTGTTGTTTGAAGCATTGGTATTCACCAAGTAGACGGGCTATTGAGAACGTCAGCAGAGGTGAGACAAATTGCGCTTTGCGTCAGCCCCATACAGCTTTATGTGCTTCGTCTATTAGGATAATCAGAACTCTAGTAATTCAAAATGAAGGGTTAACAGCAATCATTTTTCTTCTTAAAATACTTGAAGCATCAAACGTGGAAATGAAGTTGTGTTCGCCTTTAAAGTAACAATTTGGTAAGTGCATTCACTCTAATTAATTGAAAAATGTTCACGCTTAAGATATTTATGCTGAACAACAAGAACTCAAATAATTAGGATTGCGTCTTATTTATTCATTAATAATTGTATAAGGTGGACTAGTTTATTTGTACGTGATTTGCACGTGACATATACATGGTATGTTTATTTATTTATTTATAGATAATTATCTTCTCACATAAATAAGTGCAATTTGGGCAATTTCCTTATACTTCTTCAAGTATTTGGCTCAATTGTCAACAATTTCATTGTCGGACTTTTATTTCTCAACATTCATAAAGATTTCCAAATTAAAATTTTGGTTCTCTCTTGTTCTCATTTCTTTTTTCCCCCCTTTCTTATCTCCACGCTGCTAAGTCATCATCTAAGTGTTTTCATGAGTAACTATCAATTATTACAACCATTAACTATTTCATGTCTTGTCACAAAGCTCATACTATATTCAAATAAAACATTGTTGACTTATTTTTCTAAAGTGTCTAGGCTCAAAGGGTTTCAAGTGTAATATCATGTGATAAATTGTCGTGTAAATTCTGATATCGCTTGAATTAGATAGCGCAAGATACTTTTTTTTTGCTTGTTTATTTTCTAAGCCAGCCTTTGTTATCTTCAAAATTGCCACCAAAGATACCAAAGATCTCTTACTGTTGGCTAAAATTCATGGATGAAATTTGTGAGAAAGCCACTTGCTATGAATCCTTTTGGTTTCTGACACTAGTATTGGGTGGCGTACAAGTATTCTCTAAGGTGTAAATGGAAAGCTTGAATATTTTATAGACTCAAATAATTTATTGATTGGTATGTCTGTGACATTAATGATTCAAATAATTACACTTCTATTATATTTTTTAACTTAATCCTGTGATAGACAACATTATTTAAACAAAATTAGCATGTCACATACATCGTGATATTTTTTTTATGAAAAATTACTATCTTGTTGCACAAAGACAGTGCAATTTTGACAATTTTTTCCACTTCTACTAGTGTTTGGATAAAATTAGAACATCTTTGTAAGAATCACCTCTTTCAAATTTAGGACTGATTTCCAAATCTAAATTTTGATTGTCGTGTATTGTAGTACTTTTAATCCTATTTTTTTTCCAAATTTTGTCAATCTTTTACCATTCACACTCTCATTGTTCTCAGAACACTATCAGATTGCTAGTGACTAAGTGAAAAACTTACCCAGAACTTATCCTACTAGAAAGCGTGAAACCTTTGTATGCCACCTTGCTTTTTAACAAATAGTGACCATTAGATGTAGGATTCCGCATTATGAACTCCTTATCTGAATAAGCTTCATGACCAACCACCAATTATTACTACCAATAATTTTAGGAGTAACCTCATGAGACAATTTATCCTCTAAATTAGGTTGTAATTAATAAAATTGAGACTAGATATCACAAAATCCATTCTTTCCCTTTCTTTTCTAAGTTAGCCTTAAGTATCGTCAAAGTTGCCATCAAATGTATCAGGATTATTCATGGCTACATGAAAATTGATTATAAGAATTTCAGCCCAAATGGAGAAGTCATCTATCACGGCAAATTATAGCTTAATTTTATTTATGTTTTCTAAAATGTGCCTTCCTTACTTTTGACAGTCACATCTGTCGTTGTTGTTGCTATTTATGCTATATGTCAAAAAGACAGTAGCAAGAAATGATGTTGCATTTGCGCTAGTGCTCAAAACATCCTTTAATTGGAATAAATATGAGGTGGAATGTTGAAGCTGTTAGATGAAAAATCAAGAAATGAATTTTGTTGAAAAGGCACTTGTGACACCCTTGGTTTCTGCCACTAATATTGATTCGAATAAAACTATTTACTGATGAGCAGATAAGAAGTTCAGACATCCTATAGAGTTGAGTTCACGTCAACCCAATGGAGCTTATGTACAATTGCTTCATTATGTACAATCTGAAATCCAATAATTCAAAATTAAAAGTTAATAGATTGAATTTGCATTAGCATTTATCTTTTTTTCTTTATCGCAGTTCTTAAAAAAAGAAAAGTTGAAATAAAGTTACTTCTACCTTTAAAGTAACAATCGTATAAATGCATTCAATATAATTAATTGAATAAGGAGCATGTTTGAGACATTAATAATGACAATTAACAACTCAAATAATTAAGCTACAATTTTATATTTTATTCTCACTTAATCATAATTAAGCTTCGATTTTATATTTTGGAATGGGCAAGTATAACCATACATTTTTTTTTTTTTGCACGTGACATATACGTGACATATGTGTGATGTGATTGGTTATTTCTTTAGAAATTAATATCTTCCTGCTCAATTCAATTGTAACTTTGATAATTTCTTTTAACTTCTCCAAGTGTTTGGCTAAAAGTTGGACATCATTAAACTTGCTTTTACCAAATTCATAAATAGTATCCAAGCAAATTTTCATCGTCTTTTGTTTTACTTTATATTTTAACCTTCATTCTCTACTATTTCTACCTTTCTTTTCCAATTTATATCCTAGCTACTCTAGTTTCACGATGAGGTCACTGGTGATCATGTGAAAAACTTACCTTGATCTACCTAACAACGCTAAAACCAGAGAGGACATTGAATAGAGGACTCACGTTATAAAGTCCTCATCCATGAATTTCTTGTGACCAGTGTTAAAGAGCTAAACTTACATATAATTTGTTTATATTTGCTCCTAATTTTGGCTAAAGATAGTGCTTAATACTTGATTCTACTAATTTTTGGTATTTGGCTTTGTTAGTAGGTGATTGGGTACAAATTGGAACAAAAAAAGGCAATTTCTAGATGACTTCTGTTTGTAACCGTGGGCACGCTATGACTGGAAAGCTGAGTTGCGGGATTAAAGGAATATTTTCAATCAATGACTCAAGCTATACTCTAAATCCCAGATGATTTTTAGGGATTACCTTTTATCTTCTGTCAACTACAATCAGTTATCATTTAGGAAATAATTATTAAGCAATTAGAACTCTACTTTAAAGGAAATATTCCTTTTTGTTAGGGATTCTAATTAGGATAAGGTACAAGAAATAGTAATAGGTGAGAATAAAGAGAGAAATAACCTCTCAATTTCAAACTCTCTCATTGTCTCCTCTTGGGGGGGCGATCTTTCTCTTTTCTTTCTCTGCACTATGTTATTTCATTTTCTATGTTTAATTTCTTCTCCACGAGAAGTAACTAAAAGACTTTATTCTTGTTCATTCAATACTATGAAATCTAATTAGTTTTTTATTTATTTTTAACTTTAATGGGTATTTATATATTCTTTGTTTAGATTTTAAGGTGATTGTATTCATTCGTGTGTGATTGTTTTGCACAATGAAATAGTTGGCCAATGTTTAAATGTTGGATAATCTATAGCCATTTATAACATCAAATTCGTAATTGTTTGATAGTTTCAGTATTCGTGGCAAGTGGTAAATTCAATTGTAATAGAAGCTTTTGGATTATATCATGGGAATATATAATCTAATTTGAACAAAGCCTCTTAGGTATTTGCTGGTTAGAATATGTGGTTATTCTAATTTTTAATGTTGTTGCAAGATTGAATCCTAAAGTCGTACTTGAAGTTATTTGCTGGTTTGAATATGTGGTTATTCTAATTTTTAATGTTGTTGCAAGATTGAATCCTAAAGTCGTACCTGAAGTTATCTTGTGATTAGAGAATAACTAAACGTTCTTACCCTGGTTATCCACACAGTAAGGAAAAGCAGGTTGTTTGAACTTGTTAACAACCATAACCAATTTATTCATGAGCATGTAAATTTATCAATGCATCAATGATCAGTAAATTGAACCAAAGTAAAAATTAATCCTTTGACTATAGTTTAGGTTTTATTTGACTTCGGTTAATTTAAATTTGAACTTTCAAATTTCGTAACTATAATTTTCTTTAGTTTAATCATTTAATTAAAAAGCCCCATTCTTGTGATTTGAAATCAAATTTGAAATAGACCTACATATATATAAGTAACAATTTGATAAATGCATTTATTATAATTAGAAGATTAATGAGTATGTTGAAACATTAGTGCTAATAATTAATAACTCAAGCAATTATGCTTACGTTCCATTTTATTCTTATGTAATTACATGTGATGTGCAAATTTGTTTGACCACAAGTTGCACATGCATACATGGTGATATGTTTATATTTATTTTTTTGTTATTACTATCTTTTTACATTAACAAAGTGACCTTTCAATAATTTATTTCAACTTCACCAAGTGTTTCACCAGAAAGGGTAGAACATCCTTGTCGGCCTTGCGTTTCCTAAATTTAAGAATGATTTTCACATGAAAGTTATACACTCTTTTGCTTTCCTTCTATCTTAACCTTTCTCATCTCTAATTTCTATGTTTTCCATGTCATTTATGTCAAAGATGCCTGGATCATTCATTTCTATCCAAAAAGACATTATTGTTTTTGAGCATCAATTCAAATGAATGAGGATGAGTCTATCTCTAGCAAACTTGCATACAAATTAACCAAGATGCTCTCAAATGCACCTTTTTACTTGTAGTGGCCATAATATTATTATTTAAAGGTGCAACAATACCCGTAGAACAAAAAGGTACATTTAATGTGGGTAATTAATGCATATGTAACTTCATTGGAATGTTTGAGATGGATGAAAAATTAACAAACGGAGTTTGTTGAAAAGGCACTTCCGAACCCTTACTTTCTACATTTGTTGTTTGGTTTAGAAATTAATGAGTGGTAGACAAAATACTGAGACCTTTTGCGAAGGTGAGGTAAGTTGAGTTTTGATTGAGTTCGCATATCTCAGCCACCCACTTGCCCAAACTGCATTACCTAGTAAATGATTAACTCAATCATTTACATCAAGAGCAACATTTTTAATTCTAATCAACTTCAATTTTTTCTTGTGTAACAAATGTTGAATCAGATTGCATTTACATTTAGCAAAATAATTTGAACTCCCATTGTTCTTTTCTTTTTGAAAAAAAAATTGAAGCAACAAAAGCTAAAAAGCAACTACACCTTATCTTTAAAGTAATATTTTGATACATGCATTTGTTCTAAATTGTTTGTTAACAATATGTTCGAAACATCAATGTTGAAATTTATAAAGTCAAATGATGTAGTTTTCATTCTTTATTTCATTCACATACAATCATACATGATGGGCAATTTCATCTAAACAAGATTTGCACATGACATACATGTGGCGTTTTTAAAATTTTTTTCAGAAACTACTATCTTCTAATATAAATAATATACAATTTTCACAATTTCTTTCAACTTCTCCAAGTGTTTTACTCTAAGGTGAAAAATATCATTGTTGGACTCAAAATTTTCAAATTTACAAATGATTTCTATGTTAATTTTTTTTATTCTCTTCTGTTTAGTTTCTATGCTTAACCTTCCTTCATGCAATTACTATCTTTCTTTTACAATTCATATCCTAGCAACTAGCGACACTATGAGATCACTAATGACTAAGTGAGAAACTAGCATGTAGCTTTCAATACTATATGACCCTAGTTTTCAATAAAAGGAAATTCTTAGATGGAGGACTCAGACCTTGAAGTCCTACTCAAAGTATTTTGCATAGATAACCATTAATTATTGCTACCAATAACTTTGTTGTCGTAAAATGCTTATTTTACTTAAATAATATATTATGAATAATAATTTGGTTCTGTTGTCGAACTGTAATTTTATTTGAAACACACAAGGTTTGACTTTTTTCTAAAGGAACTAGATTCTTTGGGTTGCATGTGCTACCTCACAAGAGAATTTACAATCTAAAATTGGCTACACTTCATATGATCAATAATAGATCTCGTCAAATTCTTTTTTTATTCTTATTCATTTGCGAGTCAGCCTTAGGTACCATTAGAGTTGGTGTTTAAAGGTGCAAGAATTGTTCAATGCAAGAATTTTTTATATTTGCTCTTAACTTTGGTTTAAAATAGTGCTTAATACTCTATTTTACTCATTTTTGGTATTTGGCTTTGTTAGGAGGTAATTGGGTGCAAATTGGAACCAAAAAAGGCAATTTCCAGAAGACTTCTATCTATAAGCATGGGCACACTGTAACTGGGAAGCTGAGTTGCGGGATTAAAGAAATATTTTTCAATTAATGACTCAAGATACACACTTACTACAACAAATATATCATTTTGTGACACTAGGAAAACTATCGTTAAAAATGTAATAACATCACAAAAAGGTTTTTGTGACAACTTTGTAACAGTTTTTTATGCATCGGCAAAAAAAGTGTAACAAAAGCTTTGTGATGGTATTTTAACTGTCATAAATGACGGTTTATAAGACTTCTTGTAACACTTTTGAAAGTGTAATAAAAAGTAGTATTAATGACAATTTATAAGAATTTTTGTGATACTTTTGAAAGTGTAAATAAAAATAATACTTGTGACAATTTATAATATCTTTTGTGATAGTTTTAAAATTGTAACAAAATATGCCTAATTCGACACTTTTTTTGTGATGGTTTTAAACCATAATAAAAAATTTCATTTCCTACAGCATTTAACATGTCACTAATGTTTTTTGTTACATTATGAAAATCCTCAAAAAGATTTAAATTTTTAACAACATATTTTTTTAGTTTCACACATGTTATCTGTGACAGCCCCACCTTACCCAGAGGCGCACCAAAGGGCTTAGCGGATTGCCTGCCTGGCTCTCGCCAAGACTCAAATCACGCACTCACTCGGAACATCCAAGCGTACTTAACCCAAAATGAAATACATTCATAATAAAATACATTCATTTAATTCATTCGAAAGTACAAGTATCACAAGAAGTTTACATCCCAGAATATATATAGTATTTACAATAAAAGCCTACACAATTAGGCTATCAAAATACATGAAACAAAACATTTACTATGTCCAAAATCAGCTTTTCCAGCTTTAGTATTTTGGAAAACCTGGTTAAAGAAAACAAATGAACGGGATGAGCTATAATAGCCCAGTGAGTGCCCAAGTCATGCAACCATACCAAGAATTCATTATTTTATGGAATAAAGTAATTGACAAGAATGAATAAGCAGGTTATGAACAATTTAATTAACAAGTAGTCAATGGCGGATACAAGACTCAATTACGGGAGCAAGCTCAACCGTAGCAGAAGCAAGTACTGATCATGTAACCATGACGTTAGGACCGAGATAATAGCTCAGGTCTTTGCCAAAGGTCATGCCAGTATTAACAAGCAAGAACCCTAACCATCATTCACCTTATAACCTCCGTACAGGCTACCACATCCAAGGAGTAATCTCGACCTTGGAGAACCAACACGCAAGAAAGTTCAATCCGAAGTTGGCCTCTTTGAGGATTCACAAGGGGAAAGAACAACACGCCCTAAAACACCCAGCACCTTATATCCTCCCAAGCCTGTCTGGGTTGACTATCCGTGAAGTAACAGTAAAGTTGGTCACGGAAGTCTCACGCACAAGTAACACATTGGATAATGAAAGCATATAACACATTGCGAAATAGATGCGATAAAGTACACATCTTTCCTCAAGTAACACATTACATTACATAATATTTTCAAGTAAGCCATAGCATTTCATGTATCATGCACACATAGAGACACTCACCTGATATGCTTAGGAAAATATTTCGTAAAAGATTGAGATTCATTTTCAGATCCTGAAATTCAAAAGAAATAATCTAATGAAAACCCGATTAAAACCCTAAGTAGATTAGTAAGAAAATTCAAGAAATAACCCAATTATTTCTAGGGTTTCATTTTTAGGGTTTTAGAGTTTAGGGTTTTACCCTAGGGTTTAGGGTTTTAGATTTAGGCTTTTGGTTTTAAGGTTTTCTTGATCTAAGAAAATTTAATTCACTAATAGATCATTTTCTAAAAATTTATGTACACCAAATTTCCATAATTTAGCATATCCTAGATTAAAATCTCACTTATCATTTTTTCTTCTTTAATTCTACCGAAATTTCAGCAGCATCTCCCCTTAAAATCGGACTACCCAAAATTTTTACCTGCAAGAAATCAACCAACCAATCCAATTTCCAACAAGTTCTATAGCTTCCATATTTAAATCAAACTTAATTTCACTCAAAATTTCACTCAAATCCAAGATTTCAAGCCCAAGTTTCTTCAACCATTCATCACATAATACATGAAATTTCAAGGTTTAAACATTATCTACTAGTCCATCTAACCAAGAAAATACTTCAACTAGCAAGTAAAATTTCATTTCAAGCTTAAATCTTCAAGTACTAATAACAAGTACCTAGTATAAAACTTGAACAAAAGGCTAATTAAAACTTGAAATTAATAGCAAAAGTTCATAGTAGGTACCTCAAACAAGCTTAGATCTTTGCTTAGGAAAAAGAGGAGCTCACTTTCTATGGTGGAGATTGTCTAAAATTGGAGAGAAAGTTTCAAGAAAATGAAAACAAAAGAGAGTCGAAAGAGAGCATAGAAGGGGCCGGCCAAGGAGGTGAGGAAATGGAAGAAAAATAGGTCAAGAAAGTAGAAAAGAAATAAAAGGAATAATGGAAGAAAGTGCAACCAATCAAAGCTAGACAAGAGTCATCCTAGGGTTTAGATATTTTGACATCATAGTTACTAGTTGGTTAAATATGATTGGTGCAAATTTTAATCACTTATCACTTAATAATTAACAAGCTTTATGACATAAATTTTAAAGCAAAAGAGAGGAAAAAGGGAGTAGGGAGGGCCGGCCAAATAAGAGAGAAAAGGGAAAGAAATAGGCAAAAAAAAATGGAAGAGAAATAGAGAAAATAATGGGAAAAAGAATGACCAATTATAGCAAGACAAGAGTCATGCTAGGTTTTATGCTTTTAATCAAATAGTGACCAACTTGGCTAATTTTGATTAGTGATGATTTTCATCATTTATCTCCTAGTAATTTGCAAGACTTTATAGCACAAACTTTAAAGCAAAGGAGAGAAAAATAGAAAGAATAATTTCGGCCAAGAGGAGAGAAAAGAAGAAGAAATTCAGCCAAGAAGAAAGAAAAGAAAGCAAAAGAATAAGTGAAAATTTTGGATAAAATTGAGCTAAAGTTCAATTGGTCAAGAGACTAGAAAATGGTAGGATGAAGTAGTCAAAATTAAACACTATTATAAACTAATGATCCAATGAAATTAATCCAAATTGGGTACTTAGGTGTCCCACTTAATCATGAAATCTCATTTACTTAAGAAATCTTCCAACTAATAAATCAAAGATTAACACTAAACTCTAAATAAAAGAAATCTCCTTATAAAATGCATTTCGGTTTTCCTTTCCTTTTCTTTTCTCTCTTTCTTTTTTTTTTCTGCTAATGGACATAACATGAATTAAATGGGTTTTGATGTGAATTTCTAGGTCATTACATTATCTGTATGCTTTATAAATACTATTCTTGTCATTTGATCCCACTGCAATATATATTCACATACATAGATAAAATTCGCTAGACAAACTTTGTCTAACTAATATAAATCTAATGCATGAGTTAGAGAAAATTGATTTTCAAATTACATAATTGGATCAAAGATAAAGTGAATCGGTACATGGTTCATATGAATACATCAAACCTTTGAAAAACGTAATTGTTCGTCAGATACTAACATAAAATACAAAGACAAGTGTAACTATTCTCCAAATACCAACATAAAACACTAAGACAAACTTTATTAATTACATGAAATAAATCTAAATCTTGCAAGTAAAAATGTGACATTCTTCAAAGTTACTCAATCACAACCTGCGAAAAAAAATTATATCAATAAATATAAGTTCACAACTAAACTTAATTTCAAAAGAGGAACTAGCTGTTGAGCTACAAGAATAACTCCCAAGAGAATATGCTTATATAATAAAAAAGTCTAAGAAAGAAAATTTGTAAGCATGGTCAAACATGTTACGACCATAGAAGCATACGTTGTCGCGCCCCATTTTTCGAAAATAAATAGAAAGTGTAAAGATGTCGGGAAAAGGGAAAAGGGAAGTGTTAAATGTGATTGTGTTTATTGGAAAAGAAGCACGTAATTTTTTTTTTGCAAAAATAATTTTTTAGAAAATGCTTTGTAAAAGATGATTCGATAAAAACGCGACAAACAAATACTTTATTTTGAAAACAAAAGAAAAAGGGCCTAAAATGGGACTTTGAAAATGCGACGGTTTTTTGGGCCCGAAAATAGAGTCTAAAAAAGGGTTTTTTAGTGAAAAAGGAGTCGCCACTTGGTATTGAGTTTTGGTGTACCAAGTCACCCGAAAATATTTTATAAAAGGTAAGAAAATCAAAAATGATTTATTTAAAGAAATGGTTTTTGGAAAAAATAAGGAAAAACAAGAAAACCCTTTTAGACGACTCCAGGTCTTTGAAAACAAGAGAAAAAGGTTCGGGAGTCACAGTTGAAGAAAGGGAAGGCAAAGGCTCGCGCCCAAGGCACCCTTTCAACCTAGCCGAAACTAGTTGCGAGGTTTAGTCTAAATTTTCCTAATATAACCCTAAGATTTTATCGCATTTGGATGCAACTATATGAATGCAAATCTAGTCCTAAAAATGAGTATCGTTAAAGGGACAAATGTTCCATTGAGGTTTGGTCGGGATATTCGCATTAATTGCGAAACCCGAGTCTAGACCTCGACGGAGTCACGAGTGTAGATGCAAAATGGAATGCAAAAGAAAAGAAAAATAATAGTATAGATAGTAAGTGAATAAAGAAAATGGGGATGCAACATAACGGGTGCGGGGGACTAATAGACTCGTGACTATCTGTTTCTACTCACAGGAGGGGGGAACGACATGTACGCCATCACTTTCCCACGTGAGTAGATGACTATTTCTTAGTCGAAATCACGCAAATGACCTAAAATTCTATGTGTAGTGGAATCTAAATGTTATGCACCAAATAGATGTTAAAATAAGTAATAAGTTATAAAGTATATATAAAAAACTCATAGAAAATGGGAAAAGCCTAAAAAGATAAAATGTGTGTGAAATGGCATAGAGTGAACACGAAAAATGATCCTAATGCTAAAATGACCTAAAGGCTTAGCATTGGACTAGCCTATTTTCTAAAAAGTTCTCCGCTAGCGTTGGACTAGCGAAGAAAACGAAATTAACCACAACTAGCTTTGGACTAGTGTGGCGACTGATACACATATATAATTAAAGCAAGTAAATAAATAAAGCATGTATTAAAGCAATAAATCACATAAAAGCAAATAATAACACATAGGAGCACATAACACATAGGCATGATATTCTAGATGCAAAGTCCTAAAGAAAAGCAAATAAAACACATAGGCACATAGCACACATAGCACACAAAGCCCTAACTATTACACCGGAGAATAATCTAATTACAATCTAAAAATAGAAAAAGAATAAAAGATATCCTATCTAACCTATCTATTACACTTTCTATCTAAAATACAAAAAAAAAAATTTTTGTTAACTAGATATACACTATCTACTACATTAACTATCTAAATACAGAATTTTTGCTCAATAGAATATTACCTATCTATTACATTTCTTTGAATAATCACAAATTAATTTCTAATAAATAACATGGCATAACTAAATAAACACTCACATATGTATAAAAATTATAAGCAAAAGGAGATATAAAAAAACATATAGAAAAAAACACGTAGCAACACGTAGGAGCACATAAAGAGAAATAAAAGGGTAATCGAGGTACCTCCCATTCGTAAACCCGGTATAAATTGCTAAGAAAATCAATAAACATGTCAAGGTACCACTATTTAAAGTATAAAATATGAAATACTTAAAAATTGAGCATAAAATGTCGATTTCGAACAAATTAGGGACTTAGAATAAAATTCCAACAAGTATCTAGGGCTTAAAACTAAGATTTCAACAAGTATATGAACTTAAACTAAAATTCCAGCAAGTATAATGACTTAAATAAAAATTTCAGCAAGTTTGGGGGACAAAAAATAAAATTTCAGCAAGTATTCTAAGGCAAAATAAAATTCCAGCAATGTTGGGAGGGATAAAAATGAAATTCCAGCAAGTATTGGGGGCAAAAATGCAAAATTCCAGCAATATTCTAAGACAAAATATAATTTCCAGCAATGTTGGGGTACAAAATAAAATTCCAGCAAGGTTTGGGGGCAAAAATGCAAAATTCCAGCAATATTCTAAGACAAAATAGAATTTCCAGCAATGTAGGGGTACAAAAATAAAATTCCAGCAAGGTTTGGGGTACAAAATAAAATTCCAGCAAGGTTTGGGGGCAAAAATGCAAAATTCCAGCAATATTCTAAGACAAAATATAATTTCCAGCAATGTTGGGGTACAAAATAAAATTCCAGCAAAATTTTGGGGCAAAAATGCAAAATTCCAGCAATATTCTAGGGCAAAAATAAAATTTCCAGCAATGTTGGGGTACAAAATAAAATTCCAGCAAAATTCAGGGGTCAAAATGTAATTACCGAGAAATGTAGGGGTCAAAAATAGAAATTTAGAAATACAGGGGTCAAAATTATAATTATATAAAAGTTGGGGGACCTAAATGCAATTAATTGGGACCTAATTGAAAAGAAAATAAAATTATGGGGGTCAATCTATAATAAACAGAAATTAAAATGCACAAATCAGAAATTATCGGGGCCACAGTGACATTAATGAAAGTATAAGGACTACAAAATAAATATCTATTATTAATTAAAAATAAATTAAAAAACTAAACTAATCAAAACGACGTAGTTTTGAGTGAAACTACGTCAAAACGATGTAGTTTCACCAAAACATTTTTATTTTTTTCGGTTTTAGTTTTTCTTTTCCCTTTTTTTTCTTTTTCTTTTTCTTCTTTCTTTTCTTTCTTTTCTCTACCAGATTACCCCCTTTTTTTTTTCTTCTTCTCTTTTTCTTTCTTTCTTCTTCTTTTCTTTCTTCTTCTTCCTTCTTCCCTTTACTTTTCCCCTCCCCGATCTACTCTTCCTCCCGTCTCGCCGTCTGGTCTCTTCTCCTCACTGGTCTCTCTCTCTCTCTCTCTCTCTCTCTCTCTCTCTCTCTCTCGACCGAATTCCTTTTTTCGGTTTCTTCGTTTTTTTTATTTTATTTTTATTTTAGATGATTTTATCTAACAACTTCTATTTCAGGGATTAATGACAATTAAAAATTGAAAGCAAGAAGAAGGAAGTTTACCTGGAATAGGGGTGGCGGTGATGGTGGTTGTGGGATGGTTGCGTCCGGCGGTGGTGCACTGGTCGGCGGTGGTCGTTGGTGATTGGAGCTGTTGTTGTTGGATTCTGGAATAGAAGCTTTGGTGTATTGCTGTTGCTGTGGTTGTTGTTTGTTGTTTGTTGATTGATTTTTTTTTTCGAAACTTGCAGGTGTGTGTTGTGCGTGTGTCTTTGTGAATGCAGGTGAGTGTGTGTTGTGCGTGTGTTCTGTGTGTGTGTATTTGTGCGTTTGTGCTGTGGGTGTGTTCTGTGCGTTTGAATGTGGGTGCAGGTGTGTTTGAATGCGTGTGCAGGTGTGTGCGGGTGTGTGCGTGTTCTATGTGTGTAACCGGCTGTGTGTGTTTTGAGCCAAGAGAAGTGAGGGAAAGCTGTGAGTGTTCTGTGTGTGTGAATTTGTGCGTTTGTGTGCTGGAATGTGGTGAAGGCAAGTGTGTGTTGTGTGAGTTTTGTGTGTTGCTTGTGTGTGCGAATTGTGCATCTGTGTGTGTCTGTGTGTGATTGCAGGTGTGTGTTTTGTGTGTGTTTGCTTGCAAATTGCAGGGGTGAAGTGTGTAGTGTTTATGTGTGTTTTGCAGGGATGTGAAGAGAAAGAAGTGAGTGTGTGTGATTTTCAGGTGTGTAGTGCTGGTGTGAGATGAGATGCAGAGTGAGGGAAAACTGAGAGGGTGAGATGAGTGCAGTTGCAGGGGGAGGTGTTTGTGCTTCAGGGGAGTGAAAAAAAAAAATGCCGGTGTGTGAATGGTGTGTTTGTGCCTGTAAAATGGTCAAAACCAAAAACTCAATCAAATCCCCAAAAATCTGAAAAAAAAATGAGTGCAAGTGATGTGATTAGGCATGGAGTTTGGTGGTTTAGGTAGGATTGGAAGCATGGCTGCCATCAGCCATGGCAGGAAGCAAACAGCAGCAGCAACGCTGCTGCTGCTGTTCATCATTTTTTTTTTTTTGAGAAAAATAAAGGGAAACAAGTGAAATAAAATAAAATATATCGGGATCTCTAAAATCACTAAGAAAAATACTGAAATTTATAGTCATAAAATGAATAAATAAAATTTACTGTAAAAATTTAAAAATTAACATACCATTAAAAATGTGCGATTAATAGAAAAATAATAATAACAAATAATAATAATAATCAAATATTAAAATAAATATTAAACATTTCTAAAAATCATGAAATTTATATGGGAAATTCATGAATATATGAGCTATGCATAAAAAAAAATTCACTTGAAAAAATTCTCATAAAAAGAATGCATTGGGAAACATGCCATTAATAAACAAAAAGATAAAAATTAAATAAATACTAGACGACATCTAAAAATTATGAGATTTTTACAGAAAATTTATGAGTATTCAAAATGCATATATAAAATTTTTTTCACTTGAAAATTCTCATAAAAATAACGCATTGGAAAACGTGCCGTTGAATTAAAAAATACTAAAATTTTAAATAAATGATGAATGACTTCTAAAAATCATTAAAATCATAAATAATGATAAAAATAGTAAAATCATGTATTTAGGAAATAAAATAAAATAAACTAATATTTACATTGTGAAATTACCATTTTAACCCAGTACGATGAATTAGATATAATACGCGAAAATTGTACTCGCCCCCCGAAAAATAAAAAAATACCCCCTAAAGTAACACATATATTTTTTTACAAAAAGTGTGTCAAAATTTGGTGTCTACATACGTATTAATTCAGGATTTATTTTTTTGAGGCAAAATACAAACAACATGATTCTTGCAAAATAGAATTATATTATAATACTCTTTAGAAGTAGGATATGTTTAAAGCAAGAGACAAATAACTACTCGGAGTAAAAGATCAAATACCACATGAAGTTTAATGGCATACCTAAGACAAGGTAAATTGTTTAATGCAGCTCTTATGCGAATGTATCGAACCTATGAAATTGAAAAAATACAGAAGAGAAAGTTTGGCATCAGTATATGATTATAAAAAAACAAATGTTCTCACCAAAAAACTTAGTCACAAAGTACAAGAAATTAGTTTTGTGGTGGGAGGTAAGCTAATAATAAATTGCAAACAATAGAACATATTTAGACACATAGAAAAGGATCCTGCAGAGATATTCTACATGGCAAGAACTCTATTCAATCTAAAGTGCACATTAGACAGGTAATTCCAATGCCATACCACTAAGAGCCTATTACTCAAGGTAAAACTAGACATCTAATTAGTTCATACCTCAAAGACATACTTCCATATATGAGGAAGAAAAGTTACATGATTGACAACTCTTTTCTTTCCTTTTGCCACATCTGATTCAAGCATAATGAAGACACATATGATTGAAGCATAATGAAGGAGGGGTTAACCTATCATCTTGCAAAAGCTGCAACATTATGAGATTTGTGTGCTGTGTGTAGGTGTGCTGTGAGAGAGTAGTGGTATGGTTGTGTGGTGTATGCAGGTTGCTGCGAGAGAGTAGTGAGTGTTGTAAAGTTGCAGGGTCCTTAATTGAAGAATTCTTGTTGTGACGTTAGTGTTGTGTGTGCAAGTCTGCTGTGAGGGAATAGTGATGCCATGCTTGGTTGCAGTGGACCACCAAATGCAAATACAAACTAAAGGTACCTGATACTAGTCCGCTCACCTGCAGGGAAAAGAGCAAGATTAAGAGAAAATTCTAGAAATGTTTTGTTTATATAGGTATTTCCAAGAACAATTTATTTAAATTTAGTTAAACTTTAGAACCTCATAACAAATTTAATGAACAAGTAAAAAATGCTACGAGGTTGATTAAAAAGAAAAAAAAAAGTAGATTAGCATTTCAAACCAAATGCTTGATGACATGTTCAAATGAAGTTTGACAGCTGAAATATATTTGCTGTATTAGCATGCTCTCTAAAACATTTTAGAATCAAATTGACAACAAGTGAAATATATATTGAAACAAATATATAAACCATTTTGAAAGAGAGAGATAAAGCAACTAGTAGTTTTTTTCTTTTACTATAAGCTAATGACAAGCCAAAGATATCCGAAAAACATGCTTACATAGGATGATTCAAGGGCAAATGTCATGTTAAGGCATAGGAAATATTGGAAATCAGCAAATGGGGTGATCATTTAATCGAAGTGTGGCTTATATTAATGAATTAACAAAAAGAATGATAAGAATTTAAAGAATAAAACCACCATTTTTATACAACATAATCAGGTTATTTCATTTAGCACGATAAATGAAAATAATGATTCACAAATTTGCTCTAGCATTTTAAGGAAGTTGAGATGCTATTATATTCGGGGAAGCTACTAAGATTATCATTTTTGAAGAGCCCAATTTTACACAAGTAAATATTGTAAATTGGCTTCACATACTAGCTAATAACAAGGTCATGTACAAACTTATTTGCTGGATTTTGTATATGTGAAGATTTTGTTCGAGGAGTCTATTTTCAGATGAATAATGAAATATCAAAATAAAATAATTGAGGAGTTGGCTACATCAAGTGTTTGTATCCTCTTAAGTGATTTTGTTTCCTTTTCCTTGCTGTGAATGTTATCCTATGTTCCCTAAACATCGACTATGGCTCTTTAACCAAATTCAACTTAAAACTCACCAAAGTGCCTTATTATTATTTTGGCTAACCTCGTACACAGGGGAGAGCGGCACTCCTTAATTTTATTAATAAATCAAAGTCAAAGTGCCTTATTTGACTAATGAAAGTGACTTAATAATTGCATGTGCCAAAATTGGGCAATAATTGTTTGCTGATAATAATTAGAAAAACATTAGCTCAAGACATATTTAAGCTACACTGATGAAAGAGGAACTTCCAAACTTGATCAAGATTACAATCAATATTCTTGAATTGAAAACATATGTAATAACTAAATTTGAATGCCCACCTTAAAGCAAGCTCAATATCAGCAGAAGGCAATCAATCTGAAATATCAATAACAAGTACGCTCGATGGGATCATTAGAAAGATGCGATGGGCTAACCATTAGAAAGTTAACTTGATATCAGCATAAGGAAATCAATTTGAAATATCGACAACACGTACACTAGATGGGATCATTGGAACGATGTGATGGGCTAACCATTAGAAAGATGGGATCCTTTTCACAAACCAAAACCAAAATATCTAAGATAAAATACTAACATATATAACAAAGAAAATTGTGCTAATATAATACAAGCCAACTCATAAGGAATAGGAGAATCCAACTCGCAGCATTGTTGATTTTACTGCTCTAATTGTCTTTGAGCATCTTCATCCTAACATGTTATTTAACAATTAGAAAGAGAATCTTTTGCATTTAAATTGACAAAGCAAAGATATTCAAACTGGCCAACACTAAAATGAGAGGTCAAGCAATTGTCATTTATATTTAATATATTTTCAATTTTGATAAGATTCAAAAAAAATATATTCAAGCACAATTGTTCATAAGCCAAAGAATTTAAGTATCTTAAGTCAAGTTGGGATAAGCTATGTTGGTCAACAAATATATATAAAAAATCAATCGTGGAATTTTGTATAATTAGTCGCAGCATGGTAGTAAACTTTTCAGTTCTTTGTTGTCAATTTTTTAGTAAAAGAGTAACTAGTACAGAATTGAAACGTCACTTTGCTCTCAATTTCTTAGTAAAAGAGTAACTAGTGTAGAATCAAAATGACAAATGACAGCATGTAACACCCTAGAAATTCATGCAAAACCATTTATTTTATATTATGTCCATTAGAAAAAAAAAAAAAGAAGGGCTGAAATTATTCAAGAAGAAATAAGGAAATGATTTTCTATTTTTACTAGCATGTTGTACCATTTCCCTTAGAAGTTGTACCTAGAAGTCTTGCAAGATTAATCATAGGATAAATGACAAAATTCTCTTCTAATTACCATTAGCCAAGTGGAGTCTACAATGGCAAGAAAGTCAATCTCTACTCTTGCTTTTGTCTTGCTTTGATTGGTCCAAGTTTTGCCCAATTCTTTCTCTATTTCTTTTCTTCTTTACTTAGTTATTTTCTCTCTTTTCTTTCACTTCTTGGCCGGCTCTCTCTTCTCTCTTTTCTCTTCATTTGCTTCATTTTCTTAGAGCTTTTTACTTCCATTTGATCACTTTTCATCCATAGAAAGTGAGTTAATCTTCCTCCTAAGCAAAGATCTTGCCTTATTAAAGGTATTCACCAAGAACTTCTCTTCTTATTTCAAGTATAAAATTGTAGTTTTGTAGCTTTTAAACCATGTCTCTATTGTTAAGTATGATTTATTTAAGCCATGAAATATGAAGTTTTATTCCATGAATATGAGGTTTATGGACTTGTATGACTTGTAGATAGTGATTTAAACTTGAAATGACATGAATTAAGGATGATTTGGTTGAAGAACCTTGGAGTAGTTTATGTGTTTTTGTGATAAATTTGGGTGCAATTGAAGTGATTTTGATGTGAAATTGGTAGAACTATGTGAGATTGGGTTGTTTGGCTGTTTTCCTTGCAGGTTAAAAATTTTGGGTTAGTCCGATTATAGGGGAAATGCTGCCGAAATTTCGGTAAAACCTAAGAAATAAAAGTGATTAGGCTATGATTTAAAGCTTATATAAGCTGTAATTTAGTGATTTGAACGTGCAGAAATTTTCGTAGATTAGCTATTAGTGAATTGAACCTTTCCGAGCAAAACCCTAGAAAGTTAGAAAACCCTAATTTCAAAAACCCTAAACCCTAGGGTAAAACCCTAAACTCCAAAACCCTAGAAATTAAACCCTAGAAAGACTTGGGGTATTTCTCAAATTTTCTTATTAAATTTCTTAGATTTTAGTCAGGTTTTTATACGGCTATTTTCTCTTGAATTTCAGGATCCGAAGTGAGACCCAACCTTATCGCGAGATATTTTCTTAGGCTTCAGGTGAGTGTTCTTATGTGTGCATGATGCATGAAATGCCATGTTAAACTTGACATTATTATTTGATGAAATGTGTTACTTGAGGAAAGATGTGTACTTTATCGCATCTATTCCGCAATGTGTTACATGCTTTCACTATTAAATGTGTTATTTGTGCTTGAGACTTCCGTGACTAACTTCACCGTTACTTCACGGTTAGTCAACTCGGTCGTGCTTGGGAGGTCATAAGGTGCTGGGTGTTTTAGGGCGTGTTGTTCTTTCCCCAAATGAGTTGAATTCCTCAAAGAGGCCAACTCCGGAATTGAACTTTCTTGCTTGTTGGCCCTTCCAAGGTTGAGATTACTCCCTGGATGTGGTAGCCTGTACGGAGGTTACAAGGTGAATGGTGGTTAGGGTACTTGCTTGTTTATACTGGTATGTTCCTTGGCGAGGACCTGAGCTATTATCTCGGTCCGAACGTCTTGGTTACATGTTCAGTGCTTGCTACTTCTGCAGTTGAGCTTGCTCCCGTAGTTGAGCCTCGTATCTGCCATTGACTACTTGTTAATTAACTTGTTCATATATTGTTTATTTAACTTGTCAAATATTTTATTGAATAAAATTATATTTTACTGGTATGGTTGCATGACTTAAGCACTCACTGGGCTATTATAGCTCATCCTGTTTATTTGTTTTCTTTAACTAGGTTTCCCAAAATACTGAAGCTGGAAAAGCTGATTTTGGACCTAGTAAATGTTTTGTTTAATGTATTTTGATAACCTAAATGTGTAGGCTTTTATTGTAAATATTATTTATATTTTGGGATGTAAAAACTCTTGTGATATTTATACTTTCAAGTAAATTTTATGAATGTATTTCTTCATGAATGCATTTTATTATGGGTTAAGTACGCTTGGATGTTTGAGCAAGTGCATGATTCGAGTCCTGGCGAGAGCTAGGCAAGTAGTCCGCTAAGCCCTTTGGTGCGCCTCTAGGTAAGGTGGGGCTGTCACTAGGTGGTATCAGAGCTTAGGATTGAATCCTGTCTCTAGTGCTAGTCTTAGTTTGGGTGTCGGGTAGGAAATTTGGGTTGAGTCGGTTACTCTTGGGCCTGATCAACCTGAGTGTGAGAGATAAGATCCGAATTTCCGCACCCGTACGCTATTGTGAATATGCTTGAGCATGAGTTTAGGTTACTTTTACATTTGATATTTGAGTGTAATATTTAAGTATTATTTATTATTAAGCACTTTTGGGATAGACCTAATTAATTTATTATTTAAATATGTAGGTATGTCTGATAGTAGTCGAGGTGAGGCATCACGGGCATCACAACCGGCCGATGTGGCCTCGACCCAACATGAGGATTGTAGACGACCGATAGTTCGTTACCTGTGAGGGATCGGGACATCCCTATCGCACTTTTTCCCCGGCTCGCCTGAGTACGACCAGCATGTGGGTGCTGGAGGACGTACTCCTACCCCGATCATGTTGTACTCTCGTTGATTGAGGATAGTAGACAGGCTGCACGCGAGGGTGACACCTCTTGGACATGTGTTCACGAGTTGAGAGAGATAGTTAGAGTCCAGGCACAGAGGATCCGAGAGTTAGAGGCTGCTGTCCTAGAGAAGCAGCAGAGGACTGATGCATTTCGAGGACAGTACCAAGATGTACATGGCCGGCTCACGCACATGGTGTAGCATGTCCGGGATCACACTGGACGTCTGGTAGACGAGAGTGGCTTGATGGTAGAGCACGTGTTAGGTGAGGTACAAGACAAGGCTCAGCCTATGGGGCCAGGGCAGGCCGTGCAGCCACTTCTGGAGATCGAGGAGGCTCCTGGAGGTGAGCCAGAGAGGGAGCTCGGTGGGGACGTGAGTTCAGTGGGATCGGCCCATTTAGTCTAGACCACTATATAGGAATGTGTATAGAACTTGTGCTTATTTTGTTATGCTTGTACGTGTATCATGTTTTGATATGTAAAACTTTTGGACTTATGTATGTTATGCTATGTTTTATACGTGAGACTTTTGACATGTATAAATTGAATGACATGTATATATATGTGACACTATTTGGCATGATATTTGCTTTCCTTGTCTTATTCATGAATTAATGCATTTTATACGTCTCGTTAATTACCACGTGGATTTCAAAATAACTAGTCAATATTATTTTAGAATATTAAGTGATGGCAAGTCGAGGAAGAGGACGACCTCGTCGACAAGATCGTGAGAAGGGCAACACGTCGGGCGATAACCCAAACCCTAGGGCTGACCCGATGATCGCCGTGTTAAATTCGCATGACCGATGTTTTAACCCAACTTGGGAATCGGCAAAACCCAGGAACGGAAGTTGGCAACCCTTATAGGAATCCAATAGTAGGAGAAGATGTCGCCTTAGAGAGATTCCAAAAATTTAACCCTCCCAAGTTCAATGGCAGTCCAAACCTGGAGGTCGCTGAGAAATGGTTGGAAGACATCGAGAAAATTTTCGCTGCCTTAAAATACTCTGACGAAAGGCAGGTGACTTTTGCTATATTTCAACTGGAAGGTGCTGCCACACCCTGGTGGAATTTGGTAAACACTAAGTGGGAACGCTACCAGACCCCAAGAACTTGGGTCAATTTCACCTCGGAAGTTTAAAGAAAAATATATTCCTGCACGAGTACAAGAAAAGCGGGAGGATGAATTTTTGAGGTTGAGACAGGGACTAATGAGTGTGGCGGAGTATGAAGCCCAATTTACCAAATTGTCACAATATGCACCTGAGTTGGTAGCCACAGAAAGACGGAGGAAGAGGCGTTTCATCCAAGGTTTAAATTTGGAGATTTAGGAGGCCCTTGCCGCCGCTACTGATAGAGACGTACGAATCCGCAGTGGAGAAAGCACAGCAAGTGGAGGAGACTAAATCTTTGGTTCAGACTTTTCAAGCAAAGAAACGTGAAATACTAGTGATTCTCGCCCGTCACCCGGAAGTGCCCCAGCCCCTAAAGCTGGAAGAGGAGCTGGTGGGGCAAGAATTTGGCAGGGCACACAACCTGGCTAGGGCAAGAGGGGCTCCAACGGGGCGGACACCACAAAGAAATGAAATGGAAGGAGGATACCCAAAGGGGAACTCAATCATTCAGCTGCTCCAGTGGTATGTGGGTATTGTGGTAAGGGTGGTCACAGTCGAAGATGCTTGTTGGAGAGAGAATAGAAAATGTTTGCTTTGCGGTAGTGGTGAGCATCAAATCAGTCATTGTCCGAAAGCAAGCGACTAGTGGACCGAGCGTAGCTCAACCTGGGCATAGGGAATCTAGTCAAGCTAAGGAGAGCGGGAATAAGAGGAAAGTGCCAGCTCGAGTCTATGCTTTAGACAAGCGCGATGCACAGGAGTCGTCGGCAGTTATTGAAGGTACGATTCTTGTTTTCCACTATCTCAGCCAAATTATTAGTAGATCCTGGCTCTACTCATTCGATTTGTGAATCCCCAATTTATGACTACTGTTGAAGTACAACCTGTTAGATTACCTTATGAATTTGAAGTGAGGACGCCTACTGGGGATCATTGTTTGACTACTAACCTTGTTTACTAAGATTGTGAACTCTGGGTAGGAAAGAGAAAAATTTTTACGGACCTCATAGCATTGCCTATTCGGGGTTATGATGTAATTTTAGGCATCGATTGTTTAACTTGGTATAGTGCTCAATTGAATTGTGGGACGAAAGTAGTAGATTTTAATATATCGGGAGAACCTATTTTAAGGTTGGATGTACAGAAAACCCTAGCTTCTTCAAACCTTCTTTCTGCCATGCAAGCTAGGAAATTGATGTTTAGAGGGGCAGTGGGTGCCTGTGGTGCGAGAGTTTTTTGATATTTTTCTAGAGGAATTAAGCTCTCTACCCCCTGAATGAGAAGTGGAATTTGGCATAGAATTGGTCTCAGGAGTCTCGCCAATTTCTAAAACCTCGTATCGCATGTCTCTTGCGGAACTCGGAGAGCTTAAGGTTCAACTTCAAGATTTGTTGGAAAGGGGATTTATTAGGCCCAGTATTTCACCATGGGGAGCTCCAGTGCCATTTGTAAAGAAGAAAGATGGTACCCTTAGGCTTTGTATTGATTATCGAGGATTAAACAATGTCACAATCAAGAATAAGTATCCTTTACCTCACATCGAAGAATTGTTTGAATCAATTGGAGGGAGCGGTAGTATTTTCCAAAATAGACCTTAGGCAAGGATACTATCAGTTAAAAATTAAGAAGAAGATGTGCTCAAAACTACTTTTAATTCTCAATATGGTCACTATGAATTTATGGTGATGCCATTTGGATTGACTAATGCCCCAGCGGCCTTTATGGATTTGATGCATAGGGTCTTTAGGCCATACTTGGATTAATTTGTAGTGATATTTATTGATGATATTTTAATATTTTTCAAGTCTCACAAGGGGCATGAGCAACATTTGAAAATTGTGCTACAAGTTTTGAGAGACAACAGGTTGTATGCCAAGTTCAGCAAGTGTGAATTTTGGAGAGACCAAGTAGCTTTCTTAGGTCATGTCATTTCCAGGCAGAGGAATAGTAGTAGATTCCTCAAAAGTGGAAGCCGTGGTTAATTGGAAATGACCTGAGAATCCAACTGAAGTCCGTAGTTTCTTGGGTTTAGCTGGCTATTATCAGCGATTTATTCAAGATTTTTCAAAAATAGCCACACCACTCACTACTTTAACTCAGAAGAATGCTAAGTTTAATTGAGATGGACGGTGTGAGCAGAGTTTTAATGAGCTTAAGAAGCGATTAACATCAGCTCCGGTATTAGTGTTGCCAAGTGGAAAGGAGACTTTTAGTGTGTACACGGATGCTTCACGGGAAGGTCTGGGATGTGTGTTAATGCAAGGGAAACAAGTAATTGCCTACGCTTCCCGTAAGTTGAAACCTCACGAAAGGAATTATCCCACACATGATTTAGAGTTAGCAGTCGTGGTATTTGCACTCAAGAAATGGAGGCATTATTTGTATGGAGTCACTTTTGAGGTATATACTGATCATAAGAGCTTGAAGTATTTATTTTCTCAAAAGTAGCTGAATTTGCAGCAGCGCAGATGGGTGGAGTTATTAGAGGATTATGACTGTACTATTAATTATCATCTGGGTAAAGCTAATGTTGTCGCACACGCTCTAAGTAGAAAGGTGCAAGTGGCTAGTTTGGCCATCCGTGAGTGGAGATTGTTAGAGCAAGTTAGTGAGAGCAATCCACAGATAGTTGGCTCAAAGGTGATTTGTGAAAATATAAGTGTTCAATCTGAATTGTTAAGGCAAATTAAAGAAGCTCAAGGTAAAGATCCTACGTTACAAAAGTGGATAGAGAAAGCCAAAGTAGGGATCTTACCTGAATATAATGTGGGACCGGAGGGATAGTTGAGATTTCGACACCGAATCTTTATACCCAAGGATGAAGAGTTGAAGAGAATGATTTTGGATGAAGCTCACCGTTCCAAATACACTGTGCACCCAGACAGTACAAAGATGTACCAAGACCTGAAGACACTCTATTGTTGGGATAATATGAAGAGGGAGATAGTACAGTATGTTCAAACTTGTCCTACGTGTCAACAAGTAAAAGCCGAACACCAGAGACCGTCAGGGCTGTTACAACCCTTGGAAATCCCGGAGTGGAAGTAGGAACTTATTACCATGGATTTTGTTTCTGGTTTGCCAAGAACCCAGAGAGGGCATGATGCGATTTGGGTGATTGTTGATCGACTGACCAAATCTGCCCATTTTCTACCCATGAATATGACTTATCCTTTGGAGAAACTTGCCCGAATGTTTATTGATGAGGTGGTTAGGCTTCATGGAATTCCAGTCAGCATTGTCTCGGAATAGGGATCCTCGGTTTACTTCTCGACTCTGGAAACAAATGCACGAAGCTTTGGGGACAAAATTGAACTTCAGCACGGCTTATCATCCCCAAACTGACGGACAGTCGAACGAGTGATCCAGATTTTGGAGGATATGCTACGGGCAAGCGTGATGGATTTCGGTAGTAGTTAGGATCAACACGTGACTTTGATAGAGTTCGCCTACAATAACAGCTATCAAGCCTCTATCCAAATGGCTCCATTCGAGGCGTTGTATGGAAGAAGATGCAGAACACCTGGCTACTGGGATGAAGTGGGTGAACAAAGAGTATTAGGTTCGGAAAAAGTACCGTGGATAGAAGAAGTCTATGAGAAGGTCAAGCTGATTCAACAACGAATCCAAACTGCACAGAACCGACAGAAGAGTTATGCTGACCATCGAAGGAAGGAGTTGGAGTTTGAAGTGAGAGATAAAGTCTTTCTCAAAATCTCTCCATTTAAAGGAGGAATTAAATTTGGGAAAAGGAAGAAACTTCAACCAAGATATGTGGGACTATTCAAAATCGTTAAGCGTGTTGGTAACGTTGCCTATCAATTGGAATTACCGTCATTGTTGGCCAAATTGCACAATGTCTTCCATGTGTCTGTCTTGAAAAAATACCACCCGGACCCATGACATGTACTTCAACCAGGTGAAATTGAATTTGACGAGACGTTAGCCTATGAAGAGCAGCCAGTTCGAATCCTAGATCGAAAAGTGAAAGAACTAAGAAATAAACAAATACCACTTGTCAAAATTCTCTGGAAGCATCATGATCTCGAAGAAGCCACTTGGGAAACAAAGGAAGAGATGCGGCGAAATTATCTCCGACTATTCGAAAATCCTAGTAGAATTTCGAGGACGAAATTCTTTTAAGGGGAGAAGTATGTAACACCCTAGAAATTCATGCAAAACGATTTATTTTATATTATGTCCATTAGAAAAAAAAAAAAAAAGAAGGGCCGAAATTATTCAAGAAGAAATAAGGAAATGATTTTTTATTTTTACAAGCATGTTGTACCATTTCCCTTTGAAGTTGTACCTAGAAGTCTTGCAAGATTAATTATAGGATAAATGACAAAATTCTCTTTTAATTACCATTAGCCATGTGGAGTCTACAATGGCAAGAAAGTCAATCTCTACTCTTGCTTTTGTCTTGCTTTGATTGGTCCAAGTTTTGCCCAATTCTTTCTCTATTTCTTTTCTTCTTTACTTAGTTATTTTCTCTCTTTTCTTTCACTTCTTGGCCGGCTCCTTTCTTCTCTCTTTTCTCTTCATTTGCTTCATTTTCTTAGAGTTTTTTACTTCCATTTGATCACTTTTCATCCATAGAAAGTGAGTTAATCTTCCTCCTAAGCAAAGATCTTGCCTTATTAAAGGTATTCACCAAGAACTTCTCTTCTTATTTCAAGTACAAAATTGTAGTTTTGTAACTTTTAAAACATGTCTCTATTGTTAAGTATGATTGATTTAAGCCATGAAATATGAAGTTTTATTCCATGAATATGAGGTTTATGGACTTGTATGACTTGTAGATAGTGGTTTAAACTTGAAATGACATGAATTAAAGATGATTTGATTGAAGAACCTTGGAGTAGTTTATGTGTTTTTGTGATAAATTTGGGTGCAATTGAAGTGATTTTGATGTGAAATTGGTAGAACTATGTGAGATTGGGTTGTTTGGCTGTTTTCCTTGCAAGTTAAAAATTTTGGATTAGTTCAATTATAGGGGAAATGCTGCCGAAATTTCGGTAAAACCTAAGAAATAAAAGTGATTAGGCTATGATTTAAAGTTATATAAGCTGTAATTTAGTGATATGAGTATGCAGAAATTTTCGTAGATTAGCTATTAGTGAATTGAACCTTTCCAAGCAAAACCCTAGAAAGTTAGAAAACCCTAATTTCAAAAACCCTAAATCCTAGGGTAAAACCCTAAACTCCAAAACCCTAGAAATTAAACCCTAGAAAGACTTGGAATATTTCTCGAATTTTCTTATTAAATTTCTTAGATTTTAGTCAGGTTTTTATACGGCTATTTTCTCTTGAATTTCAGGATCCAGAAGTGAGACCCAACCTTTTCACGAGATATTTTCTTAGGCTTCAAGTGAGTGTTCTTACGTGTGCATGATGCATGAAATGCCATGTTAAACTTGACATTATTATTTGATGAAATGTGTTACTTGAGGAAAGATGTGTACTTTATCGCATCTATTCCGCAATGTGTTACATGCTTTCACTATTAAATGTATTATTTGTGCTTGAGACTTCCATGACTAACTTCACCGTTACTTCACGGTTAGTCAACTCGGTCGTGCTTGGGAGGTCATAAGGTACTGGGTGTTTTAGGGCGTGTTGTTCCTTCCTTAAATGGGTTGTATTCCTCAAAGAGGCCAACTCCGGATTGAACTTTCTTGCTTGTTGGCCCTTCCAAGGTTGAGATTACTCCCTGGATGTGGTAGCCTGTACGGAGGTTACAAGGTGAATGGTGTTTAGGGTACTTGCTTGTTTATACTGGTATGTTCCTTGGCGAGGACCTGAGCTATTATCTCGGTCCGAACGTCTTGGTTACATGTTCAGTGCTTGCTACTTCTGTAGTTGAGCTTGCTCCCGTAGTTGAGCCTCGTATCTGCCATTGACTACTTGTTAATTAACTTGTTCATATATTGTTTATTTAACTTGTCAAATATTTTATTGAATAAAATTATATTTTACTGGTATGGTTGCATGACTTGAGCACTCATTGGGCTATTATAGTTCATCCCGTTTATTTGTTTTCTTTAACCAGGTTTCCCAAAATACTAAAGCTGGAAAAGTTGATTTTGGATCTAGTAAATGTTTTGTTTAATGTATTTTGATAGCCTAAATGTGTAGGATTTTATTGCAAATATTATTTATATTTTGGGATGTAAAAACTCTTGTGATATTTATACTTTCAAGTAAATTTTATGAATGTATTTCTTCATGAATGCATTTTATTATGGGTTAAGCACACTTGGATGTTTGAGCGAGTGCGTGATTCGAGTCCTGGCGAGAGCTAGGCAGGCAGTCCGCTAAGCCCTTTGGTGTGCCTCTGGGTAAGGTGGGGCTGTCACACAGCATACATGCGCAAAACATATCTAATAGTCCTTATATGTACTACGCAATATTCCTGTACACTTTTCATGAGCACAAATGTATAATATGAAAGATCAAATTGTAGCTTGCACTGTTAGATACAAAATCCTATACATGCAAACAAAGTCTAGACTCCAAAATGTCTAAAAACAACGGTTATAAAAAGCCCAAAAAGACAGCTCAAGTTACACCCAAAAGACAAATCTACATAGTTTTCACTTACAGTATCAGGGCAAGTGTATGGAGAAATCAGCATAGTGATAATTTTTATCGTTTTCTCATATATAGAAGCCGTGGGACTATAGGATTGGGAGTTAAAAAGCTTCGCACCTCAAAACTAGAAAATGCAATCAACAAAATAATAGCTGCCCACCTCAAGAAACATTGAAAACAATCAAAGTTGTTCAATTACAACCCAAAAAATAAATAAAAGAATGAGCAACTTGCAATTATATTATCAGAAGAATACAACCGAAAGCATTGATCCATAGCTCAATTAGTCATACGAGAGATGCAATTAAATGCAATTAAACTGCACCATGAACATGTGAATCAAAGAACACCAATTTTTTCCACCACATAAGATTCGATCAAACAAAAATGAAAAACAAAAATTTGCACACCACCAAACCCTCAAAAATAATAAAAAAAACATACTCAAAGTCTCAAACACCCCAAGACCACCCTCGATCACACACCCCTTTTTATTCTTGCAACAACCTATTCCATTACCATATAATATCAATCCCATACACTAGCTATTACTCATCTCTACTCCATAACAACAAAAAATTTTCTCTTTTTCTTAAAAAAAAAGTATTTTTTTACATAACAACATGGGATTTTGTAGAGAGATCTAACTTGTGGATGGAAGCCGATAAGTGGGGTGGCTGCGTTTGGGAGTTTTACGGTTGGAGATGGGGCGGAAAGTGAAGGAGCTTCGGAGGAAGAGGAATGAGTTTTGGATAAAGCCTGTGGTGAGAAATGGGGAAAGAAGGGGAAGGAAATCGTGGGAAACGGGAAAGAAGACGAAGGGCTAAAAAATAAGAAAAAACAAATTAACATAAGTTTAGTATATTAAAGTTTTTCTATGGCAGATCATATTTTTTTATTTTATTTTACTCCAACAAGAAAAAAATTTCTCATCTTTATTTTTTTGGAGTATACAAAAGATATAGAAAATGAGGAAAATACGTGGGATTTTTCACTAAAATAAAATTTATATTTTATTAAAACTTTTTTTGGCCCCTCTAACAAAATTATCATAAAAAATGATAATTGTATTATTTAATTTATTCAATTCAAAATTGCAGTAAATAAATATTTTCCTAATGAATAAAAGCAAGCATCATGAATGACTAAAATTTTTGTGATGAATTGAATGGACGTCGTAAATAAAAATTTTTATTACACTTTTACTCCATCATAAATGTGTCATCGCGAAAGAGATATTTTTCCTGACAGAATTAAAGCAAGCATCATGAATAACTAAAATATTTGTGACGAATTGAATATATGTCATAAATAATAATTTTTACTACACTTTTACCTCCGTCATAAAATGTGTTGTTGCGAAAGAGGTGTTTGGTAAAACTAAAATCTGAATGCTGAAATCTGAACACTGAAATCTAAATTCTGAATCAGTTAAGTTACTGAATTTTAATTACTGAAAATTTTACAAGTTCACATCTGAATCTGACTACTGAATTTAATATGTCTGTTTGATAATAATATGCTGCTGAATACTAAATATCATAGATTTTAGAATTTTATCCCTCTGAATTTAATATGCTAATTTGATAACAATATGTAACTGAATATTGAATTTCATGAATTTTATGATTTATCTTGGTGTCAATTTATTTTTCATAATTTATTATTTTATTCGATTTGACTAAAATATATATAATTGAAGTTTATAAATAATGACAAAATAATTAAAAATATTAAAAAGAGAAGGAAACAAAAAAGTGATAAATTATCTCATAAAAGTTAATAGGAAAAATATAAGAGCTAGTATTTATATGAACATATTCTCAAGAGTTAAAATATTGATTTGTGATTTGCTCATGAACATATTCTCGAGCTCCTCCTCCAAATTCTATATTTGTGGTGTTATCTTCAGGTTCTTGTGAATTTTCTACGATAATATCTTCATTTTCAAAATCTTGAAACCAAGTATCTATGACTCCCATTCCTCGAAGATAATTATGTATTGCCACACATGCAATTACAATATCTCGTTGAGTTGGAAAAGGGATGCCATCATTTTGAGGATGGGAAAAAGAGCCTTCAATACTCCAAAAGCATGCTAAATTACATTCCTTAATTTTGCACGTGCTTGATTAAATCGCTCTTCCTTTATTGCTAGACGATCCCCACCTTGAAAATAAAAAAACCAGTAATGTATATTGCGGTAAGGGGACATGAATCCATGTGTATTAGAATAGGCTGCATCACATAAAAAAATATTTTCGTGCAATAATACACATTATATAGTAAAATATTACATTAATTAACTCAAATTTTCTTATAAATTAATAAATTATTTACCTAGTGGAGGAAATGGAAAATTGCTTGTTAGATCTCTAATAATCTCGGATAGTACCCTAGAATCATGTGTTACTCCTTCCCAACTACCCCATATAAATGTGAAAATCATATTAAATCACAAATTGCAAATACATTTTGGAAACATTTTCCTTGTCCTCTTCTTCGATAAGGGATTTGATGATCAAATGGTATAACAGCATGCACAAGGGTTCCATCAAGTGCTCCAATTGCACCCTTACACATAAAATAATAAAATATTATAATGGTACATATAATATCAAGTTATGAATTTTTGTCTAATTGTAATTGTATTGTATTTATTATATCAGATTGCTTGAAACGCTTGCCGAAGTCGATGATGCTGTTGACTTTTACACATATTTGAGTTAAAATTTGGAATAATCATCTCCTTTGCAAAATTCAGCATTGCACGTAATACCTCATAAAAGTATGTATGTATTTTATGAGTTGAATATTGGAATCTTCTATTGATTGCACGATTTGTATGACGTTGACCTAAACTCACAAGAGACATTGCTATTTTTTCTTCAATTGAAATATAACGACTATTTTTTAACCAACCTTTGTTTCGAAAGTGAGTACATAAATTTAAAAAAGCTCCTTTTTCCATACGCAACATTTCTATGGAGCGTGCTAGATTTCCATGAATAATTTCCTAAACATATTAAGAACCACTTATCATTGAATCAGTGTCTGGCCTTCTTCTAATACGTTGTTTCTTCAATCTTTTTATAATAAGCACAGTTAGCACGATTTTCAATATTTTTGTTTGCTTCTCAGTCAACATCTATCAATAACATAATAACGTTTATTTTTACAAAATAAATGTAATAACATTTAAATGTATAACAAACAAATTAAGGTATCATTATTAAAAAAATCCAACAAATATAATGCAATTTATAATGATAAAACTTGTAATATCCAACAACCAAATTATAAATTACAATTATTATCCAAAATAAAAATGCTATAAAATTCTGGACTTCATTAAAAAAATTAAAATTCAATAAATTCTAATATAAAATAAGCCTAATTTTTTTCCAATCATTGTCAACCAATTTTTTCTAACTCCTTTAGGTTTATTGCTCATTCGAACCCATTGTTCCCTGTAAGCCTTACTTTCACAAAAAATGCACGTAGCTGCAATATATAGTGGATCATTCATATCGTGTTTTCATCTCATCTAATTGCTTGTTACATTCTTCAATACTTTGTCCATCTGATTGCTCCAATGTCTTAAGAACTGCCATCAGTTGGTTGTCAAGGTCATCTTATTTTTTAGAACTATTTTTCTTTCGACACTTATTTTCATTCTTTTTTTCAAGCTTCAATGTAGTTGATATAGTTGATGAAATAGGTATGCCCACATATTCTTTTTCTAGGTTGACATATGTTTGTGAACAAATTTCAATGTCGTCCTTAGGTGATCCTTGCTTAGATGGTTCCCATATATTCTCAGGTACTTCTTCCTTAGACGGTCCCCACGTATCTTTTCTTGTTGCTCCCATACCATCAAATAATGCCTTCATATCATCTGGATATTCTACTGACTTGAATCAAAATTGTTTTGATTTTGGATACTTCTATTAATATAAAACATAACATTTAATTATATTTATCCCCACATATATATGCTAAATCGATTTAAAAAGATATAGATTATATGCCTTTATGTAATCGTCCTATTGTTCTGGGCTCTAATTTATTGTGTTGGTCTGTGGATCATAGTGACTATTTCCTGTTACTCCTGTTAATCTTATCCAAATTTGGTATTTCCTTTTTAAGTAGTCCCATTCAATTTTCAATTGCTTTTGTGTGAAATCACAATTTTTTTCCTCTTTTAGGACTACTCTAATTCTATGCCACGATTCTTTTTTCAAACTACCTTCACCAAAACATTTTGTAGTAACTTCTTCCAAACATAAGTCTAAATAACGTCTTAATAGAATTGGATCTTTCCAGTTAGCTCTACCACAATCTTCAGGTCTCATCCCTACAAATATCATACATAAAATTCAATTAAAGTCAAATTACATTTAGTTCAATTTTCATCCATATCATCAACTACAAGACGCAATTCAACTGCTCTGTCTTTACATACAAATAAAATTTGAAAAGCAAATGGATCACAAAACTCATGTAAAATAGAATAACATGTAACAATATCTTGTAGAAAAACATTAGATGAAAAGACTATCTACTAATGGCATAGCGTAGATGTGAACAATATAATCCTAACATTAGAGAAAACTAATGTTAAAGATTAATTAGCTTAGAGTTAGCCCTATTTATACACTTTGCTTAAACTTTGGATAAGCTAGATAGCCTAAAAACATTCTAAACCATTCTACACCAAATGCGGGGTTATAGTTTAGGGATATTGTTTAGATGTTTGTTAAGTTACATTAGGAGATGGACTTGTAACTTTTTTATACTATGAAAATCAGTATCCATATTGTCCTTTATTAAAGAATTTTTTAATTGGGATTCATGATTGCTTTTGGAATCAATTCACAAGCTGTTGTGGATGATATTAAATGGCCATATGGAAGAAGGTACAACGTTTAGTTACAAAAATTCATCTCTAAGCCTCCTAGTTCTTTCATTCATTGTGGCTTTTGTGTAGATGAAACCAGTGGATTACTACTGCAAATGGTCTATTTATTAGTCAAAACAGTCTATTTATTAGTCAAAACTTTTACTACAAAAAATTTCATTGCATTTATTTCATCTCTAATGCTCTATTTACTGCTAAGCACCCATATATTTTTTAAGTCCTAGTAAGTCATAAGGTTTCATTTATATAAATCTACTGTCTCTCTTTAGAATATGATACTTGCTGCACATATTTAACCGATACTAAATGGTACAGGTCTTCCCTGTAAGCCAAGGATGAGCTATGAGAGTGAATGATGCTTGAAACTTTGGATTCATACCTTAGACAAAACCTTCTAAATTAAAAGACAAAATTAAATTTAAAATTTATAGTGTTTTTCTAATAGTTAAAAATCCTTAAACAGATCCATCTACTGTAGATAGTTTATGATATCATAGGAATTTCACTACATTAACATAAGATTTTGTAATCAAAGATTTTCTTAATTTATGCACATTGTCTCATCTAGTTCCCAAAATTTGCAAATTGTATGAAAAAGTCAACATGTCCATCATATCAAATGTCAATTACTTGTGAACAAAAGTTAATATTAGCAAGCAAGGATCAAGACTCAAAACGTATATGCATGGCACTAGTAAAAGATGATTGTTGCCAACCAAATAAAACATTAAATGGATGTGATTGGGCATGAGTGGGAGGCAATTTCATATAAAGCACTTAACTAGCAAAAACAAATGGAGCACAAACTATGTACCTAAGAGCAATGAAACAAAGGTAAATAGAATATTGCTGATTGGTTGATTAAGTCCTGCATTTATAATGCCTCAATTACAAATCCCTTTTTTCCTTGCTATTAATATCTGGTGGTCTCTGCATTATGCTACTATTTGTATTGAAATTAATGGTGGTGGTTAATCAAATAGCACATGCATTCATCCCCAAAAAGAAAATTAATTGCATGCACCAACATATAACAAAGTTAATTCGGCAATATGTACGTTCCACCCCCAATCCCTTACATACCCATTTGTTCCCACAAACTGTACCAACCCTTGTTCTGTTTTCTATCGTTACTGCCTGTTTTTTCTCTACCCCAACTCCACCCCTTATTTGCTCCTCTACTGCTACTACCCATTTGTTCCCTCCCACAGCCTTGCCGTTAGATTTGTTTCTTTGTCTTTTTTGGTTAATTTAAATTATTTTTTCCAAGAATTCATCATTAGTTTGTTATTGTGAATAGAAATAAGAGATGTATACATATATAAATATTCAATAGACAAGTATAGTCACTACAACAAAAAAGGGCATTAGCTACAATAACTTTAGCGAGAAGAGAAAATTTGACGCTATTAATCGGCTTATATCAAGGAAATAAACAATACCTTGCCAAAGATTTGAGCCAGCATACACTTAGCGAGGAATAGGAATTTCTCGCTAAAAGCAATGCAGGAAAGCTTCCCTCCAAATGCTGACTCTAATGCGCTCATTTTTTTTGTAGTTATTGGTGAGAAATCAAGAATTGCAGCTTATAAGCCCTGTTTTGCTAGGAAATTTTCCTCGCCATATGCTTGAGCAAGAGAGAGGACAGGCCCTCTCTTCACCAAAGCCATATATTTACTACCAAATGACATCGGTAGGCCTAATAGGATTTAAAAAAAAAAGAGAAAAAATAAAGATATAAGAGTAAAGTTAGACATTCTGCATCCGCTTTCTCTCTTTCCTTCTTAGTTCCAATCTTTTTCCTCTCTCTCTCTCTCTGCATCAATCTCCTACATGCTTAGTTTCTGTAGTCTAATCTTGCATTTAGTATTTACTTTCCCATGTTAATATTAGCCCTTTTTGTTTGAGAATTGTCCATTGTTAAAAGTATCAATCGTTAAAACTACCACTACTAGGTAATGAAAATCTGTATGAGGCAACATGGAAGGCTTATGCGGCTCCATCAATTGATCGTCCAAGGCTAGGAGAGGATGTTTAATATTTTCCACAAGCCTACCGAGAATAGGCATGCTTTTTGAAACTTTGTTCTTTAATTTGACAATAGAATAGTTATTTATTGGAAATGCATTTGGGATTATGTCTTTTTTTTAATTGTGCTTTTTTTGTTTTTTAGGTTCAAATTTGATTGTTTACTACCTTTGGATGCATCAATTTACATTACTTTCACCTGCAACTATGTTTTGCCGGAGAAGTCATCAAAGGCTTTGTGCGGGTCATCAATTAATTTGCCTCGAAAATCTTTTGTCAAGTTATTTATATTTAACTTCTTGAATTCTCTCATTAACTTTGTCTTCATCTGAAATTCTTGGATTGAGTATAATTAGATCGTCGTGTAAGTCCAAAAATCACCGTTTTTAGGTTGATTGTCTTTGATGTTTGGTTCTTCTATTCCATTTTTGTATCCATAATAGAGGCTCAGCCCTTTTTATCTAAGTTCTAAACCCACAAAAGAGAGGTTTGGTGTAAAAGTCTTTAATGAAGTACAAGGCTGCCCAATTCATTCCTTAAATTACATGATTGGGTCTATGTGTATTTACTTTTTTCTTTTTGAAGATTTTTAAAATTTTTCTTCTTTTCACCTAATTTCAGTTAGTATTCTAGCTCAATAACTTTCTTAAACTAAAGGTACGTCTTGGATAAAAGCCTAATCTTCTCTTATCAATCACTATCCAATACTCCAATAACCTCCTCATTCTAAAGGCGCGTATTATTTGCAGTCTTTCTTCTCCAATTCTTTTCTTCCCTTCTTAATTTTTTTTCACATTAGAAATAATTTTTGTGGGTTAGTTTTATTTTGTTTTGGATAGAATATTTGGATTATTCTTTAAGAATTTTTTAGTTCTTTTAAAGATTTATGTTGGCTTTGTTCCCAAAATTTCACAAATATATAACTTTTTATTTTTTTTCAAAAAAGTAATACATTCTAATACACTCAAAGCTCAATACAACTACTATTAATTTGTATAATATTTATTGAACAAGGGACATTGGATGTAGGAAGCGTAAAGGGTTCAAATACAAACTCTTCATTAATCTTCTTAAGCTATTCTTCACGGTAAGCGCATTACGTCAAGTCTCAACTTTGATTTCTCTTGTTCCAAATTAACATTAAATATGCTTCATTGGAAGAGAAACTGCCAATATATGGACATCACTCATGACATTTGTGAATGTATATGATTTTGTTGGGTTATGGACTTATTTTTCTTTGTTTAACTTATTATTTATAATTATCATCATCTCTTTGAATTTTAGTGTTATTTTTCTAATACAATTCTACTAGAAAGGCTTATCATCTAAACTTGCACTTTGGTGTAGCGGGTAGTTCATATATCACATAAGCAAACATGGATAAAAGTTGGATGTTTCTTGCTGATAGATGGTGTGAAGAATAGAGGAATGGACTAAAGAAATTTATGAAAATGGCTGAGCAACACAAAGGGGATAAACCAAAGATTAGATGTCCTTGTAGAAAATTTAGAAATGTGAAATACTACTTTGTTCATGTTGTCGAGAGTCATCTATTGTATAAGGGAATGGACAGTACTTATACATATTGGAAATTTCATGGTGAAACTCTGCCTACTGAAAATTCGGATGTTCATTCATGTCATGATAATGTGCATAAAACTAATGCTGAAAATGCAGAACTAAATGATGATGAAATGCGAGAGATTTTAGAAGACATCTATTGGGGGACCTTTAATGAAGAAGAATTGAATGGTGAGAGCAATGAACATGTTTCTTTTAGCAAAGAAGATGAGTTAGAGAAATTTGATAGATTATTTAAAGATGCTAAGCGAGCATTGTATCCAGGTAACAAAAAGTATTCAATGTTACTTTTTGTTGTAAGATTGCTCCATTTGAAGGTACTTAATTGATGGAGTAACAAATCTTTTACCATGCTTCCTCAACAATTGAAGGATTCATATCCTAACGGTAACTTACTTCCATCTTCTTACTATGATTCAAGAAAATTATTGGGGGACATTGCGTTGGGATGTGACCCGATTCATGCATGCAAGAATGAGTGTATTCTTTTTCGAAAGGAATAAGAAAGATTGGATCATTGTCCTAAATGCTTGGAGTCTAGATGGAAAATAAATGATGGCAAAGGTAAACAAGTTCCTCATAAGATTGTTCGCCACTTTCCTTTGAAGCCAAGATTGCAGAGGCTATTTATGTCAAGAAAAATAGCATCTTATATGAGATGGCACAAGGATAAACAAGTTGAAGAAATAGGGGTCATAAGTCATCCAGCAGATGGTGAATCGTGGAAAGAGTTTGACAAGAGATTTCTATGGTTTGCTGAAAATGCTCGAAATGTTTGCCTTGCATTGTCAAGTGATGGTACCCTTTCAACAATATACGTAACTCCTTTAGCATGTGGCTAGTGGTGTTGATAAACTATAATATGCCACCATGGATATCAAAAAGAGAACCATATTTCTTCTTGTCAGTCCTTATTCCAGGTCGTCGGTCACCAGGAAAGGCCATTGACGTGTTTTTGCAACCTTTAATTGATGAATTGTTAGAGTTGTTCAAAGGTGTTTAGACATATGATTATGTGACTGAACAATGCTTTAGTCTACATGCAGCACTTATGTGGACTACAAGTGACTTCCCTGCTTACGGAGACTTATCTGGTTGGGTGACCAAGGGAAAAATGGCATGCTATGCTGCAAAGATGAAACAGATTATCAATCATTGAGAAATAAGATTAATTACTTGGGCCACTGATGCTTTTTGCCTGATAATCATATGTGGCAAAATTGTGGTGGAAAATTTAATGGCAAGGTAGAGAGAAGGTTGAAACCACAGGAATTGTCAAGTGAAGAAATTCTTGAACAATTAAAAGTTGTTGAGGATGTAACACTTGGAAAAGATCCAAATACTAAAAAAAGAAGCGCAGTCTAGAAGAAAGAAACTAGACTAAAAAGAGCATATTTTACTGGCTACTATATTGGAAAGATATTCTATTGAAACATAACATTGATCTCATGCATACTGCTAAGAATTGGTGTGACAACATTATGGGAACTTTGCTTAACATAGAAAACAAATCAAAGGATACAGATAAAGCTCGGCGGGATTCGAAAGACATGGCCATTCGACACGAGCTACACTTACGTCGACAAAATGGAAAGCTTGAAAAGCCACAAGCATGCTATAATCTGTCATCAAAAGAGGGACAAGGTTTTTGTCAATTCTTGAGTTCAGTTAAGTATCTTGATGGTTATGCAGCTAATATATCAAGATGTGTCAACATAAAAGATGGAAAGATATCGGGATTAAAGAGCCATGACTATCACGTTCTTTTGCAACGGATGCTTCCTGTTGGACTACGTGGATTCTTATCAACGGAGGTGTATACTTTATATGTGAAGTGTATAAATTCTTTCAAGATCTACGTTCAAGAAAGCGTAAACTGGAAGAGATTGAGAAATTAGAAGAGAACATAGTAATAATATTGTGCAAGCTGGAAATGATTTTTCCCCTAGCTTTCTTTGACATTATGATTCATTTAGCTATTCACTTGCCCCGTGAAGCCAAACTCGGAGGACCTGTCCAACATAGGTGGATATACCCCTTTGAAAGGTAAGTATTATTCTTCTTAATACTGACCCCCAAAAAAATATTAGCTAAGTTAGATCATTAACTGCTACATATGCTTATAAGTGCTTTTATACATTTAGGTACCTCAGAAATCTCAAAGGAACTGTGAAAAATAAAGCATACCCAAAAGGTTCAATTACAGAAACTTATATCGTCAATGAAATTTTAACCTTCTGCTCATATCTTGACGGGGTTGAGACAAAATTCAATCAACCGAATAGATATTATGATGGAGAAAATCCAGTTCATGGTAGGTTATCCATATTTTCCCACATAATTCGTCCAATTGGATCGCTCACAGGTGCCTTTTTGACAAGGGATATGTATAATTTGGTCCATTGGTATGTTCTTCGCAATTGTGATGAATTGCAACCATTTTTGCTATAAGTTACTTTTTTTTTTCACTAGAAAGTTTGTTTAAAAATTTGAAAAATTTAGTTTTAATTATGTACTATGAATAGCGAACATGAAGAAAAGGTGAAGAGAAGAAATCTATCAAACCTCTTTGAGAGACAGAAAGATGAATTTCCATTATGGTTTAGAAAAAAAGTAAGATATGTTCTCCTTATTAGTAAAATATTAATTTTTTAAAGATTAAATTTCTCAAGTTTGTGTTCATCCATTTATGTAGATGAAAAACATGCATACTTAGGGAGATTCTAATATGAACAAGGATCTATATGCACTTGCAATGGGGCCAAATATTCGTACCACCCTGTATCCAGGTTGTATAGTTAATGTAGTTAAGTTCCTAACTAACGAGCGTGATAGCCGTCGAAAGACACAAAATAGTGGTATACGTGTTGAAGGAGAGCATAATAATGAAATTATAGACTTCTATGGAATTGTTAATGAAGTCATGGAGCTAAGACATAGGGGCAAATGCCAAGTCCTTTTGTTTGGGTGTGATTGCTTTGATTCTAGAGTTGCTTGTTGTGACAAGTTTTTCACAAGTGTTAATTTTGGAAAAAAATGGTATGAAAGTGTACCTTATGTTCTTGCCACCCAGGCTACCCAAGTTTTCTATGTTAAGGACACAAAATTAGGTTAGGTGGAGATTGGCATGTAGCTCTTGTTGCAGATCTCGACATATATGGGATCCATTACTTTTGCAAACTATTGATGAAAATGATCTTGAAGATGCATCTGATAATCATGAAGCGTATGAACAAAATGAGTGGTCAGAAATCATATTTGAAGTTGAAGATTGTGATGCATTTTCATTGCATAGAGTTGATGTTGATCCTGAAACCATTGATTTAGACGATAATGCATCTAGTGATAAAGCTGAGAATGATTTGGATGATTTCATTAATGATGACATAATTAATGAAGAGTTGCAAAGCACAGGAGAAAGTGATGAAGAACCTTGTTTGAGCTTTAGTTCTGAAAGTGATATAGAGTGACATATGGCACTTTTTTGTTCAAAAATAAACTATAATTTTGTAGCTCCCATATGTCACGAGAAAAGATATGTTCTATGTATTATAGTAATTGTAAGTTATTTTATGTGTATTTTTCATGATAAATAAAAGTTATTTTTCATTCATGTATTGAATGCATCCTTTATTTATGTAATCTTATTTGAGATACTCATTTTTTATTCTTGTAATCTTATTTCATATAGATGCTAGGAGATGCGTTACGGGCAAGACAAATTGGTAAGGTTGTAGCTAGCAAACGAACTAATCAAATATCTAATGTGAGGCCCCTCAAAAAGTTCCACATTGGTGGGAAGAAAAAAAAAAGATTTGTATATAACATCCTACGTTTGGGCTACTAAATAACTTGGTTTAAGAATTTTGAGCCCATGGTTTAAAAGCTCAAAAGTTATTAGGGCAGCCCAGACGCAGGATGTTACAAATGGTATCAGAGCAAATCTCGTGTGGTCTCTGCACGGGGTGAGATTGGGCCTATGGTATTTGGGCCAGACTACGCAAGGAAGTGGAGGAACTAAGTGCTGTGCGGGGCTAAGTGCTACGTCGACCTAAGGGCGAGAGCCACCTTTAGAGCCCGTACGAGCCACCTCTAGAATCTGATACAACTGAGTGGACAGTTCGGTTTATGATATGGATTGGGCTTTGCGAGGACGCAAAGCCTGATAAGGAGGGGTGAATGTGAGGCCCCTCAAAAAGTCCCACATTGGTGGGAAGAAAAGAAAATGATTTGTATATAACATCCTACGTTTGGCTACTAAATAACTTGGCTTAAGCATTTTAAGCCCGTGATTTAAAAGCTCAAAAGTTATTGGGGCAGCCCAGACGCAGGATGTTACATCTAATGCAGCAATGCTTTGCGGTGGGAATCAGCCAATGCAAAAGTCTTTCATTGGGAGAATTAAAATATTTCCAATAATTACTCAAATTTCACTAACTTAAGTGTAACAAATTTGATATGATTCTTATGTTTTGTAATGCAGATAGCTCCTAAAGAATCATGCTCCAATCATATCCCTAATGGAACATCAAACAAAGAACCAATCATGGATGTTTTTGTAGACATTGGATGTGCTACAACTCAACAACAACAGCAATCTCTACCTATTAATGTGCATTGACGAAGTTTTACTTGGCTATGTGATGAAATATTCTCTTTAACCATTTAGATTGCTAAATAATTTGATTTTCGTGTGATAGGTGCCTGAAAATAATCCAGCTTCTAGATATGCTTGTCATGAGAATAAAAATTTGCAATCGAATTCATTGCCTAGAGATACAAATGTTTCATCAAACTCTTCTGCGGTAAGTGATATCTCAACCTACTAATCTTTTTCCTTCTAAAAATGATTTTGTTAGTGTAAGAAACATGTTATATTTATATTCATAATGTCATATGTCAATATGACTATTCTAATGAAGTTACATTTTTTAAAGAGTTAGCCTTCTGTTCACTGCTAATATGATCATTGGTTTGTTTGATAAAAGGAGATGTCAGTTAATGAAAATGAAGTGCAATATGAATTTGGTACTCCCAATGCTGCTTCAAGAGTGGCAAACCAAGATACTCAATCAACAGATACTGAACATGATACGAATCAATTTCATAATGTGTCTAATTCAATAGGAACAAATGCAGGTGATTTTAACTTTGTTGATACTCTGAATATGTCCTAGTTTTATAGATGTCAGCTCTTAGTGTTATTTAAACTCTATAGAATTACAATTTTTGCATACTCACATTGTTCTTAGTTGTATTAGCTCATAATAAGTGTGGACCCAATCAAAATATTAGGCTTGTGAAAGAAGTAAGGGCTAGAAGGGAACAAGATCCAAAAGGTGAAAAATACAGACCACCAATACTAATCCCTGAAGATGAGAATGCATCTATTGGTGACTAGAGTGCATGTTTTGCAAGAGAGCTTGGTCTTATCCTTAGACAAGATGCATTGATACGAGTGTAGAATTTGATAGCCATTGACAAGTCAGTGATACGAGCAGATAAACGTGGAATTGCTTGAAAGACCAAGTATGAATTTTGAACCTTTCTCCTTGGATGAATTAGACTCTAGAATTAGCACCAAAGTCTTGAACATGCAAGATGAACAACTCGAAAATTCAAGGAAGCATTGAACCTCCTTATGGAACGAACAAGAACTCAAGGAATTAGCACCTAGAACACTTGATCAAACCAATAAGGCAACTCTAAGCTAGGTTTTTGAACTTGGAAACACTCTACAAGTTCGGGGATTGTTCTTAATCAACAAAGAACGAAAGAAGCACTCAATTTGAGAACTTACAAAATTAATTTATTATCAAAACTTATGAAATTCGTATGAATAGTGACCCCTATTTATAGGGTTACATGGATGATTCTAGAACTTAGAAATTAAAGCAACTACTTAAACCTAAAGATTAACTAATTGAAATACTTAACTTAAAACAACTTGTACCTAAATTGGAAGTCTTAAAACACAAAAATAGCTAAGTTCTATAAAGATAAAAAATGCCTCCAAACATGCAATTGGGCTGGTTGTCCAAGCTCCAAAGCCCAATGGACCAAAATGTTAACTCCAATTTGATATTGGGCTTCAATTTTCAACTTAATGCTATATCGGTTGGTGTAACAACCCTAGAAGCACATAAACTTATTTAGATTTATGTTAGACATGTTAGAAAAAAAAAAAGAGGAAAACTGAAAAATAGCTAATGCATGATTTCTTTCATGTTATATATATTGTACATTTTCCTTTAAGGGTTGTACCATAGAGCTCTTGAGAATTTATGAAAGGATAAGTGTAGAAAATTTCCTCTAATCATATTTAGCCAAGTTGATGGCTAATGGACAAAAAGTCAAGACCTCTATGTCACCTTGTCTTGCTAGGATTGGTTGGTTTTTTTTTTCCATTTCTCTCTTTATTTCTTTTCCCAATTTTCTTGGTCTATTTTCTTTCTTTTTCTTCTAGCTTGGCCGGCCACCTCTCTACTTTTCTTTCTTCTCTTTTGCTACCATTTTCTTGAAGCTTTTCTTCTTATTTTGGTCATCTTCTTCAAGTGAAAGTGAGCTTATCTTCTCACTAAGCAAAGTTCTAGACTTACTTGAGGTACTCACCATGAACTTTTGTTATTTTTTCAAGTTTATAAGTGGTAGTTGCGTAAGTTTTATAATCAAGTTCTTGTTAAGCATGAGTAATTAGGCCATGATTATGAAGTTTTATTCCATGTTATGATGTTTATTGGCTTGTATGACTTGTAGTTAGTGTTTAAACCTTAAAATAACAAGTATTGGTTATTGATTGGTTGAAGAATCTTGGTATGGTTCAAGTGATTTGATTGAAATTTTGAGTGAAATTGGGTTGATCAAGACATAGAAGTTATAGAATTAGTTGAATTTGGTTGGTTGGTTGATTTTCCGTGCAGGTTAAAATTTTGGGTCAGTCGAATTTTAGGGAAAATGCTGCCGAAATTTTGGTAGAATTTAAAGAGCAAAAATTTGATAGGCGAGATTTAACCTAGGATATACAGAAATTTAGAGAATTGGATGTGCAGAAAATTTCAAGAGAATAAACTAGTAGTGAATTAATCCTCCTAAAACAAGAAAACCCTAAAATCTAAAATCCTAAATCCAAAACCATACTTCAAAACCCTCAACCCTATAAAGAATTGGGTTCTTTCTTGAATTTTCTTCCTAATTTACTTAGGGTTTTAATCAGGTTTTCACTAGGTTATTTCTTTTGAATTTCAGGATCCGAGAGTAAATCACGTTCGTACTACTAGATTTTCTCTTAGTTACTCCAGGTGAGTGTTTCTATGTGTGCATGCTGCATGAAATGCTATATTATACTTGTAAATATTATTTAATGAAATGTGTTACTTGAGGAAAGATGTGTACTTTATCGCATCTATCCCGCAATGTGTTACATGCTTTCATTTTCCAATGTGTTATTTGTGCTTGAGACTTCCGTGGTTAACTTCACCGTTACTCCACAGTTAGTCAAACCGGTCGTGATTAGGAGGATATAAGGTAATGGGTGTTTTAGGGCGTGTTGTTCTTTCCTATCTGGGTTGAATTCCTCAAAGAGGCCAACTCTAAATTGAACTTTCTTGCTCGTTGGCCCTCCAAGGTTGAGATTACTTCCTGGATGTGGTAGCCTATATGGAGGGTATAAGGTAAATGATGGTTAGGGTACTTGCTTGTTAATACTGATATGATCATTGGCGAGGACCTGAGCTATTATCTCGGTCCCAACGCCATTGTTACATCCTTCAGTACTTACTACTTCTGCGGTTGAGCTTACTCCCGTGGTCGAGTCTGTATCTGCCCTTGACTACTTGTTATTTAACTTGTTTATACACTGTTTATTGAAATCGTTAATTTTATCATTTAATATTATAATGAGTTACTGGTATGTATGCATGACTTGAGAACTCATTGGGCTATTATAGCTCATCCCTTTCACTTGTTTTCTTTGACTAGGCTTCCATTACTGCTAAGGTTGGTAAAGCAGATTTTGGAGATGTTAGATAGATTTTTGGATATCCAAACTATTGAGGCTATTAATGTAATTACTGTGTATATTTTTGAGGATGTAAACCACTTATTGGTACTTCTACTCTTAAGTTGAATTATATGAAAGTATTTATGGGTTATGTATGTTTGGATCTATTGAGAGAGTGTTTGATTTGAGTCCTGGCGAGAGCCAGACAAGTAGTCCGCTAAGCCCTTTGGTGCGCCTTAGGGTAAGGTGGGGCTGTTATAGTTGGACAGTTGGGCTTTGATGATCCATGTATCCATTTGGGCAGCCCAAATACTGAGTTGTGAAACTTCTTTGTCGTTGAACTTGATCCATAACCAAATTTCCAATTCTTGGCCCAATGAACACACTTGAATAGCTTGATCACCAAGTCCATTGAGAGGCCCAAAGTCACGAATTATACCATGGCAGTCACAAAGCTTGAACGTTCCCCTCATGATCAACCATGATTTGATATCATCTTGGTCCAAATGAGTTGCTTCATGAGAATGTCCAAGTATCAAGATTGTAAGCACTCCTACGATCGCATCAATCCCTCCTCCCTCGAAAAGATTTGTCCTCGAATCTGCTAAGTCAACATAAGTAACTAAAGGATTGATAGATAAACAAGTATCAATATGAAATATATTTGAAACCGATGTAAGTATCAAACAACTCACGAACACCTTAATACCACTATGAACACAAGTAGTATAAAACACTAAATTACAACTCAAAGTTGCAAGAACAAATTTTAACTTAAGAAGAATAAATAAATCTAGATGAAAACTATCTTTAAAAACACGTAAAAGAACAAACATGTATGAATAATAAATAAGAAAATCACGACTTGTATAACCTAAATGACTATGAGTGGATCTAAAATACCATGCATTAATGATTTCATAATTACTAATCACAAAAGTAGAATGCATTGGGCAGCATGCATAGTTAGTGATATAAAACCTATAAAAGGAACAATAAGACTCGTTTAAAGCATAACAAGAAAACACATCATAGAGTTCAAAACAGATTGCTTTATGTAGAGCAAGACACCTTGAATACAAAATAAGATTACTAACTAAAACACTAGAATGAAGTGGATATAATACATGCATGAACATGAAAACCCTAAAACACTCAATAAAGCACGATGCATCACATAAAACATACTTTATAACATAATGGTCTAACACGTAAAGACTCCTAGAACAAGTAACATTAGATGAATCTAAACATGCTAGATGCAAAACACAATTATCTAAACTAACAAAACAAATATGCAAGGATGAACTAAGTTGCAAATTAAAACAATTAAAACAAGAAAACTTAAACCACAAATCAGTTGAATCCATCATAGTTGTCAAGCTCAATGTGGCGTTTGGACTAAGAACCAAATCTCTCTTCACGGCTTTGTCATCTTCCAAGCTCTTTGAAGGACGACTCACTACAAAACAGCAATAATGTGATGTTTCTTCCATTAGTATCAACCTGCAAAATCACCACAAAACGACTAGGGAAAGAGTTATAAAATGAGCTAGCAAAGTACACTTCTTCTTTAGAGTACATGGATACAAGAGTTATTGATCTAGCTAACAAAACACTCTCGTTTTCTCTCCTCTTCGCTTTTTTTTTTTTGAAGTATCACTCTCCTCACTCTTACTTTGAACAATCTCATTCTTTCCCTCACTTTTCATCTTTTTCAAGCTCACTTCTGTCTCTTGTTGAACAGGCTTTGGATTTTTCTTCTCTCAATTGGAAATCACGTGCAATTCTAACTTGGTCAGCCTGAGTTTCAGATGGCATGATTGGATTAAGAATAATTTTTTGACCTTCCCACTTAAAAGAGTAGTTATTCTTATATCCATCATATGAAACCCTTCTATCATACTACCAAGGATGCCCTAAGAGAATATGGCATGCTTGCATTGGGGCAACATCACACCAAACTTCATCTTTGTACTTGCCTATGAAGAAAGTAACAAGCACACGCCTAGTCACTTTGATCTCTTCTTGATTATCAAGCCAATGAAGTTTGTAGGGTTGGGGATGCTCCACAGTCTCTAAGTGCAACTTATCTACAAACAAGGTACTAGCAACGTTAGTATAAGAACCACTATCACTGATCATGCTACATACCTTATTGACCACAGTACAACATGTATGAAAAATATACTCTCTTTGTAGATTCTCCGCATCATCTTTTGGTTGCACATTCAATGCCCTCCTAGTGACCAATAATTCTCCACGGTCACCACCAAAGGAGTTTACTTCTTCAGTATCAGAATCATACTCTTCATTCTCCTCCTCATACATTGGATTAGTGGTCACATTTGTTTTCCCCATAATGGCGGACTCCGCATCATCCATGTGGCTATACATCCTTCTAAACTCATCTTGCATGACCTTCAATGTAAATTGGATGTCCTCCATTGAAATATCTCTTTGCTCAACCATGGTCAAGTAAAACCTACAAAAACAAGTTAGCACAAAATAAACAAAAATAAAGAAAATTGTCTTACCACTCCCTTAGTGTATGCACTCAACGCTCGTGTATCACTCAAAGAATTGTGGCTTTTTCCCTCAAATGTACTCACCCCTGAGCTTTTTTCACTCTTGAGTAGCTTCTTTGCATGCTCTTTGATGAAAGAACCAGCTCAACCTTTCTTGCAAAGCTCCAAGAAGTTAAACCACAAGAGTAAATGTAGAGGTAAAAGAAAATAGCTTAGAGTAATTGTTTGATCAAGAGAAGTTCAAAGAAAATAAGCACAATTAAGATTGACTTAAGAAATCAAAATTTGAAAACCCTAATGTGTGATATTCTTGTGTGAAAAAATCTTGATTTTTAATGTTCTCTAAAAGAAAATAATATTCTTGTGCAAAACCAAAAATTACTTTCCAAAAAGAATAAGCACACACAAGAATACAACTTTCCTTATTCAAAAATCACTATAGGTTCCTTTTTCTCTTAGTACATGGATATTGCTTTCAAGAAAAATAGAGCACTTTCCTTTTTGGTTCACACTTGCCCTTACTTTCCTTTTTCCTTATCACAGCTTTCCTAATTCTTTTGGACTAGGATTTCCCTTTTATTTAAACACCAAATCAGCTCCTTTTCTTCCCTTTTTATGATCAAAACAAGCTGGAAAAATTCAAAAAATTCGTAGGTAATAATCTGCCAAAAATTCCAGCAAGTTCAAATTAATCAAGATTCAAGAATCAAGTTCAAGAACTTGCTCCCATCAATCCCAAGCAAGAAGCTGGTCACAAAACTCAACTAAATAGCCTCAAAACTTCCAGAAAAATGTGCTAAACTCCCCTTATTAATGGCACAAATCAGTTCCAAAGATGTTTCAAGAAGGACAATGCAAGAAGTTCAAGAAACAATTTTTCAGCAACAATGTTCTTCAAGAACTTCTATTTATGACTCAAGAACTTCAAGAAACTTATCAAGATCTTCAAGAAACTTGTCAAGAACTTCAAGAAACCTCAAGAACTTGTTCAAGAACCTCAAGAATAAAATCTGGACAATTTCAAGACTCCAAGAAATCCACCAAGTAAGTCCAAGATTCTTCAAGAAACACCTTGTAACACCAAGAAACAAACAAAAATAGTTGAATAAAATTTTTTGCACGGCTTTTAAACCTTGTGCAGCCTTTTTTATTCTCCTTTTTCTTTTATTTTTCTTTGTGATTGGCTTTTTCTTTTTGAGCACACCTTGTTCCTTTTTTTTCGTTTCTATTTTTTTCCCAACAAAAACAACACAAACGACCCAAAACCTTCAAGAAACTTCAATCCAAGGCTTGGTTGTCCAAAAATTAATTTTTCTTGAAAAGTTTTTAACACAAGAAATTTGAGAAAACAATTAAAAATAGTCAAGATTATCAAGAAACCACACAATACCTAGAATTCTTAATTGAAGACAATCAAGAATGACACTAAGATCCTAAAAAGAATCAAGAAAGTACAAGAACAAGACACAGAACACACAAGAAAAACACGGATTAATTTGGACAGAATAAGAAGGCACAAAACACACACAAAGAAAATAACTTGTTGTCCAGTCTCGAGGCACTTTGACAACAACTCCAAGAAAGAAAAACAAATAAAAAAAAACAAAAGTTGTTTAACCAAGCTCGAAAATCTTTGATAAACAACAAAAAGAAAAAAAAATGGGATATATCCGAATTTTTTCAAAGGAAAAATTGGATTGGAAAAACCTAGAATTTCAAGACTAGCTCTAATACCAATTGATACGCGCGGATAAACATGGAATTGCTTGAAAGACCAAGTATGAATTTTGAACCTTTCCCCTTAGATGAACTAGACTCTAGAATTGGCACCAAAGTGTTGAACACGCAAGACGAACAACTCGAACATTCGAGGAAGTTTTGAACCCCCTTATGGAACGAACAAGAACTCAAGGAATCAGCACCTAGAATGCTTGATCAAACCAATAAGGCAACTCTAAGCTAGGGTTTTGAACTTGGAATCACTCTACAAGTTCGGGGATTGTTCTTAATCAGCAAAGAACGAAAGAAGCACTCAATTTGAGAACTCACAAAATTAATTAATCATCAAAACTTATGAAATTCGTATGAATAGTGACCCCTATTTATAGGGTTACATGGATGATTTTAGAACTTAGAAATTAAAGCAACTATTTAAACCTAAACATTAACTAATTGAAATACTTAACTTAAAATAACTTGTACCTCAATTGGAAGTCTTAAAGCACAAAAATAGCTAAGTTCTAGAAAGATCAAAAATGCCTCCAAACATGCAATTGGGCTAGTCGTCCAAGCTCCAAAGCCCAATGGACCAAAACGTCAACTCCAATTTGATATTGGGTTTCAATCTTCAACTTAATGCTATATAGATTGGACGGTTGGGTTTTGATGATCCGTGTATCCATTTGGGCAGCTCAAATTCTAAGTTGTGAAGCTTTTTTGTAGTAGAACTTGATCCATAACCAAAGCTCCAATTCTTGGCCCAATGGACACATTTGAATAGCTAGATCAACAAATCCATTGAGAGGCCCAAAGTCACGAATTACACCATGGCAGTCACAAAGCTTGAACGTTCCCCTCATGATCAACCATGATTTGATCTCATCTTGGTCCAAACGAGTTGCTTCATGAGAATGTCCAAGTATCAAGATTGTAAGCACTCCTAGGATCACATCAGTCAGCCAAGGAGGACCTTTATGAACGTGCAGTGGTATGATTAATTTAATACATTTCATATCATTTACAAGTTTTAAAATTATTTTGTTAAAATTTGCAGGACACATTTAATTTGGATTGGACAAAATCACACATTCAAGATGCTGTTAAGAGTCAATTTGGACAATTGTATGGAAATTTTAGAAACAAATGTCACCAACACTACAAAAAGTACAGGGGAGGTGCAAATGCAAGAGCGAATCCTCCTATCCATTTTCTTGAGAGAAGGGATGATTGGATTTGGATGTGTGACAATATCTTTGATAATGAAGATTGGAAGGTAAGCAAATATCTATGCATTGCTTTTTGCTAAATTGATTCTTGTGTAGGAGTAGCAAGTTCTTAACTTGATTATACCTTGTACATTAGGCTCGTTCAGTAACTAATGCACTAAATCGTACAAATTTGGAGTATGTGCACAAGCTAGGATCTAAGTCTTTTCCACAAAAAACGCCATGAAATGGTAAATTCATGTCCTATATTACCTCTTTAGTGTAACTCTGGGTGTTGAAGTCCTTATATTGTTGCCTATTTTGTCAGATCAATCCAAAGACAAATGCGAAGCTTGGCCCTATTCATTTGTTTCATATTGCGTATAGAAATAGAAATGGTTGGTCCTCCCCTCTTGTTGAAGAAAGGCATGTATGTCATAAATATCATACATATTTTTTTGAAAAAAAAATTTAAGTTAAGAGTTTATACTGTGGTACAACTCTTTATATCTTGCAGGAAGAAATGATCAACTTGAAAAACCAATTTGTTTCTGAAAATGAGCTGCCAAGATCTGAGGTTGAGATAGTTGAAAAAGTTTGCATGAAAAAATCTGGTTATATATGTGGGAAACCTCGTGGAGCTGGACCTCCATTTTGAAGGCAATATGCTAGGGGAACTAGTAGCAGCAATGATAGACAAATGGAGAGTACCATTGTTGAGCAAAAGTCACAATTGGAGGCTGCACATACTAAAATTGAAGAACAACAAGCTCAACTTCAGCTCCTACAAGAGTCAATAGATTAGTTGATGGCAGAAGTGAGAAGCAGGACTATGCCTAATGGCAATACTTGATCTTATAAGTTAACATGGTAAGAAAATAATGCAAGCTATATGTGGTTTCGGAAAGCAATATATGAATAGCCAAGCACATTGGTAGTTTTAGAAATACAGTTGAGGCACAATGGTTTTAGCAAAAATTTTTATTATGTTGGACATTAAATTTATGTTTTGCAAGTTCATTTTGGTGATTTTGGATGGAAATTGGTAGTACAATCTAAAAGAAACTTTTTGAGCTTAAAATGTTTTTGTAGTTTGGCTTGTTTTGGATTTCATAGATGACGGATTATTTTGACACTAAGCCTTTTTGTTTAATAGATGTAATGTTAAATTGCACCAGAAAATACATGATTTTCTGGTGCAAGTTAACATTGGGAATTTGGAAATAGGCCGAAATTTAGAAGGCACCGTGAAAGTATTTAAAATGTTTAGGCAACTTGTCTGGGATGTAGTGATTAAAGGAACTTTTGGAAACTATTCCATGTTTTGGGAAGAGGTCATAAACTCTTGGTATTATGGAAAAGTTGATGTTCATATATTTCAAAAGTAATGATTTCAACTTTAGACATCACATTTCTTTAGAAATCCTAGTTTATGCTTGTTGCCTTTTTTCCAGTTTAACTATTTGTATAAATTTATCATTTTTGTTATTCCATGTAATGAAAGTGGGAAAAGATGTCCAGTAGAATTGCCTATTACTGGTGAAGTTGGGAAATCAGTAGCAGCAAATGATGATGTAGCTATATGAAATAAAGTGCATATCAGCAACAACATAGGCTGTGCTATGTTCAATCCTTTAAGTAACATCTTTTTAGTAATAAGCTTGCCTTTACTTGCTTAAACCAGAAAAATACAAATCAAATCCTAAGTTTTATAGTGACTTGCTCTTCGAATGGTGGTGTATATATAATCGCTCGTAACTATGTAACAACAATGCAAGCCTCTGCCACAATTGAGTTAGGGAACGGATAAAAGCAGCAAAATTATTAACATAAGAGATTTGAAATAGGCAACTAATAAGTCAAGAGAAGCTTCGTTATCTACCAGCTTGAGTTGGCCATCAATAAATTACGTAGATAACACCTACTAAATAATGGAATGTTTGGTTATTTAAACAAATTCCGTATATCACTTTTTTTTTGTTTTCTTTATTGCTAACTTATTCTAATGCTTTTTTCTCATAGTGGAATATTTCATTTTCCTTCTATATGTAGCATGTAATGACCTTGTATTATTTAGTCAGTAGCCTTGGGTTTCTTTAAATCAAGACAAATTAAGTTAAACATAATTATTGCTTTGCTATTATTTATTTGACTAGTCGGACTGCAAACAGGCTATGGTTTCGATCCGTGAAAAGTTATGTGGTTGTGTTTTTAGTTAGATTTAAAATTATTATTATTTTTTGTAGGTATAATTGAGATGAATTTATTTGTTTGAATTTAGAATTTCAAAGTTTATTTGTGAAAGTCTAAATTTTTTTTTTAATTTTTAACTTTTTATCAAGTGATGTCATACATTGGTCCATGCCTAGCGGTCTTGCTTAAAAGACAATTCTTGAATCTAAGATCAAATGACTTCTTATGAGTTAGGCGTGCCCATGACAAGTGGTCATGCTTAAGGTACAATTCTTGAGTCTAAGATCATACAACTTCTTGTGACTTAGGTGTGCCCATGCCCAGTGGTCACGTTTAAGGGACAAGAACACGTTAAAGGGACAATTCTTGAATCTAAGAACAGACGACTTCTTATGAGTTAGGCATGCCCATGTCCAGTGGTCACGCTTAAAGTACCATCTGGAGTTAACGGTCAAAAAACTTCCTACGAGTTAGACGTGCCTATGCCAAATGGTCACGTCTAAAGGGTCATTATTGAGCTTAGCAACCACAAGATTTCTAATGAGTTAAGCATGCCCATGCCCAGTGGTCACGCTTAAGGGAAAATTTTTAAGACTTGCAAGCAGAAGACATTTTGTGAGTTGGGCATACCCGCGTTTAATATGGTGGTTCCTTAAAAAATAAAAGGTGATGCAAGCCGTCTGTGGATGCAATCCGTCCATGAATGGATTGCACCACTTTTTTTTTTTTTTTTGGATTACACACTTGAACTTTCACAATTAAATGAGAAATGATTTCTTTCTTAAAGAAGGTAAACCTAACCTAAAACCCCCTATTACATCTTCAGGTAACTCTAGAATAGTAAATAGAACTTTCTTACAATGAATGGAGCAACCAAAATTTGTAAAGACCATCTACTCTATTGGCCTTGTGGAAGCAATTTAAAATTGACGCTAGGGCTGTCAATCGAGCTTTGTGAGCTGGGATTTGGCAAGCCCAAACTTGGCTCACAAAGTAATTAGGGCTTTTGGGATTCGGTCTTTTGAGCTCGGGCTCGAAATAAAAGGCTCAAAGCTCACCTAGATTGTGTATTTTCTATAACACCCTAGAAGCACATAAAACTTATTTAGATTTATGTTAGACATGTTAGAAAAAAAAAAGAGAGGAAAACCGAAATAGCTAAATGAATAAGCATTAGCATGATTTCTTCCATGTTATAGTATATTGTACATTTTCTTTTAGGAGTTGTACCTTAGAGCTCTTGAAATTAATGGGTTGATAAGTATAGAAAATTTCCTCTAATCAAATTAAGCCAAGTTGATGGCTAATGGGCAAAAAGTCAAGACCTCTATGTCAATCTTGGCTTGCTAGGATTGGTTGGTTTTTTTTCCTATTTCTTTCTTTATTTCTTTTCCCAATTTTCTTGGTTTATTTTCTTTCTTTTCTTCTTGCTTTGGCCGGCCACCTCCTTGCTTTTCTTTCTTCTCTTTTGCTACCATTCTTCTTGAAGCTTTTCTTCTCATTTTGGTCATCTTCTTCAATTGAAAGAGAGCCTATCTTTTCACTTAGCAAAACTCTAGACTTACTTGAGGTACTCATCATGAACTTTCGTTATTTTTCCAAGTTTATAAGTGGTAGTTGTGTAAGTTTTATAATCAAGTTCTTGTTGTTGAGCATGAGAAATTAGGCTATGATTATGAAGTTTTATTCCATGTTATGATGTTTATTGGCTTGAATGACTTGTAGTTAGTGTTTAAACCTTAAAATAACAAGTATTGGTTATTGATTGATTGAAGAACCTTGGTATGGTTCAAGTGATTTGATTGAAATTTGAGTGAAATAATGGTTGATTAAGATATAGAAGTTATAGAACTAGTTGAAATTTGGTTGGTTGGTTGATTTTCCTTGCAGGTTAAAATTTTGGGTTAGTTCGATTTTAGGGGAAATGCTGCCGAAATTTCAGTAGAATTTAAGAGAAAAAATTTGATAGGCGAAATTTAACCTAGGATATGCTAAAATTTAGAGAATTGGATGTGTAGAAAAATTTCAAGAGAATGATCTAGTAGTGCATTAATTCTCCTAGAACAAGAAAACCCTAAACCAAAACCCTAAATCCAAAACCCTAATTCTAAACCCTAAACCCTAGGTTCAAAACCCTAAACCCTAAAACCTAAACCCTAGAAAGAATTGGATTGTTTCTTGAATTTTTCTTACTGATTTACTTAGGGTTTTAATCAGGTTTTTATTAGGTTATTTCTATTGAATTTCAGGATCCGAGAGTGAATCGCGTCCTTACTACGAGATTTTCTCTTAATTATTTCAGGTGAGTGTTCTTATGCGTGCATGATGCATGAAATGCTATGTTATACCTGTAAATGTTATTTAATGAAATATGTTACTTGAGGAAAGATGTGTACTTTATCGCATGTATTCCGCAATGTGTTACATGCCTTGATTATTCAATGTGTTATTTGTGCTTGAGACTTCCGTGGTTAATTTCACCGTTACTCCACAGTAAGTCGAATTGGTCATGATTAGGAGGATATAAGGTGTTGGGTGTTTTAGGGCGTGTTGTTCTTTCCTATCTGAGTTGAATTCCTCAAAGAGGTCAACTCTGGATTGAACTTTCTTGCTTGTTGGCCCTCCAAGGTTGAGATTACTCCCTGGATGTGGTAGCCTGTATGGAGCTTATAAGGTGAATGGTGGTTAGGGTACTTGCTTGTTAATACTGATATGATCATTAGCTAGGATCTGAGCTATTATCTCGGACCCAACGCTATTGTTACATGATTCAGTATTTGTTACTCCTGCGGTCGAGCTTGCTCCCACGGTCGAGCCTGTATCTACCCTTGATAATTTGTTATTTAACTTGTTTATACACTGTTTATTGAAATCGTTAATTATTATCATTTATTATTACAATAGGTTACTAGTATGTTTGCACGACTTGAGCACTCACTGGGCTATTACAGCTCATCCCTTTCACTTGTTTTCTTTGACCAGGCTTCCATTACTTCTAAGGCAGGCAAAGCAGATTTTGGATATGTTAGATGGGTTTTTTTTATAGCCAAATTGTTTAGGCTATTAATGTAATTACTGTGTATATTTTGGGATGTAAAACACTTAATGGTACTTGTACTTTTAAGTTGAATTACATGGATGTATTTTTGGGTTATGTATGTTTGGATCAATTGAGTGAGTGCTTGATTTGAGTCCTAGCGAAAGCCAGGCAGGCAGTCCGCTAAGTCCTTTGGTGCGCCTTAGGGTAAGGTGGGGCTGTCATATTTTCTAGTAATGTTTGACTGTAAATTATATATATTATTTTATATACATTATATAGAAACCTCCAATAACCACCAATAGTTTCTTTTTCTTTTTTTTTTAACAACTCAAAAAAAGGCACATTACACAACATAATAAAACTTTTGAATAACTAATTATTTTTTCTTATCAATCTTTTTTTTTTATATGTACACACATAGGATGTGCATTTTTTACTAGTGTTTAACTATAATTTACACATACTATTTTTTATATATTATATATAATTATACTTTAAATGGGCTAGGTCTTAATTGGGCTTGAACCTAGTAAGGCCGAAGCTCATCTCACATTTAATTCAGGCTGGATATTTAGGCCCAAGCTCAGCTCGGCCCAATTAAGATTAGGCTCGCACTTTTTCTTTTGTGCTAAATGGGTTGAACTTGGGCCGTCCAGCCCCCCATTGATAGTCCTACTTGAAGCCCATTGAGATTCTTCAACTCTTCCATCTTACAAGCCATGACCGGGAAATATTTAGGTGGACCCCAAAGTCCCTTGGACCCACCGGGGTTCAAGGGGGCCCCCTGAACTCTAGTGGCTCAATCTCCACGTAAATATTTCCCTGTCACGACCTAAGGGGCATTAGCATCTTTAAGAAGAATATCAACAAGAACTTTTGAATCAAGTTGAAGATGTATATGAAAAAAGTAAAAATGTCAATAACAAAAAGTGAAGTATATGACTATTTACTTATGTTAAAGTCATTAAGAATATAGTACTAATCACATCTCACAAGGCCAAAGAAAAAAGTTAAGGTTCTATTTGGCTTTATCTAAAAATATTTTTAGAAATTTTCTTGGTGTGGAACATTGGAAAATATTTATCCCATGGAAAATATTTTTCAAATTTTCTTCCTCTAGTTGAAAACAACTTATGTACTTAACGAGCGCAAACTATTTTCTAAAAAGTCAACAATGACATTAAACCTTAAACACCTACTTTTCTGATTTTATTTACAAATTAATTATTACTTTTAATTCTTATCCTCTCATTTTTTCATTTTGAGTCCCATAATGATATACGTATATCTATATATACTTTATCATTATATGATCTCTTTTTTTTAGCATGTCATTATACGATCCTATAGATTAATTGTACACAAAAAGTATCTACTTGACTCTTTCAACAATGAATTGAATTTATTATTATTTTAATTCATATTAACAATATTCAAAGTATTTAAAAAACTCTATTTTGAAAGACTTTGAAATTGTTAGCTAAATACCAAAAAATCATTAAAGAAATAACTTTTCATATAAAATAATATTTTTTAAGAAAAATATTTTATCCAACCAAATGAAACCTATTCTTATAAAAAAAACTGTTTCACTTCTAATGGATCGAAAAACAAGTACAAATACAAAAAACAAATTAAGCATGACTAGGACTAGAGACTCATGTATGAAAGCTCAAACTTTTCTTATAAGTTCAAGTCCTTATAATACCTATTGTTTCTTAGACTTACAAGTTTTGTATTATCTAATTACCTAGAGCGCAAACTTCCAAATTTCCCAAATTAATTGGCGGGAATCCTAAATTTGTCTTCCAATTTCAATGCCAGTCAATCCTGCCTTCTGATGGAATGAAACTTAATAAAAATTATAATAATACAATTCTAAAGCACGCTTCCCTCTTCTTCAATGCCATATATAACCCCTTCCCCCCACTATTTTTCCCTCTTCTGACTTTCCCTCCTTCAAGAACCCTACCCCAAGCCCTTTGAAAATCTAAGATTTATTCATCGGTTTGGAATCCTTAGCTTAGTTGACATCTTTGACACCCTAAACTCCTTTCTTAAGCTTCAAAACAACCTTGTCTGGACAAATTTCATTTCTTTTTAGTTTTTTTCCCACCAATTTTGTTTCCAGAAAAAAAAATCAATATATGAACTCTCCACACAATCATCAGTCAACATATGCTCTACTTTGTTCTTTAGTTGCTAAGTGCGAAGACGAATGGAGAATTGGAGGGATGAGGAAATGTTGTTGTTAGGGAGGGAGCTTTGATCAGAGCTTCTTTTTCATGAAACTGAAGATGAGCTATTGCTCTTCTTTTCTACTTTGACTTTGCGCTTCATTTTCACGCGGATTGAAAACGACCTCATTTCGGAACTGAAGATGCGAATTTTGAATGTTAAGGGGCTTCTCCTTGCAAGCCATGGGTTCCTCAAGTTTTCCTTTACTTTTACTATTTTCTATATTTATTGTTAAATTAAGTGTTGTTAAAATGTTTAGAGTTTATTTTGTTGAATTTTATAGGAGAAATATAATAGTTGAGAATGTTAAAAGCAACAGTCAGACAGAAATATTTATCAATGTTTTGTTTTTGGCCTAAAGAGGCTGGAATGACTGCATTATTGAATGCCAACTAGTTTTACATATAGGAGAAATATAATAGTTGATTTCCTTGTTTGTACTTAACCAAATCTTGAGCAAGATTTAGATTACTAAAAAATTCGATCCAACTTTAAAATACTTATTCTTGCAAATACTTTATTATTCTACCCATCAACTAAAATTTTAGTTGTACATTTATACAGGACAATGCGGTTGCACTAATCCTAGACAGAAATGCCTTTTTGGTAGATCTTGTATGAGAAGATATTGGCCTAGTTCTCAAACTAGATTCAGTTGCACAAAGTGCAAATCTATGGTCAAAACATGACATGCTTGCCTTCAACACGTGGCATTGTTGGAACTATAGAGGAACTCATCGACCATTAGTTCAAATCCCAAAAATGTATTCATTTTCTTGTCTATTCTAAACTGAGAATGTTTCAATTTTTGTTTGAGTTTGCAGATGGAAATACATCTAGTTAGGAAATAGGTTCTTGAAAGATATGGATCGGATGGTTGCTTTTAACATGGAACTTGATACATGGGTTGAATTTCTGGACAAAAATGTAGATCCTACTAAAACCACTATTTTCTACCTAGGAGTTTCTCCATCACATTACGAGTAAGTGCTCTAAAAAGATTACTCATTTTAGAGATGGATTATTATACTATCAATTGCTTCTATATCTAAAGTTGATGCAAGCTTGTGGGCATAGAAAAACCTTGATCTTTTCTTTAAAAAAAAAGGAAAATCTAAAGAGATATTAATAGTGTCGTTTTTACAAGAAAAGGGATAATTGATGTTATTTGTCTTTTCATAGTGGATTATTTATATTCTACAATATCTTGATACCTTCTTTTATGTAATTATTACCTATATAAAACTAGTTGGTATCCACACTCACCCACACACGCACTCTCTCATTATAGAAAGAATTTTCAGCTGGGCTGTAGAGCAGGTTCAAGAAAGCTTTATTACACGTTCAATATTGAAATTTTATTGCTTGTTATATTTTCTTGTGAAGCCTTAAAGAGTGCAAAGAAAAGCTTGACACTTGAGTCAAATTCCTTTTTCTTTTGTCATGCTCGCTCTCTTTGATATTTTTGGTTTTCTATTTCCCTCTAGTCTAACTGAAATAATCTATGCTTGTGTGCTGTTACTTTGCAACAAAAATGTTTGATAGCTTTAAAGCAGTCTATTGGAGAGTTTGCACGTGTTTGTAACTTTCCTGCCTAGTGCCTATAATATACTATGAACTCGGATACCAAATGACGCATCAGCACTCAAATTTAGGTTGTGGAAAATAAAATGGTAACCTTATACTTGACACTTCCTACCCAAATAAAAGTTCAAAAATAGAAAACTCAATACAGATAGTAAAAACAACTTAAAATTGTTGTTTCTTGAATGTATTAGATTCTTGATTAGGATGGTTTTCATTCTTATACTACTATCGTAGTCTGTGCAAGCGAGCTCTTTGATTAAGCATTCCATTGAGATGAATTGTTTGATAGTTTTTTTCCATTGAGTGTCAAATCTAATTAAGAATCTTAACTTTCAGTTAGATTCGCCTTATAATTTGCTGTGAAATAGCATCATAAGATTATTGAAATTAGAGGAGGTAAGAGATGCTAGTTTTAGATTAGTCCTATACTTGATGCTGCCTAATCAAATAGCAATCAATGTTTATGACAGCCCCACCTTACCCTAAGGCGTACTAAAGGATTTAGCGGACTACCTACCTGGCTCTCGCCACGACTCAAATCAAGCACTCACTCAATTGATCCAAACATACATAAGCCAAAAATACACTAATGTAATTCAACTTAAAGAGTACAAGTACCATGAAATGTTACATCCCAAAAATATATACAATAATTACATTAATAGCCTAAACAGTTTGGCTATCAAAAAATTCCTATAACTTATCCAAAATCTACTTTACCAGCCTTAGCAGTAATGGAAGCCTGGTCAAAGAAAACAAGTGAAAGGAATGAGCTATAATAGCCCAGTGAGTGATCAAGTCATGCAAACATACCAGTAACCCATTATAATATTAAATGATAATAATTAACGATTTCAATAAGCATTGTATAAACAAGTTAAATAACATGTGGTCAAGGGCGGATACAGGCTTGACCATGGGAGCAAGCTCAACCGCAGAAGTAACAAATACTGAAGCATGTAACAATAGCGTTGGGACCGAGATAATAGCTCAGGTTCTAGCCAATGATCATATCAGTATTAACAAGCAAGTACCCTAACCACCATTCACCTTATAACCTCCATACAGGCTACCACATCCAGGGAGTAATCTCAACCTTGGAGGGCCAACAAGCAACAAAGTTCAATCCAGAGTTGGCCTCTTTGAGAAATTCAACCCAGATAGGAAAGAACAACACGCCCTCAAACACCCAGCACCTCATATCCTCCTATTCACAACCGGTTTGACTAACCGTAGAGTAACGGTGAAGTTAGCCACGGCAGTCTCAAGCACAAATAACACATTAGATAATGAAGGCATGTAATACATTGCGGAATAGATGCGATAAAGTACACATTTTTCTTCAAGTAACACATTTCATTAAATAACATTTACAAGTATAACATAACATTTCATGCATAGAAACACTCACCTGGAATAATTAAGAGAAAATCTCGTAGTAAGGACGCAATTCACTCTCGGATCCTAAAATTCAAAAGAAATAACCTAATTAAAACCTGATTAAAACCCTAAGTAAATCAGTAAGAAAATTCAAGAAACAACCCAATTCATTCTAGGGTTTAGGTTTAGGGTTTTAGGGTTTTGAACCTAGGGTTTAGGGTTTTGAACCTAGGGTTTTGGATTTAGGGTTTTAGATTTAGGGTTTTGGTTTTAGGGTTTCTTGTTCTAGGAGAATTAATTCACTACTAGTCCATTCTCTTGAAATTTTCTGCACATCCAATTCCCTAAATTTCAGCATATCCTAGGTTAAATTTCGCCTATCAAATTTTTTGCTATTTAGATTCTACCGAAATTTCGGCAGCATCTCCCCTAAAACCGGACTAATCCAAAATTTTAACCTGCAAGGAAAATCAACCAACCAACTAAATTCGACTAGTTCTATGACTTCTATATCTTAATCAACCATTATTTCACTCAAAATTTCAATCAAATCACTTGAACCATACCAAGGTTCTTCAATCAATCAATAACCAATGCTTGTTATTTTAAGGTTTAAACACTAACTACAAGTCATTCAAGCCAATAAACATCATAACATGGAATAAAATTTCATAATCATAGCCTAATTTCTCATACTCAACAACAAGAACTTGATTATAAAACTTACACAACTACCACTTATAAACTTGGAAAAATAACAAAAGTTCATGGTGAGTACCTCAAGTAAGTCTAGAGTTTTGCTAAGTGAAAAGATAGGCTCTCTTTCAATTGAAGAAGATGACGAAAATGACAAGAAAAGCTTCAAGAAGAATGGTAGCAAAAGAGAAGAAAGAAAAGCAAGTAGGTGGCCGGCCAAAGCAAGAAGAAAAGAAAAAAAATTAACCAAGAAAAATGGGAAAAGAAATAAAGAAAGAAATGGAAAAAAAACCAACCAATTCTAGCAAGCCAAGATTGCCATAGATGTCTTGACTTTTGCCCATTAGCCATCAACTTGGCTTAAATTGATTGGAGGAAATTTCCTATGCTTATCTACCCATTAATTTCAAGAGCTCTAAGGTACAACTCCTAAAAGAGAATGTACAATATACTATAACAAGGAAGAAATCATGCTAATGCTTATTCATTTGTCTATTTTCGGTTTTCCTCTTTTTTTTTCTAACATGTCTAACATAAATTTAAATAAGTTTTTTGTGCTTCTAGGGTGTTACAATGTTTTAATGTTCTCTCTTTTTTAATTCCTTCTTTTAGCACTATGTGACTCTTGACCTCTTGCTATACTATTTAGTATTCGGAATGAAGTGCTATTGAATCATCGGATGATGTCGAGAAACAAGAGCTTGAGGAGGTTTCAGAGGAAGAGGACTGTTCACTTAATGTAGCATTTAGTTTATTGCCTTCCAATTTTAGTAATAATTTCTCAATTTTCCACCAACAATTCTTACATTTGATTTTGGAGTTTTAGCTTTTACAATTTTTTGCAGTGTTTAATACAATTGTTAAATGCAATTGCTCAAGTTTATATCAACATTTACTTAAATTTGTAATAACCCAATGATAGGGTTTATTTCCTGGGTAGTCCCATCTAGTAGTAAAACAAAGTTTTTGCATGCTTTCTATTAAATGTTTATTAAAGTAACAAAATGGGGGTGTTCATAATGATTCGTCAATATCTTATTCCCAATTGCAATCATATTTAAAGCTTATAAGAAGTTGACAAAAAAATAGCCATGCAACAAACTTTATTAGCATCTATTTATAATTAAACTTTCAAATATAATCACCCAATAATTAAAATCAGAATTTTAAATTGGGATTAAGAATGTTTACAACAACATTTTGGAAAGGAAGATTTTCTTGCCAAAAAGCAAAATGGGAACCCACTAAAGCTTGTTAATGAGCAAACTTTCCTAGCTAAAAACATTTTATTGGCCTAGCGCACAACAATTATGTCAAAAGATTCCTCGCCAATTTAGCAAGGATGCTCAATTTTCCTCGCCAAACACCTTGGTCATTTGCAAGGAATGTTGATTTTTGTGAGAACATTTTGACTTCAATGGAGAGGAATTTTTCCACGCTATAGTATCAAAGTTATTAGCGAGGAAGTTCCCTCCTCACTATTGATCTGTATTATTAGTGAGAAAGACAAATGCAATCCTCGCTAGAAACTTTTAGCAATGAGCATCTAGTGAAGAAGTTGGCGAGAAAGCAATTTTCTCGGTAAAACTGATTGGTGAGGAAGTCAAAACTTTTGGCATGGACTTTGTTTCCTCACCAACTCCCTCCTTTGTTGTAGTGAATTACTATAAACAAAACACATACACATACAAAATTCATGTTTACGTACCTTTAAACAAGAAAGAGAGAGGAGAATACGATGTTGAATTGTCTACTACTGTGAAAAAAAACTATCGGAGTTTTCAGAGAAAAAGGTAGAGCGATGGAATTGTGAAGGAATGAAGAGAGATAAGAATAGGTATAAAACCTATCTTTATAGATTATTTTTGTCATATACATTTATTACTTAAATTACTAACGTTTGAGCGTGTTCTGCATTAAGCGTTAAGTGCAGATAGAATCACTTATTTTTAGTAATACATTTTGCCTAGACTTTCAGAGGCACTTAAATACTTAAAAACTTATTTTAAGTTATCAAACAGACTTAATATAATTATTAAGATTTGAATCAATTAATTTTAAGTGCTTAATTAGGTTATCAAACACCCCCTTAGTTACGGGATTTCCAAATCTCAAGTGATTTTTAAGGATTACCTTTTATCTTCTGTCAACTACAATGAGTTATCTTTTAGGAAATACTTATTAGGCAATTAGAACTCTATTTTAAAGGAAATATTCCTTTTTGTTAGGGATTCTAATTAGGATAAGGTAGAAAAAGTTGTAATAGGTGAAAATAAAGAGAGGAATAACTTCTCAATTTCAAACTCTTTCATTGTCTCCTCTTGGGGAGCAATCTTTCTCTTTCTCTCTATACACTACATATTTTATTTTCTCTGCTTAGTTTCTCCTCGTAGAGAAGAAACTAAAAAAGATTTTATTCTAGTTGAAGGATAATTGAAGCTTTGGTTCCTCCAATATTGTGAAATCTAATTAGTTTTTATTTATTTTCTCCCTTTATGGGTATTTATATATTCTTTGTTTAGATTTCAAAGTGATTGTGTTCATAAGTGTGTGGTTGTTTCGCACAATTAAATAGCTGGCCACTATTTAATTGTCGGATAATTTGTAGCCATTTAAAACATCGAATTTGTAATTGTTTGATAATTTTAGTATTAGTAGCAAGTGGTAAATTCAATTGTAATAGAAGCTTTTGGATTATATCATGGGAATATATAATCTAATTTGAACAAAGCCTCTTAGGTATTTGCTTATTAGAATTTGTGGTTTTTTTAATTTTTAATGCTGTTAAAAGATTGAATCTTAAGGTCACTTTTGGTTATCTTTTGATTAGAGAAATAACTAAATGTTCTTACCCTGGTTATTAGCACAATAAGAAAAGGCAAGTTGTTAAAGTTTGTTAACAACCATAACCAATTTATTCATGAGCATGTGAAATTATAAATGCATCAATGATCAATTAATTGAACTAGAGTGGAAATCAATCATTCAATTTGAGAAGTTAATAATTTGAACCTCCACTAGTACTTTTTTCATACAACATGTGAAGTAACAACAGTTGAAATGAAGCTGCATGAATTTACTTTTATAGCAAAAGTTCAATAAAAAAATTTTTTACTTGCAGATTAAATGAGCTTGCTCTAACATTAATATTGACCATAAAAGCTTTAGTAACTATGCTTCAATTATATTTTATTTTCACCTAACTGCATGTGATTCGCAAGTTTATTGAAACATAATTTACACATGCCATGCATGTGACATAATTATTTATTTTTATAATTATTACTATCTACTCAAATTAATAGTATGTAATTTGGACAATATATTCCAACTTCTCATAGTATATTACTAAAAAGTGAGCATAACTTATTCTTGGACATTCATTTTCCACAAAACAATTGCATTCTCTTTTATTTTCCTTTATATTTTTTTATCCTTTCTTATCTCTAATTTCTACCTTTCTTCTACTAATCTTTTTGAAGAAACTCGAGCAATACTATGAGATATCATTGGTGACCAAATGAATTGCTAACTAGGAACTTCTCTAATGCAGTAGGCCCTCATTTTTTTTGCAAAAAGGGACCGTTAAATGGAGAACTACACACTGCAAAGTCCTCATCAATGTATTTTTTTGGTGACCAACCATCAACTACTGCTATCGGTCATGATTTATTGTTTTGATACTAAACTTTTACTTTATTCAAATAATACATGTTTTAATTTTTTTCTAAGGCATATAGGTTCTTGGAGGTGTAACCTCAAGAAAATTTCTTGGTTGAATTAGGTTGTGGCTAACGTAATCCATATGAAATCTCGCAAAATTCATTTTGGCTCTTTTGAGTTAGCCTTTAATATCTTCAAAGTTTTCATAAAAGTTACCAGAATCAATCATCACTACCTTAAAAATGGTGGTTGCTAGAGCTTCGATTTATTTCGTAGAGTAGTCTATTTCTAGTAAATTGGCATATTCCTCATTTTTAAAGGCCACATTTTCATTTTCGTTCATGGAACATATAATATGAATTACAATCGGACAACAAGCTGCATTTGGCGTTGTCTAGGAAAAAAAAAATCCCATCATTGCTAAGAAACTAGGATGAAATGTCACGACCTAAGCCCGGGGGCCCGACTTGCGGCCAGAGTCTCAGCAGTCAAATCCAACTATTTGAGCTTTGTCCTCACTAGCTCAAAATAGATATCTAAAATTGGACTTGAGTGCTTATACTTACCTTACATACCAGTTCATGTACTTAACATTTTTTATATGGGTTAGGGTATCACATTCTCCCCTCCTTATTAGGGTTTGTGTCCTCGTGAAGCCCAGTCCATATCATAATCCAAACTGTCCACTTGGTTGTGTTAGACTCTAGAGGTGGCTCGTACGAGCTCTAGAGGTGGCTCCCACCTATAGGTCGACGTAACACTTAACCCCATACAACACTTAGTTCATTCACTTCCTTTCGTTATTGCGGCCCAATATCATATGCCTAGTCTTACCCTGTGCAGAGACAACATGCGTGCAATGGCAGTATCAGCAGCCAAGTCCAATTATTTGAACTCCATCCAAACTAACCCCAAATGGATATCTCAAGTTGGACTTGAGTGTTTAGACTCACCTTATATAGCCATTTCTAATGTAGGACATGGTATCATAGAAATTCATTAACATGTACGGAAGTACACAGTATAGTTTAAGAACTCAAAAACCGATGAAAAAAATCTTTACATGCTAAGAATTATTGTTTTGCCCCTGGAATTGCTGCTTTTGTCCCTTTTACTAAAAAAATTAGAATTTGACCCCAAAAGTAAAAAAAGGCCCCCCAATGTTAGAAAAATAAATGGTGTGTTAAAATTTAGTATATACACTATTAATCTTTTACAATTTACACTCTCATTGTTCTTACAACACTATCAGTTTGCTAGTGACTAACAGAAAAACCAACCTAGAACTTATCCTACCAGAAAGCTGGAAACCTTTGTATGCCATCTTTCTTTTTAACAAAAAGTGACCATTAGATGGAGGATTCCACATTATAAACTCCTCATCTAAATAATTTTCATGACCAAGAACCAATTATTACTATCAATAATTTTAGGAGTAACCTCATGAGAATTTATCCTCTAAATTAGGTTGTAATTAATAAAATTAATACAAGATATCACAAAAGCCATTCATTCTTTTTCTTTTTAAAGTTAGCCTTAAGTATCTTCAAAGTTACCATCAAATGTATCAGGATTATTCATGGCTACATGAAAATTGATCATAAGAATTTCAGTCCAAATGGAGAAGTCATCTATCACGGAAAATTATAGTTTAATTTTATTTATGCTTTCTAAAATGTGCCTTTTTGCTATATCTCAAAAAGGCAGCAGCAAGAAATGATGTTGCATTTGCGCTAGTCCTAAAAACATCCTTTAATTGGAATAAATATGAGGTGGAATGTTGAAGCTGTTAGATGAAAAATCAAGAAATGATGTAACAACCCTAGAAGCACATAAAACTTATTTAGATTTATGTTAGACATGTTAGAAAAAAAAAAAAAAGGAAAACCGAAATAGCTAAAATGAATAAACCATAGTATGATTTCTTTTATGTTATAGCATCTTGTGCATTTTCCTTTAAGGGTTGTACCATAGAGCTCTTGCAAATTAATGAAGAGATAAGTATACAAAATCTCCTCTAATCATAGTTAGCCAAGTTGGTAGCTATGCACCAAAAAGTCAAGACCTCTAAGCCACTTTTTTCTTGCTAGGATTGGTTGATTTTTTTCCATTTCTCTCTTTATTTCTTTTCCATTTTTCTTGGCCTATTTCTTTCTTTTTCCCTCAAGCTTGGCTGGACACTTTTCTCTTCTTTCTTCTCTCTTTTGCTTTCATTTTCTTGAAGCTTTTCTCTTCATTTTGGTCATCTCCTTCATTGAAAGTGAGCTTATCTTCTCACTAAGCAAAGTTCTAGACTTACTTGAGGTATTTACCATGAACTTTTGTTATTTTTCCAAGTTTATAAGTAGTAGTTGTGTAAGTTTATAATCAAGTTCTTGTTATTAAGCATGAATAATTAGGCCATGATTATGAAGTTTTATTCCATGTATGATGTTTAAATCTTGAAATAACAAGTATTGGTTATTGATTGGTTGAAGAACCTTGGTATGGTTCAAGTGATTTGATTGAAATTTTGAGTAAAATTGGGATTGATTAAGACATAGAAGTTATAGAACTGGTTGAATTGGGTTGGTTGGTTGATTTTTCTTGCAGGTTAAAATTTTGGGTTAGTCCGATTTTAGGAGAAATGTTGCCGAAATTTTGGTAGAATTTAAAGAGCAAAAATTTGATAGGCCAGATTTAACCTAGGATATGCAGAAATTTAGGAAATTTGATGTACAGAAAATTTCAAGAGCATGATCTATCAGTGAATTAATTTTCCTAGAACAAGAAAACCCTAAATCCAAAACCCTAATTCTTAACCCTAAACCCTAAAACCCTAAAACCTAAACCCTAGAAATAATTGGGTTGTTTCTTGAATTTTCTTACTAATTTACTTAGGGTTTTAATCAGGTTTTCACTAGGTTATTTCTTCTGAATTCCAGGACCCGAGAGTGATTCACGTCCTTATTACGAGATTTTCTCCTAGTTACTTCAAGTGAGTGTTTCTATGTGTGCATGATGCATGAAATGCTATGTTATACTTGTAAATGTTATTTAATGAAATGTGTTACTTGAGGAAAGATGTGTACTTTATCGCATCTATTCCGTAATGTGTTACATGCTTTCATTATCGAATGTGTTATTTGTGCTTGAGACTTCCGTGACTAACTTCGCCGTTACTTCACGGTTAGTCAATCCGGTTGTGATTAGGAGGGTATAAGGTGCTGGGTGTTTTAGGGCGTGTTGTTCTTTCCTATCTGAGTTGAATTCCTCTAAGAGGCCAACTCTGGATTAAACTTTCTTGCTTGTTGGCCCTCCAAGGTTGAGATTACTCCCTGGATGTGGTAGCTTGTATGGAGGGTACTTGCTTGTTAATACTGATATGATCATTGGCGAGGACCTGAGCTATTATCTTGGTCCCAACGCCATTGATACATGCTTCAATACTTGCCACTTCTACGGTTGAGCTCGCTCCTGTGGTCGTGCCTGTATCCGCCCTTGACTACTTGTTATTTAACTTGTTTATACACTGTTTATTGAAATCATTAATTATTATTATTTAATATTTTAATGGTTTACTGGTATGTTTGCATGACTTGAGCACTCACTGGGCTATTATAGCTCATCCCTTTTATTTGTTTTCTTTAACTAGGCTTCCCGTACTGCTAAAGCTGGAAAAGCAGATTTTGGATATGTTAGATGTTTTTTTTATATATTTTGATAGCCAAATTTTTAGGCTATTAATGTAAATACTATGTATATTTTGGGATGTAAAACCTCTTAGTGGTACTTGTACTTTTAAGTTGAATTATATGAAAGTATTTATGGGTTATGTATGTTTGGATATATTGAGTGAGTGCTTGGTTTGAGTCCTGGTAAGAGTTAGGCAGGCAATCCGCTAAGCCCTTTGGTACGCCTTTGGGTAAGGTGGGGCTATCACAAATGAATTTTGTTGAAAAGGCACTTGTGACACCCTTGGTTTCTGCCACTAAGATTGATTAGAATAAAACTATTTACCGATGAGTAGATGGAATGTTAGGACATCCCATAAAGTTGAGGTGCATTGAGTTCACGTCAACCTACTGGAGCTTATGTACTATTGCCTCATTATGTAACATCTGAAATCCAATAATTCAAAATTAAAAGTTAATAGATTGAATTTCCGTTAGCATTTTTCTTTTTATTTTTTATGCAGTTCTTAAAGAAACAAAAGTTGAAATAAAGTTACTTCTACCTTTAAATTAACAATTGGATAAATGCATTCAATCTAATTAGTTGAATAATGAGCATGTTTGAGACATTAATAATGACGACTAATAACTAAAATAATTAAGCTTCAATTTTATATTTTATTCTCACCTAATCATAATTAAGCTTTAATTTTATATTTTGGAATGGGCATGTATAGCCAAACATTTTTTGCATGTGACATACACGCGACATGATTGTTTATTTCTTTAGAAATTAATGTCTTCCGGCTCAATTAAATTGTAACTTTCATAATTTCTTTTAACTTCTCCAAGTGTTTGGCTAAAAGTTTGACAGTATCATCATTATACTTGCTTTTGCCAAATTTAGAAATAATATCCAAGCAAAGTTTGATCCTCTTGTGTTTAACTTTATATTTTAACCTTCATTCTCTACCATTTCTACCTTTCTATTCCAATTCATATCCTAGCCACTCTAGTATTACGATGAGGTCACTGATGATCATGTGAAAAACTTACCTTGATCTTCCTAACAACGTTAAAACAAAAGAGGACGTTGAATAGAGGACTCATGTTATAAAGTCCTCATATGAATTTCTCGTGACCAACAATAAATTATTACTACTGCAAAGTAATGATTCCTAAAGAACCTCATTAGGCAATTTGTTGCCATTATTAGATCGCAACTGGTGAGGCCTAGATCTCACAAAATTCCTTCTTTTTCTTTTCTTTTTCTAAGCCAATCTTTGATGTTTCAAAATCATCATTAATAATATGAGCTTCACTGGTGCCTACAAACGGGTGGCTATCTAAATTGTTGCCCAAATTGAGAAGTCAACTCGTCAATAACATTTCCTTACATTACTCTAATGTTCCTACCTCAATTTTAAAAACCACAATGTCATTGTCGTACATGGCATATGTAACACAGGCGATAGTAGCAAAAAATGAAGTCGCATTAGTCTTAAAAAAGCAACCATTCAATAGAATGACACTAGGGCAGAAAGCTGGAGATGCTGAGATAAAATCCAGGAATGAAGTTTGTTGAAAATGCACTTGCTATAAACCCCCCTTAGTATTTTTCGCTATTATTGATTGGAATACCAATATGCACCAAGGAGATAATAGGATCCCGAACATCCTATAGGGTGAGATAATTTGTTTTTTGCATTAGCCCTGAAAACATACATATTGTTGCATCCAATTGCATGATGTGCAATCTGATCTATATTTCAAAAGTAATTAATAATTTGATCTCTCAATAGTTTCTATCTTATTTCACTTAGTCTTTGAAGTAACAAAATTTGAAATAGACCTACATAAATATAAGTAACAATTTGATAAATGCATTTATTATAATTAGTAGATTAATGAGTATGTTGAAACATTAGTGCTAATAATTAATAACTCAAGCAATTATGCTTATATTACATTTTATTCTAGTGTAATTACACGTGATGTGCAAATTTATTTGAACATAAGTTGCACGTGACATACATGTGGTATGTTTATATTTATTTTCTGTTATTACTATCTTTTCACATTAACAAAGTGCCCCTTCAATAATTTATTTCAACTTCACCAAGTGTTTGGCCAAAAAGGGAATAACATCTTTGTCGGCCTTGTGTTTCCCAAATTTAAGAATGATTTTCACATGAAGTTATACTCTCTTTTGCTTTCCATCTATTTTTAACCTTTCTCATCTCTAATTTCTATGTTTTCCATGTCATTTATGTCAAAGATGCCTAGATCATTCATTTCTATCCAAAAAGAGATTATTGTTTGAGCATCAATTCAAATGAAGGAGGATAAGTCTATCTCTGGCAAACTTGCATACAGGTTAACGGAGACGTTCTCAAATGCATAATATTGTTGTTTAAAGGTGCAACATTACCAGTAGAACAAAAAGGCACATTTAATTTGGGTCATTAATGCATATGTAACTTTAGTGGAATGTTTGAAATGGATGAAAAATTAACAAATAGAGTTTGTTGAAAAGGCACTCCCAAACCCTTAGTTACTGCATTTATTGTTTGGCTTAGAAATCAATGAGTGGTAAACCAACCGATACCTTTGAGGCAAGTTGAGTTTAAATTGACTTCGCATACTTCAGCCACCAATTGCCCAAAGTGCATTACCTAGTAAATGCCTAACTCAATCATTTACATCAAGAGCAACATTTTTAATTCTAATCAACTTCAATTTTTTCTTCAATAACAAATGTTGAATCATATTGCATTTGTATTTAGCAAAATAATTTGAACTCCCACTATTTTTTTTTTTTTTTTGGGGAAAATTTTGACCTAGCAAAAGTTAAAAAGCTTCAACATTACCTTATCTTTAAAGTAAAATTTTGATAAATGCATTCGTCCTAAATTGTTGTTTAACAATATGTTGGATACGTTAATGGTGAAATTTATAAAGTCAAATAAAAAGTTTTCATCCTTTATTTCATTCACATCTAATTATACATGATGGGTAAGTTCATCTAAACCAGATTTGCACATGACATACAAGTGGCATTTTTTTAATTTTTTTTTTCAAAAACTACTATCTTCTAATATAAATAATACACAATTTTCACAATTTTTTTCAACTTCTTCTAGTGCTTTACTTTAAGGTGAAAAATATCATTGTTGGACTCAAAATTTTCAATTTTACAAATGATTTCTAAGTCAAATATTATTCTCTTCTATTTAGTTTCTATGTTTAACCTTCCTCCATGCAATTACTATCTTAGCCACACTATGAGGTCACTAATGACTAAGTGAGAAACTAGCATGTAAAGGGAGAAGGCCTAGCACAATGCTACATGACCTTTTCAATAGACGGGAATTCTTAGATGGAGGACTTAGACCTTGAAGTTTGTGTATTTTGCATAGATAACCATTAACTATTGCTATCAATAATTTTGTTGTCAAAAAATGCTTATAATACTTAAATAATATATTACGAATAATAATTTTGTGATGTTGTTGAACTCTATTTGAAGAATACAAGGTTGGACTTTTTTTCTATAGATTCTTTTCGGTTGCATGTGCTACCTCACAAGAGAATTTACAATCTAAAATTGGCTACAGTTCATATGATCAATAATGGATCTTGCCAAATTCTTTTTTTATTCTTATTCCTTTTTGAGTCAGCCTCATGTACCATTAGAGTTGGTGCTTAAAGGTGCAAGAATTGTTCAATGCTTCTTAAAAGTTGTGGTTGCATGAACATCAATCTAAATGGAAAAGTTATCTATTCCTGGCAAATTGGTTTTAAAATTTCCCAACACTCACTCCAATACACCTTCACCACTTTTAATGGCAACTTCGTCATTGTAGTTCATAGCAGACGTGACGTCAACATCATCTGGAAATGAAATTGCATTTGTCTCAATGTCAAGAGTCATTCCTTCAGCAGAATGAAACTGGTGAAGAAAGCTAGAGATGTTTGGAAAATCTAATAATGAAGTTTGTTGAAAAAGCACTTGCTACAATCACCTTGGTCTGCGCCACTACTATTCATGGGAGTACTGGAATTCACAAAAAAATAGATAAGATAAAGGGCCTCCTATAAAGATGAGGCAAGTTGAGTTCTGCTTTAGCCTTGTAAAGCTTACGTATTACAGTATTTATTTCCATAATCTAACATCTAATCATTCAATTTGAGAAGTTAATAATTTGAACCTCCACTACTATTTTTTCAATACAACATTTGAAGTAACAAAAGTTGAAATAAAGCTACATGAATTTACTTTTACAGCAAAAATTCAATAAACAAATTTTTTTTTGATTTGCAAATTAATGAGCTTGTTCTAATGTTGGGTGTGTTTGGATGTCATTATTTGGGATTTTTTCGAAAAAAAATTTCCAAATGTATTTGGTTAGTTGGAAAATTATTCGGCCACAAGTCAAGAAATTTTTGACCAAAAATTTTTTCCCACTTTTTCAAAAGCAATGGTTCAAATTGTCCCACCAAATATTTTTATTTTAAATTTCAAATGTTTTTCAAACTTTGTAACAATTTTAGGGACTTTTAACACAATTATTCAAAAAAAGAAAACATGTTTATGTTTAAAATTTGTCTAGAAAAATTGAAAAAATCACGAGTAATAAAATAAGATCCATTGTCGATAGGTTTTGTAGTAGGTTTTGTAGACCAAGCACTTATGTTGGACGTTGGTAATTTTACGAGCATCCGATACTGTTTGAACATTAAAAGCTTATCAAGCATTTATCATTTTACAAGCGTCTGACATCAATGCTCGTTTCACAAAATCCATCGCAAAACCTACTGATAATGGATCACATTTTGTTACTCATAATTTTTTCAATTTTTCGAAGCAAATCTTTAATATAAATGTGTTTGCTTTTGTGACTAATTGTGTAAAAGTTTCTAAAGTTGTTACAAAGTTTTTAAACAAACCAAAAATTTTTTCACAATTCAAACATTTTTTCAACTTTTCAAAAAGTCAAAAAAAAAATTATTCACTATCCAAACAAAAATTTCACAAAATTTTCACAAGTCAAACACTTTTCAACTTTTTGAAAAAGTCAACAAAAGTTCTCCAAATAATTTTTCCCAATAATTCCTCCAAATAATGACATCCAAACACAGCCATTAATATTGACCATAAGAACTTTAGTAACTATGCTTTAATTTTATTTTATTTTCACCTAACTGCATGTGATTGGCAAGTTTATTTAAACATGATTTACACGTGACATAATGATTTATTTTTATAATTACACTATCTACTCGAATTAGTAGTTGTAATTTGGACAATTTATTCCGACTTCTCATAGCATTTTACTAAAAAGTGAACATATATTATTCTTGGACTTCCATTTTCCAAATTTGGGAATCATTTCCACAAAACAATTGCCTTATCTTTTAATTTCCTTTCTATTTTTAGCCTTTCTTATCTCTAATTTCTACCTTTCTTCTCCTGATCATTTCGAAGAAACTCTAGCAATACTATGAGATCAGTGGTGACCAAGTGAATAGCTGACTAGGAACTTCTCCAATGCAGTAGGCCCTCATTTTTTTGCAAAAAGGGACCGTTAAATGGAGAACTACACATTGCAAAGTTCTCATCAATGTATTTTTTTGGTGACCAACCATCGACTATTGCTATCAGTCATGATTTCTTCTTTTGATTCTAAACTTTTATTTTATTCAAATAATACATTGTTTAATTTTTTTCGTAGGCATATAGGTTCTTGGACATGTAACCTCAAGAAAATTTCTAGTTTGTCTAGTAAATTATAGTAAATTTTTTTCCTTAGGCATATAGGTCCTTGGACGAGGAATAATGGTGGTTGTTGGAGCTTCGATTTATTTGGAAGAGTAGTGTATTTCTAGTAAATTGGCATCTTTCTCATTTTTAAAGGCCACATTTTCATTTTCATTCATGAAACATATAATATGAATTACAATCTGACAACAAGCTGCATTTGGCTTTGCCTAGAAAAAAAATCCCTTCATTGCCAAGAAACTAGGATGAAAATCTAGAGCATCTGGACAAAATCAAAAAATGAAATTTTTTAAAAAATGCGCTTGCCATATCCCATCTTGGTTTCTATAGCTAGTGTAGCTTGATGTACTAGTTTTCACTGCAGACTAGATAGGATGTTGGGATATTCTGTAGAGGCAAGGTAGTTGAATTTGGCGTCAACCCCTCGTGCTGCTATGTCCATTAGCACAAATTAAACTTCCATTAGCATTCCCATCTTGGTTTCTATAGCTACTATAGAGATTTTCTTGATTAAAATCTCTGACGTAACAAATGTGGGAATGAATCTATTCTGTGAAGCCTTTAGCTGAGCATTTGTGTGACTAAACCAAAATTATTACTACAGAGTTCTGATTTGATCTGATCTAAAAGGAACATGATTCTATATGAATTATAGAAAGAAAGGATTCCAAGCACTGCACATTTTACACTACTCAGAGATAAGCATCTCATCACTAACAGAAACAATATTCTTGGTAGGTTTCATTTAAAGGTTGTGAAGGTATTTCTATTAGCAACTCAATTAATAGCAAAGCCTATCGTGCTCAATAAAATAACTTTAATATTTGAAGAATATGCACACATTGATTTTGATTAATCTAATCCAAATAACTTTAATAACAATCAGGTAGATGAACCTATTAGATACACAAATGGGGATAAACCAATAAATTCTACTTGATGAATGTCAAAATAATGCCAGTAAATGCTAATTAGAATGGGCAAAAATGCAGCCACATCGAGGTGAATGAAAGTTTGTGAGAATCATCCTATGGAGCAAATTATTGGATATTCATCAATTGGTGTAGAAGTTGGACATCAATTTCAAGAAAACCTATGAAAATTGTGCTTTTATTTTGCAAATTGAATCCAAACTATTTTTGTTTTTCAACTTGAATCCAAAAATTTGAATTACCCATTGGATGACGAGAACTAAACCATGGCAATGTAAAAAGTATTCATCCAGTCACAAGTAATAAAGTTTGGGATCTTGTTGGAAAGAATCATTCAAATGTTAATAACAAATAGGTATTTCAAAATAGAATAGATAAAATGGCACTATGGTTAGAAAGAAGGGAAACTTGATGGTACACATCAACAATTATGAAAAAGCATGGACTATGACCAGACATTTATACTTGTGGGTCACGTTAATCAATAATAATGCCTATTGCCTTTGCTTGTTTTAAGAATTTATCGCTTTATAAAATGAATGTCGAAATAAAGAGTTAATATTTTGAACTGTTAGTCGCGTTTGTACTTTTCGACATAATCTTTGAAGTAACAAATGTTGAAATGAACCTACATTTACCTTTACGACATCAACATGATAAATGCATTTATTAGTTAGTTAATAAGCATTTTAGAAGTATTAATATTAACCATTAAGAACACATGTATTTATATTTTTATTATATTTTACTCTCACCTAATTATGTGTGATGGGCAACAACGTTTTAACATAACTTGCACGTGCTATACATGTGATATGTTTATTAACATTTTAGTTATTACTTTATTTTCACATAAATAGAGTGAAATTTTCAACTTCTCTGATTGTTTTGCGAAAAAGGAAAAAGGTAAAATTTTTTTTTTTTTTTTGGAATTACATTTATCAAATGTATGAATAATTTCAAAGTTAAAATTTTGAGTCTTTTTATTTTTCTTTCTAGTTTAAACTTTCTTCACTCCAATTTCTATCTTTCAACATTCACATCATAGGAACTCTAGTTGCTGGTCACTAAGTAACGATCTTACCTTGAGCTTCCTCGACTAGAAAGCTTGCATTGTAAATGAGATCAACTAAGTTCCGGAATTAGTGTCTAGAAATGAATCAATATAAAAATAAAGAAAAAATAATTAAATCATACCATCTTTATAATAGGTAAATGTCTCGCTCAAGTTTAGCTTAATTATTTTTTGAGTCAAATTCAAATGAGGTTTTATGAAGCCAAAATCAAATTGAGCTTGAGTAGCTTTAATTTTTTACACAATAATTTTAAAAATTTATAGTTATTAATCCGGATTTGAGTCGGGGTTAAAATTTTAACAAATGCTAAACTTTTTTAATGTTTGGCGTGATAAGGCTTCGAAACAAGCTTCCCCAGCTATTATCAAGCCAAGCTCAATTTAAATATTTAGATTGGTCCATCAAGCGAGATAATGTTGACTTTCGACAAAATGGGGCCATTAAATAGCTAGGTTCGCATCTCAGTACTTTTTCGTGACCAACATTAATACATGTTTGACTATTATTATTAAAGAGATCTAGATTGCTGGGTTGTTTATATAACATTTGAGACAACTTTTCATTTGAATTAGATTATGGTTCATATGATCCAGATTAAATCTCCAAAATTTTCTTTTTTTTTTTAAGCAGATTACGATCTCGTCAAAGTTGCATCAAAGGTAACACGATCATTTGTTGTTTCTTCAAAGATGTGGTTGCCTAATCTTCAACCCAAATGGAAGAGTCGTCTATATAGAAAAATGTCTTTTAAGGACATATGAAAATGTCAGTAAAACATACATATGCTGACATTTTAGCTTTCCTGACACTCACATCAAGTGTCGTCCCTTCCAGTGTGGGAATAAGTCTATGACAACTTAAAGTGTCAAGAAAACTTACTAATAAAACATTATAACTGACAGCAAATGACGTCATTCTTAACACATTAAAAGTGTCAGTAAAACCAAAAATAGTTAAAAATTTAGTAGGTATAATGACATTTAAAAATGCCTTGTATATATAATTTATATGACACTTTGAAGTGTCATGAGATAGTATTTTTTGTGACACTTCTTCTAATGTTGATTTAGACTATGCTGACACTTAAAGGTGCCAGAGTTTTTTTTTTTTTTTTTTTTTCCATTAACATCCTAAGAGGATATGATTCATCCTAACAACAATTTCAAATGGCCTCAAATAGCAAATTCCAACTCAATCTTAAGAAAGATTAATGCGATTGAAAACTTGAAATGAACACAATCAATAATCATTCATCTAATGTGCAAAATATACCAAAGTATTTCATAAGAAGAAAAACCATCAAACAAATGTGAACCAAATCCAACTTGTTAGTTACAAAAACTAATCTCACTGTACTAATTTTTCAACAATTAAAGTTATTCTAAGACTATGGCAAGCACTTCCAATTGGGAGTTCCAACGAAAATGACAACAATATAGGCTAAATCAGATGCTTCAACCCATCTTCAGGTAAATATTTCCATTACTCTTCATTCCTATCACCTGTACACAAACAAAGTTCATACATTAAAATATAAGCAAAATAATTTACAATATAATAAAATGAAATTGTCAAATCGAACTGATTAAGATCATATTTTCCTAGGGACAACAAATCTTGACTCATTAGTGTGTGTGTGTGTGTGTATATATATACTCATCTGTCCATCATCGAGCAAAGTTATTTCTTTTTCCCATTAGTGACAGTTGCCCTATTAATTAAAAATTATATATTGCAAAGTACATAAAGTAATGGTGCTCCTACTTGATACCAGCACAAAACTATTCACAATACTATACGTTTTATACACCCTTTTGAGGTTGGTAAAGGACTCAGTAATAATAAACAACAACAATCAAATGTAGTGTTAAATTTTGCAATTGTACCTTGTTTTCAATGAGAGTACAATAGCACTCGACTTAATAATCTAAAAACTTATGAAAAATGAAACAGCATCATTTGAGCATTAAGTTCAAATCCAGTACTTTGCTTGTTGTTTGGAGTAAATTCATTGTATATTAAGTTCAAAACTCAATCACTACCATCTTTTAATAGGACAAAACTTCTCTATCAATCAATTAGTTGAATGGTACACTAGTTGGCAAAATTATGTAACCTTTGGTAAATTTTCTTAGGAGTCAGAAAATGACATATAAAATTGCACAAATTAGTTGATTTCTAACATAAGAATTCAAATTCCAGTCCTATAATATGACTGTCAAAGTTATTAAAATGATAATTATCACCTTGAAAAAGCTGAAAAAATGAAACAGCATCATTTGAACACATTAAAGACAAGGTACATTAAAAGTAGCAATCTAAAAGGGACATATTCAATCTGCGATTAACAATGAAAAGGACAACAAAAATAAGGTGTAACAATAAAAAATAGCAGAGGTAAGAAAGAGTGAAAGCATGCAGCATTAGTGCCAAACGTTTAAACAATAACAGAGCTTTGGGTAAACTTGTACACAGAGAATCTCGTCCTCACAGTTCCCACCTCCTCATGGCTTCCCAAATCCATACCATATAAATTACCAACAACTACCCAACTCAAGCTACTTCAAATCAAAGAAAATTTTCTCATCAACTAAGCCAAGATTTAGGTTACATATGTTTATGCAGCACATAAATCGTACTAAATCTTGTAACTCAATGTCAACTAAATTTCAATTCTTTAATCTTCCAATTAAATAATGTCAACGAGATGTGAGTTTACCATCCAACTAACACAGCTGAAAAGAGGACATCTTACTTTTGCACTTAAAATTTTTTTCTAATGCACAGTTTATTTATTAGATTCAAATTCATTCTCTTGATCCTACGTCAAATATAAGAGGAAAAAAGGAAACAAATTCTTTGATTCCCTGAATTTGTTGGCTATGGTTTGAAAAGAAAATTCTGAAGCTCATTCCAGTTAATTGAATAAATGGGCAACAGAAAACAAATAAAAGGGAAGAGATACAAGTGGAGTTCACAAGAAAAAGGTTTCAAATGGTGCAAAATACAACCCTAACTCTTGATTAAAAATACATCAGGCAGGCATGCTAAATCAAACAGAGGCAATATTTTAAAAAAGCAAACTTTTTTCACATGGAGAAGTGCCAATCTTGAACCTTTTTCCAATTTTTGTAGACAACCATAGATGTATATTACACTCCTGTTAAATCGCACATGCAATAAGCCATCGGAAGTGATGAATTTCTCAATATTTTATTGTAAATTACAGGATAGAAACATTCAAACCAATATTTTTAACCACAAAAATCAATAGATATGAAATCATAAATATTTAAAAATTCATGAAAGAGGTAAACAGACCTTCAGAGTTTAGCCACAAAATTCTTGCCTGCTTGGACCTTCAAAATTGTTTGCCCACAAAATTCTTTGCCCACTCGGATCATCAAAATTGTTTGGTCTTCAGAGTTGTTGTAGCAGGGTTTTGATGATCGGACTAATGTTGTAGCCAAGAGGAAGAGCACAGAGAGATACAAAGGGAAATGAAGTGAAAGAGACAATGAGAGGGATCAAGTTAGAGACAGAAAAAGAGAGATCTTTGGGCGATAGATTTAGGGGTAAAGCTAGATAGAGAGAAGGTGAAGACAGGGGAGGCTGATAACCCTTAAGCCAATTTCGAATTTTGAAGAAAAAAATTAAGCGCTCAGTTTCGGAAAAGTATACAATACACCACGTGCATTGCCACGTGGTGTACTAGAACCAATAATTTATCGCCATGTGGTAATAGTGGGTCATACCTTGTATTATTTGGCGATGTGTGATTGGTTCTAGTGCACCACGTGACATGCCACGTGGCGCGCGTGGTACATGCAATACTCACTCCTCAGTTTCAGGGTCAAGTGAAAAAAGTGAGGCTGTGCATAACAGTTATCTTGACATGTGATTAAATGTCACAGCAAGTGTTCTAATATGACATCTCAACTTTTTTTAATTAAAAAATAAAAAAAGAAAATAACGTTGCATGGTTAATTTTGTTCAATTTTATGACACTCATTACCTGATGCCCTAATAGAGTTATAAAACCACACTTGTAAAAAAGTGTCATAATAGGTGTGTCATAATAGGTGTTTTTTCTTGTAGTATATATCTTTGGAAAATTAGTGTTCAAATTCTCCTTCACTCCCTCAAATATGCCTTTCTCAATTTCAAAGACAAATTGTTGTTGTTCATAACAAATGTAATAACAACATCAATAGGTTAAGATGTTGCATTTGTTTTGGTCTTGTAATAATTCACTTCATTTGAATGAAAGTGGGGCGCAATTCTGGAACCTTTAAATGGAAAAGTCGAGGAATGAACTTTGTTATGAGGCAGTTAGAAAACAATATTGTTTTTGTCGCTACTATTGATAGTTGTACTAGTTTTCATCGAGGAAAAGATGAACTGTTGGGTCTTCCGATAGGGGTGAGATAAGTTGAGCTTCGAGTCAACTTTATAGAGCTTATATGCTTTGTGTCCAACCTCTCGGTTACTGATCGTGCATATATGTGAGGCCGTAGTGCATTTTTGGCTGATTTTGTGCACATTTATGTGCCCATGGTGCGCCTCTAGGTACCATTTACGAACAAATAGAGGAGTCATCTACTTTTGAAAATTTGATATGCCTTCCTCAATTTTCAACGACCAAATTGTTTACGATCATTGGCAGATTTAATGTTAACAACCGTAAGATAAGAAGTTGTATTTGTTATGGTCTCCTAAACTGGGATGTAATGTTGGAGTTGTTCGATGTGAAATCAGTGAATGAAATTTGTTATAAGGAAATTACAGAAAACTCTATTGTTTTTGCCTTTACGGCTAACTGTTATACTAGTATTCTTCAAGGAGAAGATAGGATGTTTGGTCCTCCTATAGAGGTGAGATAAGTTGAGCTTCGCATCGACCTTGTAGAGCTTACACGCAGTTGTGTCCATTACCATAATTTGAACTCCAATAATTCGAAATACAAAATTAGTAATCTGAACTTGCATTGCAGTTATTCTTTTTCACACAATCTTAGAAGTCAGAAATATTAAAATGAATTTATATTTACCTTTATAATAATAACATAATAAATGCAATAAATCAAACTACTGGATTAATCAGCCTATTTGGAGATAATAATACTAATAATGAAGAATTTAAATCATTGTACTTCCTTTCTATTTTATTCTCAACTAATCATGTCTGATTGCCAGGTTTATTTAAATATGATTTGCACGCTACATGCACGCAACATGTTTACTTGTTTTTGTGGAAGTTTGTATCTTCCAGCATAAATAAAAGTACGATTTGGACAATTTCCTTTAACTGCTTCAAGTGTTTGGGTAAACGTGGAAAAATATTATTTTTGAAGTTGTATTTGCCACATCTGTTAATAATTTCAAAACTAAATTATAATCTTCCTTTGATTTTCTTTCTATTTTTAAACTTTCTTCTCTCCAATTTCTCTCTTTCTTTTACTATTGATATCTTGGGAAATCTACCAACTCTATAAGGCCAATGGTGATGAATATGAAAACTTCACTTCATTTAGATAAAACTTCACATTGTTCTTGTTCGTGATAAATTTAATATCTACAATAGTAGGATAAGAAGTTGCATTTGTCTTCATCACATAAAATTTCACTTCATTTTAATGAAATTAGAGTGAAATGCTAGAGTCATTTGATAAAAAAAATCAAACAATGAAGTTGATTTGTTGAGAGGAACTTATAGAAAACTCTAATTTTTTTTTTATTGCTACTGGTTATTGTACTAGTATTCTTCAAGGAGAAGATGCGATTTCGGGTCCTCTTACAGAGGTGAGACGAGTTGAGCTTCCCGCCAACCCCCTAAATCTTACGTGTTGTTTTGTTCAGTGCTACAATTTTTTTTTTTTTTTGAGGAATTCCAGTACTACAATTTGAACTCCAATAATTCAAAATGCAAAACTAATAATAAATATCATTCTTTCTTAGAATCTTCGAAGTAACGAACTCTCTAAAGTTCAAGCTTGTTTTTCTATTTTAACAAGTTTAAAATTGATTTTGAATTTGGATTAATTATTCTTTGAGTTGATTCAAATGAGCTTTTGTCAGTTGAACTCATGTCTTTCTTCAAATTCATCGTGTTGTACTCCAGTTGATTTAAATTATGATTATTCAATATAAACCTATCAAAATACATGAAATTTGAGCATTAATTTTCTCAAAATACAACTTTTGTTTTTAAAAACATAATTTGATGAAATAAACATAAAAGAGCCAATATTCATTCTAAAAACCCTAAAAAATATACAAAGAACACATAATAAAACACATACTAAAGTATGTCAATTTAACTCCTATCATTGTGCTCGAGTAGATTGCAATAGTTGCCTATCAATTTCATACTATATACTTATTGAGCCAAAGTTGTAACTTTATTGAACACTGAATTTTGCTCGTATTTGGCTTCATTAGATTGTGAACCAAGCTTGAACAAGAAATTATTCAGCCATAGTTGATTCAAGTATAGAGTAATTTCATTATCAAGCGAGAAGGTCTAACACAAAGTTATAGACCATTTTGCCTTTCCTTTTTCATCATTATCCATCAATTCTTATTATCAATGTAGTTTTGTCTTTTGTCACCAAGTTGTTTCATTAGTCAAAAATACACGATTGATTTTTTTTTTCTGAGAGGTCTGGATGGTTGAGGTTGCAAGTTAATCTCACAACACAGTTTGTCATCTAAATTGGATTGCTGCTAATATGATCCATACTAGATGTAAAAAAAAAAATGGTGGTTGCCTGATCTTCAAGGCAAATAGAGAAATAATCTGGCAAATTGGAAGTAATAGTTTCTCACGCACCCTTCATTGCCTTCCTCTATTTTAACAACCATATAGTTATTGTTAATGACAAATCTAATATTGACAACAATAAGAGAAGATGCTGCATTTGTTTTCATCTCATAAAACATCTCTTCGTTTGATTGAAACTAAGGTGGAATGCGAGAGTTGTTGGATGAAAAATTCAAGAATGAAGTTTGTTGAAAGGCACTTGGTGCAATCCTCTTGATTTTTGAATCAACAATTGATTGTAGTACAAGTATGTAATAAAGAATTAATGGAATGTCAAACCTCTAGTCAAGGTGAGGAAAGAAGAAGAGCTTTGCGTCTGCCCCATAGAACATATAAGCTACCATATCTATTAGTTGAATGACAATAATTCACAGTGAAAAATTAATAATTGGCTTTTATATTTTTTTCTAGTAATTTTGGAAGTAACAAATGCTGAAATAAACCTATATTTATCTTTAAAGTAACAAATTTGTTAAGGGTTAATTGCACTAAACCTCTATGAACTTTTGGATGAGTTGCACCTTGTCCCCAATAACTTCTTAATCAGGTAATTTACCCCCTATTTCGTGTTTCTTGACCAAAATACCCTCAAATATTACTATTCTTTATTCTCAACTCAATTTTCTTGGGTCAGCTTCTTTTTTTATTATTATTTAATTCTTTTCACTTCCTTTACACACTTTTTCCCTTCCCTACTCATAAAGTAGGCTTTTTTTAACTCATGCTTCTAAAATAAATTTACTAAATAAATATTAATAAATTTATTCACTTTAGAGATTTTAATAATGAATAATATAAATAAAAAATCACTTTTAAAATTTAAATATGTTTTGACTCTGAGATTTTAACAACTCTCGAAAATTTTAAATTTTTTTTTTGTATTTACACGTATAAGTTTCTTAACTTTTAATCTCTATTGGAAAATTTTAAATTCTTTTATATTTTTTTCATTAAATTTACATCTATAAGTTTAATATTGTCAGAATCTTATTTGAATTAACTTAAACACGTGGATCCATCTTAAGAAAACTTAACAAATTTATATTTCATATATCTTTGTGTTATTTTGATTCATGAGATCTATTCCTACCTCTATATATTAAGTGTAGTTTATAATATCTTAATAATCTCTACAATGAGAATTCTGTTTATGTTTCTAAAAGAAAAAAATATAAAAATTAGAGGACTAAAAATATAAAAACATTAGATTTAAAGTTAAACAATTTGAATTCTTGACATAAATTGACTGGAATGGGCAAAATTGGTAAAGAATGATAGAAAAAAAATAACAAAGAAGGAAAAGGATAAGATAATGAATATAAAATAAATAAAGAGTATTATACAAAAAATTCAAAAGAGAAATCATAATTTGATGCCATTTTTGTGGCAATTTTCTTTGATTATTGTTATTTTTAAAAAAAAAAAGTCCCCACTTTGGGGTCATTTTTTTTGTGGGTTCTACATTTATAGTCACTGCACAAGGGCTGTGCGGCGATAGTTAAATTTTTTTTTTCCAACGTGTGCAGTTGTGTAGGTGTGTGTCAGGAGGGCTTTTGTGCAATTTCAAAAATAATGTGAGAGTCAACGTACAAAACTTGTGCGGTGACCCTGTGTAAATTTTTTTTTAGTCTGAAATTTTTATTTTTATTTTTGGGGGGCCTATGTGCAATATATTGTAAATTGTGAGTCACCACACAAGGACAGTGTAGTGACTCTCACAATTTGCTAAAAATTGCATTCTGCTCTTCGAATATATATATATATATATATGTATATATATATATATTTTAGTTTTGGGGAGGCTTTTGTGCAATATAGTGTCAATTGTGAGAGTCATCGCACAAGCTTTTTGCGGTGACTCTCACAATTTGCTGAAAATTGCATTATGCTCTATTCTGCTCCCTGAATTTTTTTTCAGTTTTGGGAGGGGGGGGTGGGGAACTTTTGTGCAATATAGTGTAGATTGTGAAAATCACCGCACAAGCTTTCTGCGGTGACTCTCATATTGAATTCAAATTAAAGCCATTTGGACCATGACATTTGGCTTCAAGCCTGGTGCTGCAGCCTTGCCATGCATGCACATGCACGCCTGCACCCTACTTTGCCATGCAGAAAAGAAAAGTAATGACTTTGTTGACCAAATTCAAAAGGCCTTGTTTTTTTTTTTTAATTTGCTAAAAGCCAACTGGATGCCTCTATAATTGTAGGTATTCCTTCTTTATTCTTCATTCATTCACAAACTTGAGCATAACCAAACCAAACTTCAGACAGTTTCTTTCTTCCTTCTCTTTCTCTTACCCTCTTCCAAAACTTGCTTTCTTCTGTTGATTTTTGTTTCTCTATCTCTGTCCATAAGGTGTGAATATTTATCTTTGTAATTTTTTTTCTCTTCCTCTTTTTTTTCTCTGTAATCGACTTATAACTAAACTATATGTTTCATTTTGCAGGAGGCTTTTTGGGTTGGAAGTGCAGGAGGCTTTGTGGGTTGGAACCTGTAGGAGGATTGCAGAGGCTAGAAATTGTCACATTTAGTAGGATTTTTGCATTAGAAAGTTAGTATTCCAAATACCTATTTAAATATTTTATAAATAGAGTTAGGCTTAATATTTTTGTTAGATATTAATAAATTGCTAAATAGTAGTTTAATTATCTATCTCTTTTTTATTGTTATTGGTTGATGAAATGTGTATGTAATTAGTTTGCATGTCTAATAATTATTTAGTTATTAAGTTAGTTTTATGTATACTGTTACTATCATTTTAAGCTAATCCATCAGTTTCTTCCCACATGGCCGGAGTTTTATATTATTTTATATTTTTTATGAAGTCCTATTATTTACAGATTAACACTTATGCTTTAAGACTGTTCAATTTTTAGTCCTATTATTATTCATTTTCACAGTGAATTTTCTGTCCTTATTGTTGCTGGAATTTCATATATTGGGCCCTTATTATTGTTGGAATTTTGTTTTGGACCATTAATTTGCTAGAATTTACATGTTTTGAACTTGAAATTTGATTTTGATCCTTCCTCGGTGGCTGTAATTTTCATTTAGTCCCATTAAGTTGCCAAAAATTAATTTATTGGCCCTAAAATATTTCAAAAAAGTTGATTGTCCCCTCCCTAGTAGCTGGAATTTTAGGATTAGTACCTATAAGTTGCTGAAAATTCTTTTTTGGTTGTTATGTTAAAATTATTTTAATTTTATTATCGTGATTATATTATGTTAAGATTAAGTTTATGTTGAAATATTAATTTTACATGGATGATTAGTTATGTAAAAATGTAGATTATTATAGATAATAAATTAGTCATTATGTTAAAATGTTAAAGTGCCTTTATCATTAGGTTAAAAATAACCATTATGTGCTAAAATAACTATTTTGACATGCATAATTAGTTATGTGAAAATTTTGGATTATTATGGATAATAAATTTGTTATTACATGCTAAAATGTTAAAAACCCTTGATTATTATGTTATAAAATATTACGTTAAAATTATTGTAACTATATTATGTTTAAAATTAGTTTGCATAGTCACGAAAAAACGTTTATTTTTCATTTATAATTAAATATTAAAAAACATGTATTATACATAATACATGTTTTATTATATTAAAATGTTAAAAATATGTTAAAATAATTATAGTTTATTTAAGATTAAGGGTTCATATAGTAATGTGAAAAATATATGTTTTAACATGGATAATTATTTATAAGAAAATTGTAAACTATTATGTATAATAAATTAGTGAATTATATAATAAATTATCGTGTTAAAATTATTTTTGCTATCGTAATTTTAATTTGTTTATTTTCCTACTGTCGATTTTTAATTATGTTAAAAAACATGTATTATGTTAGAAATATGCAAATGTGTTTATTATTATATCAAAATTCTTATGTTAAAATGTTTAGGTTACATGAATAATATTAATGTCATATGCTCAAAATAATTTTTAATATATATTTGCCCATGAATATTATTATGTTGTAGTTAATGTTTGTGGTTTGTATGATTTGAAATAAATAGGCAAAACAAGCGTTTTAATTTTGGTTTTGTGAATTAAATATTTTAATTGTGTAGCTTATGGATGGATAATTAGTATATTAACTTTAAATATTTTAATTTTTCTTTGTGAGTTATAGACAATTTTTGTCAATGGACAACGGTCTGATTATGTAGCTGTGTTGGGGAGGAAAAATTATAGACAATGGGGGATCATTGGCCTACGATCCTCCGAGGTGCAATAAAATGATAATATCCAGGGAACGTGTAGGGTTTAGCATATGGGTTTAAAAAGTATATAACACAATGCAAAAGCACCCTAGCAAAGTTGGTAAGATAAATCTTTTGCTGAAAAGTCATATTGGCGGGTATAATTATACGGGTGTACCGATAATGGACGACGATGATGTTGATAATTTGTATTATATGAAGCAAATGGTGTCGCCTCAAACACTGAGTGAAATATTTGTTGAGGTAGAGGAGAACCAAATTAATGCCAACTTATGCGGCTCGGGTATAGGCGTGCCAGAATATGAACCATATCGAATAGCAAGTGTGGCTTCCTTACCAGTGATTTCTGAGGGTTACGGTAACCCTTTTACTGAATATGAAGCAACACCGTTGCCTCCCAATCCACCTCATCGTAGACGCCATCGTGGGGTAGACATGTGGACCGACCTAGCAGTAGTCGGATGGTTGATGATACTTTGGCACAATCTTCAGGTCATTTCACATCTGATGCAAAATAATACACGGGTTCTTCAACAAGTGAATATTACACGGATGCTTCAAGCAATCATTTTGATTAATAATTTGCAAGAGACGAAAATGAACGAAAGCATTATAGATATGTAACCTTCGTTCCATTTCTTAACATATGTTGGTTACCAAATTGAACATATGTTAATTTCCTATCATAATGAATTAATTTTCTAATTGCTATGTGTTTATATTTCCCATATAAGTCGTTGTCTAAAAACCATAATTGGAATAGGATAGTATCTTTGACTGATATATAGACATGTTATGAACAATACAATATAATTTAATATAGATATACAATTTTCTCTCAAATTTAACATGTATCAAAGTAATTTTAATATCTCGGTTCTAGTTTCCAATTATTTTTTGAAACCCTTAGAAGACCACACAAGATTTCTTTAGCATCCGGTTGTCTTTTTTCTGTCCCCTCTCCTTTTGACAAAATCCTTTAGTTTCTAATGATCATAGCCGTCATTGCCTGTCACCTAAAGGCTCTTCGCGTGCTCTCACGTGATGGGTGAAATCTCCTGGTTGTTTGTTCATGCGCCACCAGGGGTCACTTGTTTCTGTTGCTCATTGCCTTGTCCAGGTGAGCTTATGTTTGGTCCAATCACTAGCACCTAATTTCGGCCTAGGCTTGCAACTTGTTGTATTTGGTCCACCTTTCAATAGGGGTGGCAATTTCCAACACCACACGAACCTAAACATGACTCAAAAACACGACACCAACTCAACTCAAAAATAACGGGTTTGGACTTAAGCTTGGTGGGTTTGGGTCAAAATTGAGTTAGACCCTATCGACCTGCCAAGAAAATAGGTCGGGTTCGAGTCGAAGGCGAGTTAACCCGCAAACCCAAAAATAATAAAAAAAAGCCAACAATTTGTAGCTTTATTTCACCCATCCACATTCAAATATCAAATTTCATCCACTGGATAATTAATCAAGTAAATTGTACGAGAAATTAAAAATTCTACCTGGGTTTATAAAGAGAAAATTTGGCGGTGGTAGCGGTGGCCTTCGGTAGCAGTTAGATAGTTGAATTGGTGGCCGATTTTGTGTCTTGGCTGGGGTGTTTGGGAACGGCAACAATGGCACTGGAAACGATGGTGGTGATTGGCGGAAATGGTTGTGAGTTGTGGCTTTGGTTTGGAGGCCAAAGATGATGGTTTTGGAGGTTGATTGCGGTGGATTTTTGAGGCAGATTTGGGGCTGAATTTGGAGTTGATTTGGCTACTGTTTGGGGCTAATCTGGGGTTGACTTTGGGTGGCTATTTGGTTGTGATGAATCAGAGGATGGTTGAGGTTCCTTGAGCATGGCAATGGGTTATCTTCGTGGTTGTCCACGATATTCAAGGTGGTGATTTTGGTGGTTTTGGGTGAATTTTTGTGGTTGAAATTTGGAATTTTTATGGTTAATTTTGGTTGTTTTTTAGTGGTAACGGTGTGTATTTTAGTGCGTGTTTTGTGTGAGTTTGTGCATGAATTGTGTGTGCTGGTATGTGTAAAAATATGTGAGATTGTATATGTTTTGATTTTAGTGTGTGTGGAATGAGTGCTGTTAGTGCGTGCAAAAAATGAGTTTGATCTTTTGTGTGTGAAAAGTATGTGTTAGTTTTTTTTTTTTTTTTTTGGTTCACGAGTCGATTTGCCCACTCACCAGCTCATCATGTTCAGGTCGGCAAGTTTCCTGTTATACTTGGATTTCAACTCAACTCGCCAATCCAAAATCTGACCTAATTGCCACCCCTAGCCTTCAACATAGTAGCCCGCGATCCGTGACTGGGACCCAACTCGTGCCTTGATCCATTGGTTTTGATTCGGCCTGCTATGGTTCAATTAATCTGGTCCAATTCTAGTTTAATTACTTGTTTTTTTTGGTTTTATTTTTCTATTTCTAATCTAGTTTTCCTTCACGCCAAACCAAGTTCAATTTTGGCACCCATTTGGTCAGCTTGTACTCCCATAACTATGTTCTAGTTTATTGCTCCTTTCCTTTAAGCCTATATTAGCTGATTTTGCTTCATTATGGCTCAATCGAATATTTCAAAACCTATTAGCATTTATTTTGGATGGTACTAATTACTCCAATTGGGCTCAAGTTTTTCAAAGTTTTCTACATGGTCAAAAACCTTGAAAATATATTACTGCCCATGGTAAATATCTTGCCAAGGATGCAGGTAAATCTAATGAAAAATTTCTTTTTGGTTTGAGGAATCGGATAGTGATAATTACAAAATTATCATTTGGATCACAAATACCGTCTGTGCCTGCTATCTTTTCAAGAAATCTAACACCAGGTGTTTGGGATTTTTTGGCAACTCGATCCACATATGCATATCTCTCAAGCCATTATCAATTATCTCCCTTACGGAGGCTTCCTAGTGTACAAGGATTTGTTTCGATAACAAAGGCCTTCTAAGAGCCTTTGTTATGGTAATCTCACATTTAGTACACTGGAATGCTCCATAATTGAAAGGTCTTTCCAACTAGAATGTCTTTCAACCTAGAATGGATTGGAAAATTTTTTTTAATCCAGTGTTTGATAACCGAAGTTAGAATGGACTGCCTATTTCTTTTTTCTCAATATTTGGTATAATCATATTTAGATGTTAGAATGGAACAAAGTGTATATTTGTTTGACTTAATTGCCCTAAATTCTTTGTATTAGAATATATCATATTTTTTGTTTGTTTATGGTATGCATTATTTTTATGCCTACAAAAAACTTAAACATTTTTATTTTAAAATTCTTGACATTCTTGTGAAAATTAAAATAATTGTACTCTTTGATTAATTTAAAATTTTAAAAAATTAGTAATGAAACCAACTGTCAATATTCTCTATTTATTTTATTTACATTTAATTTATAGGAAATTTAGTTTTTATACATTTGCATAAAAGTTAAAAATAGTATCTTAAATATTGTTATAGCAAAAAGGAAAAAATATTCTAAGCATGTATTAAATTGATTGTGATTTTAAAAAATGAATAATTATTAATTAAATTTATAGCTTAACATTTTTTATATTTTAAAAATATCAAAATTAGCACATGTATCATGAGTTAAAAATAATTAGCAGAAAATTTGTGTAGGGATAAAATTAACTACTATTATTTTGGCGTTTCTAAAAATAAAGTTGGAAAGAGCTTTTCCTAGATTTTATTGAGGAATAAGATTTTACAAAAAAGTTGAAACAACCATTCCTGTGGGAAAGGACTTTTTAACTTAAAATGCTCATATTAAATATGAGAATGGAATGGACAAATTAGAAAAGTCAGTATATTCCAACCCATTCTCACATACCAAACATAGGGTAAGAGCACTAGGCCTCCTAGTTTTAAGGCCCCTTTTGTAGTATTTTATTGCTTTCTTTCCTTTTTCTTTTAAAATGTTCATACTAAATATGAGAATAGAATGGATAAGTTAGAAAAGTCGGTCTATTCCAACCCATTCTTACATACCAAACATAGGGTAAGGGTACTAGGCCTCCTAGGTTTAAGGCCACCATTTGTAGTATTTTATTGCTTTCTTTCCTTTTTCTTTTTCTGTGAGGCGTCCGTTTTAGTAGTAGTATTAGACATGAACTCAATTGCTTTTCTATATTATCTTACTATTAATAAAGGAAGAGTACCTATTAACTTGGCCGTCTCTCTCTCTCTCTCTCGCTACCAATAAATTTTTTGCAAAAAAATATCTATAAGATTTTTTTTAAATACATGTAAATTTACTAAATAAGAATTATTAAATAAGAACTATCTCATTATGTAAATTAAATTTATATTCATGATTTTTGTTAAAAGCACACACAAAAGTGTGTTATAATCACTAGTGATCCTTTATTATTATGGAGACTATAAAGGTCTATAGTTTGTAGGCGCATTCATTCACAAACTTTTTGCAAAATAATATCACTGACCTCTCCAGGAGGAGCCAAAGAAAAGATCGTTTCATAACACAAGAACCATCTTCTCCCAAACTATAGGATGCCGTTGAATAAATAAGTGTAGGCAAGAACAAGATTTTACTCCACACGTGGCAAAGTGCCCCTTTGAACACCGAACATATTCTTCACTTACTCGTCCCAAGGATCATAACTGGTTTCTGGTCCTTAGCCTTGTAAAATCATAGCCTATATTGTTACACGTACTTGGAATTGTTGGAATAAAAGAATGCAGATTATGCTTTTCGTAGCTTAAAACATTAACACCTGCAAAAAGGCAATTAAAGTCGTATTCCATGTATGTTAACGCATGACTTGAGAAAAATAAGTTAAAATCATTGGTCATGATGATTTTTTCCTCCAAAATATAGAAGTATGATATATTATATATCATATATAAAATAAAACTGTAACGAGATTCAACAAGAATGTGAAAAGAATTCTCTAAACACTTTAATCCTATAAATATTCAAAAATATCACAAATAATATGATATACTGTCATCTGAACTTTAATCCTATAAATATTCAAAAACTTCGAACTTCAACAAAGTCATTCGAACGCCCAAGCGTTCTCCTTGCGAACCTGCTCTTCCTCCTCCGGAGTGAAGTCATTCTTAATGTTGAAAATCTTGCGGACCGCTTCCGGGCTCTTGTCTTTGATCATGTCCGCAACAGCTTGACAGGTGAGATCTAGCAGGCTCTTTATGTCCAGATAGTTAGCAGCCAAGACCAGATCGAAAAGAGTGGTTTGGTCGACCTTGACGAATTCCTGGTCGAACGACTTTATATCTTCAGCGGACGACTTAGGGTCCGTTGGGCCATGCTTCTTGCAGTACTCAATAACTCTAGCCAAGATGTTGCCGGTAACGTTCGGCACAGGGATGCTGGTATCGGCGCTAGTGTCCTCGATCATATGCTTAAGCGTTTGCGACTCGAGAGCCACGGCTTCCTCCACTTCGAAAGTTTCGCCATCGGAGCTCTTTAACACGATCATCTTTGACGAAGACATGGCTGTTATGATTTTGCTGCTGTTGAGCGATTGAAACGAATGAAGATACGTAACCCTAGACGATAGAAAGAGAGATAGGGAAAGAAAAGATGCGGCAAAAAGTAAAGATGTAAAATCGTTATGTTAAGAACCAGCGAATTGCAATATATATATAGAGTACAATAAAGCAAAAAGTTACTTGTAATAAACAGAAATCACAATCCGAATTGGAAAAGATTTTGCATATAAGGCCAATAATTACTCGCCGTCTAATAAACAAGAATCCAAAACGCCACATGGAAATTTTTTTATGTAACTGCTTTAATGTTTTCAATACAAAATCTTTTCATTTGGAATTGAGATTTCAGTTTAATGGGATGTAACTGTGGAATTGATTGTATTTCTTGGTTACTTGTGTACACTGATACACAAGTTTAATGGTACGTTTTCATTTATTAAGAAAAATCGGTAGAAAACCATATGAAACAATGGATGATTGACTAATTGTATTAATATAACTAACTTAATAATCAGGTTTTACTAGTGAGAATTGAGAAATTAATTTTTTAGGGTAGTACCTCACATAATAAATGGGTAGATTAGTATTTCCTGCTTGACAGTAATAATGATTTCTTATGGGTCTAGTTCAGGTGACTAATTAAAATTAGAATAACCTATGCTTATTTTGTTTTAAAACAGTTGGTTAGTGAAAAGTCATGTTAAATTAGGAAATGTTTACCAGTTGTGCTAGTTGAAAAATTAAAATTACTAAGTTAGCTAACTAAATAATCATTTTGTCATGATAGTACCTTTAATATCGAATGACAGTATAATTTTGCCATTTGGCAGTACAAAACGCTTTCTGATTGGTATATTTCTTTAGCTAAGGAAAATTTTTGTATTTATTACAGTTTTGTTTTTTTGACTAACCTCGTACACAGGAAAGGGTGCTACTCCTTAATTTTATTATATAAAGAAATTATTGAGTACAAAAGGAGGGAGCATAACCTTACCTCTAGTCTACACAATAAAATAAAAGTAAATGCAAATCATAGATTAAAAATAAATATGTATACTACTCCCTTACAAAACGAAGTCTAATTAATGCCTTCATTTTTGAAGGAAGTCAATCTACTGAAGTGATGTCCCTTTGGCAATACTACAGATACTATAGGCTAACATTCTTTTTATAATCTAACCTCACAAAGTGAGCGGCGAAATCAATAGAAATACAAACTAACTTATACTAACTACCTTACTAAGTAGCAATCTAGAAGTCAGTAGAGAGAATGAACAATAATAGAGGTGAAATCTAGATGTAAATCCCCCTAAATTGAACGTGCTATGACTCTAATTTGATTAGTAATTAAACCAATTCCTTAGACCCTAAAATCCCTTAATTAGGTTATAATCTTTCTCAAGTATTACAACCTCTGTCCCATTGGTTGATTAATTAGAATCTCTTCTCAATTAAAACCCCAAAAAGATGCATTCATGTTCTATGGATTTTATGGTTTTGGTTAGGTTTAAATCTAACTGAGAAAACTCATGTAGTTCTATCTCTAGCAACTTATGCAAGTCTTGTTATTCATGAAGTGATCTAATCATATAAGTGATTTCTCAATCTGCCAATATTAAATCAATAGTGAATCAAAGGACGCTAGCAATTGCCAATTCAACAACAATGACATCCATGAATAAATCTAAGAATAAAGTGGGTCCTTCATAAATCGAGGAATAAAATCATAGTAATAAGAATTTAGGATTCATCCCATCTAAATCATAACAACTGAAGTCATATGTATAAGAATAAACTCAAAAAAATACAAGAAAAGAATAGAAAAAGTCATTGTCATGTAGATTTTCTTGATTCTTCCCTTGCATCTTGATGAAGCCATGGAAGCTTTGCACCATGGAAGCCCTTGAGTGGCTCCTCTACTCTTACTTTCTTCTCTCTATATCCCTCTAGATGAGTGTAAAAGTGTGTTTCTTGTGCCCTAGAAACCAAAGAAACCACCTTTTTTCTTCTCCAAAGAGGTAGGATTCTCCTTTCAAAAGATTCATCCCAAAGTGCTAAAAACCGTAGCTTTACGCAACTAAGCCGTGGCTCAAGCCGTGGCAAGGCCTTACCCACAGCCTTATTTCCTCCCTTTCTGACCAAGGCCGCTGCAAGGCCTTGCCCACATCCTTGGTCATAATGTTTCTCTTCTTTTCCATGCAAACTCTCACCTTGAAAACTGCCGAGGGCAGGAGTGAAGGAACTAAGTGCTGTGTGGGGCTAAGTGCTACATCGATTTAAGGGTGGGAGCCACCTCTAGAGCCTGTACGAACCACCTCTAGAATTCGGCACAACCAAGTGGACAGTCCAGATATGAAATGGGCTTTGCGAGGACGCAAAGGCTTCAAAAAGAGGGATGAATGTGAGACCCCAAGGCCCACATCGGTGGAAGAAAGAAAAAGTGATTAGTATATAATGTCCTACATTTAGGCTATTAAAATAACTTGGTTTAAGCATTTTGAGCTCATGGTTTAATGCTCAAAAGTTATTAGGTTAGCCCAAATGCGAGATGTTACAACTCCAAAGTTTGATCTGATCTTTATTTGAATAACTTTTAACTACTTTCAATTATGTGTAGTTATCTCACTCCCTCTCTATCGCCAGCCACCTTATCCTCCTAAGCTTGTAACTATGTGCAGAACATATCTAAAAAAATAACACAAGATATTGGAGTGATTCATTTGATAATGAGGAGAGGTGTGTGTTTTTGAAAAGTCACCATTCCTCTATGTTGATTGAGCAACAACATTTAAATTTTTGGGTTCAAGTTGAACTTCTTGTAGTTTCAACATCTTGTAAGTCAAAAATTTCATAAAAGAAAACTTTGATTTGTTGCTTCACTATTAATGATTAGTTTTATGTCCTAACCTTCTGTTATTATTGCATGAGATTGCCATTAAACCAGGTAAAACCTGGGTATCAATTGATCCGACACTACGAGAAAACTAAGAAATTGTACTTGATCTCTTCCGAATTAGTTTCAGAGAAACTAGGTGAAACATACCTGAGAATGCCATAGATGAGAATTTGGGAAATCTCAATATTATTCGAATACTTGATGAATGGATTATGCTTACTCTATTAGAGTGGCATTTATAATGGAAATACTAACAATAAAAGGATCAAACTTGAAATTAAATAAATACTAAAAACAAAAAAGATAGATGACGTCTAACTTATTATGCATAGTAACCCTAAAAAGTTATTTAGGCTATTTTATTAGTGAGGTCTTGTAAGGCCTAAAATATGGGTACATCTTTTACATCAAAAAGAATAACTATCAAAGAACCACCAATCAAATAGGACTACTACATGCTTGTCCATAATACACATGTATAGTGTGCCTGCTATATATCAGTTTACGCCAATTCTTTAATTGCATGAAGGTTGTTTATCCTTTCCCCGCCTTTTCTATCTTTTGAATTTTCATTAGAGTTACTTGGATCATGTATTGCCACTTGGAAAGAAATGATTGTTGGAGCTACAACCTAAATAGAAAATTAAAGAGCTAAGTTGAAGTTCAAGTAACTCTGTGAATCAAATGCTTAATGTGCAGGCACTATGTTTGCACATGTGAAATGCTTTTTCAATAGGGTGAATTATATTGCTTATCTACTCTCTCATTCCAAATAAACATGGTTAAATGTTTTCTTTTTGAAATTAGATTGCTTGCCTTTTTTAAATTAACATGACTTATTCAAATTAACATGGTAGAATGAACATTGAGACCTTTTACAAGAGTGGGGTAAGTTAAATTTTGATTAGGTTTGCATATTTTGGCTACCCACTTGCCTCAGATGCACTCATGAAACATTCTCTTATCCACATTTTCCCCTTTTTGTAAAGGATATGCATGTCAAAATGCAAGGGATATGCACATCAAATGTTCAACCTGCAAATGAAAAGCTGAGGTTCAACATGGATATTATCGAGCTCTATATATATCAATATTAATTCTAATTCCTAAACCTTCAAAAATGATTGAAAAAAATTAATCAAAATTCATTTGCACCTTCAGGGAGTTCTGAGATCTTGAAGATAAACTTTTATGATACTACAGAATGATAATTGCCTAGCATATAGGCGTATTTAAGATTGCACGGGCACTAAGCCTCCAATTATTTTCTATTTCAAATGTTCAATATTCCCTCAGTACTTTAGGAAGCTTCATAAGGTTAACATAATATGTTTACAAGGCCATCAAGATCATCGAAAGACACAATGCTTTTAGTATTTAATGAGCTTCTAAATTGCCAATTTTTTCCTAGCAAAATCGCCATTTTGGAACCATAAGATCTAGAATTATAACCATAAGTAGATATTATTTTTATATGTGGCACAATGCCATTCTATTCACCCTTTCTTTCTATTTTAGGCTTTTGCATCCTTAAAGTTACCAGCCAAGATACTATGATTGTTCACTACTGCCAGAAAAATGGTGATTCAATGAATTTCAACCTAAAGGATGAGTCATTTATCTTTGCATTGTTGTTCATAATAAATATAACATCTACAACTTTTAAGATAAAATTTTTTATGTTCTCAAAAAGCATCCATTGGTTAGAACGAAATTGGAGCGAAAAGCTTGTACACTGGATGATAAATCGGGGATCGAATTCTGTTGAAATAACACTTGTTGTGTCCCCTTATGGTTTCTACTTCTCTTGATGATTGGAATACAGGTTTTAACTAGAAGAAAATGGGATACTATTATATCCTTTTAAGGAGAGAAAGTTGAGTTTAGCATCATCTATTAGTGTAATTTGAACTCCAATAATTAAAATGAAAAATTAATATGGCCCAGTTGGGTGTCCTGTAGAACAAGTTAAAATACGAGTAGGAGTAGGAGTAGATAGATGTTGTCAACTGAAAAAATTAAAATAAAAGATTAATGATTTTGAACTCCCATTTGCAGTATCTTTTTTGGCATAGCAACAACACTTGAAATGAAGCTACACTAATTTAACTTTAAAACAACAATTTTATAAATACTTCACTTAAATTAGTTAATAAATGAACATTTTTAACATTAATATTGACCACTAAGAATTCAAAGAATTTCACTTCCACTCTATTTTATTCTCTCCTAATCATATGTGATGGGAAAGTTTATTTACACATGATTTGCACGTGAATTCACGCGACATGTTTATTTTTATTTCTTGATACCTACTCACCTAAATAAAGTGCAATTTGAAAATTTTTACAATTTTTCCTGGTTTTTCATTTATAGTTGGATAGTGCTAATTTTGGACTTGCATTTGCCAAACATAGGAATGGTTTTTCAATTCAAATTTTCATCATTATTTTAACCTTTCTGCTTACCAATTCTTTTCTTTGTTTACCATTCATAACCCATGAACTCTTGCAATTCAATGTGAGAATCTTCATAGAGCCCCTACTAGAAAGCAAGGAGACCACTACAATGCTCATTAAAGGGGACTATTAGATGGAGGACACATTACAAAGTCCTTGTCTAATTAATTTTACATGACCATTTATCAATCATAACAATCTATAATAAATTCATGCCTTTCAACAAACTTTAGATTAAAAAAATGCGTCCTAGATTAATTTTTATAAGGGCTCCAAATTCTTGGGATAACAATTTGAACCTCACAAAACAACTTTTCATCCAAATTATGTTGTAGACGACATGATCAACACTAGACTACACAAAATATCTATTTCTTTTTTTTTTTCTTTGCTAAATCATCTTTTGTTACTTTCAAAGTTACCATGAAAGAGAGTAGGATCGTTCACTACTGCCTTAAATAAGATTGTTGTATAAGCTTAATCCCAAATGAAAAGGTTACTATCTCTACCAAATAGGCATTCAAGTTCTCCACATTCCCAAAATGTTCCTTCCACATATTCAACGACCACAGTGTTGTTGTTGTTGTTTTTTTTTTTTTTTTGAGCACCTTGTTGTTGTTATTGTCCACAATATATGTTATATCTATAGCACTAAGATAATAGGTTACTTTTGGGTAGATTTTTACAAACATCTCTTCATTGGCATAAAAACAGAGAGCAAACCACGATCTACTAGACAAAAGTTTAAAGAACAAAGTTTGTTAAAAAAGGCATTTGCTGTGGCTCCTTTTGTTTTTGCCACTACTATAGATTAATCCGTTGGTATTCACCAAGGAGTACGCAGGCTATTGATACTTTATTTAAAGGGAGTTAAGTTGATTTTCATGTTATTCATGTACAGTTTGACTTGCTGCTACATCAAATGCCAAAATTAGTTCATAAAAAAATGGATAATTTGAACTCTCTTTCACATTCAACTTTTTCACAATTCTATTGAAACAATAAATGTTTAAACACAGCAACATTTATCTTTAAAGCAACTGCTTGATAAGTTCTTTCACCCTAATTAGTTAATAAATGAGCATGCTCAAAATATCCATGTTGACTATATAGAACTATAAAATTATACTCCTAACATTATTTATACACACAAAATCTTATATGGTGGATATGTTTATAGAAACATAAGTTGCACGAGACATGCACTTTATATGTTTATTTCTTTATTTAAAAATAGCTATCTTCCAGGATAATTAGGCAATTCTCTTAAACTTTTTTGAGTGTTTAGCTAATTGGGAAAATATATCAGTGTTGGACATTTATTTACAAAATCTTGGAATGACTTAGAAACTAAAATTCTGGTTCTCTTGTGTGTTCTTGTTTTTATTTCTACACTTTCTTCTCCCCCATTTCAACCTTTCAATTACCATTGCTAAAATAGACTTACCTATGAGTGAATATGGTTTAGCATGAAAATTAAATAGAAAACCTTTTTCAAAGGCTCAAAGAGCAATTTTCCTTTACTGTTCATCATTCTGACATCTGTGGACCATTAAATGTGAAGGGAAGGCATCGTAGTTCTGATTTTATCACATTTGCAGATGATTATATGCACTTTTGTCATGTCTATTTGATCTCCCACAAATCTAAAGTACTAGATTGTTTTAGAAAATATATTGATGAGGTTGAGAGTCAATTAGACAAAAAAAAAAAAAAACAAAAAGTTTAAGGACTAACTGAGATCATGAGTATGAAAAGGAATTATTAGGCAATTGGCGATTGTAGGAACTCTACAACAAAATGGTTTAGTGCAAAGAAGGAACTGCACTTTACTTGACATAGTTAGGTCAATGATGGCACAAACAAATTTGCTGATTTCCTATTACGAAGATGCATTGATGACTACTGCCTATATATAATTTTGTGTTCTTTAAATCAGTTCCTTGTGAACTTTTGACCAGCAGAAAACCATTTTTGGATAATCTATGGCCATGGAGATATGTTGCTTACATACACAATGACTTTCATTGACATGAGAAGTTAGGACCTAGAGGCAATGAATTTATGCTTATAATATATTTTGAGCATTCAAAAGGTTATGTGTTTATCAGTGAGCAGCAAGATAGAGGTGTAACTGAAATTGAGGCCAGAGATGTAGAATTTTTTGAAGAAGAATTCCTTAGCATATATGAACTGAATGAAATCTATAATTTTATGAATTGGAGGGCACTATTGTACTAGTGTAGTCGAGACTGAGGAATCCACAACATTTTGGAGATAGCAGGAGCAACATTCCTTCTAGTTTAATGCAACCTAACGAGAGATTTGAACATCTATATAGGCTCAAAAGAGCAAACGTGGAAATATTCCACGTCGTTATTTTAAGATTGAGAAAATCTTCCATGATTTTTGTTTATGATGAAGATGAGCCAAGAAATTACCATGACGCTATCTTATCAAAAGCTAGTAAGGAACGGATTAATGGCATGAAGAAATACAAGAATCTATGAAAACTAACAAAGTCTTGGACATAGAGCGAAAGGCTATTGGGAATAAATGGGTTCTCAAAATCAAATGCAAAGAAGATGGCTCCATTGAGAGGTATAAGGCTTGACCTATGGCAAAAGGCTATACTCAACAAAAGGTATGGATTATGAGGAAGCTTTTTCACCCATAGTTAGGTTTACCTCAACACTTCTTATTTTGGAACTGATCGCATATTTTGATTTGGAACTTTACCAAATGGATGTAAAGACTGCATTTGTCAATGGAGAATTGGATGAGAAAATTTATATGCAACAACCAGCTAGCTTTGTCATAGAAGGCCAAGAGTACAAAGCTTGCAAGCTCAAATGGTCTGTGTATGACTTGACACAATCATCTAGGTAATGATACCTTAAATTTCATTAAGCTATCCTAAATTGTGGTTCACGATGGTTGAGGAAGATCATTGTGTGTATCTTAAGTGTTCCAAAAGAAGTTTCGTGATTCTTTCATTATATGTGGATGATATTTTGTTAGTCGAAAATGACAAGGAATTAATGGTTGCCACTAAACAACGGTTATCCTTAAATTTTGAAATGAAGGATATGGGTGAAGCAAATTATGTACTTGGAGTGAAAATCTTTTGAGATCGTTCAAAGAGACTTCTTAGTTTGTCATAAGAGACTTACTTGAAAAAAAGTACGTACTTGAATAGTTTCAAATGCATAATTGCAAGCCCACCAATACTCCTATGGCTTAAGGTGAATCTTTGAGCCTTAACAGCTGTCATAAAACATCTAAAGAAAAGGACAAAAAAATAAATCCTGTTCCATATGAGTGCTATGGGTAAACTGACATACACTACAATGTGTACTCGACCTGACAATTGTTTTGCGATGGGCTTCGTGCTGACCTTAATTAGTCTCTAGTATAGTGCTTCCCAATTTCAATACACTCAGTGGCTGAACCGCTCGTTTGTCTATATAAATAAGTTCAATAACAATGTTAAGGAATGGAGTATGCAATGTTGTTCTCTTTAGGTACGAGTGGGAGATGCTGGCATATTGTTAATCACTCGTGACGCTAACTAACTTCCAAAAAGGAGTTTGATATGAAAATTATGAGAAAGACTCCACATTTGATTTAAACATTATCCGGATAACTTCGAGTTTGATCTGAATTTTATATGAATAAGTCTAAGTATGATTTGAACTTTATTTGGATAACTTTTAATTGCTTTTAGTTACATATAGTTATCTCACTTCCTTTCTCTCTTCAACCATCTTATCTTATTAAGTGTATAAGAACATACAGAACATACCTAAAAAATAATAATAATAACAGAAGATATTGGAGCGGTTACTTCGATAGCGGAGAGAAAGGCAAGTTTTGAAAAAGTCACTATCGCTCTTTGTTGATTGAGTAACGACACTTGAATTGGTGGAATCAAGTAGAACTTTTTGTAATTTTAACTTCCTGTGACTTTGATTTGTTACTTTCGCTGTTAATAATTAGTTTGACATCCTAACCTTTAGTTATCTTCACGTGGAATTGCACTAATCTAGGAGAAACCTGCACTGAATCAACTGATGCTGACTGACACTAATCTAGAAGTTTAAATAACTCTGTAAATCAAGTGCTTAATGTGGAGGCACTGTGTTTGCACGTAATGGTTTTTCATGATGGTGAATTATATTGCTTTTCTATTCTCGTGCACCAAATAATATGGTTAGATATATTCTTTTTGAAGTAAGATTGCATGCCTTTCTTAGACATGACTTGAATTTTTAGACATTGATTCATATCTCAAGTGAGATTTAAAGATATTTCAATATAGGTTGTCTTCTGTTAACCCCACTTACCTGTAACCTTATTGACTAACATATATAGCAAAAGAAGTAGATATATGCAGTATGTATGCCATTACTATGTATTTATGCCTATTTCCAATATTACGTCATTTGCATTATGGATAGTTTATCCCATGTTCCTTTTTGTATCCTAGAAATTCCAATCAAAGATACTTGGAGCTGTTATCTGAAAAGATGTGGTTCTTGAGCTTGAGACAAATGAGGTATGAGTAGTCTATTTCCAGCAAATAGGCATTGATGTTACCCTTCCGACTCAAACGCATCTTTTTCACTTTTAACAACAATATTGCCATTGTTCACACGTGCAATATCCGTAGTAGGATAAGATGGTGCGCTTAGGTTGGGCTTAAAAATTGTTGCTTTATTGATATGTATGAAACTCTAGCTGAAAGCTTGAAGCGGGTGGAAAATCAATAATGAGAGTTTGTTGAAAAGGATCAGCAACCCTTGTTTTTGCATTTGGTATATGGTTTAGATTTCAACTAGTAGAATGTATACTGAGACCTTTTACAAGAGTGGGGTTGCATATTTCAGTTGCCTACTTGCTTAAGATGCACTATGAAACATTCTCGGGTCTACTTTTTTCCTTTTTGTAAGGGATATGCATGTAGAAATGCAAGGAATCTGCACGTGAAATGTTCAACGTGCAGGTGAAGCTCAAATTCTTAAACCTTCAAAAATAATTAAAAAAACAAGTCGTCAAAATTCATTAAAATTCATTTGCTCCTTTAGGGAGTTATGAGATCTTGAAGACAAACTTTTTTAAGCCTACGGAGATGATAAATGCCTCGCGTAAAGGTATATTTAAGATTGCATGGGCACCAAGCCTCAAATTACTTTCTATTCAAATCTTCAATATTCCCTCAGTAATTCAGGAATCTTCAGAAGGCTAACATAATATGTTTATAAGACCCTTAAGATCATCGAAGGACACAATGCTTTTAATATTTAACGAACTTCCAAACCACTAATTTTTTTCGAGAAAAATCAGTTTGGCCATTTTGGAGCCATAGGATCACAGAACTATAACTGTACATATAGATATTATTATATGTGACGCAATGTTATTTTATTCACCCCTTCTTTCTATTTCAGGCTTTTGTATCTTCAAAGTTACTATTCAAGATGCCATGATAATTCCAACTTAGAGGAGTCATTTATCTTTGACATATCAAGATTCCCCACACTCCCTCCAATACAACTTCTTCACTTTAATCACTTCATTGTCATTGTTGTTCATCATAAATATAACATCTGCAACTTTAAGATAAAATTTTTACGTCCTCAAAAAGCATCCATTGGTTAGAACGAAATTGAAGTGAAAAGCTTACTCATTGGATGGAACATCAGGGAACGAATTTTGGTGAAATGACACTTGTTTTATACCCTTATAGTTTCTACTGCTCTTTATGATTGTAATGCTGGTAATTCAACTAGTAGAAAATGGGATACTATTATATCCTCTTAAGGTGACTACGCTGAGTTTCGCAGCAGCCCCGTTGACCGTATTTATTACTTCGTCCATTAGTGTAATTTGAACTCCAACATTCAAAATGAAAAATTAATCATTTGAACTTCCATTAGCATCTATCTTTTTCTGGCACAACAACAGCTGTTGAAATGAATACTTCACTTAAAGCAACAGTTTGATAAATACTTCACTTAAATTAGATAATTACTGAGCATTTTTTGACATTAATGCTGACCATTAAGAATTCAAAAAATTACGCTTCCTTCCTATTTTATTATCTCCTAATCATATGTAATGGGAGAGTTTATTTACACATCATTTGCACATGAAAAACACGTGGCATGTTTATTTTGTTTTTTTTTTTTTTTTGATACCTACTCAAATAAATAAACTACAATTTGGAAATTTTTTACAACTTTTCACAGTTTTTGATTAACAGTGGGACAGTGCTAGTTTTGGATTTGCATTTTCCAAATGTAGGAGTGATTTTCCAATTTAAATTTTCATTTTTATTTCTATTTCACTCTATTTTTAACCTTTCTTCTTATCAAATTTTTTCTTTGTTTACTATTATATCCCAAGAACTCTTGCTATGCAATGTGAGAGTCTTACACAAAAACCCTACCAGAAAGCAAGAAGACCACAACAATGCTCTATAAAGGAGATTATTAAATAGAGGACACCACATTACTAAGTCCTTGTCCAAGCAATTTTTCATGACCAATTATCAATCATAATAATCTATAATAATTTTATGCCTTTCACAAAACTTTAGATTCAAAAAAAAAAAAAAAAACGCTTGATTAATTCTTGTAACTGACTCCAAATTCTATAATGTTCCAGTTGACATGTCCCATACTAGATCTCCCAAAATATCTATTTTTTCTTTCTTTTCTTGGCAAAATCATCCTTTGTTATCTTCAAAGTCACCATCAAAGATCGTAGGATCATTCACTGCCTTAAATGAGGTTGTTGCGCAAGCTTATTCCCAAATTAAATAGTTGCTAGCTGTGGCAAATATGCATTCAAGTTTTCCACATTCCCAAAATGTCTCTTCCACGTGTTTAACGACTATGTTGTTGTTGTTCACACACATAAAAGTTATGAAGAAACAAGGATCTGCTGGATAAAAGTTCAAAGAATAGTGTTTGTTGAAAAAGGCATTTGCTGTGACTCCTTTCGCATCTGCCACTACAGTAGATTAAAGCATTGACATTCACCAAGGAGTAGATAGGACATTGATACTTTGTTTAGAAGGAGTTAAGTTGATTTTCATGTTAGTCCCATGCAGTTTTACGGGCTGCTGCGTCCAAATACCCAAATTTGTGTTCAATTAGTTCATAAGAAGTACATAGTTCGAACTCTCATAACATTCATCTTTTTTCATAAATCTTTTTGAAATAATAAATGTTTAAATAAAGCAACATTTATCTTTAAAGCATCTGTTAAAAGGGATCTTCACAAAGTTAAGAGGAAAAGTACAGCGGTTCAGATGCAACTGTTTGTTGGGGAAGAGAAGAATGATCATTACAACCTGAAAAGTTAGCCGAGCTGTGAGAACCAACTTCTCCAGAGTTGAAGGAAACAATTCATTCTATTCTGTAGTCGATGGTCTCTTGGCCACCCTCTCCCCTAAAATGCATTCAAGGGCACCTAATCTCACGGAGGACACTTCCATTGGGACCAGAAATATTGGAGATGGAGAAGAGTGCATTGATCTTGTGAAGAACACTTCAGTTTCAACTGCACATCTCATTAACTATGGATTATCTGGCATGAATTCTGTTTTGGTGCATGCTGCTTGGGTACTGTCTCAGAGGGCTTATGAAACTTGTAGTAGGGAATAGGCTGCCTGACATCATTTCTTTGTTTGCTTGGTTCCATCTGTAAATACATACATATTTTCTATTTATCTCCTTCAAGTGGTTAGAGAAGATAATTCTAGCTTATATATTATATAAGCTAAAAAAAAACTCTTTAAAGCAACAATTTGATAAGTTCAGTCAGTTTAATTAGTTGAAAAATGAGTACGTTCAAAATATCAATATGGACTATATAGAACTAGAAAATTGTGCGTGTAGCATTATTTATTCTTACAAAATATTATATGATAGACAATTTATATAAATATAAGTTGCACGTGACATGCACATTATATGTTTATTTATTTATTTATTTATTTTGAGATAGCTATCATCTAGTATAATAACGTATAATTTAGGCAATTTTCTTGAACTTTTCTGAGTGTTTGGCTAATAGAGAAACAATATTAGTGTCGGGCTTTTATTTACAAAATTTTATAATGACAGAATTTAAATTGCTGGTTCTCTTGTGTTCTGATTTTTATTTATAGCCTTCTCTCACATTTCTGCCTTTCAATTGCCACTCGCATATCCTTGGAACTCTAGTAATGCTATGAGAGCATTGGTGACTTAAAACAAAAATTTTCCTGGAACTTTCCCCAACTGAAAGAACGAATCCTACCACAATGCTAATGGCCCTATAGTTTCCATCAAAAGGGGATTAGATGAGATACTCCCCTATCTGAAGTCCTCATTCAAAAATTTTCGTGACGAACTATCGATTACTACCCCTTGTACCAATTTCTTAACTTTTCACCAAACTCTTACTTTAATCAAATTATAATAGGTTGACTTAATTTTTAAGGGGCCGAGATTCTTGGGGTTGCAAGTATAACCTAATAAGAAAAATTGTGACCTGAATTGGGCTGCGGCTTATATCACTCATATTAATTAGACTAACAAATCTTTTCCTTTTCTTCTCCAAATCCACATTTTATGTACTCAAAGTTGTCGTCGGATGTGCCAAAATCATTAACCATTGCCTTAAAGTTATGTGGTTGCAAGAAGTTAAGCCTAAAATAAGGAGTCATCTATCTTAGGCAAATTTTCTTTCAAGTTTCCCCTTACCCCCTCTAATGTGCCTTCCTCACTACTGCCTAAAAAGATCTTGTTACTCAAGTTTAAGTCAATTAGTTGCTTTCTCCTGCAAATTGGCCTTCGGCTCCTGGACACTCCTTAAATGAGCAAATGTAATATCAATAACATTAAGATAATAGGTAACATTTGGATTGACATCAAAAAGTATCTTTTCATTGGAATAAAAAGTGAGTGAAAAGCTGGATCTACTAGACGGAAAATCTAAAAAACGAATTTTGTTGAAAAAGGCATTTGTTGTGACACCCTAAGCTTTTGTCACTGTGGTTGATTAAAGTATTGACATTAACTTAGGAACAGGCAAGTTAATGTTCACCTTAGCCCCCACACAAAAGCAACAGCAAAATTTGTACTCTATTAGTTCATGAAATATATATAATATAAACTCTCTTCAAGATTTGTTTTTAATAAATTGTTGAAATAGAAAATGCATAAGTGAAGTAATATTTACCTTTAAGTAGTTTGAAAAATTCATTCACTCTATTTAGCTAAAAAATGAGCATGTTCAAAATATCTATTTTGACTATTTAGAACTTGAATAATTATGTTTGTACTTTTCTTTTTTCTTACAAAAGCTTATATGACGGACAAGTTTGTCGAAACATGGTTTGCACGTGACATGCACTCAACATGCTTATTTATGTTTTTTGAAATAACTATATTCTAGCAAACCAAAGTGTAATTTAGGTAATTTTTTTAAACTTGTTCCAGTGTTTGACTAGTAGGAAAAAAAATATCAGTATTATTGGATTTTCATTTTCCAAAATTTAGAATAACTTAGAAATTAAAATTATGATCCCTTTTTGTTCCTGATTTTTATTTGCATCCATTCTTTTTCCCAATTTCTAACTTTCATTTACTATTCATATCCTATGAACTCTAGTAACAGCATGAGGGTACTGGAAAAATTGCGTGGAACTCTTTCCACTAGAAAGTGGAAATCTCGTCACAATATAATAGACCGCACTGTTTCCATCAAAAAGGGATCATTAGATGGACTAACTATTAACTATTTACCGAACTCTTATTTTAATCAAATAATACAAGTTTGACTTCTTTTTTAAGGGTCAGGATTCTTCTTGTTGCAGATATAACCTCAAAAGATAATTTGACATCTGTATTGAATTGCAGCTTATGTCCAAGTCAGCATTTGTTATATTCAAAGTTGTATCAAATATTCCAGGATCGTTCACTGTAGCCTAAAAATATGCTGGTTGAATAAAGTTTAGCATAAATGGAGTTATCTGTCCCTCGCAAATTGGCATACAAGTTTTCCTTAACCACCACATTAATTTATTGTTATTCATGGTAGACGTAATATCTGTTCGATCCATGGGTAGAGATTAATTGTCTCACATTAATTTGAGAAAGACAGAAAGACCACTTAATACACAAGTATAGACTAAAGACCTATTAGCTTAAACTTTTGGGTTAAGGTTGAGTTCCAAATTTATATATTGGGAATCTTTGATAGGTATTCTGGTGTTTCACTCCCTGGCAAACTGGTATTAAAACTCATGGTTAACGTCTTGAGCTAGTCGACTACTCATTGGCAAGTGATTTCTTATCAATATTAGACTGATAAGTTGTTCTCTTTTTTGGGTTTTGGACTAAGGAGCTTCGATTTAGGCTGGGGTGCAGTGAGATGTTTGACCAAGAAGCCTCGGGTTAGGCTAGGGGTTTGATTATGATGGACCAGAGGTCCAATTTCTTTACAAATAAGGAAGAGGTTAGGGTCTATGTTTGAGTGAATGTGCCTATGTCATGTAGTAATTTGGAATTGAGAGAGAGTTTAGCTTTAATGTGAGGGTCTATTTATGAAGAGGGAGAATTGTTAAGTTCACAAATAGAGGTTAATTGTCCCACATTGGTTTGAGTAAGAAGGAAATAACACTTAATATATTGGTATGGGTCTAAAACCTATTAACTTAAGCTTTTGGGTCAAGAATAGATTCTAAATTTATATATTGGGCCTCTTTGGTACACTTTCTTAATTTGACTTCCCTAACAACATCAGACTCTCTAGGTTGGGGCCTCAAATTGCATTCCTTCATTAGAATGAAACTGCGGTGAATAAAATGAGCCACTAGAATAAAAATTAAGGAATGAAGTCTCTTAAAAAGGCACTTGTTATGCCTTGTTTCTAGCATTACTAATTTTTGGAACATTGGTTTTTACTGAGGAGTTGATAGGATGCAGAGACTCCATGTTGATGGTAAATTGAGTATTACATCAGCACGGTAAAACTACATGCTATAGCATCCATTTGCATAAATTGAACTTGAATAATTCAAAATGAAAAATTAATAATGTGAAGTCCCATTAGAATTTATCTTCTTCACATAATCTTGAATGTTACCAATACAAAAAATAAAGCCAGATTAAGTTACATTTAAAACAACAGTTTGGTAAATGTATTCTTTGAATTGGTTGAATAATGAGTATGTTTGAGTCATCAATGTTGACCATTAAGAACTCAAATAAATATGCTTCCATAATATTTTATTTTCACCAAATCATATTCGTTGGACACGTTTATTTATTTATTTTATTTACGACTATCTTCTCGAATAAATGAAGTGCAGCTTGGACAATTTCTTTTTAACTTCAAGTGTTTGGCTAAATGGGCAACAATATCATTTTTAAACTCTTATTACCAAATTTATGGATGATTTCCAAATTAAAAGCTTGATTCTCTCTCTCATATTCTTGGAATCCTAGCAACACTATGAGCTTATTGGTGAGGAACTGAAAACCTTAAAACTTCCTTGATCAGAAAGATAGTATCCCCACAACAAAATTAAGCCTTCTTGAACCATGAAAGGACCATTAAACGGAGGAATGCATAGCAAGAAGTCCTTGTCTAGGTAATGATTCCACCTCTGGACTCCAAACTACTACTTAATTCAAATAATGCATTATTGATCCCCCTCCCTTAAAAGTTCTTGATTCTTGAAGTTACAAATTTTACCTCGGCCACTTCGATGATCTTATTGAAAACTATTTTTGATCGCCTCTTCTTGAATTAAAAAAAGTCACTTTTTAAAGCTTTTTCAGTTCTTCTTAGAATACATCTACATCTTCCTCTTTGAGTTGAGAAAGGTCTCGCAAACAGCAACTATCCATAGCGAGAGAGATCCCTTGTCTTTGTTGCCTACGTCTCTATAGAATAGCACGATAGAAGCCCTAACCTTAGCAGACACTCGGGGAGTAGTCAATCAACCAAGTTAAAGGTTGTAAAGCAATTTGGTGACTGAATTAGGTTGTGACTGTATGACCATACCAGACTCACAAAATTCCCTTTCTTTTTTACTTTCATCCTTTTGTATCATTAAAGTTTCCATAAAAAATATTTAAATCGTTCAAAAATACCTTTAAGACATGGTTGTGATAGCTTGAGCCTAAATAAAAGAGTTATTTATCTCTAGCAAATTGGAGTTTTAACTTCCCTAAACTCTCTTGATTGTACTATCCTTACCTTTTATTGACCGCGTTGTCATCGTTGTTCATGACAAATGTAATATTGAAAACGACAAGATAAAAAGTTGCAACCAGCGTGGTTCCAAGAAATGGAAGAGAAAACTGGATCCGCCTGATGGAAATTAAAGAATGAAATTTGTTGAAATGGAACTTGCTGCAGCCCCCAATACTTTCCGCCACTATTGTTGTTTGAAGTGTTGGTATTCACCAAATAGATGGGCTATTGATAACGTCTGCAGAGGTGGAGACAAATTCAGCTTCACATCAGCCCCATACAGCTTTATGTGCTTCGTCTATTAGGATAATTTGAACTCCAGTAATTCCAAATGAAGAGTTAACAGCAATCATTTTTCTTCTTAGGATACTTGAAGCGTCAAACGGGGAAATGAAGTTGTGTTTGCCTTTAAAGTAGCAATTTGGTAAGTGCATTCACTCTAATTAATTGAAAAATGTTCAGGCTTAAAATATTTATTCTGAACGACAAGAACTCAAATAGTTAGGATTGCATCTTACTTATTCATTAATAATCGTATATGGCGGACTTATTTGTTTGTACATGATTTGCACGTGGCATATACATGACATGTTTATTTATTTATTTATAAATATTTATCTTCTCACATAAATAAGTGCAATTTGGGCAATTTCCTTATACTTGTTCAATTGTCAACAATTTCATTGTCGGACTTTTATTTCTCAACTTTCATAAAGATTTCCAAATTAAAATTTTGGCTCTCTCTTGTTCTCATTTCTTTTTTCCCCCCTTTCTTATTTCCACGCTGCTAAGCCCTCAACTACGTGTTTTCATGAGTAACTATCAATTATTACAACCATTAACAATTTCATGACTTGTCACCAAACCCATACTATATTCAAATAAAACATTGTTGACTTATTTTTCTAAGGTGTCTAGGCTCAAAGGGTTTCAAGTGTAAAATCATGTGATAAATTGTCGTCTAAATTCTGATATGGCTTGAATTAGATAGCACAAGATACTTTTTTTTTTTTTTTTGCTTTTTTATTTTCTAAGCCAGCCTTTGTTATCTTCAAAATTGCCACCACCAAAGATCTCTAACTGTTGGCTAAAATTCATGGATGAAGTTTGTGAAATAGCCATTGGCTATGAATCCTCTTGGTTTCTGACACTAGTATTGCTTAGAGTACAAGTATTCTATAAGGTGTAAATGGAACGCTCAAAAATTTATAGACTCAAATAATTTATTGATTAGTATGTCCGAGACATTAACGATGACCGTGAAAAACTCAAATGATTATACTTCTATTATATTTTTTTAATCTAATCATATGTGATAGATGACATTATTTTTTAAAAAAATTATCATGTGACATACATCGTGATGTGTTTATTTTTTTATGAAAAATTACTATCTCGTTGCACAAAGACAGTGGAATTTTGACAATTTTTTTCACTTCTTCTAGTTTTTGGATAAAATTAGAACATCTTTGTAAGAATTGCCTTTTCCAAATTTAAAATTTGATTGTCGTGTATTGTAGTACATTTAGTCCTAATTTTTTTCCAATTTCTATTAATCTTTTACCATTCACACTCTCATTGTTCTTACAACACTACCAGTTTGCTGATGACTAACTGAAAAACTAACCTAGAACTTATCCTACCAGAAAGCGGGAAACCTTTGTATGCCACCTTGCTTTTTCACAAAAAGTGACCATTAGATGGAGGATTCCACATTATGAACTCCTTATCTAAATAATCTTCATGACCAACCACCAATTATTACTACCAATAATTTTAGGATTAACCTTATGAGACAATTTATCCTCATAATTAGGTTGTAATTAATAAAATTAATGCTAGATATCACAAAATCCATTCTTTCTTTTATTTTTCTAAGTTAGACTTTAGTATCTTCAAAGTTGCTATCAAATGTATCAGGATTATTCGCGGCTGCATGAAAATGATTATAAGAATTTCAGCCTAAATGGAGAAGTCCTCTATCACGGCAAATTATAGTTTAATTTTATTTACGCTTTCTAAAATGTGCCTTCCGTACTTTTGACGGCCACATTTGTCGTTGTTATTGTTGTTTATGTTAGACGTCAAAAAGGCCACAGGAAGAAATGATGTTGCATTTACACTGGTCCTAAAAACATCCTTTAATTGGAATAAATATGAGGTGGAATGTTGAAGCTGTTAGATGAAAAATCAAGAAATGAATTTTGTTAAAAACACACTTGTGAAATCCTCGATGAGTAGATGGGATGTTATTAGGACAGCCTAAAAAGTTGAGGCGCATTGAGTTCACATCAACCCAATAGAGCTTATGTACTATTGCCTTATTATGTGCAATCTGAAATCCAATAATTCAAAATTAAAAGTTAATAGATTGAATTTCTGTTAGCATTTATCTTTTTTTTTAACGCAATTCTTAAAGAAACAAAAGTTGAATAAAGTTACTTCTACCTTTAAAGTAACAATTGGATAAATGTATTCAATCTAATTAGTTGAATAATGAGCACATTTGAGACATTACTAATGATGACTAATAACTCAAATAATTAAGCTTCAATTTTGTTTTTTGTTCTCACCTAATCATAATTAAGCTTTAATTTTATATTTTGGAACGGGCAAGTATAACCAAACATTTTTTGCACGTGACATGATTGTTTATTTCTTTAGAAATGAATATCTTCCTACTCAATTAAATTGTAACTTTGATAATTTCTTTTCACTTCTCCAAGTATTTGGCTAAAAGTTGGACAATATCATGATTAGACTTGCTTTTACCAAATTTAGAAATAATATCCAAGCAAATTTTGATCGTCTTTTGTTTTACTTTATATTTTAACCTTCATTCTGTACTATTTCTATCTTTCTTTTCCAATTTATATCCTTGCTACTCTAGTATCACCATGAGATCACTGGTGAGCATGTGAAAAAGTTACCTTAATCTGCCTAACAACGTTAAAACAAGAGAGGAAATTGAATAGAAGACTCACGTTATAAAGTCCTCATCTATGAATTTTTCATGACCAATTTAAAGACCTAAATTTACATATAATTTGTTTATATTTGCTCCTAATTTTGGCTAAAGATAATGCTTAATACTCATTTTTTGCATTTGGCTTTGTTGGTAGGTAATTGGGCACAAATTGGAACAAAAAAAAAAAGGAAATTTCCAAAAAATTTCTGTCTGTAAAGTGTGAGCACGCTTTAATTGGGAAGCTGAGTTATAGGATATTAAAGGAAGATTTTTTTAATTAATGACTCAAGTTACCCACTTAGTTACGGGATTTCTAAATCCCAGATGAATTCTAGGGATTACCTTTTATCTTCTATCAACTAAAATTAATTATCTTTTAGGAAATAAGTATTAAGCAATTAGAACTCTAGTTTAAAGGAAATATTCCTTTTTGTTAGCAATTCTGATTAGGATAAAGCAGAAAAATAGTAATAGGTGATGAGAATAAAGAGATGAATAACCTCTGAATTTCAAACTCTCTCATTCTCTCCTCTTGGGGAGCAATCTTTCTCATTTCTCTCTACACTACTTTATTTTATTTTCTTTGTTTAATTTCTTCTCCACAAAAAGAAAATAAAAACTTTATTCTAGTTGAAGGATAATTGAAGCTTTGGTTCATCCAATACTGTGAGATCTAATTAATTTTTATGTATTTTCTGCAATTTTTGGTATTTATATATTCTTTGTTTAGATTCCAAGGTGATTGTCACCATTTAATTGTCAGATAATCTATAACCATCTAAAATGTCAAATCCATAATTGTTTGAGAGTTTTAGTATTAGTGGCAAGTGATAAATTCAATTGTAACAGAAGCTTTTGGATTATATCATATGAGAATATGTAATCTAACTTGACCAAAGACTTTTAGGTATTTGTTGGTTAGAATTGGTAGCTTTTCTAGTTTGTAATACTGTCGAAAGATTGAATCCTAAGGTTGCACCTAGGGTTATCTTTTGATTAGAGAAGTGACTAACGGTCTTACCTTAGTTATTGACACAGTAAGAAGAGACAGGAAGTTAGAGCTTGTTAACAACCATAGCCTATTGATTGAAATACCAGTACGCACCAAGGACTTAATAGGATCCAGGACATCCTATAGGGTGAGATAATTTGATTTTTGCATTAGCCCTGAAAACATACATATTATTGCACCCAATTGCTTGATTTGAAAGCTGATCTATATTTCAAAAGTAAGTAGTAATTTGAATTTCCAAATAGTTTCTATCGTATTTCACACAATCTTTGAAGTAACAAAATTTGAAATGGAGCTAAATAAATAGAAGTAACAATTTGATATATGCATTTATTATAATTGGTAGATTAATGAGTATGTTTGAGACATTAATGCTAATAATTAATAACTCAAGCAATAATGCTTACATTCTATTTTATTCTCTTGTAATTACATGTGACGTGCAAATTTATTTGAACAAAAGTTGCACGTGACATACATGTCATATGTTTATATTTATTTTTCTGTTATTACTATATTTTACATTAACAGAGTGCCCTTTCAATAATTTATTTCAACTTCACCACGTGTTTCGCCAAAAAGGGAATATCATCCTTGTCAACCTTGTGTTTTCCAAATTTAAGAATGATTTTCACATGAAGTTATACTCACTTTTTCCTTTCCGTCTATTTTTAACCTTTCTCATCTCTAATTTCTATGTTTTCCATGTCATTTATGTCAAAGATGCCTAGATCATTCATTTCTATCCAAAAAGAGATTATTGTTTGAGCATCAATTCAAATAGAGGAGGATGAGTCTATCTCTAGCAAACTTGCATACAGATTAACCCATACATACTCAAATGCACCTTCTTCACTTTTAGTGGCCATAATATTGTTGTTTAAAGGTGTAGCATTACCTGTAGAACAAAAAGGTACATTTAATGTGGATCATTAATGCATATGTAACTTTTGTGGAATGTTTGAGATGGATGAAAAATTAACAAACAGAGTTTGTTGAAAAGGCACTTCCAAACCCTTAGTTACTGCATTTGTTGTTTGGCTTAGAAATCAATGAGTGGTAAACAAACAGAGACCTTTTGCAAAGGTGAGGTAAGTTGAGTTTGGATTGAATTCGCATATTTCAGCCACCCAATTGCCCAAAGCGCATTACCTAGTAAATGCCTAACTCAATCATTTACATCAAAAGCAACATTTTTAATTCTAATCAACGTCAATTTTGTCTTCAATAACAAATGTTGAATCAGATTGCATTTGCATTTAGCGTAATAATTTGAACCCCCACCATTCTTTTTTTTTTTTTTGAAAAAAAATTGACTTTAAAATTTTGATAAATGCATTCATCCTAAATTATTGGTTAACAATATGTTGGAAACGTTAATGCTGAAGTGTATAAAGTCAAATAAAGAAGTTTTCATTCTTTATTTCTTTCACATTTAATCATACATATGATAGGCAAGTTCATCTAAACAAGATTTGCACATGACATACACGTGGCATTTTTTTTTTTAATTTTGTTTCAAAAACTACTATCTTCTAACATAAATAATATATAATTTTCACAATTTCTTTCAACTTCTCCAAGTGTTTTACTTTAAGGTGAAAAATATCATTGTTGGACTCAAAATTTTCAAATTTGCGAATGATTTCTAAGTTAAATTTTTTATTCTCTTCTTTTTAGTTTCTATGTCTAACCATCCTTCATGCAATTACTATTGTAGCGACACTGTGAGGTCACTAATGACTAAGTCAGAAATTAGCATGTAGCTTTCCTAAATGGAAAGGGAGAAGGCCTATTACAAAGCTATATGACCTTTTCAATAGAAGGGAATATTTAGATAGAGGACTTAAGACCTTGAAGTCCTACACAAAGCATTTTGCATAGATAACCATTAACTATTGCTACCAATAATTTTGTTGTCATAAAATGCTTATATTACTTAAATAATATATTACTACTAATAATTTTGTGATGTTGTTGAACTCTAATTTTATTTGAAGAATACAAGGTTGGACTTTTTTTCTGTAGATTCTTTGGGTTGCATGTGGTACCTCACAAGGGAATTTACAATCTAAAATTGGCTACAGTTCATTTGATCAATAACAGATCTTGCCAAATTCTTTTTTCATTCTTATTCCTTTGTGAGTCGGCCTCAGCTACCATTAGAGTTGGTGTTTAAAAGTGCAAGAATTGTTCAATGCTTCTTAAAAGTTGTGGTTGCATGAACATCAATCTAAATGGAAAAGTTATCTATCCCTGGAAAATTGATAATAAAATTTTCCAACACTCACTTCAATACAGCTTCACCACTTTTAATGGCCACTTTGTCATTGTTGTTCGTAGCAGATGTAACGCCAACATCATTTGAAAATGAAATTGCATTTGTCTCAATGTCAAAAGTCATTCCTTCAATATAATGAAACTGGGGTAGAAAGCTAGAGATGTCGGATGGAAAATCTAATAACGAAGTTTGTTGAAAAGGCACTTGCTGTAATCACCTTCGTCTCTGCCACTTCTATTCACTGGAGTACTGGAATTCACAAAAAAATAGATATGATATAAGGCCTCCTGTAAAGGTGAGGCAAGTTGAGTTCTGCTTTAGCCTTGTAAAGCTTACATATTGCAGTATTCATTTCTATAATCTAATATTTAATCGTTCAACTTGAGAAGTTGATAATTTGAACCTCCACTAGTTTTTTTTTTTTTTCTTTTCGTACAACATTTGAAGTAACAGAAGTTGAAATGAAGGTACACGAATTTACTTTTATAGCAAAAATTCAATAAACAAATTTTTTTATTTGCAGATTAATGAGCTTGTTCTAAAATTAATATTGACCATTAAAAGTTTAGAAAATATACTTCGATTACATTTTATTTTCACCTAAATACATGTGATTGGCAAGTTTATTTAAATATGATTTACATGTGACATGCACGTGACATAATTATTTATTTTTATAATTATTATTATCTACCAAATTAATAGATGTAATTTGGACAATTTATTCCAACTTCTCATAGTATTTTACTAAAAAGTGAACAAATATTGTTCTTGGACTTTCATTTTCCAAATTTAGGAATCATTTCTGCAAAATAATAGCATTCTCTTTTATTTTCTATTCTATTTTTAGCCTTTCTTGTCTCTAATTTCTACCTTTCTTCTACTGATCTTTTCGAAGAAACTCTAGCAATACTATGAGATCACTGGTGACCAAGTGAATGGCTTACTAGGAACTTCTCCAATGTAGTAGGCCCTCATATTTTGTAAAAGGGGCCGTTAAATGGAGAACTACACAGTGCAAAGTCCTCATCAATGTATTTTTTGGTTACCAACCATCAGCTACGGCTATCGGTCATGATTTCTTGTTTTGATACTAAACTTTTACTTTATTCAAATAATACATCGTTTATTCTTTTTTCTAAGGCATATCGGTTCTTGGACGTGTAACCTCAAGAAAGTTTCTCGGTTGAATTAGGTTGTGGCTAATGTAATCCATACTAAATGTCACACAATTCATTTTTGGCTCTTCTGAGTTACCTTTTAATATATTCAAAGTTTTCATAAATGTAACCAGGATCATTCATCACTACCTGAAAAATGGTGGTTGCTAGAGCTTCGATTTATTTGGAAGAGTAATCTATTTCTAGTCGATTGGCATCTTCCTCATTTTTAAAGGCCACATTTTTCATTTTTGTTCATGACACATATAATATGAATTACAATCGGACAACAAGTTGCATTTGGCTTTGTCTAGAAAAAAAATTCCTTCATTGCCAAGAAACTAGGATGAAAATGTCACGGCCCAGACCCGACTTGCTACGGAGTCTCAGCAGCTAAGTCCAACTATTTGAGCTTTGTCCTCGTTAGCCCAAAATAGGTATCTAAAATTGGACTTGAGTGCTTATACTCACCTTATACACTAATCCATGTTATTTAACATTTCTAATATGGGATAGTATATCACATTCCTCTCTCTTTATTAGGCTTTGCGTCCTCACATAGCCCAATCCATATCATAATCCAAACTGTCCACTTGGTTGTGTTGGATTCCAGAGGTGGCTCCTGCCCTTAGGTTGACGAAGCAGTTAGCCCGTACAACACGTTAGTTCCTTCACTTTCTTGCGTTATTGCAGCCCAATACCATAGCCCAGTCTCACCCCATGCAGAAACTACACGAGATTCACATTGATACCATTCTATCATGCCGCAACCTCGCAAGCCCGGGGCATGGGCCTAGCGCACAACTGAAGTCTCAGTAGCCAAGTACAACTGTTTGAACTCGGTCCTCGCTAGCCCAAAATTGATATCCCAAATTAGACTTGAGTACTTAGACTCATCCTGTACATTGGTCTATATTACTTAACATTTCTGATGTGGAACAAGGTATCACAGAAATTCATAAACATGTACAAAAGTACAAAATATACTTTTAAAACTCAAAAATTGATGAAAAAGATCTTTACATGCTAAAAATTATTGTTTTGCCCCTAGAATTGTTGATTTTGACCCTTTTACTAAAAAATTAAAATTTGGCCCCAAAAGTAGAAAAAAGCCCCCCAATGTTAGAAAAATAAATGGTATGTCAAAATTTGGTGTCTACACTATTAATCTTTTACCATTCACACTCTCATTGTTCTTACAACACTATCAGTTTGCTAGTGACTAACTAAAAAACCAACCTAGAACTTATCCTACTAGAAAGCGAGAAACCTTTGTATGCCATCTTGCTTTTTAACAAGAAGTGACCATTAGATGGAGGATTCCACATTATAAGCTCCTCATCTAAATAATCTTCATGACCAACAACCAATTATTACTACCAATAATTTTAACAGTAACCTCATGAGACAATGTATCCTCTAAATAGGTTGTAATTAATAAAATTAATACTAGATATCACAAAAACCATTCTTTCTTTTTCTTTTTAAAGTTAGCCTTAAGTTTCTTCAAAGTTACCACCAAATGTATCAGGATTATTCATGGCTACATGAAAATCGATTATAAGAATTTTAGCTCATATGGACAGGTCATCTGTCACGGCAAATTATAATTTAATTTTATTTACGCTTTATAAAATGTGCCTTCCTTACTTTTGACGGCCACATCTGTCGTTGTTGTTGTTGTTTATGCTAGATGTCAAAAAGGCAGCAGCAAGAAATGATGTTGCATTTGCACTAGTCCTAAAAACATACTTTAATTGGAATAAATATGAGGTGGAATGTTGAAGCTATTAGATCAAAAATCAAGAAATGAATTTTGTTGAAAAGGCACTTGTGATACCCTTGGTTTCTGCCACTAATATTGACTAGAATTAAACTATTTACCGATCAGTAGATGGGATGTTAGGAATTAATATCTTCCTGCTCAATTAAATTGTAACTTTGATAATTTCTCTTCATTTGTCCAAGTGTTTGGCTAAAAGTTTGACAATATCATCATTAGACTTGCTTTTACCAAATTTAGAAATAATATCCAAGCAAATTTTGATTGTCTTTTGTTTTGCTTTATATTTTAACCTTCATTCTCTACTCTTTCTACCTTCCTTTTCCAATTCATATCCTGGCTACTCTAGTATCACGATGAGGTCACTAGTGATCATGTGAAAAACTTACCTTGATTTGCCTAACAACATTAAAACAAAAGAGGACATCGAATAGAGGATTCACGTTATTAAAGTCCTCATATATGAATTTCTCGTGACTAACAATGAATTATTACTACTGCAAGTAATGATTTTATGTGTAGTCTTCGAACTTTTAATTTATTTCAATAATACATGATTTTTTTCTTTTCCTAATAAAGAACCTAGATTCTTGGGGTCCAAGTGTAACCTCATTAGACAATTTGTTGCCATAATTAGGTCACAACTGGAGTGGCCTAGATCTCACAAAATTTCTTCTTTTTCTTTTCCTTTTCTAAGCCAATCTTTAGTGTTTAAAAATCATCATTATTAATAATATGAGCTTCAGTAGTGCCTGCAAACTGGTGGTTGTATAAATTGTTGCCCAAATTGAGAAGTCATCTATCTTGACAACTCGTCACGAACATTTCCTTACATTACTCTAATGTCCCTACCTCAGTTTTAAAAATCGCATTGTCGTTGTCGTACATGGTATATGTAACACAGGTGGCAGTAGCAGGAAACGAAGTTGCATTAGTCTTAAAAAAGCACCATTCAATAGAATGACACTAGGGCAGAAAGCTGGAGATGCTGATATAAAATCAAGGAGTGAAGTTTGCTGAAAACGCACTTGCTATAAAACTCTTAGTACTTTTCACTACTGTTGATTGGAATACCAGCGAGCACCAAGGAATTAATAGGATCCTGAACATCCTATAGAGTGAGGTAATTTGTTTTTTGCATTAGCCCTGAAAACATACATATTGTTGCATCCAATTGCATGATCTAAAATCTTATCTATATTTCAAAAGTAATTAATAATTTGATCTCCCAATAGTTTCTGTCTTGTTTCACACAATCTTTGATGTAACGAAATTTGAAATGGAGCTACGTAAACATAAGTAACAATTTGATAAATGCATTTATTATAATTAGTAAATTAATGAGTATGTTTGAGACATTAATGCTAATAATTAATAACTCAAGCAATTATGCTTACATTCTATTTTTATTTTCTTGTAATTACGTGTGGGGTGCAAATTTATTTGAACATAAGTTGCACGTGACATAAATGTGATATATTTATATTTATTTTTCTGTTATTACTATCTTTTTACATTAACAAAGTGCCCTATCAATAATTTATTTCAACTTCACCAATGTTTCGCCAAAAGGGCAATAACATCCTTGTCGGCCTTGTGTTTCCAAGATTTAAGAATGATTTTCACATGAAAGTTATACTCTCTTTTTCTTTCCTTCTGTTTTTAACCTTTCTCATCTCTAATTTCTAAGTTTTCCATTTCATTTATGTCAAAGATGCCTGGATCGTTCATTTCTATCCAAAAAGAGATTATGTTTTGAACATCAATTCAAATGAATGAGGATGAGTTTATCCCCTAGCAAACTTGCATACAGATTAACCGAGATGCTCTCAAACGCACCTTTTGACTTTTAGTGGCCATAGTGTTACGAGTGAGTATTGCGTGCAACACGCGCGCCACGTGGCGTGCCACGTGGTGCATTAGAACCAATCACACATCGCCAAATAATACAAGGTATGACTCACCATTGCCACATGGCGATAAATTATTGGTTCTAGTACACCACGTGACAATGCACGTGGTGTATTGTATACTTTTCCTAGTGTTATTGTTTAAGGGTGCAACATTGTCAGTAGGACAAAGAGGTACATTTAATGTGGGTCATTAATGCATATGCAACTTCAGTGGAATGTTTGAAATGGATGAAAAATTAACAAATGGAGTTTGTTGAAAAGGCACTTCCGAAGCATTAGTTACCGCATTTGTTGTTTGGTTTAGAAATCAATAAGTGACAGACAAAATGCTGAGACCTTTTTGCAAAGGTGAGGTAAAGCTGAGTTTTTATTGGGTTCGCATATTTCAGCCACCCACTTGCCCAAAGTGCATTAGCTAGTAAATGCCTAACTCAATCATTTACATCAAAAGCAACATTTTTAATTCTAATCAACTTCAAATTTTTCTTTAATAACAAATGTTGAATCATATTGCATTTGCATTTAGCAACATAATTTGAACTGCCACTACTTTTTTTTTTTTGAAAAAAAATTGACCTTGTCTTTAAAGTAAAATTTTGATAATTGCATTCATTCTAAATTGTTGGTTAACAACGTGTTGGAAACGTTAATTCTGAAATTTATAAAGTCAAATAAACAAGTTTTGATTCTTTATTTCATTCACATTTAATCATACATGATGGGCAAGTTCATCTAAACAAGATTTGCTCATGACATACACGTGGCATTTTTAATTTTTTTTTTCAAAAACTGCTATCTTCTAATATAAATAATATATAATTTTCACAATTTCTTTCAACTTCTCCAAGTGTTTTACTTTAAGGTGAAAAATATCATTCTTGGACTCAAAGTTTCAAATTTACAAATGATTTCTAAGTTAAATTTTTTATTCTCTTGTGTTTAGCTTCTATGTTTAACCTTCCTTCATGCAATTACTTTTGTAGCGACACTATGAGGCCACTAATGACTTGGTGAGAAACTGGTATGCAGCTTTCCCATGTAGAAAGGGAGAAGGGCTAGTACAATGCTGTATGACCTTTTCAATAGAAAGGAATTCTTAGATGGATGACTTAGACCTCGAAGTCCTACACAAAGTATTTTGCATAGATAACCATCAATTATTGCTACCAATAATTTTGTTGTCATAAAATGCTTATAATACTTAAATAATATATTAAAAATAATAATTTTGTGATGTTGTTGAATTCTAATTTTATTTGAAGAATACAAGGTTGGACTTTTTTCTATAGATTCTTTGGGTTGCATGTGCTACCTCACAAGAGAATTTACAATCTAAAATTGGCTACAATTCATATGATCAATAATAAATCTCGCCAAATTCTATTTTTATTCTTATTCCTTAGTGAGTCAACCTCAGGTACCTTCAGAGTTGGTGTTTATAGGTGCAAGAATTGTTCAATGCTTCTTAGAAGTTGTGGTTGCATGAACAGCAATCTAAATGGAATAGTTATTGTTGTTCATAGCAGATGTGACGTCAACATCATCTGGAAATGAAATTGCGTTTGTCTCAATATCAAAAGTCATTTCTTCAATAGAATGAAGCTGGGGTAGAAAGCTAGAGATGTTGGATTGAAAATCTAATAATGAAGTTTGTTGAAAAGGCACTTGCTGCAATCAGCTTGGTCTCTACCACTGCTGTTCATTAGAGTATTGGAATTCACAAAAGGTTACCTAAGATATAGGGCCTCCTGTAAAGGTGAGGCAAGTTGAGTTCTGCGTTAGCCTTGTAAAGCTTACATATTGCAGTATTGATTTCCATAACTTTATATTTAATCATTCAATTTGAGAAGTTAATAATTTGAACTTCCACTAGTATTTTTTTTCATACTACATTTGAAGTAATAGAAGTTGAAATGAAGCTACATGAATTTACTTTTATAGCAAACATTCAATAAACAAATTTTTTTTTATTTGCAGATTAATGAGCTTCTTCGAACATTAATATATTGACCATTAAAACTTTAGTATCTATGCTTGGATTATATTTTATTTTCACCTAACTGCATGTGATTGGCATGTTTTTTTAACCATGTTTTACACATGACATGCACGTGACATAATTATTTATTTTTATAATTATTACTTTCTGCTCGAATTAATAGTGTGTAATTTGGACAATTTATTCCAACTTCTCATAGTATTTTACTAAAAAGTGAACATATATTATCTTGGACTTCCATTTTCCAAATTTAAGAATCATTTTCACAAAAACAATTGCAATCTCTTTTATTTTCCTTTTGATATTTAGCCTTTCTTATCTCTAATTTCTACCTTTCTTCTACTGATCTTTTCGAAGAGACTCGAGCAACACCATGAGATCACAGGTGACCCGGTGAATAACTGACTAGGAACTTCTCCAATGCGGTAGGCCCTCATTTTTACAAAAAGGGGACGTTAAAGGGAGAACTACACACTGCAAAGTCCTCATTAATGTATTTTTTTGGTGACCAACTATCAACTACTGCTAGCGGTCATGATTTCTTGCTTTGATACTAAACTTTTACTTTATTCAAATGATACATGGTTTAATTTTTTTCTAAGGCATATAGGTTCTTGGACATGTAACCTCAAGAAAATTTCTTGGTGGAATTAGTTTGTGGCTCATGCAATCCATACTAAATCTTGCAAAATTCATTTTTGGCATTTTTGAGTCAGCCTTTGCTATATTCAAAGTTTTCATAAAAGTTACTAGGATCGTTCACTGCTGCCTGAAAAATGGTGGTTGCTAGAGCTTTGATTTATTTGGAAGAATAGTCTATTTCTAGTAAATTGGCATCTTCCTCATTTTTAAAGGCCTCATGTTCATTTTCGTTCACGACACATATAATGTGAATTATAATCAGACAACAAGCTGCATTTGGCTTTGCCTAGAAAAAAATTCCCGTCATTGCCAAGAAACTAGGATGAAAATCTAGAGCTGTTGGACGAAAATCAAAAAATGAAATTTTTTAAAAATGGGCTTTTGATATCCCGTCTTGGTTTCCATAGCTATTGTAGATTGGTGTACTGGTTTTCACCGCAGACTAGATAGGATGTTAGGATATTCTGTAGAGGCGAGGTAGTTGAGTTTTGCATCAACCCCTCGTGCTGCTATATCCATTAGCACAAATTAAACTTCCATTAGCGTTCCCAATTTTCTTGATTAAAACCTTTGATGTAACAAATGTGGGAGTGGACCCTGGGTAGGGTGCACGAACGAGGAAAGACAGAAGTGCTTTAGTAGCGAACATCAGTTACCGCTTGCGTACTCCAAAAAGGGAGCAAGCAGATGACTGATTTTCATAGTCGCTAGCTCTAGCTGAGCATTTGTGTGACTATCCCAAAATTATTACTACAAAAGAAGATTTCATGTATAGACTACAGCATTGGTGTTCATCAAGGGATAGATGGGTTAGGACTTCCTAGAGAGGAAATGTAACTTTAGTTCCGCATCAACCTTGTAGAGCTTACATGCGTGGCTGCTTCAAATTGCATAATTCGAACTCCAATAATTCAAAATGAAAAGTTAATATTTTCAACTCCCATAAGCATTTATCAATTCTCATACAATCTTTTAAGTAACAAAAGTTATAATGGAGCTATAATAGTACACAACTAAAACAGTTGAATGCATCAACAAAAGTTGAAATGAAACTACAACAATATGCTTTTAAAGTTATAGTGTGATAAATGCATTCATTCTAGTAATTTGATTAATGATAAGGTTTGATACATTAATCTTGGACATTAATTATGCTTCTCCTCTATTTATTCTCACCTAATTATATGTGATGAGCTAGTTTATTTAAAAACGATTTGCACTTGAAATGCACACTACAAGTTTATCTAATTTTTTATAGTTTACTATTTTATCAATAAAGTGCAAATTTGAAAATTTTCATATAGCTTTTCAAATTGTTTGGCTAAGAAGGGAACAATATTTGTGTTAGAATTTCATTTTCTGAAATTTAGGAGTAGTTTCCAAATTATAATTGTTATTCTCCTTTGTTTTAATTTCAGAGTTTAACCTATCTTCTCCTCCAATTTTTGTCCTATACAATTTATATCATAGGAACTACAGCATTACTCTAAGATTAGTGGTGATCAAGTAAGAAACTTACTTGGGACTTCCGTCATTGAAAAGCCAAGAGGCCTGCCACAACGAAGAGGCCCTTATTTTTTTAGCAAAAAGGGACCATCATATCAAGGAACGAATACTGCAAAGACAACAACAAAATAGAGTCGGTGAAGAAATGAAATATTCTAAAAACAGCAAAATTGATGCTCCATCAAAGAAATCTGCCTAAATACCTTTGGGGTGAAGTTGTCACAACATGTTCTATGCTCTCCAGAGTTCTAATTTGATCTAATCTAAAAGGAACTGGTTCTATATGAATTATAGAAAGAAAGAATTCCAAGCATTGTACATTTTACACTACTTAGAGGTAAGTGTTTCATTACTAACACAAATAATCATCTTGGTAGGTTTGATTTAAATTAAGGTATTTCTCTTAGCTACTTAATTAATAGCAAAGCCAATCGTGCTCAATAAAATAACTTTAATATTTGAAGAACATGCACACATTGATTTTGATTAATCTAATACAAATATGTCAAGAAATTTTAATAATGATCAGGTAGATCAGCCTATCCCATACACAAAGGTTTATAAACCAATAAAGTCTACTTGATGAATGTCAAAATAACGCCACTAAATACTAATCAGAATGGGAAAAAAATTTACAAGTCAAGATCAAACTGAAATGCAGCCACATTGAGGTGAATGAAAGTTTTTGAGAATCATCCTATGGAGCAAATTATTGGATATTCATCAATGGGTGTAAAAGTTGGAGATCAATTTTAAGACAACCTATGAAAATTGTGCTTTTATTTTGCAAATTGAATCCAAAATGTTTTTGTCTTTCAACTTGCATGCAAAAATTTGAATTATCCATTAGATGATGAGGACTAAATCATGGCAATGAAAGAAGTATTCAACCATCACAAGTAATAAAGTTTAAGATCTTTTTGAAAAGCTTGAATATCATTCAAATGTTAATAACAAATAGGTATTTCAAAATAGAATAGATAAAAATGGCCCTATGGTTAGAAAGAAGGGAAGCTTGATGGTACACATCTACAATGATGAAAAAGCAATGGACTACGACCAGACATTTGTACTTGTGGATCACGTTGAATCAATAATAATGCCTATTGCCTTTGCTCGTTTTAAGAATTTGTTACTTTATCAATTGAATGTCGAAATAAAGAGTTAAAATTTTGAACTGTCAGTAGCATTTGTACTTTTCGACATAATCTTTGAAGTAACAAATGTTGAAATGATAGTTCAAAAAAAAAAAAAAAAAAAAACAAATGTTGAAATGAACCTACATTTAACTTTACAACATCAACATGACAAATGCATTTATTAGTTAGTTAATAAGCATTGTAGAGGTATTAATATTAACCACTAAAAACACATGTATTCATATTTCTATTATATTTTACTCTCACCTAATTATGTGTGATAGACAACAACGTTTTAACATGACTTGCACGTGCTATACATGTGATATGTTTATTTATATTTTTAGTTATTACTTTATTTTCAAATAAACAAAGTAAATTTTGAACAAATTCTTTCAACTTCTCCAATTGTTTTGTAAAGAGGGAAAAGGTAACATTTTTTTGGAATTGCATTTATCAAATGTATGAATAATTTCAAAGTTAAAATTTTGAGTCTTTTTATTTTTCTTTCTAGTTTAAACTTTCTTCATTCCAATTTCTTTCTTTCAATAATTATATCCTAGGAACTCTAGTCGCTGGTCACTAAGTAAAAATCATACTTGAACTTCCTCAACTGGAAAGCTTACATTGTAAATATGATCAACCGAGTTCCGGAATTAATGTCTTTCTCCTAAGACTGAGATAAATGAATCAATATGAAAATAAAGAAAAAAAATTAGATCGTACCATCTCTGTAATAAGTAAATGCCTTCCTCAAGTTTAGCTTAATTATTTTCTAAGTCAAATTTGAACGAGTTTCTATGAAGCCAAAGTCAAATTGAGCTTGAGTAGCTTTAAATTTTTATGCAGTAATTTCAAAATTTATAGTTATCAATCCCGGTTTGAGTCGAGGTTAAAATTTTAAAAAATGCTAATTTTTTTTAATATTTGGCATGATTAGGTATCGAATTAAGCTTCGCCCAGGTATTATCAAGCCAAGCTCAATTTATATATTTAGATTAGTCCATCAAGTAAGAAGACATCACACAATGTTGTAGGCCTTATGCTTTCAACAAAATGGGGCCATTAAATAGCTAGGTTCACATCTAAGTAGTTTTTTTCATGACCAACATTAATTATTACTATTTTATGTCCTATCACCAATCTCTTAACGTATTTAAATAATACAAGGTTGACTATTATTATCAAAGAGATCTAGATTGTTGGATTGTTTTTATGACATTTGAGACAACTTTTCATTTGAATTAGATTATAATTAATATGATCCAGATTAAATCTCCAAAATTTCTTTTTTTCTTTTTTTTTTTGCTATGCAAGATTAAGATCTCGTCAAAGTTACGTCAAAGATAACAGGATCATTTGTTGTCTCTTGAAAGATGTGGTTGCCTAAGCTTCAACCCAAATGGAGGAGTGCCTTGGAAAATTAGTGTTCAAATTCTCCTTCACTCCATCAAATGTGCCTTTCTCAGTTTCAAAGACACATTGTTGTTGTTCTTTTGGTCTTGTAATAATTCACTTCTTTTGAATGAAAATGGGGTGAAATTCTAGAATCTTTGAATGGAAAAGTCAAGGAATGAACTTTATTATAAGGCAATTAGAAAACACTATTGTTTTTGCCTCTACTATTGATTTTTGTTCTAGTTTTCATCAAGGAAAAGATGAATATATAGGATTCATCTACTTTTGGAAAATTGATATGCATTCCTCAATTTTCAACGATCAAATTGTTTATGATCATGGCACATTTAACGTTAACGGCAGCAAGATAAGAAGTTGTATTTGTTATGGTCTCATAAACTGGGATGCAATGTTGGAGTTGTTCGATGGAAAATCAATGAATGAAATTTATTATAAGGAAATTACAGAAAACCCCTTTTTTTTTTTTTTTTTTTTTTGCCTCTACGGCTAACTGTTGTACTAGTATTCTTCAAGGAGAAGATAGGATGTTTGGTCCTCCTATAGAGGTGAGATAAGTTGAGCTTCGCATCAACCCCGTAGAGCTTACACGTAGTTGTGTCCATTACAATAATTTGAACTCCAATAATTTGAAATACAAAATTAGTGATTTGAACTTGCATTGTAGTTGTTCTTTTTCTCACAATCTTAGAAGTTAGAAATATTAAAATGAATTTATATTTACCTTTATAATAATAAAATAATAAATGCAATAAATCAAACTACTGGATTAATCATCCTATTTGGAGATAATAATACTAATAATGAAGAATTTAAATAATTGTACTTCCTTTCTATTTTATTCTCAACTAATCATTTTTGATTGGCAAGTTTATTTAAATATGATTTGCACGTTACATGCACGCAACACGTTTATTTATTTTTGTGAAAGTTTATATATTCCGGCATAAATAAAAATACAATTTGGACAATTTCCTTCAACTTCTTCAAGTGTTTGGCTAAACGTGGAAAAAATATTATTTTTGAAATTATATTTGCCATATCTATTAATAATTTCAAAACTAAATTATAATCTTCCTTTGATTTTCTTTCTATTTTTAAATTTTCTTCTCTCCAATTTCTCTCTTTCTTTTACTATTGATACTTAAGGAACTCTACCAACTCTATAAGGCCAATGGTGACGAATATAAAAACTTCACTTCATTTAGATATAACTTCACATTGTTCTTGTTCGTGATAAATTTAATATCTACAATAGTAGGATAAGAAGTTGCATTTGTATTCTTCACATAAAACTTCACTTCATTTATATGAAATTAGAGTGAAAAGCTAGAGTCATTTGATAAAAAAAAAATCAAGCAATGAAGTTGATTTGTCAAAAGGCACTTATAGAAAACTCTATTTTTTTCCCGTTGCTACTGGTTATTGTACTAGTATTCTTCAAGGAGAAGATGGGATGTTGGGTCCTCTTACAGAGGTGAGACAAGTTGAGCTTCCCACCTACCTCGTAAAGCTTATGCGCTGTATTGTTTAGTACTACATTTTTTTTTTTTTTAGAGGAATTCCAATGCTACAATTTGAACTCCAATAATTCAGGATGCAAAACTAATAATAAATATCATTCTTTCTTAGAATCTTCGAAGTAACAAACTCTCTAAAGTTCAAGTTTGTTTTTCTATTTTATCAAGTTTATAATTGATTTCGAATTTGGATTAATTATTCTTTGAGTTGGATTCAAATGAGCTTTTGCCAGTCAAACTAATGTCATTTCTTCAAATTTATCATATTGTACTCCAGTTGATTCAAATTATGATTATCCAACAGAAACCTATCAAAATACATGAAATTTGAGCATTAATTTGCTCAAAATACAAGTTTTGCTTTTAAAACCATAATTTGATGAAAAAACATAAAAGAGCAAAAAAAATCATTATAAAAACCCTAAAAAATACACAAAGAACACAAAATAAAACTTATACCATAATACGTAAATTTAACTCCTATCATTGTGCTCAAGTAGATTGCAATAGTTGCCTATAAATTTCATACTATATATATGTTAAGTCGAAGTTGAAACTTTATTGAACACTAAATTTTGCTCATATGGCTTCAATAGGTTGTTAACCAAGCTAGAAGAAGCTATTTTGCAGCCGTAATTGATTCAAATATAGAGCAGTTTAATTAATCAAGCGAGAAGGTCTAACACAAAGTTATAGACCATTCTGCCTTTCCTTTTTCATCATTATCCATCAATTCTTATTATCAATGTGGTTTTGTCTTTTGTCACCAAGTTGTTTCATTATTCAAATAATACACGGTTGACTTTCTTTTGCTGAGAGGTCTAGATGGTTGAGGTTGCAGTTAATCTAACAACACAGTTTGTCATCTAAATTAGATTGCCGCTAATATGATCAATACTAGATCTAGCAGAAAAAAAAAACAAAAAAAAAGGTGGTTGCCTAATCTTCAAGGCAAATAGAGAAATAATCTGGCAAATTGGAAGTAATGGTTTCTCACACACCCTTCATTGCCTTCCTCTATTTTAACAACCATATAGTTATTGTTCATGACAAGTGTAATATTGACAGTAATAAGAGAAGATGTTGCATTTATCTTCATCTCATAAAATATCTCTTCGTTTGGTTGAAACTAAGGTGGAATGCGAGAGTCGCCGGATGAAAAATTTAGGAATAAAGTTTGTTGAAAGGCACTCGGTGCAATCCTCTTGTTTTTGCATCAACAATTGATTGTGGTACAAGTATAAAACAAAGAATCGATGGAATGTCAAACCTCTAGTCAAGGTGAGGAAAGAAGAGCTTCGCGTCTACCCCATAGAACATATAGGCTGTTATATTTATTAGTTGAATGACAATAATTCACAGTGAAAATTTAATAATTGGCTTTTATATTTTTTTTGAAGTAACAAATGCTGAAATAAACCTATATGTATCTTTAAAGTAACAAATTTGTTAAGGGTTAATTGCACTAAACCTCTATGAACTTTTGGATGAGTTGCACCTTGCCCCCAATGACTTCTTAAATAGGTAATTTACCCCCTATTTCGTGTTTCTTGAGCAAAATATCCTCAAATATTACTATTCTTTATTCTCAACTCAATTTCCACTAGTCAGCTTCTTTTTTTATTATTATTTAATTCTTTTCACTTCCTTTACACACTTTTTCCCTTCACAACTAATAAAGTAGGCTTTTTTTAACTCATGCTTGGAAAATAAATTTACTGAATAAATATTAATAAATTTATTCACTTTAGATATTTTAATAATAAATAATATATATATAAATAATTAATATAAATAAAAATCACTTTTAAAATTTAAATATGTTTTGACTATGAGATTCTAACGACTCTAGAAAAATTTTAAAATTTTTTATATTTTGTTGTATCAACTTTACACATATAAATTTCTTAACTTTTAATCTCTCTTGGAAAATTTTAAATTCTTTCATATTTTTTTTCATCAACTTTACATCTATAAGTTTAATATCGTCAGAATCTTATTTGAATTAATTTAAACACATGGATCCATCTTGAAAAAACCTAACAAAAATTATATTTCACATATCTTTTTTTCATGAGATCTATTCCTACCTCTATATATTAGGTGTAGTTTATAACATCTTAATAATCTCTACAGTGAGGATTCTGTTTATGTTTCTAAAAGAAAAAAATTAAAAAATTGGGGACTAAAAATATAAAAACATTATATTTAAAGTTAAACAATTTGAATTCTTGACATAAATTGACTGGAATGGGCAACCTTGGTAAAGAATCATAGAACAAAATAACCAAAAAGGAAAAGGATAAGATAATGAAAATAAAATAAATAAAGAGTATTAGACAAAAAAAATTAAAATGCAAAATCATAATTTGATGCCATTTTTGTGCAAGTACATTAAATGGGGGTAAAATGTCTATTTAAAGAGTTGAAAGGGGTCAAGTGCCACTCTACCAAATTACCAAATTTCATGAGGGTTTATTGCAATTAACCTATTTGTTAAATTCAATCACTAAATTACTTTATTAATTAGTATATATGAGGCAATAATGCTTACATTTATGGACTCTAATAATTATGCTTATGTTCTCTTTTAATCTCACCTAATCATATTATATGGGCAATTTTATATAAATAATGTTTGCACGTGACAAGCATGTGAAATGTTTATTTATTATCATAGAAATCACTATAATCTTGCATAGTTGAATGTGCAATTTGGACAATTCCTTTCAACTTCAATTGTTTGGCTAAAAATGAAAAAAAAAAGATTTTTGGAATTGTATTTTCAAAATTTAGGAATGGCTTCAAACTTAATTTTTTTCTTTTTGTTTTTATTTATATTTTTAACATTTCTTCTCTTCAATTTCTATCTAACTATTATCAACTATAGTTACACAACGAGGTAACTAGTGACCGTGTGAAAAGATTGCCTAAAACTTACTCCAACGAAAACTTTGGAGTATAAACAAGACTAATCGAACCGAATTCTCTAGTGTTCAAGCTTATTTATTTATTTAAATAAGCCCAAAATTGAGTTCAAATTTAGATTGATTATTTTAGTTAGCTAGTTTTGAATGAGCCTTTATCGAGCGGAACATGATTTAAGCTTGAGTAGGCTTGAAACTTTACGCATAATTTGCAAACTTTATACTTATTGAGCCAATACTAAAACTTTAATGAACACTATATATTGTTCCTATCTGGCTTGATTATGCAATGAACCGTGCTTAAATGAGCAATTATCGAGCCATGCATGTCAAGTTCAAATTAGTTCTGTTCATCAAATATGACTGCCCACCATAGGCCCTTTTGCTTTTTAACTAAATGGACCAATCCACACTAAAAATAAAAAAAAATACTTTTTCGTGGTGAACCATCAATTATTACATCACACAAGGATTTTATGTCGTGCCTCCGATTATTACTGAATTCAAATAATATTTGGTTGGCTTTTTTTCCCAATAGGTCTGGATTATTATGGTTACAAATGCAATCTTATGAGAAAATTTGTCATCTAAATGGCCTGTTGATATAATATGTTCTATATCTTCTAAATTTTTTTGTCACTAATTTTTGGCCAATTTTGATATCTTCAAAGTCGCATCAAAGATAATAGGATCATACATTATACCCTAAAAGAATTAAGTTTGTCTTTTTTTCAAGTCAACTAGGGAAGTTACCTATTTTTGGCAAATTGGAGTTCAAGTTCTCCCATTCTTGCCTCCAACCTTCGTCAATTTCAACGACCATATGGCTGTTTTTTATGACACGTAATATTGATTGCTGCAACATTTGATGTTGCATTTGTCTTTCTCTCAGAAAATGCCCCTTCATTTAAACGAAACTAGGGTGGAATACTAGAGCCATTGAATGGAATATCAAGGAATGAATTTTGTTGCGAAGCACTTGTTAACCTCCTTTTTTGGTTGCTACTAGTAATTGCTATACTAATACATACCAAAGAGTTGATTGGAAGATGTAACCTCTAATAAAGGTGGTATAGGATGAGCTTCTCATCTTCCCTGGACAGCATGCTTGCTGCTGCGTTTATTAGTGTTTTTGAGCTCTTCCAATTCAACATGAAATATTAATAAGTTCTCTATTAATAAATTGAATTCCAATTAGCCTTTTTTTCCCCACAATCTTTCAAGTAAGAAATATTCAAATGAAAAATAATTTATGTTTAATGCAGCAATTTGAATAATGCAATCACAACAATTGTTTGATCAATTAGCGCATTTTAGATGTTGATGCTTATAATTAAAAACTCTAATCATTATGCTTTTGTTCTATTTTATTCTCAGCTGATTGTATTTGGTGAGCTAGCTTATATAAACATGGTTTGAAGATAACATGCACGTAACATGTTTATTTATTTTCTTACAAATTGCTACATCTATTATCTATCTATTACTATATAATATATTCATGTTTCTTCCTTTTTTTGTGATTCCTAATCTACCCTTGTATAATTCTATTATTCCTAATCTACCCTTAATCACTTAGAATTATAATTACATCACAACTTTTGAAAACAAACCAACCCTAAAGATAAATTCCTAACATAATAAGATACAATTTTAATTGCATTTGAACTCTGAAAATTGAAGATACAACTCTAATTGCATTTGAATTCTAAAAATTGAATATTTCTTAACAAACTCATATTCCGTTAAATCACTAAAACATCTGAAACTACCTTCAGATTAAATAAGCTCTACTTAGATCACGTGAGTATTTGAAGATACAATTTTAATTACATTAGAACTCTAAAAAAAGTGAATATTTATTAACAAACTCTTATTTCATTAAATCACTAAAACATCAAATGGAGTCCTAGCATAAATATACCCTGTCAAAGGTTTCTTCAATCTGTCGGTAATTAGATTTGTATTTTTTTCTTTTTTTTAATGTTTTAATTTGATCTTGTTATCAAATTGTTCAACAAACTTGCATAAACTTTTATGTTATTTCGTGTTAGAAGGTGGAAGTAATGTTCTAAATATGTTGAGAGCTGTTGCAAATTCTCAAATTAGTTAATGTTTGGATGGATCGGTGAACGGTTTGCCAAAGATGATGTAGTTATATAAATGGTTTTAGAATTTTAGCCGCTCAAGTTGGCGGTTGGAAATTAAAATATTGTGCATTATCACCCCTTTAATCAATTGATTACATTTAATTACGATGGTACCGGATACCTGTTACCTATTGTGATTTAGTCACTTGGCTAGGATGCTGCAACTAATGTTATTGAGATTTGTTGGACCACATAATCTGTCCCAGCCATCACCTCTAGAGCCACACAACAAGGAGTACCCACCACACCAGACATTAGTTGTTTATCATGAACAAACTCTACTAAGCCGAAATCAGCTAGCTTTAGCTCATACCTGTTGTTAAATTGAAACTCAAAATGCAGTAACTTTAAAGAAAGAAAGATTGACAAATTGAATAGTTTTATTCATGTAGATGTGACTTCCTTGTGATGAAAGAACAAGCCATGACTTCCTTGTGATAAAAGAACAAGCTAAAAGGTCCAATGTCAGGCAAAAAGCTAGGTTTACTGGAGCTTCAAAACCTTCTTCTACGGTTAAGTTTCCAATGTTGCAATTTAAGTTTCACCAAAAATCTCGGTGAGCTATTCTTAAGCTGTGACATTGGGCTATTGCCTCCATTAGTGGCCTCTGTAGATAATTAGAAATATTTGCAGATAATTAGAAATATTTGCATGACAGATTAGTATCTAGGAACTAACAAGCTTGCTAATGAAAATATTAAAATGAACAACATTCATATTGTTGATATTGTTTATGAGTAGCATTGTAGAAATCTAAAAAAAGGTAATTTTGATACTTATTATACACTCCAAATTAACACATTCCTGGCCAAAATTGAAATATTTCTAGACATTAAGACATATGCAAAACCCCAACATCAAAGTACAACAGTTTTGGTTTGCGCCTAACCGACCGCTAAAACATATGAAGAATCTCATACACCTAAAGTTAATGTGCGACTGGACATTCAAAGCAAAACACAAATTACTTTCTTTTCATTTCTCTGCCAAAATAAATCATACTATGAAAGCTTTGATAAAATTTTCACTCCCATCAATCACTGTTCCAAAATAAGTAAACCTAAAATGTACAATAATATGTAAATAGAGAGAACAAAAGAATATTATATATGAAAAGTAGTAAATCCCAAACAAAACTGACCTATTAGATTCATTTTCTAAACTAATTAGTATGAGCCATTAGCAGACTACAAAAAAATGTGCAATTAATTAAACATTTAACTTATGCAAAAATATCAATATTTAACTATATGATGATGATCATTTTAGATATCTAAAAGCAAAAAAAGAATTCACAAACCAAAAAAATTCTAATGTGAAGCTCTTAGTGATATTACTATGAATACATCGAGGTGTATGTATAAGGTTATTGAATAATTTTTTTTTTTTTGTATTTTTCTCCCCTTTCAATTTCTCCTCAACTTCTTCTAGCTTTCGCATGCAGATATCAAGTCTAAAGTTCTTTTTTCTTTACTATCTCTATATTTGGTGTATTTTATATTTTGCTTTTACTTTTACAAATTTGGTATACATTTCAAAGCTTTGGATTTTTATATTTGCTTAATTAATTTGGAATAGGGGTGAATCGCCATTATAGATGATACAGAAGAATTCTTGAGGATAAAATTCTTTCTTTTTTTCTTTTTCTTTTTCTTTTTGTGCTTGCCTCTTTTTTTATTTTTCCTGTTTAGAAAAACTAACACAAAAACCTCACTCTTCTTCTTCTTCTACCTCTTCTTTTTTTTTTTTTTTAATCTTTCTATTCTATATTGTCATAATGTACTTAGTTAAAGATTTAAAAATCCAAAACAATAATATGTTTGAACAAATTTATGAAAAAGATACATGCATATTTAATTGAATAATATAAGTTGTTAAAAAAATTAGCATCTAAGGGCAATGGCTTTATGTGGTAAAATGTAATCAATCAATGTCATTCATAAATATGTGGAAAGAAATTGATGATAAAAACTCCAAGACAATATGATTTGGCTTAATTGTTTTCTTTGTTTCTTATAATTAGGCTCCATTGTAACAACTATTAATTATTATATCAAACAATAGAGATTTGGCAATGTATCTAGCCTAATATATTTTCGTAATTTATATGCACAAACAAATTAACTAGAATGGGGATAAAAAAAAATTAATGAAAAAATTCTAATTCATTAGTATTGAGTTTTATATTTGCTATATGCATTATTTATGAAAGAGTATCAAATTTAAATTTCCCACCAAATTTTAATATATGAGTTGATGATTGGGTATAACCAATTAAAAAGATTTGATTGTAGAAAAGGAGAGAACAAGGAACAAGGTGGCCTTCGAGGATATTTGAGAAATGATAAGAACTTTGGACTATTTTGGGCATTTACAAACTTTGGAGCTTATGAATATCAATCGAATGGTACTCTTAATGTGTTAAAAGCCTACATAGGCTTGCTATATATAGACTATGTTTTTTTTATATTAAGTATTTCATTAATATGTTTGCTTTCAACAATGTGTCAAAAGTATCTAGATTAGAGTTACAGTTAGCACATAGGCTTGCTTAAACTCTAATATTATATGACTCTATGTTCTTTAATATATTTCATGTTTTATTTCAAAAAAAAAAAAGTCTACAACTTATATGTTGTATTTTTTTGGTCCCACTAACTATTATAAGTTGCGTAGACACACTCGCACGTTAAGAAAAAAATGTGGAGGTTAAAACAAGTAAAAAAAAGACCAAGTGAACATGTAAAATAACATCCTTGGTAGCCATTCATAACATAAGCAATTAAATCAGAATTTCCTTAGCATTACTATAGATAGAGGAATCTGAGGATATTAATGTAATTTGTTTTTGATGAATAATATAAGATTGGAGTAATAGCTTACTATTAGCCAACATAAAACTAAAAATTATAATAATAGATAGTTCTTTACCATGCATGTAGAAGTGATATACTAATGTAAAAAAAGAAAAAAATTATTCTTTATTGGAAAATAGTGAAATAAATTATATGTTAGCACAAAAATAATCAATAATTATATATTGATTACTAATTAATTAGAAAATGATAAAAATAAATCCAACAAAGTAGTAGTTGTTTACCAAGAGAAGAACATAAAGATTGAACAAATATTCAAAGTAAACTTGCTATGGTAAAAGAAAAACTCCATATGATAAGTTAACCATAATTGTTAAGATTTAATCATTTGTTATATAAGTAACTAAAAAGTAGTTTGCAAATTTTACTTTATTCAATCCAATGTCTTTATTAGTCTAATTACTCCAAGATTTTTAGATCATTTATCAATTAGTCAATTAACTTAGAATTTTTTATAATTTTAATTAATTAAAACATGATTTATTGATGATAACTATTTCTACAAATGGATAATTCTCAATTAAATATTCTTCTTTTTTGAATATATTAAGTCTTATTACTTTTAAAAATAAATGGAGATTAACTTAATAGACAATTAGAAAAATAAATGCATATTAAAAAAAATTCTTGGAGATTGAAAGAGAAATAGAAAAGAAAATGAGTCGTTGACAAACATTTATCTTGCTTAAGCTAAACAATTAGTCTAAACAATCATTCTAAACAATCATTCTTAATCAATTTGTGATTAAACAATTCTTTATGATCCACTGTTTGCATGTAATCTTACCAAAGACAACACATAGAACAAATAAAGGAATCAAGTCACTCTATCTTGTAGTTGCAAAAGTTTGTAAACCAAGCATTCTAAAAAAAAATTCTTTTTTGGTGATGTCCAAATTTATATACTTTGAGAAGTATACAAAAAGAATAGAATGAGACAATTAAGATATAAAAATCTTTATCAATTAGTATTTGGGTTAGATTTATGAGTTTAGACAAAGATACTTTATTTTTAAAATAAAAAATGAAATGTATAATTGAGGAAAAATAAAAGAACCAAATAGCTTTTAATTACCTTGAACATAGAAAATAATGATATAAATAATTTTGTAATAATTATTATGAAGCATTCAAAGGATATAAAATACTGTGTTAAGAAAGAAAAAAACAAAAACATGAACGTCAATAAATGAAATTAAGAATTGAAAGATTTGAGTTTACACTTCTAGACCTTTCAAAAATCAAAATAAAATATATTCTACGTGTTATTATGGACATCATCATAAGAACATTTCTTTTCTATTTTCAAATAATTGCCTTTTTCAATAAACTAAGTTAATTAATTTAAGGTAGAAATAAATCCTAATATCACCGATGCTTCACTTAGTGCTTTTTTTTTTTTTTAAATTTTGGCTTATATGTGTGTGTGTATGTGTGTGTGTGTGTGTCTGTATGTAACTATCTATTTATGGATGTATGTGTGTTGTTCATTAGTAGAAGAATGAGTACAAGAGTATTTGTATATGAAAAAATAAATTATTGCTATATAGATACATGCTATATAAAATGCATCTCATAATTTACCCCAAAATTAACAACTTAATGAATATTCTCATGGGAGGACAAATTATATACGTGTATGAAAAATTAGAAACTAAAATAATAGCTATAATTAGTACAATGAAACAAATTTTATTATTTTGTAAAGAAAATGAAGCATTGTCCTAAAATGAAACCATTAGCATTAAATCTATTAAATTTAGTTTCAAACGATTAAGAGAAAATCTAAACAAAAATTATGAATCTAAATTACCATGATCTGAAAGAATTGGGTAAAGATTTTTACTTGTAAGATCTATATAATAAGGTAAATCTTCACTATTGTAGTAAATGATAATGTTGTACTCACTTCTTGATCTAATCAATGCGAAATTATTTGATCGTAAGAATATAGAATTTTTTAACTAATGCTATTAAATGATGCCAAGAACAAATTAAAGTCATATATAGTATGATTTTTTTAATGCCTACTGACTCTAATGTCAAATAAAAAGGAAAATATTTTATATTGTGGATTTCTTCATGTTGATTCTTTTCATGAAAATTAACTCGCTCAAAAAAAACTATAACAATGTAAATTTAAGGCAATTAACCCCAAACTCCACATTTATAGAATAGTATACAGTAGGTGTATAAAATACTTGCTCTGTACTCCAATATCTTATTGGGTAGAATGTCTTAAATTAAAGCATTTATAAACACCAGTTATGTAGCTCAATTTAAAATACCAATTTATAACAATCATTTTCATATATTGGAATTCATAATTTCTAAAGAACATTCTTTTATGCAATTTTAATAAAAGAGGACAAAAATATTTTTATTTAGCTTGGAGAACACAAATTTAAAATGGTAATGGAAGTTATCTATTGGAATTCCCATAAATAAAAAAAATTATTTTTTTATTTTTTTTATGAGAATCAATATATGTGTAAAAACACAAAAGAAAATGATGAAGACAAAAATTATACAATTAAATGAAAAAATCCACAATCAACTAAAAAGAAAAAGAAAGTGGTAATATAAATAGAAAAAAAACATGATATGAATTAACAATCAATGAGAATAAATGAATCATTGACAAAAGACGAAACAAAGAACAAATAAGAAGACTTGCTAACCACATATGATGACGAGGAGGAGAAGATTACTAACTTGGAAAAAAAGGTGAAACAAATAATGACAATGAGGAGAAGAATACTAACTTGAAAAGAAGGTGAAAACTAAAAAGAATCAATAGAATTTTTGATTTTTTTTAAATTTTCATTTTATATTCTATTAAATGCAGATTTACGTTCATAAAATAACTTATTTCAAAATTGTTCATTAAATTTTATACAGCAATTTATTTCCTTTTAATTCATACTTGAACATTCAAAAATAATTTCTAACTAGATTCATTTGCTTTATTAACCAATACATACTTAAAGCATGTGCGACGCACATGCATATTCCTAGTTCTCTAATAAATATATGTGCGATGTGGTCAGTTCTGCAAGACTTAATTATGTACGTGAGCTTTGGCATCCATTCTGCAAGACTTAAATTATGGGAGAATATTCAACAACTGTTTCCTTTTAGGTCCTAATGTACGGCTAAAAGTGGCAAAATATCCCTTTTGGAATTGCATTGCATAATTTAGGAATGATTTCAAAATTAAAATTCAGATTCTCTCTTTTTTTCCCTTTATACTTTTATCCTTTTTTCTCCAATATGTATCTTTCTTTTACAATTCATATCATAGAACTTTAGAAATATTCTGAGGTCACTAGTGACGATGTGAAAAACTTACTTGGAACTCCTCCCACTAAAAAGTTATGGGATATGAACGAGTCTAATTGAGGCAAACTCTCTATAGTTCAACCTTGTTTATTTATTTAAATGAGCTTAAAATTGCATTCAAATTTGTCTTGCTTATTTTTTGAGCTGATTTGAAGTTAGCTTTTATCAAATTGAGTTCGAATATGTCAAAATTTTTGCATATACTTTTGAAGCTTTGTACTCATTGATCGGAGATTAAAACTTTAATGAATACTAACTTGTTTTTGTTTGCTTGGTTATGTAATGAACCAAGCTTGAACAATCTATTAACAAATCGTGCTCGATTCAAATACTAAGTAGCTTGGTTCATCATTGGACAAGCCCACCATAATATTATAAGCCCTTCCGCTTTTTAACAAAATTGTAGAGCTTCTCGTCTCTCCAGTAGAGCTTAATTGCTGATGTGTCTATTAGCATAATTGAACTTCAATGCTTTCAAAAGAAAAATTAATAATTTGAACTTCTATTGGCTTTTATCTTTTTTTTTTTTTGCAGTTTTTGAAGTAAAAATGTTGAAATCAATCTACATTTGTCTTCAAAGCAACAATTTGATAAATGCAATTACTCTAATAAGTTGGTTGATGGGCAAATTTGAGATGTTTAATAATGTTTATCATTCAGAACTCTATTAGTTATGCTTCCGCTCTTATTACTTTCATCTATTCATATCTGATAAATTAACTTATAGAAACACGACACCTGACATGTTTATTCATTTTTTAAAAATTTGCTATCTTCTTGTATGAATAAATGTGTAATTTTGATAAACTCTCTCAACTTCTCCTACTCATTGGCTATAAGTTGAAAATATTATTTTTCAAAGCATTTTCCAAATTTAGGACTAATTAAAAACCAAAATTCTGATTTTCTTTTATTTTCATTTTTGTTTTTAACCTTTCTTCTCTCCAATTTTTATCCATCTTTTGCCATTCATATCCTAGGAAATTTGTAACACAATGAGGTCATAGGTGACCAAATGATTTACTTGGAACCTCTTTTTTATCAAAAAACTCGGTGGTGAATGAGAATAATATAGTCAAACATTCTAATGTTTAAGATTGTTTATTTATTTTACCGATATTAAAATTTTGTTCAAATGTGGTTTTATTATTCATTAAGTTGAACTCAAATGAGCTTTTATCGAGTTAAACTCCAATCTAGTTTGATTAGCTTGAAATTTTTACTACTACTGATTCGAGGTTGAAAATGTAACAATCACTAAATCTTGTTCATATTTGACATGTTTAGGTGGTGAACAAGGTTGAACAAGCAATTATCAAGCCATGTCGATTCGTGTATGGAGGATCTTACTTCATCAAGTAAGAAGGCTTCCCATAAATTTATATAGGCCTTTCTTTAACATAGGACTATTAGGTGGAAGACTCCACACTGCGAAGTCCTCACTCAGTTTTTACGTCCAAATATCAATTATTACTACTAGCAACGATTTCATGATTTGCTACCAAAGTCTTACCTTATTCAAATAATACATTTTCAAGTTGTTTTCCTAAGTGATTGAGATTCTTTGAGTTGTAAGGGTACCCACTTGAGAAATTGGTTGCAATCAATATGATCCACACTAGATCTAAAAAAAAAAAAAAAAAATCTTTTTCTATTTTGTATATTCTAAGCTAGCCTTTGCATCATCGAATTTGCATTGAAGATACCATGATTATATTCTACTTCCTAAAAAGTGGTGGTTGCCTAAGCTTCAACTTAAGCAGAGAAGACATCTATCTTGAATTGGCGTTCAATTTCTCCCACATTCTTTTCATTCCACCTTCCTCAGTTTTAGTGACCACATTGTCGTTGTTTATAGCGGATGTAATATCGACTATAAAAGGATAAGAACTTGCAATTGTCTAGGTCTCATAATATATCCGTTCATTGGAATGAAAGTTTGGTGGAATGCCAATCATTGGACAAAAATCAAGGAATGAAAATATTTAGAAAGCATATCGTACAGCCCCTCTTCTTTTGCTACTACTATTGAATCTACACACATGCGCTCACGTGCACACACACACCAAGCATTTGATTGGAAGCAAGGACAAAAATTAAGGAATGAAAATTTTTTAAATTCATTTTCTACAACCACTCCAGTCTATTTTTGTTCCTACTACTATACACCAACGAGTCGATTAGAAGCTGAGACCTCCTGTAGAAGTGAGGTAAGATGTGCTTCATGCCTGCCCCATAAAGCTTAAGTGCTACATTGTCATTTGCATAATTTGAAGTGCAACAATTTAAAATAAGAAAATTCTATCCATTTTCTCACAATTTTTTAAGTAACAAATATTGAAATGTACCTCTATTTATCTTTAAAACAACAATCTCACAAACACAATAACCTTAATTACTTGATTAATGAGCTTTCTAAGATGCTAATGTACTCTAATTATTATGCTTCGGTTCTGCTTTATTCCCACCTAATCATATTTTGATGGGTAATTCATACAAGCATGATTTACACATGACATGCACGTGAAATGAATAATTAACTTTGAGGAAATTTAATCGTCTCCCAATAATAAATGTGCAATTTGGATACGTTCATTCAACTTCTATTATTTGGCTAAATGTGAAAAAAAAATCATTTTTGGATTTGCATTTTCCAAATTTAGAAATAAGGTGTAAATGAGCCTTATCTAGCCAAACCCTCTAATATTCAATCTTGTTTGTTTGTTGAAACAAGCTTAAAATTATGCTTGAATTTGGTTCGATTATTCTTTGGGCTAAATTTAATTGAATTTTTATTCAGCCGAACTCACCTCCAACTCGAGTAGTTCGAAATTTTTATGTACAAATTTTAAATATCATTAAGCTGAAATTTAAACTTTATTGAACATTCAATCTTATTCCTATTTGGCATGATCAGGCAGCGAAACAACTCGAACGAGTTATTATCGAGCCGCACTTGATTATTGTTTAGATTGATTAGCTTGGTTCATCAGGAGGGAAATCCTAAAAATTGCTAGACTTTCCGCTTTTCATCAAAATTGGTTCACTGTATAAAGGACTCCACACTACAAATTCCTTATCTAAGTATATGACAAACTATAAATTATTACAAGAAACAATGTATTAATGGACTTTTGCTGAACTCTTACTCTATTCAAACAATGGTTGGTTGACTTCTTTTCCGAAGAGTCTATTTGTGGATTGCAAGTGTAACCTCAAAATACAATTTGTCATTTAAAAGGTTGCGGCTAACATGGTACATATTAGATCTCGTAATTTTCTTTCTCTTTTTGTGAGATAGCATTTATTATCTTCAATTTGAAACCAAGATGATACACTGCTACCCAAAATGTGATGGTTGCTTGAGCTACAACTCAAATGGAGGCGTCATATTTCTCTGGAAAATTTGGTGTTCAAGTTCTCATACACTTCCTCGCATTTGCCTTCCTTAGTTTTAACCACCACATTATTAACAACTGGCCATCGAAATGAAACTTTGGTAGAATAATTTTACCCTGCTTGGATGGAAAGCGAATGTATGAAATTGGTTGAAAGGCGTTTGCTATAACCTTGCTTGTTTTTAGCCACACCTATGAATTGGAGTACTTTATTTACCGTGAAGTCGATGGGATGCCGGGACCTCTTGTAAAGGCGCGGTAAGTTGAGCTTTGCATCAGCCCTGTAAAAGCATATGTGCTTCTGTTTCTATTAGCATAATTTTATCTCCAATTATTGAATATAAAAATTAATAAGTTAAACTCCTTTTATCATTTAACTAATTTCTGTCCATGTTTGAAGCAACAAATATTGAAATGAACATACATTTTATTGAATAGAATAATTTGATAAATGCAATATAACTTTAATTAGCTCACTGATGAGAACGTTTGATATGTTAGTGTTAATAGTTAAGAACTCAAATAAATATGTTACCGTTTTATTTTATTATTAATTGATCACTTGTGATGGGCCTGTTTATTTTAACATGAAGCCTGACATGCACATGGTATGTTTATTTATTTTAAATTACTATCTTCTCATATAAATAAAGTGCAATTTAGGCTTCAAGATATTGTACTGCTTTGATTCCTTTAAAAATAGCTCAATTATGTGCCTTTCATAACTCACAAGAAACAAGGAAGGAAAAATAGCCAATGAAAATAGGTATTAATTCAACCACAAGATAGAATTTGTTATCTAAATTACATTGTAGTTGACACTATCCATACTGGACCTCACAGAGTATCTTATTTTTCTTTTCTAAATCAACCTTTGTTATCCTCAAACGTGCCATCAAATATATTGGGATCGTCTACGACTATCTTGATTGAGGTTTTTATTCAAGCATAAACCCAACTGAAAGAGTTGCAATCTTTGGCAAAGTGGCATTCAAGTTCTCCTGACGTAGCACAAGGAATGGCGGGTTCGATAGATAGGCAAATTGGTTTCTTTAGGACTTAGGAATTGTAGAAAATATCAATCTAAAGAACAGAATAATGTAGGAAATAAAGCTTATTTATTCAAGATAGAAAGTAAAGGTGAACTGCTGAGTAAATAAGAAGAACAAGTTAGAACACTCTAGCAATCATTCCTAATTAAGCACCTTTAGGCATGACAACCAATGCTAAATTGCATCACACAACCTTCAAGAAGCCGGTAAAGTCTGCTGGAAATTTTACTAAGCTGAAAACTAATTTCCACTGGGAAGAAATACTTATTTATATACTCCTAAGACAAATCCTATCGAGATTAGAATTTATCTGTCATTCCCTAAAGGAATTGTAAAACCCTAGAAGCTTAAAACCACTTAGTTTCTATGTTATGAAAGTTAGTTGTAAAAATTTCCTTATTAGTTGTTATTGTATAATTTTCTTTTACAATTTGATTTCTTGAATTATTATTAATACATGTTTGATGATAATCATAGGAAAATTCCACCAATTAAATGTTACCAACCAAGCTTAGATATTTAGGAAAAGTAAGGCCACCTATTACTTAGATATTTAGGAGATTAATGCCACCTAGCACCCAAGAATGGCCACCTATCATTTGCTTTTACTTTTACCAATTCTTTTCAAATTTTTGGCACAATTTTCCTTGCATTTTTCCTTCTCTTGGTCATCCACCATATGACAAGAAATACTCTTCAATTTCATCCATTTTAAACACTTAGAAGACTAACTTAATCTTTCCCCAAAAGCTAAACCTAACTAGAAAAGAAATCCCTCAAATTTCAACAAATTCTCTCCAAGTTTCAAGCTCAAGTCTTGCTCAAAAGTTGAAGGTTCTTAAGGGACTAATCATCCATCCACTCTTCTTCAACTAAAACCATACCTATTTTGAGGTAAATTCATCAAGAAACTTTGAGTTCTTTCAAGTTTTATTAGAAGAGTTCTTATGTTTTTCTTATGATTTCATTAAGTACTTAAGATTTATGGTTATATTTTGTTCTCTTGTTATATATATGAATATTTATACTCATGATTAGGAAGATTTCCCTTGTTTTGATCCTTTCTTTGATAGTAGATTAACTATGTTATAATCTACTTGCTTAGTATGGACTTGTATAGGAATTTGATGCTTTATTTGAGTGGAAAACCTTGGAATCTATGGCTGAAATTTTGACTAGAGTTAGAAGGCATGTTGGATAGTCTTGTTAGAGGAAAAATTATGGAAGAATTTCAGTATTTAGAGCCTGTTTAGTGGGCTGAAGTTGCTGAAATTTCAGCTTGCAAACCGGCACTTCCTTGTTCAAAACCTTGAACAAATTTCAGCTTTACTAGTTTACAAAAAATTCAGCTTTGATCACCTAATATTTCCAGCTATATTAACCTTGTTTTGGCCAAGTTTTGGTGATAAAAACTGCTGGAAATTACAGCTTGTGAATTGGTTGAAGTGACACCAAAAATGAGCACCTTAAGCTTAACTTACTAAACCGGTTTTTAGGAAAATGTTATGCAATAAATTTGGAACCTTGTTAATCAATTTTAGGAAGAAACTCTTATAAATTTTGAAGATTTAAACTGGTTAGAAGCTTGACTTTTGAATGTGTAAGTGAAATTTGACTAGTTTCACTTTACACTTGATTTAGTGTGTTTTCACCAAATAACCCTAATTTGTTATTTAACTAGTCTTAATTTAATTAAATATCATTAGTTTGATATTAATTAGTTTAAAACCATTAATTTACCTAAGTATAGGATATTTTGGAGTTTTCTCATTTTAACCTATATTAGTTTTGCTAAGTTATTAAATTATACTTGACTATTACCAATAAATATTTCTTGGACTTTAAAAGCTAGTTTACCTATAAATTAATTATTTTGGACAAAATTTCTTCTTACACCAAAAACTTTGAACCCTAATTAATATTTATTTAAAAATACCTCTTTAGTCCATAGTATTTAGCAATATTTCCTTTCGGTCCAAATTTATGGTGAATTATTAAAGTTTTGCAACTAATATGGTACATAAAGTGGAAATTAGTAACGAATTTCTAGTATTAATTATTCCTTTTGAAATTTAACCTTAATTTTGACACTTAATGAATTATTTGCCCTTAGAACCAAAGTACTTTCAAAAAGGGAATTTCTTAAATTTCTTTAATTGGATGATTTAGGGATTTTACTTGGATTCCTTAATTACAACTTCTTAGATTTTCCTTATAACCAATTTACATTTATTTTAAAACCCTAGTTAAACTTGGGTACATTTTATAAAATTCTTTTGAAAGAAAATCCAGTAGGTTAATTAGGCTACTTATGAATTTCAGGAATCTGAGTCTGAACCTCACACGTTTTACGAGGCACTTTCTTGAGATTTATAGGTGAGTGTTTCCTTAAGTGCGCTTGATGCATGTTTAAGTGCTAATTTCATTTTATGCCTGATACTTGTTAATTGCTATAACGTGCTATATGAGGGTAAGATGTGTACTTTATCGCATCTATCCCGCAATTTGTTACATGCACAACTCCTATCAAATGTGAATATACTTGTCTGTGAACTTTCTACTGAACTAAGCCTTCGAGTTAGACTTCCGTGGTCACACTTTACTAGTTACACCACGGTTAGTCATACTGGTATTGAGGAGGATATAAGGTGTTGGGCGTTAGGGATTGTGTTCTTTCCTCTGAGTTGAGAATCCTCAAAGAGGCCAACTCTGGACTGAACAAACTGTTTTACGCTCCAGGGTTGAAGATCTCACCCTGGTGTGGAGCTATTGAGGAGGTAAAGGTGCATGGGTAGTTACAAGGTACTGTTATCTGATATTTACCTAATCATTGGCAAGGACCTGGTTTTCTCTATTGGTCCGAACACTATTGCCACATGATTATGTACTTGATACTCCTGCGGTTGAGCTTGCTCCCGTAGTTGAGATGTATCCTTCCTTGTTTGATCAATTGTTTACTTAACTAGTTCTTATATTGTTTTATGGCACATGTTATTCGTTTATTTATTTTTCTACTTGTCTGCCTGCATGATTGCATGTGTGGAAACCTCACTGGGCTATTATAGCTCATTCCTTTTATTTGTTCTCCTTAACAGGCTCCTATTATTAAGGCTAGTGGTGAGGATTCAAGAGTAGTTCTTGGTAGGATTTTGTCATTAAAAAGGATGTTTGAGATTTTACTATATTAGTTAGATGTTTATGATATAAACTACTTAACTGGTACCTTTACTCTTAAGTTGAATCATATGTATGTATTTACGAGTTTTGTAAAATATCGATTGTTTCATGGAATCTAGTGCTGTGCTTGACCCGAAGTCCTAGCGAGAGTTAGGCAGGCAGTCCGCTAAGCCCTTTGGTATGCCTTAAGGTAAGGTGGGGCTGTCACAAGAATAAGATTCATTTTCTAACTCTATTGATAATAATAAACCAAAAATAGCTTCCTTATTAGAGTAGAACACAAAAACAGAAAAATATTCAAATCAGAGAAATCCTGTAGAATAGTTAAATTAACAAAATACTCCTAACAACTAAAATTTAGAAAATACCTAAAATCATAAAAAATGATTACTTATATAAACTAAAATAAACACTCTTCTCAGAAATTAATCCAACACCTAGCAAAACCTCATATTTATAAAGGGTGCCTAATTGAAGTTTGGGTCAACTTCCAAAATTCCGAAATCTTGGATTTTCTTGTGCCTTTAATCTTTTGCATCATTCTCCCCCGGTTGGAAAAAAACCTGTCCTTGAGATTTAAAGAATTGGTGAATAAAAACCTGTACGAGATTGAAGCATACACAGCAACACTAAATATTCATTTTTCATTCACTGATGGCAGGAACAGAAAATTATAGCCTGCCATAGCTTGAATGTTGCAGGATTCTTCAAACACAAAATTAATTGTTTGAGCAAATAAATTAGATATTTCATGTTGACTCTCTTTTTGAACTTACTCAAACTTTAATTCACTCATTCAAATTTTACTTCGGCTCGGACTCATTCATCATTATGTTTATAAACTCTGAGTTGAAATAATATCATCTTCTAACTGATGTTTTGGCATTTTTGCCACAAGAAATTCCTCTCCTACTTCCATTTTAGACTCCTCTCCAAAATTTTCAAAAACTACTTTTGTTTTCCCCTAATCAATCTCATTGATTTTCTTAAACAATTCTGAAAATTTAGGTTACTTTGAACTTGTGGGTTCCGAACCAGCAACCAAGTTGTCAAAATTTTCAAATTCTACTAGAGAACTTGAAGCCAGATTCTCACTTCCTACCTTCTTTGGTTGTTTTATGTTCAATGACGAGCTCTCTTCTGGAAGCTTTAACGACTTTTCAACTGTTTTGATTCATCTACAGTTGGCTGTCCAAAAACTTTCAGCATTGTTTGGATGCTTTATTCGGTCTTTTCTTGTCAATCCACCATCAATAAATTGTGAAGTCTTAACCATAGTTCAACATCCACTGCATCTTGTAAGGCATCTTCAATGCGATAGTAGCTCTTCCCTTGTACTTTTCGCATAATATCATCTCTTAAACCAGCCCTGAATTGAGGAATTGTTAGTAGAGGTTCTTGAGCAACTTGGGTTTGATACAATAGTTTATCAAATCTCAACAAATAATCTTCTCCTGACACATTGCCTTGTTCGAGATGATAGAACTTGTTTAACAGTTTTAGTTTTTGATGACGATAACAAAGTAGATACTTTTCTAAAGGTTTTTCATGCATTGCTTCCCAAGTATAAAAAAATCCACATGTTCCTTAGAGTATCCCATTTAGCCTTATACCACCGTACCTTAGCAGATCCATATAGATTCTCCTTTGCAAATCTAACCATCTCATAATTGATTAGATTATGATATTTAAAATAGCAATCTAGAGAATCAAGCCAACAATGAAATATTTTAGGATGATCTAAGCCATCAAAACTGGGAATGTCAATAATCATGGACAACTAACATGCTAGAAAAAAAAAAAAAAGGATTTTAGCTTTGATACCAAATTGATGCAACACAGGTAATGGTGGGTTCAACATATAGGCAAATTGGTTTCTTTAGGACTTATGAATTGCAGAAATTTATCAGTTTAAAGAACAAAATAACATAGGAAATTCAAAGATCATTTAATCTGGACAGAAAGTAAAGGTGAACTACTACAAACTCAAAAGTAAACAAGGGGAACAGGTCAGGAAACTCTAGGAATCACTCATAGGCACCTTTAGGTTCACACCTACTGCTAGATTACATCACACAACCTTCAAGAAGCTAACAAAGTTTTTCGGAAATTTTATTAAGCTTAAAACTAATGGAGAACACTTACTTATAGACTCTTAAGACAAATCCTATTGTGATTAAGATTTATCTTTTATTCCAAGAGAATTAACATTCGTTTCCTAACCGTATTGTTAATAACAAACCATAAACCATTTCCTTATTAGATCAGGACACAAAAAAACACAAACTAGAAAACTCTTGCAAAATAGCTAAACTATCAAAATATCCCTAGTTACTAATATTTAGAAAATACCTAACAGCAACAGTAACAATCTAAGCCTTTATCCCACTAAGTGGATCAGCTATATGAATCAAATGTCGCTATTGTGCTTGATCAAGACACATTTTCTCGATGAGGCTTAAATATAACATGTCACTTTTTAACCGTTTCTTTCCAAGTCCTTTAAGGTCTTTCTTTTTCACTTTTAATTTGAGTCAACACTTCTCTATTACACTCCAAACCGAGGCATCTAGAGTATTCCCATGTACACGTCGAAACCATCTTAATCGTTGTTTTATTATCTTCTTATCTATTGTTGCTACCCTACTTCTCTATGCATTCATTACTTATCCTATCTAGTTTAGTGTGTTCACACATCCATCTCAACATTCTTATTTTTGCTACCCTCATTTTTTGTTCATGTTCACACTTAGTCTTCCAACATGTCATATAAAATTTTCCTTTCAATTTTAATGGAACTAAAGTATGGACGACACACTTCTCCATTTGTTCCAATCTACTTAAAAACTATGTGAAACAACTTGATATATTTCCTCATTCTCTTCAAGAATAAAGCCTAAATACTTGAAGCTTTTAGATGCTTTTAGTTCATGGTCCCCAATTTCCACACTTACTCTATTTCTACTTCTATGATCACTAAAGTGGCACTCCATATATTCTTTTTTGGCCCTACTTATGGTAAAACCCCCTCCAATTTTCTAGATTTTCGTTGACTCCCTTTTTCATCTCATCAATTAAAATTATATCATCTGCAAATAACAAACATTTTGGAATGGCTATCTGTAAATGTATAGTGAACTCATCAATTATTAAGGCAAAAAGTTATGGGCTGAAAGCCGATCCTTGGTGTAGACGTATGGTACTCAGAAATTCATCTGAGGTCCCTACTGGTGTCCTAACATAACCAACAAAATATGATATTAATAACAGCAAGATAAAAAGTTGCAACTGGCTTGGTCTTGAAAACTGAGAGAGAAAAATTTATCCGCCTGATGGAAATCATAGAATGAAATTTGTTGAAAAGGAACTTGCTGCTACCTCCTATAGTTTTCGTCAATATTGTTGATTGGAGTATTGATATTCACCAAGTAGATTGGATATGGAGAACTTCTATAAAGGTTAGGCGACTTCAGCTTCACATCAAAGCCATACAACGTTATGTGCTTCCTCTATTAAAATAATGTAAATTCTTGTAATTCGAAATGAATAGATAATAATTTAAACTTCAATTAGCATTCATCATTTTTTTCTTAAAAAACTTGAAGCATCAAATGTGGTAATGAAGTTGTGTTTCCGTTTAAAATAACAATTTGATAAGTGTATTTACTCTAATTAATTGAAAATTCATGTTTAAATGCTTACTAATAAGAACTCAAATATTATTCTTGCATCATATTTGTTCTTAGATAACTTTGAATAGTGGACTATTTTATTTGTAAATGATTTGCACGTGATGTACACATGACATGTTTATTTATTTATTTAGAAATAACTACCTTCTCACAAAAATAAGTAAAATTTGGTTGATATGGCTTGAATTAGATCGCACAATAATTTTTCTTTTTTTTTTTTGCCATTTTGTTTTCTAAGTTAGCCACGTTATCTTCAAAGTTGCTATCAAAGATACTAAGATCATTCACTACTAACAAAAATTCAATAAATGAAGTTTGTTAAAAGGGCAATTGCTATGAACCCTCTTGGTTTTTGACACTAGTATTGATTGGAGTACCAGCATTCTCTAAGGCATAATTGGGCTGCTCGAGCATTTTGTAGACGCAAATAATTAGTTGATTAGTAAGCATGTCTAAGACATTAATGACGATCATGAAGAACTCAAATAATTATACTTTTATTTTATTTTATTTTCACCTTTTTATATGTGATGGACAAGATTACTTAAACAAAATTGGCATGATATATACACTGTAGCATGCTTTTTTTTTTTAAAGAAATATTACTATCTTGTTATACAAAGGAAGCAAAACTTGGATGATCAGATAGATTGTTGTTTGTGCTACATGTCAGAAAGGCAATAGTACGAAATGAAGTTGTATTTGCCTTAGCCCGGAAAATTATCCTTTAATTGGAAGAAATGTGGATGAAAAATCAAGAAATAAATATTTTTGAAAAGGCACTTGTGACACTCTTGATCTCTGGGATTAATATTGCTAAGAATACAACTATTCACCTATGAGTAGATGGGATGCTAGGACATCCTTGAGAGATGAGGTACATTGAGCTCATGTTAGCCCAATAGAGCTTACATGCTGTTGCGTCATAAATCCAATAATTCAAAATTAAATGTAAATAGTTCCAATTGTTGTTAGCATTTATCTTTTTTAACGTGGTTTTTTAAAAACAAAGTTGAAATAAAGTATACATTCAAAGCAACACTATGTTAAATGCATACAATCTAGTTAGTTGAAGAATGAGCATGCATGAGACTTTAATAATGATCACTAATAACTCAAATAATTATGCTTCTATTTTATCTTCTATTCTTACATGGGATGAACAAGTTTAACTAAAAATTGTTTGCGCTTAACATACCGTGACATGATTGTTTATTTTCTTAGAAATTAATATTTACTCAAATAAAGTGTAACTTCAACAATTTCTTTTACATTCTCCAACTGTTTGGCTAAAGTTGAACAACATCACAATTGCTTTTGCCAAATTTAGAAATGATATCCAAACTACAAATTTGATCTTCTTCTGTTTTACTTTGTAATTTAACCTTCAGTCTCTACCATTTCTACCTTTCTTTTACATTTCGTATCCTACCAACTTTAGTATCATGATGAGGTCACTGGTGATCAAGTGATTACCTTGAACTGCCTATGAACTAATTTTTTTTTATTGGCTAGCTCCATACATGGGGATGCCACTCCCAGATTTTATTAAAAAATCAAAACAAATACAAAACTAAAGGCCGGCAAATGCCTAACCTCTAATTATCACAAATTTATGCAAAAATTAAATGACTACTACTCCCTTTACAAATAAGAAAATCTAGCTTTTTTAAATCTAAAGAAAGGAAAACTAAGTTGATCCATTCTAATAGCTCCATGCACTTTTTGTGGAAGTGAATCAAGCGAGGAGTGAATCATAGTAGCTTGCAATTGAACCCCTTCATTAGACAGAATATCTGCTGGAACATTTGCTTGTCTAAAACAATGAGAAATTACTGTGGAGGTACTACAAAGTGCACAAATCTTCCTATAAATATGAAGTACTAACCATAGACAGGAGCTAAAATGATTCAGAATGTTGACTAAAGTGAGTGAGTCTAATTCTAGCTTAAGGTCCTTATAACCTTTGCTATCACACAATTGAATACCAAAGAGCAAAGCCTTGAATTCTACCTCCAAGCTTGTACCTTGACCCAAAGGAATATCATATGCCAATAGAACTTTTCCTTGCTGATTTCTAAGAATGTCACCTCCACCACATTCTCCAGGATTCCCTTTTGAGCATCTGTCTGTATTTAACTTAAGCGTGTTCATAGGGGTCTTCCATGTAACCAATGCCACTTAAATTTCCTGTTTCTTTTTAGCCACACTCCAATAAAATTCAGGCCAATGGTTAAAAGGAAGATTAACTTTAAACTTCATTTGAATAACCATCTTCAAATCAACAAATATTTTCCCAGAGATTTTTTCCCAAACTGGATTATTACCTAAAAACACCCAATCATTCCTAGATTTCCAAAGGTGGCTTAAATGAAAATTGGGTTGATTTGGTGAAGATATGACAGCATGCCATTTGGATCAGCTGTAGACCACCATTGCATTAGCCTCATTCGTGTCTCCAAAGGTTTTAATACAATACCAAGAGGCCTTTGAAAATAATCCCGAACTCTGCAAGGAATCTCACCAAAGCTAAAAGAGTGTTCAATAGTCTCTAATGAGTGACTAGCACAACAAAAACAACGAGATAGCCCCTGAATTCCAAATTTTTGAATAATATCCGCCATTGGAAGTCAACTGCCTATGAACTTTGAAACAAAAGAGGACCATTGAATGGAGGACTCACGTTCCGAAGTCATCATCCATGAATTTTTCATGACCAACAATGAATTATTACCACCACTAATGATTTCATGTGTTGTCATTGAACTTTTAATTCAATTTAATAACACATGATTGATTTCTTTTCCCATGGTATCTAGATTCTTGGGTCACAAATGTAACCTCATCAAACAATTTGTCACCATAATTAGACTATGGTTCATATAGCCTATGCTAGATCTCACAAAATTCCTTACTTTTTCTTTTTCTTTCTTAACCAATTCTAAGATAATTCAAAGTTACTATTAATAATATAAGCTCTATTGTTGCCCAAAAATTGGCGTTTATATAAACTTTGGCCTCCCTTAAATTAAGGTCTTCAAACTTGACCAATAATTTGACAAAACTAGCTAATAATTTAAAAAAAACAATCTTGTTTAAATCCCACATTGCCTCCTTGATTTAAGGTCTTCAAACTTGACCATACCAAGCACCTTCTTCAGCTTGAGAAATAACTCCACCCTCAATGGCTCTACGAAAATATCTACCGTTTGTTTGGACCCTTTGATAAATAACTTCACCTTAATGGTCCACTTCTCTAGTTGGTTTGAATTTGGTCTTCTACAACCATTTGGCATCAATTGACTTCTTTCCAGGTGGAAATGTAGCCAACTTCCGTGTGTTGTTTTTCACAATGGGATGAATTTCTTCATTCATTGCACGAACTCAATAATCATATTTGAAAGTCCACTTAAAAGTAACAGGTCAAAATCTGCTAATAATGCAAAATTTACAATATCTTCATCAGGCAAGTCATTGTTATCATTTAATCAGGCTAACATTTAGCATAGTGAAAAGTGAAGAATCACCATGTGACCACACAGTCCGCTCCTTTAGTTGTCTATTAGAACATTCTTCCATAGCTAGAAGTATTGGTGAATGCATTGGTGATGTTTTAGGCTCTGTTTTGGAGCAATCCCAAGCATCTTGCTCATCAAAAATAACATCCCTGCTATTTATCAGCTTTCTTATACGTGGATTAGCTAGCTTGTATTCCTTTGTCATGTGATTATATCCAATAAAAATATACTTTTTTGCTTTGTCATCCAATTTTTTTCTTAAAACGTATAAAACATGAGCATAAGTGAGACAACTAAATACGTTCAAGTGAGAAATATTTGACCTTTTAATAGTCCAAATCTCTTGAGTTCTTCATTAATTGTATCGTGTAGGATGCCTGTTCAATACATAAATAGCACAAGAAACACCTCCCATCCAAAAACCTTTTAGGAATATTTTTTTAATGCATTATAGTTCTATTTTTTTCCTCCACCACACCATTCATCTGAAGAGTATATCTAGCTATCAATTGATGTTTAATACTATATTCTACCAATAATCATCACCAAACAAGAAATTCAGCTCCACAATCAGTTCTCAAAATTTTAATATAATGACAATTTGCTTCTCCACATAAATCTAGGATCATTTGGGCACATCATATGCATTAGATTTCTTTTATTTTTTTTTTTCAGAAAACACACCCTAGTCTTCATACTAAAATCATCAATAAAAGTAATAAAAAATTTGCTACCACTATTGGAGGAATTTCAATTGAGCACAAATATGAATGAATCAACTCCAATTGTTTGTTCTCTCTCTAAGCCCTATTGGAAACGTTTCTCTGTGTTTCTTTCCCAAAATAAAAGACTCACAATGTTTGTTACAAAAATTGATAAAAGGCAGTACAACAATTGAAATTTTCCTAATAATATACATAAGCTCCCAAAATTCAAGTTACACAAATATCACAACCAATTATCATCAAAATTGACAGAGCTAAAGCAAGGTAAATCACCACTTTGGCAATTAGTCCCAATTTATCATCACTAATAGTGCCAATATCACATTTATAAAGCAAATCATATCCCTTCTTAGATAAATGTTCTAGAATCAACAAATTGTGATGAAGACTTGGCACACAAAACATATCAGATATAAGATTAGAAAGCCCATCTTTGAATGTCATTTTAATTTTTCTCTTTCCGAGAACAGATGCTCTAACATTATTCCCAACTTTCACAAAATGTTAAGACTTATCCAAATCTTAAAATAAATTTCCTTATTTCCACAAATGTGATTGCTACATCCAGAATCAATAAACAATCATTCATTTTATTTTTCTTTAGTTCCAGAACGAAAAAACAATAATGTCTCCAGTTTATTACTGTTATTTTCAGGTACTTTTGCGTAAAATTCTTTGATATCATTTTTATTGTAATAATATTCATTTTGATAATGTCCAATTTTACCGCAAGTATAATATTGAACTTTAGATCTATCACGTCTCTAAAAATTATTCTGTTGATTATTCTACTGCTTTCTATTAAAATTATCATTATCATTACTTTTCTATTGATAATAAAAGTTACGTCTACCATGGCCTCTAAAATTTCATTTGCCTCCACCTCCTCTACTGTTGATATTCTAGCCCCATTGATTTGCATCAATGGGATTTGCACCTTCTTCTTTTCCTTTAGATGGCCTATCTTAGATGGTAGAACCTCCTCTATCGTATCCATTAACTGCTGATTTAAGGACTCATAAGTCACAATCTAGATCCTCAATTTTCAAGGTATTGAAACTTTTGGCTGCTTAAAAACCCGTATCTTTCTAATCTACAAAATGAATATGATTAAAGAAGCATCACTTGGTTCAAGATGTTCCAAGTTCACTTCTCCAATTTTTTTTTTTTAAATCTTCGTCCATACAAAAATCACACTCAACTTCATCATAATCTTTATCCAACTCTTATTCTAACTTCCTATCCCAATGAGACAAATGCTCCTTGTCAGCATCGGCATAGCCAATGGATGTTGAAACCGTGCATGTTTCCTTAATTTCTCACATAAATAACTGCAATTTGGAAAATTTTTCTAAATTTCTTCAATTGCTTGGCTAATTGATCAACAGTATCGTTATAGGACTTTCATTTCTTGAATTTCATAAAGATTTCCAAATTAAAATTTGGGTTAATAAGAGAGAGAGAGAGGGGGGGAGAGAGACCATTCAATGAGAAGAGATCGAGAGTTTTTTAAATTGAGAGGCTATTCCTCTCTTTATTCTTGCTTATTCTTATTTTTTCTTCTCTTTCCTAATTAGAATCCCATTACTAAAGGAATTTTTTCCATCTAAATAAAATCCTAATTGCTTAACAATAGCTTCCTAAAAGATAAATGACTCTAATTGATAGAAGACAAAAGATAATTCCTAAAAATTAGTAGGGATTCCGAAATCCCGTGACTAAAAATCGCTACTTGAGTCACTATTGGAAAATTATCCTTTAATCTTGTAACTCAGCTTCCTAGTTACAATGTGCCCAAGCCTTACAGATAGAAGTCTTTTGAAAATTGCCTTGCTTATTCCAATTTACACTCAATCACCTACCAACAAAGACAAATACTAAAAATGAGTGAAATCAAGCATTAAGCACTATCTTTTGCCACAATTAAGAGCAAATATATACAAGAGAAAATTGCAATTTTGGTACCAAATGTTTGGACTATCAGTAGTTTTAGTCCCTAAAGTTTGTATAAAAGCAAATCTAGCACCAAATGTTTCAATTTTTTAGCATATTTAGTCCTATTGACCAGTTTTACAAAAATCTTATCAAAATCTAATCATGTGATACTCACGTGCTAGTTACAAAAAATTTCAAAAACAATTAGATTAAATAAAAAAATTTAATTGCCATAATTTGTAATTAAATGCACTAGTTTGAGTTAATACATAATAAATAAGTAGATAAAATGAAAAATTCTGTCTGGATAGTGCATTTGCGTGTGTCTTTAATTATAAATTATGGCAATTAAAATTTTTTCCTTTTTTAATTCTTTTTGAAAACTCTTGTAGCCGTCAAGTGAGCTTCACGTGACCAAATTCTGATATAATTTTGAGAAAATTGGTCAATAGAACTAAAAGTGCTGAAAATTGAAACATTTGGTACTAGATTTGCTTTTATCCAAACTTTAGGGATTGAAATTGCAGATAGCCCAAACATTTGGCACCAAAACTTCAATTTTTTCTATATTCAAATTATATGCAAGTTTAACTCTCCAACAACAAAGTCCTTATTCTTTTTTTTTTTTGGTCGAAATATCAATTATTATTACCAGCAACAATTTCATAACTTGCCAATCAAAGTCTTATTCAAATAACAAAATGTTAACTTGTTTTTTCAAAGGGTCAAGATTCTTAGGGTTGTAAGTGTAACCCCACAAGAAATTAGTTGCAGTTAATATGTTTCATATTTAATCTCAAAAAATTTATTTTTTCTATACTTTTTTTATATATTCTAAGCTAGTCATTGCATCATCAAAGTTGCACAGAAGATACCACAATTATACTTTGCTTCCTAAAGTGTGATTGTTGCTTAAGCTGCAACCCAAGAAGAGGAGACATCTTTCTCAGGCAAATTGGCGCTCAATTTCTCCCACACTCTTTTCGTTGCGCTTTTCTAAGTTATAATGGCCACATTGTCATTGTTTATGGCAGATGTAATATTGATTATAGAAGGATAAGAACTGGGACCTTCTACACAAGTAAGGTAATATGTGCTTCTTACCTGCCCCCAAAAGCTAGTGTGTTGCTGTGTCCATTAGCATAATTTGAACAAAAATAATTCAAAAAAATAAAAATTTGAACTCCCCTTAGTATTTATCTTTTGTCCCACAATTTTTAAAATACCAAATGTTGAAATGAACACACATTTATTTTTAAAACAACAATTTGACAAACACGGCAAGCCTAAGTACTTGATTAATGAACTTTCTAAGTTGCTAATGCTTATCATTAAGAACTCTAATTATTATATTTCCATTCTACTTTACCCTCACCTAATCATCAGTGATAGGGAGTTTATACAAAAAAGACTTGCACGTGACATGCACGTAATATGGATATTTATTTTGTCAAAAATTACTATATTTCTGAAAAATAAATGTGAAATTTATACAAGTTGGTTCAACTTCTCCCGTTGTTTGGCTAAAAGTGGAAAAAATATTGTTTTCAAAATTGCATTTTCCAAATTGAAGTATAGTTCAAAGTTGAAATTTTGATTCTCTTTTATTTTCATTTCTATTTTTTAGTTTTTCTTCTCTACATTTCTATCTTTTGTTTAAAATTCATATCCTAAAAATTCCAACAACATTATGAGGTCATAGATGATCCTAGAAAAAACTTCACTTGAACTTCCACTAAATGAAAACTAAGGACGTAAATGAATAATATCTAGACAAACCCTCGAATGTACAATCTTGTTTGTTTATTGAAACAAGCTTAAAATTGTATTTCAATTTGGTTTGATTATTCTTGGGGCTAAATTCAATTGAGATTTTAGCAAGTCAAACTCAAATTTTTTTAAATTTTTACATATAAATTTTAAGGTTTATATATTTTGAGCTAAGGTTGAAATTTAACAAATATTCAACGTTATTTCTATTTGCCTTAATTAGGTAGTGAACTAAGTTTGAATGAATTATTATTGAGTAGCGCTACATTCTTGTTCAAATTAATTAGATTGGTTCGTCAAGAAATAAGGCCTATCACAAAGTTTTTGGCCCTTCTACCTTTTATCAAAATTAGTCCATCTTATAAAGGACTCCACACCATAAAGTCCTCATGTGAGTGTATGACAAACTATCAATTATCGCAAGAAACATTGATTTAATGGGTTCTTATTGAACTCTTGCTTTATTCAAACAATGACTGGTTTACTTCTTTTCTAAAAGTCTAGTTGTCAGTTGCAAGTGTGGACTCAAAATACAATTTGGTCACTTAAGGTAGCAACTAACATGAGAGGTACTGGATTTCACAATTTTTTTCTTTTGTAAGATAGTGTTTAATATCTTTAAAATGGCATCAAAGATACCAAGACCTTACACTGCTACAAAAAATGTGGTGTTTGCCTAAGCTACAATTCAAATAGAGGCGTCATATTTATGTGGAAAATTGGTTTTCAAGTTCTGCCATACTTCCTTGAATTTTCCTTCCTCAGTTTTAAGGACTGCATTGTTGTTGTTTAGCAACCCTTCATTGAGATGAAACTCGGGTAGAACGCCAAAGCCCTTCGATGGAAGGTCGATAAAGGAAATTTTTTGGAAGGCATTTGCTATAACTCAACAAAAGTAATAAAATATTTGTAACCACTACTAGAGGAATCTCAATTGAGCACAAATATGAATGAATCAACTCCATTTGTTTGTTATCTCTCCAAGCCGTATTGGAAAAGTTTCTCTATGTTTCTTTCCCAAAATAAAAGACGCAATGTTTGTTATGAAAATTAATAAAAGGCTGTCCAACAACCAAATTTTTCCTAAAAAGATGTATCAAGCTCCCAAAATTTAAGTTACATAGATATCACAACCAATTATCATCAAAATTTACGAAGTTAAAGCAAGGTAAATCACCACAATGGCAATTAGTCCCAATTTATCATCACTAATAGTGCCAACATCATATTTACAATACAAATGATATCCATTCTCAGGTAAATGTCCTAAACTCAGCAAAATGTGATGAAGACTTGGCAAACAAAACATATCAGATATAAGATTAGGAGGCCCACATTTCAATGTTATTCTAATTTTCCTCTTTTCGAGAACAGATGCTCTAACATTATTCCTAACTTTGACAAAAAGTTAAGACTTATCCAACTATTAAAAAATTTCCTTATATCCCCAAACGTGATTGCTACATCCAGTATCAATAAGCAATCATTCATTTTATTTTTCTTTAGTTCTAGAACTAGAAAAGAAGAATGTCTCCTATTTATCACTGTTATTTTCTACTACTTTTGCATAAAATTCTTTATTATCATTTTCATTGTAATAATATTCATTTTGATGATGTCCAATTTTAGACAAGTATAATATTGAAATTATTCTACTGCTCTTTATTGAAATTATTGTTATCACTACTTGTCTGTTAATAATAAAAGTTACCTCTACCATGGCCTATAAAATTTCATTTGCCTCCACCTCCTCTACCGTTGATATTCTAACCCCATTGATTTGCATCAATCGGATTTGCACCTTCTCTTTTTACTTCAAGTGGCCTACCTTAGACGGTAGAGCCTTCGCTACTGTATCCATTGACTGTTGATTTAAGGAGATCTCAAAAGTCACCAACTTACCATCTAGATCCTCAATTCTCAAGGCATTCAAACTCTTGGTTGCCTCAAAGACCGTATCATTCTCATCCCCAAAATGAATAAGATTAAAGGAATCATCACTTGGTTCAAGAGGTTCCTAGTTCACTTCTCCAGTTTTTTTCAAAACCTTTATCTATACAAAAATCACACACAACTTCATCATAATCTTCGTCTGGCTTCTCTTCTAACCTCCTATCCCAATAAGACAAATGCTCTTTGTTAGCATCGGATGGCAAAGCAAATCGATGCTCAAGCCGTGCATGTTTCCTTAATTCACCATAATTCCCACAAAAATCACGCATCTTCAAGGCACAACTTCTTACTATTGAATTTATGTACCAAGCAGATTCTACAAGCTAGAGATGCTACATGGAAAATCAAGGAACGAAGTTTGTTGAAAAGGTATTTGCTATGACCCTTTTGTAATTTCCGCTACTATAAATTGGAATGCAAGTAGGAACCATGGAGTTGATAGTATGCCCAGACCTACAATAGAGGTGAGGTAAGTTGTTTTTCACATTAGACTGTAAAACCTACATATTTCTACGTCCATTTGCATGAATTGAATTCTAATATTTTAAAAAAATAATTAACAATTTTAACTCCCATTAGAATCTATCTTATTTTGCATAATATTTGAAGTAAAAAAAGTAAATGAAGCTAAATAAATATAGCATTAAAGTAATAGTTTGATAAATACATTTATTTTAATCACTAGATTAATGAGTATGTTTGAGACATTCAATCTAGCCATTAATAACTCAAGCAATTATGTTTATATTTTATTTTATTACAATGTAACTTTATGTGATGTGCAAGTTTATTTAAACATAAGTTGCACGTGACATACATGTGATGTTTTTGTAGTTTTTTGTTATTACTATTCACATTAGCAAACTGCCCTTTTGATAATTTATTTCAACTTCACCAAATACTTCACCAAGAGGGAATAACATCCTTGTTACATCAAAATTTAAGAACGACTTCCACATAAAAGTGATATTCTCTTTCGATTTCATTCTATTTTGAAGCTCCCTTATCTCTATTTTCTACATTTTCTATATTATTTATGTCAAGGATTCTTGGATCATTCGTTCCTACCTAACAAGAGATTGTTGCTTGAGCTTCAATTCAAATGAAGGAGAATGATTATATCCCTAGTAACTTGCATAGAGATCAACCCATATGTCTTGAAATGCACCTTCTTCACTTTTGATGATAAAGAAGTTACTAGTTAAAGGTGCAACATTACTAGCAGGATAAGAATGTACATTTAATGTAGCTTATCAACACGTGAAACTCCTGTGGAATGTTTGAGATTGATAGGAAATCAACAAATAGAGTTTGTTGAAAAGGCACTTGCAATCCCTTAGTTACTACAATTGTTCTTTGGGTTAGGAATCAAAGAATGGTAGACAAAATACTAACACCTTCTGCAAAGGTGAGATAAGTTGTGTTTCCCTTTAAAGAAACAATTTGATAAATGTATTCACTCTAATTAATTGAAAAATGTTGATGTTTAAAATATTTATGTTGACCAATAAGAACTCAAATAATTATTCTTGCATCTTATTTTATTCTTAGTTAACCATATATAGTGGACTATTTATCTATACATGATTTGCACGTGACAAACACATGACATGTTTATTTTTTATTTAGAAATAACTACCTTCTCACTTAAATAAGTGCAATTCGGACAATTTTTCTAACTTTCTACAAACGCTTGGTTAATTGGTCAACAGTATCATGATAGGACTTTCATTTCTCGATATTCATAAAGATTTCCAAATTAAAATTTGGGTAAATAAAAGAGAGAGAGAGAGAGAGAGAGAGAGAGAGAGAGAGAGAGAGAGGGACAGATCGTTCCAAGAGAAGAGATTGAGAGTTTTTCAGGTTGAAAGGTTATTCCTCTATTTATTCTCACTTATTCTTATTTTTATTGAAAGGTTGTTCCTCTCTTTATTCTCGTTTATTCTTATTTTTTCTTATCTTTTCCAATAACAATCCCATTTCTAAGGAATTGTTTCCATCTAAATAAAATCCTAATTGCCTAACAATAGCTTCCTAAAAGATAAATCATTCTAATTGATAGAAGACAAAAGATAATTCCAAAAACTCAGTTGGGATTCCAAAATCCCACGACTAAAAATTGTAACTTGAGTCACTATTGGAAAAGTATCCTTCAATCTCGTAACTTAGCTACCCAGTTACAACGTGCCCATGCCTTACAGATAGAAGTCTTTTGGAAATTACATTGCATGTTCCCATTTGCATCCAATCACCTACCAACAAAGTCAAATACTAAAAGAATCAAGCATCAAGCACTATGTTTTACCAAAATTAAGAGCAAATATATACAAATTATATGCAAGTTTAGCTCTCCAACAGCAAAGACCTTATTCTCTTTTTTGGTCAAAATATTAGTTATTATTATTAGCAACAATTTCATGACTTGTCATCAAAGTCTTACTTTATTCAAATAATACATTGTTAACTTGTTTTGTCAAAAGGTCGAGATTCTTGGGGTTGCCAGTGTAACCACACGAGAAATTCATTGCAATCAATATGTTTCATATTGGATCTCAAAAAATTTCTTTTTCCTATCCTTTTTTTTTATAATCTAAGTTAGCCTTTGCATCATCAAAGTTGCACAAAAGATACCACAATTAAACTTTGCTTCCTAAAGTGTGGTGGTTACTTAAGCTACAACTCAAGTAGAGAAGACATCTATCTCTGGCAAATTGGCATTCAATTTCTCTCACACTCTTTTCATTGCACTTTTCTAAGTTATAACGACCACAATGTCATTGTTGATGGAAGATGTAATATCAACTGTAGAAGGATAAGAACTGGGACCTCCTATGGAAGTGAGATAATATGTGCTTCTTCCCTGCCCCAAAAAGCTTAAGTGCTACCGTATCCATTAGCATAATTTTAACAAAAATAATTCAAAAAAATAAAAATTTGAACTCCCTAAAGTATTTATTTTTTTACAATTTTTAAAATACCAAATGTTGAAATGAACACACATTTATCTTTAAAACAACTATTTGACAAACACGACAACCCTAAGTACTTGATTAATGAACTTTCTAAGATGCTAATGATTGTCATTAGGAGCTCTAATTACTATATTTCCATTCTACTTTACCCTCACCTCATCATCAGTGATAGGGAGTTTATACTATAATGACTTGCATGTGACACGCACGTGATATGGATATTTATTTTGCCAGAAATTATTACATTTCTCAAGAAATAAATGTGCAATTCGTACAAGTTGATTCAACTTCTCCTCGGTTTGGCTAAAAGTGGAAAAATATCACTTTCAGAATTGCATTTTCCAAATTGAAGTATAGTTTCAAAGTTGAACTTTTGATTCTATTTTATTTTCATTTCTATTTTTATTTTTTCTTCTCTCCATTTCTATCTTTTGTTTAAAATTTAGATCCTAAAATTCCAGCCACACTATGTTGTCATAGATGACCGTGGAAAAAACTTAACTTGAACTTCCACTAACTGAAAACTCGAGATGTAAATGAGTCATACCTTGACAAACCGTCTAATGTTCAATCTTGTTTGTTTATTAAAACAAGCTTAAAATTGTATTTCAATTTGGTTTGATTATTGTTTGGGCTAAATTCAATTGAGATTTTAGCTTGACAAGCTCAAGTTGTTTGAAATTTTAATATATAAATTGTAGGGTTTATATTGTTTGAGCTGAGGTTGAAATTTAAACAAACATTCAACGTTATTTTTGTTTGCCTTAATTATGTAGTGAACTAAACTTAAATGAGCTATTATTCAGCAACACTACATTCCTGTACAAATTAATTAGATTGGTTCATCAATAAATAAGGCCTATTACATATTTTTTTGGCCCTTCTACCTTCTTATCAAAATAAGTCCATCTCATAAAGGACTCCACACCACAGAGTCCTCATGTGAGTATATGAAAAACTATCAATTATTGCAAGAAACAATGATTTAGTGGGTTCTTATTGATCTCTTACTTTATTCAAACAATGACTGGTTTACTTCTTTTCCAAATAGTCTAGTTGTCAGTTGCAAATGTGGCCTCAAAATACAATTTGTTCACTTAGAAGGTTGTGGCTAGCATGATACGTACTAGATCTACAATTCTTTTCTTTTGAAAAATAGTGTTTAGTATCTTTAAAATTGCATCAAAGATACCAAGACCTTACATTGCAATAATAAATGTGGTGTTTGCCTAAGCTACAACCCAAACGAAGGCTGACAAGTAAAAAATTTACCTATTTTTATATAATATTTTATATATGTTTTAAGCATGTTTTTAGTATGTTTTTAGTAATTTTGATATTAGAATGGCTCAATTTCATTATTTACCATCAAATCAAGGTTTGCTCCAAAATTAGGGTTTTTGGTCCGGAAATTAGGGTTTTGAGGCAGAATTATTATTTTGAGCAAATTAATGCCCAAGTTTATTTGATTATGTAGGAAAATGATGATCAAACACAATTTGGATCAATTGAAGCTCAAATAATATCAAATTCAAAGTTGATTCAAGTTGTACCAAATTTTATCAATCAAGCTTGGAATTTCTGAAATAATTTTTCTTCATTAGATCCTACCAAGAAAATTATGGTTCAAACGGTGGAAAAAGGTCTCAAGGGCATGGAAGGAATAACCAAAAATTAAAAAGGCAAAATGGTAAAAGAGAGTGATACGCGGACCACGATATGCGGGCCACCACTCACGTATCGCATCCGCGTATCGGCACCAACTTGCAGATTTCGGCTCTCTTCAACTTGCAGCCTATTCACACAACTTTTGCAGATAATTCCAAACGTCAGCTGCATTTTTGGAAGCCCTAGAAGATAACACAAAGCTCAAGGAAGACTTTGGAGGCCAAAGGAATCAATTTTCATCATGATGTCTCCAACTTGGACAAGGACTTGAGCTAGGGTTTATTCTATAAATACATGCCTTTGTATTCATGAAAGATATGCTTAGTTTGATGCTTGAGAAAGCTAGAACTATAGCTTGGTAGGAGGAGCACTCCTTGTAAATACTTAGAGTAGATTTTCTTTCTTAGTTTTGTAGTAGGCAAAATCATATTCTTGTAACAAGACTTTGGAGGAACTACTTTGTATTCAACATGTTTGATGAAATGCAATGACAAGTTTTGGAGCCAAGTTCATCCACTAAATGAGCAACTCTAACCTTATTCCTTTTAGTTTCATTCATGCATGCTTGTTTAACTTTCATTTATGTGCGTAATTTTATCTTAATCATGTTTAACTAAGTTGATTCCTACTAGGTTTAGGATGAAGCTATAATATGAAATGAATTAGTTTATGGCCAACTTTATTCTTGTTTATTCATTTACTTGGTCTTTAACACTTGTTGTTGATTAGCTACCAATTTCAAGTCATCTAGTTGTTATTTGACAAAGAGATTTGTACTTAACAATGGAAAGAGTAAATGGAACTTATGTTGAATCTCGCGAGAGTAGGTGATTCACATAGGTAGATTAAGGTTTAAAATCACAATTCATGAGTTTAATGAACTAATGCATGCTAGACTTTACCACGAAAGTAGGAAAACTCATGTATTAGTAATCTTCCATTCATAGAGAGATCTAGTTTGGAGTAAAAATGGAATTGAATCCTAAACATGGTTAACAATCATTATGGCCATAAGCTAAACTTTCATATTTGGTGGATTCTTAAGCCTAGTCAACTTTGTTTAACTAATTTCTTCATTGTTTGTTACTTGAATTTGATTCTCCTACCATTTCACCATCTCTAAAGTTTGATTGTTTAGATAATAAAGCAAGTTAGTAGCTTTGGTAGTTGCTAGTTTACGTTTCCTCATGGGATCGACCCTAATACTCGTCACAACTACAATTGACCCGTGCACTTGCGGAACGAGTATTAGGTTATAAATTTTATTACTTGTTTGTGTGATTTTAAGTGGATTTATTACTATATTTTGATATAACCTTAACTCACAATCAAAGGCATCATATTTATGAAGAAAATTGGTTTTCAAGTTCTCCCATACTTCCCTGAATTGGGCATCCATAGTTTTAATGACCACATTGTTGCTGTTTATGTGATAGCCCCACCTTACCCTAAGGCGTACCAAAGGGCTTAGCGAATTGCCTGCCTAGCTCTCGCCAAAACTCGAGTCAAGCACGCACTAGAATCCACGAAACAATCAATATTCTATAGAAAACTCGCAAATACATTCATATGATTCAAACTTAAGAGTAAAGACACTAGTTAAGTAGTTTACATCCTAAACACACAGCTAATATAGTAAAATCTCCAACATCCTTTTCTAACAAAATCCTCCCAAGAACTATTCTTGAATTCTCACCGCCAGCCTTAATAATAGGAGCCTATTTAAGGAGAACAAATAAAAGGAGGTGAGCTATAATAGCCCAGTGAGATTTCCACACATGTAAACACACAGGTAGACAATTAGAAAAATAAATAAACAAATAACATGTGCCATAAAACAGTACAAGAACAAGTTAAGTAAACAATTAATCAAATAAGGAAGGATACCTCTGAACCACAGGAGCAAGCTCAACTACGGGATTATCAAGTACATAATCATGTGGTAATAGTGTTCAGACCAATAGAGAAAACTAGGTCCTTGCCAATGATCAGGTAAATATCAGATAACAGTACCTGAAACCACCCATGCACCTTTGCCTCCTCAATACCTCCACTCCAGGGTGAGATCTCAACCCTAGAGCGTAAAACAATTTGTTCAATCCAGAGTTGGCCTCTTTGAGGAATCTCAACTCAAAGGAAAGAGCATGAACCCTAACGCCCAACACCTTATATCCTCCTCAATACCAATATGACTAACCGTAGTGTAACTGGTGAAGTATGACCACGAAAGTCTAGCCCGGAGGCTCAGTTCAGTTGAAAGTTCACAAACAAGTACATTCACATTTGATAAAAGTTATGCATGTAACAAGTTGTGAGATAAATGTGATAAAGTACACACCTTACCCTCATGTAGCACATTGTAGTAGTTAACAAGTATCAGGCATAAAATAGAATTTACACTTAAACATGCATCAGGCGCACATAAGGAAACATTCACCTGAAAATTTCAAGAAAGTTTCTCATAAAACGTGTGAGGTTCAGAATCGGATCCTAAAATTCATAAGTAGTCTAATTAACCTACTGGATTTTCTTTCAAAAGAATTTTTTTTTATAAAATGTACCAAGTTTAACTAGGGTTTTAAGATAAATGCAAATTGGTTATGGGGAAAAATCCAAGAAGTTATAATAAAGGAATCCAGGTAAAACCCTAAATCAACTGATACAGAAATTCAAGAAATTCCCTTTTTGAAAGTAATTTAGTTCTAAGGGCAAATAATTCATTAAGTGTCAAAATTAAGATTAAATTTAAAAGAAATAATTAATACTAGAAATTCGTTATTAAATTCCGCTTTATTTACTATATTAGTTGCAAAACTCTAATAATTCCACTATACATTTTGGACCAAAAGAAAGTATTGCTAAATACTATGAATTAAAGAAGTAGTTTAATTAAATATTGATTAGGGTTCAAGGTTTTGGTGTAAAAGAAATTTTGTCCAAAATAATTAGTTTATAGTGTAAACTAGTTTTTAAAGTCCAAGAAAGATTTATTAGTAATAGTCAAGTATAATTTAATAACTTAGCAAAATTAATATAGGTTAAAATGAGAAAACTCCAAAATATCCTATACTTAAATGAATTAATGGTTTTAAACTAATTCATATCAAACTAATGATATTTAATTAAATTAAGACTAGTTAAATAACAAATTAGGATTCTTTGGTGAAAACATACTAAATCAAGTATAAAGTGAAACTAGTCAAATTTCACTTACACATTCAAAAGTCCAGTTTCTAACCAGTTTAAATCTTCAAAATTTATAAGAGTTCCTTCCTAAAATTGATTAATAAGATTCCAAATTCATTGCACAACATTTTCCTAAAAACCGGTTAAGTAGATTAAAACTTAAGGTGCTCATTATTTGGTGTCACTTCACCCACTTCACAAGCTGAAATTTCCAGCAGTTTTTGTCATCAAAACTTGGCCAAAACAAGGTTAATATAGCTGAAATATTAGGTTATCAAAGCTAAATTTTTGTAAACTAGTAAACCTGAAATTTGTTCAAGGTTTGAAACAAAGAAGTGCCGGTTTGCAAGCTGAAATTTCAGCAACTTCAGCCCACTAAACAAGCCTTAAATACTGAAATTCTTCCAAAATTTTTCCTCTAACAAGACTAACCAACATGCCTTCTAACTTTAGTCAAAATTTCAGCCATAAATTCTAAGATTTTTCACTCAAATAGAGCATTAATTTCCTATACAAGTCCATACTAAGCAAGTAGGTAATAACATAGTTACTTTACAATCAAGGAAAGGATCCTACCTTACAAAAACGAATAGCAAAGGCTAAAGAAGGGATCCTACCTGAGTATATTTTTTGGCCAATTTAGACGCGGGATGTTACGAATGACATCAGAGCCTAAGTTTGGGAGAAGTGAGTCTTAAAAGTGAAAAAAAATATTCTGATTAGGAATGAATGGTTATTAAGTACTTTTAGGATTAGGCCTCTAATCGATTTGTCATTGACAAATATAGGTATGGCAGAGAAGGGACATAGGGAGGCATCCCAGCCTTCTGAGGTATCCTGGGGATATCAGGAGCCTCGCACTAGACTTGTAGTTCAGTATCGGGAGGGACCTGAACATCCTTATAGGATCTTTTCTCCAACTCGTCGAGTGCGTCCTTCCTGTGCTTGTTGGAGGAGGTATTCTTACCTTGACTATGTAGTGATTCCCCTTATTGAGGAGAGTAGGCGTCTGGGATGTGCAGGTAACACTTCACAGGATCGTATCCATTAGTTGAGGGAAACAATGCAAACCCAGACTCAAAGGATTAGGGAGCTAGAGGCTCTGGTTCGGAAGGAGCAGGAACGAATCGATACTTTCAAGGAGCTATTTCACGGTACCCGTGCCCAACTCACTTGAGTTGTACAACACATACATGACTATACGGGGAGTGTCGTCGGCGAGTGCATTCAGATGTTAGAGAGGGTGGTAGGCGAGGCGAGAAACGGAAGAGTTCACATGGAGCCAATTCAGCTAGCACACCCACCTCCCGAGGCTGAGGAGGTGCCCGAGGAGGAAGCCGAGAGGGAGCTCATGGAGGGAGTGAGCTCCAATAGTCCTGTAGGTAATTAGGTTAGACTTCTAGACAAGAGCCTATATAAGGACTTGTGGTTGTTTTGCTATGTTTTGTATTATGAGCTCTTGAGATGTTGTTACTTTTGTTGTTTATATATGACCCTACTTGCCATGACTCTTGTATCTTTTATCTTATTAATGCATTTGTATATTTTATGATATATGTCTTGTTAACTATCGCGTAGATTCTGAAATAATTCATTAATTTTATTCTAGAATATTAAGTGATGGTGAGTCGAGGCCAAGAACGCCCAAGTAGGCAAAATCAGGACGAAGAGGCAACGTCGGGCATGAACCCTAATCTTGGGGTTGATAGAGGTGACCCGATGGTAGCCGTATTAAATCGTATGACTGAAGTTCTTATTCAGATTGGAAACCGGGCGAACCCTGGAGGGGAAACCGGTGATCCCCATCGAAATCCTGTGGTAGGGAAGGATGTTGCATTAAAAAGGTTCCAAAAGTTTGCCCCTCCTAAGTTTACTGGTGGGCCAAATCCCGACATAGCGGAAAATTGGTTAGAAAACATAGAGAAAATTTTTGCAGCTTTCAAATATCCGGAAGACAGGTAGTTGTCCTTTGTAGTATTCTAGTTAGAAGGGGCTACTACCCCTTGGTGGACTCTAGTGAATACTAAATGGGAATGATATCAGACTGCAAGAACTTGGGCAAATTTCACCTGAGAGTTTAGGAAAAAATATATCCCCACACGGGTGCAAGAAAAGAGGGAGGATGAATTCCTAAAATTGAGATAAGGATTAATGAGCGTTGCTGAGTATGAGGCCCAATTCACCAAATTATCCCGATGCGCTCCAGAGTTAGTGGTTACGGAGCAAAGGAGGAAAAGAAGATTTATTCAGGGCTTGAATCTAGAAATTCAAGATACTCTTGCCACCCCGCTACTATTGAGACTAATGGAATCGCGGTGAGAAAAGCACAACAAGTAGAGGACACAAAGTCCTTAGTTAAAACTACTCAAGCACAGAAACGGGAAAACGTTAATGCTTCCCGGCCGCCAACTGGAAATATCCTAACCCCTAAAGTTGGAAGGGAAGCTGGTGGCATGAGGATTGGGCAAGCCGTACACCCCGAAAGGATAAGAGGGACTCCGATGGGAAAGACCCCACAAGGAGGTAGACGAAGAGAGGAGACCCAAAAGGGAACCCAACCTCCAGCTGCTCAGGTTGTTTGTAGATATTGTGGTAAAAGCAATCATACCACAGACGAATGTTGGAGGAAAGATCGAAAATGCTTGTACTATGATAGTGTAAATCATCAAATCAGCCAATGTCTAGCTAAGTCTGCCAATAGGCCAAGTATAGCTCATCCCGGACGCAAAGGACCTAGTCAAGTCAAGAAGAGTGAAAATAAGCATAAAGTACCGGCTCGAGTGTACGCCATGGATAAGTAAGATGCTAAGAGATCTTCAGAGGTAATTGAAGGTATGGTTCCTGTCTTCCATCGTCTAGCTAAACTACTGGTAAATCATAGTTCTACTCATTCGTTTGTAAACCCTCAATTTATGTCTGCTATTGAAGTGCAATCTGTTAAGTTACCTTATGAATTAGAGGTTAGGACTCCTATTGGGGACTATTGCTTGACAATTGATCTTGTGTATAAAGATTGTGAGATTTGGATAGGAGAAAGAAAGCTCTTAATTGATCTCATAGCATTGCCTATTCGAGGTTATGATGTGATTCTAGGTATGGATTGCTTAACCCGATACCATGCCCAGCTAAATTGTGGGACGAAAGTGGTAGACTTTAGCATATCGGGAGAATCTACCTTAAGACTGGATGTAAAGAAAATCTTAGCTTCTTCAGCCCTTATTTTTGAAATGCGAGCTAGGAAGTTAATATTTAGAGAGGCAATGGGCTACTTTGCTTACCTGATTAATACCCCTGAAGATAAGGTTAGAATTGAAGATGTGCTAGTGGTAAGAGAATTTCTTGATGTCTTCCCTAAGAAATTTAGCTCCCTACTCCCTGAAAGAGAGGTAGAATTTGGCATAGAGTTGGTGCTAGGAGTCACGCCTATTTCTAAAACACCTTACCGTATGTCTCCAACTGAGCTTAGAGAGTTTAAAATTCAGCTTCAGGATTTGTTAGAACGGGGATTTGTGAAGCCAAGTGTGTCTCCATGGGGAGCTCCAGTGTTATTTGTAAAGAAGAAAGAAGGCACTTTGAGGCTTTGTATTGATTATCGAGGATTAAACAGCGTTACAATAAAGAATAAGTATCCTTTGCCCTACATTGATGAACTATTTGATCAATTGGAGGCAGCAATAGTATTTTTCAAGATAGATCTTAGACAAGGATACTATCAGTTGAGAATTAAGAAGGAAGATGTATCCAAAACTGCTTTCAACACTTGATACGGCCATTATGAATTGTAGTAATGCTATTTGGTCTAACCAATGCCCCGGCTGCATTTATGGACTTGATGCATAGCGTCTTTAAGCCGTATTTGGCCCAGTTTGTAGTGGTGTTCATCGATGATATTTTAGTATTTTCCAAGTCTCACGATGGGCATGAGTGACACCTGAGAATAGTGTTACAAACTTTAAGAGAAAATAAGCTGTATGCCAATTTTAGTAAGTGTGAATTTTGGAAGAATCAGGTGTCATTCTTAGGTCATGTAATATCCAAGAAAGGGATGGCAGTCGATCCCTCAAAGGTGGAAGCAGTGGTTAATTGAAAACGACCTGAGAATCTAACAGAGATTCGTAATTTTTTGGGGTTAGCTAGATACTATCGGCGATTTATTAAGGATTTCTCGAAAATAGTAGCGCCTCTTATTGTTTTGACCCAGAAGAATGTTAAGTTTATTTGGGATAATCGGTGTGAGCAAAATTTCAATGAATTTAAAGAGCGACTAACATCAGCCTCGGTGTTAGCTCTACCAAATCGGAAGGAGACTTTCAGTGTATATACGGATGCTTCACGAGAGGGTTTAGGATGTGTGTTAATGCAAGGAAAATAAGTAATTGCCTACGCCTCCCGTAAGTTAAAACCCCATGAGAGAAATTACCCAACCCATGATTTGGAACTGGCAGCTGTAGTGTTTGTACTTGAGAAATGGAGACATTATTTATATGGGATTACTTTTGAGGTATATACGAATCATAAGAGATTGAAGTATCTGTTTTCTCAAAAAGAATTGAACTTGCGGCAACGTAGATGGGTAGAACTGCTAGAGGATTACGATTGCACTATTAATTACCATCCGGGTAAGGCTAACGTTATCGCAGATGCCCTAAGTAGAAAAGTTCAAATAGCTAACTTGGCCATACATGAGTGGGGCCTGTTGGAGTAGTTTAGTGAAAGTAATCCACGTGTAGTTGGCTCTAAGGTGATTTGTGGAAATATTGACGTAAAATCTGAATTATTGGAACGAATTAGGGAAACTCAAGGTAAGGATCCTACCTTACAAAAACGAATAGCAAAGGCTAAAGAATGGATCCTACCTGAGTATATTATTGGGCCAGTTCAAACACGGGATGTTACAGTTTAGCAACCCTTCATCAATGTCAAACTTGGGTAGAATGCTAGAGCCCTTCTATGGAAGGTTAATGAATGAAATTGACCAGAAGATATTTGCAATAACTTAATAAAAGTAATAAAATATTTGTTACCAATTAATAGAGAAATCTCAATTGAGCACAAATAAGAATGAATCAACTCCAATTGTTTGTTGTCTCTCCAAGCCGCATTGGAAAAGTTTCTTTGTGTTTCTTTCCCAAAATAAAAGACTCACAATGTTTGTTAAGCTCCCAAAATTCAAGTTGCATTGATATCACAACTGATTATTATCAAAATTTACGGAGTTAAAGCAAGGTAAATCACCACAATGACAATTAGTCCCAATTTATTATCACTGATAGTGCCAACATCACATTTACAGTGCAAATCATGTCCCTTCTCAGATAAATGCCCCAAACTCAACAAATTGTGATGAAGACTTGGCACACAAAACATATCAGATATAAGATTAGAAGGCCTACCTTTCAATGTAATTTTAATTTTTCTCTTTTTGAGAACATACGCTTTAACATTATTCCCAACTTTCACAAAAAGTATGATTTAACCAAATCTTTAAACAATTTCATATTTCCACAGACATGATTGCTATGTCCAAAATCAATAAACAATCATTCATTTTATTTTTCTTCTATTCCAGAACTAGAAAACAAAAATGTATCCTTTTTTATCATTGTTATTTTCAGCTACCATTGCATAAAATTCTTAAGTATCATTTTTATCGTAATAACATTCATTTTGATAATGTCCAATTTTACAAGCAGTATAATATTGAACTTTAGATCTGTCACGTCTCTAAAAATTGTTATGCTGATTATTCTACTACTCTGTATTAAAATTATCATTAGCGTTACTATTCTGTTGAAAAGAAAAGTTACTTCTACCATGGCCACTAAAATTTCATTTGCTTCCACCTCCTCTACCGTTGATATTCTAGATCGATGGATTTGCATCAATCGGATTTGCACCTTTTCCTTTTCCTTTTCCTTTAGATGGCCTACCTTAAACTGTAGAGCTTCCTCTATTGTATCCATAGACTGTTGATTTAAGCAGATCTCATAAGTCACCAGCTTACCATCTAGATCCTCAATTCTCAAGGTATTCAAACTCTTGGATGCCTCAAAAACCATATCATTCTCATCCCAAAAATGAATACGATTAAAGAAATCATCACGTGGCTCAAGAGTTTCCAAGTTCACTTCTCCAGTTTTTGTCAAAATCTTCGTCCATGCAAAAATCACACTCAACTTCATCACGATCTTCATCCAACTCCTCTTCTAACCTCTTGTCCTAATGAGAAACACTCCTTGTCAACATCAGATGGCATAGCCTATCGATGTTCAAGCCATGCAGTTTCCTTAATTCACCATAATTCCCACAAAAATCACACATCTTCAAGGCACAACTTCTTACTATTGAATTTATGTACCGAGCAGATTCTACAAGCTAGAGATGCTAGATGGAAAATCATGGAACAAAGTTTGTTGAAAAGGCATTTGCTATGATTCTTTTGGTATTTGCCACCACTATAAATTGGAATGCAAGTAGGCACCATGGAGTTGATTGGTTGCCCAAACCTCCAATAGAGGTTAGGTAAGTTGTTTTTTGTATTAGCCTGTAAAGGCTACATATTGCTATGTCTATTTGCATGATTTGAATTCTAATAATTAAAAAAAAAACAATTAACAATTTTAACTCCCATTAGAATCTATCTTATTTTGCATAATATTTGAAGTAAAAAAAGTTGAAATGAAGCAACATAAATAAAGCTTTTAAGTAATAGTTTGCTAAATGCATTTATTTTAATCATTAGATTAACGAGTATGTTTGAGAAATTAATGCCAACCATTAATAACTCAATCAATTATGCTTATATTTGATTTTATTGTCATGTAACTATACGTGATGTGCAAGTTTATTTGAACATAAATTGCACGTGATATACATGTGATACCTTTGTGTTTTTTTGTTATTATTATCTTTTCACATTAACAAAGTGCCCTTCTGATAATTTATTTCAACTTCACCCAGTGCTTCACCAAAAAGTAAATAACATCCTTGTTGGACTTGAGTTTCCAAAATTTAAGAATGAATTTCACATAAAAATGATACTCTGTTTAGATTTGATTTTAGTTTTAAGCTTCTGTATCTCTATTTTTTACGTTTTCTATATCATTTATGTCAAGGATTCCTACCTGAAAAGAGATTGTTGGTTGAGCATCAATTCAAATGGAGGATGATTATATCTCTAGTAACTTGCATAGAGATCAACCCATAAATTTTGAAATGCACCTTCTTTGTAACACCCTAGAAGCACATAAAACTTATTTAGATTTATGTTAGACATGTTAGGAAAAAAAAAAAGAGGAAAACTGAAAATAGCCAAATGAATAAGCATTAGCATGATTTCTTCCTTATTATACATTCTCTTTTAGGAGTTGTACCTTAGAGCTCTTGAATTAATGGGTAGATAAGCATAGGAAATTTCCTCTAATCAATTTATGGGCAAAAAGTCAAGACATCTATGTAATCTTGGTTTGCTAGGATTGGTTGGTTTTTCCCATTTCTCTCTTTATTTTCTTTTCCCATTTTTCTTGGTTTATTTTTTTTTCTTTTCTTCTTGCTTTGGCCGGCCACAAGACTCCCATAATTCCTCCCTTTTGATCACTTTATCTTTTCTCTTCTTTGGGCCGAGATATACTTGCTTTTCTTTCTTCTCTTTTGCCACCATTCTTCTTGAAGCTTTTCTTCTCATTTTGGTCATCTTCTTCAATTGAAAGAGAGCCTATCTTTTCACTTTGCAAAACTCTAGACTTACTTGAGGTACTCACCATGAACTTTTGTTATTTTTCCAAGTTTATAAGTGGTAGTTGTGCAAGTTTTATAATCAAGTTTTTGTTGTTGAGCATGAGAAATTAGGCTATGACTACGAAGTTTTATTCCATCTTATGATATTTATTGGCTTGAATGACTTGTAGTTAGTGTTTAAACCTTAAAATAACAAGTATTGGTTATTGATTGATTGAAGAACCTTGATATGGTTCAAGTGATTTGATTGAAATTTTGAGTGAAATAATGGTTGATTAAGATATAGAAGTTATAGAACTAGTCGAAATTTGGTTGGTTGGCTGATTTTCCTTAAAGGATAAATTTTTGGGTTAGTCCGGTTTTAGGGGAAATGCTGTCGAAATTTTGGTAGAATCTAAAGAGAAAAATTTGATAGGCGAAATTTAACTTAGGATATGCTGAAATTTAGGAAAACCCTAAAACCAAAACCCTAAATACAAGAGAATGAACTAGTAGTGAATTAATTCTCCTAGAACAAGAAAACCCTAAAACCAAAACCCTAAATACAAAACCCTAATTCTAAACCCTAAAACCCTAAAAACCTATACCCTAGAAAGAATTGGGTTGTTTCTTGAATTTTCTTACTGATTTACTTAGGGTTTTAATCATGTTTTCATTAGGCTATTTCTTTTGAATTTTAGGATTCGAGAGTGAATCGCATCCTTACTAGGAGATTTTCTCTTAATTATTCCAAGTGAGTGTTTCTATGTGTGCATGCTACATGAAATGCTATGTTATACCTGTAAATGTTATTTAATGAAATGTGTTACTTGAGGAAAGAATTGTACTTTATCGCATCTATTCCGCAATGTGTTACATGCCTTGATTATCTAATGTGTTATTTGTGCTTGAGACTTCCGTGGCTAACTTCACTGTTACTCCACGGTTTGTCAAACCGGTCGTGACTAGGAGGATATAAGGTGCTGGGTGTTTTAGGGCATGTTGTTCTTTCCTATCTGAGTCGAATTCCTCAAAGAGGCCAACTCTGGATTGAACTTTCTTGCTTGTTGGCCCTCCAAGGTTGAGATTACTCCCTAGATGTTGTCGCGCCCCATTTTTCGAAAAGGAAAATAAATGAGTGGTGAGATCGGGAAAAAGGAAAAGGAAGTATTAAATGTGGTTGTGTTTATTGGAAAAAGAAGCGTGCAAATTTTTTGTAAAAATAATTTTTTAGAAGATGATTCGATAAAAATGTGACAAACAAATGCTTTATTTTAAAAATAAAAGAAAAAGGGCCTAAAATGGGACTTTGAAAATGCGACAGTTTTTTGGCCCGAAAATAGAGTCTAAAAAGGGTTTTTAGTAAAAAGGGAGTCGCCACTTGGTATTGAGTTTTGGTGTACCAAGTCACCAGAAAATATTTTATAAAAGGTAAGAAAATCGAGAATGATTTATTTAGAAAGATGATTTGAGAAAAATGTTAGAAAAGTGATAAAAATCCTTTTAGACAACTCCAGGTCTTTGAAAACAAGAGAAAAAGGTCCGGGAGTCACAGTTGAAGAAAGGGAAGGCAAAGGCTCGCGCCTAACGCACCCTTTCAACCTAGCCGAAACTAGTTGCGAGGTTTAGTCTAAATTTTCCTAATATAACCCTAAGATTTTATTGCATTTTGATGCAACTATATGAATGCAAATCTAGTCTTAAAAAATGAATATCGTTAAGGGGCAAAATATTCCATTGAGGTTCGGTTGAGATTACCGCATTAATTGCGAAACCCGATTCTAAACCTCGATGGAGTCACGAGTATAGATACAAAATGAAATGTAAAAAGAAAAGAAAAATAGTAGTATCGATAGTAAGTGAACAAAGAAAGTGGGATGCAACATAACGGGTACGGGGGACTAAGAGACTCGTGATTAATTGTTTCTACTCACGGAGGGGGGAATGACATGTACGCCATCGCTTCCCACGTGAATAGATGACTATTTTTAGTCAAATCACACAAATGACCTAAAATTCTGTGTAGTGGAATCTAAATGTTATGCACCAAATAGATGTTAAAATAAGTAATAAGTGATGAAGTATATATAAAAATCATACAAAATGGAAAAAGACCTAAAAAGGATAAAATGTGTGTGAAATGTCATAAAATGCACACGAGAAATGATTCTAATATTAAATGACCTAAAAGTCTAGCATTGGACTAGCCTATTTTCTATAAATTCTCTGCTAGCGTTGGACTAGCGAAGAAACCGAAATTGGCCACAACTAGCATTGGACTAGTGTGGTGATGATACATATAGAGAACAATAAAGCAAGTAAGTAATTAAATAAAGCTTAAATTGAAGCAATAATCATGTAAAAGCAAATATTAGCACATAGGATGTGACACCCTAGAAATTCATATGAAACTATTTTATTCATGTATGTTTATAAGTAGCTCAAAATAATAATGATGATGGTAGGAAAAAAAAAACCCTAAAACGTACTTAAAAGAAAAATTCTTTCATTTGAAATCTAGCATTAACTCTTGATTTATTAGTTGGAGGATTTCTTAAGTTAATTAGGTTAATTAACTAAGTTTCTTTCCTCATTGAGTAGAAAACCTAAGAATTAAACTTGGATTAAATTCATTAGATCATTAGTTTTTCATAGTATTTCATTTTAACTAGTTTATATTACTATTTTCTAGTTTTTTTTTTACTACTTAAAATTTAGCTCATTTTTCTCAAAAATTTCACTTATTCACTTGCTTTATTTTCTCTTCTTGGCAGAATTTTTCTTTCTCTCTTTTCTTCTTCCTTGGCCGAAAATTCTTCTTTCTTTTCTTTTTTTCCCTTGGCCGAATTTTTCTCTCTTTTCTCTCCCTCATGGCCGGATTTTTCCTTCTCTTTATTTCTTCTCTTTTTGCTTTAATATTTATGTCATAATATTATTAATTACTAGGTGGAAGAGATCTTTCTTGTGTCACCAATTAAATTAAAACAAGTTTACCACTAATGCCTACAAAGCCTAAAGCCTAACTTGCTTCTTGTAATATTTTTATTGGTTAATCTTTCTCCCAACTTTTTCATTATTTCTTCTCTATTTTCCTAGACTATTTCCTTCTCCTTTTCATTTTCCTTGGCCGGCCTTGCTCTCTCTCTTTTCCTCTCATATTTCTTTCAACTTCTTGGAGCTTTTTCTTCCAACTTTGAGCAAATTTCACCATAGAAAGTGAGCTTACCTTCCTTCTAAGCAAAGTTCTAGGCTTGTTGTAGGTATGTACTACAAGCTTTAACCATTAATTTCAAGTTTAATTGGTTTTTTTGTACTATTTTAATCTTGACTTCTTATGATTTTAACTTGAAGATTTATGCTTGAATTGAAGTCTTACTTGTTAGAGATAGTGTTTTCTTGGTTAGATTGAGTAGTAATTGGTATTTAAACCTTGAAAAATTTCATGGGGTATATGGTTTGTTGAAGATTCTTGGAAGTGAATTCTTGAATTTTAGTGGAACTTTGATGGAATTTGAAATTGGATTGAACTTGGAAGTTGTAGAACTTGTGGAATTATGGATTTGATGGTTGAAATCTTGATGGAAAACCAAGTTGGAAGGGCCGAATTTAAGGGGAAATAATGCCAAAATTTTGTTAGAAAACCCTAAAATAAAAACCCTAAAATGAAAACCCTAGAATGGAAACCCTAAACCCTAAACCCTAAACCATAAACTCTAAACCCTATAACAAAAACCTTAGAAAAGGGGATATTTCTTGATTTTTCTTACTAAGTTAATTAGGGTTTAAATCTAGTTTTCATTATATTATTTTTTTGATTTCAGGACCCGAAAGTGAGATCCGACCTTTTTACGAAATATTCTCGTAGACATTTCAGGTGAGTGTCTTTATGTGTGCATGATGCATGTAACGTGATATTTCATTTGTAAATATTATGCTATGATTGCAAATATTATGCGATAAAATGTGCTACTTGAGGAAAGATGTGTACTTTATCGCATCTATTCCACAATGTGTTACTTGTTTTCATGATTAAATGTGTTACTTGTGTTTGAGACTTCCGTGACTAACTTCACCATTACTTCACGGATAGTCAACTTGAATGGGCGTGGGAGGATATAAGGTGCTGGGTGTTTTAGGGCGTGATGTTCATTCCCTCATGAGTTGTTAATTCTCTAAGAGGCCAACTCCGAGTTGAACTTTCTTGCGTGTTGGCCCTCCAAGGTCGAGGTTACTCCCTGGATATGGTAGCATGTTAGGAGGTTATAAGGTGTGTGGTGGTTAGGGTCTTGCTTGATAATACCGGTATGACCTTGGCATGGACCTGAGCTATTATCTCGGTCCCAATGCCTTGTTTATATAATCGGTACTCGTTTCTCCTGTGGTCGAGCTTGCGCCAGTGGTTGAACCCTATATCCGCCATTGACTAATTGTTTAATTATTTGTTCATGTGCTGATTAAATATCTTGTTAAATTATTTTATTTTTCTGAAATAATAGATTTTTGGCCTGCCTGCATGATTTGGGCACTCACTGGGCTATTATAGCTCATTCCTTCATTTGTTTTTCTTTACTCAGGTATTTCTCACTCTTAAAGCTGGGAATGGCGAATTTAGTTATAGTAGACTTTTGTTTTGTATTTTGGTCAACCGAGTTGTTTGGTTACCATTGTAAATAATATGTATATTTTGGACATGTAAACTTGTAGTACATGGCCTGTACATTTTAGTGACTTTTGTATCTTAAGTTGAACTATGTGAATGTATTCCATTTTGGGTTAACTGTACGTGAATGTGCTGAGTGCGTGCTTGAGTGAGTCCTGGCGAGAGCTAGGCAAGCAGTTTGTAAGCCCTTTGGTGCACCTCTGGGTAAGGTGGGGCTGTCACATAGGAGCACATAACACATAGGCATAATATTCTAGATGCAAAATCCTAGGAAAAGCGAATAAAACACATAAGCACATAGCACACATAGCACACAAAAAGCCCTAACTATTATACCGGGAAAGCTTAATTACAATCTAAAAATAAAAAATGAAGGGTAACCTATCTAACCTATCTATTACATTTTCTATCTAAAATACATAAGATTTTTGTTAAATAGATAACACATAAACTATCTAAATACAAAAATTTTGCTAAATAGAATATTACCTATCTATTACATTTTTTTTTGAATAATCAAGATTAAATTCAAATAAACAACGTGGCATAAATAAATAAATAAACACTCACACATGGATAAAAATTATAAGCACAAAGATACATGAAAACACATAGAAAAACACATTGGAGCACGTAGGAGCACATAAAAAGAAATTAAAAGGGTAATCGAGGTACCTCCCGTTCGAGGACTCGATACAAATTGCTACTAAATGAGCAAACATGTTAAAAATACCACTATTTAATAAATAAACTACTAATTAAATAATTCCATACCAATCACCATGAACATGCTATGATAATTCAAACAATTATAGCAATAATAGACAAAATTAAAATAATAATAATTAAATATTTAGAAAAGAATGAAAATTGTTTAAGTAAAAATAAATAAGTGCACAAATAAATAAAGTAAAACAAGGAAAATGAATAAGTAAAAAAAAATAGTAGAAGATAAAACACAATAATACATACTTAAACTTTTAACACCCAAATGAAAATTATCAAAATAACTAAAAGGGAAATAGAGAAACTAATTTGAACATTAATTAGACTAACAAGATCCAATTTTAGAACATTAATTATAAATTTGATAAAAATAAAAATAAAAAATAAAATGTGAAAAGAAATAATTAAAAGCTTTGAGGACTTAATTAAGTCTCCTTTTTTTTGGCAAAAATAAAATATTATAAGGTTTGGATTAAAAATGAAAATTCAGGTAACATTCTAAAGTGAAAATGTAATTTACAACAAAACAAAAGGGTAAAATTATAATTTTTAACCCTAATTCAGGTAATAACATAGTTTACAACAAATTTAAAGGCTAAAATATAATTTTCAGCAAGTATAATGCCCAAAAATAAAATTTACAGCAATATTTAAAGCCAAGAATATAATTTCAGCAAAGTCATTAAATAATACATAATTTACAACAAATATTTAAAGGCAAAAAATGTAATTTCAGCAAGGATAGTGATTTAAATAAAATTCCAGCAAGGTGGGGGGACAAAAATAAAATTCCAGCAAGCATTCTAGGGCAAAAATAGAATTTACAGCCATGTTGGTGGGACAAAAATAAAATTCCAACAATTTAAAATATGAAAAATACAATTTCCAACAAGTTTTAAAACCAAATTGCAATTTTAAGCAACATTCAAGGTTCAATTTGTAAATTATGGCAACATTAAACACCAATTTGTAATATCCAACAATAAAAGGGGGTAAAACGAAATCTTCAGAAATATTTAAGGGTAAAAAATGTAATTTCAAAAAAGTATGGGGGTCACAATATAATTTTATAAAAATATAGGGGTCAAAAATAGAAAATTGAAAAACGTAGGGGCCAAAATTATAATTATCTAAAAGTTGAAGGACCTAAATGCAATTAACTGGGACCTAATTGCAAAGAAAATTAAATTATGGGGGTCAATTTATAAAAAACAGAAACTTAAATGCATAAATCAGAAATTCTCGGGGCCACAGTGACATTAATAAAAGTATGAAGACTATAAAATAAATACTTATTATTAATTAAAAATAAATTAAAAAACTAACCTAATCAAAACGACGTGAAACTACGTCAAAGCGACGTAGTTTCACTAAAACTCTTTTTTTTTTTTACCAGTTTTCCTTCTTTTTCTTTTTCTTTCCTTTTTCTTTCTTTCTTTTTCTTCTTTCTTTCTTTCTTCTTCCTTTTCTAATTTTCTTCCTTTTCTTCTTTTCCCCCTCCCCCGATTCTGTTCTTCCCCTCTCTAGTCTCTCTCGATCTCGCTCTCTCCTTTCTCTCTGACCTATTCTCTCTCTCTCTCTCTCTCTAACCGAATGCCCCCCAATTGGTTTTTTTTTTTAAACCAAAATCCCTAAGGGGCAAGAACAGCAATCTTCACTCAATCCCATCACAAATCAGACACCTATATACAAAATTTGTGGGCTTTGTGCTATAAGAAGAAACAGATTGAAGTATGAATCGAAAATTACCTGGATTTGGGAGGCGGTTGAGGTGGAGAAAGGCGATGGCGGCCTCCGGCGATAGAGGTGGTGATAGGGTGGCGCCACTGGTGATGGAATGGCATTGTGGTGGTGAGCCCGCTGTGGCGATTGTTGTTGTTGTTGTTTGTTTTTGTTTTTTTTTTCTTTTTTTTTCAGTTTTTTTTTTTGCAGGTAGTGTGCGTGTGTGGACTGATGTATATGTGAGTGCTTCTGTGTGATGTGTGTTTCTGTGTGATGTGTGTGTGCCTGTGAGGTGTGTTGTGTGTATCTGTGTGAAGTGTGTGATGAAGGTGCCGAGGGAAAGAATGGGGGGGGGTCTGTAGGTGTGTTGTGTATTGTGTTTCAGTGTATGCTTGAGCCGAGAGGGAGAAGGGGAGTCTGTAGGTGTGTGTTTTTTGTAGTAAATCGTGTGTGCAGATAAGGGGTAGTGTTGGTGTGTTGTTTCTGTGAGTAGTGCAGATGAGTGAGGCGTGAGGTGTGTGTAGTGTATGTTTTGGTTTTGTGAAGTCTAGATGAAGCAGTGCTTCTGTGTGCCTGTGTGTGTATGCTTGTACAAGGGAAGGGGAGGTAGAGGGAGTGAGGGAGACCGAGAGCGAGGAGGGAACTGTGCAGGTTTTTCAGGTGAAGTGAGGAAGAATGGTGGGGATGGTGAGTGAAGTGGTGAAGGAATACAGGTGTGGTGTGGTCTTGGCTATGAACTAGTGTGTAATGTGGATGGCTGTGTGATGTTTTGTGCGTCTGTGAGTGAGAGTGAGAGGTTGAGTGAATTTTTGTGTGCAGATGAAGGGAAGCAGATGAAGTGTGTGTTTGTTTGTTTTGGCCGAGAGAGTAGAATGGGAAGGAGAGAGAGAGAGGAGAGTGAGTGAAGTGTGTTGTGGTCTTTTTGTCTGAGTGTGATGGAGCTGTGAGGGAGAGGCAGAGAGAGTTGAATTGAGTGAGTGTCTGGCAGAGAGAAAATTGCGTGTGTGAGATTGTGGGGTGTGTGCTGTGTCTGATGAATATTTCGCTGCTGGAGATGAGGCGTTTGTGAGGGAGAGGTGAAGGTGAGGGAATGGCGTGAGGTGAGTGAAAAAAAATGAGTGAAAAACAAACACCAAATCCCTCAAATCTGTTGACTTGGATGCAATTTGGGGGAGAAGGTGGAGTTGGTGATATGGGATGATTGTCAAAGGGATGGTGTTTGCAGAAGCAATCACCATCTCTGCAGAAGCTAACAGCAACAGCAACGCTGCTGCTGTTCCATTTAGTTTTTTTTTTTTGTGAAATTTGTAAAGAAGAGGAATAGATTAAAAAAAAAAGAAAAGAAAAGAGAAAAAAAAATGTAAGAAAATGAAGAAAATTGGAATAAAAATAAAAATCCTATGAACTTCTTTGAATAAAAATAAAAAGTAAATAAAATAAAATAATAAAACTAAAATTCAGCATTACTATAAAAAAGAGAATTCAATAATAACAAAAAAATTAAAATTTTAAAGTTAATTTACCGTTGAAAAACACGTCATAGACAAAAAGATACAATTTGAAATAAATACCAAAAATTATCAAGAAATTTTCACATAAAATCTGCAAATATTAAATGCACATATATAAAATATTTCACACACAAAATTCTTAAATAAAGGTGCATTGGAAAACATGACGTAATATGACAAAAATTACGAAAATCACAAAAATACTAAATGACTTTTAAAAATTACAAAAATTTTACACAAAATATATTATCCCATGAAATACATATATTAAAGTTTTCACTCAAAACTTTTAAGATTAACGCATTCTTGAGAAATGTGCCCTTAATAAATAAAAAGATAAAAATTAAATAAATACTAAACGACCTCTAAAAATTATGAGATTTTTGCAGAAAATTTATGAATATAAAAAAATGCATATATAAAATTTTTCACTTGAAAATTCTCGTAAAAATAGTGCATTGGAAAACGTGCCGTTGAATTAAAAATATTAAAATTTTAAATAAATAATAAATGACTCCAGAAAATCATTAAAATCATAAATAATGATAAAAATAGTAAAATTATGTATTTAGAAAAATAAAAATAAAATAAACTAATATTTACGTGGTGAAATTACCATTTTTGCCCCCTAATACGACGAATTAGATATAATACGCGAAAATTGTACTCGACCCCCGAAAAATAAAAAATACCCTCTAAAATAAAGTAACACACATATTTTTTACAAAAGGTGTGTCAAAATTTGGTGTCTACAGATGTGGTAGCCTGTATAGAGGTTATAAGGTGAATGGTGGTTAGGGTACTTGCTTGTTAACACTGATATGATCATTGGCTAGGGCTTGAGCTATTATCTTGGTCCCAACGCTATTGTTACATGCTTCAGTTTTTGTTACTCCTACGGTCGAGCTTGCTCTCGTGGTCGAGCCTGTATCCGCCCTTGACTACTTGTTATTTAATTTGTTTATACACTGTTTATTGAAATCATTAATTATTATCCTTTAATATTATAATGGTTTACTGGTATGTTTGCATGACTTGAGCACTCACTGGGCTATTATAGCTCATCCCTTTCATTTGTTTTCTTTGACCAGGCTTCCATTACTACTCAGGCTGGCAAAGAAGATTTTTTTTTTAGATATGTTAGATGGGTTTTTTTTTTTTTTTGATAGCCAAACTGTTTAAGCTATTAATGTAATTACTGTGTATATTTTTGGGATGTAAAACACTTAGTGGTACTTGTACTCTTAAGTTGAATTGCATGAATGTATTTATGGGTTATGTATGTTTGGATCAATTGAGTAAGTGCTTGATTTGAGTCCTGGTGAGAGCCAGGTAGGCAGTCTACTAAGCTCTTTGGTGCGCCTTAGGGTAAGGTGGGGCTGTCATATTCTTCACTTTTGATGATCATAAAGTTACTGTTTAAAGGTGCAACAATACTATTAGGATAAGAAGGTACATTTAATGTAGGTTATTAACAAGTGAAACTCCTCTGGAATGTTTGAGATGGATAGAAAATCAACAAATAGAGTTTGTTGAAAAGGCACTTGCAACCCCTTAGTTACTATATTTGTTGTTTGGATTAGGAATCAAAGAATGGTAGACAAAATACTAAAACCTTTTTCAAGGGTGAGATAAGTTGTGTTTCCCTTTAAAGCAACAATTTGATAAATGTATTCACTCTAATTAATTAAAAAATGTTCATGTTTAAAATATTTATGTTGACCAATGAGAACTCAAATGATTATTCTTGCATCTTATTTTAGTCTTAGTTAACCATATATTGTGGACTATTTATCTATACATGATTTGCACGAGACATACACATGACATGTTTATTTTTTTAGAAATAAGCACCTTCTCACATAAATAAGCACAATTTGGACAATTAGTCTAACTTTCTTCGAGTGTTTGGCTAATTGGTCAACAATATCATTATAGGACTTTCATTTTTGGAATTTCATAATTATTTCCAAATTAAAATTTGGGTAAATAAGAGAGAGAGAGAGAGAGAGAGAGAGATCGTTCCAAGAGGAGAGATCAAGTGTTTTTCAAATTGAAAGGCTGTTCCTCTCTTTATTCTCGCTTATTCTTTTTTTTTTATTGAAAGGTCATTCAGCTCTTTATTCTCGCTTAGTCTAATTTTTTCTTCTCTATCATAATAAGAATCCCATTCCTAAAGGAATTGTTTCCATCTAAATAAAATCCTAATTGCTTAACAATAGCTTTCTAAAAGATAAATAACTCTAATTGATAGAAGACAAGATAATTCCTAAAAATCAATTGGGATTCCAAAATCGCGCGATTGAAAATTGTAGCTTGAGTCACTATTGGAAAATTATCCTTTAATTTCATAACTTAGCTACCCAGTTACAACATGCTCACACCTTACAGATAGAAGTCTTTTGGAAATTGTGTTGCTTGTTCCAATTTGCACCCAATCATCTACCAACAAGGCCAAATACTAAAAATGAGTAGAATCAAGTATTAAACACTACCTTTTGCCAAAATTAAGAGCAAATATATACAAGCTATATGCAAGTTTAGCTCTCTAACAGTGAAGTCCTTATTCTATTTTTTGGTCAAAATATAAATTATTAGTACAGCAACAATTTCATGACTTATTATCGAAGTCTTACTTTATTCAAATAATACATTGTTAACTTGTTTTGTCAAAGGGTCGAGATTCTTAGGGTTGTAAGTATAACCACACAAGAAATTGGTTACAGTCAATATGTTTCATATTGGATCTCAAAAATTTTCTTTTTTCTATCCTTTTTTTTTATATTCTAAGCTAGCCTTAGCATAATCAAATTTGCAAAGAAGATACCACAATTACACTCTGCTTTCCTATTGTGTGGTGGTTGCCTAAGCTACAACTCATGTAGAGCAGACATCTATCTCTAGCAAATTGGCATTCGATTTCTCCCACACTCTTTTCATTGCACTTTCCTAAGTTATAATGACCATATTGTCGTTGTTTATGATAGACGTAATATTGAATATAGAAGGATAAGAACTGGGACCTCCTGTAGAAGTGAGGTAATATGTGCTTCTTGCCTGCCCCAAAAAGCTTAAGTGTTGCTATGTCCATTAACATAATTTGAACAAAAAATAATTCAAAAAACTAAAAATTTGAACTCACCTTAGTATTTATCTTTATTTTCACAATTTTAAAATTCCAAATGTTGAAATGAACACAAAATTGTCTTGAAAACAACAATTTGGCAAACACGACAACCCTAAGTACTTGATTAATGAATTTTTTAAGATGCTAATGCTTATTATTACGAACTAGGAACTCTAATTATTGTATTCCATTCTTCTTTACCCTCACCTAATCGTCAATGATAGGGAGTTTATGCAATAATGACTTGCACGTGACACGCACGTGATATGGATATTTATTTTGTTAGAAATTACTATATTCCCCAAAAAATAAATGTGCAATTTGTACAAGTTGGTTCAACTTCTCTCGCTGTTTGGCTAAAAGCGAAAAAAATTTTGTTTTCATAATTGCATTTTCCAAATTGAAGTATAGTTTCAAAGTTGAAATTTTCATTCTCTTTTATTTTCATTTCTATTTTCCAATCCTGTTTGTATATTGAAACAAGCTTAAATATTTTTTTCAATTTGGTTTGATTATTCTTTTGGCTAAATTCAATTGAGATTTTAGCTAGTCAAACTCAAATTGTTTGAAATTTTTACGTATAAATTTTAAGGGTTATATTTTTTGAGCTAAGGTTGAAATTTTAACAAACATTCAACGTTATTTTTGTTTGGTTTAATTAGGTAGTGAACTAAGCTTGAAAAAGTTATTATTGAGTAGCGCTACCATAAAGATCTCTCTCTTCATGCTCAAACTCATTCATAGGAGGCTGCCAACAACACTACCATAAAGATCTCTCTCTTCCTACAGGGTTTTGGCATTCATGGGCCATCTAAGTGCAATTGTTGTGAGGAGCCAGAAGTAAAATCTATTGATCATATATTAAGCTTAACGTTGCCTCAGAAAGTTTGGGATTTCTTTGAAGGGGTGGCGGGTTTTGTGTCTAGTGGGGTTGCGGTGAGAGTGCATTTAATGAATTGGGAATTGAGGGTTGCTCCAAATAGAAATCTTGAATTTCTATATCAAATTACTCCAATTTTGATTCTTTGGCACTTATGGCAATGTTGAAACAATTCTTTGTTTGCATGTAAATCTTCATCTTGGGAAACGATTGTTAATAATATTTTTATGGACAAAAAGCTTGCCTTTGAAGGGCAATTTAGAGTGAGCTTTTTGGGATCCAACTGGCTGGAATTTTTTTCATGGGCAGCTACCATTAGACGTGCTATAATGATTACATTGGTGAAGTGGAGGCCATTAGCAAGGGAACTCATTTTGAATACTGATGGTAGTTCCAATGGCAACTTGGGTATAAGTGGTAGAAGGGGTGTTCTTAGAGACTCAAGAGGTAAAGTTCTTCTTGCCTGTGCTTGTACATTTGGTGAATGTTCTAGCATTGTAACTGAATTTAAAGTGGCATGATTTGGGGTTTTTGTTGTGTTTAACTAAAGGGTTTCATCCAGTTCATGTTGAATAAAATTCATTGCTTCTTGTGAATCTTTTGAACAGTAAAATTTCTTGTCCATGGTTTCTAATGCGGTTGTATAAGGAATTCAATGAATTTGGGAATCATGTGATAAGTGTCTCTCAATGCTATAGGTAAGGTAATGTTCTGTAGACTTGCTCGCAAAGGAAGGATCTACTCTTTAGGCCAATCATATTTATTCAAGTTTTGATTCACTACCTAGGCTTGTCAGAGATGCAATTAGAATGGATCAACTTGGTTTTCCCTCTTTTATATTTAGGAAGAAATAGAACAATTAAGTAGAATTTAGATGTTTTACTTCAATAAATGTAAAAGGAGTAGAACTCCTACTTTGATTGTTCAAAAAAGAAAAAAATTGAGCAGCGCTACATTCCAATTCAAATTCATTAGATAGGTTCATCAAGAAATAATGCCTTTCACAAATGTTTTGGCCTTTCTACCTTTTATCAAAATAAGTCCATCTTATAAAGGACTCCACACCACAGATTCCTCATGTGAGTACATGACCAACTATCAAGTATAATATTGAACTTTAGATCTATCACTCTCTAAAAATTATTTTGTCGATTATTCTGCGGCTCTTTATGAAAATTATTGCTATTGTTACTTTTCTGTTGATAATAAAAGTTACCTCTACCATGGCCTCTAAAATTTGATTTGCCTCCACCTCCTCTACCATTGATATCCTAGCTGCATTTATTTGCATCAATCAGTTTGCACCTTCTCCATTTCCTTTAGATGGCCTACCTTAGACTGTAGAGCCTCCTCCATTGTATCGGTTGCCCGTTGATTTAACGAGATCTCATAAGTCACCAACTTACCATATAGATCCTCAATTCTCAGGGTATTCAAACTCTTGGTTGCCTCAAGAACTGCATCAGTCTCATCCCCAAAATTAACATGATTAAAGAAATCATCACTTGGTTCAAGAGGTTCCAAGTTCAATTCTCTAGTTTTTTTCAAAATCTTCATCCATAGAAAAATCACACTCAACTTTATCATAATCTTCATCCAAATCCTCTTCTAACCTCCTATCCCTATGAGACAAACGCTCCTTGTCAGCATCGGAAGGCATAGCCAATCGATGTTCAAGCCGTGCATGTTTCCTTAATTCACCATAATTCCCACAAAAATCACACATCTTCAGGGCACAGCTTCTTACTATTGAATCTATGTACCGAGCAAATTCTACAAGCTAGAGATACTAGATGGAAAATCAAGGAATGAAGTTTGTTGAAAAGGCATTTGCTATGACCCTTTTGGTATTTGCCGCTACTATAAATTGGAATGCAAGTAGGCTCCATGGAGTTGCTAGGATGTCCAGACATTCAATAGAGCTAAGTTAAGGTGTTTATCGCATTTGCCTATAAAGCCTACATATTTTTGCATCCATTTGCATGATTTAAATTCTAATTTAAAAAAAAAACAATTAACATTTTTAGCTCCCATTAGAATGTTTCTTGTTTTACATAATTTTTTACGTAAAAAAAAGTTGAAATGAAGTTACATAAATATAGCTTTAAAGTGATAGTTAGATAAATGGATTTATTTAATTATGAGATGAGAAAAATGCAGTTTTGGTACTAAATGTTTGGGGTATTGACAATATTGGTCCTTAAAGTTTGGATAAAAGCAAATCTAGTACCAAATGTTTCAATTTTTTAGCACATTTAGTCCTATTGAGGCAATTTTAGTCCCTAAAGTTTGAATGAAAACAAATCTAATAAGATCAAATATTTCAATTTTTTAGCACATTTAGTCCAACTAACTGGTTTTGTTAAAATCTTACCAGAATCTGGCTACAAATAATCAAATTCAAAAAGTTGAAAATATAAAAAACTAAATTGTCATAATTTGTAATTAAAGGTGCTAATTTGAGTAATTAGTCTTCACTCAAACATAAATTAAAAAATAGAAAAAAGCTAATAACTTGAAAAAAGTTCAAATCTTCAGATAAGCAATCAATTATTTTATCCTCTCTCTCTTTCTCCACTCTCACTCTTTCTCTCTCTTTGCTCTTAAAAGAAAACCATAAGATCTTACTTTGAAGACAAAATTTTGCTCTTCAATATCTCTAGAAATTTTATTTTAAAACCATTTAACTGCTTGTAATTATTATTTGATACGAAGGAGATTAGATAGGTATCAAACTAAAGAGTATATATATTTCTTTAAATTTGGAAACCAATAATGAGTATCATGTGATCGGATTTTGGTAAGAATTTAGCAGAATTAGTCAATAGGATTGAATGTGTTGAAAAATTAAAATATTTGATATTACATTTGCTTTCATCTAAACCTTAGGGACTAAAAATACCCAATAGGACTAAATGTGCTAAAAAATTGAAACATTTGATACTAGATTTGCTTCCATCTAATCTTTAGAGACTAAAATTGCCGATACCCCAAACATTAAGTACCAAAACTACAATTTCTCTTACTAGATTTATAAGTATGTTTCAAACGTTATTGCTAACCATTAATAACTCAAGCAATTATGCTTATATTTTATTTTATTGTCATGTAACTATATGTGGTAGGCAAGTTTATTTGAACATAAGTTGCACGTTACATACATGTGATGTTTTTGTAGTTTTTTTTTTGTTATTACTTCTTTACACATTAACGAAGTGCCCTTTTGATAATTTATTTCAACTTCAACAAGTGCTTCACCAAAAAGGGAATAACATCCTTGTTAGACTTGTGTTTCAGAAATTTAAGAATGACTTCCACATAAAAGTGATGCTTTCTTTAGATTTCATTTTACTTTTAAGCTTTCGTATCTCTATTTTCTACGTTTTTTATATCATTTATGTCAAGGATTCCGGGATCATTTGTTCCTACCTAAAAAGAGATTGTTGCTTGAGTGTCAATTCAAATGAAGCAGGATGATTATATCTCCAGTAACTTGCATATATAAAGACCAACCCATATGTCTTGAAATGCACCTTCTTCACTTTTGATGATCACAAAGTTATTGTTTAAAGGTGCAACATTACGAGCAGGGTAAGAAGGTACATTTAATGTTGGTTATCAACACGCGAAACTCTTGTGGAATGTTTGAGATGGATAGAAAATCAACAAATTGAGTTTGTTGAAAAGGCATTTGTGACCCCATAGTTACTACATTTGTTGTTTGGTTTAGGAATCAATGAATCTAAGACAAAATACTAAGACCTTTTGCAAAGGTGAGATAAGTTGTGATTCCCTTTAAATTAACAATTTGATAAATGCATTCGCTGTAATTAATTGAAAAATGTTCGTGTTTAAAATATTTATATTGACTAATAAGAACTCAAATAATTCTTCTTGCATCTTATTTTATTCTTAGTTAACCATATATAGTAGACTATTTATCTATACATATTTGCACGTGAGATACACATGGCACGTTTATGTTTTTATTTAGAAATAAGTACCTTCTCACATAAATAAGTGCAATTTGGACAATTTTTCTAAATTTCTTTCAGTGTTTGGCAAATTGGTCAACAATATCATTATAGGACTTTCATTTCTCGAATTTTATAGAGATTTCCAAATTAAAATTTGGGTAAATAAGAGAGAGAGAGAGAGAGAGAGAGAGAGAGAGAGAGAGAGGGAGAGACAGATCATTCCAAGAGGAGATATCAAGACTTTTTCAGATTGAAAGGTTGTTCCTCTCTTTGTTTTTGCTTATTCTTATTTTTTTTCTTCTCTATCCTAATCGGAATACTAGTACCAAAAGGAATTATTTTCTTCTAAATAAAATCCTAATTGCATAATAGTAGCTTCCTAAAAGATAAATGACTCTAATTTATAGAAGACAAAAACATAATTCCTGAAGATCAGTTGGGATTCCAAAATCCCGCAACTAAAAATTGCAGCTTGATTCACTATAGGAAAATTATCCTTTAATCTCGTAACTCAGCTTTCCAGTTACAACGTTCCCAAGCCTTACAAATAGAAGACTTCTGAAAGTTGCCTGGCTTGTTCCAATATGCACCCAATCACCAACCAACAAAGACAAATACTAAAAATGAGTAGAATCAAGCATCAAGCTCTATTTTTTGCCAAAATTAAGAGCGAATATGTACAATTATATGCAAGTTTAGCTCTCCAACAGCAAAGTCCTTATTCTCTATTTTGGTCAAAATATCAATTATTATTACCAGCAACAATTTCATGACTTGTCATCAAAATCTTACTTTGTTCAAATAATACATTGTTAACTTGTTTTGTCAAAGGGTCAAGATTCTTGGGATTGTAAGTGTAACCACACGAGAAATTGGTTGCAGTTAATATGTTTTATATTGGATCTCAAAAAATTTCTTTTTTTTATCCCTTTTATTATATTCTAAGCTAGCCCTTGCATCATCAAAGTTGCACAGAAGATACCACAATTATAATCTGCTTCCTAAAGTGTGGTGGTTGCCTTAAGTTGCAACTCAAATAGAGGAGACATCTACCTCTGGCCAATTGGTATTCAATTTCTCCCACACTCTTTCCGTTGCACTTTTCTATGTTATAATGATCACATTGTTGTTGTTTTTGGTAGATGTGATATCGACTGTAGAAGTATAAGAACTGGGACCTCCCATAGAAGTGAGGTAATATGTACTTCTTGCCTACCCCAAAAAGCTTAATTGATGCTGTGTCCATTAGGATAATTTGAACAAAAATAACTCAAAAAAATAAAATTTTGAACTCCCCTTAGTATTTATCTTTTTTTCTCACAATTTTTAAAATTCTAAATGTTGAAATGAACACACGTTTATCTTTAAAACAACAGTTTGACAAACTCGACAGCCCTAAGTACTTGATTAATGAACTTTCTAAGATACTAATGCTTATTATTAGGAACTCTAATTATTATATTTCCATTCTACTTTACTGTCACCTAATCATCAGTGATGGGAAGATTATACAATAATGACTTGCACGTGACATGCATGTGATATGGATATTCATTTTGTCAGAAATTACTATATTCCCCGAGAAATAGATGTGCAATTTGTACAAGCTAATTCAACTTCTCCTACTGTTTGGCTAAAAGTGGAAAAATATCATTTTTAGAATTGCATTTTCCAAAAGTGAAGCATTGTTTAAAGTTAAAAATTTATTCTCTTTTATTATCATTTCTATATTTAGTTTTTCTTCTCTCCATTTCTATCTTTTGTTTAAAATTCATATCCTAAAAATTCCAACAACACTATGAGATCATAGATGATCGTAGAAAAAACTTAACTTGAACTTTCACTAACCGAAAACTAAGGACGTAAATGAGTCATATCTAGACAAACCCTCTAATGTTCAATCTCGTTTGTTTATTGAAACAAGCTATATTTCAATTCGGTTTGATTATTCTTTGGGCTAAATTCAATTGAGATTTTAGCTAGTTGAACTCAAGTTGTTTGAAATTTTTACATATAAATTTTAAGGTTTGTATTATTGAGTTAAGGTTAAAATTTTAACAAAAATTCAATGTTATTTATGTTTGCCTTAATTAGGTAGTGAACTAAGCTCAAACGAGTTATTATTGAGCAGCACTACATTCCTGTTCAAATTAATTAGATTGGTTCATCAAGAAATAAGGTCTATCACAAAATTTTTGGCCTTTCTACCTTTATCAAAATAAGTCCATCTTATAAAGGACTCCACACCACAAAGTCCTCATATAAGCATATGACAAACTATCAATTATTGCAACAAACAATGATTTTGTGGATTCTCATTGAACTCTTACTTTATTCAAACAATGACTGGTTTACTTGTTTTCCAAAAGTCTAGTTGTCAATTGCAAGTGTGGCCTCAAAATACAATCTGTTCACTTAGAAGGTTGCGACTAACATGATACGTACTAGATCTCACAATTTTTTTCTTTTGTAAGATAGTGTTTAGTTTCTTCAAAATTGCATCAAAGATACAAAGACCTTACACTGCTACAAAAAATGTGGTATTTGCCTGGGCTACAACCGAAACAAAGGTGCCATATTTTTGTAGAAAATTGGTTTTCAAGTTCTTCCATACTTCCTTGAATTTGCCTTCCTCAGTTTTAATGACCACGTCGTTGTTGTTTAGAATGCCAGAGCCACTTCGATGGGAGGTCAATTAATGAAATTGGTTGGAAGGCATTTGCTATAACATAATAAAAGTAATAAAATATTAGCTACCACTATTAGAGAAATCTTAATTGAGCACAAATAAGAATGAATCAACTCTAGTTGTTTGTTATCTCTCCAAGCCATATTGGAAAAGTTTCTTTGTGTTTCTTTCCCAAAATGACTAACTCACAATGTTTGTTACAAAAATTGATAAAGGTAGTCCAACAACAAAATTTTTCCAAATAAGATATATTAAGCTCCCAAAATTCAAGTTACAAAGATATCACAACCAATTATCATCAAAATTTACAGAGTTAAAGCAAGATAAATCAACACAATGGTGGCCATTCATGGTGCTAGGTGGCATAACCTTCCAAATATCTAAGTGATAGGTGGCCTTACTTTTCTAAATATCTATGTTTGGTTGTTAACATTTAATTGGTGTAATTTTTCTATGATTATCATTAAACATGTAATAATAAGAATTCAAGATATCAAATTGCAAAAGAAAATTATACAATAACAACTAATAAGAAAATTTTACAATTAACATTCATAACATAGAAACTAAGTGGTTTCAAGAGTGGTTTCAAATTTCTAGGGTTTTACACCTTAATTCACCATAATTCCCACAAAAATCACACATCTTCAGGGCACAACTTCTGACTATTGAATATATATACCGAGCAGATTCTACAAGCTTGAGATACTAGATGGAAAATCAAGGAACGAAGTTTGTTGATAAGGCATTTTCTATGACTCTATTGGTATTTGCAGCTACTATAAATTGGAATGCAAGTAGGCATTGTGGAGTTGATAGGATGTCCAGACATCCAATAGAGCTGAGTTAAGTTGTTTATATGACAGCCCCACCTTAACCTAAGGCGTACCAAAGAGCTTAGCGGACTGCCTGCCTAACTCTTGCCAGGACTCAAATCAAGCACTCACTCAATTGATCCAAACATATATAACCCATAAATACATTCATGCAATTCAACTTAAGAGTACAAGTACCACTAAGTGTTTTACATCCCAAAATATACACAGTAATTACATCAATAGCCTAAACAGTTTGGCTATCAAAACCCATCTAACATATCTAAAAAAAAATCTTCTTTGCCAGCCTTAGTGGTAATGGAAGCCTGGTCAAAGAAAACAAATGACAGTGATGAACTATAATAGCCCAGTGAGTACTCAAGTCATTTTTATTGTAATAACATTCATTTTGATAATGTCCAATTTTACCACATGTATAATATTGAACTTTTGATCTATTATGTCTCTAAAAATTATTCTGTTGCTCTTTATTAAAATTATCGTTATTGTTACTTTTCTATTGATAATAAAAGTTCCCTTTACCATAGCCTCCAAAATTTCATTTGCCTCATCCTCCTCTAACGTTGATACTCCAGCTCCGTTGATTTGCATTAATTGAAAACCTGCTTCTTTTCCTTTAGATGGCCTACCTTAGACTATAGAGCCTCCTCCATTGTATTCATTGACCGTTAATTTAAGGAGATCTCATAAGTCACCAACTTACCATCTAGATCCTCAATTCTCAAGGTATTCAAACTCTTGGTTGCCTAAAAAACAATATCATTATCATCCCCAAAATGAATATGATTAAAGAAATTGTCACTTAGCTCAAGAGGTTCCAAGTTCACTTCTCTAGTTCTTTCCAAAGGCTTCATCCATACAAAAATCACACTCAACTTCATCATATTCTTCAACGAACTCCTCTTCTAACCTCCTATCCCTACGAAACAAACGCTCCTTATCAGTATCAAATGGCATCGCCAATCAATGTTCAAGCTATGCATGTTTCTTTATGTGACAGCCTCACCTTACTCTAAGGCGTACCAAAGGGCTTAGCGGACTTCTTGCCTAGCTCTCGCCAGGACTCAAGTCAGGCACGGACTAGAATCCATGAAACAATCAATATTCAATAGAAAACTCGTAAATACATTCATATGATTCAAACTTAAGAGCAAAGGTACCAGGTAAATAGTTTACATTATAAACACTTAACTAATACAATAAAATCTCAAACATCCTTTTCTAGCAAAATCCTACCAAGAACTGCTCTTGAATCCTCACCACCAACTTTAATAGTAGGAGCCTGTTTAAGGAGAACAAATAAAATGGGTAAGCTATAATAGCCCAGTGAAGTTCCCACACATGCAAACACATAGACAGACAATTAGAAACATAAATAAATAAATAACATATGCCATAAAATAGTATGAGAACAAGTTAAGTAAACAATAATCAAATAAGGAAGGATACATCTCAACCATGGGAGCAAGCTCAACTGTGGGAATATTAGGTACATAATCATGTGGCAATAATGTTCAGACCTAATAGAGAAAACCAGGTCCTTGCCAATGATTAGGTAAATATCAGATAACAGTACCCGTAATCACCCATGCACCTTTACCTCCTCAATACCTCCACTCCAGGGTGAGATCTCAATCCTAGGAGGGTAAAACAGTTTGTTCAGTCCAGAGTTAGCCTCTTTGAGGAATCTCAACTCAGAGGAAAGAACACAAGTCCCTAACGCCCAAACACCTTATATCCTCCTCAATACCAGTATGACTAATCCGTGGTGTAACTGGTAAAGTATGACCACTGGAAGTCTAGCCTGAAGGCTCAGTTCAGTTGAAAGTTCACAAACAAGTATATTCACATTTGATAGAAGTTGTGCATGTAACTAATTGCGGGATAGATGTGATGAAAGTATACATCTTATCCCTCATATAGCACATTGTAGTAGCTTAACAAGTATCAAGCATAAAATGGAATTAACACTTAAACATACATCAAGCGCACATAAGGAAACACTCACCTGAAAATTTCAAGAAAGTTCCTCATAAAACGTGTGAGGTTCAGACTCGGATCCTGAAATTCATAAGTAGTCTAATTAACCTACTGGATTTTCTTTCAAGAGAATTTTTATAAAATATACCCAAGTTTAACTAGGGTTTTAAAATAAATATAAATTGGTTATAGGAAAAATCTAATAAGTTATAATAAAGGAATTCAGGTAAAACCCTAAATCAACTAATAAAGAAATTTAAGAAATTCTCTTTTTGAAAGTAATTTAGTTCTAAGGGCAAATAATTCATTAAGTGTCAAAATTAAGGTTAAATTTAAAAGCAATAATTAATACTAGAAATTCGTTATTAATTTTCTGCTTTATTTACTATATTAGTTGCAAAACTCTAATAATTCGCTATACATTTTGGACCAAAAGAAAATATTGCTAAATACTATGAACTAAAGAAGTAGTTTAATTAAATATTGATTAGGGTTCAAGGTTTTGGTGTAAAAGAAATTTTGTCCAAAATAATTAGTTTATAAATAAACTAGTTTTTAAAGTTCAAAAAAGATTTATTAGTAATAGTCAAGTATAATTTAATAACTTAGCAAAATTAATATAGGTTAAAATGAGAAAACTCGTAAATTAATGGTTTTATACTAATTCATATCAAACTAATGATATTTAATTAAATTAAGACTAGTTAAATAACAAATTAGGGTTATTTGGTGAAAACATACTAAATCAAGTATAAAGTGAACCTAGTCAAATTTCACTTATACATTCAAAAGTCAAGTTTCTAACCAGTTTAAATCTTCAAAATTTATAAGAGTTTCTTCCTAAAATTGATTAACAAGGTTTCAAATTCATTGCACAACATTTTCCTAAAAACCAGTTAAGTAGATTAAACTTAAGGTGCTCAATATTTGGTGTCACTTCAACCAATTCACAAGCTGAAATTTCCGGCAGTTTTTGTCATCAAAACTTGGCCAAAACAAGGTTAATATAGCTAAAAATATTAGGTTATCAAAGCTGAATTTTTGTAAACTAGTAAAGCTGAAATTCGTTCAAGGTTTGGAGCAAGGAAGTACCGGTTTGCAAGCTGAAATTCCAGCAACTTCAGCCCACTAAACAGGCCTTAAATACTGAAATTCTTCCAGAATTTTGGCTCTAACAAGACTAACCAGCATGCCTTCTAACTCTAGTCAAAATTTTAGCCAAAAATTCCAAGATTATCCATTCAAATAGAGCATCAATCTCCTATACATGTCCATACTAATCAAGTAGGTCATAACATAGTTAATCTACTATCAAGGAAAGGATCAAAACAAGGGAAATCTCATAATCATGAGCAAAAATATTCATATATATAATCAGGAGAACAAAATATAACCATAAATCTTAAGTACTTAATGAAATCATAAGAAAACATAAGAAATCTTCTAATAAAACGTGAAAGTACTTGAAGTTTCTTGATGAATTTATCTCAAAATAGGTAAGGTTTTAGTTGAAAAAGGGTGAATGATTAGTCCCTTAAGTACCTTCAACTTTGAGCAAGACTTGAGCTTGAAACTTGGAGAGAATTTGTTGAAATTTGAGGGGATTTCTTTTCTAGTTAGGTTTAGCTTTTGGAGAAAGATTAAATTAGTCTTTTAAGTGTTTAAAATGGTTGAAATTGAAGAGTATTTTGGGCAATAGGGTGGCCAGCCAAGAGGAGCAAAAAGTGCAAGGAAATTTGAGCCAAAAAATTGAAAAGAATTGGTAAAAGTAAAAGCCAATAATAGGTGGCCATTCATGGTGCTAGGTGGCATAACCTTCCAAAGATCTAAGTGATAGGTGGCCTTACTTTTCTAAATATCTAAGTTTGGTTGTTAACATTTAATTGGTGTAATTTTTCTATGATTATCATTAAACATGTAATAATAAGAATTCAAGATATCAAATTGCAAAAGAAAATTATACAATAACAACTAATAAAAAAATTTTACAATTAACATTCATAATATAGAAACTAAGTGGTTTCAAGAGTGGTTTCAAATTTCTAGGGTTTTACACCTTAATTCACCATAATTCCCACAAAAATCACACATCTTCAGGGCACAACTTCTGACTATTGAATATATATACCGAGCAGATTCTACAAGCTTGAGATACTAGATGGAAAATCAAGGAACGAAGTTTGTTGATAAGGCATTTTCTATGACCCTTTTGGTATTTGTAGCTACTATAAATTTGAATGCAAGTAGGCATTGTGGATTTGATAGGATGTCCAGACATCCAATAGAGCTGAGTTAAGTTGTTTATATGACAGCCCCACCTTAACCTAAGGCGTACCAAAGAGTTTAGCGGACTGCCTGCCTGACTCTTACCAGGATTCAAATCAAGCACTCACTCAATTGATCCAAACATATATAACCCATAAATACATTCATGCAATTCAACTTAAGAGTACAAGTACCACTAAGTGTTTTACATCCCAAAATATACACAGTAATTACATCAATAGCCTAAACAGTTTGGCTATCAAAACCCATCTAACATATCTAAAAAAAAATCTTCTTTGCCAGCCTTAGTGGTAATGGAAGCCTGGTCAAAGAAAACAAATGACAGGGATGAACTATAATAGCCCAGTGAGTACTCAAGTCATGCAAACCTACCAGTAAACCATTATAATATTAAATGATAATAATTAACGATTTCAATGAACAGTGTATAAACAAGTTAAATAACAAGTAGTCAAGGGCGGATACAGGCTCGACCACGGGAGCAAGCTCGACCGCAAGAGTAACAAATACTGAAGCATGCAACAATAGCTTTGGGACCAAGATAATAGCTCAAGTTCTAGCCAATAATCATATCAGTATTAACAAACAAGTACCTTAACCACCATTCACCTTATAACCTCCATACAAGCTACCACATCCAGGAAGTAATCTCAACCTTGGAGGGCCAACAAGCAAGAAAGTTCAATCCAGAGTTGGCCTCTTTGAGGAATTTGACTCAGATAGGAAAGAACAACATGCCCTAAAACACCCAGCACCTTATATCCTTCTAATCACAACCGGTTTGACTAACCATGGAGTAACAGATTTGGCTAATCGGTCAACTATAACCCAAATGGCGTCATATCCCCATTGAGTTCTCGGTAAATCCACAACAAAATCTATGGTAATGTGCTCCCATTTCCATTCCGGGATCTCTAAAGGTTGCAATAACCCTGACGTTTCTGATGCTCGGCCTTTACTTGTTGACATGTAAGACAAGTTTGAACATACTGTGCTATATCTCTCTTCATATTGTCTCAGCAATATAATTTTTTCAAATTTTGATACATCTTGGTACTGTCTGGATGCATAGTATATCTAGAACGGTAAGTTTCATTCAAAATTATTCTCTTCAACTCTTCATCCCTCAGTATGAATATCCGGTTTTGAAATCTCAACAATCCTTCTAGCCCAATACTATATTCAGGTAGGTTCCCTGCTTTAGTTTTTTCTATTCATTTTTGTAAAGTACGATTCTTGCCTTAACCTTCTCTAATTTGTTCCAACAATTCAGATTGCACATCAATATTTCCACAAATCACCTTAGAGCCAACTACACGAGAATTGTTCTCACTAAGTTGCTCTAACAAACTCCACTCAGATACGGCCAAGCTAGCCATTTGAACTTTTCTACTTAGAGCATTTGCGACAACATTTGCTTTACTCAGATGATAATTAATGGTACAATCATAATCCTCTAACAACTCTACCCATCTGCGCTACCGCAAATTCAACTCTTTCTGAGAAAACAAATACTTCAAACCCTTATGATCTATATATACCTCAAAAGTAACCCCATATAAATAATGTCTCCATTTCTTGAGTGCAAACACTATAGCTGCTAGTTCCAAGTCATGGGTTGGGTAATTTCTCTCATGAGATTTTAATTTACGGGAGGCGTAGGCAATTACTTGTTTCCCTTGCATTAGCACACATCCCAAACCTTCCCGTGAAACATCCGCATACACACTAAAAATCTCCTTCCCACTTGGTAACGCCAACACTGGAACCTATGTTAATCGTTTTTTAAGTTCATTGGAACTCTACTCACATCATTCATCCCAATTATACTTAATATTTTTCTGAATCAAAACAGTAAGTGATGTGGTTATTTTCGAGAAATCCTTAATAAACCGTCGATAATATCGAGCTAGTCCTAAGAAACTACGAATTTCAGTTGGATTCTCAGGTCGTTTCCAATTGACCACTGCTTCCACCTTAGAAGGATCTAGCGTTATTCCTTTTCCAGATATTACATAACCTATGAATGACACTTGGTCTTTCCAAAACTCACATTTACTGAACTTGGCATATAACTTGTTATCTCTCAAAATTTGTAACACAATTCTCAAGTGTTGCTCATGCTCCTTATGAGACTTGAAAAATACCAAAATATCATCAATAAATACCACCACAAATTGATCCAAGTATGGCTTAAAAATCCTATGTATCAGATCCATGAAAACTGCTGGGGCATTGGTCAAACCAAATGGCATTACCACAAACTCATAATGGCCATATCAAGAGTTAAAAATAGTTTTAGGTACATCTTCTTCCTTAATTTTCAACTAATAGTATCCTTGCCTAAGGTCTACCTTGAAAAATACTACTGCTCCCTCCAATTGGTCAAACAGTTCATCGATTTGGGGTAAAGGATACTTATTCTTTATTGTAATATTATTTAACCCTCGATAATCAATACAGAGCCTCAAGGTACCATCTTTCTTCTTTACAAACAACACTGGAGCTCCCCGTGGTGAAACACTTGGCTTGACAAATCCCCTTTCTAACAAATCCTAAAGTTGGATCCTAAACTCTCCGAGTTCCGCAGGAGACATGCGGTATGGTGTTTTAGAAATTGGCATGACTCCTGACACCAATTTTATCCCAAATTCTATTTCTCTTTTAGGGGGTAGGGAGCTTAATTCCTCAGGAAAAATATTAAGAAACTCTCTTACCACTGGCACATCTTCAAGTCTAAGTTTATCTTCAGGGGTATTAATTAAGTAAGCAATATAACCCACTACCTCTCTAAACATTAACTTCCTAACTTGCATTGTAGAAAGAAGGTTCAAAGAAGTTAAGGTTTTCTTTACATCCAACCTTAAAGTAGGTTCTCCTGGTATACTAAAATCCACTACTTTCGTCCCACAATTTGGCTGAGCATGGTACCAAGTTAAACAATACATACCTAAAATCATATTATAACCTCGAATAGGCAATGCTATGAGGTCCGTTAGAAATTTTCTCTTTCCTACCCAGAACTCACAATCTTTGTCAACAAGGTTTGTAGTCAAACAATGGTCCCCAGTAGGAGTTCTCACTTTCAATTCATAAGATAATTTAACAGGTGGTATTTTAATAACAGTCATAAATTGAGGATTTACAAATGAATGAGTAGAATTAAGATCTACTAGTAGTTTGGCTAGACGGTGGAAAACAAGAATCGTACCTTCAATTACTGCTGACGATTCCTTAGCATCTTACTTGTCTAGAGCATAAACTCGATATGACACTTTTCGCTTATCCCACTCTCTTTAGCTTGATTGGGTTTTTTGTGTCCAGACTGAGCTATACTCGATCCGCTTGCTGACTGTTTTGGACATTGTTTAATTTGATCGTCGGCACTACCGCAAAGCAGACATTTGTAGTTTTTCCTCCAACAATCGTCTTCAGTATGACTACTTTTACCATAATATCCACAGATAACTGAAACAGCTGGAGGTTGGATTACCTTCTGAGTATTCTCTTTTCGTTTATTTCCTTATGGAAACCTCTCTATTGGAGCCCCTCTCGTCCTTCCAAGTTATGTACCTTGCCCAATTCTCGCCCCACCATCTCCTCTTCCAACTTTAGAGGCTGAAACATTTTCGGTTGGTGGCCGAAAACCACTAGCACTTTCCCGTTTTCGTGCTTGAAAGATCCGAACTAAGAACTTTGTCTCTTCTACTTGTTGTGCTTTCTTCATTACGACTTCATAAGTCTCAATAATAGTGGCGGCTAGGGTCCTGAATTTCCAAGTGTAAGCTTTGAATGAACTGTCTTTTCCTCCGTCGTTCTGTGGCTACTAACTCGAGAGCAAAATGGGACAATTTAGTGAACTGAGATTCATATTCCGCCACACTCATTAATCCCTGTCTCAACTTTAGAAATTCATCCTCTCGCTTCTCTTGCATTCGTACAGGGATGTATTTTTTATTAAACTCTCGGGTGAAATTTGCCCAAGTTCTTAGAGTCTGGTATCGTTCTCACTTAGCATTTACAAAATTTCACCAAGGTATAGCAATACCTTCCAACTGAAATATAGCAAATGTCACCTGCCTGTTTTCAATGTATTTCAAGGCAGCAAAAATTTTTTCAATATCTTCCAATCACTTTTCAGCAATTTTAGAGTTTGGACTGCCGATGAATTTAGGAGGGGTAAATTTCTGAAACCTTTCTAAAGCTACGTCTTCCCCTACTACGAGATTTCTATGAGGGTTACCGGTCTCCATTCCTAGATTTTGCCAATTCCCAAGCTGGGTCAGAATATCGGTCATTTGGTTCAACACTGTTACCATCGGGTCAGCCCCAAGGTTAGGGTTTACGCCTGATGTAGTGCCCTCTTTCTGAACTTGTCGACGAGGAGGTCCTCTATCTCGACCCGCCACAACTCAATATTCTAAAATAACATTAACTAGTTATTTCAAGATCTACATAATAATTAACGAGACGTATTTTAGAAAATGTACAAATTCATGAATAAAATAAGGGAAGCAAATGTCATGCCAAATACAGTCATATATATATACATGCTATTCAATTTATACATTTCAAAAGTTTCACATATAAAATATAGTAAGACAAACATAGGTCTTTATACATATTCCTATCTAGTAATCTAATCTAGCTGCCCACTAATTCGGTAGAGCTCACACCCTTAAGGAGCTCTCTCTCCGGCTCATCCTTATGGGCCTTCTCAACTCCAGAAGGTGGGTGTGCGGCCTACCCTTGCTAAATGTGTACTTTTTCATCTCGTGCCTCATCATCCACCCGACCTATTATCTGGCCACACTCGTCGACAATATGTCCGGTGTGGTCTTGAATGTGCCGTAAGACTCGAGTGAGTCGGGCATGAGTGCCATGGTACAGCTCTCTAAAAGCTTCAATCCTCTGCTACTCCTCTCGAACAGCATCCTTTAGCTCCCGAATCCGCTGAGTCTATACTCGTACTACCTCCCTCAACTCATGGATATGCCCCTGAGAGGTATCACCCGCGCGTCCTAGGCGCCTACTCTCCTTGATCAAAGAAACACACAATGTAATCAGGGTATGAGTAGGTCCTCCAATACCTATATGAAGGATGCACTCAGCGAGCATGCGAAAAAGTCCTATAAGGATGTCTCGGTCCCTCTCTGTATCAGACCACCGGTCTAGTACGAAACCCCTGATTTACCGGAGCCACGTCAGACGGCAGGGATGCCTCTTCCTGCCCACACTCAGCCATACCTACATGTATCAATAACAAATTAATTAGGCCTAAACCCAAAAGTACTTAATAATAAGCAATACCTGAATATCACACTCCAAAATCAAGCTTAGAAAGTGAACTAAAATCATTCTCAAACATATTCACATAAGCGTTCAGGCACGATAATTGGGATCTTATCACTCACAACTTAGGTTGATCAGGCCCAAGAGTAACTGACTCAACCCCAATTTCCTATCTGACATACAATCAATTCTAGCACTAGATACAGGATTCAAACCTAAGATCTGATATCACCTATGACAGCCCCACCGTACCCTAAGGCTACCAAAGAACTTAGCGAACTGCTTGCCTGGCTCTCGTCAGGACTCAAATCAAGCATTCACTCAATTGATCCAAACATATATAACCCATAAATAAATTCATGCAATTCAACTTAAGAGTACAAGTACCACTAAGTGTTTTACATCCCAAAATATACACAGTAATTACATTAATAGTCTAAACAGTTTGGCTATCAAAACCCATCTAACATATCTAAAAAAAAATCTTCTTTGCCAGCCTTAGTAGTAATGGAAGCCTGGTCAAAGAAAACAAATGAAAGGGATGAGCTATAATAGCCCAGTGAATGCTCAAGTCAAGAAAACCTACCAGTAAACCATTATAATATTAAATGATAATAATTAACAATTTCAATAAATAGTGTATAAACAAGTTAAATAATAAGTGGTCAAGGGCGGATACAAGCTCGACCATGGGAGCAAGCTCAACCGCAGGAGTAACAAATGCTGAAGCATGTAACAATAGCGTTGGGACAGAGATAATAGCTCAGGTCTTACCCAATGATCATATCAATATTAACAAGCAAACACCCTAACCACCATTCACCTTATAACCTCCATACAGGTACCATATTCAGGGAGTAATCTCAACCTTGGAGGGCCAACAAGCAAGAAAGTTCAATCCAGAGTTGGCCTTTTTGAAGAATTCGACTCAGATAGGAAAGAACAACATGCCCTAAAACACCCAACACCTTATATCCTCCTAATCACGACCGGTTTGACTAACCGTGGAGTAACGGTTAAGTTGGCCACGGAAGTCTCAAATTCAAATAACACATTGGATAATCAAGGCATGTAACACATTACGGAATAGATGCGATAAAGTACACATCTTTCCTCAAGTAACACATTTCATTAAATAACATTTACAAGTATAACATAGCATTTCATGCAGCATGCACACATAGAAACACTCACCTGGAATAATTAAGAGAAAATCTCGTAGTAAGGACGCGATTCACTCTCAAATCCTGAAATTCAAAAGAAATAATCTAATGAAAACCTGATTAAAACCCTAAGTAAATCAGTAAGAAAATTCAAGAAACAACCCAATTCTTTCTAGGGTTTAGGTTTTTTTAGGGTTTTAGGGTTTTGAACCTAGGGTTTAGGGTTTAGAATTAGGGTTTTGGATTTAGGGTTTTCTTGTTCTAGGAGAATTAATTCACTACTAGTTCATTCTCTTAAAATTTTCTGCATATCCAAATTTTCTTAAATTTTAGCATATCCTAAGTTAAATTTCGCCTATCAAATTTTTGCTCTTTAGATTCTACCAAAATTTCAGCAGCATTTCCCCTAAACCGAACTAACCCAAAATTTTAGCCTGCAAGGAAAATCAACCAACCAACCAAATTTCAATTAGTTCTATAACTTCTATATCTTAATCAACCATTATTTTCCTCAAAATTTCAATCAAATCACTTGAACCACATCAAGGTTCTTTGATCAATCAATAACCAATACTTGTTATTTTAAAATTTAAACACTAACTACAAGTCATTCAAGCCAATAAATATCATAACGTGGAATAAAACTTCATAATCATAGCCTAATTTCTCATGCTCAACAACAAGACCTTGATTATAAAACTTGCACAACTACCACTTATAAATTTGGAAAAATAACAAAAGTTCATGGTGAGTACCTCAAATAAGTCCAGAGTTTTGCTAAGTGAGAAGATAGGCTCTCTTTCAATTGAAGAAGATGACCAAAATGAGAAGAAAAACTTCAAGAAAAATGGCGGCAAAAGAGAAGAAAGAAAAGCAAGTATGTCTTGGCCCAAAGAAGAGAAAAGATAAAGTGATCAAAAGTGAGAAATTATGGGGTCTTGTGGCCGGCCAAAGTAAGAAGAAAAGAAAAAAATAAACCAAGAAAAATGGGAAAAGAAAATAAAGAGAGAAATGGGAAAAACCAACCAATCCTAGCAAGCCAAGATTGCCATAGATGTCTTGACTTTTTGCCCATTAACCATCAACCTGGCTTAAATTGATTAGAGGAAATTTTCTATGCTTATCTACCCATTAATTCAAGAGCTCTAAGGTACAACTCCAAAAAGAGAATGTACAATATACTATAACAAGGAAGAAATCATGCTAATGCTTATTCATTTCGCTATTTTCGGTTTTCCTCTTTTTCTTTTTTTTCTTTTTTTTTTCCTAACATGTCTAACATAAATCTAAATAAGTTTTATGTGCTTCTAGGGTGTTACAGTTTATTGCATTAGCCTGTAAAGCCTACATATAATTCTACATCCATTTGCATGATTTGAATTCTAATATTTTCAAAAAAAAAACAATTAACATTTTTAACTCCCCTTAGAAGCTATCTTGGTTTACATAATTTTTTATGTCAAAAAAGTTGAAGTGAAGTTACATAAATATAGCTTTAAAGTAATAGTTTAATAAATGGATTTATTTTAATTACTAGATTAGTAAGTATGTTTGAGACATTATTGCTAACCATTAATAACTCAAGCAATTATGCTTATATTTTATTTTATTGTCATGTAACTATATGTGGTGGGCAAGTTTATTTGAACATAAGTTGCACGTTACATACATGTGATTTTATTTTATTTTTTTTGTACTTTTTTGTTATTACTATCTTTTCACATTAACAAAGTGCTATTTTGATAATTTATTTCAAGTTCCCCAAATGCTTCACCAAAATTGGAATAACATCCTTGTTAGACTTGTGTTTCCCAAATTTAAGCTTGACTTTCACATAAAAGTGATACTCTCTTTTGATTTCCTTCTACTTTTAAGCTTCCTTATCTCTATTTTCTACATAATCTATATCATTTATGTCAATGATTCCTGGATCATTCGTTCCTACTTGAAAATATCGTTACTTGAGCATCAATTCAAATGAAGGAGGATGATTATATCTCTAGTAACTTGCATAGAGATCAACCCATATTTCATGAAATGCACCTTGTTCACTTTTGATGATGATATAGTTACTGTTTAAAGGTGCAACATTACTAACAGGGTAAGAAGGTACATTTAATGTTGGTTATCGACACGTGAAATTCCTGTGGAATGTTAGAGATTGATAGAAAATCAACAAATAGAGTTTGTTGAAAAGGCACTTGCAACCCCTTAGTTACTACATTTGTTGTTTAGTTTAGGAATCAATGAATCATAGACAAAATACTAAAACCTTTTGCAAAGGTGCAATAAGTTGTGTTTCCTTGTAAAGTAAGAATTTGATAAGTGTATTCACTCTAATTAATTGAAAAATGTTCCTGTTTAAACTATTTATGTTGACTAATAAGGACTCAAATAATAATTCTTGCATCTTTTTCTTATTCTTAGTTAACCACATATAGTGGACTATTTATCTATACATGCTTTGCACGTGACATACACATGACATGTTTTGTTAGGAAGCTAAAACGTCATGTATATTATATTTAATTTTCTCTATTTGGGTCAAAGATGGTGTTTAAATCTTTCCATTTATTCACTTTTTGGTATTTGGCCTTTATGTAGGAAATTGTGGAGAAAGGCTTTAATTTTGTCTAAAATTCCAGAAAACTTGATATGATAGAGTATGACCACGGTCTAATCATGTCAAGCTGCAAAAATTGTGAAACGTGAATTGGTAGAAAGATACAATTGGAGGGTCCACTTCCCTAATTGTGATGAATCTCATTGGAAAGAATTCTTTATTGGCAAGAATTGGAAAGAAAAACAAAAAGGGGAGAAGTTGATTTGGGAAAGGCAGAAAAGAAAGAAAGGAGATTGATTTTGAAAAGGAAATAAAAAAGAAGGAAAGAAACGTGGAGAAGGAAAGAGAAAGAAAGGTATCTGCAATTGTATTTCTCTGCGGAACGTAGCTTTTAGTCTTTGGAGTTGAAGAACTTTTTAGTTCTTAGTTTTCTCTTTTCTCACTAGGAACAAAATCATTGTTAATTTCTTTTGGGATTTGAAGCCATGATTCATGGCTAGATGTTTCATTCTAGTTGAAGAATAATTGAAACTCTGGTTCATTCATTACTATGAGATTTAAATATTTTTAATTAGCTGCGTTTATGAGTATTTATCTATTCTTTGTTTAATTTCAAGGTGATTGTGTTAATTCTTGTGTGATTATTTTGCACAATTAAATAACTGGCTACTATTTAATTGTCAAATAATCTATAACCATCTAAAACATCAAATTCATAATTGCTTGATGGTTTCAGTGTTGGTGGCAAGTGATTAATTCAATTGTAATAGAGACTCTAGAATTATGTCATGGGAATAAATAATCTAATTTGAACAAAACCTCTTAGGTATTTGCTGGTTAGAATTGGTAGTTTTTTAAGTTTTAAAGTTGTTGAATGATTGAATCCTAAGATCTTACCTGGGGTTATCATTTGATTAGGGAAGTAATTAACGATCTTACCTTTCTCACCGACATAGTAAGGAAAGGCAGGTAGAGCTTCTCAACAACTATAACCAATTTATTCGTAAACTTAGGAATTTATCTTTACATCGAGGACCAATTAAAATTGAACCAGAGTGGAGATTATTCCTTTGACTAGGGCTTAGATTCCATTTGATTTCGTTTAAATTAATTTTGCATCTTTAGATTTTCTTTAAATTGAATTTTCTTTAGTTTAATTATTTTCAAATCCCCCTTTTTTAATTTTAGTTCTCAAGAAAAGAGAAAATAAATTGACTAGTACTTGTGGATGTGACCCTAATCATCATTGCACTTCACTTGATATTTATTTGAGTAGAAAATTTTATTTTTGCTGATTTGACACTCAACATGTTTATTTTTTATTTAGAAATAAGCACCTTCTCACATAAATAAATGCAATTTGAAGAATTTTTCTAAATTTCTTCAATTATTCGGCTAATTGGTCAATAGTATCTTTGTATGACTTTCATTTCTCAAATTTCTTAAAGATTTCCAAATTGAGATTTTGGAAAATAAGAGAGAGAGAGAGAGAGAGAGAGAGAGAGAGAGAGAGAGAGATCATTCCAAGAGGAGAGATTGAGAGTTTTTCAGATTGAGAGGCCGTTCCTCGCTTTATTCTCGCTTATTCTAATTTTTTCTTCTCTATCCTAATCAGAATCCCATTATTAAAGGAATTGTTTCCATCTAAATAAAATCCTAATTGCTTAACAATAGCTTCCTAAAAGATAAATGGCTTTAATTGATAGATGACAAAAGATAATTCCTAAAAATTAGTTGGGATTCCAAAATCCCGCAACTTAAAATTGCAGCTTGAGTCACTATTTGAAAATTATCCTTTAATCTTGTAACTCTGCTTCCCAATTACAACGTGCCCACGCCTTATAGATTGAAGTCTTTTGAAATTTGCCTTGCTTGTTCCAATTTGAACCCAATCACCTACCAACAAAGCCAAATACTAAAAATGAGTGAAATCAAGCATTAAGCACTATATTTTGCCAAAATTAAGAGCAAATATATACAAATTGTTAACTTGCTTTATCAAAGGGCCGAGATTCTTGGGGTTGTAAGCGTAACCACACAAGAAATTGGTTGCAGTCAACATGTTTTATACTAGATCTCAAAAAATTTCTTTTTTCTATCCCTTTTTTTTATATTCTAAGCTAGCCTTTGCATCATCAAAGTTGCACAGAAGATACCACAATTATACTCTACTTCCTAAAGTGTGGTGGTTGCCTAAGCTACAACTCAAGTGGAAGAGACATCTATCTCTGGCAAATTGGCATTCAATTTCTTCCACACTCTTTTGTTACACTTTTCTAAGTTTTAATGACCACATTGTCTTTGTTTATGGTAGATGTAATATCGACCATAGAAGGATAAAAACTGGGACCTCCTATAGAAGTAAGGTAATATGTGCTTCTTGCATGCCCCAAAAAGCTTAAAAGCTACTGTGTCCATTAGCATAATTTGAACATAAATAATTCAAAAAATTTTGAACTCTCTTTGGTATTTATCTTTTTTCTCACAATTTTTAAAATACCACATATTGAAATGAACATGCATTCATCTTTAAAACAATAATTTGACAAACATGACAACTCTAAATGCTTGATTAATGTACTTTCTAAGATGCTAATGCTTATTATTAGGAACTCTAATTATTATATTTCCATTGTACTTTACCCTTACCAAGTCATGAATGATAGAGTGTTTGTAGAATAGTGACTTGCATGTGACATGCACGTGATATGGACAACTATTTTGTAGAAAATTACTATATCCCTTGAAAAATAAATGTGCAATTTGGACAAGTTGATTCAACTTCTACTGCTGTTTGGCTAAAAGTGGAAAAATATCGTTTTCAAAATTGCATATTCCAAATTGAGGTATAGTTTGAAAGTTGAAATTTTGATTCACTTTTATTTTCATTTCTATTTTTAGTTTTTCTTATCTCCATTTCTATCTTTTGTTTAAAATTCATATCCTCAAAATTCTAGCAACACAATGAGGTCATTGATGACCGTGGAAAAAACTTAACTTGAACTGCCACTAACTAAATATTAAGGATGTAATTGAGTCATATCTAGACAAACCCTCTAATATTCAATCTTATTTGTTCATTGAAAGAAGCTTAAAATTGTATTTCAATTTGGTTTGATTATTCTTTGGGCTAAATTCAATTGATTATAGTGTTGTGAACAAATGGAAGACATGCTTCACGTTTTAAGTGATGTGTTGATTGCTAAACGGGTTTGGGAATTTTTTTCACGTGCATGTGGGGTTGTGCAAGCCTATCTTCTTCGCAACTATTGTCTTCTTCGCAAGCCTATATCTCTCATGTTTATCGTCAGGCAAACATGGTTGCGGACAAATTGGAAAATCTTTCATGTTCTCAATTTCAAGTGTTCTCTCATTCTCAACTTCCACACATAGTCAAGAATTTAGTGTCCCTAGATAGAATAGGTTGTCCATCTTTATATCATTATATTGTGAGGGAGTAGTACTCCGTCTTTAATTTTTTTATTACTTGCTAATTTTTCTTATCTCTACTTGGATGGAGGTAAGGGTATGTCCCCCTCCATTTTTGTAATTCCATCATTTGAATATTAATAAAATCTGGAGCTGGCATCCCTCCCCCTTGTACAGGGTTTGTCATTAAAAAAAATTGAGATTTTAGCTACTCAAACTCAAGTTCAACTCAAGTTGTTTGAAATTTTTGTATATAAATTGTAAGGTTCATATTTTTTAGTTGAGGTTGAAATTTTAACAAACATTCAACGTTGTTTCTGTTTGGCTTAATTAGGTAGTGAACTAAGCTTGAATGAGTTATTATTGAGTAGCGCTACATTCCTGTTCAAATGATATGCACGTGAAACGTATCATTCAAATCTCAACGGGGTTGATCGTTCATCTATGCTATTTTGAAGAGTTCAAGGGCCGAAGGAATGGAAATGGAGCGTGGAAGATGGCCTATCAAGCATCCACTCAAAGGGTAAAAGGCCAGTGTTCGCGTGCACCGTCATAGATGCGATGCAGAATTGTCAATGGACCAACTAGAAGCCAACCGCGGGTGGAAGAAAATGAGCCAGACTCGCGACTCACACAAGCATAACCACGGGTCACCAAAGTTCAGATAGCATTATCCGGGCGCCTGGATTTGGCCAGAATTTTTACGATTTTTATTATTTTTTAATTTTTTTTAGGTTTCTTAATTGTAATTGTTTCCTAATTATTGTTGATTCGTGTTTAGGTTATTTTTAGCCCACAAAAAGGCATTCTTTGTATTATTTTTAGATTATGATATGATGAATTAATAAAATTGTGAGTTTTTCTTAAATGAGAACTTTCTCCATTTTTTATTGATGAAGAACAACCACAATCTTCTTGATTGATTCCAAGATCAAAATCCCTACTTAGAGTTTTATCTTCTTGAACTTTGGAAATTCTCAAAGTGATAAATTAAGGCTTTTTGCTTACGCACAACACCCCCTAGTTTATATCTTGAGGGTCGAGATCTTCAAGTTCATGAGACATGAGGCAAAACTGGACTAAAGATGATCTTGGTTCCATTCACGAATCCACTTCGCTATCAAGTGGTATCAAAGCCTAGGCTTCCTTGTTTCCAGGTTTCAATCTAAATTTCCAAAGCTGATACCACTTTGCCTTAAGTTTGCCTCGAGTCTCACAACCCGAAAATCTTGACCCTCAAGATCTAAACTAGGGGGCGTTCTACAAAACAAGAAGCCCTGATCTAAAACTTGAAAGATTTGTGAAGATCAAGAAGATAAAACTCTAAGTGAGGAATTTTGATCTTGGAATCACTTAACAAGATCGGGGTTGTTTTTCATTAGTAAAAAATGAAGAAAGCTCTCAATTAAGAGAAAACTCACAATTTTATTAATTCATCATATCATAATTTCAAATAATACAAAATATGCCTTTTTATATGCTAAACTAAAAATAACCTACACACGAACTAACAATAATTAGGAAACAATTACAATTAAGAAACCTAACAAAATTAAAAAAACTACTAAAAATCGTAAAAATTCTGGCCGTATCCACACACGAATAATGCTCGTGGTTATAATCAGAACCTCCAAACTTTGGTGAGCCACGAGTATGTTTGTGTGAGCCACAAGCGTGTTTCATTTTCTTTATTCCACCTATGGCTCGCTTCTGGTTGGTCTATTGACGATTCTGCATCGCATTCTTGACCGTACGTACACACAAACACCAACTTTTCACCCTTTGAGTGGATGCTTGATAGGTCATTTTCTGTACTCCATTTCCATTCCTTGAGGCCTTGAACTCTTCAAAATAGCATAGATGAATGATCAACCCCGTTGAGGCTTGAATGATATATTTGGGGGCTACCATGCGCATATTATTAAATTAATTAGATTAGTTCATCAAGAAATGAGGCCTATCACAAATCTTTTGGCCCTTCTACCTTTTATCAAAATAAGTCCATCTTATAAAGGACTCCACACCACAGAGTCCTAATGTGAGTATATGACAAACTATCAATTATTGGAAGAAACAATGACTTAGTGGGTTCTTTTTTAACTCTTACTTTATTGAAACAATGACTAGTTTACTTCTTTTACAAATAGTCTAGTGGTCGGTTGCAAGAGTGGCCTCAAAATACAATTAGTTCACTTAAAAGGTTGCAGCTAACATGATACGAACTAGATCTAACAATTTTTTTCTTTTGTAAGATAGTGTTTAGTATCTTTAGAATTGCATAAAAGATACCATGACCTTACACTGCTACAAAAAGTGTGGTGTTGCCTACGCTACAACTCAAATAAAGGCGTCATATTTTTCTCAAAAATTGGTTTTTAAGTTCTCCCACCCTTCATTGAATTTGCCTTCCTCAGTTTTAATGACCACATTGTTGTTGTTTAACAACCCTTCATTGAGATGAAACTTGGGTAGAACACTAAAGCCCTTCGATGGAAGGTCAATGAATAAAATTGGTTGGAAGGCATTGGCTATAATCCAGCTTGTTTTTAGCCACAACTATAAATTGGAGTACTTTTATTTAACGTGCAGTCATTGGGATGTTGGGACCTCTTGGAAAGTTGCGGTAAGTTGAGCTTCGCATCAGCTCCATAAAGCGTACATGCTTCTGTTTCCATTAGCATAATTTGATTTTAAATTATTGAAAATAAAAATAAATAATTTAAACCCCTTTTAGCATTTAACTAATTTCTCACCATGTTTGAAGCAAACAATGTAATGGACCTACATTTTTATTTAATACAACAATTTGATAAATGCAATTACTCTAATTAAATGACTGAGAATGCCTGAAACATTAGTGCTATAGTTAAGAAAGATAAATATGTTATTTCATTTTGTTCTTAGCTGATCACTTATGATGGGCAAGTTTATTTTTAACATGACACATGACATGCATGTGAGATGTTTATTTATTTTTTTAAAAACTACTATCTTCTCACTATAAATAAAGCAAAATTTATGCTTAAGATACTGTTGTGCTTTGCATTCCTTCAAAAATAGCTTAATTATGTGCCTTCCATAACTCACAAGAAACAAGAAAGGAAAAATGAATACTAATTCACCTGAGGCCAATGAAAATGAATATTAATTCAACTACATTAGAGAATTTGTTATCTAAATTACATTGCAGTTGACATTATCCATACTAGACCTCACAAAGTATCTTATTTTCCTTTTCTAAATCAGCCTTTTTTATCTTCAAATGTGCCACCAAAGATATTAGGATTGTTTAGTACTATCTTAATTGAGGTTGTTGTTCAAGCTTAAACCCAAATGAAAGAGTTGCAATCTCTGGCAAATTGTCATTCAAGCTCTCCTGTTGCAGCACAAGTAATGATGGGTTCAATAGATAGGCAAATTGGTTTCTTTAGGACATAGAAATTGCAAAAAAATATCGGTTTAAAAAATAAAATAATGCTGTAAAAAATTATTTAATATGGACAGAGAGTAAAGGTGAATTGCTATGAACTCAAGAGTAAATAAGGAGAACAAGTTAGGAAACTCTAGAAATCACTCTTGGGCTCCTTTAAACCAACCTTCAAGAAGTCGAAAAAGTTTGATGGAAATTTTATTAAGTTGAAAAGTGGTTTCTCTTGCAGGAGAGACACTTATTTATAAACTTAAAAGAAAAAATTTTATTGTGATTAGGATTTTTCTTTTATTACCTAGAGGAATAACATTCATTTCCTAACTCTATTGTTAATAACAAACCAGAAACCACTTCCTTATTATACTAGGATACAAAAACAAAAAAAAAAAAACTCAAACAAGAAAGTTCTTATAAAATAGCTAAATTACCAAAATATCTCTAGTTACAAGAATTCAAAAAGTACTTAAAACTCATAAAAATTAAATCACTACTTATATAAACTAAAAAAAGGACTCTTTATAAAGATTAATCCAACTCCTAGCAAAACTCCATACTTAGACCTGGACGTGACAATTTTTTCTTATTAACAAATTACTATATGTTAATACAAATAAAGTATAATTTAGACAATTTTTTTTCTCCAAGTGTAAACTCAAAGAAGAACAATATCATCATTGGACTCAAATTTTTCAAATTTACAATTGATTTTAAGTTGAAATTTTACTTCTTTTCTATTTTTGTTTTTATGTTTAATCTTCCTTCTTGCAATTAATATCTCTCTTTCAAATTCATATCCTAGCAACTAGCCATACTTTGAGGTAGTTAGTCACAAAGTGAAACCTGCTTGTAACTTCTCCAACTAGAAAGCAAGAAGGCTTTCTTTTTTTATTCTTATTCCTTTCTTAGTCAGCATTAGGTATCTTTAAAGTTGCCATCAAAGATGCGAGAATTGTTTAGTGCTTCCTAAAAAGTGGTAGTTCCATGACCATCAGCATAAATAGAAAAGTTATCTATCCCTAGTAAATTGACAATCAAAATTTTCAACATTCACTCCAATGCACCTTCATCACTTTTAATGGCAACTTTTCCATTATTTTTCATCGCAGATGTAACATCTATAGCATCGGGAAATGAAGTTGCATTTGTCTCAATTTAAAAAAAAAATTTATTCCTTTAGCGGAATGAAATTGTGGTCAAAAGCTAGAATTGCCAGATGGAAAATCTAAGAATGAAGTTTGTTGAAAAGGCACTTGTTGTGATCTCCGTAGACTCTCCCGCTACTATTCATTGGAACACTGGAATCCACCGAAAATAGATAAAAATACTAGGGCCACTTGTAAAGGTGTGCTAAGTTGAGTTTTGTGTTAGCTTTATGACTCTTGCATGTTGCAACATCCATTTCCATAACCTAATCTTCCATCATCCAAATAGAAAAGTTAACAATTTGAATTCCCACCACTATTATCTTTCCCTACAAAAATAGAATAAAGCCATGTGACTTTACTTTTAAAGCCAAAATTTGATAAATAGCTTTATTTTGATTTGTAAATTTATGCGTTGTTTCTAATAGTAACGTTCACCATTAAAAGTTAAACAACTATACTTATATTATTTCACCTAATTGTATGTGATTGTCAAGTTCATTTAAACATGATTTACACCTGACATGCACGTGATATCATTATATTTTTTTGGTTATTACTCTGTTCTTGAATTAACAATGTGCGATTTGGACAATTTAATTCAACTTCTTCTAGTATTTTACTAAAATGTGAACAACATCATCTTCATTTTCCAAATTTGGTAATGATTTTCACATAATTGCATTCTCTTTTATTTTTTTCCTACTTATAACTTTTTTTATCTAAAATTTTTGCTTTTCTTCTACCGATTTTTTTTTTTCAGAAACTCCAGCAACACTATGAAGATACTATTGACCAAGTGAAAAGCTTACTAGGAATTTTCCCAAAGCATTAGGCCCCCAATTTTTTGGCAAAAAGAGACAATTAAATGGAGAACTATACACTAAGTCCTTATCAATGTATTTTTTTTGTGACCAGCCATTAGCTATTAGCACTAGTCATGATTTTTTGTTTTGTCACTGAAATTTTACTTTATTCAAATAATGCATGGTTTAATTTCGATTATAAGTTCTTGAGGGTGTAACCTACTAGACAAATTGTCATCTGGATTAGGTTGTGGCTAATATAACTTGTACAAATCTCACAAAATCTTTTGTTCATTTTTTAGTCTGCCTTGGACACATTCAAAGTTTTTTACAAGCTACCAAGATCATTAATCACTAGCTGAAAAAAGTTGGTTGCTAGAGCTTCAACTCAATCGGAGGAGTAATCTATTTCTAGTACATTCTGATCTTCCTCATTTTGGAAGACCACATTGTTGTTGTTGTTGTTCATGACATCTATAATATCGACTACAATCAACAAGCTGAATTTGGCTTGGTGTAGAAAAAATTCCTTCACTGGCACAAATTTATGATGGAAAGCTATGGCTACCAAATGAAAAAAAATTTTAAAAATGAAGTTCCTAGAAAATTCTCTTGTGATATCCCTAATGGATTCTAGTACTATTGCTGACTGGAGCGTTGATTTTTATCACAGACTAGATGGGATACTAGGATATCCTGTGGAGAAGAGGTAAGTTCAGCTTCGCGTCAACCCGTAAATCAATAAGTACTGCTATATCTAGTAGCATAAATAAAACTTCCGTTAGCAATCATCATAAGCTATATTTACCTTTAAAGAAATAATTTGACAAATGCATTTACTCAATTTCATTGAAGAAAGAGATTGCTTAAGCTATTAATACCAACCATTCAAATCTTAAAAACATTTTATATTATTTTATTGTCACCTAATCATAAATGATAGAAAAATACATGGCATACACATGACATACTTATTTCTTGTTTTAGAAATTATTATCTTCTCACATTATTTCTTGTTTTAGAAATTATTATCTTCTCACATAAATAAAGTGCAATTTTGGACAAATTTTTCTACTTCTACAAGTGCTTGGCTACTAGAGAAACAATATCATTTTTGGGCTTTTATTTACAAAATCATAGAATGATTTTAAAATTGTTACTTCAATTTGCCTTTATACTCTTTTCAATTAATATTATTTAAAGAAATAGTTGAATGGATTAGCAAAAGTTAAAATAAAGCTACAGTAATACGTATTTAAAGAAATAGTTTGATAAATGCATTCACATAATAATTTGATGAATCATAAAATTAGAAACATTAATCTTGGAAATTAATTATGTTTCTCATCTCTTTATTCTAACCTAATCATGTGCAATATGAGCTAGTTTATTTAAAATAATTTGCACGTGATATACATGTGATATTTTTATTTAATTTTTGAGGGTTTACTATTTTCTTGCATAGATAAAGTGCGATTTCTAACAATTTCATTTAGCTTCCCTAATTGTTTGTCCAAGAAGAGAACAATATTATTGTTAGAATTGTATTTTTCAAAATTCAGGAGTAGTTCCCAAATTAAAACTTTTATTCTGTTTTGTTTTAGTTTCAACTTTTAACCTTTCTTCTCTACAATTTGTGTCTTTTATAATTTGTGCCATAAGAACTATAGCATTACTATAAGGTTATTGGTGACCAAGTAAGAAACTTGTTGGGACTTCCCACACTAGAAAGCCAAGAGGCCTACCACAATGATAAGCAAAACAAACCATCATATTGAGGATTCCATATGGTAAAGCCAACAGCAAAATACAGCTGTACAAGAATAGAAATATTCTAAAAATGACAAAATTAATGTTCCACGAGAGAATTCTATCAAATATTTTTGGGTCAAACAATTGTGATAGCATGTTCTATGCTTTGTAGAGTTATGATATGATCTAATCAAAAAGTAACATGATTATATGTGAGTTGTACAAAGGAAGGATTCCAAGCATTATACATTTTGTACTATTTAGAAGTGAGCGTTTCATTCCTAACATGAAGGATTATCTTGGTAGGTTTGATTTAAAGATTATGAAGGTATTTTTCTCAGCTACTTAATTAATTGTGAAGCCTGTTGTGTTTAATAAATAACTTTAACAGTTGAAGAATATGCTTACATTGATTTTGATTAATCTGATCCAAATATGTTGAGAAATTTTAATGACGATGAGATAGGTCAACCTATCCCATACATAAAAGAGGATAAAGGAACAAAGTCACAAGTCAAGATCTAACTAACATGCAACCATATATTCAAGTGAAAAAAATGTGTGAGAAAGCAAGCAATTGAGCAAAAATTATTAGAGATTCATATTCGTGTAAAATTAGAAAATCAAATTTAAGAAAAACCTGTGCAAAAAGCCAAGCATTCTTCTTTATTATTGTGCTTGAGTAGCACTGTTTGCCATTGCCATACATTCAATCTCAACTATAGATAATGCCACAACTTCTTGTTTCTTGGATGACCAAGAAATACATTGGCTCCCAAATAGAACACATAGCTAGAAGTTCTCCTTCTTTTATAATGTCATTAGCCCAATCACTATTTGTTAACCCAACAAGTCTATCATTATCAACATATGAATAGAAAATTTCATCAAGTTGCACACCTCTAATGAATCTCAATATTCCTTTTCTGCTTGCAAATGAGACTAGCATAGGGACTTCATGAATCTACTAATCAAAATAACACCTTTTCTACATCATCAATTCTCAAGGTATCCAAATTCTTGGTTGCCATAAGAACTGTATCATTCTCATCCCTAAACTAATTATGATTAAAAAAATCATCACCTCGTTTGAGGTGTTCCAAGTTCACTTCTCCAATTTCTTCAAAATCTTCATTCATACAAAAATCACACTCAATTTCATCATAATCTTCATCCAACTCCTCCCAGCCTCCTTTCTCAATTATACAAATGCTTCTTATCAACCATGAATCACCTAGCCAATGGATGTGGCTGTGCATGCTTTCTTAATTTACCATAATTCACACAGAAATCACACGTCTCCAGGGAAACAACATCCTACTATCGATTCATGTACCAAATAGATTCTACACTATAGTGGAAAGCTGGAGATACTAGATGGAAATTTGAGTAATGAAGTTTGTTGAAAAAGTACTTGCTATGACCCCCTTGGTATTTACTGCTACTTTTGACTAGAATACCAGTGCACACCAAGGAGTTGATAGGCTACCTAGACATCCCATGGATGTGAGGTAAGTTGTTTTTCGCATTAGCCCAGTAAAGAATACATACCACTTCGTCAATTTACAAGATTTGAATTCCAATATTTCCAAAAAATAATTAATAATTTGGGCTCCCATTCACATCTATCTTATTTAACATAATCTTTGAAGTAACAAAAGTAGGGATAAAGCTACATAAATATAGTTTTAAAGTAATGGTTTGATAAATTCATTTATTCTAATTACTAGATTAATAAGTATGTTTAAGACACTATTACTGACCATTAATAACTTAAGCAATTATACTTACATTCTATTTTATTGTCATGTAATTATATGTAATGCACAAGTTTATTTGAACGTAAGTTGCACGTGACATACATGTGATAGTTTTATATACATTTTTTTTTCTTATTACTATCTCGTCACATTAACAAAGTGTCCTTTTAATAATTTATTTCAACTTCACCAAATGTTTCACTAAAAAGGGAATGGCATCCATGTGGGACATGTATTTTTGCATAAAAGTAGTACTCTCTTTTGCTTTCTTTCTATTTTCGAACTTTCTTATCTCTAGTTTCTACATTTTTTATATTATTTATGTCAAAGATGCTTGGATCATTCATTCCTACCTAAAAGGGATGTTGCTTGAGTATCAATTTAAATGAGGGAGGAGCAAACTTGCATACAGATCAACTCATACATACTTGAATGCACCTTCTTCATTTTTAGTGACCGTAATGTAGTTGTTTAAAGGTGCAACTCCAGTAGGATAAGAAGATACATTTAACATAGATCATCCACAAACATAAAACTCCAGTGCAATATATTGAGATTGGTGGAACATCAACAAAGAATTTGTTGAAAAGGCACTTGCAATGCTTTAGTTATTGCATTTGTTTTTTGGTTAAGAAATCAATGAATGACAGACAAAATGTTAAGACCTTTTGTGAATGTGAGGTAAGCTGAGTTTTGCTTGAGTTTGCATATCTCAACCACCCACTTGCCCAAAGTATATTGCATAACTCCTTAAACTGATAATGGAACTGGTTTTTAATTTGATTTCCATCCTGTAAGGATATTCGCTTCAAGAAAACTCAGAACCGAACGAACCCTTAATTTCATTTCCTATTTTTGAGATTCACTTTGACCAAATATGCTATCGTACTCCTTTTTTAAATGTAGCTAGACTTCAATTTTCTTGTTTTTCTCATGTAGCCTCTTCGTATATTAACTTTGTGTTACTTTTCTTTAATATTCATCTTTTTTGTGAATATTTAAGGGTGATAAGATTGAAAAAGAGTTAAATTTTCCTTGAGCATTCATCTTTTCTTTTAATATTTAAAAGTAACAAATGCTGAAATGATGATGCATTCAATCTTAAAATTAGAACAAAAAAAAAACGTCTATCAACAACATCATGTTTCTCTCTTTTGGGATAACAAATGTTAGAATGTTACTAATAAGTAGAAAATTTATTAATAATATTATGTATATTATTATGTGTTTTAGGAGTTATTTAAGTATAATTGTAGTGATTTTGGTTGCAAATGACATCATTTTTTAACTTTTTATGGAATTAGGGTTTTTCTCAAAATTAGGGTTTTTGAGGCAAAATAACTAGTTTGAGCAAATTAATGCACAATTCTTGTACAACATTGCAGGTTCATCATACTTAAACTCATTTTGGATCAGTTGGAGTCAAGGAGAATCAAATTCAAAAGGTGATTTAAGGAGCTAGGGTTGGATGAACAATTTGAAGAAATAATTGGGCAAAAGTAATTGAAAATTCCAAATTTTGATCAAAATGCATGAAAATAAGTAAAAAATGCTTGCATGCATGGATTCCAACTTAGCAAAAATCAGAAAAATAAGTGAGGACCACAGGGAGTGATCTGCAAGCTGCCACCTACGAATCACCACTCACGAATCGTAAGTCGGCTGGGATTTTCTAGGGCTTCAACTTGCATCTTCTTCCAGCTGTTTTTGCAGACTATTTCAGAGGGGGATAGGTTTTTTCAAGTTGGAGATTTAATTGAAAACATAAATGAAGACTTTTGTACTCATTTAGAATCTCCAAAGAAATCTTCATCATTCCATGCATTAAATGCAATTGCAAGTTGGAAAATGACTTGAAGAACAGTTGTCTATAAATAGAAATAATTTGTAATGCATTTGTAACAAGTTTTTGTAGTAGAAGTAGTTGATAGCTCTAGTTTTATACTTAGTTTGGTAGGGAATTAATAGAATTCTCTTGATCCTTCAATAGAATAGTAAGGATCATTGTAAGAGAACTTTGCAGTGCAACTTTTGAAGGTGAATAAGAAGAGAAACTTATTCCAATTTGGTTGAGCAATTCCCAACTCTATCACTTTTACTTTCATTTGTTGCCATGAATTCTTTCCTTAAAGTTGAACTTTTAGTTGTTTTACTAACTGTCGCATCCGAAAAACGTAAAAGGTAAAAGGTGTACTAAGTGGGGTCGCTAACTGTCGCGTCCTGAAAAGACGGTTCGGTCTCGGTGACCCTTTCGAAAATAAAGGTTTTTGGAAAAACCGTGTGTATGTGAGAAAAATCAAGTTTTTAGTAAAAAAGGTGTGTTTTAAGAAAAATGGCATTTTTAAAAGAAAACAAGGCCGGGACTAAAAGTGCGACAGGTTTGGCCAAATAATTTTTGAAAAAGGGTTTTATTTTAGAATATGGAGTCGCCACTTGGTACTGAGTTAGGGTGTACCAAGTCACCCGAAAAATCATTTAATAAAACAAAAATAAAAATTTAAAAGTGAATTCACACAGATATAGGGGCCAAATAATAAATTCAAATAAGCATGGGGCACAATTATATATTAACACTAATTGGAAGAGGGCAAAAATAAAATTTCAGCAACTAAAGGGACTAAGAATAAAATTCTACAAGACTTGAGGTGTAAAATAAAAACAAATAAATCTAATGGGGTAGCAATGTAAAATTAAAGTAAATCAGGGGGACAAAATAGTAAATTCTAGCAAGCACTGAGACTTGATTGCAATTAACATGGTCTAACTGATCGAATCTAAGGGGGGTCAATCCGTAAAATTGGGAACCTAAAAATGCAACAAACTAAAACCTGTTGAATCATACTAATAATGAGTGGAACCTAGGGGTTGAAGACATAAATCTGTACTTTCAAATGTCCAAAAGCCAGATTAAATAAACTAACCCAATTATTAATTACCAAATAAGCCTAGATTAAGACCAAAACCAAAAACATAAGCATATCAGCTCAATCAACTAGGAAAGAATTAAAACAAATTAATGGAAACAAAATATCAAACAAAATCCCAGTCCCACAAAAAAGAAAGAAAAAAGAAAAAAGAAAAAAGATATATATATATATTAAAAAAACATCCCAATTCTCCGATTAGCTTCCTCTCTCTCGTATCTTCTTCTCTCCCGCATCCTCTAGCTCTCTGTTTTCTCCGATTCACTCTGCTCCTCTCTCTTTCTTCTTTGATTCCCTACCTCTGCTCTTCTCTCTTTCTTCCTTTCTTTCCCCCCCTTTTTTCTTTTCTCTCTTTCTTTTCCTCTCTCCTCTTCTTCTCCTCTCGGTCTCTCTCTCTCCCTGAATTTTTTTTTTCTGATTCCCGTTTCTCTGTTTTTCTCTTTTTTTTATTTTCTTTGTTTTTCTTTTCTCTTTTCACTCTCTACTCTCTACTCTCTGATTCTCTTTCTCCTCTCTCTATTTTCCCGATTCTTCCCCTTTCTCTCTGCTATGTCTCTCTCTCAATCTCTCATCTTCTTCTTCCAATCCTCCCATTTTCTCCCTATTCGAATCACTCCCTCACTCTCCCTCTCCTTAGCAGGAACGAATTTCCCCAAATTCAGCTCCCCCTTCGAATAAGAGGAATGGGAGACGTAACGGTGGTGCTATATGGGCTGTAAATAGTGGGAACAGAGGCGGTTGGATACTGATTTGCACTTCTTTTGTTCACTAGATTTTTTTTTTTTTTGCTGGTGGTGGTGCTTAGGTGCTCGGTAGTTGGGGCAGTGTAGGAGTGGTGTGTAGGCCTGAGTGGTGCTGACCTGAATTTCTGGTTGTCTAGGCTGTGAATTAATGGTGTACGATGGGTGGTTTGGAATTGTAATTCGACTAGTTGTGGCAAGTGGGGGAAAGGGTGGTGGGCTGTGCGTGTGAATTTGTGGTTTTGATGATGATGGCAGGGGAGGAAATGGCAACGGTGGTGAGGTGATGAAATTGGGTTGTGGGTGGCTTTGGGTTGAGGCAAATTGATGGCGATGGTATGGAGGCGTGGTGTTGTACAGAGCAACTGTGATGAGTCGATTGGAGATGGCTCAGGCTATTGGTGATGTGAAGTTGGACAGTAACAGGCGGTGGTGATGTGTTGTGAGGAGAGAACTTCGACTGTTTTGTTTGTTTCTGTTTCTTTATGCAGGTTGGGGCTGTGCGATTCGGTGTGTATGTGTTGTATTTTGCTTATCTGCAGGTTCAATTTGGTGGAGTGGCCATGTAATTGGTGGTTTGTGGATTGGGTTGTGGATGGCAGGGATGGTTCTGATGGGCAGTTGAGGTGGCTTTGAGGTGTGAGACTGGTGACCGTATGGCATTGGTGTGGAAGAAAGAATTGGTGAAACAGGGTTGAAGAATTATGCTGATTTGAATGGAACTTGGGAAATTTGTATTGAATGGAAATTGGGCAGTGATTTTCTGGTTGCAGGGGTGGCTGATATTGGTGTGGTTATGGACGTGGTGGTGGGGCTTTGTTGCTTGAGTTTGTTTTTGTGCAGGTTTGTTAGGCTGTGTAGTTTTGGGTTTCAGGTGATGATTTGGTAAAGATTGATTGAACCAGAGGTAGGATTGAGGGCGTGTTTCTGTGATTTTGGGGGTTGGTCATTTTGGCATGATGATTGGAGAAGTTGGGTGTGGGTTGAGGTCCTGAGATTGTTTTTCGATGAAGATTAGGGAGAGATGGTGGAAATGAGATCTAGGTGGTTGCTGCACGGTGGTGATGGTAATTCAGGTAGCGGAAGAAGGAGGAGGGAGATGGTGGTTATGGATAGAAGTTTGGCTGTTTGAATGGTTGTTGATGGAGCTTAGTTGTTTCCGAGTGGCTTGTGGTTGATGGTTTCTGGCGGTTTTCTGGTATTGCGATGGTTGAAGATTTGGAACTGATTTTGGTGAAATTGCAGGTGATAGATGAGGTTGTAGGTGGAGGCAGATAGGTGAACGGTGGGGAAGATGGTGGATCTAGTGGAAGGAGAAAGTGTAGGTGGAGGAAGAAACCCAGAAGGGAAAAACATAAACCCAGCGAGATGAATAAAAACCCAAAACAAGAAATCAAAACAAATTAAACAATATTCAACTAAAAATCTCAAACAAATATATACAATTAAGAATGGAAGAAAAGTGAACCGAATAAAGGAAAAGAACTCACCTTTTAACCTTGAAAACGGATTAAAGATGAACAGTAACTTCTGGAATGGTAGACGATGAACAGTAACAAGGATGATGAAGGCGGCTGTCTTGTGTGTGTTTTTGTAGTGTATGGTGTGTGTTTTAATCTAAAGATCACAAAAGAAGTAGTGTTTTAGGGTTTTTTATTTTTTCTCCTCTTTTCTCCTCTTCTTTTTTGCTGATTAGGGAGAGCATTTATAGGCCACTTGTCTTGTTGGCCAAGAATACTGTAAAATAACGGAAATGCTACCGGTATTAAAAAATATTAATTTTATTAAAAAAAATATTTTTTTTGACCCTAAAATTAAAAGAATCTGACAAAAATTTAAAAATTTTTTAAAAAAATTCACAGTAGATTTCAAAATAAAAAATTAGAGCTCAAAACTGATAAAAACGCGCTCGGAGTATAAAATGACGATTTTGTCCCTAAACAACGAAAATACACAAAAATAGATATTAGCCTCAAAAAATTACCAAAAATTAAAAGTAAGCTTAAAACATTAGAAAATGCCTTTTTGACTCAAAATTTGACAAAAAATGCATTTAAGCTGTAAAATGTCGATTTTACCCTTAGACAATGAAAATTTACAAAAAAAAATAGCTATTGACCTCAAAAAATTATCAAAAATTACAAATAAGGTTAAAACACTAGAAAATGCATTTTTGACTCAAAATTGGTGGAAAATGAATTTAATTTGTAAAATGATGATTTTCCCTTTGGGCAATGAAAATTCCTAGAAAAATAGTTATTGTTCTCAGAAAATTATCAAAAATTACAAATAAGGTTAAAACACTAGAAAATGCATTTTTTACTCAAAATTGATGAAAAAATGAATTTAATTTGTAAAATGATGATTTTGCCCTTGGACAATAAAAATTCACAGAAAAATAGTAATCGTCTCTGAAAAAATCAAAAAAATTCAAAAACATGCTTAAAATTTAGAAAAATGAATTTGGAACTAAAAATGAGCTAAAATGGTATTCGCGGGGTGAAATTACCATTTTACCCTCATGATGGTAAAAATATAAAGAATAGCAATTAAATCCAGAAAAATCATAAGAAATTAACAAATTCACACCAAAGTAAAAATATGAATTTAAACCCCCAAAAGCTGATAGAAAAATATTTACAAATAAAATTACTATTTTGCCCCCCAAATTATTTGAAAAATTAAAAATTAAAATTTGTAACAAAAAGTTCAAACATACCCCCCAGTGTTTGAAAATAAATGGTGTGTCAAAATTTGGTGTCTACAGTAACCTCGTTGAACTAAAAGCTTCATCTAGACCATAGATGAAGCTAATGAATCAACAAACATGAATTACTCTATTTGCACTTGCTAAGCTTGCATTTGTTTATTTACTTGTTCAAGTTTTAACATTTGTTTTTGCTTGGCCAATTTAAACAAGTCATTTAGTTGTTACCTGGCATTGAGAAATGCATGTAATAATAGAAAATGAACAAGTATTGCTTAAGTGAAACATATGATTATAATGGTTGCTTAAGTGAAGCATTACAATTCATGTTTTCATAAGGTTTCATCTTGAGAATAATTGAAATCTTGTCATTTCATAGAGAGATCTAGTTATGACACTTAAGGAATTAGATTCTAAATAAAGCAAGGTAACACTTAGTAATTCATTTATGCATGATTCATTAGTAGATTCTTTGTTCTAGACTTCTTTGCATTAAATTCTACACAAGTTCTCAATTATTTACATATTCTATTGAAGGGACCTTTATCACTCTTGTTTTTTTATTGTGTTTAAATAATAAAAGTAAGTGAAAAAAGCCTAGTAGTTTCACATATTTGATTCCTCGTGAGATTTGACATATAATACTCCAAATACTACAACCGACCCTTGCACTTGTGGAATCAGTTGGGAGATTAGATTTTTATTACTTGATTTGTGTGTATATATCCATATTTTCTATGCCTAATCTACATCACATTCGGTTACATTCAATCTTGAAAATATTTTCGAGAAGTGAAAGTTGAAGTGAAGTTATATTTACAACCCACTACCATTTTCTTTTAAAATTTTTTGAAGTAACAAAAGTTAAAAGCAACTACATTAACATAACTTTAGAGCAACAATTTGATAAATGCATTAATTCCAAATTGTTGGTTAACAATATTTTAGAGAAGTTAATTTTGGCTTTTATGAAGTAAAATAATTTAGTTACCATTTCCAATTTCATTCCCATCTAATCATATGTGATGGACAAGTTCATCTAAACAAGATTTATGTGTGACATACACATGAAAAGTATTTTTTTAACAAATTACTCTCTGTTAATATAAATAAAGTGCAAGTTTCGCAATTTATTTTAACTTCTCCGAGTGTTTTACTCAAAGATGGGCAATATCATTGTTGGACTCGAATTTTCCAAGTTTACAAATGATTTCTAAGCCAAAACTTTGATTCTCTTTTGTTTTTGTTCCTATGTTTAACCTTCCTTCATGCAATTGCTTTCTTTCTTTTACAATTCATATCATAGAATTTAACCAAACTTTTGAGCACATTAGTGACAAAGTGAAAAACTAACTTGTAACTTCCCCAACTAGAAAGCAAAAAGACTAGCACAATGCTATATGATCCTAACGTTTTTTAACAAATTGGGACCATCTTGGACTCACACCATAAAGTCCTCCACTAAGTATTTTTCATAAATAACCATTAATTATTGCCACCAATGATTTTATGTTATTATCAAGCTCTTACTTTATTTAAATTTATTGTGATTGATTTGTTGGTTTATTTGAATAATAAAAAGCTGGAATTTTTTCTAAAGGATCTAGGTTCATTAGGATTCATTAGGTTGCGTGGTCATACCTCACAAAAGAAGATTTACAATTTAAAATTTGATGCAGTTCATATGGTTAAAATTTCTGTCAAAGATGCGATAATTGTTTAGTGCTTTATAAAATGGGTGGTTGCATAAACATCAGCCCATATAGAAAAGTTGCATTTGATGGCAACTTTTTCAATGGAATGAAATTGGGGTAAAAGGCTATAGTTGCTTGATGGAAAATCTAAGAATGAAGTTTCTGGAAAAGGCACTTGTTTTGATCACTTTGTCTCTACTGCTACTATTCATTGGAACACTAGAATTCACCAAACTAGGGCCACTTGTACAGGCAAGGTAAGTTGAGTTTTACGTTAGCCTTACGACTCTTACATGTGCTCTAGCATCCATTTTCATAATTTAATCTTCCATCATTCAAATTGAAAAGTTGATAATTTGAACTTCCACTAGTGTTGTCTTCCCCTCACATAATATTTGAAGTAACAAATAGAATAAAGTCATATGAATTTACTTTTAAAGCTAAAATTTTGGTAAGGAAATTTATTTTAATTTGCAAATTAATGAGGTTATTTTTAACACTAACATTCACCATTAAAACTTAAGTAACTATGCTTAATTGCATGTAATTAGTAAGTTTATTTAAACATGATTCACACATGATATGCATGTGACATAATTACTTTATTAGTTATTACCATCTTTAAGAACTAACAATGTGTAATTTGGATAATTTATTTCTACTTCTCCCAGTATTCCACTAAAATGTGAAAAAATTCGTCTTAGACTTGCATTTTCTAAATTTAGTAATGATTTTCTTACAAAAATTGTATTTTCCTTTATTTTTATTTCTATTTTAACCTTTCTTATCTCCAATTTTTGCCCTTTATTTTTATTTCTATTTTAACCTTTCTTATCTCCAATTTTTGCCTTTCTTCTACTAATTTTTTTTTTGAAGAAACTCCAACAACATTATCTGGTCATTAGTGACCAAGTGAAAAGCTTTACCAGGAATTTTTCCAATGCATTAGGCCCTCATTTTTCCACAAAAAAGGACCACTAAATGGAAAACTACACACTACAAAGTCCTTATCATTGCATTTTTTCTGTGACCAAACATTAACTATTACTACCAGTCATATTTTTTATTTTGTTACTAAACTTTTACTTTATTCGAATAAAAAATTATTTAATTTCTTTTCCTAGGATTTTAAGTTCTTGATGGAGTAACCTATTGGACAAATTATCATTTGGATTAGGTTTTGGCTAAAATGGCTCATATAATTCTCAAAAAATCCTTTTTCCATTTTCTTAGTCAACCTTTGATATATTCAAAATTTTCTAAAAGGTACAAGGATCGTTAATCACTAGCTGGAAATAGTTTAATAATTTGTGCATGTTTCTTTAAGCTACCATAATTCTCACAGAAATCACACGTCTCTAGGGCACAACATCTTATTGTCGAGTTTGTATACCAAGCAGATTCTACACTAGAGTGGAAAGCTAAATATGTTGGATAGAAAATCAAGGAACGATGATTGTTGAAAATGCACTTGCTATGACCACCTCGGTATTTGGCGCTACCATTGATTGGAATACTAGTGTTGGGTGTCAAACCAGCAAAAATAAAATTTCTACTCTAATAAAAATAAAATGAAGTGCGGTGATTAGTAGAGTCATATCCACAGGGACTGGTCGATTTATTTGTTTCAAATCACAACAATAGGGGGTTTGGAGAATAATTAAACTAGAGAAATTTAAACTTAAAAAAACTCAACAATACAAAATTAAGTTAAACGAAATCAAATAAAACCTAGACTCTAGTCAAAGGAATAATCTCCACTCTGGTTCAATTTAACTGATCATTGATGCAAGGATAAATTCCTACGTTCACGAATAAATTGGTTATAGTTGTTGAGAAACTCTAACAACCTGCCTTTCCTTACCATGTCGGTAATCAAGGTAAGACTGTTAATTACTAATCAAATAACAACCCTAGGTAAGACCGTAGGATTCAATTTTTCAACAGCTTTAAAATTAGAAAAGCCACCAATTCTAAACAACAAATACCTAAGAGGCTTTGTTCAAATCAAATTATCTATCCCTGTGATATAATCCAAAAGTTTCTATTACAATTGAATTAATCACTCACCACTAATACTAAAACTATCAAACAATTATGGATTTGACGTTTTAGATGGCTTTAGATTATCTAACAACTAAATAGTGATAAGTTATTTAATTGGCAAAAATAATCACACAAGAGTGAACACAGTCATCTTGGAATCTAAATAGAGAATAGATAAATACTCATAAACGCAGAAAATAATTAAAAATAATTAGATCTCACAGTAGTGGATGAACTAGAGCTTCAATTATCTTTCAGCTAGAATGAAACATCTAACTGCGTATTATGGCTTGAAATCCCAAAAGAAAATTAACAAGAGTTTTTCTAAAGAAAAAGAGAGAAAAACTAAACCTAAAAACTAAAACTAAAGAGTTTAAGAAACTCAAAGTTTTAGGCTGCCCCCTTTAATTGCAGACGTTCTCCTCTTTTGGCTTTTCACGTTGCTATCTTTCTTTTCCCTCAATTCATGGACTTTCTTCTTTTGTTTTTGTTTGTTTTCAAAATCAATTTCTTTTCTTTCTTTTCTTCCTTTTCCAAATCAACTTCTTCCCTTTTTGTTTTTCTTTCCAAATTCTTGCCAATAAAGCATTCTTTCCAATGAGATTCATCACAATTAGGGAAGTGGGACCCTCCAATTGTAGCCTTTTTCTTTACAATTAATGCACATCAACATGGTTAGACCGTGGTCACACTCTATCAAATCAAGTCTTCTAGAATTTTTGGCAATATTAAAGCTTTTCTCCATAATTTCCTACAAACCAAGCCAAACACCAAAGAGTGAATAAATGGAAAGATTAAACATCATCTTTGACTAAAACGGGGAGAAATTAAATACAAATATCTGACATTTTAGCTTCCTAATAACTAGTATGCACCAAGGAGCTGATAGGATGCCCATACATCCTTTAGGGGGTGAGGTAACTAATTCGCATTAGCCCTGTAATGATTACAAGCTTATGTGTCCATTTGTATGATTTGAATTCCGATATTTCAAAAAAGCAATTAATAATTTGAACTCCCATTAGCATCTATCTTATTTAACATAGTCTTTGAAGTAAAAAAAAAAAGTTGAAATGAACCTACATCAACATAACTTTAAAGTAATAGTTTGATAAATGCATTTATTCTACTTACTAGATCAATGAGTATGTTGAAGACATTAGCATTGATCATCAATATCCTAAGCAATTATGCTTATATTCTATTTCATTATTAATTAATTATATGTGATGTGCAAGTTTATTTGAACATAAGTTGCATGTGACGTACACTTGATATTTTTATAATTTTTTTATACTACCTTTTCACAATAACATAGTGCCCTTTTGATAATTTATTTCAACTTCACCAAGTATTTCACCAAAAAGGGAATAACATCCTTGTGGGACTTGTGTTTCCAAATTTAAGAGACTCTCTTTTGCTTTCCTTCTATTTCTAAGCTTTCTTATCTTTGGTTTCTATGTTTTCTATATCATTTATGTCAAAGATGCCTAGATCGTTTGTTCTATCTAAAAAGAGATCATTGCTTGAGCATCAATTTCAAATGAAGGAGGATGAGTCTATCTCTATCAAACTTGCATAGAGATCAACACACACATCCTCAAATTGTGATATCCCACATCGGTGGGAACAAAAGAAAAGAAATGATATATAATATCCTACGTTTAGACTACTAAATAACTTGGCTTAAGCATTTTAAGTCTGTGGTTTAAAGCTCAAAAGTTATTGAGCCAGCCCAAACGTGGGATGTTACACAAATGCACCTTCTTCACTTTTAGTGAGCATGATGTGATTGTTCAAAGCTGCAATATTACCAACAAGATAAGAAGGTATAATTAATGTTGGTCATCAATACATATGAAACTCTAGTGGAATGTTTGAGATGGATAGAAAATCAACAAATAGAGCTTGTTGATAAGGCACTTGTAACCCCTTAGTTAATACATTTGTTGTTTGCTCAGAAATCAATGAATGGTAGACAAAATACTGAGACCTTTTGCAAAGATGAGGTAAGTTGAGTTTCAATTAAGTTCAAATATCTCAGTCACCCACATGCCCAGAGTATATTGCATAACTCCTTTAAGTGCAAATGAATAGATTTTTTGTTTGATTTCTGCTTTTGCAAGGATATTTACTTTAAAAAAAAAACTCAAAATTGAACAAAACCCTTGATTTTATTTCCTATTCTTGGGATTCATTTTTACCAATTGTACTATCAAGCTCCTTTTAATTGTAGCTAGACTTCAATTTTCTTGTTTTTATTTTGTAGCCTCTTCATAAGTTAACTCGTTTTAATTTCCTTTAATAGTAATCTTTTCTGTGAATAGTTAAGGGTGATAATTATTGAAATGGAGTTATATTTTTCTTAAACATTCATCTTTTCTCTAAATATTTAAAAGTAACAAATGTTGAAATGATGATACATTCAATCTTAGAATAACAGAAACTTCTTTCAACAATAACAACACCTTTCTCTTAAATAAATAATGGAATGTAGCGGCATTTGCTTCTCAAGAAACATATCAAATTTCCACTAGCATTTATTGTCTTGAAAATATTTTTGAGAAGCAATTGTTGAAATGTGGTTACATTTACGTAAAGAGCAACATTCCAACTCTGATCAACTTTAATTTTGTATTCCATATTTTAGAGTAAAAAATGTTTAATCAGATCGCACCTGCATTTAGCACAACAATTTGAACTCCTACTGCCATTTTCTTTCAAAAATTTTTGAAGTAACAAAAGTTAAAGCTACATTAACAAATTTTTAAAGCAACACTTCGATAAATGCATTCATTCCAAATGGTTGGTTAACAACATTTTAGACGTTAATGCTTGTTTTTATGAGGCAAAATAATATAGTTTCATTCCTAATTTCATTTCCATCTAGTTATATGCGATGGGAAAGTTCATCTAAACAAGATTTGCACGTGACATGCACATGACAAGTTTTTTTTTTTTTTCCATTAACAAATTACTATATGCTAATACAAAAATGTGCAATTTTGGTAATTTCTTTCAACTTCTCCAAGTTTTTTCTCAAAGACGAACAATATCATTGTTGGACTCGAATTTTCCAAATTTACAATTGATTTTCAAATTGAAATTTTACTTCTCTTCTATTTTTGTTTTTATGTTTAACCTTCCTTCACACAATTACTATCTCTCTTTTACAGTTCATATCCTAGCAACTAGCCATACTTTGAGGTTATTAGTGACAAAGTAAAAAACCTGCTTGTAACTTCCCCAACTAGTAAGCAACAAGGCTTTCTGTTTTTATTCTTAACTATGATGAGGCCCCCAATTTTTTCAACAAAACAAGACCATCGTATAAAGGACTTGACATATCAAAGTTGACACTAAAATAGAGCTGTACAAGAACAGAAATATTCTAAAAATGGCAAAATTAATGATCTCTGAGAGAATTCTACTAAATACTTTTGGGTGAAACTGTTTTGATAGCATCCTCTATACTCTGTAAAGTTATGATATGATCAGATCACAAATGAACATGATTGTATATGAGTTATATAAAGGAATGATTCCAAGAATTATACATTTTTTATTATTTAGAAGTGAGTGTTTTATTCCAAACACAAAAGATCACATTGGTAGGTTTGATTTAAAGATTGTGAAGGTATTTTTCTTAGCTACTTATTTAATAAAAAAGCCTATTATGTTTAATAAAATAAATTTAATAGTTGAAGAATATGCTCATATTGATTTTGATTAATCTAATCCAAATATGTTGAGAAATTTTAATGACGATGAAATAGGTCAACTTATTCCATACACAAAAGGGGATAAAAGAACAAAGTCTACATAATGTCAATACTCTAGTAAATGCTAAACAAAATGGAGAAAAAAAATCCACAAGTCAAGATCAAACTAACACTTAACCACATACAAGTGAATAAAAATGTGTGAGAAATCATCCTATTGAACAAAAATTATTGGAGTTTCATTAATAAGTGTAAAATTAGAAGATCAAATTTAAGAAAAACCTTTGAAAAAAGCCAAGCATTCTTCTTAATTATAGTGCTTAAGTAGCGCTATTTGTTGCTGCCATACATTCGACCTCAACTGTAGATAATACTACAACTTGTTATTTCTTGGATAACCAAGAAATTACATCAGCTCCCAAATAAAACACATAGCCAAAGGCACTCCTTCTTTGTATAATGTCATCAGCACAATCACTATCTGTTAACCCAACAAGTCTAGCATTATCAACATATGAATAGGAAATATCATCAAGTTCTTTTCCTCTAATGTATCTCAACATTCCTTTTCTGCTTGCAAATGAGACTGGCGTGGAGACTCCATGAATATGCTAATTAAAGTAACACTTTCTACATCATCAATTCTCAACATATTCAAATTCTTCGTTGCCTCAAGAACTGTATGATTCTCATCTCTAAACTGATTTTGATTAAAGAAACCATCACCTAGTTTGAAAGGTTCCAAGTTCACTTCTCCAATTTGTTCAAAATCTCATCAATACAAAAATCATACTCAATTTCATCATAATCTTCATCCAACTCCTCCCAGCCTCCTATCTCAATTAGACAAATGCTTCTTATCAGCCTTGAATTGCCTAACCAATGGATGTGGCCGTGCATGTTTCTATAATGGAATTTTGCCAAATTGGTCCCTCACATTATCACAAAAAATTTTTTTAGTCCTTAACATTTAAAATTAGCCAAATTAGTCCCTAACGTATCAAAAGTATATTCCAATTGGTCCAAGTGATCATTTTGTCTCAATTTTCCAACAACATCAAGGACCAATTTGGCAAATTTTCCTTTGAAAATTGACCATAAATGATCACTAAGACCAATCGAAATATACTTTTGATATGTTAGGGACTGATTTGACTAATTTTAAATGTTAGGAACTAAAAAATGTTTTGTGATAATGTGAGGGACCAATTTGGCCATAATTCCCACAAAAATCACACGTCTCCAGAGAACAACTTCTTTCTATTGATTCATGAACCAAGCAGATTCTACACTAGAGCGGCAAGCTGGAGATGATGGATGGAAAATCAAGGAATGAAGTTTGTTGAAAGGTACTTGCTATGACCCTCTTGGTATTTGCCACTAGTGTTGACTAGATACTAGTATGCACCAAGGAGTTGATAGGCTACCCGGATATCCTATGGCTGTGAGGTAAGTTGTTTTTTGCATTAGCCCAGCAAAGAATACATATTGTTGCATCAATTTGCATGATTTGAAATCCAATATTTAAAAAAAATAATTAATAATTTGAACTCCCACTTGTATCCATATTGTTTCACATAATCTTTGAAGTAACAAAAGTTGAAATGGAGCTATGTAGATATAGTTTAATAAATGCATTTATTCAAACTACTAGATCAATAAGTATGTTTGGGATATTAATACTGACCATTAATAGCTCAAGCAATTATATTTACATTCTATTTTATTGTCATGTAATTATATGTAATGTGCAAGTTTATTTGAACATAAGTTGCACGTGACATTCATGTGATATTTTTATGTTTTTTATTATTACTATATTTTCACATTAACAAAGTTCCTTTTTGATAATTTATTTTAACTTCATCAAATGTTTCGCTAAAAAGGGAATAACGTCCTTGTGGGACTTGTGTTTTCACGTAAAAGTAGTACTCTCTTTTGCTTTCCTTCTATTTTCAAGCTTTCTTATCTCTAATTTCTACGTTATCGATATCATTTATGTCAAAGATGCCTGGATCATTCGTTCCTACCTAAAAGGGGACCATTGCTTGAGCATCAATTCAAATGAAAAAGGATGAGTCTATCCATAGCAAACTAGCATAGAGATCAACCCATACAAACTCAAATGCACCTTTTTCACTTTTAGTGACCACAATGTTATTGTTTAAAGGTGCAACTCTAGTAGGATAAGAAGATACATTTAACATAGTGTAACATCCCTGGTTTGGGCTGGCCCAATAACTTTTGAGCTTTAAATCACGGGCTCAAAATGTTTAAGCCAAGTTATTCAGTAGCCCAAACGCAGGACATTATATACTAACATATATTTCCAAACATCCCACCAATGTGAGACTTAGGATATTACATTCACCCCTCCTTATGAGGACGTCTCTGCACGGGATGAAATTGAGCCTACGGTATTGGGTCGCAACCACGCAAGAAAATGAAGGAACTAAGTGCTGTACAGGGCTAAGTGCTACGTTGACCTAAGGGCGGGAGCCACCTCTAGAGCCCGTACGGGTCACCCCTAGAATCCGACACAATCGAGTGGACAGTCTAAATTATGATACGGATTGGGCTTTGCACAAAGCCCAATTCGTATCATAATCCGGACTGTCCACTCGATTGTGTCGGATTCTAGGGGTGACCCGTACGGGCTCTAGAGGTGGCTCCCGCCCTTAGGTCAACGTAGCACTTAGCCCCGTACAGCACTTAGTTCCTTCACTTCCTTGCGTGGTCGCAACCCAATACCATAGGCTCAGTCTCACCCCGTGCAAAAACCACACGAGGTTCGCTCTAATACCATTTGTAACATCCCAGGTTTGGGCTGGCCCAATAACTTTTGAGCTTTAAACCAAGAGTTCAAAATGCTTAAGCCAAGTTATTTAGTAGCCCAAACGCAAAACATTATATACTAACATATTTCCAAACATCCTACCGATTTGGGACTTGGGGTATTACATTCGCCTATGGTATTTGGTCATGACTACCCAAGGAAGTGAAGGAACTAAGTGCTGTACGGAGTTAACTGCTATGTCGACCTAAGGGTGAGAGCTATCTCTAGAGCACGTATGAGTCACTTCTAGAATCTGACACAACCAAGTGGACAGTCTGGATTATGATAGGGATTGGGCTTTGCGAAGATGCAAAACCTAATAAGGAGGGATGAATATAATACCCCAAGTCCCACATCAGTAGGATATTTGGAAATATGTTAGTATATAATGTCCTGCATTTGGGCTGCTAAATAACTTGACTTAAGCATTTTGAGCCCGTAGTTTAAAGGTTAAAAGTTATTAGGCCAGTCCAAACCTGGGATGTTACACATAGATCATCAATACATATGAAATTTCAAGGCAATGTCTGGGATGGATGGAAAATCAACAACTAGAATTTGTTGAAAAGGCACGTGCTACAATTAAGTTATTGCTTTTGTTTTTTCATTTAGAAATCAATGAATGAAGACAAAATACTAAGACTTTTGTGAAGGTGAGGTAAATTGAGTTTCAATTGAGTTTGCATATCTCAGCTGCCCACTTGCCCAAAGTACATTGCGTAACTCCTTTAAGTGCAAATGGAACAGTTTTTTAGTTCGATTTCCTTCTCGTAAGGATATTCACTTCAAAAAAACTCAAAACCGAACAAAACACATAATTTCATTCCATATTCTTGAGATTCATTTTCACTAAATAGGCTATCGAACTCCTTTTTACAGATAGACTTCAATTTTCTTGTTTTTCTCATGTAGCCTCTTCATAGATTAACTTGTGTTAATTTCTTTAATATTCATAGTTTTTGTGAATATTTAAGGGTGATAAGTATTGAAATGGAGTTATATTTTCCTTGAACATTCATCTTTTCTCCAAGTATTTAAAAGTAATAAATGATAAAATGATGATGCAGTCAATACTGAAATTAAAACAAAAAAAAAAAAACTTCTATCAACAACAACATCTTGTTTCTCTCTTTAGGGATAACAAACATTGGAATGATACATTCAATCTTGAAAATACTTTCAAGAAGCGAAAGTTGAAGTGTAGTTATATTAACATCAAGAGCAACATTTTCAACTCTTATCAATTCCAATTTTTCCTTCAACATTTTAGAATAACAAATGCTTAAATCAGATTGGAATTACATTTAACAAAATAATTTGAACTCCCAGTGTCACTTTCTTTCAAAAATATTTGAAGTAGCAAAAGTTAAAAAGCAACTACATTAACATAACTTTAGAGCAACAATTTAATAAATGCATTCATTCTAAATTGTTGGTTAACAATATTTTAGAGATGCTATTTCTGGCATTTTTGAAGTAAAATAATGTAGTTACCATTCCTAATTTCATTCCCATCTCTCATATGTGTGGACAAGTTCATCTAAACAAGATTTACGCACGGCGCACAAATGAAGAGTATGTTTTTTTGTAAAAAAAATAAATTTCTATATGTTAATATAAATAAACTACAAGTTCGCAATTTATTTCAACTGCTTCGAGTATTTTGCTCAAAGATGAGCAATATCATTGTTGGACTCGAATTTTCTAAATTGAAAAATGATTTCTAAGTTAAAATTTTGATTTTCATTTGCTTTTGTTCCTATGTTTAACCTTCCTTCATGCAATTACTTTCTTCCTTTTACAATGTATCCTAGAAATTAACCAGACTTTGAGATCATCAATGACAAAGTGAAAAACTAACTTGTAACTTCCCAACTAGAAAACAAAAGGACTAAGCACAATGTTGCATGGTCCCAACCTTTTTTACAAAATGGGACCATCTAGAACTCACACCATAAAGTCCTCCTCAAAGTACTTTTTGTAAATAACCATTAATTATTGCTACCAATGATTTTATGTTATCATCAGCTCTTACTTTATTTAAATCTATTGTCAATGAACTGTTGTTTTATTAGAATAATAAAAAGTTGAAATTTTTTCTAAAGGATCTGGATTGGATTGCATGGTCATACCTCAAAAGAGAAAATTTACAATTTAAAATTTGATGCAGTTCATATGATCCATAGTGTATCTCACAATATATTATATTTACTCTTATTCTTTTCTGAGTCAACATCAGGCTTTTTCAAAGTTTCTATCAAAGATGCGATAATTATTTAGTGCTTCATAAAAAGGGTGGTTGCATAAACATCAACCCAAGTAGAAAAGTTGCATATGATAGCAACTTTTTCATTGTTGTTCGTAGCAGATGTGACACCAACGGCATTAGGAAATTAAGTTGCAATTGTCTCAGCATGGAAATCATTCCTTCAATAGAATGAAATTGGGGTAAAAAGCTAGAGTTGCTTGATGGAAAATCTAAAAATAAAGTTTCTTGAAAAGGCACTTGCTGTGATTAACTTGCCTCTACTGCTACTATTCATTGGAACTCTTAAATTCACCAAAAACTAGATAAGATACTAGGGCCACCAGTATAGGCGAGGTATGTTTAGTTTTGCGTTGGCCTTATGACTCTTACATGTGTTCCAGCATCCATTTTCATAATTTAATCTTCCATCATTCAAATTGAAAATTTAATAATTTGAGCTCCCACTAGTGTTATCTTTCTTCACGTAATATTTGAAGTAACAAAAATAGAATAAAGTCATATGAATTTATTTTTAATGCTAAAATTTTAAGAAGGAAATGTATTTTGATTTGTAGATTAATGAGGTTGTTTCTAACACTAATGTTTACTATTAAAATTTAAATAACTATGCTTAATTGCATGTGATTGGCAAATTTATTTAAACATAATTTACACATGATATGGACATGACATAATTATTTTTCAGTCATCACTATCTTGGAGAATCAACAATATGTAATTTGGATAATTTATTTCTACTTCTCCAAGTATTTTATTAAAATGTGAACAACATCATCTTGGACTCGCATTTTCCAAATCTGGTAATGATTTTCATGTAACAATAGCATCGTCTTTTACTTTTATTTCTACTTTTAACCTTTCTTATCTCCAATTTCTGCCTTTCTTCTACTATTTTTTTTTTTTTTGAAGAAACTCCAGCAACATTATCAGGTCATTGGTGACCAACTGAAAAGCTTACCAGGAATTTTTTCCAATGCATTAGGCCCTCATTTTTCCACAGAAATGGACCACTAAAGGGAAAACTACATAGTACAAAGTCATCATCATTGCATTTTTTCTGTGACCAAACATCAACTATTACAACCAATCATATTTTTTGTTTTGTTACCAAACTTTTAGTTTATTCAAATAAAAAATGGTTTAATTTTTTTTCTTTGGATTATAAGTTCTTGAGGGTGTAACCTATTGGACAAATTATCATTTGGATTAGGTTGTGGCTAAAATGACTCATATAGACTCACAAAATCCTTTTTTCCTTTTTCAGTCAACCTTTGATATATTCAAAGTTTTCTAAAAGGTACAAGGATCGTTAATCACTAGCTAAAAAATACTGATATTAATCTGATATCTTTGGATTTTAAATCCGATAAGAGAATTTCCTAACAATATCTTTGGATTTTGAATCCGATATTTCTATGATGAGATAAGTGTATTTTTCAAAGACAATATCGTTCTAAAAATTTTACTTTGAAGCTATAAATTCATAGAAAAATCAAGGACATGGTCATTAGGATACAAGGGGAGATTCTGATATATTAATGGACCTTTTAGTTGATGCGAGTATGTTTAATGTGTAATTTCTTTGTTAGAAATTAAACAACTCGAGAAGAGATTGCTTGTGAAGTTTAAGGTAAGTAATTATTCTTATCCTTGTGTTTTGAAAAATTGCAATTTTCATGAAGTCTAATGTTATTTTGTATATATGAAAATTTGAATTACATATGATATGTCCAAATTTGAAAGTAAAAATGTTATGTATGTTTATGCTATGTTATGTAACCCAAGCCACTCAAGTACGATCACAACTAAATTCAAAAGTACAACATCCCTATTCATTCGACCCTAATCTAGTGAGAGTCAATCACTAGGGCATATCCATTAGACCTTTGTCTAGCGGACATTATACCCTAGACCATATCCGTTAGACCTTTCCCCAATGGGGGTTAAACACTAAACTGTCTACACAGGGACCTATGAATGCATGATACTCTATTTGAATAAATAACCTAAACCTATGTTAACACTTCAAAGTCCTCTTCTGAGTACTTTTTCATGATCAACCAACAACTATTACAACTTACAATTATGTTTTGTATTGTCAGGAAACTATTATTTTATTCAAATAATACATGATAGACTTCCCTTTTAAAGGGTCATGATAGTTGGGGCCGCAAGTGTAATCTCGTGAGCCAATTTGTCCTCTAAATTAGGTTGCTGTTGTTAGATTCCGCAAAAAAAATTTCTTCTTCTATTTTTTTTTAGGCCAACATTTTGTATCTTTAAAGCCGCAACAAAGATGCTAAGATCATATATTGTTGCCTAAAATGTGATGTTTGCCTAATCTTCAAATCAAATGGAGAAGCCATCTATCTCTAGCATATTTAGATTCAAGAGACCTAGATATTTCATACATAGGTTTAGGTTATTTACTAAAATAGAGGATCATGCATTCATCGGTCTCTGTTTAGATAGTTTAGTGTTTAATCCCTCACTAGGGAAAGGTCTAACGAATATGGCCTAATGTTTAACCCTATTAGACAAAGATCTAATGGATACAGTCTAGAACTCCCACTAGATAAGGGTCGAATGAATAGGGACATTGTCATGTCAAATTTAGTCATGATCGTACTTGAGTCGCTTGGGTTACATAAAATAGCATAAACATACATAACATTTTTACTTTCAAAATTTTTTGAACATATCATATGTAATTCGAATTTTTATATATACAAAAAACATTAACACAAGGAAAAAAAGAATTACTCACCTTAAACTTCACAAACAATCTCTTCTCGAGTTGTTTAATTTCTAACATAAAAATTACACATTAAACACACTCACATAAACTAAAAGATCCATTAATACACCATAACCTCCCCTTGTGTCCTAATGACCATGTCCTTGATTTTTCTATAAATTTATAGCTTCAAATGATATTGCCTTAGAAAAATATACTTATCTCATCATAGGAATATCAGATTTAAAATTCAAAGATATCATTACGAACTAGATTCAAAACTCAGAAACTTTCATGAAAACATGATTCTGAAAATTAGTAAGCTTAGCTCTCAAAATTTGATTTGAACCGCAAACAGTAATCTGTCTAGGGCTGATTTTCAATCCAAATTTGAAATATTGTACTTTTTTCCACAGAATTTGAATGCCTTTAAAATTTTTACTGCATAAACTATTTTGTTTTTAGTACTATCAGAACAAATTTCATGTAAAACAAAGGTACCTATCAAAAGTTATAATTTTCTAAACTCAGTATCAAATCAACCTATAGCGGTGAATTTCTAGATTTGTAGAATGAATGAGCTTTTAAGAAAACAACTACAAAAACACATGGAAAAATCTCCAAAATTTTCAGAATCACACTAGATTTATGATATTTTAAAAGTCATGATTTTATTTGAGAACATTACTTTAAAAAAATCATGTGTTTTACTTCTGATTGAATCTCGATGTTTTTGACAAACTTAGAAATAAACTTTTTTAATTTAATAAAAACAAGTTTACCTCTTCCATAAAACTTGAAAATATTTTTATCTGAGCCCAAAATACCTGTTAAACATTACTATAAAGATCTCTTGGTAAATCAAATTAACTAAATTCGTTTCTTGATTAAAATTTCGTTTTAACATGGTGTTCCGTCAAACGGGACCAGTTATAAATAAAATTTCATAACTCGAGTTACATAAAGAATTTTGACTTGATATTTTGTACACATATTATTAACATATAGAGTACCGAACTACAAAATTTCATGCAAAAATAATAAGTATAAAAATAGTTACAAATTTTTGAATTACTGATCAAGCAACCCTAGTAGTTGCTTGAACATCTAGCATATATACCCATCATATTTCATATTTTTAAATATTTTAAACATACAAATCAATTTTTCTAAATTTGGTCACAGTATAACCACGTCAAAATTTTAGTTTATAAACTCAACTATAAAATTCTTAATTTACTATGAAGGTTTAGAGGAATACCTCAACCCTTAGCCTCCTCCTTAACGTTGCTTGATCGCCTTCGTATTCCACAACTTATTCCCTTTAGAGCTGTCACACTCTTCACTCTATACTCTCTCTCGCCTTGTTTCTGCACACAGCTTCTTCCCTTAGAGCGGTTATACTCTTCACCCTATACCGTGTTTCTAAAGTTGCAGAGAATTCTAGTCATTTAGTTCTAGAATAAATATATATAATTAATAGTATAACGCATAGACGATTCCGATGTAGATTAGGTTTCTGATTTCCTCCTTCTCAACAAATGCTATAACAATAAACATACATTATAAAAAGTTATCTTGTAAATATAGAATTTATCTAGAATGCTCTATTACTGAGTCCTACCCAAATAGAAAGAAAGAAAACATTACAAATAAATAAATAAACTAGATAAATAAAAAAATCTTCACAATTTTTGTAAGAAAGATACGGAGTGTTATAGCACATCCTGCACCATCCACCTTGCACTACTCAACACTTGTGCCACCAGACACAACCTATGTCTTGTACAACCAGGCACCCCATCACTAGCACCACCAGAAGCACCATTACCAAACGCACCTGCAGCATCAGCATTCGCCACTTCATTCACATTCAAAGAAACAGGCGCCATAAACTCGTTCACGCACCAGAACACCCTACACTGCGAACACACAAAGACACAACCACTATGCACAATGCACACACAAACTCACTACCCCAAAAATACACAAATAAATACATACAGACACAAACTCCACAAACAACCACAGTGACAGACACTCTTGCATAGCTCATGTAAGGATAGCAGCTCACTGTCATTGTCTCGCCGAGTTGATCATCATCGCCAAAAGATAACTGAAATAACACTGCAAATCGTTTTCTCTCTCATTGCAGTTTTAATGTCATAAACACCTTCTATTATAGATTCGCAATTATATGGGTTGAGATACGACTTGGTATGGATGAGCGCGTCTTTAACTTTTGTTAGGCGAAATTTTTGGTTCAGCTTTATTGGGATTTTGTTCGAAATCTGACGTGAATTTTAATGCGTTTTACATGTTTATTAAAATTCTAGGATGAGAATTGATAGACAAAAGAACAATATTTTGGTTTTTCTTAATTTATGATGCATGTGATGGTGTATCCGAGAGAGAAGGGTGATGGATCAAAATTGGTGCTATTGGGGAAGGAAGCAAAGAAGGAACTTTTAAAGAATTGCAATCCAGTACCTTAAGTTTTCTCCCTTTCCAATTTTTACCCCAAAACTTATTTTTAATATTTTCAATTAAGTCCTTAAGATTAGAAAAGTTAAGATTGGTTTATTTATTGTTTATTAACTTTTTAAGATTAATTTAGCTCAGTTGAACTTAAATTAGCTATTTTTCAGCTGTAGTAGTTTAATTATTAAGTTAATTGTATTTTTAATCAAATTAGTGTTGCTTGGCTTAATTAGTATATATTCTCACTTAGAATTCACATGACCTATTATTTAAGCATTAAAACGTTGTAATTTTATTTAATTTTATAGTTTTTTACTTTATTTATCTTATATGTTTAGTTTAATATTTATGCAAAAAATATAATAGGGTTGTTGTGATCGCATTTTTTTTTTTTTTTTGTAGCCTTTCTACCTGAGCCTGTGAATTTATGCTTTTCCTTTTAAATAATGTTTAAAGTGTAGTTTATTTCATTTGTGATTTATTTGATTTATTTTGGCATGTTTTAACTTAAATAAACTCAATATTGAGCCTTCAAATTAAAAGAATCGAAATACATGCACAAATAGTTTTATTAAGAATAAGGAAAACCTCAGTAAACAACTTGGGAATTTGGAGATTTCTCTGTCAACTAAGATCTTAAGCTCATATTAAAGACTAAAAGTCATCTATGCATATGGTTTTATTTCTACAAAAGTAGTTTTTTATTTTAAAAAAAAATCTTGGTGAGTCGTTGTAGCTAAAATCTAATAGTGAATAGCGACTCTTAATTTTATCTAAAAAAATCCTTTTCCTAGATTTATGTCACATTATTTCTTATGTTCCCATTGAGGCCCTTTTTTATTTTTGTCCTCTTAATTATTTGTTTTTATTCAAAATTTCAAAGATTCTCTTCTTGTTGTCATCGTCGTTGTTGAGTGATTCATTACATCTAAAATCTAATATTGATTAATAGTAATTCTTAATTTTGTCTAAAAAAAACTTTTGCTAGATCTGTATCACATTATTTTTTAAGTCCTTGCATAGGCCTATTTTTATTTTTGTCTTCTTATTTTGTTTGCTTTTATTCAAATTTTCAAAAACTCTCTTTTTATTGTTGTTGTTGTTGTTGTTGTTTTCAAAATTTTTAAAAAGCACATAAAAATTTTGTAAGCATTCAAACCTTAATTTCAACTCTTGTATTTTTTTTTTAGTTTTTCAATGAACATAAACAATACTTATCTATCTGTGTTTGAGTTGTAGTTGAAACTTTGACGAGCACTATCTTTTGCTAAAATATTTGGCGTAATTAAATAGTGAATCAACCCGAGATAAGCAATTATCTAGCGGAACTCAATTTGAATATCTATTAAATTAGTTTGTCAAGCAAGAACACCTACCACAATATTGTAGGTCCTTATGCTTTCAACAAATGGAACAATGAGATTGCTTCATATCGCGAAATTCTTATCTGAATACTTTCCTATGACCAAGCATCAACTGTTAATATTTTATATCTTATAACAAAATTGTTAACTTATTTGAATAATACAAGGTTGACTTCTATTCCCAAGGTTGAACCGATAATGGTTCAAATCCTCTATCCCTAAAATCCCCTCTAGATTGTTGTGGTTGCAATTGTAACTTCTTTTGACAATTATTCATTTGAATTAGATTGTGGCTAATATGATCCACATTAAATCTCTGAATTTTTTCCTTTTTTGCTGAGCAAACTTATGGTATCTTCAAAGTTGCATTAAAGATACCAGGATCATTCGCTGTTGCCTAGCAATGGTGGTTATCTATCAATCCAAATAGAGAAGTTGGCGGCTATCCTGGAAAAATTGATGTGCCTTCCACAATTTTCAACAACCACATTGTTCTTGTTAATGACAAATTTTAATATCAACAGCAGTAGGATAGGAAGTTACATTTTTCTTGGTCATATAAAACTTCACTTCAGCTGCATGAAATTAAGTGAAATGCTAGAGTCATTCGACAAAAAAATAAAGAAATGAACTTTCTCTCAAAAGAAAAAAAAGAAACGAACTTTGCTGAAAACACTTACATGCATAAACCTAGATTTTTTTTTTTTTTTGCCACTGCTGCTTATCGTTGTACTAGTATTCTTCAAGGAGAAAATGGGATGTTGACTGCTCCTATAGAGGAGAGATAACTTGAGCTTCGCTTCAACACCAAAGAACTTACTTGCTGCTGTGTCTAAAACTTGCAGTGCATTTATTTTTTTCTCTTACAATCTTAGAGGTAAAAAAGGTTAAAATAAATCTATATTTATCTTTAGATAATGAAAACACAAATGCAATTACTCTAATCACTTGATTATTTAGCATCTTTGAAAACGTTAATACTAATAATTAACAACTCAAGCAGTTATGTTCCCTTTTTTTATCCTCACCTAATCATATTTGATGGCAAATTTATTTAAACGTAATTTGCATGTTATATGCAGGCAACATGTTTATTTATTTTAATAGAAATTAGTATTTTTGAAATTGCATTTGCCATATTCAGGAATAATTTCAAAACTAAAATTTTGACCCTCTTTCAATTTCCTTTGTATGTTTAATCTTTCTTCTCACCAATTTCTCTCTTTCTTTTACCATTGATATACTACGAACTCTACCAACATTATGAGGTCACCAGTGACGAAGTGAAAAACTGACGAGGAACTTTATCCACAAGAAAGCAAAAAATATATTGGAGTTGAACTCTTTCACGTTTGTTTAATTTAACAAACTTAAAATTGGACTCAAATTTGGCTTAATTATTTTTTGAGTTGTATTCAAATGAGTTTTCATCTGTTGAACTCACATTGCGCTCAAGTAGCTTGTAATGTTTGCATATAAATTTCAAACTTTATATTTATTGATCCAAGGTTGAAATTGTATCAAACACCAAATTCGACTCATGTTTGGCTTAATTAGATTGTGAACCAATCTTGGACGAGCTATTATGCACTCGTATTTGATTCAGTACAGAATAATTCATTAATCAAGCGCAAAGGTCAAACACAAAGTTATAGATTTTTTTGCTTTTTAATAAAAAGGACCACTAGATGAAGGACTACATACAATGATATCTTGGTCTGAGTATTTATTTTCATGACCATCGATCACTTTTTACTACCAGTAATTTTGTCACCAAATTGTTTCATTGTTTAAGTGATATATGGTTGACTTCTTCTTCTAAGAGATCTGTGTGATTGAGGTTGCAAGTTAATCTCACAACATAACTTGTCATCCAAATTAGGTTGTAGCTAATATGATCAATACTTGAACTAGCAAAAAATTGGTGGATGGTTGATCTTCAAGTCAAATGGTGGAGAAATCCATCTCTAGCAAATTGGTTGTAAAGGTTTCTACACCCCCTCCATTGCCTTCCTCTATTTTAACAGCCAGAAAGTTATTGTTAATGATAGATCCAATATTGGTAGCAATAAGATAAGACATTGCATTTGTCTTTAGTCTCATAAAATGTCCCTTCATTTGAATGAAACAAAGGTGGAATGCGGGAGTCATTCGATGACAAATCTAGGAATGAAGTTTGTTGAAAGATATTTGATGCAACCCCCTTGTTATTTGCAGCTACAATTGATTGTAGTATAAGTATACACCAAAAAGTCGATGGTGAGAAAGAAGAGCTTTGCATATGCCTCGTAGAGTTTACATGATAATACATCTATCATTTAAACAAAAATAATCCGAAGTGAAAAATTAATAGTTTGGATAAATTATGCATACCACTAGTATTGATTTCAATCACATAATTCCCTTGTCTTTCTAATATGACCACATACCCCATGTAATTTTTCAAAGTGTGAAAAAGAGACGGAATATTCCACATTATGTATGTTTAACCCACTTGACGTCACAGAATATTTTGCATCGGTAGCGGATTATAAGAATCAGATGTAGAATATATCATGATAGAACATTAATTCTATTTATTTTTCATATTTCATAAAACCATAGGGGGTTATGTGGTCACATTTAAAAGATAAGAGGGATTATATGGTCGAAAGTGATACCAAAAGGGGTATTTGATAATTTACCCTAATAGTTTCAACTTCCATTGGTTTTATGTTTTTTTCTCATAAGTTTGAAGTAACAAATGTTGAAATAAAACTTACATTTACCTTTAAAGAAATAAATTTGATAAATTCAATCACTAAATTACTTTATTAATGAGCACATATGAGAGGTTAATGCTTACCCTTATGAACTCTAATAATATTGTCACCTAATCATATTTGATGTGCTACTTTGTATAAATAATATTTGCACGTGACGTAGAAGTGGCAAGTTTATTAATTATCTAAGAAATTGATATAAATTCGATTTGGACAATTCCTTCCAACTTTGACTGTTTCTCTAAATATGAAAAATATCATTTTTGGAATTGCATCTTCCCAGTTTAGGAGTGATTTGTTTTCATTTATATTTTAACCTTACTTCTCTTCAATTTGTGTCTAACTTTTATAATTCACATCCTAGCACTCTAGTGATACTACGAGGCAACCATTGAATGAGTGAAAAGCTTACCCAGAACTTATTACTCCACCAAAAGCTCTGGGATATAAGCGAGACTAATCAAGTCAAAATCTCTAGTGTTCAATCTTATTTATTTATCCAAATGAGCTAAAAATTTAAATCAAATTTGGGTTGATTATTGTAGTGTGCTAGTTTTGAATGAGTTTTTATTAAGACGAACATGGGCTCGAATAGATTGAAATTTTATCTATAATTTTCAAGCTTTATATTTAACTGAGTGAAAGTTAAAACTTTAGCAAATATTAAATTTTATTCGTATTTGACTTGATTATGTAGTGATCCATGCTTGAATTAGCTATTATCGAGCCATGCATGATTCGAGTACAAAGTAGCTTGATTATCAAGCGAGAAAGCCCACCACAACCCCATTTTGTTTTTAACTAAATTGACCAATCAAGAAAGTACTTTTTCATGTTGAACCATCAATTATTATATCCAGCAACGATTTAATTTCTTGACTCTGACTTATCATTGAATTCAAATAATACATGGTTGGCTTTTTTTTCCAAATAGGTCTAGATAGTTATGGTTGCAAGTGCAAACTCACGAGACAATTTGTCATCCAAATTAAGTTGCAGTTAATATAATCTATTCTATGTCTTGCAAATTTTTTTATACTACTTTTTGGCCAACTTTTGGTATCTTCAAAGTTATATTAAAGATACTAGTATCATGTAACCTCTGATACATGTGAGTTAGGATGAACTTCTCATCTGTGAGTAGAGCATAAGTGCTGCTACGTACATTAGTTTTTTTGAACTTTACCAATTCAATGCCAATTCAAAATAAAAAAAAAAGATTAATAATTTAGACTTTCATTAGCTTTTCCTTTATGATCTTTGAAATCATAAGAAATGTTGAAATAAATCAACATTTGTCTTTAATACAACAATTTAATAACTACCATCACTGTAGTTGCTTAATTAATTGGCACGTTTCAGTTGTGCATGCTTATAATAATAACTCTCAAAATTATGCATTTGTTCTATTTCATTCTTCACTGATTATATTCAATGAGCTAGTTTATATAAACATGATTTGCACATGACGCACACGTGACATGTTTGTTTATTTTCCCACAAGTTGCCATGTTCTCCAATAAATAGACGTGCAATGTGGTCATTTTACTCTTAATGTATGGCTAAAAGTGACAAAATATCATTTTTGGAATTGCATTGCCAAATTTTGGAATGAATTTAAAATTAGAATTTTGATTCTCTTTTTCATCTTTCTATTTTTAACCTATCTTCTGTCCAACATCTATCTTTCTTTTACCATTCATATCCTAGCACTCTAGAAATACTATGAGGTCACTAGTAACCAAATGAAAAACTTACATAAAACTTCTCCCACTGAAAGTTTATGGGCAAGTCTAATCGAGGCAAACCCTTTATTGTTCAACCTAGTTTTTTTATTTAAATGAGCTTAATACTGCGTTCAAATTAGACTTGATTATTCTTTAGGCTAATTTGAGATGTGTTTTTATCAAGACTCAAATAGATTAAAATTTTTACATAAAATTTTGAATCTTTGTACTTATCAATCCGAGATTGAAACTTAATGCTACTAAATCTTGTTTTTGGTTGGCTTGGTTATCTAGTGAAACAAGCTTCTATGCTCCATTCAAGCATAAGGTAGCTCAGTTCGTCATGCGAGAAAGCGCACTACGATATTGTGGGCCTTTCCTTTTTTAACAAATGGGACAATTAAATTGAGGATTACACGGCAAAGTCCTCTTCTGAGTACTTTTCGTGATCATCCATCAATTATTACAACTTACAATTATGGAGAAATCTATCTATCTCTGGCATTTTCAGGTTCAAGTTTTCCAACACTCCCGCCAATGCCTTCCTTAATATTAACAACCACATAACTATCCTTAGTGACATGTGTAATATTGACAACAACAAGATAAAAAGTTGCATTTCTGTTAGTTTTATAAAATATTCTTTCTTTTAACTGAAACTAAGGTTAAATGTTGGAGCCATTAGATGAAAATCAAAGATGAAGTTTGTTGGAAAGTATTGGTTGCAATCGCTCTTGTTTGTTGCCACTATTTGTTTTATCATAATTCTAGTATATAACAAGGAGTCGATGGGAAGTTGATACCTCCTTTAGAGCCAAGGTAAGATGAGCTTCTTTTCTGTCCCATAAAGCTCACATGCCGATATGCCTATTAACAAAATTAAACTTCAATACATTGAAACGAAAAATTAATAATTTGAACTTCTTTTAATATTTATCTTTGTTTTAGCAATATTTGAAGTAAGAAATGTTGAAATCGATCTACATTTGTTTTTAAAGCAACAGTCTAATAAATGCAATTACCCTAATTAGTTGATTAATGAGCAAATTTAAGATGTTAATGCTTATCATTAAGAAATCTATTAGTTACGCTTTCATTTTCATTATTTTCACCTAACCATATTTGATGGGTTAGTTTATGGGAATATGATCCACACGGAACGTGCACGTGACATTTTTATTAATTTTTTAAAAACTTGCTATCTTTTTGTATGAATAAATGTGTAATTTTGGCAAATTCTTTCAATTTCTCCTACTTATTGGCCAAAAGTCGAAAAATATTTATTTTTTGACGCACTTTCGAAAATTAAGAATAATTGCATAATCAAAATTTTGATTCTACTTTATTTTCATTTCTGTTTTTAACCTTTCATCTGTCCAATCTTTATATTTCCTTTACAATTCATATGCTAGGAAACTAGCAACACTGTAAGGTCACAGGTGACCAAGTGAAAAACTTACCTCGAACTTCTTTTATTGGAAAGCTTGGTGCATGAACGAAAATAACAAAGCAGCACAATAAAACGTTCAAGCTTGTTTATTTGTTTTAACAAGATTAAAATTCTGTATCAAATTTGGTTTTGTATTCTTCAAGCTGAATTTAAATAAGTATTTATCCAGCTAAACTGTAATCCAGTTCAAATAACTTGAAACTTTTGCTAATTATTGAACCGAGGTTGAAAATTAAACAGACACTAAATCTTGTTTCTGTTTGATTTCTTTAAGTAGTGAACAAGGTGTAATAAGTTATTATCCAGCCATACTCATTTGAGTGTAAAGTATCTTCATCAAGCGAGAAGGCCCTTCTGCTTTTTAACATGGGACTATTAGATGGAGGACTCTATTTTGCGAAGTTCTCATTCAGTTTATTGGTCCAAACATCAATAACTACAACTGCATCAATTTTATGTCTTGTCACTAAAGTCTTAATTTATTCAAATAATACATGGTTAACGTGTTTTTCTAAGAGGTCAATATTCTTGGGGTTACAAGTGTAATCATATGTGAAATTGGTTGCAATGAATATGACTCATATTGGATTTAAAAAAATTCTTTTATTTCCTTTTTCTATTCTAAGCTAGCCTTTGTATCATTAATGTTGCATCAAAGATACCATGGTTATAAAATACCACCTAAAAAGTGGTAGTTGCCTGAGCTGCAACTCAAGTCGAGGAGACATCTATCTCAGTCAAATTGGCATTTAATTTCACCCACATTCTTTTAATTACACCTTCCTCAGTTTTAATAACCATATTGTCATTGTTTATGGCAGATGTAATATCGACTGTAGAAGGATAAGAAAATGCAATTGTCTTTTTCTCACAAAATCTCTATTCGTAGGAACAAAATTTGTATGGAATGCTAGAGCATTAGACAAAAATCAAGGAATGAGAATTTCTAAAAATCATTTTCTAAAACCTTCCTTTTTTAATTTTTGGCTACCACTGTTGAATGTAGTACTAGTATACACCAAGAAATGGATAGGGGACTGGGACCTCCTGTTGATGTAAGGTAAGATTTGCTTCTTGACTGTCCCATAGAGCTTAAGTGCTGCTATGTCCATTACCATATTAGCCCCAATAATTCAAAATTAATAAAATCAGTAATTTGAACCCCCTTTAGTATTTATCTTTTTTTCCTAACAATTTGAAGTAACAAATGTTGAAATGAACTTACATTTATCCTTAAAACAACAATTTGAGAAACACAAGGACCCAATTATTTGATTAATGAGCTTTCTATGATGCTAATGCTCATTATTAAGAACTCTATTTATATGTTTCCATTCTACTTTATTCTCATATGATCATATTCAATGGGTAGTTTATAGAAGCATGATTTGCACGTGACATGCACGAGATATAGATATTTATTTTGTAGGAAATTATTATCTTCTCCCAAAAATAAATGTGCAATTTTGACAAGTTCATTTAAGTTCTGTTGTTTCGCTAAAAGTGGAATAATATTATTTTTAGGAATTGCATTTTCCAAATTTAAAAATAATTTCAAACTTGAAATTTTGATTTTCTTTTATTTTTCCTTTCTAATTTTAAGCTTTCTTCTCCCCATTTCTATTTTTCATTTACAATTCATATCCTTGGAACTCCAGCAATACTAGGAGGTCACATATGACCACGCACAAAAAACTTACCTAGAGCTTTTACTAACTGAAAATTAAGGGTATAAATGAGTCTTCTTTAGCCAAACCCTCTAATGTTCAATCTAGCCAAACCCTTTAATATTTAATCTTGTTCGTTTATTAGAATGAGCTTTAAACTGCACTTGAAGTTGGTTTGGTTATTCTTTGAGCTAAATTCAATTGAGTTTGTATCTAGCCGAATTTGAGTCCAACTCGAATAGTTTGAGAATTTCTATATAAAAATTTTAAGTTTTATATTTATTGATTTGAGATTGAAACTTTAACGAACATTCAATCTTATTCCTATTTTGCTTGGTTAGGTAGTGAACTACTTGAACGACTTAATGTCTAGCAACATTTGATTTGTGTTTAGATTAATTAGCTTGATTTATCGAGAGAAAAGGCCTATCTAAAACTCTTTGGCCTTCTATTTTTTATCAAAATATGTCCATTATATAAAGAACTGGCAATGTTTGCCAATCTTCTAAAGAGTCTCTCTCACGTTTGCCAATGTAATCTCAAAATACAGCTTGCCATTTAAATCAGGTTGTGGCTAACATGATACATGCTAGAACTCGCAAATTTTTTTCCCTTTAGTAAGATTGCCTTTGGTATCTTCAAAATTGCATAAAAAATACCAAGATGATACATTGCTACCAAAAATGTGGCTTTTGCTTGAGCTACAACTCAAATGGAGGGGATTCATATTTCTCTGGAAAATTGGTGTTCAAGTTCTCCCATACTCCCTTGAATGTGCCTTCCTCAGTTTTAACGACCACATTGTTACTGTTTAGCAACCTTTTATTGGAGTGAAACTTGGGTAGAACGCTAGAGCCCTTGAATCGAAAATCAGTGAATGAAATTGGTTGAAGGCATTTGCTGCAACTATAAAGCGGAGTGCTTTCTTTACTGTGGAGTTGATGGAATGATGGGACCTCAAGGTGTGGTAAGTTGAGCTTCGCGCCAGCCCCGTAGTAGAGTATAATTACTTCTGTTTCCATTAGCATAATTTGATCTCCAATTATTGAAAATAAAATTAATAATTTTTAGCATTTAACTATTTTCTCCCCAAGTTTAGAAGCGACAAATGTTGAAATGAACCTTCACTTCCCTCCAAAACAATAATTTGATAAATGCAATAACTTTAATTAGCTGATTAATGAGAATGTTTGATACATTAATGCTAACAGTTTAGAACTCATATAAATATGTTACTGTTTTATTTTATTTTCACTTGATCACTTGAGATGGGCAAGTTTCTTTGAAAATGACACGTAGCATGCACGTGACGTCTTTATTTATTTTTCTAAAAATTTCTATCTTCTCATATAACTAAAGTGCTATTTAGCCTTAAAATGTTGTTATGCTTTGTGTTCCTTCAAAAATAGCTCAATTATATGGCTTCCATAACTCCCAAGAAACAAGACAGGGATATTCAATCACCTGAGGCCGAGGAAAAGGAACCAGGCATCCACCAAAAGTTGCTGCCTTAACATCGAAAAGACTCATAAGAATGTCTAGAAAGGTAAGAACCCAATGAGTATCATCTGAATGAATAGTGACATTCGCAAAGATATCTGCGATTGCCGTATATATTTACGAGATGCTAGGAGATAACAACGATTTTGAGCTATCACGTATGGAGATGCAATAGAAAAAGTCACTTGTAGGAGATAACAATAATTTTATATTAGACTAATTTGTAAATATAACAATGACAATAATAATAGTCTAAAAGTTTAAATGAATTAAAATGATAAAAAAAACTACTCTAATATATATAAATTTTGATAATTGAATTTATTTTCAGTATTGTATTATTTATCAGATTTGCTTGACTTAAAGTCTAATAAATTGAACAAAACTTATATAGAAGTAAATTCTATTGCAAGAGGAAAATTTTCAAAGATTTAAACTAAATATTAACTTTTCTCAACATTTTTAGTTTGATACTTTTATATAATTGATATGATAAAGAAGATAAATCATTTAGCAATGAAAGGAAATGATATTACATTATAAATAATTTCATGAATAAAAGAGCAATAATGTCATAATACTCATTTTTTTGAATTTCTAAAATTGATGAGTCTTTACGGGGGTAAGTGTATATATTTAAATTTGAGGGAATAAACTGTTATTAGCCCCTAAGTTCAAAGGGGCAAAGTGTTATTAACATGATTTTTTTCAAGGTTAAATATATAGTTAGCTTTTTCATAAGAGAAGCAATGAATGATCGCAAGTAGAAACCTGCTGTACGCCCCTAGCCCACACTGAATGTCGCATTTGTCATATCCTTAATTTAACCTAAGGATACAAAGCATCATATTTTTACTAATATCTTTAATAGAACTTTAATAAATGCAATCTAAACTCCAGCAAAAGAAACAAATAAAATGTACATAGTGCGGAACTAACGTTACTAAAGTAAATCTAAAGAAAATTATCCGTTCAATATGATAAATTTATGAAAAAAAACTATAAATCAAAACAATTTGTATATGGAATCGTAACTCTATTTCATAATGTGCTTGCTTGTCCATTCCACCAACACCGTTCCTCATCATTCTCGAAATATATGAGATCGTAATCACTATCTGTAGGAAAAAAATAAACAAGATGGATTGATCGACGTATACTCAGCAAATAGCATTTACCATCCCTCTGTGATCATGTAGACATATAACATTTCAAAACTTAGGAACACAGGTCATATACATATATAATCATTCATTCCTTGTGGTATAAAACATTTTGCGCTGTGAACAATCATAATAAATATCTTTCAAAAATTCATATTTTAAGAGTGGCAGCAAAAATCACATAACAAGTATTTAAAAAAACATAGTTCGTACGTAAGCATGTTCATGTGCATATTGTGATCATGTCATAGTTGTTTTCGTAGCATAAGGAGAATTTAAAACATGGGACACAGTACTGGCTTATAATTAAATTATATGCATTCATCGGCACTGAACTTGCTCAACAACCTCATTAGGTAGACAAGAAGGATGAGCAATTTTCTTGACTTTCGTCGTACTAGCTACCTATGTATATCATACATTCGTGTTGTCCAGATTATACCCATTACCGACGGTCGTACTAGCTACCTATGTATATCATACGTTCGTGGGCAAATTTCTTAGAAAATTGATATTTTAAAGAAAATTTCTCAAATAATGAACTATTTGGGGGTAGATCTAAAACTAGAGATGCCGCACACAAGGTGTGCGGCACATGACTCTGCCGCACAAGATCTGTGCAGCAGAGGTGCCACGTGGACAGAGTGCCGCACAGACCTCGTGCGGCACTATCCAACGTGGCATGTGCCGCACAAACCTTGTGCGGCACAAGCCTTTTTTTTGTTGACAAAAAATGACAGCTATTATTGTTAAAATGTTAAAATGCCTTAATTATTATGTTAAAATTATTTTAATTGTATTATGATTAAATTAATTTTCTACAGTAATTTTAAAATATTATTTTTCAACCACCGATTATAAGTTATGTTAAAAAATGTGTAATATTGATAATAAATTATTATTACATTAAAATGTTAAAACTATGCTAAAATTATTAGGTTTGGGGTTATTGTGATTAAATTATTCTAAGATTAAATTTAAATAATAATGTTAAAATTTTTCCATGGATAATTAGTTATGTGAAACTATAAATTATATTATGGATAAGAATTTAAAGTTTAGGGTTTAAATGGTAATGGCTTTATTGTTGCTTGAAAAATATTATGGTAAAATTATTGTAAGTTTTTTATTGTGATTATATTATATTATACTAAGATTAAATTTATATAGTAATGTAAGAATATTTATTTTTATATGGGATAATTAGTTATGTGAAAATTTTAAATTATTATACATAATAAATTAATTATTATGTTAAAATGTTAAAATATTTTAATTATTATGTTAAAATTATTTTAATTGTATTATGATTAAATTAATATTCTACAGTAATTTTAAAATATTTATTTTCCAACCGCCGATTATTAGTTATGTTAAAAAATATGTAATATTGATAATAAATTATTTATTACATTAAAATGTTAAAACTATGCTAAAATTATTAGGTTTAGGGTTATTGTGATTATATTATTCTAAGATTAAATTTATATAATAATGTTGAAATTTTTACATGGATAATTAGTTATGTGAAAACTATAAATTATATTATGGATAAGAATTTAAAGTTTAGGGCTTTAAATGGTAAAATGGCTTTATTGTTGCTTGAAAAATATTATGGTAAAATTATTGTAAGTTTTTTTATTGTGATTATATTATATTATACTAAGATTAAATTTATATAGTAATGTAGGAATATTTATTTTTATATGGGATAATTAGTTATGTGAAAATTTTAAATTATTATACATAATAAATTAGTTATTATGTTAAAATATTAAAATACCTTAATTATTATGTTAAAATTATTTTAATTGTATTATGATTAAATTAATTTTCTACAGTTTTTTTAAAATGTTTATTTTCCAACTGCGGATTATTAGTTATGTTAAAAAACACTGTAATTATAAATTAAATTAAATAATTTATTGACTTTAAATGATAGTTATGCGAGTAATAAATAGGTAATTTTCAATAGACAACGGCTTGCTTATCCAACTGTATTGGAGAGGAAAAATTGTAGACCATGGGGAATCGTTGGCTTACCATCCTCCGAGGTGCAATAAAATGATATTAGTGAGGCAACGTGTAGATTTTAGTGGGTAAGTTGATCAAGTATTCAAGGTATACAAATTAGGGTTGACAATTAGGGTTAGGGCATTAGGGTTTTAAATTAGGGTTTCATTTTTGCACGCTAAAAAAAATTTAAATTATCATAAAAAAAAATAAAAAACTTAGTGCCGCACGCCATGTGTGTGGCACTATTAAAAAAAAAATTTGGTGCCACACATATGGTGTGCGGCACTATTAAATATAAAAAAAAAGTGTTGCACAATTTTCTGAAATTACACTTCAGTCCCTGACCTTAACTATCGCCAATTTAAAAAAAAATCAAAATTAAACTAGGTGCCGCACACCCTGTATGCGGCACCTCTAGTTTTAGAAACACCCCCAAATAGTTCACTATTTGGAAAATTTTATTTAAAATATCAATTTTTTAAGAAAATTGCCTACGTTGGTGTTGTCCAGATTATACCCATTACCGACATTCTCATTACCATTAGAGCCTGATATGGTTCATTATTTCAGTAAGCGCTTTTCAGTAAATTTTATCTATAATGTTGCAACAGCAGATGGGCCTAAGTTCTCTCATTGATGAAGGAGATAGGCCTATTTGCACTATTTAGAAAATTTTAAAAACTGAATGGACTGCTGAAATTGAACGAATTCACTATCCGATCTAGATTGTGAATCGCTCCAAATGAGTGGTAAATTAACTCTGCCAATCATCTTTGCCCTTAACGCTATTAGAATTTATCAACATACTTCTTTTTGACCTTAAGACATAAGCTGAAAGTTTGTGAAGTCCGTGGTATGCTTTGGGCCATGACAATTTCTAGTAAAGTTAAGAGGCGGCCAAAATTTTAACAGCAAAGGAATCAGATCATGATTTTTGAAAATTTGGTATTCTTGGAAGAACGTTAAAGATAACAGTGCAATCCAGAAAGTACAAAATTTTATGGGACAAGATATTTAGTTATTTAAAAAGATAATAACAAAATGTAAACTAAAGTTTCAAAGCAATCCTCTTCCTTTTTTCATATACCGGTACAAGTTGTAAGATAGAGAATTTAATGATCGACTTCTTCCTTTGGTATTCAAATTGTTCGATTTTGACAAAAAAAAAAAAAAAGAAAACTCGATCATTTAATGAACAAATCAAATTCTAACATAAAATTAGGACCGTTTAATAATCGAATTGAGTTCCAATCTATTTGTGAACTAATCGAATGCGTTGATAAACACACATATACGTATGAATGAAAATACATAACAAATATATACTTTGTGCTTTTGTAAAAAAAATAATAAATACATCCAAAATTAAGGCTCCGTTTAGATAGCATTATTTAGAGTGTTTTTTGAGAATTATTGAAAAAAATTATTTAGATTATTTTCTGTTGACTTTTTTTGAAAAGGTGAAAAAGTGTTTGGATGTGAAAAGTTTTTTGAAGTGACATGATGGTAGTTTGAAAAGTGATTGGGAAAGTGTTTGAATGGTTCAAAAATTTTGGACCAACTTGCACTTATTTTTAAATGATTGTATAAGAAGGACATTGATTTTTTTTAGAGAAAAATTATCTAAAAAAAATGAAAAAAAATCACTAATCAAAATGCAATCCATATAGTTAAAAAAAGTAGTGCAGTGGATGTCCATTTCGTCGTCTGCATAAAGAAGCAAAGTTTACTTCATCGTCCGCTTTGTCATCCCACCTTAAAACCTATAAAAAATGAATCTCATTTTATTACTCGTGATTTTTTTAGTTTTTCTAAACAAATTTTGAATATAAACATACTTGCTTTTGTGAATAATTGTGTAAAAAAATCTCCAAAGTTCATTTGAAATTTCAAATGAAAATTTTAGTAGGAAAATTTGGTGAAAAAGTTTGACTAAAAAATTTTTAACTTTTTGACCAAAAAATTTTTCTTTTGTCCAAACAGATTTGGAAAAAAAAATTTCAAAAAATGCTCCAAAAATTTAATCCAAACGGAGCCAATATTATTATATGTAGATAAGCACTTATCTTTTCCCAAAATAATCCTATATTTTATCATGTTTACTTATTAACATAAACTAATCGAACTTGAATTCAATACATTTTACTTTTATAAACAAATTAATTCTAATCTTACTCATATTGAAAAAAATAATAAATGCATCCAAAATAAATATTATTATATGTAGATAAATAGTTATCTTTTCTCAAAATAATCCTATATTTTATCATATTTACTTGTTAACATAAACCAATCGAACTTGAATTTAAATTTGAATACAAGCAACATTTTAATTTTATAAACAAACGAATTCTAATTCTACTCATATTACATACAAATATTATTTAAATATCTAGTGTACAACTCGATTCAGTAGCAGTTCAGTGGTCAAGGGAGACCCTTAAGGCCTTCCTCATGCTGTAGATCCTGGGATCAAATTTCAAAACCTGCAGTGGTGAGGGGTTTTTAAGAAGGGGAGAATTTAGATAATTTTGAGAGTCATACTTTTAAATTGTGTATGACAAAACAGTTTGAAATTTTACCTAACATATTATTAAAAGTCACACTTCATTTGTGTGAAGCAACCAAATAAAAAAACAAACTCGATTCAGCGCATTAAAGACGCTAAATTTTGTGACACCTCCTGAACGTCAATTGATGAGGACCGACATTGATATTGACCATATTGTCCTTGATGCCGGACACTGATAGAATGTGATGTACGCAATGACGACAGTTTCCTCAAGTGCAACAACAGTTGGTCATAGTGCTGACTGAATTTGATTGGAAGTTAAATCCTACTGGCCAGGTCCATTGGTCATACTTAGTAATAGTTACCTACTTAGCCTGCGTATGACCATTGAATTGCTTCACCTCTAGAGCTGTAAACGAGTCGAGTCGAGTCGAGTATTGCCAGTTCGAGCTTATGTTCATTTAATAAACGAGCCGAGCCGAGCCGAACTCGTTTATTAAACAAGCTCAAATTTGTATTCGAGCTCGACTCGTTTAGCTTCACGAACGAGCCGAACTCGAGCTTTCACGAGCCGAGTCGAGCTTTGTTCGCGAACAGCTCGGTTCAAATAAGCATAAAAGTGTTATTCGAGTCGAGCCGAGCCGAGTATCTCATGTTCGAACTCTTGTTCGTTTATTAAACGAACGAGCTCGAGCTCGCTCGTTTAATAAACGAACAAGAGTTCGAGCTCGGCTCGTTTAGCTTCACGAACGAGCCGAACTCGAACTTTCACGAGCCGAGCCGAGCTGTGTTCGCGAACTGCTCAGTTCGTTTACAGCCTTATTCACCTCGTCACCAAAATTTAAAGAGTAAGGACTGATTGCATGCTAGTTGTTATGATATCAGAATATCCTTTTCCCATCACAGACAGTGGTGTGGATGTGTTGCCCAATCAATTCTCTTAACTTAAGTAATTTTTTTAAAAACCATGATGCATCCACATGTAGGTATTAGATACACCAATTGAATCATCCGACATGATATGTTACGTAGTTTATTAAAATTAATAATATATTGTTAAATAATATAACATATGATATATCATTATTATATAATAATAAATTATTAATTTTATTACATCACGTAATAATGCATTTTGATGCTTCCACTGCGATACAGACTGACCAAAACAGTAGTTCTAAAACATAACAGCACGTACGTAAGCAATTTAGAGTGATCATTTTCCGATATGTATTGCCCAACATGCTTCAATACTAAAGCTTTGTTCCAAGTTTGCGTTCTCACGAACCACAAAAAACTCCTGCTTTTAAGGGTTTACAGGTTTCCTCCCATTTAAGTCTTACTCCTGTATGCCTAGTATCAGAGCCAGTCCAAAGTAAAGCAGATTACATTCTTTCTATTTCCTAGTTACTCTTTTTGGTAATATAAAGATTCTACCCAAAAAGAACTGTATATTAAGTAGTACTGATTTGATGAATTGGCATCTGCTTCCATAAGATAAAGTTTTTGAACTCCGGCTTTTGATCTTAGCCTGAAACTTGTCAATGAGTAGTTTACAGTCAAGCAATGATTATGACGTAATGAGTGGAATGCCCAAGCATCCTACTGGTAATTCACCCGTCTTAATCCCCAACAATTCCAGAAATACCTTACATTTTTGTGATGACAGTAAACAAATTCTCACTTTTCTTTGCTCTTAAACTGGAAAGAGCTGCAATCTCAACTAAGGCATCATTTAGCATATTTGCAGATTTGGGAGAAGCAGCTGATAATAAAAATAAGTCATCTGCAAATATAATATGATTGGTTCCAAGCTTCTTGTACTTGGGATGATAATCGAAGTCACATTTTCAATCTTAGCACCAATTAACAAGGTAAACGCCTCCATCATCACTAGGAATAGATATAGAGATGTGGAACCAGCCCCCCACAAAAAACTTGTAAAAAAAAAATTGTAAGTAAAAATTTTTGTATTACTATATTTTATCCCCCCAAAATTAACAAAAAAGAAAATTAATTATGCCCCCTCAAGCTATTGTATTATTGAGTTACTTAGATTTGAACTTAATATTTCTTAACCACTTGTTAGCTTTTAATCATAAGAATACAAAATAATTTAGGCGATCTGAAATGAAGAAATACTTTCTTGCTAGCTCTATGATAATATTAAGAAAAAGACTGCTAATACTTTTGATATAAATTCAATCATTAACGATTTTGATATCTGATTTCACGTGTCTCATACACTTAAATAGACTTGTAAATAAAATATTCCTATTGTATATGCTAATTGTACAAATAATTTCCTCCTAACTCTGCCACTGTATGGAACTTCCTGTCTTAAACCCCTTGCACTTTCAAAGTAGCCTGATAAAGATTCATTTATGTTCATTGAGAATGTTGTAGTACAAACTCTTTCATGATCCACAAGATAAACATACCAAGAAAGTACACATGTTCCATGATAGTAACTGGGAAGTCCCAACTTACAGTATCACTTTCATCAAATACACTTTGACAGCACACCTTGCACACCTATTGTCCTCTTTATAAGTTCATGCATCAACAATATATTTTTAAATATTGGATTTATCTCTCAAGGAAGTTGAGCGCCTGTTGCTGATCAACCATGGTAGTGCCTTTTTGAACTTTTCAGTAAGCATTTTTGAGTAATATTTTATAGGACAAAATAAACATTATTCTCTTGTGATTTTTGGATGAACTATATAACCCTTCTATAATTTTAAAAGTTATGCATCACCCCTACGTGGTTTAAGTTAAAGTATCAAACAGACAGAAATTACCTTCCGTTATGATCCGTAGGTAAAACGTTCAAATTACCCCCAGTGCTTAACCTTTTTATATCTGCGTTTGCATGTATTTTTTCAGGCAAAATATACTTTACCCACCTGTAGTTTTTAGATGAACCACATAATCCTTTATAGTTCTAAAAGCTATACATCACTCTTTGGCCATTTTTAGTACTTGTACTTGGGTGATTTGGTCATTTTACTCACTAACCGAAAGGTAATTATTGTCTATTTGACACTTTAAACTAAATTACAGTGGGATCATATATAGTTTTTAGAACTATAAGGAAGTTATGCGGTTTATTTTAAAACTAATAGGGGATAAACTGTATTTTGCCATTTTATATATAATGTTGCAACAGGAGATAGGCTTATATTCTATTTCTATCATTGATGAAAGAGATAGGCCTACAGGCACTTTTGAGTAAAATTTAAAAATTGAAAGGACTGCTAAAATTGAACGAATTCACAGTCCAATCCAGATTGTGAATCATATAACCCCTTTATAATTTTAAAACTTATGCATCACCCCTATGTGGTTTAAGTTAAAGTATCAAACAAACTAAAATTACCTTCCATTACGGTCCATAAGTAAAATGTCTAAATTACCCCAGTGCTAAACGATTTTATATCTGTGTTTGCATGTACTTTTTTAGGCAAAATATACTTTGCCCGCCTGTAGATTTTAAATGAACCACATAACCCTTTATAGTTCTAAAAACTAAACATCACTCTTTGGCCATTTTTAGTACTTATACTTGAGTGATTTGGTATTTTACTCATTGACCGAAAGGTAATTTTTGTCTGTTTGACATTTTAACCTAAATTACAGTAGAGTGATGTATAATTTTTAAAATTATAAGGAAGTTATGTGATTTATCTTAAAACTGACGAGGGATAAACTGTATTCTACCATTTTATACATAATGTTGCAACAGGAGACAGGCCTATATTCTATTTCTATCATTTATGAAGGAAATGCCCCCCTCGGGTGGTCGAATGGCTCCAGCCTTCCTAGTTAGGGGGCTGGTCCGGGGTTCGACTCCTGAGGGTGACATTGCTGTGCATCCTGGGGCAGGCTCTGCACAGGCCCAGGGGGAATAGTCCGGCAAAAGCCGAGACACCCCTGTGTAGAAAAAAAAAATCATTAATGAAGGAAATAGGCCTCCAGGCACTTTTGAGTAAATTTTAAAAATTGAAGGGACTGTTGAAATTGAACGAATTCACAGTTCGATCTAGATTGTGAATCGCTCCAAATGATTGGTTGATAAACTTTGCCAATCATCTTTGCCCTTAACCCCAGTAGAATTGATTAGCATGCTTCTCTTTGACCTTAGACATAAGCTGAAAGTTCGTGAAGTCCGTGGTATGCTGAAGTTTGAAGCTTACCACATTTTAATAGCACAGCAAAAGAATCGAATCATGATTTTTGAAAAATATTTGGTGTTCTTAGAAGAATGTTAAAGATAGTTGTGCAATCTACAAAATAACAATTTTTATGAGACAAGATATTTAGTTATTTAAAAAGATAGAAACAAAATGTTAGATTAACTAAAGATTCAAAGCAATCTGCTTCCTTTGTGATATACTAGTATAAGTTGCAGTTAGAGAATTAATGATCGGCTTCTGCCTTTAGTATTCAAATTGTTCGATTTTGAAAAAATAAAAAAAAAGAACTTGATCATTTAATAAACAAATGATAAACACACATGCGTATGAATAAAAATAAATAACAAATACATATATACTTTGTATTTTTGCAAAAAAATAAATACGTCCAAAATTAATATTATTATATATAGATAAACACTTATATTTTTCCAAAATAATCATATATTTTATCAAATTTGCTCGTTAAATACAAACTAATCGAACTTAGAATTCAAATTTAAATTTTAACAGCAATCCTACTCATATTACATACAAACATTATTTAAATATGCAGTTTACAACTCGATTTCATTAAAGGGGCTAATCTTAGTGACACCTCTTGAATGTCAGTTGACAAGGATCGAAACCCAAAAAAAAAAAAAAAAAAAATTGACGGGGATCGACACCGATATTGACCACATTGTCCTTGGTATCGTACCCTGTTAGAATGTGATGTAAGTAATGACGACAGTTTCCTCCCGTGCAAGAACAGTTCAAGTTAAATTTTGGCCGCCACTGAACCGGTATTTTTCTTAGAGAAATGATACGGATCACCTCATATTTCTATCACCACTTTATGGCTTCTGATGTGTAATGGTGACAAGGCGCGTTTTTCTTTGCCTTCTACTTCAAATTGGACCCACTATCTATGTTTTTTTTTTATTTTTTTTTATTCCTTCCCCTTCGTGCCACTGCTGGTGTTAAAACAGATCGTTTTCATTTCAAAACTAATTGATAACAAATAGAGTGTTGATCTATGTTGGAAGTGATGTGCTGGAGATAAATTTTTTGGTAGTATGTATCAACGCACTATATTTATATATTAGTGAAACTTTTGATTTGTTTTCGCTGTAATCACCCTCTCTACAGGGACAAAGGAAGGGGGGCCAAAGGGCGGCCGCCCCCCTCCAACTAGTAAAAAAACTTTTTGTAAGTAAAAATTTTTGTATTATTATATTTTGCTCCTTTAAAAATTAACAAAAAATTAATTATACTTCCAAATTATTGTGTTCATAAGTTACTTAGATTTGGATCTAATATTTCTTGATTGCTTGTTCTAAACTCACCCCCTAAAAAAAATTCCTAGTTCTGCCACTATCTCTAGAGGAAAGAACCAGAAATTTCTAACAAAAATAAATAACAACCAAAGAGAAACACTATGATTCTACGAGTACTACTCATAATTAAGGGAACGCTACTGTATAGGTATAAACAAATTGAATTGATAGAGTTTAAGTTTTAATTAACATGATTATGTACAATCAAAAGTTTTATTAAAACCCTTGTTATGATTTTAGTCTCATCTCTTTATTAAGCTAATTAGCATTTCATATTAGTGCAATCACGTTTGAACTAACCTAAACTAGTTGCCTAGGAGTAAAGGCCCTTTAAATTTTTGCTTCGCCACATGTTTCATTATTGTGTAAATGCCACTTTTGACTTTACATCCTTGAATTATTTTGAATTTAATAATTTTCACTCTAAATTTAGTTTGTGATGCGAGTATCTAAACTTCTCTTTCTTGCCACTGTAATGCAATTAATATCTAGCTTTCAAATTCTGGATTCAAATTGAGCATAGCGCTTCTGTCGCGAATTAAAATGGACAGATATGCAGTTTTAGTCGCGAATAAAGATGGACATGCGTAACATAATAGTCGTATTAGTGTTCAAAAAATTGCATTTAGTTATATACGCAATTTTAGTTCAATAATTAACATTTAACTATGGTAGAAAACAGTGCTTAGGTACTGAATCATCTCAACTAATAGAACAAGTTCAAGGTGCAAGATGGTATTAACTCACTCCTGTGAAGAGAAGAGGGAGAGAACGGCCTAATGGGTAGTACAATAAGAATAATGAGAGTTTTCTTTTTTTTTAAAAAAAAAACAGATACTATTCTATTCTATTGAGGGAGGAAATGACGTTGGTAGAATTTGAACCTGATCTCTCTAGTTAGAGTCTTAAATTTCTAACCGCTAAACTTTTTATTCGTTTTCAGAATAATAAAAGTTGAATCCGAACATTTTCCTGTCTGTCTATAGTGATTTCAGTAGTCAATTCAACTTTTTCTCTTGACCATTTTATCAGCTAAAGAAACAAATTTTCAATGATCCCATAATAGTCCAATTTAGTGTCACTGTTGGTTGCTAATGGAAAAATCATACCTCATGCATGATGATCAATTCCACAGTAAAGAACGAGGCTGATGACTTTTGTCATTTGACGACTTCAACTTTCCCCATTTTGTGCTCGATCTTCAGCCACCACTCTGCACCTATATATACCACAATAATCTGTAGTATGGATATCATCCAATTACAGTAGAAAATCACAAACTCAAACATAATAAACGCGGAAATATATTAACACTCAGAGAATGAGCGGAGCAGGAAAGGTGGTTTGCGTTACGGGAGCTACAGGGTACATAGCTTCATGGCTGGTGAAGCAGCTGCTTGAGCGGGGTTACATTGTTAAAGCTTCCGTTCGGGACCCTCGTAAGTTAAACTTATTAGCTCTTTGCCTGTCTCTGTTTTGGTCACACCATCTTCGCCGTTCTTCATGTTAGATTTCTTCTGGCTAACATGGGTTGGCTCTATTGATATGTATTGGAGATTTTGCCAATATATATATATATATATATATATATATATATATATATATAATTTTCGGTACTAGCATCCCTTGTGTTTCTGTTGAGTCCTCAACACAGAATCTAATCTTTAGTCTCATTAATTGAGCTTCTACTTTATTTCATTCATATGGTGTTGTTACGTGTCAAAAATTTTATTAACAGCCATTATAAATAAAAAGATTCAATAAGTAGATAATTTTTTAATACACATGATAGTACCACATGAATGGAACACGTTAGGAGTTTAGTTAATAGAGTTGATGATCATATCCCTCTCAATAAAAAAAATTTAAAAAAAATTCTTCCATGTGTTTGCATGTAGCTCTCTACCGACAAGCAGCTTCCCCTTGGATCATGTAATTTGGCGATCTACAATTTATCAAGACACATATCTTACTATGTGCAAAAAGTTAGTATCACCTTGGTCGGTGGTGTCTCTTCTTTCTTAACTTATATATAAATTTTAAATTATATTTAGTAACTACGTACAAAATAACTACCCCGCACCCATTACATTTTCATAAAATCGTCTACAAATATGTCAATACATCCTCGAAAGAAAACAGATCTCCATACAAATAATTATTACAAACAATTTTAATTTTCATTAGTTGCATACCTACATGGGGTGCGCTCAACCGCAAATGATTTCAGGTGTGATTTGATATTTCAACATTTAATGTTTTTTCGAAAATAGCCGCACATGAGGACTCCGCACTTAAAACATAAAAGTAGGGGCAGTAAAGGGAAAAATCCTAAAGAGTTATATTCGTGTTAGGAGATAATTCTTATATTTTTCCTTTTCTTTTCAAAATTTACGTCATCCTAGTAGAATTAGTAGAACCTTCAGAACTTAAAAATTTCTATTCAATTACACTGATATAAAGAGTTGGAATTAAATCCTAATGTAGAGCTTCTGAATAGAACTCGATGAAGTTCCCAGAGGAAAGTTAATTAAGGAGTTTGTAAAACTTTTTAATCTCCAGGGCAAGTTTTTGGTTGCTCTTGCATAACCGCACTACAACTGACTATAGAAAACTATATTACAATAATGAAGAAGTTCTTTTAGTTGCTGCAACTACTTATGGATGTAAGGGTAGAAAAACAACGAGCTTTTTCATTGCTCACTTCGAAAAATCATGCTTGCACTTTATCAAATTTTAGACCAGGATGGAAGGCTATTTTTTTGACACATCTAATCTTTAAGACTCATTTCCTTATTAAATTATTTATTACTTTCTAAACTATTTATTATTTACAAACTTAACAATTCGAGGGCCAAAAAGGAATTTTTCTTTCCCATTTTGTATATCAAAATATCATTTAGTAATCAAAGTAATGTTCGTAGTTTACACTAGCACCCTTTATAGGTATAGATTTGCAATGGTGCATTCATAGTTTATACAACCTGCAATATTTTGTATATTTCTAAGAATTATTACTACTGTAATTGCCTCTACCCCTCCTCATTAAAAACATGACAGGATTGACTAACGTGACATGCCTTTGACTACATTGTCTAAACGTTTGCTTGTTTGCATGATGCCTCAGATGATCCAAAAAAGACTGAACATTTGACTTCACTTGACGGAGCCAAGGAAAGGCTTCACCTGTTTGCAGCCGACTTAACAACTGAGGGATCATTTGATGAAGTGGTTGATGGATGTGAAGGAGTTTTTCATACCGCATCGCCAGTCAAGCTTGGAGTTAGCAACCCAGAGGTACAATGCAAGATTCTCTTGTCAACAAAAAGTATAATTTTTTCATTGGAATTGCAAATTCTTGAGATGCTTTCTAAATTATTTAATTAGTGACCTCTGTTATTATTTCCACTTATTTTTCGTTGGAATTTTGAATTCTTGACATGCATTCTGAATTGTTTCAGTTTATGACCTCTGTTGTTATTTCCTCGAATGCAAGCTTATTATTGCATTATTATTCTCTTGTTTAGATGATAAATATGTTTCCTTTACATTCAACTACAATGATCTTATATTATAACATAAGATGTGAATGCGGGAGTGCGCAACACGGTGAAACAACCAAAGTTTGAACTTAACTAATTTGAATTGTTTTAATTTAATTGCTTTATGATGAAGAATTGTGTCGTAATAAATCTTTCATTCCAAAAGGTGGGCACAACGAATCTAGCAGGAAAAACGCTTGAACTGTATTCCTGTTACATTGCTCTAGAAATCATCAGCTGTTTTTTTCTTCCTGTTACTTTGCTCAAACTGCCATAGAATCGGGATAATGCTTAACATTTAGGTAGTTTACATTATTTTGATTTGATATGATGTTCAGCTTCTTTAGATGAAAATATTTCAATTTAGCTGCTGCTTTGACTCTCAAATAGAGGGAGTAGTTTCCCCTTTCTTTTTTTTTCTTTTTTTTTTTTAATGAAGAAGTGTCATCCTCTTTTGTCAACTAACTTAAGCGTAGCTTTCTAGAAAACATTTTAAATTTTGGGTGCCTGAATGAAGATGATTTAGAACATCTTAGTGACTGCAACTGGATGTTGAGCATCAGCCAAAAATCAGTGCAGCTTCATTTGTTATTCAATTAACTACTTTTAATGATTGCGCCTTTTGATTTGTTGTAATATGCCATCATTTTCTGTTTCTAATATTGTGCTTGGGGATATTAACTAAGTAACTTTGACGAGTAGTTTTTTGCTGAAGACGAGTATCTCATTCACGATATTTACAGACACCATAAGGAAATTTTCCAAAAAGATTCAGTGATCAGCCAATTTTGGCTCGCATTTATGTCAAACTGAAATCTTTTTTGCAGGAGTACTAGGAGCAACTCCTTTTATTTTCTTTTCTGTCTTCTTTCAACTCAAAGTACTTAGCTTTCTAATGTACAGAAATATTAAGGATACAGTCTATTGATGGCATGTCAATCGCAATGGAATCACATTGAATCTCTAGTATAGAGTACGAATGCTGTTTCGGTAATCTCTGAAGGAAATCTTTAACTAGATCTAAAATTTCGGTCACTCTATAAGGAGCTCAAAAAAAGGGAAATTTTTCTAAGACCTTTCACTGAATTGCGTTGTAACATGAATACGGAAATTATGGCATGTTCTAGTATCTGCAGCAACTGAGATTAAGTTAATATAAACTTAAGAATCTATAGAAATATTCGTTGAATTTATTATTGTATCAGAAATAGAATCTTGTGGGGTAAGAATTTTTTTTTTTAGGGGTAAGACATAATGTTGCTTTGAAGTTAATTGTCTGCAATTGCTTTATTTCTATCTTTGCTTCATTTCTTAGGCGGAAGTATTGGAACCTGCAATAAAGGGAACATTGAATGTGCTACAATCATGTACAAGAACGTCTTCTGTCAAACGAGTGGTAATAACATCTTCTATGGCCTCAGTTGCATACAACCGAGAATTAAAGGATGGTGCGGTAGTTGATGAAAGTTGGACTGCAGACCCATCATTTTGTACAGAGCGAAAGGTTTGTGTATGAACCATTTCCTTCCAATTAAGACTGAATGCTATAGTGGCTCAGTTTCCACATTTTTTTTAAGTTGAAATTTGAGGATTTTAATACAATTATGGAAAAAAAATATAAGACCTTGATGACTTGATGGTATTGCTCACTAGTCAATAGCACGGCTTATGACTAGAAAAGTCGAATTCGTTTATGCTTCCATTTTGTATTTTATTGATAAGGGTCATAGAATGAGAATTATGTTGACATTGTTCTTCTCATAACTCGCATAATTCCTTGATCATGATCAAATCAAGTTTAATGCTTTTTCGATAGCACTTAGCAGCTAACCCATTATTTTTCATCTTGTAGCTGTGGTATGCACTTTCAAAAACTTTGGCAGAAACTGCTGCATGGAAATTCGCAAAGGAGCATGGCATCGATTTGATTACAATCCATCCATCATGGGTTGTTGGTCCTCATTTGCAACCTACTATCAATGCAAGTGTGCAACTGATCCTGAACCTAGTAAATGGTACTCTTTGAAATCTATTAAATTACTTGGTTATCATTTTTTATTAAACTGTTGATCTTTGTTATTTATAACTTTATCATTCTCTAAATGTTTCTGCTTTACAACTATTAGATAGTTATGACTCTAAGGAAAGTGGGATGCTTTTCTCATTTTTTAGTAATGAATGTGCACAAGACACGCAAATATTGTACCATCTTATAAGATATAAGGAATATGCTCTCCAATCCTTCTTATGAATCTTATCTATGTTTGCAACTTTCTAGCATTGAGTAACTAAATGAGTTGTGCCATATATATATATATATATATATATATATATATATATATATATATATATGTCGTTATGAATTTATCTCTATGGAACTCTGAATAGTTCCCCTGGTCTTTGGAGTAACTTGCTTAAGCTTTTGTTTGAAGCACAGATACATAAGTTGCAAGGCTTCCTCTAGAACTAAATGTATTGGAACTGGATCATGACTTCTACGGTTAATGTTAGTGATAATTTTTTGCAAATTTTACATCTTAATCAGCATTTTGATAATTTTCTTTGTGTGCATTTTCATGCAGGGGATAAACCATTTCCTTATGCAAATTTTAATTGGGTTGATGTTAGAGATGTTGCTTATGCACATATTCTTGCCTTCGAAAACACTTCTGCAAATGGAAGATATTGTCTGGTTGAGAGAGCTGCACACACCTCTCAGGTGGTCAAGATTTTGCAAGAACTTTACCCTACTCACCATTTTCCTGATAAGTGAGTCTCTTTTTCCTTCTCAATTGTGAAATTTTCAGGTCTTTATAGGCTTTTGGTTATTGCAATTACACTTGGCTCAAGGATATATCACATCTTTTCAGCACTTCTTAAATTGATAGATACATCCCAAATTTCAGAATTGTGCATCTTTGGTGTTACGTCCTCACAAAAGAACCTCTTTTTCATATTTCTTTTCCAGAATTAGTTCCCTCCCAGAACTAGGTTCACTAACTTTGATTATATCTACAATATATGTATGGAGGGTGATTGTATTAGTTGGATTCACCAACAGATTAAGAAGATGCAATTTTGGATGTGATAGAATAGACAAATTAAGATAGATAATGCAGTTTCTGGGATTCAAAAATGATGTAACCATTCGAAGGAACCTAATTCTCTCTGTACATTGGCTATTTGATCAATTCCCAGAACAATACGCTGATGAGGTTAAAAAACAAATTAATTTCTAGGGGACATTCATAGAACTGATCCAACCTTCAAGAAAGAAAAACTTTCCTAGGCTAGTTGGTGGGGAGCCTTCAATATTTAAGTGTGAGTAGAGAGCAATTGAACATGAAAATACCTTAAAATCTATGCCATTGGAAAATGCAAAAGAAAAAATTTTGGGAAATTTAATTTAGGTTCACAGGAAATGGACCTTGATTTTGTTTACATCATTTGACCCCATGTTTTAAAGAGTTTAATTTGATATCAGAACTTCCTCTTTTACTTCACTTTTGTTATTACTTAATTTTGAAATGGTTTCACTTACTGCAGATTTTCAAATGGTGACGTCCCTATTAACCCATACTACTCTGTAGCCAATCACAAGGCAAAAAGTTTGGGAATTCAGTTCACTCCTTTGGAGGTGAGCCTAAAGGATACAATTGAAAGCTTCAGGGTGAAGAATTTAGTCAGCTTTTAAGGCATGGCAGCGATTTACACTAGTTGAATTGCAATTTAAATGAGTCTGGAAAGTAGCTTCCGCATTCCCAAGCTTTCCTGTTCTTAATTTTTACTCTTGCCGGTTCCTACAGGACGGCAAAACTATACAGTAATATAGAGTGTAACTAGCAATAAAGCACGTGTGTTACACGTGAACATGATGCCATTTGGTTTATATAATTTTGTGATCATGAGAAATGTAGTTATTTTATAAATAAATGTATTAAAAGAAAGTAAATGAATTGAATAATGTAAATTAAGTTTTCCACCTTCTTCAAAACAATTGACATGTGTTTTGATAGTGCGATAATACTATAAACTATTTCTAATAATTCATTTATGGATTTAATTTCAAAAAATCGAATGTTGAAGAAATATTTTATTTTATTAAAATAACTTGCTTGGCAATGATACTTTTTTTTTTAATTTAATATAATATAACACATACTTCTTCTAAAACTAAAATTTTATGAGCAAATTAATCTCTATATTTAGATAACTTATTTCTTCTTGTCATCAAAAATGATAAAAGCATTTTTCAAAATTTTTATACCTGATAAATTCAAGTAATCTTGAGATATCTTGATTGAAAGAAGTAAAATTTAGGCTTTTTCAACAAGCATGAAGGCCAAATTGTTGTTCAATAAAGCTTCTAACAACTTTGACACTTTTTACACCATTGTGGCTAAAAGACAACAAATTTTAGTTCAACATTGTTTAGGGAAAAAAAAAAAGTGTGACAATTAAGATGAGGCACAATGAAAGTAGCTTTAAAAAACTGAGCACTGGACATCAGATGCTTAAGATGAAACCAGTGTCCAATGGTATTTTTCAAAGTTTTTTATACCCAATAAATTCAAGTAATCTTGAGATAACTTGATTGAAAGAAGTAAAATTTAGGCTTTCTCAACAAGCATGAAGGCCAAATTGTTGTTCAAAAATGTTTCTAACAACTTTGCCATTTTTTTATACTATTGTGGCTAAAAGACAGCAAATTTTTGTTCAAAATTTGTTTAGAAAATAAAAAAATGCACGAAAATTAAGATGAGGCACAATCAAAGTAGCTTTAAAAGACCTAGCACTGGACATTAGATGCTTAAGATGAAACTAGTGTCCAGTGGCAATCAGAACTATTACACAGCAATAATTATGACCTCCACTATTCTCTTCTTCTTTTTGTTTTTTATTTTCTGATATGTTTTCCTCTTTTGTCCAGTTGTACAGATAAGTCATGTCAACCAGCTTTTGTTAAAAAAAAGATTAAATAGTAATTTTTTGACTTTTGTTCAAAAAAATTTTCACCAATCCAAACGTAATGTCAAAAAATTTTCTTAAAAAAAAAAAAAGAAAAAAATGCTATTCAAACAGGACGAGTATGTTTCACTAAATGTTGAGTGTCAAGCTAGCAAAATAAAATTTTCTACTTAAATAAATATAAAGTGAAGTGTAGTGTCGTATCCACATGAATTAGTTGATTTATTCTCTCTTTAACAACTAAAAATTAAAAGAGGAGGATTTTGAAATAATTAAACTAAAGAAAATTTCAATTGAAAGAATTCAATAATTCAAAGTAAATTTAAATGAAATCAAATGGTACCTAAGCTCTAGTCAAAGGAATAATTTCCACTCTGCTTCAGTTTAATTGATCATTGATGCATGGATAATTTCATACGTTTATGAATAAATTGGTTATGATTGTTAACAAGCTCTAACAACCTTTCTTTCCTTACTCTATCGGTAACCAAGGTAAGACCGTGAGTTACTTCCCTAATCAAATGATAACCCTAAGTAAGACCTTAGGATTCAATCATTCAACAACTTTAAAAAAACTAGAAAACCTACAATTCTAACCAACAAATACCTAAGAGGCTTTGTACAAATTAGATTATCTATTCTTGTGATATAATCCAAAAGTTTCTATTACAGTTGAATTAACTACTCACCACTAATACTAAAACCATCAAGCAATTACGGATTTGACGTTTTAGATAGTTATAGATTATCCGACAATTAAATGGTGGCCAGTTATTTACTTAGCAAAACAATCACACAAGAATGAATACAATCACCTTGGAATTTAAACAAAAAATAAATAAATATTCATAAACACAAAAAATAATTAAAACTAATTAGATCTGACAGTATTGAATTGAACCAGAGTTTTGATTATCCTTCAACTAGAATGAAAGTCTAGCCACAAATCATGGCTTTAATTCTCCAAAAGAAATTAAATAATTTTGTTTTGGGGAAAAAGAGAGAAAAACTAAAAAAAACTAAAATTTAAAGAGTTCTAAAGCTGTTGAAGAAAATATGCAGGCATTCTCCCCGTTTTCTTCTTTCGTTCCTGTTCTTCTTTCTTGTCCCTCAATTCACGGACTTTCTTTTTGCTTTCCTTCCAAAATTTAACTTCTTTCCTTTTTGTTTCCTTTCCCAAGTCAAACTTCTCTTCCTCTCTTTTTTCTTTCTTTTTAATTCTAATTCCCACCAATAAAGGATTCTTTCCAATGAAGTTCATCAAAATTAGGAAAGTGAGAATCTTTTTCTACTAATCACGTTTTCACAATTCTACACTAAACTCTAGTTAAACCATGGTCACGCTTTATCATTTCATGTCTTCTAGAATTTTGACAAAATTAGAGCTTCTCTCCACAATTTCCTACAAACAAGGCCAAATACCAAGAAGTGAATAAATGGAAAGATTAAACACCATCTTTGACTAAATAGAGAGAAATTAAATACAATTTATATGACATTTTAGCTCTCCAACACTAAACTCATAACTGTTCCTCTAAATGGTGTCACGTTCTTTTTTCTACTGAATTTATTTGTATGAATACTAAACAAGGATAAACTCCAAAAAACTATACCAAAGATATACTGAAGAGAGTTTACTTAATAAAATTCATAACTCTTGATCATCATAAGTACATTGGAGGGGTCATATTCTTTTTTCCATTTACAAAATAAAAGATAAAAATAACTTAAGAAGGAGATAATATATAATTAATAACTCTTTTCCTAACATTGGAGGCAGTCACATTCTTTTTTCTATTTAACTAAATTTCATAAATAATCCAAAAAGGTAACTCTTCCTCTTATATTGAGCAGAGTCACATTCTTTTGTTATTGAATTTATTGTTATTAATAATAGAAAAGAACAAACTCCAAAAATTATACAAAAAATACATGTTAGGAGATAATATATAATTATACAGAGTCACAGTTTTTTATTTAATGTTTACTACATAAATAGTCCAAAAAATAAAAGGTAAAAAGAACTTAAGTAGGAGATAATATCTAATTAATAACTCTTTTTATAATAATATTTCATTAAAAATGACAAATTATAAGGTAAAAAAAATAACTCTTTTTTTTATTTTATTAGATTTCTTAAATAGTCAAAAAATGACAAATTTCAAATGTTATTTCGTTAAAAATTGTAAGGTCAATTTGGGAACAAAAAAAATGACACCCAAAAGTTGTTAAGACTTGTCATACTTTTAATATAAGTGTGAGTGTGTGTGTGTGTCTATATATATATATATATATATATATATATATATATAGAGAGAGAGAGAGAGAGAGAGAGAGAGAGGGAGAGAGAGAGGGAGAGAGAGAGAGAGAGAGGTAATAAATTGATAAATATAATGTGCTTTCTCCTTCTAGGACCTTCAAGTTTTAATTATTGATTGGTATCAAAAAATGATTAAACAGAAGTTCCTGATTCAGACTAGAAAGTTCTACTCTATGAAATTGACTTAATTAACAATGTAACTGGTGTCTTGCTTTATTGATACTTGAAAAAGACATTGATAATTGGATAATTTGAGCTGGTTAGCTTGGATTGTACTCAGCAATATTAATTTTAAAATAATGGCCGATTGTATCAACACTTCATTTGATGTTATGTTACTGACACTCCACCTTCTCTCTCTCTCTCTCTCTCTCTCTCTCTCCCCCTCTCTCTCTCTCTCTGTGGATGCAAACTTTTCATAATTGCTTCTGAATTGGAACTCCACATAGCATGGATTAATAAAATGGAACTTTGGTTTCGACATCGAAAAGCACTGTTTTAGAGCTCGGCTATATTTGCGGGCAACATAGGAAAATGTCCCAAAAATTTGTGGTGTCTTACATCTTGAGGTTTCATGTTTCTGACTTTTTTTGCATAATAAACCTAATTCACGTGGTAACAAATATCTTCACGTTTTTCGTATAAAAAAAAGGGGTGCTCGTTAATTTTTCTACGTACAACCCAGGGAAATGTTAATAGCCTAGAAGGTAAAAGTCTTACCGTCAAGCTACTTTCATTTCGAACTTCACGCTCTTTATCTCTCAAATAACTCCTATCCAAGCAGCGGTTACACCATCACCACGACAGAATCTGCTTCTAAACAGCTCGGTTTGCGACAAAACTCAGAAGCCTGCGTGCTGATTGGAGTATTGCCAGTCGAAATGGCGTTCTCAAGAGAATCCCTAGTTTAAATCCTCTGCTTACTTTTTTGTTTATCTAATAGTGTCAAATATAAAATTACGAAATCAATGTAAAATTATATAAAATTACGTCGTTTTATTTAGTGATACGATATAGTATTGCATACAAAAAAAATTAGATAAATGATCTGATCTGGAGAGCCCCAGCATTTGGCATGCTGGAACCACATGGACAAATAAGAAATTGGGCCAAAGATAGCACATTTTCTAATTAGGGGTACGAAATAAAAATGGGGTTTTCTATTTTAGCAATTGATAATTTTAAGTCAAATGAAAAAAATTCTTTTAATTGGAGTTAGCAAAATCGAGTTTAGAAAAATGAAAAAAAAATTGATGTTTTAATTTGAGTTAACAAAATCGAGTATGGAAAAATCGACTTTAACGTGGATTTTCCCAAACTTGACATCAGTAAAAATATACCAACATGTTAAAAAAGGCTGCAAAATATGGCTAAAGTCGAGGTTCTATATATTGACTTTAAAGTAACATTCGGAACAGCGACTTCTTAAGTACACCTGAGAGATTGCTTGATAAATACAAGTACCTATAACAAATATTTATAAATATAAGTACCTTAAATAAAAGTCCCTACAATTTAGCCTATTCCTAATTTATTTTATGGAGATAATTCAATTAAACTTAAGAAACTAATGAGAATTAAACTATTATTAGATCAGAAAAAGTACAACAATACTCTTTTAAACTTTTTGAAATTATTACCGCAAGTGGGGTTTGAACCCCAGTGGCAAGAGAGAGAACATAATGAATTCTCCTGACCACTGGTCCAATTGCTCGGTGGCTGGTAAATGCAAGTACCTATAAAAGTTGTTACGGGATTCCGATTGAAGCGCCTTAATTCCCCAACCAGCACTCGCAAAGTGTCAAATGTAATTTGATTGTAAATGACTAAAATTCCAAATGTTGGCCCTATGGATTCTCGAATAATAAAATAGACGAAAATTCAAATTTCTCAAAACAACGATGGGAGTCGCCCGGGGACCCTAATTGACGCGCTATTAGCTGCCACAACTCACACTCACCAAAGATACCGGCGTATATAGGCTAAATTTTGACTCCAATAGTTTCTCGGGTCATGAAATCAAAAAAAATTCAAATTTTTTAAAGCCATGAAAAAAATCACTTTGAGACTCCCATTGACACGTTGTTAGTTTTCACATCCCATGCTCACAAAATTGAATTGTAAATGTAATCTTTTTGGTAAAACAACAAAATTCCAAATTTTGACACTAAAAGTTCTCGAGTGAAATTGACGAAAATTCAAGTTTGCCAAAATGATGACAAAAGTCATTTGAGGACTTTGATTGACACACCACAGACAGTTCTCACAAACCTCACTCACCGAAGTTGAGGCGTCCGTAAGAGATTTCTTTGATACCAACAAAAAACAAAAAAAAAAAAATCTAAATTTTGGAGTCGAGAAACTAACGAAAATGCAAGTTTTCAAATTAATGATAAAAGTCATTCTAGGACTCTGATTGATTGATGTGCCGTCATTTATCAAATTCACACTCACTGAACTTGAGTTCTTTGTGTAATTTGTTCGGGAAAGTGACCAGTATTTCTAATTTTTGTCCCATGGGTTCGAGATAAAAGTCATTTTTTCGAGATCCTGGTTGATGTGCCGTCAGTTTTCACAATTCATGCTCACCGAAATTCAACTGTCTGGGTTATTTGTTTGGTAAAATTGATTGTAAAATATGCACAAGTGACTATGCAAAATATAGAAGGCACAAATGCAAGAGGAACTCGAAATTGAAAATCAAAGTACTCACATTATTGAAAAGAGTTATATACATAAGTAGCTGTTTAAACTAGTTTGGACTCAAATACATACATATTATTTCTTGTACAAGTTGTTATGGAAAAATAATTAAGTTCTCCATGAAGGTGCACCCACATTTCCCATGGTAGCTTCCTTGTTGAAATCTAGTTCGTCAATTTTTTGGATAAACTATTAGCTATATGTCATTGATCGTTTCTTACTATCTTTTCTTATGAAAAGAGTCAACCAACTGAGTGTTCGAGTCCGAATTTGTCAACTCGATATAAAGTTAAATTTTTCAATTTGGATTTCACATTTTTGTCATATTATCCAAATTCTTCTTTCTTGCACAATAAGTAATATGATGCACACAATCAATGCATTTTCTGTGTGTGCTGTGTCGTGTGTACCCTACAAAACTTTATCCTAACCTATCCATTAAATGAACATGGTGCATATGTGCACAAACAAATCTTCCAAGATTTCGACATAAGCTTCCAATCCAAATAAGCCAATTAAAGCTAGGTAAAAGGACTAGGTTAAATGAAAACTTGGGAACAGAAGGATAACACGTTGTACCACAAAAGCAGATTTTTGCCAACACAAATTCTTTATTTTATGAACCCCAATTAGAACTTCAATATTTCTATTTGTTTTAAAATTCTCAATTGTAAAATAAATAACCAAATGAAAATGAATAGATAGTAAAAATAATATAGATTTCAAATATCTATTACAATAGCTAGCGGAAAGCATGTTCCACTACAGGTCAAAGATATACATACTACCATGAGTTACCTGCTTAGTATTGTGTTGCTAGTAAGTAGTTGAATTCTAACTAGTATAGTAAGTTGGAGGAGTTTATCAGCAGTTCATTCTAGCGTCTGTAGCCTAAATGTATCCTAAATTCCTTTTCAGAATTCAACTGGTCTCATGTTTCATTATTCTTCCTGAAATAATGGCACTTGAATATGTTGTTACAATAAGAGAATTAACTGGTTAAATGCAGCGACCTAGTCAACATGGAAACACAAGTACGAGAGAAATGGCATTACTGATATAATAATGTATATTTTTGTTTGCATCTTTCAATGCATTTTTACGAAACAAGAATAAAATACCTTGTCCAAAACAGGATTAAGGGTCATGCAGTTTTCAATGCAGCTTAGCCGTGCAATAGAAACCGTCGTAACAAGTTTATAATACAATACAAACAATTTGTCAAATTTTGTACTTTAACAGTTATTGTTGATGATTAACAGTACCCATCAATTGTCCCCACTTTACAACTTGTTACATTTATTTTTATTTTTTTGACTGGTCCTCCCGTTGTACCAGCATGCGTCCCATTCTCCTTCAAACCCCCATGCAGTCTCCATCAATTGCCTGTTCACGCCTTTCCTTTTGATTATTTAAAATTTCTTTGGAAAACTTTGGCTAGTTAGTTTAGGCAAGCTCCAAATTCTGTAGTTTTTTGCTAATCTGAAAATAAATAATAATGGTTCTTACATCTGAATAAGCAGCTTAAATTTCAATTTCAAATGACAAATCTGATCCAAATAAATCTCAAACTATAAATTTTGCACACAGCTTCATGCAGGCAGAATGATACACAAACTCATTGTCATTGCAGAAGCAATACGACAGTAGGTTCCCTCTACAGTAGACTCCAATACATCTAGCGTTTTAAAAATAACAGCACAAAGCACAGAAGGGATGTTACAATTCACTTATTTACTTTTTCTGCTTTGAACCTGATGCTTTCCGTCCTAGATCTTCTGCAAATGCAAGGAGCATCAAACCATTGTGTTGTTTAAACGAAAGCCTTGTATAATTCTGACAGGCCACGAAATGCAAGGATCATCACCAACTTTGTGGCAATAATTGGCCTTGAGTTTGAAAGAAAGTTCATCCTTTTAGCATCACACAATCATCCTCTTATATGCTACAGTATCATATGCTCCGCTGGCTTTTAATGCATGCTACAGAACCGGAAGCAGCTGTTAAATCTAACATGAATTGTATTTTCCTGCCTGCAGAACATACTCTAGCCCATCCACAACTTCAGAACTCTATCTCTACCGCCAGATGCTACCTTTTCACCATCCGGACTCCAATCAACTGCAAAAACCTTTTAAATTTGCCAAACACCAAAAGATTAATTATGACCCTATAAATCTCAACGCCTATAAACAGGCCTTTTGGACAGAACTCACCTCATCTGCATGCCCTGGAAGGTCTTGTTTTAACTTTTTTGTCCGGATGTCCCAAACCTAAGTACGAAAAACTAGGTCCATCATATGCTTCTATATGTATTTAGGGAAAATAGAAAAGAAGAAATAGAACATTGATAGACTCAGCATGGAACTGAAAATGGTCCTACAAAATGGACAAATGAACATAATGGGCCTGATGCTGTTCAGACATAGTAGCTCAGCAGTCACTGAAACTAAACCCTAACCTAGAGACAGTTAATATTCTAAATTCCATTGCAATTGGTTCTTTCGTATTTAACTGCAAGCATCTATAGCTTGCACTGTAGTATATCATGAGTTACAGAACTTTCATCAACAACACCAAAACAAAACCATGTAACATACCTTCAAAGTCGAGTCTTTACTCCCACTCAGCAGCAGCCGACTGTCAGCAGACCAGCTGCAACATGATACCAATTGGTAAATATTTGTATGCCCTCAATCTATATAAAATACATCATCAAACAATTCCAACCTTATTTGATAGACAGGTCCTACATGGCCCCTGAAAGCTGCAACAAAGTTCCCTGTTGTACCATTCCACAATTTGACTGACTTGTCAAATGAAGCGCTTGCAATCCATTGCCCATCGGGAGAAAAGTAAACATGATTTACAAGCTGCATGAAAACAAGTTTTGCCTTTTATGCTCAAATGAAAACAAATAAGGCAACTTGGTAAATTAAAATTTCTAAACACTGCTCACTAATCAACCAAAAGGAACAGACATTCTCCATGTTAAGGTTCATTTACTACCACCAAGCAAAAACAAAATTGGCCCTGTTTGATTCAGATTGTTGTTCCTGATATATTAGAAAAACTGATGGAATCAAAATCCTTGAGCCATTTTAAATTTTGGCAGCAATCAGATTTGATGGTGATGATGAATGGTTATAAATAGAAAACTTCTCATAAATATGACCATAAATTTGAATATCAATCACCGAGGTCAAGAAACAAACCCTACAGCAGTGGGAAATCAAAAAATTTTACCTAGTTTTAACACACATCTCATCCAATCAAAGAACCTTTTGATTCTTTGAACCTAGTCCTCTCCAAACTAAAAACTCTATCAACTCTATTGTTTACCTTTTGTTACTTTTAACTTTGAATATTTACTTTATGATAATATTATAGTAATTTATCCATTAATTTTAATTTGGAAGGTGATGCTTTGCAAAACACTTTTTTCACAATAACAGAACCAAACTAGTTTTCTCACAAAAGCTTGTTCATATTTGCTTCTAAAAATAATAAGCATCAGAATAAAGAATCAAAACCAAAGCTTGGCCTTTGTTTATTAATCACAAGCACATAACTATTGTGAACAGGAAAAGCTAAGCATAATTAACTATACACATTGGAAAGCTACAGTTCTACTAATGAGAATCTCAAATGAGGATATGTATCTTTTACTTGCTATCTGTACCATTGGTCAAATATCCAACAGGACACTGGGAAACTAAGACAAAGAAGTAACTGTAAATTAGGCAGGCACAAATCAATTATCATTTCACATGCCAGTTTGTTCATGCTGCAAATCACCCCATTTAGGATGCGCCACATGCAACTGATACTGTCAACTAAATACAACCCAATAATCTGGATCAAAATTACACCAAACATGAATGGTAACAATTAGAGAACCAGAAAGAGAAACATGCCATTAACTACTCATACCTGTTGATGTCCAGTCATACGAGTTTTAGGATGTTTACTCACGGCAGGCTCCCACAAAAACATGGTGAAATCATCGGAACCTGAGACCAACCTTTCCGGAGCATTACTCTTCATTTTGTCGTACCTCTCTAACGCAACCTGGTGCAACAAAAGAGCACTTAAAATCAAGCAGCACACTTAAAAGTTGTTTCATTACAGGAAAAATCAAATGTAAAGAAAGGAAGAGGATATAAGTTCAGTACAGAATTTATCATGCATTCTTCCTTTTATTTTGTTATCGTTATGTTTTTGTTACTTAGAAGCACCAACCCACAATTTGTACAGTAAAATATGACATTATCATCACTGCTTAAAGACATAATTGAAAATTCTGTTTCAATCCATTCATCATATATACAACTGTCCTAAACTCTTCAACAGAGAACAACGTATTTAACTGTTTATGCATATATTACTGCAACACTGTACCACCTTCAACCATAAATTGGACTTTCCATGTCAGAACCTCGTAAAGAAGCAAAGATATCAGTGGGCACAAAGTTCAGAGTTTCGCATTTAAGATTGTAATGAAGTTTGTACACAAGAAATCATCTTCTTTTAATCAAGTGGCAATGCTAATTAACATAGAGGAAGAGCAGAAGAACATCCTCTAAGCTGTATTTAACCATATATAATTTTTCACATTCATCAATTTTGCATATCAGCTTCCCCATCCTAAAGGAGAGTTTGCAGACTCACCAATATTAGATTAAAATGCTTGAAGACTTTAAAAAGGAAAGAAAACTCATAGTGGTGAATTAAAAATAATTAGAAAAATGAAAAAGGAATTGACTTATTGACCAAAAAGTCTCCTTAAGCTGAAAATTAAATATTGATAGATACCCCTGCTAAAATTTGCAAGGGACTAGATATGTTTTGAGGATTCATAGGCACTGTTTCAAATGTAAAATTTGGCAGCAAACAATGTTGATTATAGATGACAATTATAATTGACTGCCCAACTCATTTCATAGTATGATCCTCTTGAAATAGACACTGGGTAACCAACTTATGAATATAAGTCTTTCTTTAAGTACTTTATCATTATAAATCTTCTTATTCTTATTAATATTAACAATAGAATATTCTTGGCGAAGGCTCAGTCCACCTCATTCTCCTGGTGCTTTATTTATAAACAACAGAGATCAAATTTCAGGTTAGAGAAACCTAAGCATTGTAAGCCAATTGATTTGTCCTCAAAAGTTCTCAAATAAACATGAAGCCAAAAAACTGTCCCATAGATTGGCAAATCTTTTGAGTTATCACATGGAAAATAAGGAGATCAAACATAACAGGACCCAGTATGACAGAGACGGGTAAGAACAAAACTAGAGAGATAACAAATAACCAATACCTTTTTCATTTCCTCAGAAGATGAGCATCTTTTACCAGTGTGATCAAAAGCTCCAGTTCGTAGTACATATTCGGTGCTCAATGCCAAGGAATTTACCCAATGTCCATGACCCTACATTAAATTATGCAAGGTAACAAAAAATGAACAAGCAGAAAACTGTTTTTTCTCTTATAAGAAGAATAAGATAAGTCATGGACGAAAAGATGGATATAGAGTAAACCCAGTTAAGCAGCAGAAGCAATCACAGTCCATTGATGTTTAAGGCTTGTAAATTAGTCTTGAAAAATATAGTTTGAAATTTAAAGCACTGTGAATGTTTTGGCATGCTGCTAGGGTGGCTGATAACCTAACATGAACTGCATTGGAAAAATGTATTATGAGAGCTTAGACATGAGTGAATCATTATAAAACAGACTTTTGATGTTGATAGGTAGAAAAAGTAGGCAGATCATAACGTCATAATTCCAGTAAGCATCAATGGAGGTAAATTAACCAAAAGAGGTTCCAGAAGTGTCACACAAAGCACAGGAACCTCCCCTCTCAGGAGAGAGAGCAGAGAGTGAGATCTGTCAAATTACTATGAAAATTTAGTATAGACAACTGCAAACTGTAAATGCCTGTAGCAGCATCCATGAAAACCAACGGACCCATCATTATAGGAAAAGAAAAGAACTATTGGTTTCCAATAGCGCAGCTTTTCAATATTTCTTTCCATTTCAACCTCGGGGACGAAGGGGGAGTGGCCACAAATAGGCAGTGTCCACAAAAACTTTAATATACAAAGTCCCCTTTTCTCTATTTAGTGACCGTAACTTCCAAAGTTTCAATTTCATTTTAATCATGAGAATAAAAGGATCTTTGAGCCAGGCTGTAGATTGTGTAGAGATCCCTGTTACCTATGAAAGGTGCTCGTTATCCACATCAACAGAATCTTGAGTGACTGGCCAAGGCACTAGATTATTAAAATACACTTACATAGCACATAATATTTCACAGTAAGTATCAAACAAATTGGCAAACAGCAATGAACAAAGAGTACTGTTTACCTTCAATTCACGAATTAGCTTTCCCTGTGATGTCTCCCATACCTTGATTGTACAATCTTGAGATCTGTAAATATGAAATAAAAAACATTGATCAGTTTGGAACATAATATCTTATGCAAGTAAAACAATTTTCAACATTTGTATCACATTCAGACTTATTTACTGCTAGTACAAGAAAATAACAAAGACACTTTGATCTAAATAGGAAAAGCAAGATAACATACCCAGTGTATATCACACCGTCCCCACCCCATTTCACACACGTTACAGCAAGTGTGTGCCCAGTAAGACAAATCACGGATTTCCTCAATGTAACATCCCATATTCGTGCATCGCCATCTTTACTAGCACTCACAAAGCGGCGACATGGAGCATTGAGGTGCACCGGTTCCCAAGATATACCAGTTATCCATTTCTTGTGACCCTGATAAAAAAGTTTTATAGCATCAGGCAAAAGAAGTTGCAAGAGAAACTAAAATTTATATTTTTTTTTATTCTGACGAAGATCAAATTAAAAGGATAAATACTAGACCAGCCAAGGGGACTACTATGAATATTTTCAGAATGTGTGCATGTTAAATATATAATTCAAGCAGGGATTGGATCAGAGAGAGAGGCAGTCAAATCTGTAACAAATTTTCAAGACGTCATATTAAATTCTTTTGGAGCCTCATTTGTTGTTATTTGTAAACATGACTCTATACTTGAATCACTCAAGCAGTCAAATCTGTAACAAATTTTTAATATGTCACATTAAATTCTTTGATCCTCATTTGTCGTTATTTCTAAACGTAACTCTATACTTGAACCACTAAATTGTATTCTCCCAAAAAAATGAATTGCCCCAGCAAAGATATTGGAAATCCAGAGACACATACCGCTTCTAAGATTTAAAGAGAACTCATTGTGAGAGATTGTGATATATTCTCTTATGCTTTCAAGCACGAAAACCGAATTAACCTGACAATTAGAAGATGCAAGCTTGCGATAAAGGAGATTTAAAATTGTATATAATACATCCCAAGAAGAAATAAAAGAACAATTAAACATTAACCTGTAGTAACTGACTTTATCAACTATATCAGACACTTCAACAACATGAAAAGTAAGACATGCGCCCATCATATAAAAATTTTATCTGCACAAGGATATCAATTTCCATTAAGGAACCACAATAAGCTATGGCTAATTGATTTTAGCCTCCAAGCCGCTAAAGAACAAAACAGAAGGTGTTTCTTTGCTTCCCTCACAATGAACCTTCGTTTAAGGTGACGTTACAGAAACACGTAGAAAAGAGCTATAAAAGCCATCTATTGCAGTTATTCTTCCCAAAGAAATGGATACAATAATAAAATTATTTGGATGCCATCCCCATACATCAATCATCAAGTGATCAAATGCCACACAAACAGGCAGCCTTAAGCTCAAGAAAACTATGAACAGTTATGTAACCCAAAACCACTTAAAAGGCAATGGAAATCTCTAAAGTGCGGTAAAAAAGTCCATTTTTGGCAAAAATACTGGAACGGTTGCAGGTACAAAAGGAGCTTCAGTCAATTGTAAAAGAGGAGGGTAGAAAACTGAGATTTACAATAAGTGGATTTCCTGATGGCTTCCCAGTTTTGGGATCCCAGCACTGCAGTTCACCAGCCTTGCTTCCACTGACAAGATACTCACCATCAGGTGACCATGCAATGCAGAGAACCCAATTCTTGTGCCCTGGGAAAGCAAAAAATAGAACAAATTTTCAGAACAAAAAAAGAGAAAATTATTAAATTAACATTTCTACACAGATGATGAATACAAGCCGGTCTATGCCCTTGTCATACAATCCTCAGATAGCAAAAACGTGCTAGGGACCACGTTTGTCTACTAAAACTACCTATGCTAGTGAATGACCAGTTGGATTCCATAGTCAATATTTTGTAGAGAAACTCTTTCGGTATTTAAAAAAAAATTAATTTAAACTAGTCACATAATTTTCATCTCACAGTTCATATAATAGCATCAGCTGGGCAGCTTCATATGCTTCAACTACAGATACTCCAAGAAATGTATTCAAATTTTTTGGCAATTGATTAAACATCTAAAAATGCTGTAAGTAGAAAGGAGACAAAATTAAAGACTTCAATTCAGAAGCTAAGCACCCAGGAGTCTCTAACCTTTGCATGTGAATAAAGGTGTCTGGGTATTCAGATCCCATAACCGAACAGTTGTATCACCTGAAGCACTTGCAAGTTGCCGTCCGTCAGGACTAAAGGCAACCGAAAGTACAGCTTCTGTATGACCTGAATAACATAAGACCAGAAATTTAAACACAAAACGGATATAAAACACCAAAGTGGCCAATTCTTTATTCATCAGTCGAAGAGAAGTGGAGAAGAGGAAAATAAATAGTCAGACAAACAACACAATCATTAAGCAACAAAAGCCAACACCAGAATTACAGCCATAACTGTCGCCCTATGGAGAATATCTTATATTGAATCTCATCTCATGCTGCTGAGTAAGCATCTACTTCTTTGACATATATAGGTAACTGTACTAATGAAAAACTTCATTAACTGAAGCAACCAGCTGGGTTAACGATTCAGGTGCCTCGATCACTTGTCAAGTACGCCTAATATTTTATTAAATGCTCAAATTCACTACCCAAAGTCTATTGTGAGATAAGGAGGTTACAAAACCACAACTCAAAATGCTATAATAAAAAGAATATAGAAATTTACCAGCAATTGTTGCAGAACAACGAGTAACTGGACGAATGCGGAAAACCGCTTGTGGTTGATAGACTATGGTCAAGACCTTCTCCACCGATACTACATATAGATTCACCCAGATCCATAAGTTTTTTAACACTAAATACTCAGATGTCATGCCAAATTATAATTTATCAGTGCAACACGTTGATCCAAACTCATTACCCTTATTTTTTGTCAAATAGGATCCAAGATCCACCACAAGCTCTTGGTCTGATATATAAAAGGCATATGGATACTTTTCCTCCTGAACAAAAATAGATGGTCAAAATTTTACTCACCGTCATCCTTACAAAGTTGAAAACATGAAAACCACTTTTCTAAGTATCGTACAAACTTGTAAAATTTAAAGTACACGAAATTAGCCACGACAAAAACAACCCAAAATCAGAATCTCAATAATAGTACCACATATTTCTCTTTTACAGCTCAATTAAATAGCCCTTCTAAAGGGTATCCCACAGTTTTTTATATTTAAGGTCAAATCAGTTAGAGTCCACGACAATTTCAACTTCATACTCCTAGCAGAAAACAACATTTTCAAGAACACAGAACAGTTTTGATCGTCCCTTGTTTCTCAATATTACATTAAGCTTCAGAATTTAGCAATTCTTCTAACAATTATCCAAATTCAGCCAAAAACAATAAGAAGAAAAGAGATTATAATTAAATAGCTCGACTTAAAACTTAAGATGGTGTAAATTAAAGGGCTTTCTTACATTATTGAGAAGCTTATTGACCATTTGAGTGAGCTCTTTGGGTCCAGCGTTTTGGGGAAGATATAAAGGTGGCCCCAAGGTCGTGCCTTCTGGGTCCGATAATTGACACATAACGCTGTTGTTTACTTCTTTCTGTTGCTCAATTGCGCCTTCCATTTCCATTCTTTTCTGAGGAATTCAACAAATTGATCAGAATTTTCGAAATTGAAATCGAATTTGAAAGATTGGGATTCTAGGGTTTTGAAGTATTGTTGGGATTTTGATGGTGGAAGGATACTGGAAGAAGAGGGCTTTGTGTACAAGGGGTTTAGGGTTTAAGCATTGGGGCATTAAAAGGGTGCCATATTAGGGAGAAATGATGAAAGGTAGTTGGAGAAATTGGCCCGAAATACAACTGTTAGCATGTTTTGAGAGAAATGTTGTGTTTGGATGGATTTTTTGGGTGTTTTTTAAAAAAATATTACTATAATTATTTTAAAAAAATTTTTCGACGAATGTATATGTAAGTGATAAGTGATAACTTTACTAAATATTATATATATTATTATATATTTTATATGTTATTTTAGCATAATTATAGTATTCTTGGCCATAAATGACTTATTTTTTAATAATTGCTAAGAATTAAAATTTTTATCGAAATTAAAATTTTTAAAACGAAATCTTTACTTGAGTAAATTAATGCATAATTTTTGTATAAAATTGTAGGTTCATTATACTTAAACTCGTTTTGGATCAATTGGAATAAAGAAAAATCAAAATCAAAAGCGGTTCAAAAAGCTAAGGTTGGATGAATAACTTAAAAGAATAATTGTGCAAAAATAAGGAAAATCTAATTCTTCATCAAAACGTGTGAAAATACGTGAAAAATGCCTGCACATGTAGATATTAGCTCAGCAAAAATCAAAAAATCAAGTGGGAACCACAAGAACCCACGGATCTCCATCCGCAAATTGCAAATCGACTGGATTTTTCTAGAGCATCTACTTGCATCATCTTCTAACTGTTTTTGCAGATATTTTTAGATGAGAATAGGGTTTTGTAAGTGGGAGAATATATTAGAAGCATAAATGAAGACTTTTGTACTCATTTGAAATCCCCAAGCAAATATTCATCATTTCTATGCATTTATAATTCGTGCAGGTTGAAAAATGACTTAAAGAACATTTGTCTATAAATATAAGTCATTTGTAAAGCATTTGTAATAAGTTTTAATATTAGAAAGTAGTTATAGTCTCCATTTTATACTTAATTTGATAGAAAATTAGTAAAATTCTCTTAATCCTTTAATAGAGTTGTGAGAGCCATTGTAAGAGACTTTTGTAGTGCAATTTTTGAAGGTGTAAAAAAGAAGATGAGCTTATTCTCATATTGGTTGAGCAATTTCCAAACTCTGTCTCTTTTATTTTCAATTGTTGCCATGAATTCTATTTTTGAAGTTAAACTTTAAGTTGTTTCACTAGTCATGTTGAACTAAAAACTTCATCCAGACCATAGATGAAAGTAATGAATCAATAAACATGACTTAACTTCATTGCACTTACTATGCTTGTATTTGTTTGTTTACTTGTTCAAGTTTTAACACTTGTTTTTACTTGACCAACTTAAACAAGTCATTTAATTACTACTTGATATTGAGAGATACATGTAACAATGAAAAATAAACAAGTAGTGCTTAAATAGTTCATATGGAAATAATGAATGTTTAACTGAATTAATACAATTCATGTTTTCATAAGGTTTCATCATGAGAATAGTTGAAATCTTGTTACTTCATAGAGAGATCTAGTTATAACACTTATGGAATTAGATTTTAAACAAAGTAAGATAACACTTAGTAAGTCATTCATATATGATTCATTTGTAGATTCTATGTTCTAAAATTCTTTGTATTGAATTTTACAAAAGTTTTCAATCATATACCTACTCTACTGAAGAGATCCCATCTCTATCTTATTTTGATTGTATTTAGAAATAGAAATTAGTGAAAAAGCTTTAGTAATTGCACATATTTGATTCCTCGTGGGATTCGACACCTAATACTCCACATACTACAACCGACCCGTACACTTACGGAAAGGGATATTAAGTTATAAATTTTATTACTTGTTTGCGTAAATTTTGCCTAATTTTGATAGTCCCTAAACCTTACAATCAAGTTTTTGACGTTATTGTTAAGGAATCAATGCAATATTAAGGCCAAAGCTAATTATTAATCTAAACTTTGTATATATCTGCTTGTAGATAACTATTTTCTTTTGTTTTGTAGGTGTATGTATAGGAGTTTAAAAGTGGTGCTTCCCTTAGATCCGAAAATTAAAAGAACTGCAAGGAAGGCAAAGAGACAAAAGCAAAAAGAACAAGTTAAGATGAAGAAAATCGGTGACACCTCAAGTATATCTCAATCTCAAGAACATCCACAAGAGATAGTTATGGAAACGATAAATCAAAATCCTAACCGTCACACTCGTTCTTTAAAAGGTCTTTGCCATACTGGATCCAACCGATTCTCACAATAGTATAATTAGACCACCGATAAATGCAAATAATTTTGAACTTAAGCCCAATTTAATACAAATGGTTCAACAAAATTAATTTGGTGATAATATAAATGAGGATCCACATGTACACTTGGCTAATTTCTTGAAAATATGTGACATAATAAAAATAAATGGTATTTCCGAAGATGCCATAACATTTAGACTTTTTCCATTCTCTTTGAGAGACAAGGCCAAGCAATGGCTTCAATCATTTCCATCAATTACTTTTGCAACTTGGACAGACATTTTTAAAGTATTTTTGAACAAATATTTTTCACCGGAAAAGACCGCAAGACTTCGTATGGACAAAATGAGTTTTAACCAATGTGAAGGAGAATCTCTCTATGAACCTTGGGAGCGATTTAAGGACCTAATAAAAAAATGTCCATACCATGAACTTTCTAATTGGTTAATTATACAAACTTTCTATAATAGACTTAATTATCAAACAAAATCAATATAGATGCAGCTGTAGGGGAAGTTCTCATGGCAAAGTTGGTAGAAGAAGCCCAAGAATTGATTGAGGAAATTACAGCAAATCACTATCAATGGGTAAATGAAAGAAGTAATCCTAGAAAAACTCTAAGTATGTATGAAATTGATACTTTAGATTTGTTACGTGCTCAAATGCAAAATATGATAAATGTTCTCAATAAGCATGTCTCTAGTAGTCAAAATTCATCAAGTAGTGTTGTATATTGTCATTTGTGTGATAATTCTCATTATCCATCTTTATGTGCACAAGTTTAATATGTTAATAATTACAAACTTTCTTCTTCTAATAATTCTTTTTCAAACACATACAATCTCAGGTGGAGAAACCATCCAAATCTTGAGTGGAAAGAGTCAAAAATGATAACTTAATTCGAATTTTCACAAAATAAATCTGCTTGGGAAGTGGCTAATGAAAAAATTGTCGCGCCCCTTTTTTCGAAAAAGGAAAATAATAAAATGATAATAAGTGTGGTGAATGTGTTAGTTGGAAAAAGGAAAATTAAAATGCGTTGTTGTGTTTATTTGTTGGGAAAAGAGGATAGGTATTTGTAAAATGATTTTTAGAAAATATTGTACAAAAGACGTGAAATACTTTATTTTTGAAAGCAAATGAAAAGGGTCTAAAATGGGACTTTTGGAAATTGCGACGGTTTTTTGGGCCCGAAAATAGAGTCTAAAAAGGGTTTTTTAGTGTATAGATGTCGGAAAAAAGGAAAAGGAAAGAATTAAATGTGGTTGTGTTTATTGGAAAAAGAAGCGTGTAAATTTTTGTAAAAATAATTTTTAGAAAAATGCTTTGTAAAAGATAATTCGATAAAATGTGACAAACAAATACTTTATTTTGAAAACAAAGAAAAAGGCCTAGAATGGGACTTTTGGAAATTGCGACGGTTTTTTTGGGCCCGAAAATAGAGTCTAAAAAGAGTTTTTTAGTGAAAAAGGAGTCGCCACTTGGTATTGAGTTTTGGTGTACCAAGTCACCCGAAAATATTTTATAAAGGTAAGAAAATTAAGAATGATTTATTTAAAGAAATGATTTTGGAAAAATATAAGAAAAACAAGAAAAACCCTTTTAGACGACTCCAGGTCTTTGAAAATAAGAGAAAAAATGTTCGGGAGTCACAGTTGAAGAAAGGGAAGGCAAAGGCTCGCGCCTAAGGCACCCTTTCAACCTAGCCGAAACTAGTTGCGAGGTTTAGTCTAAATTTTTCTAATGTAACTCTAAGATTTTATCGCATTTGGATGCAACTATATGAATGCAAATATAATCCTAAAAATGAGTATCGTTAAGGGACAAAATGTTCCATTGAAGTTTAGTCGGGATTATCGCATTAATTGCGAAACCCGAATGTAGACCTCGACGGAGTCACGAGTATAGGTGCAAAAATGGAATGCAAAAGAAAAGGAAAATAGTAGTATAGATAGTAAGTGAACAAAGAAAATAGGGATGCAACATAACGGGTACGGGACGAAATGGACTCGTGACTAACTGTTTCTACTCACGGAGGGGGGAACGACATGTACGCCATCGCTTCCCACGTGAGTAGATGACTATTTCTTAGTCTAAATCATGCAAATGACCTAAAATTCTATGTGTAGTGGAATCTAAAAGTTATGCACCAAATAGATGTTAAAATAAGTAATAAGTTATAAAGTATATGTATAAAAAACTCATAGAAAATGGGAAAAGCCTAAAAAGATAAAATGTGTGTGAAATGTCATGAAATGCATACGAAAAATGTTCCTAATGCTAAAATGACCTAAAGGCTTAGCATTGGACTAGCCTATTTTCTATAAGTTCTCCGCTAGCGTTGGACTAGCGAAGAAACCGGAATTAACCACAACTAGCTTTGGACTAGTGTGGCGACGATACACATATATAATTAAAGCAAGTAAATAAATAAAGCATGTATTAAAGCAATAATCACATAAAAGCAAATAATAGCACATAGGAGCGCATAACACATAAACATGATATTCTAGATGCAAAATCCTAAAGAAAGCGGATAAAACACATAAACACATAGCACACATAGCACACAAAGCCCTAACTATTACACCGGAGAATAACCTAATTACAATCTAAAAAATGGAAAGAGAATAAAAGATATCCTATCTAACCTATCTATTACATTTTTTTATCTAAAATACATAAGATTTTTGTTAAATAGATAACACATAAACTATCTATTACATTAACTACCTAAATACAAAAAAATTTTTACTAAATAGAATATTACCTATCTATTACATTTTTTGAATAATCAATAATTAAATTCGAGTAAATAATACGACATAAATAAATAAACACTCATGCATGGATAAAAATTATAAGCACAAAGACACATGAAAACACATAAAAAAAACACATAGGAGCACGTAAAAGCACATAAAAAAAACATTGGAAGGGTAATAGGGGTACCTCCTATTCGAAGACCCGGTACAAATTGCTATCAACATGAACAAACTTAATCAAGGCATCATTATTTAAATAAATAAACCATTAATTAAGTTATTCTAGAGCAATCACTATAAACATGCTAATGATAATTCAAACAATTGTGGCAATAATAAAAAATAAATAAATAAATAAAATGATAATAATAATTAATTATTTAAGAAGAAAAAGGAAAATTATTTAAGTAAAAATAAATAAGTAAATAAATAAATACAGCAAAACAACAAAAATAAGGAAATAATAATAGAAGATAAAATACAATAATACATACTTTTAACATCCCAAATAATGATTATTAAAATAACTAAAAGGAAACTAAAGAAGCTAATTTGAACATTAATTAGACTAACAAGACCCAATTTTAGAACATTAATTATAAATTTGATAAAATATATAAAGAAAAAGTGAAAAGAAATAATTTAAAGCTTTGATGACTTAACTAATTTTAATTTAAATTTTTTTTAAGAAAAATAAAACATTATAAGATTTGGATTAAAAATGGAAATTTAGGCAACATTCTAAAGTGAAAATGCAATTTACAATAAATAAAAGGGTAAAATTATAATTTTAAAACCCTAATTAAGGTAATGACATAGTTTACAACAAATTTAAAAACTAAAATGTAATTTTCAGCAAGTATAATGCCCAAAAATAAAAATTTCCAGCAATACTTAAAGCTAAAAATATAATTTCAGCAACTTGGAGAGTAAAGAATACAATTCCAGCAAACATTCAAGGCTAAAATTCAAGTTCTAGCTACTTGAGGGGTGAAAATGTAAAATTCCAGCAATATCCTAGGGCAAAAATAGAATTTCCAGCAATGTATAAGGGCCAAAATGCAATTTTCAGCAAAGTTTAAAGCTTTAAATATAGAGAAAATTACAGTTTTAGTCCCCAATGTTTGAGGTATTGATAGTTTCAGTCCCTAAAGTTTGGATAAAAGCAAATTTAGTACCAAATGTTTCAATGTTTTAGCACATTTAGTCCTATTAACCAGTTTTCTCAAAATCTTATCAGAATCTGATCACTTGAAACTCACGTGATGGTTATAAAAGTTGTCAAAAATAATTAAAAAAAGAAAAAAATTTAATTGGCATAATTTGTAATTAAAGGCACACATGCAAATGCACTATTCAGGCAGATTTTTTAAGTTTTATCCATTTATTTATTATTTATGAACTTAAATTAGTGCTTTTAATTACAAATTATGCTAATTAAAATTTTTTCTTTAATCTAATTCTTTTTGAAAATTTTGTAATTGGCACGTAAGTATCACGTTACTAGATTCTGATAAGATTTTTGTAAAATTGGTCAAAAAGACTAAATATGCTAAAAATTTAAAACTTTTTGTACTAGATTTGCATTTGTCCAAACTTTAGGAACTGAAACTGCTGATACCCCAAACATTTGGTACCAAAATTGCAATTTTCTCTTAAATATAATAACAGCAAGTTTGGGAGGCAAAATTGCAATTTTCATAAATATCAGAGGGTAAAAATACAATTTCAACAAAATCTAGGGGTTAGAATGTAATTACCGAGAAATGTAGGGGTCAAAAATAGAAATTAAATAGTGCAGGGGCAAAAATTATAAATATCTAAAAGTTGGGGGACCTAAATGCAATTAATCGGAACCTAATTGCAAAGAAAATAAAATTATGGGGGTCAATCTATAAAAAATAGAAACTTAAATGCACAAATCAGAAAATTTAGGGGCCACAGTAGCATTAATGAAAGCATAAGGACTATAAAATAAATATCTATTATTAATTAAAAATAAATTAAAAAACTAAACTAACCAAAACGACGTAGTTTTGAGTGAAACTACGTCAAAACGACGTAGTTTCGCTAAAAACTTTTTTTTCGATTTTTTTTTTATCTTTTCCAGATTTTTTTTCTTTTTCTTTTTCTCTTTTCTTTCTTTTTTCTCTCTTTTCTCTCTTTTCTTTTTTCTTTCTTCTTTCTTTTTCTCTCTTCTTTCTCCCCTGGTTCTTTTTCTCCCCCCGATCCTGTTCTTTCCCCTTCTCTCTCTCTCTCTCTCTCTCTCTCTCTCTCTCTCTCTCTCTCCCTCTCGGCCGGATTTCTTTCCTCGCCAGAATTTCTCTCTCACCCTCTTTCCGGCCCTCTCTCTCCCGCGGATTCTCTCTGTCAGTTTCGGTCTTTCAAAAATCCAAAATCCTCTTCCCCCTTTTTTTTTTTTTTTAACCAGAATCCCTCACAATCAGACACCTATACACAAAATTCGTGGGCTTTGTGCTATAAGAAGAAACAAGTTGAAGTATGGATTGAAAGTTACCTGGATTTGGGAGGCGGTTGACGTGGAGAAAGGCGGTGGCGGCCACTAGTGGTGCAGGTGGTTGTGACGGGCAGTGAGTGGTGGATTGTTGATTCACGGTGGAGCCATTTCTTGTTGTTTTCACTGTTATCTTCCTTGCAGGAATGTTTCCAAATGTGCGTGTGTTTTTGTGGGTGAGTGAACTGATTGTGTGCTATGCGTGTGTGCGTGAATTGCCTCTGTGTGTTTTTGTCTGTGTTCTTGTATGTAAGATGCGTGTGTAGTATGTTGTGTGGACTGGTGTGTGTTTTTGCTAGTGTGTGAAAGATGTTGTCTGTGAAGTGCCTGTGTGTTGTGCAATGGTGTGGCAGAGGGAGTGAGGGAAACCGAGAGAATTGTGTGTAATGTGCTTCTGTGAGTGCATATGTGTGGGAAGGCAGAGAGAGTGAGAGGTGTGTGTGATCTGTGAATGTGTTGCAGGGGAAAATGAACCGAAAGGGAAGGGAGTGCTAGTGTGATGTGTGTGTTTTGTGTTCTGGTGAAGGTGAGTAATTGGAGAGGGCCGAGAGAGGAGAGAAAATGGTGTGCCTATGAGTTGTGCAGGTGAGTTGTGCAGGGGTGAACGTGTGCTTGTGAGTGCAGGAGTGCAAGCATGTATCTATGTGTATGACTATGTTGTGCAAGTGGAAGTGGGGAGTGTTTGGTGTTGACTGTTGTTGCTGCTGTTGTTGTTTGTTGTTGTTGTGCCCCTTTTTTTTATGTTTTTGCAGGTGTATGTAATGGATTGTGCGTGTATTGTTCGTGTGTAATTGGCTGTGTATTTGATGCATGTTTGTGATGCTTGTGCAGATGCATGTAGTGTGTGTTGTGCGTGTTTCTTGCAGGGGAGGGATTTGAGGTGCAGGTGTGTGTAGTGAGTGAGGCGTGAGAGAGTGCCCAAAATCCTGAAAATCTGGTGAAGACCATAAAATGGGGAAGAAAAGTGGATTTTGTTATCCATTTGCAGAACAAGCAGCAGCAAAACGCTGCTGCTTTTCATCTTTTTTTTTAAATAGAGGAAAATGCAGAAAATTATGATAAAATTTATGAAAATTAATAAATGATATCACAAGAATTTTACCCAACATACATTATCACATAAAGCACATATAGTATAATTTTCACTCAAAAATTTTAAAAATTAACGCATTCTCGGGAAACGTGCCTTTAAAAGGACAAAAATTAAATAAATACTAAACGACCTCTAAAAATTATGAGATTTTTACAGAAAATTTATAAATATACAAAATGCATATATAAAATTTTTCACTTTGAAAATTCTCGTAAAAAGATTGCATTGAAAAACATGCCATTAGACTTAAAATGCTAAAATTTTAAATAAATATTAGATGACTCCTAAAAATTATTAAAATTATAAATAATGATAAAAATAGTAAAATCATGTATTTAGGAAATAAAATAAAATAAACTAATATTTACATAGTGAAATTACCATTTTGCCCCTGATGTGACAAATTAGACGTAATATACACAAAAATTATAATTGACCCCTGAAAAATAAAAAATGTCCCCTAAAATAAAGTAACAAACATATTTTTACAAAAGGTGTGTCAAAATTTGATGTCTACAAAAATAATGAAAAGAGTTGAGCAATTTGAATTTAAAATCTTTGAAATGGCTAGATCTTTAGAGAATCAAATTATTCAAGTAAAACTGAAATTAATCCTAAGGAACAAATTCAAGCAACAGCATTAAGGAGTGATAAAATGTTAAATGAACCAATCATTGAAGAATGTAGAAGTGAAAATGATGAAAAAGAAGAAAAAAGAAAGAAAATAATAGGTGATAATGAAGTTGGCATGAAAAATATGAATTTTCAATCACAAACTATTCATTTTTCAACAAAAACTTAAGAATAAAAAGTAAGAAAACGAATTGGGAAGAATTGCACAAATGTTTAACCAATTACATGTAAATATTTCTTTTGTAGATGCATTTTTGCAAGTTTCCAAATACAAAAAATTTTTGAAGGACCTTTTGATAAAGTGGAAAAGTCTTGATGACTTTGTAACCATAGCACTCACGGAGGAATGTAATGCGAGGATCTAAAACAAATTGCCACCAAAACTCAAAGATACAGGGAGTCTTTTTATTCCATGCACTCTGGGTGACGTCAATTTTTTCAATACTTTATGTGATTTGGGTGCTAGTGTGTCATTACTTCCCATGTCAATAGCTAGGAGACTAGGTTTTAAAGAAATTAAAAGCACAAACATTACATTACAACTAGCCGATAGGTCCATTAGGCATCCACTAGGTATTCTGAAAAACGTTCTTATGAAAGTAGACAAATTTATCATGCCGGTAAATTTTGTTGTTCTAGATATGGAAGATAACATGCTTATTACACTTAGTAAACCTTTTCTTGCTACCGCCGGTGCAGTGATAAATGGGAAAAAAAGGCACATTAAAGTTGAAAGTAGGAGACGAGAAAATTGCATTTGAGTTGAATGATATGATGAAATACCCCCTTCTATTTTTAACATGTATTTACTTGATAATTTGGATGATAATGTGCCAAATGGATCATTTTTAGAGTTTGGAAGTGCTAGAAGAAGATAATGAAAAGAAATGGCCAATCACACTTCATTGACATATCTACACCCAAAGGAATGAAGGATTTAAAGAAAATAGTGTCACGATATTATTTTGATAAAATATGATCAAAAATTTTTGCAAATTGCTTTAGTAACATGTTTTCATGCCATAAACTTATTGAATTTATTTATTTGTTGAAATAAATTATGCACTTTGCTTGAATGATTTTTATGAATATATAAAGAAATAGTCATTATGTAGTTAGGAATTTTGTTTTTAAGAAAGTATAACTTTTAAAATGGTTGTAATTATGTCTTGATTGAACATGTTTGATTTTAAATTTCTTTTCTTTACTTTCTTAAGTGGTAGATATGGACAAAAGGTATACTTATGTGAATAAAGGGACTATAATATTATGAAGTTTAATGATGAATGTTTACTTATTACTACTCCAATGATTCAAATTGCTTAGTAACCGAGAATTTTCATCACAAAATGTCAATTTTTGCGTCAATCGACAATTGAATTAAGAGTATGCATAACAAGTTTGATTGATAGTGAATTGTTGACTAATAAGGGATTTTCATCATAAAATGTCGATCTTTTCATCAAAAGGCAATTTTACTTCTCAAACTAAAGCTAAAAGTAGTTAAACAGATCAAAGTGTTCAGTAATCAAAGGTTCTCATCTAAAAATATCAACTTTCGCGTTAAAAGACACTTACAAAATTATAAAGTTTCAAATGTCCCTATTGTGTGTAAATTGAGTTGTATATGAGTGTCCATATTGAATATTTAATGTGTAAAATTTTGTAAGGTAAAGAAATTTGGTTGAATAAGCTTTAATCTTGAAATAATTACTTCCCTTTTATTTGATATGATTAGTACTAGAAACTTTACAAGGAATTGCATAATGCCTATTACTTTATGTTGTGAAATTGTATTCAACAATAGGGCATGTGTTATTTCAAGCCTTGAATCATGTTTTTGACATTTTGATTTTTCAATTGCTTGAGGACAAGCAATGATTCAAGTGTGGGGGAGTTTGATAACTGATAAATTTACTAAATATTATATATATTATTATATATTTTATATGTTTTTTTAGCATAATTATAGCACTCTTGGCCACAGAATGACTCATTTTTCAATAATTGCTAAGAATTAGGATTTTATCGGAATTAAAATTTTTGAAGCGGAATCTTTACTTGAGTAAATTAATGCACAATTTTTATGTAAAATTGTAGTTTCATCACACTTAAATTCATTTTGGATCAATTGGAGTAAAGAAAAATCAAAATCAAAGGCGATTCAAAGAGTTAGAATTGAATGAACAACTTAAAGGAATAATTGTGCGAAAATAAGAAAAAATCTAATTCTTCATCAGAATGTGTGAAAATACGTGAAAAACGCCTACATATGTGGATACTAGCTCAGCAAAAATTAAAAAATCAAGTAGGGACCATAAGGTGTGATCCGCGGATGACAACCTGCGAATCTCCATTCGCGGATCGCAGGTTGGCTAAATTTTTTTAGATCATCAACTTACATCTTCTTCCAACTGTTTTTGCAGACATTTTTAGATGAGAATGGAGTTTTGCAAGTGGGAAAATACATTAAAAGCATAAATGAAAACTTTTGTGCTCATTTGGAATCCCCAAGCAAATCTTCATCATTTTCATGCATTTATGATTCATGCAAGTTGAAAAATGACTTAAGGAACATTTGTCTATAAATATAAGTCATTTGTAAAGCATTTGTGACAAGTTTTAGTATTAGGAAGTAGTTATAGTCTCCATTTTATACTTAGTTTGGTAGAAAATTAGTAGAATTCTCTTAATCCTTCAATATAGTTGTGAGGACCATTGTAGTGCAATTTTTGAAGGAGAAAAAAAGAAGAGAAGCTTGTTCTCATATTGGTTGAGTAATTTTCAAACTTTATCTCTTTTACTTTCAATTATTGCCATGAATTCTATCTTTAAAGTTGAATTTTAAGTTGTTTCACTAACTATATTGAACTAAAAGCTTCATCTAGACCATAGATGAAGCTAATGAATCAATAAACATGACTTAACTTCATTGCACTTACTATGCTTGCATTTGTTTGTTTACTTGTTCAAATTTTAACACTTGTTTTTATTTGGCTAACTTAAATAAGTCATTTAGTTACTACTTGACATTGAGAGATGCATGTAACAATAAAAAATGAACAAGTAGTGCTTAAGTAGTTCATATGAAAATAATGAATGTTTAAGTGAAATAATAAAATTCATATTTTCATAAGGTTTCATTATGAAAATAGTTGAGATCTTGTCATTTTATAGAGAGATGCAGTTATGACACTTATGAAATTGGATTCTAAATAAAGCAAGATAACACTTAGTAAGTCATTCATGTATGATTCATTAGTAGATTATATGTTATAGGCTTCTTTTATTGAATTTTACAAAAGTTCTGAATCATATACTTACTCTATTGAAGGGATCCCATCTCCATCTTATTTTGATTGTGTTTAGATAATAGAAATTAGTGAACAAGGTTTAGTAATTGCACATATTTGATTTCTCGTGCGATTCGACACCTCATACTCCACATACTACAACCGACTCCTGCATTTGCGAAAAGAGGTATTAGGTTATAAATTTTATTATCTGTTGGTGTGAATTTTGTCTAATTTTGATAGTACTTAAACCTCACAATTAGTAAGATAAAAAAATAAACCACTTTACAAGGAAGGTTTAGTGGACTGAAAATTTGCAGGAATGGCCCTACCATCATTCATTAATTTTCAGTCGTTAGCTCTTTATATAGTACAAAGCTAAGCTGACTCAACTTTGTAAATAGGTGTTTGGATTTATCAAAGACAAAAGGCAACAAAGATGGAAGAATTAGATGAATCAAATATTGAACAACAAAGATGGAAGAATTAGATGAATCAAATATTGAACTCAGTTGGTAAAGAAGTAATTCTTAAAACCATGATCACGGCTATCTTTACAAGTGTCATGTTTTGTTTTCAGCTTTCCAAAAGACTTGTAAAAACATACGTACTAAAACTGCAAACTTTCGGTGGGGTGAGAATGATAGAGAAAAAAAGAATGCATTGGCTAGCTTGGAGTAAATGAGAGAAGATAAAAAAAAGGAGAGGGAGGGAGAATGAGACTTGACTTCAAAGATATACTTTTGTTTAATCAACCCTAATTGAAAAAGCAAGTGCGGAGACTACTAATAAGCTAGATCTTTTAGCTAGTAAGATCCTAGAAGTTAAGTACTGTAAAATGTTGGCATAATTAAAGCAAACACTTAAAGAGTTAGAAGTTTCTAATTTTGCTTTAGAAGTTATTTTTTAGTTAAATTTTTAGTAGCTTATTTAGTTAAAATATTGGGTATTATTTATTAGTTTCCTATTAGGATTACATTATTTATTCAAAGGAAGTTTCTTATTATTTAAGTTAGGTTATATATAGTGAGTTTTATTATTGTAATAAGTTGAGAATAGTTGAGAGCGTTGAGAGTATAACAAAATTATAGATGAGGTTAAGACTATTATGCCATGGCTTTTTATCGGTTGGATTTAACTTGTAACCCCTCTTCTTCCACATAGTTTTATATGTGTTAAATAAAAATTCTGTTGTATTCTTTTATGTGCTAACAAATGGTATCAGAGTCGTAAGCTTTCACGCTAGGGTGTTTAATGTCAAATTTGACATGCAAGATTGTGTTTTAGAGTACTCAAATATTAGATAAAATTAGATCACCATGTTGGTCTTAGAGTACTTATTGGTGTTAAAAAATTAGGCCAAAAATTAATTGTAATTAGACAGAGATTAAAATAATGATACCGTCAAAATTATTAGTTTTGATGATAGGGCAAAGATAAGAAAGAAGTCTTACCAAAAATTGTTAAAAGTGTTGCAGGTTTTGATCAAATTGTTAGCAAAGAATGCTAGGAATTAAAGACAAAATAAGTGACGAAAATTTATTTATCTGTGGACTACTTGTTGAAAAATTTGGAAGATGAACATCAATTAAAATTTGAAGGCTTGAAAAGAGATTGAAGATTGCAACGACAAAGTCATAGGAGATCAATTGTTCGTGTTGTTCTTGATGGAGTAGACCTACATTGTTCATGGAGTTTGTTTTAGCGGAAGCATTGTTGGCATGATTAAACCAAACTCCTAAAGAGTGAGAAGTTTCCAATTTTGCTTTAGAAGTTATGTTTTAATTGAGTTTTTAGTAGCTTATTTAGTTGAAATATTGGGTATTATTTGTTCGTTTCCTATTAGAATTACATTACTTATTTTAATTATGTTTCGTATTATTTCAGTTTGTAGGTTATGTGTAAGAAGTTTCATCATTGTAATTAGTTGAGAATAGTTGAGAGAATTAAGAGTATAAATAAATTGAGTAATTTTCAAGATTAAGCTAATTTTTTAAATTTGGCTGAAACTAGGGGGATTTTTGGGGGTTGTCCAAGTTTAGGTATATCGCAATTGCAAAATGCGATGTTAGTAAAAAAATTTTTAAATGCTCTCTGACAGTGCATTTGTGAACTGCGCTGTCAGAATAATTCCCTACTCCTACCGAAGTGATAGCAGCCCGTGGTCATTCTGACAGCGCAAATTACAAATGCGTTGTCAAGTACTTTAAATCCACAACACCATTTTTCCCAAATCACCAAAGCAAAAGCAGTTCTTTAAACCATAGCAAACTTGTGCCATTCCCCTTATACGCAAGACTTAGAAAATTTTTCCTCTTGTTGCATGTCAGAGAAAATTTTTCTCAATTCCCCTCTAACAGTTGGATTTCTCCGGTTTGTCTAGAAGCGCATCCTAACATTCTCTAAACATATAGTTTAGGTTAGTTTTCTTAACTTTAATTTAGTTATTAGTTATAAATTATTTACTTTGTATATGTCAATTTTTGGTTTTTCATAATGTTGTTTTATGTTTTTTTTTTAGACATGATTGTTATATCTAATCAGAATTTAAAAATTGGAGGAAAGGATTAAGAAAATTGAGAACAATGACTTTATTTCAATTTTTTTTTAACGAGAATATGCAATTTTATGAACATAATAGACTAAATTGGTGTGTGATCATGTAGATTATGTATTAAACTAGGAAGTTTCTATTATTATTATTAAAGAGAGGTTGGTTTAATGAATATAAAAGGTAATATTGGTAAGTGTATGGAAAGAGAAAAACTGGTTTTAGGTTAATTTTAGGGAAGCACATTTTGGTAGGTTTTCAATATTCCACATTTAATTGCAAGTACAGCTTAAGAAACATCTAGCAAAAATAAAATATAAATATTATATGAAGTCTACAGTTACTCCCTTCCAAAAAAAATTAACATTTGATATGGTATAGGCAATATGCAATCTTTGACAATTTTGTGAACTCCTACCATTTTGTACATTTTGTGTGTATGTTGCAATCAATTCTAGTTTTAAACGAGCTCTTCTAGAGGATATATTGTTGATGTTATTGAGTATGTTTGGTTGCAAAGATCTAACAATGGTATTTGTTATTTCGGTAAGTATGAAAATGATATCTTTTGTTGATTAGTTATATATAAAATAATTTGTCACCATGTTATGCATATTGGTCATAAATTACTTCCACTAGTGTTTACTTTTTAGATTTTTGTATATATGCGTTCAACGTGGATGGTGTCTCGTATTTGCAAGAGTAAGGTCTCTTGGGTATGTCATGTTATATTTTGAGTCTGTTCTAACGATTCCAAATTTGGGATTTAAGGAAAAAGGTGTATGAGGAGTCAAATATCACCTTACAAAATTATTATATAAAAGGTCATAAAACAAAAATATTCATATATTTTTGTGCACAAAGATTTGTTCCCAGGTTTTATAAATCACCATTGACGTGGATTGGGAAACAGAAAGGTGGTTTTAACTCATCTTTTGGGTATTATGCTATATTGGGGAGATAAAATACAATATGAAGGGAGATCGCATTACTAGCCATGACATTGTAATGTTGGGTTCGTACTCAAACATATAATTGGTTATTATCAGTTGTTGGTCAAGATATACTATTACATGCGATTGGAAAGGAAGTCACTTCAAGTTGAATATTATCTTAAGATGTCTATGCGGTTTCTCAACATTCAGTGAATTTCCAATGATGAATGACAATGCATTGGAGATAATTTACAGTCTGAATGATTTTTTGAAAGAGTACACAATTGAATTTTACATCTAGACAGAGGAAATTGTTCAAGCACCTTCTGCTCGAGCCAATTGGGGAATGAATGATAGTGTCCTATGATGTCTTTGTAAATCCATTTCTATATCCATAGAACTCATTGTATGTTTTGTATCCCCCTAATATTACAGTTCGATAGTATTATCCGGCATGTCAAATACGGACACACGAATACAGAGTTTTGGACAACATAGTCATCATTTAAAAGCAAAATGTGGTACATCTGGCCCGCATCCTTACAGTGGCATTGGAGAAACGCTCACACATGGTATTGATTCTATCTCTAGCCTTCAATTTTATAATCCTATAGAAAGGTCAGTAGAGTCTGGAGGAAGACTAGGATGATCTGATAGCTCATCATCAGATGATGACAATGAAGATGTCAAATCAGAGAATGTTGAATCTCTCGAATCTGACAATAACTTGAAACTGATATGGGCAATCGTATGTGCCAATATGATACACAATATTTTGGTGTGGCTAAGAGGCAAAATGATCGAGACAAGCCTTGCACTTCAAATGAAATGCGACACTAGAGTTGCCTCCACGAGATTATGTTCTGACTGGATTGTTATTTTTTGATAATCTTGGTATTGAATCAGATTATGATTCAACTAATTGATGAGATACAGAGCAGATATACATGTAGAGCGAGAAAAACCTTGATATATGCTTGTGTATACTTCTCAAAAATTAGGAACAGATGACCAAGGCAGTAAGACTATGATCAATACAGCTGAATAAGAAGTTCAGAGTTGTGAAAAGTAAGAAAAAAACGTGGGTAGCAAAATGCAAATTTGCTTGTGATACTCCTGCTACATCAGTTGTGCCGAATTATAATAGCTGTGACTAATGTGTTTGAGCACTTTACAAGAAATCACACAGAATGTGGTAAATCACCAAATAGGTGAATGACCACCTATGTCTTAGTTCATTGCAGGGCAATAATAATTAAGGTTTAACATCTACGGTGATTGCTCGCGCACTCAATTGAAATTGATTCTGCTTACAAGGTGAAGAACATAATGGATGATATCAAAGAGCACCTGCACATGAACATATCTTACAAAAATGCTTGGTACGATCGTTGAAAGGCTATCAATATGGTTTATGGTGATTGGATTCAAATTTTACGGTGTTACCTAAATATCTTAACACTTTAGTTTATTCTAATCCCAGTACTGTAGTGAAGTTTCCCCATCATCCATGTAGTTCTCAAAATGCCAAGGTTTTTAGGTACCTATTCTGGGCTTTTGGTCCAATAATTGTTGTTTTTCCCATATGCAGGCCTGTTGTGTGCGTCGATGGTACACACTTGCTCGGTGAATACAAAAGAAAGTTATTTGCAGCAGTAACGATGAATGCAAACAATCACATATTACCTCTGGCATATGCAATTGTCGATAAAAAGACAAATTCAAGTTGGGGCTGGTTTTTGCAGCAATTTTATCAGCACGTTATGAGAGGTCAACATCCAATTTGCATTATATTGAATAGACACGGTGGCATAATTAATGCTATGAAAAATACAGAGTATTTGCGAGAGCCATTCACGTACCACAGGTTTTTGTCTTTAGCATGTTCACAATAATTTGATAACTAGATTTAGAGGAACACAGTTAAAAAATAGCGTGCCAGGCAAATGCACAAGTGGACTGAGAGCAAGAGGATATTAAATTCTCAGTATTGAGATGCTTAAGCATATCTCAAAGAAATCAATGTATGTTAGTGGTGTTTTGTACAAATGGTAATGATTGTTGGGGCATTATTACCACGAATATCTTTGAAAGCTACAACAACATCTTACAAGGGGTAAAACAGATACCTATTAAAGCGTGCATTGATTTGATATTCTGACAAAAGGTTAAGCTCTTTAATGAGAACAGGGAATAGGCAACACATTATCACAACCATTTCCACCTCAAATTTTAAAAAAATATAAAAGCAAATCAAAAGAGGCAAAGACATAAAGTTATTGAATTTGACGTTTCGAATGGCAAGTACGAGGTTATAACTTGTTGCGGATTGCATAACAGGGGCGGGAACCACCAAAAGGTCAATTATCATGCAAGGACATGCACATGCAGTAAATGGAAAATGTTCAAATTGCTGCTCACATGTTATGGCTATTTTAGACAGAGAAGTGAGAATTCATATTTGCCTTTTGACCTTACAAATACACGCAATACACATGTTGCATAATATTCGAGTAGATTTTATCTATTGCCTCATCTTGATGATTGACCAAAGCTGAATTGGGAGATATGTACTAATAATAGTCGATTTGTCAACTACGTTCAGGCCGTGTTTGAGTAAACCACATCTAAAACGAGTTAGACCAACGGCAGACTAATGAGCCACGCAGATGCAAGCGATGTCACCGGCCTAGACATAATAAGATAAATTGCCCACATATGAATTAGTAGTATTTCTAATATAATTTACATTTTATGTGTATAGATACTTTTTTATGTTGTTGGCATTAGACTATAATTTTGCTAAGAGTATATGAATATTAGATTTGTGTATTGTCCAACTTTTGGTAGCAGTGGTACTATGCAAATCATTTATTTTAATATCATTTACAAATGTCTAAGATTTTAAGATTTAGTATCTTTATAGATTATTAAGTCTATAATAGCAGTGCATTATCCACATCTGGGGCCATGCATTCATAAGATCAGATAGTATGAGATTTAACATCATGTACGTACTATATTTTAAGGAACGATTAAAAACAGGCATTTCCATTGTTAGTGATGTGACAATTGATTGTGGCATCATTTGCCTATCCTAAACTGCATCATGCATTACATTTGATTAGCTAGATTTGAAGGTGTACTATTGTAGGGATACATAAGAATCAATCACGTACTAGTGATCACTAGTTGAACGTTGGCGACCAGAAACTCATAATTTTTATTTGTCAGTTGGAGAGGTGATTATTGTAGGATGTTGAGATCCTCTAAGATCTGCCTGTTAACGGTGAGCCAGTAATTGGGATCAACGATTCATGTTCTATTGATTAGTGGGCTTTTTGTGTCAGGAGCTACTGGGTTTCACTCCCGATACATCAGACTTTTCAGGAATTAGGTTGAGAATCCGCTGCTTAGAGGCTGCACTTCAGAGACACTTGCCAAAAGATGCACTTGAGGAGAATTGCAAACAGCGCACTCGTATTTACATCATAATATTGCTGGGTGGTCACTTATTATCTGACACATCAAGTGCATTAGTGCAGTTGTGGTTGCTACCATTTCTCGAGGATCTAGAGTTCGCTGGATGGTATAGTTGGGGTTCAACGATTCTAGCTATATTATATCACTGCATGTGTGATGCCACATCACCTACGGCATGGAAGATCACTAGCACATTAGTGCTACTACAGTTGCGAACATGAGAGTGGCAGTTCACTATTTAGCAGATCGTCTGTTGCCTTCGACAGATCACTGTGGACCTTAAAATTATATTTCGTCTATCATAACTGGTTCAAATATTTTTGCAATTCCATTACAACTTTAGTTAATTTTTTAAGTGGGATGTCCAGTTTGACATACACAGGATTTTTATGCATGTCTTGTCGATGTTTCGTGATTAGCTGGACAATTTGTGACCAGAGAAGGTATGTAATTTTATTTCAAAATTTTTCATTATATCTTTGATTCAAATCATATTTGTCATTACTTATTTATCGTTGATTATTTACAGTTTATTTGGTAACTATACTCTGATTACGTGCTTTTGACATTTTCATCTAACTACACTGCCATCATAGTATATTGTAGTCAGTAACACATCTGATTTGTTGAGAATTTATGGAGGCTCATATACGGCATAGAGTTTCGCGACAATTTAAATTGGAGCAAATTATACCCATGATGGTGTTTATGGATAAGCAACCTCAGTTACATTCTATAGATCGACAGGGCAATAATGATTGGACTATTACACACAAATAGTTTATCAATTCATGGATGGGATGCCAAAACACTATCTTTATAGGCACACCAATGGTAGATACTAGATATGCATCGCATGAGTACTTACATTGGTATCAACAGAGAACACTATTGTACATCTCCAATCCCAATCCCTAACTTGCTCAACTCGACAGTTATCAAGGTGACAATTCCAGAGAATTATATTGTAAGTGCTGCAAAAATATTTTCTTTTTTTATGCCTACATTGCGTCTAACAAAATATTTTTTTTACAGTCTAACATGATATTATATATGCATTACCTATTTATCGACAACTTGCCAGATGTTGAGCCTGCAGCCGTCAAGGTTTGGATTATCATGCAGAATATGACATATGAGGCATTACGTGGGGTTGAAGAGTTGAGCCATCTTTCACACTGTCCTCTACCATTGCTTATTTATGGTGCTGAGGATCATATAAATGCTCGATGAATTCACAAGACTCCATAAAATGTTCGAGGAAGCCCAGCATAGTAGAAGGCATTGTCGCCGTGTTCGATCTATGGATCTGACTGATTATTATGCATATCAATCGTATGCCGATGAATATTCATCCTAGGCGACTGCTCATAGTGCATGTCAGTTACATGATCACGACGAAGGCCCGTTGTAGCCATCTAGCATGTCTTCCCCGTTTACCTCTCCTTATTATGTGCCAACTCAGGATTTGACTACTTTGTTGTTCTCTTTCTTCAGTGATCCATTCATGAGACGAGCTTTTATAAAAGGCATTTTGACTTCACCTGTGCCTTTTGCAACTTTTAGTTCACAGATTGAGGATATTATGTAAGAATTAGAGTCCCAACACGTACCTGTGAATGCACCGCGTAAAACTCATAGAATTCATAGGCCTCCAGGATATGGGACTCATGGCACATTACGAGCACCGCATTAGACCTCGACTTTATATTATATTGTTAATATGTCCAAATTTTATACTGTCCTATTTTGTTCATCTGTTGTTTTCATTAACACTAAACTCAAAACATATAACTCTGTATCTTGACATACCCTAAACCTTAAAATTAGTACAACATAATTCTTAATTCTATATTTTAAACCCTATAACTATGTATCCAAATTTTAAACTCTAAATTTTAAATCTTAAACTGTAAATCCAAAAAATAAAAATGAACAACAAAATAGACATTGTTAGAGAGCTAAAATGTCATATAAATTATATTTAATTCCTCTCTATTTTGGTCAAAGATGGTCATTAATCTTTCTATTTACTCACTTTTGGTATTTGGCCTTGTTTGTAAGAAGTTGAATGGAGAAAGGGTATAATTTTGCTAAAATTTAAGAAGACTTGAAATGATAAAGGTGGCCACGATTTAACCAGATTTAGGTGCAAAATTGTGCAAACGTGATTGGGTAAAAGACTGCAATTGGAAAGTTCTCACTTTTCTAGTTGTGTTAAACTTCCTTTGGAAAAAAATCATGATTGATGAAAATTAGAATTAAAAAGGAAATAGGAATTTTCCCAAAAAAGACAAGTGTCGTGTGAATTGAGGAATGAAGAGAAGTTGACTTTGGAAAGGAGACAAGAAGGAAAGTAACATGAGAAGCAGAAGAAAGAAAGGGGATGTTTGCATTATTTATTTTACAGCCTTAAACTCTTAATTTCAAGTTTTTAGTCTTCTCTCTTCTCTTTATAAAAAAATTCTTGTTGGTTTTCTTTTGGAGAATAGACGCCATAATACGTGGTTAGACATTTTATTCTAGTTAAAGGATAATTAAAACTCTGGTTCATCCAATATTGTGAGATCTAATTAGTTTTATTTATTTTTTACGTTTATGAGTATTTATCTATTCTTTGTTTAAATTTCAAGGTGATTGTGTTCATTCTTGCGTGATTGTTTTGCCAATTAAATAACTGGCCACCATTAAATTGTCAGATCATCTATAACCATCTAAAATATCAAATCCGTAATTGTTTGATAGTTTTAGTATTAGTGGCAAGTGAATAATTCAATTATAATAGAGACTTATGGATCATATCACGAGAATAGATTATCTAATTTGAACAAAGCTTCTTAACTATTTGTTGGTTAGAATTGGTAACTTTTCTAGTTTTTAAAGCCGTTGAATGAGTGAATACTAAGGTCTTACCTAGGGTTATCTTTTGATTAGGAAAGTCACTAACGGTCTTATCTTGGTTACCGACACAGTAAGAAAATGTACGTTGTTAGAGCTTGTTAACAATCATAACTAATTTATTCGTAAATTTAGGAATTTATTTTTGCATCAATGATCAGTTACATCGAATCAGAGTAGAAATTATTCCTTTTGATTAAGTACTATTTGATTTAAAAACCCCCCTCTTTTAATTTTTAGTTTTTAAAGGAAGAGAAAAAAAATCGACTAGTTCTCATAGATACGATCCTACTCATCACTGCGCTTCACTTTATATTTATTTGAGTAGAAATTTTTATTTTGTTGGCTTAGCACCCAACATACATAAAGCCTAAATGGTATAACAAATTAAAAAAAAAACTGTAACTATGCAAAACCCTAAGTCGAATGGTTCCCAAGACAAATGCATTTGGGAATTGGTTGTCAAAAGATAACGCATCTTGGGGATGCGTTGTCATCAGACAACACAGGAAATGCATTGTCTTCTGATAACACAAATAACAAATGCATTGTCGTCTTGCAATCATTAGCCCATCATTGAGGACAACATCCATTAATAAGAAAATCAATTTTTTTTGAGACATCAAATGCGATGTCCCTAAAGTCAGAATCCCACCCCAAAATCACCCCAATTTCAGCTAAAAATTTCAAAATCAGCCTAAATTTAGGATTTACTTTAGAGAAATTCTAGATAAGGTTAAAACTATTGTATTGTGGCTTTATGCCAGCCTTATTGTATTTATTTTGTAACTCCTCTTCTTCCACATATTTTTATATATGTTCAATAAAAATTCCATTGTATTCACTATCATAAAAAGTTTGTCTTTAAAGCTAAAGTATCAAGATTTATTTCTTAAATCTAGCAAAGTTTTAACCGTCAAAAATCACCTAGAAAAGAGTAACGAAAGGAATAGAGAATGGAAGGACAACAAAAATATAGGAGAACTGATGTGTAGTTAATAACTTAGAAGGGAAAGTAAAAACAATAGGACTAATAACCTAGGATCTAATAAATGTTGCAGAACTACGCCAAGATCATGAATGGAAAAGTCTTGTGATTTCCAAAATCCCTATCAGTCTATGTTGAAGATATGATAGCTAATATTGGTATTACATTGAACATGGATAATGTATAGTAAGTTTAGGTTATTAGAAAAGAAGAAAAGCAATAAAGCTCAATGATTTGGCCAAAAAAAGGAAGAGGAGAATCAGCAACAAACAATCTCATGAGTACATCATTAGTAAGTGCATCAATGGTTTTTTATTTGTGAATGCAATCATCTACAGAGAACAAGAAAATGAGAATTGTGGTGAGGAAATGAAAACAATTGAACATGTTTTGCTATAAAAATTCAATGAACGAGTTAGAAATGAACTGAAATTATAGTCCAGCAGATGAGTTGGAACTGAACTGAAATAAAAATCCAATGAACAAGTTGGAATTGAACTAAAATAAAAGTCCAGCGGAAGAGTTGGAATTGAAATAAAATAAAAATTCAACAGACAAACTAGAAATGAACTGAAATTACAGTCCAATGAACAAGTTAGAATTGAACTGTAATAAAAATTCTATGGACAAGTTGGAATTGAATTGATATAAAAGTCCAACAGATGATTTGGAATCAAACAAGCGTTGCTAGAAGCAAAAGAAGCATTGACTATTGCACCAGTATAATGGGATGGTCTGAGAAAGATAAAAGGAAACTTTTGAAAATGATGAGAGTTGTTGATGGGAGTAGACAAAGAATAGGTTTATCCAAAAAAATTTTTAAAATTATGCAAATTAATTTTCTATGAATAAAATTTTTAAAAATTTGTATAGCTTGTAAAAATAAAAAAATTGAAATCTACAAGAGAAAGTACTTATCTTGCGTTTTTGTGATTCGTTAGAAGTTTTTAAAATTTTTTGTTGTATATGAGTAGGAATTTTGGCAAAATTGAGAGTGATTTTGACAAAATTATGCCAAGATTCTTATGGGTTTAATCCAAAGTTTAAGATTATACAAATTAACTTTTTTGCGAACAAAAAATTTTTTTATTTATAAAACTTAAAAAAATTATTTTATAAATTGTAAAAGTGAAAAAAAAATTTTACAATGTTAAATACTTATGATTCATTGAATGTTTTAAAGTTTTATTTTAAATTTTTAGTATTTTATGTAATTTATTTTTTATTTTTGTGTGTACTTATGAATTTTAGTATATATTTTACAAAAATTTGTAAAAATTTATTACACAAAACAACCTGTCAACAATCTGTAGTAAAATTATCATTTGTATTGGTGCATATTTGGAATCAATGTATTGTTATGCACATATAGTGTTAAGTATTTCAGTTAAAAATCACATAACTAGGATTAATACAAGGCAAAATATATATTGTGTGTAACACCCTAGAAAATGCACATATAAGAAGCATTTTTTTTTTATTTAGGGTTAAGTGCTAATCTTAGAATTGTTAGTTGGGAGATTTCTTAAGTTAATTAGTTAAGATTTTCATTCTAAGCAAGAACACTTAAGTACTAAAGTTAGAATAATTTTTCTTGACCATTTAACTTATAGTAGTGTTTAAATTTTTACTAGTTCATTTCACTATTTTCTAGTCTTTTGACTACTTGAATTTTAACTCAATTTTACTCAAAAATTTCACTTATTTTCTTACCTTATTTTCCTTTCTCCCTTAGCTGAAATTTTTCTCTCTTTTCTTTCTTTCTTGGCCGAAATTCTTTCTTTTCTTTTCTTTTCTTTTGGCCGAAAATTTCTCTTCTTCTTTTTCTTCATGTGGCCGGTTTCTCTCTTCTATTTTTGTTCTATTTTGCTTTAATAATTTATGTCTAATTATTGATTATATTAAGTGGTAAGAGTTATTAATCTTCACCAATTAAATTAATCCAAGTAGCTACTCTTGCATTAAAAGACTAACTATTTACTTTACTCTTGTAAGATTTTAATTGGACCACCATTTTTCCCATCTTTTCTTCTTTTCTTTTTCATTTTTCCTAGACTATTTCTTTCTCTTTTTCTCTTCATTTGGCCGGCCCTCTTCATTCTTCTTCTTCCCTCATTTTTGCTCTCAACTTCTTGGACTTTCATCTCTCAAGTTGACACAAATCAACCATAGGAAGTGGACTTCTATCTTTTTTAAGCAAAGTTCTAGGCATATCTAAGGTATTTACCATGAACTTACCTTATTAATTTCATGTTTTAATTAGTTTTTATGCAAGTTTAATACCAAGTTTCTTGTTAATACTACTTGAAGAAATTAGTTGAAACTTGATATAAACTTGCTATATAAAGTGTTCTTGTGGTTAGATAGACTAGTATATGGCATTTAAACCTTGGAAATTTATGTTTTATATGTGGTTTAGTTGAGGATTTAAGTTGGAACTCAAGAACACTTAAAACAGTCATACTGGACCAGTTTTAGTAAAACTTTCATAACTTGGTGTAGATAGCTTGGATTCGAATGATTCTTGTTGTTTTAGAAACTAGATTCATAGGGATTTCAAACGGTATAAAGCTTGCATGGTGGTTCAGTGTGTATTAACCGCAGAAAGCTTGCAAAGTTGGCTGAAAATTCAGATCTGCGTAAACAGTTTTGATGAAGAGCCAACTTGGGGCCTGATTTTGAACCTGTTCTAGTTCGAATTTTAAGTGATGATCTTCATGAAAGTTGTAGCCCTGTAAACTTACTTTCCAACCATGTAATCGGAATTTCCTAGTTCTTAGTGGATTGACCCCAGCAATGGTACAAAGTTGGCTGAAAACCAACCCTGTGCAGAGTTGAGTGATGATTCTTGGAGTAGGGATTTTGTATTTGAGTGGAATCTTGATTGAATTTGAGTTTAAATTGAACATAGAAGTTGAAGAACTTGTTGAATTGGGTTGGATTGTTGAGTTTTCTTGCAGGGAAATATTTTTGGGTTAGTCCGATTTAAGGGGAAATGCTGCCAAAATTTTTGTAGAATTAAAAGAAGAAAGATGGATAAGTGAGATTTTAAGACTAGAATATATTCAATTGAGGGAAATTGAAGTGTAGGAATTTTTAGAAATGATCTAGTGATAGATTGACTTCCTTGGAATAAGTAAACCCTAAACCCTAGAAAACCCTAAAACCAAAACCCTAGAAGTAAGTGGGGTATTTTCTTGAATTTTTCTTACTAAATTTACTAGGATTTTAATTGAGTTTTTATGTTATTATTTCTTTTATATTTCAGGGTCCGAAAACACATCACGACCATTTCACGAGAGATTTTCTTAGGCTTTCAAGGTGAGTGTCTTTATGTGTGCATGATGCATGAAATGTGATATTTTATTTGATAAATATTATGCAAAAATTTGCAATTACTATGTGAATACCTGTGCTACTTGAGGAAAGATGTGTACTTTATCACATCTATTCCGTAATGTGTTACTTGCTTTCATTGACCAATGTGTTATTTGTGTGTGCGTGAGACTACCGTGACTAACTTCACCGTTATTTCACGGATAGTCAACCCGGTTGCAAGTGGGAGGACATAAGGTGTTGGGTGTTTTAGGGCTTGATGTTCTTTCCTTTTAAGTTGTGAATCCTCAAAGAGGCCAACTCCAGATTGAACCTGTTTGCTTGTTGGCCCTCCAGGGTTGAGAATATCTCCCTGGATGTGGTAGCTTGTACGGAGGTTATAAGGTGATTGGCGGTTAGGGTTTGTGCTTGATAAAAACTGATATGTTCTTTGATAAAGACCTGAGCTATTATCTCGGTCCAAATATCGTGGTTACATGATCAGTACTTGCTCTTTCTGCGGTTAAGCTTGCTTCCGTAGTTGAGCCCTGTATCCTCCTTTGACTACATGTTAAATTAAATTGTTTATATCTTGATTTATCAATTTAATTACGCGATTATTTCATTTACTAAAAATAATGAGTTCTTGATATGATTGCATGACTTGGACATTCACTGGGCTATTATAGCTCATTCCATTTTATTTGTTTTCCTTACTCAGGTTTCCTGAAAAATTAAAGCTGGATCAACTGGTTTTTGATTATTATAGACGGTTCAATTATTGTAATAGCCAAACTGTGTTAGGCTATCTTTGTGAAAAATCATGTATGTTATGACATGTAAACTTTTGATGTGAATTGTACCCTATGTTAAATAAAATGAGTGTATTTTATTTATTCCATTTTATTTTAGTTATTTTATTTTAAGTTAAGTATACTCGGACGTTTGCGTGAGTGCGTGAATCGAGACCTGGCGAGAGCTAGGCAGGCAGTCCGCTAAGCCTTTTGGTGCGCCTCTGGGTAAGGTGGGGCTGTCACATTGTGGGTTAAGCACACATTCAATGTGCATTCTAGAGGTGGCTTATATAGGCTTTAGATGTGGCTCCTACCTTTATATCGATGTAATACTTAGCCCAATACAACACTTAGTTCTTCCTCCACTTCCTTGTGTTGTCGTGGCCCAATACCACTAGCACAATTAGTCACAAAGTTTGCTATAATACCATTTTGTCAGCCTTAAGACTAGAGTTTCACCAATCAAGTCCAAGAGCTTCACCCTCGCTAGCCCAAAATGAACATCCTAAATTGTATTTGAATATTTAGGCTAAACATACATTAATTTAATATTCTCATCCCACATCAGAAAAGTTAAGTGACATAGAGCAATACATAAGTTAATCATGAACATTCAAGTTTAACTTGAGATATTTATTTTGGACTAGCAAGAACGGAGCCCAAATAATTGGACTTGGCTTCTAAAACTCTGGTTACAGCTTGGGCCTATAGACCTAAGGGGCTAACAAAATGGTATCAGAGTGAATTTCATGTGATCTTTGCATTAGGTGAGACTGTACAAATGGTATTGGGTAACGACTGAGGAAAAACTAAGTGTTGTGCGGGAGTTGACATAAGGGAGAGAGCCACTTCTAGAGCGTGTATGAGCCATTCCTAGAATCCGACACAATTGAGTGGATAGTGTCATACCCCTAACTCAAAAGTCAAGAACCTGACAACGCTACATACCTATGCTTGAACATAAGCATGTAAAGCTAATTACACAAAACTAAAAATAAAATCAATAAACCTTCTTTGAATAAAATCCAATAATTAAATTATATTCTAAAAATAATCATAAAACAACTATTAGTAATGCTCAAAACGAATTAAACAATTTAAAAAGAGTTTTTACAAACTTAAATTAACATAATCTACTAAGCTACTAGCACACTCTCCTAATGCTATTCCTCAGATTGACTCTTCTTCCTCTGAAAAATTAATATAATAATAGAGTGAGTAAATATATGCAGTAAGTAGGTTAACCCAACTAGAGGATCAAACAAAACAAAACATTTTATCAACAAATAATTTTTCATATTAAAATCCATATTCATAATCAAGCAAGTTCAATCTCAATTTTTGTTCTTAAGGCCATATATATAAATTCATATTCACATTCACAAGTATCGCGGGTTCACACAATTGTCACAGTTAACCTCCTAAGGTAGGGTCCAATCAATACAACCTAAAGAACATAAATAATTATTTTAACAATCAATAGTCAATAATATTCAAATCGAAACACGTGCTTCTTCGTAATTTGAAACTAAGGTTTTATTTAGAGAAGCAAAAAAATTACTTTTAATATACTTTCAAAAGAGTTCAATCTCATATGAAGGTATCACTTCAAAACTCAACAATATCACTAATATGCTCAAAATCTTACAATTAGACATATTAAAACATATTAATACAAATAAATAAACTATAGCTTTACAAAAGAATAAAATGCATGATCTTACTAACCTCTCCCCACATTCAACTACCCATTGGTATATCTAAAATTTTTAAAGAAGTAATTAAAAATCATTTTTTAATTTTCTGAAAATTTTCAATATCTAAATAAGACTTAAATAATTTCTTCAAAAATTGTGAAAGGAGGTGACATACACCACCATTGAAAACAAGTTTCTAAACACAATTTAAATCTATAGTAATTTTTATAGACCAAAACATTGTAAGGATAAACCTCACCCTCCAAAATATTCTAAAAATAAAAGTATTTGAATTTTTTTTTATTAAAATCACAGCTTCTAAAAAATTTCAGTAAAAATACGTAAATAGACAATGAAAAATAAAAGTTTTCCTCAAAATTTGGCAACAATTGGAGTTACCCATAGCTCACATTCTCCCCTCACACTCCTTAAATTGCAACTGGGCTTCACAAACCCAGTTCCTCAAGAATCTGAAAATTTTTTAGATTTCATGTTTTCAACGGGGCAACTTCATGGCTTTGTTTGTCTCTCTACAGAAGGGCTATGGACATGGGATTGGTACCAAATGAAAGATCTCATGTCGCTCTACAAAACCCACCTAAGGACCACGCCAACCGTCGCCAGTGAGGAAGTTTTTAGTGTCGAAAGTTGGTCAATCAATCAAGCTGAAAACTTAAGATTCTAAATTTTAAAAATGGATTTCTCTCAATCTACCTAACAAAATTGAAATCCCTAAAGCGTGTTAGATTCGTGGTGAAGAGAAGAATCTTTTGGTTTGGTCACCGGAATCTCATTGGAATTTAGTTTTCTCTCTCTTCCTATGTATAAACTATCCCTAAACCACCCACAAATGCAAAATAACCATAAAAAGCTTAAAATCTTACCTTAATCACCCAAAACAATAGCAAATTGATCTTCCCCACGTTCTCCAAGGTGTTATAGCCTTACTCTAAGAATTTTTCTCCCTAAAACTCCTAAATGAGAAGAATATAATAAGCCTAATGAAACCCTAACTATTTATGTAACTCTTAGATTTGTGGGTTTAAACTAATGACCCTATAGGCCCAAAATAACTTAAAGATAAAATTAAAAATTTAACTAAGCCTATTATTTGGCCCGGGTATTGCAGATAATACGGATCCTAATACTAGATTAGGCTTTGCGAGGTTGCAAAAGCCTGAAAAGGAAAGCTGAATATGATACCTTTGCCTCACATCGTAAAAGTTAAGTGACATGAATTAATAAATAAGTTGAGCATGAGCATTAAAATCCCACTGATATATCTATTTTGGGCTAATAAGGACGGAATCGAAATACTTAGATTTGGTTGTTGAGATTCTAGCTGCGGCTTGGGCTTAGAGTTCAAAGCATGACAATATGGATATTTTATATCCCCACATTACTTATCACTTTTACGAGATCAGAAGATAGTGGGGTTGCTTATTCAGGATAGTGTCATCTTAGTTTTCCGGCATCACTAGCCATGCAAGACTATCACTTTTACGAGGTCAGAAGTAGTGGGTTAGCCTAGTTGGGATAGTGTCATATTAGTTTCCTACATCACTAGCCATGCAAGACGTCAGTATCATCATAAGTTGCAACTGTATGAAGGCTCATGGATCTATTGTAGTATTCTTTTTAAATTTTATATGATAAAACTTCTTTATATGTTTATTTATTTTTCTAACTTCAAACATGTAATATAACTTTGGGCATGGGAGTTTCTTCTCACTTTAGGACACGCATGATGATGATGTTCTACAGTTCGATTTCTTGAGATACTAGATGGAATGTTAACTTTAGGCTAACTGATACTAGTTAGCATGTATAAGCGATATACTGAGATCAATTGTCAAAGTTGCGATAGGATCAGTTATGATTATGGTTTAATTATTGTAAAATAACCATAAATAGTAATTTTAATAATTGCATAAATACAATATTATTAATTTGTTATTTTACTTTTCAGTTCATTTGATTCCTTATTCTTTGGATAAACTCCAAAGTCTAACACCGTATTGCATATAAGGTTCACATATCATGCTATCAATTGCCCCTTTGATATGTTGGGAGATTATTGAGTTGCATTTGCTACATCGAGTTCTGTGACAATTCAGAATGTTTTAGCCAACATTTCGACCATTGATACTAATGTGAACCTCCAGAAGATTTCGCAATCAGCATATCCTAACGAGATGTATATTAGATTGCACAATAGGCTTCATGTTGTACAAAAATTGAGCCACGAGACACTCCTAGCGAAATTGTCTTCCATCTTTTGAGTACATCATATGGTACTAGAAGAAAAATTGCCATATACATTAGGACTTAAAACAATTAGCCTCAAAATAGTGAAGGGTATCAAGAGGATGTCTCTGCTAATAACTACTTGGTAAATTTTAAATTTTATTTTATTTTATTTTCTATTACAATTATTTTTCCTTTACATTAACTCATTATTTTTGTCATTTGCAATTGGATATTATAACTCATATAGGCCACCTATCATTGTCCTGTATTTGCTTGTGTGATCATCAATATAGTCTTTATTTTAATCAAATCTCATACATTTAGCATTTGGTACTGTGACAAAGTCGGCCACTCTTTATGTTCTAAAAAATCTTTGAATGCCATATACCATTGTTACCTTGGGTTAATTCTACATAGAGATGTGGCGGTCGATATCGTCTGCAAGGTGTTACTACACGATGCTTAGATTATTCACGCACATGATGGACAGGATGTATATTTGATTCCCATGTTGACACCACTTGCCACTCGAGCTTTCATGCTGACTTCTTTTGCATCATCTTCTAGTATATCACTATATCAATCTCGTATGGAATTTTTTGATCTACACTAGCATCATCGGGGTAATATACCTTATGTGTACAGGTCTAAACTTTTCATCAAGGAAATGATATTCATACTCGTTTTGGAGATTTCAATGTTAATATATCTCGTTCAACATATAAGCCATGTGGGTGTCAAGATAGCAATGATAAGGATGTTTATGGCAATGATGATGACGACGATGACAAGGAGAAAGATAAGGATGACATTAAGGGCTACGGTTAACTTGTACATACCTTGTTGCTCTACTCCTAGTGAATCACCAAAGAAGAGTAGGATGCTATTTTTATTATTTACGTAAGACTTTATTATTCATCATCCATTATTTTATTTACTACATTATTTTTTAGTTTCTATTACCAATGCATTTCAATTAATGATATTTCAAAACTTAAAATTTAAACCCCATACCACATATTTGTAAAACCTAAAACCTAAAAACCCTAAACTCGAACCTTAAAATCCATACAAAAAACTAAACTCTAAAACCCTAACAAAATTCTAAAAACTAGATATGGAATTCTAAATTCATTAAGGTGCAATATATACATTGTTTCCACATTGAGGTGTGAAACCGAATAAAATTTAACCAGCATTGGTTTACACTTTTAAACTGCAAATTAGACTGTTTTCTAATTTTTGTTACAATTTTTCTTTGCACTCTGAAAGTGTGATTGATAAAAAAGAAAATTCGCAATTCCTAATTTTAGAAACTGAAAAATGTAACCAGTTAGTGAATTTATTCAAAAATTCATCACTATTGTATTGATTTGCCTCAAAAGTATGTATGTATATAAATGACATAAGTTAATTTTAAAAGACTCCAATGAGATTAGAAAGTAGCATGTGATGCATATACGTCTTTTGCATTGTTAAGAAAAAGTTGTGAAATATTATTTCTAAATCTTAATTTTTTATATGTGACATGAGGATAGAATTTTAAGACCCAAAAAAAGTAGTCAGAATTAAATTTAGAATCAAACCATTATGTTTGAATATCTTGAGAATCAAAATACTATTTGAGACTATTTGTACCAACAATGGCCACTAAGGATAGGGATAGGTTCGAATTTAGGATCTATTTGATTGGTTGCAAAATCTGTTCCACAGAAATTCTTTTCTAATGAAAATATTTTTAGTAAAAATAATTATTTTTCACCTTATTTTCTATTGTTTGGTTGTCTTGGTGAAAATCTTCTTATAGCAATTGGAGACCATCGAACTGAAATTACCCAACTTCACTGAAATTACTCTAACTTGAAAACCACTGTGATATCCTTCCCCTTCCCCCCCAACCAACAAAAGCCACCCACACCATAACCACCCTCTAGGCTCCAATCTTGGCAATATCTTTCGCCCTGTAGCCACGTCCCTACGTTTTTGAAACCCACCCTATCTCAGCTTTCCTAATTACTACCCCTCACTTCTAGTTGTGATTCATGAAAGTCAAATTGTGGAAAGGGCACTCAGACATTTCATCAAATTGCAGCAAAATGTTGTTGGCAAATTGTTGGCAAGATGACTGAAAATTATTGGTTAGATCTTTGGTTGATATAGAGTTGAATGTATTTGTAGTTTTTGTTTAGTAGACTCGAGTTCGATATTGGAATTGTTTTAATTAAAAGAACAAGTGAGCATAGTTTTGTTCTTCAGTAACTGAAGTTGTTTTGCGCCTACCAATGGAAAAAATTTTCCTTCTGAAAATATTTTTTGAGAAATTAGTGCAACCAAACACAAGAAAATTGGAAAAACATTTTCCTCCTAATCAAACAGACCCTTACTCTTTCCCAATTTTCCTTGCCCTCGTTCCCCTACTATTGTGGCCCAAAATAAAATAAAAAAAGGTCTTTTCTATGCGAAGTGTCACGACCCGCGACTCGCGTCCCGGCTCCGTCCCTCCCGTTCCCGGTCCGTTCGGCTTGGAGGTTAAGTAGAAGGTTCTAGAACGATGCGGAGAGTTCCTATATCTTTCAAGACTTAGAACTCTCTAGATACACTTAGCCTCCATAAGAATGTAGAATAGTGTAGAATTCTCTAAATATCTCTTGTAAGTTGTAAATAACCTAGAGTTGTATAGAAAATTCTAGAGTGTAAATATTGGCCGTTGGATAAAAATGATCTCCACCGTCCATTGAGGAGGTGGAAGGCTATAAATAGGGGCCTTGGCCATTTGCCAAGACCATCCAAGGCATTTGTACTTAAAGCATTCTCCAAACAATACAAAACTCTCCTTTTTAAAGGCTTTGTTTGGTGTTCTCTTCTTGCCTATTTCAATTAGGCTTTCTAGTCATCATTCTCCACTTCTAGCTTGTGCCAAGCACGTACAAGAGGGTAAAAGGCTGACTTAGTTCACTTGGGACGAGGGACTAAGTGCCGCACGGGCATAACAAAGAGTAATTCCGTGACAAGTGGTATCAGAGCACGGTTACGTTCAAGGGCAAGTTAACATCTTGGTGAAGATGTCTAGTGAAATCACTCTCGTTGGTGGTGTGGGAGGTGATGAAGGAGAAAAGAGGGAAAGAGGAAGGTCCAAGTCAAGGGGACCGTCCAAGTCGGGCAAGGACACCGTGGACATGGAAACACGACTCATGCGGGTTGAGCTAGCGGTAGCCGACGGGGAAGACAAGTTCAGGGACGTTGATGCCAACATAGAGGAGCTTGACGGCAAGGTGGAAGAGCTTCGAGAAGAGATGTTGGGGGCCTTGAACGAGGTTTCCGGTAAGTGTTCCAACCAAAACGATGTCCTTAATACTTCCCTCTCTAGTGAGATTCTTGATCTTAAAGAAGAGAACAAAGCTCTACGGGAAGAGCTTGTTGGGGTGCATAACGAGTTAGGGGTCCTAAGGGAGGAAATGATTTTCCTACGAAAGGCCCTTACCTCATGACGGTGGAGCAATGTCGTTGGCTTCCACTGTTGTTCCTTCAAAGTTGGACGTTCTAAGGCCCAAGCCGTACAAGGGTTCAAGGAACGCCAAGGAAGTGGACAACTTCCTATGGAGTTTGGAGCAATACTTCCGGGCAGCCGGCATCATGGAAGATGCTAAGAAAATCAATCATGCTTCCCTCTACTTGGAAGACACCGCTATGTTATGGTGGCGACGTAAGCACGGTGAGATCGAACAAGGGATATGCATTCTAGCCACATGAGAGGACTTCAAGAGAAACTCAAACGGCAATTCTATTCCAATAATGCGGAGTAAGGAAGCTCGAGCTAAGCTTAGACGGCTCACGCAAAAGGGCACTATTTGGGAGTACGTGAAGGAATTTTCGGAGGTACTCTTAGAGATCCCGGAACTACCCCGACAAGGAGGCATTCTATGCATTTTGTGACGGCCTTCAAAATTGGTCCAAGTTAGAGATTGAACGATGGGGTGCACAAGACCTCGTCTCGGCCATTACTATTGTCGAGTTTCTCACCGAATTCAAGTAGGCCAACGGTGCTAAGTCGAAGGCAAATAAGGGAACCGATGGGGGAGGAGGCAAACCGAACAAGGAAGGCACGCCCAAGACATCCAAGAAAAAGTGGACCTCTAAGAGGAAAAGGAAGTCAAGGGAGGCAAACATCCGCTAATGTGCTTCTTGTGCCAAGGACTGCACATGGCACGAGAGTGCCAGAAATGAAGCCAACTCTCGGCCATGACCGAGGAGAGGGAACAACAACAACAACAAATGGAGGCAAATATGGCGTCCCTCCAAATCCTTAATGCTATTAAAGCCAAAGTAGAGGAACCCGAACTTTGGAAGGACGGGTTGTTATTCGTGCAGGCTTAAGTTAGTGGGAATCGCATACGAGCCTTAGTAGACACGGGAGTCTCGAACAACTTTCTTGCGGAGACGGAAGCCAAGCGTTTGGGTATCCCTTTCATAGAGAAAAGAGGATGGCTCAAGTCGGTTAACTCTCCACCGAGGCCGACCCTCGGCGTGGCTCAAAATATCAAGGTGAACATTGGAGAATGGATCGGGCTCGTGGACTTCTCAATCGTCCCTATGGACGACTACTCGATAGTGCTTGATTTGGAGTTCATGGACAAAGTGAAGGCCATACCGATACCCTTTGCTAACGTCCTATGTATCTTGGGAGAAGGGCGCCCGTGCACGACACCGTTGACACGGGCCAAGACTAGCCAAGCACCGACCCTTTCGGCCCTCCAATTCTCCAAAGGAGTTAAACGGGGCGAACCGACTTATCTCATGGCACTCAAAGAAGTAAACGAAGAAACCAAGACCGATGTGCCAAAAGAGATTGCGGGCGTTTTGGAGGAGTACAAGGACGTCATACCCAAGGAATTGCCGAAGAAGTTGCCGCCCAAAAGGGAAGTAGATCACGTGATCGAGCTTGAGCCGGGAGCACGACCTCCCACCGCGGTGCCGTACCGCATGGCACCACCGGAACTCGAAGAGTTAAGGAAAGCAACTCAAGGAGTTGTTGGATGCGGGGTACATCCAACCATCAAAGGCTCCATTTGGTGCGTCGGTTTTGTTCCAAAAGAAGCACGACGGGTCGCTTCGTTTGTGCATCGATTACCGGGCACTTAACAAAGTAACGGTCAAGAATAAGTATCCAATCCCACTTATTGCCGCACTATTTGATCAACTTGGAGAAAGCACGGTAGGTTTTCTAAACTTGATCTACGGTCGGGCTACTATCAAGTAAGGATTGCCGAAGGAGACGTACCGAAGACGGCATGCGTAACAAGGTACGATTCCTACGAATTTCTAGTCATGCCTTTTCGGCCTAACAAATGCTCCCGCTACATTTTGCACTCTCATGAACAAAGTGTTCCAACCGTTCTTGGATCACTTTGTCGTAGTCTATTTAGACGATATAGTGGTTTATAACAAAACACTAACGGAACACGTGGAGCACCTTCGGCAAGTCTTCAAAGTGCTAAGGGAAAATGAACTCTATATGAAGAAAGAGAAGTGCTCTTTTGCACAACAAGAAGTCACGTTCTCGGGGCACGTTGTTGGCCATGAAAAATTACGAATGGATAAAGCCAAAGTGTGGCCCATTCAAGAGTGGGAACCGCCAAAGAAGGTTCCCAGGCTACGGTTGTTCCTTAGGTTGGCCAACTACTATCGAAGGTTCATTTGTGGATTTTCCTCTATGGTGGCCCCATAAACCGACCTACTCAAGAAGAATCGACCGTGGGATTGGAACGCGAAATGCCAAGAGGCATTCGAGACCTTGAAGCGTGTGGTAACGGAGGAACCTGTGTTGGCACTACCGGATTATACAAAGACCTTTAAAGTACACACCGACGCTTCCGACTTCGCTATTGGCAGAGTACTTATGCAAGACGGGCATGTGGTCGCCTACGAGAGCCAGAAGCTTAACGACACCGAACGGCGGTACACAATGCAAGAAAAGAAAATGACCGCCATCGTTCATTGTTTGCGGACTTGGAGGCACTACTTATTAGGATCCAAGTTCATTGTGAAGACGGACAACATGGCCACTAACTACTTCCAAGAACAAAGGAAGCTCTCTCCCAAGCAAGCAAGGTGGCAAGACTTCTTGGCCGAGTTCGATTACAAGATGGAGTACAAAACGGGCAAGGCCAACTCGGTAGCGAACACGCTAAGCCGTAAGGCCACGCTTGCTAGCCTTACGCAACCCAACTTCCCGATCATGGAATGGTTCAAGTAAGGGATGGAAGAAGACCCTCAAGCCAAGAGTCTAAGGGAGCTAATCAAGTAAGAGAAGATTCATCGATTTTGGCTCGAGGACGGGTTGATCCGCACCACAGGAGGGAGACTTTATTTTCCAAAATGGGACTTACGGAAAGAGATTATCAAAGAGCGCCACGACTCTTTATGGGCCGGGCATCAAGGGATAAATCGCACGCTAGCCTTAGTAGAGCAAGCTTATTATTGGTCAAGCATGCGTGACGACATTGAACTATACGTGAAGACTTGTCTTGTGTGCCAACAAGACAAGGGGGAGCAAAAGCATCCCGCCGGCCTACTAGAGCCCTTACCAATCCCCGAAAGACCGTGGGAAAGTGTCTCCATGGATTTCATCGTGGGTCTACCAACGGTAGACGGATGCAGTAACATTATGGTGGTTGTCGACCGGTTTAGGAAGTACGGGGTATTCGTCCCCGTACCGAAGAAGTATAGCGCTGAGGATGCGGCAAAACTCTTCTTCAAACATGTGGTGAAATATTGGGGCATACCGAAGACAATCGTGAGCGACCGAGATATGCGGTTTATCGGGAGATTTTGGACAGAACTTTTCAAAATCTTGGGCTCGGAACTTAATTTCTCCACTAGCTTTCATCCACAAACCGATGGGCAAACGGAACGGGTGAACGCCTTATTGGAGTTATACTTAAGGCACTTTGTAAGTGCGAATCAACGGGATTGGGTAAAATTGTTGGATGTTGCCTAATTCTCTTATAACTTGCAAAGAAGTGAATCCACGGGGGCTAGTCCATTCGAATTGGCAATCGGACAACAACCACTAGCTCCCCACACAATGGTAACCTCATACACGGGGAAGAGTCCAGGCGTCTTCTTGTTTGCCAAAGGTTGGCGAGAGAAGACCGAATTAGCTAAGGCATGCTTAGCGAAGGCGGCAAAGAGGATGAAGAAGTGGGCCGACAAGAAACGGAGACACATGGAGTATGAGGAAGGAGACTTAGTCATGGTAAAGCTCCTACCTCATACGTTTCGCAACTAGGGAACACCCACAAAGGCCTACTTCGGAAGTACGAAGGACCGTTTTCCGTGGAAAAGAGGGTAGGCAAGCTCGCCTACCGCATAACCATACCGCCCCATCTCGAGGTTCATCCCGTCTTCCACGTGAGTTTCTTGAAACCGTGTCATGCTGACAATGAGGATTTAAGTCGGGGTGAATCCAAGAGGTTACCAACGGCGGTCAACACAATGCATGACCGTGATGTAGAAGAAATCATTTCGCATCGAGTAATTCCAAGGCGTGAAAGTCACCCGGGATACATCGAATACTTAGTGTGTTGGAAAGGCTTGCCTGAGGCCGAAACAATTTGAGAGTATGAGCTAACTTTATGGCAACACGAAAACAAGATTCGGGCATACAAGGAGAAGCAATGAGGTAATCGCTTGAATGGGTGGGGGAGAATGTCACGACCCGCAACTTTCATCCTGACTCCGTCCCCCGCTCCCGGTCCGTTTGGCTTGGAGGTTAAGCGGAATGTTTTAGAACGGTGCGGAGAGTTCCAACATCTTTCAAGACTTAAAACTCTCTAGATACACTTGGCCTCCATAAGAATGTAGAATAGCATAAAATACTCTAGATAACTATTGTAGGTTGTAAATAATCTAGAGTTGTATAGAAAATTCTAGAGTGTAAATATTGGCCGTTGGATAAAAATGATCTCCACCGTCCGTTAAGGAGGTGGAATGCTATAAATAGGGACCTTGGCCATTTGCCAAGATCATTCAAGGCATTTGTACTTAAAGCATTCTCCAAGTAATATAAAGCTCTCTTTTTTTTTTTTTGACAAGTTGGGGAAAGGAGAAAGGGAACCTATTCCCCAACTTCTAGCTTATTTCGATTAGGCTTTCTAGTCATCATTCTCCACTTCTAGCTTGTGCCAAGCACGTACAAGAGGGGAAAAAGGCTGACTGAGTTCAATTGGGACGAGAGACTAAGTACCGCACGAGCATAACAAAGAGTAAGTCCGTGACATAAGGCGTTGGAAGGGACAACGCCAGCCAGCTGCCATTTTGTAGCTTTTTCTTTGTGTTTCTCTTTTCTTTTAAAAAGTATATACATTTTTTTTCTCCAGGGGGAAAAAAAAAAAGGACAGATAAAAGGACAACAATTACTTCCTGAGGCGTTTTGACTTTCGACTTTTCTTCCTTGGACGCTGCTGTCCCATCGAGTAGAGAATCATAGACTAATCTAAAACCAAAATCAAAATTGAACAAGTAGATGATACTAGCACTACAATCATTGGTCATGAGGCGCCACTACTCTCTACTCCGAAATATGCAGGCTTCAATGTTAATCCTGCTTTCAATACTTTCTTCTTCGCTAATAATATGTTCGTCATCATCTTCAATTCAAGAATCAGAAGCTGCTATAGAGTCCTTGATCAACCGTCTGGACTCTAAGAAGCCACCTGCACCAGTACAAGAAGCTGCAGCCAGAGGTGTACTTCAGAGATTGCTTCCATCCCATTTATCCAGTTTCCTATTCAGGATTGTATCCAAGGTATACAATCCCGTCATTTTCTTGAATTTTTTATTCTGGGTTTTTCCCCATTTTGTGCTGATATGGTATTTTTCAGTTGATAACTTGCTTTTAATTTTTGGTTTTTACTCATTCTGCAGTATTTTTAATAAAGTTTTTATCCACAAGTTTGAAGTTTGGAGGAATCAAGAATGATTGGAATTCATGAAACTAGTAAAACTAAGCAATAGTATCTGTTAAATTTGTCCAGTGGCAAGTCAATTGTTTGTCTATGAGACAACCCCAGAAATTAATCTTTTGTACTTTTGTTTCTTTGCTTGTTTTGAAAAAGTCATATCTAATTTTCAAAAATTTCTGGGCCCAACAAAAAGAAAAAGAATTTGCACGGGTCCAAAGTGCAATATCGGAAGTACAATAACTAACTTTGCATTACTATGTTTTTGTTCTTATAGTGGCTTAATGATGTCTGTGTAGTTCAAATTCAAATTCTGATTAAGAATGTAGAGTTGTTAGCATTTCTAAGACTTGGAGTAGGATGAAGACCTTAGTTTGGAAATCTTAAGCGGGAAGGAGCCTGTGGATGATGATGCCTGTTAGTTAAATGATATTAAAATTGTTTGTTAATGCTACTTTTGCTAATTCTATGTACATTTCTAAAGATCAATCATGATAAAGTGCAGGAATTTATCTGTTAATGTTGTTTGCTTGAGACTGTTGCTGGTTTTATAATACATGAAACCTACTTCTTCTTATTGGTTGCAAACTTCAGGATGGCTGTGGTGGACGCAGCTGCTTCCGAATAAGCAATTACAAAGGTTCAAGCAGAAATCCTCCTGAGATACTGTATGTGTTATGTTAAATTTGGTCCATAGGAGGATTAAATTGCTTTAGTCTACATTCTTAATTCTCAGAGATTTTCTCATATGTTTCTTGTGCTATAATGTTAGTAGAAAAAAGTTGAGGATCATGCTAGTTGTTTTAAGGTTAGAATAAAGGTGAAGATAAGAACCTCTAATTGATTCTAAAAAAACCATTATGCATGCTAGCAGTGAAAGCACAGCAAAGGGAATTGCTCTTGTTGCTTCAAGCAGAAGTTTGAGCAACCTTCCACTATACTGTTGCCACCTGTTCTATTTCTTAGGCACATTACTGCTTGGCCTGTCGTTAGTTTAGAAGCAACCATCTCACTGTGATCCTTCCTGAAAATATTTATTTAAAAAGAATGAGATTTTTGAAAACTGTGATTTCTTTGCTTGATTTGAAAATAATTGTGGACGATTTTCATAAAGACTCATTTCTCATTTAAGAAAGTGATTGTATTTCTACAGATAACAATTTTTAATAATTGGAACATATTTTATACCTTTTAGGTCCCTATAGCAGTAACATCTGGACTTCATTTTCTTTGATTTTCTTTGGAGTCCATATATGCCATTTTTTCCTGCATCAAGAGCTTTAGTAGCTGTTGCTTTCTCAAATTTACAGATGAGTGAAGGATACTTCTTGTTTTCTGATTTCTTTCTTTTGTTTCTCTTTAAAGTATATTTATTTATGGAAAGAATAAAAAAGCAATAATTAAGGTGCTTAAAATTTGAGGCGTGAAATTTTTTTTTTTTTTTTGTTTAGAATTTCTCCTTTTCTGCTGCAGAATTGAAGGAACTAGCGCAACTGAAATCACATCAGGCCTGCATTGGTATTTAAAGTATTGGTGCTACGCTCATGTTTCATGGGAAAAGACAGGTGGCATTCAAATAGCTTCAATTCCTAAACCAGGATCACTGCCTCATGTAAGTGATCAGGGGGTGATGATTCAGCGTGCCGTCCCATGGAACTATTACCAAAATGTTGTAACTTCAAGCTGTAAGTATCACATCTTCCATCATTTGTAGCTTTTTCAATTAAAGATTGCTGTCCCAATCACATATATACTGTGGCTATTATACTGTAGCCAATCTATTGTGTTAATTTTCTCAGTAATCACCTGCTAAAACAGCAAAGAGCATAATGGGAGTTAACTGACTTATGTTTGTTGATGCTAATCTGATTTGGATGCACATTTATGTTTGTGAAATATGCATTTTCTTTCCAGCTTTTTGTCATGCTTTTGAAAAATTTTCACTTTAATTCCTTATCATTTAGAAAGAGAAAAGAAAGACCTGTATTACTTTAATAACCTGCGCCTAATTTACTAAAATTAAATGTAGTAAGCTACTTGATGGCTGATTATGGAATATATTTTGATGTTAAGCTTGAAAGACATGTAGAACGTAGCTGTCTGAAGGTAAGTGTTATGACTTAGCAGGTTATCTCTGTCTTTGGATCGTTTTGTGGCGTATCCTTGGTGGATATGCATTCAATACTTGGATATGGCCTATTCGTATTGAAGAGGACCTAATAGTAGATTACTTGGTCCATATGCTGGTAAACTACCTTTTTTAGTACTTCAGAAAGATGAGTAGATTACTTGGTCCATATGCTGGTAAACTACCTTTTTTAGCACTTCAGAAAGATGAGACCTGAGATGTAGACATCTGGATTTGAAAGTTATTGAACTCCTTAGCTAGTTTGCTGGTAAAACTGCTGCCAATAGCTTAATGTGCTGTATTTTGTTTGCAGATTCCTATGTTTGGTGGGACTGGGAAAGATGGGAGAAAGAGATAGATTGGATGGTGCTTCAAGGAATTAACCTACCTCTAGCATTTACAGGCCAAGAAGCCATATGGCAAAAAGTTTTTGCAGTATGTAGTTCATAATTTCCTTGACTTCATACAAAAACTTCATTTTATTTTATTTTTTTTAATTTTGTGTTTAGTTCTAATGTTTTAGAAGACTATTTGTAGCAACCATTTCATAGACTCTAAAGACTGTTAGGACTGGTGTTGACATAAGAAGTGTTAGTTGATGCGTTAACTAAATGCATATGCTTCATATTTATCAATTACTGCTAAATTTCCTGTTTAGCTCAAATCTTATGATATCAAATGTATGTTTGTTGAATTGGTCCTCCATGAATGATTTTATTTATTGCCATAGAACCTGGTAGTTAGCCTATTGCTTTGGAAATCAGCTTTAGGTTTCTTGGTTTTTTCCTAGACAGATACTCCTGAGTAAAAAGCTAATGATCCTAGCATATGATATAGTTTTAACCTGGATATAATTTTTTATCTTTCGGATGGTACTTCATTAGATTTTAACTGATTTGATTGATCAAATTCCTGTTGTAGCTAAATGTTTCTCGTTTTGTTGCCTTATATTAAATTGCTATTCATTCTAACAGTACAAGTGTTTTCCTACTTCTAATTATTGTAACTTGACAACAGGATTTTAATATTACTGCAGCAGATCTGAATGATTTCTTTGGTGGACCTGCCTTTCTTGCTTGGGCTCGCATGGGAAACTTACACGGGTAAGCATATGTCACGCACACACTCAGATAATGAACCCACAGACATCCTTGACGTTATTCATTGTTTTCTTATCTACTTGACTTAGCAATCAGTTCTGATTGTCTAAAGAAAAACATGCAAGTACAAGTGCACTCATTTTATTCTATATGAATAATCTAATATACCATAACATCTAGAAGCCTGTTTAATATTGTTCTGAGGGTGAGAATGAATAACTGGCAAAAGAAATAACAAATTCCTTTCCATTGCAAAATAATTGTTTTACTAGAACTGTAACGTAGCCATGGCTATGTTATGATACTTATCTCATCATAGTTGTTTTTTGCATTGATCAGTATCATTGTGAATATAATTACTATAATATGGTACTATAGCCCTAGAGTTTAGATGATATTACATTGTGATGTAGCAGTAACATTATCGTGGGATTATCAATTGCTACATTATGACACTGCTGGAGGATAGACTGTGATTGTAGTTGTGGCTGTAGCAGTTATTCTTATTAGACTGTAACAAAATACAAAATGTATCTGATTTTACTTCCTCTTGGTTTTGATTAAAAAAAATGAGAGAGACAGAGAGAGAGAGAGATGAGAGATTGACATGCACTCCAATTTTTAGTGTATTGGGCTATCATTTCCACACCAATTCACAATGTAATTCACAAGACTCCTCTAGTTTTGTATTCCATCTATATACTTTTGCATTTCCTGCTTTGAGATAAGTTAAATCATTGCTTTTTAGAGAAGAGAGAAGTTTAAAGTTCAAGATTTTTGGTCCAAAGAGTAATGGGGTATGGATGACAGAAAATCCAAAATTTCTAATAATGTGCAATAACAAAAGAAACAATCCACAAAAGATTTCCATTTGCTTTGCAAATAAATAAATAACTCCTAGTTTATCTCGTGTAATATGGTCATTTAAATCTTCTTACGATCCATGGTTAGATGTTTACTGGTGAGGAAATGGAGGAAAATTGACAATTTTATAAAAAACAGCAGAGGAATAGTCAGCGACAACAGAAGTATGTAGATCAGAAGGGGGACTGTGCCTAATTGTCGGCTGTTTTGTCCTTATTACACATTTTGACTATGTGGCTTCTCTATTTTTACTTCATTAGTTTGGTGAGGAACAGGTCCTTTTTGGCTCATGTTTGTGAATTGCAATTTAATATTGACGCTCATCAAAAGACGTACATCCAATTTCTATCCATTACAGGTGGGGTGGGCCTTTATCTCAAAATTGGTTGGATAAACAATTGTTGCTGCAAAAACGGATATTAGCCCGGATGTTAGAGTTAGGCATGACTCCAGGTATACTGTAGTATCAATTCCAAAATTTATTTGGCTATTTTAAACCATGCAAGTTGTGCTTTCTGAAACTAATGCCTATGTTGTCTTTTACTAGTGCTCCCATCATTCTCTGGAAATGTTCCGGCTGCACTAAAAGCAATTTACCCCTCTGCAAACATAAGTAGACTTGGGGAATGGTACGTCACTTCTTTGGTTATTTGATATCCTTATTCCTTTCTTTTTTTAGCCCCTGGTATTTTCTTTGTCATTTATTCAATAATTAACATATTTCATGATCATGGCTGATGTTATTATTACATTGCTTTAAAATCCACTTCTGACATAAATATTCTCCAAATTTGTCCTAAGGCGATTTATTATCTTTGCAGCTTGGGCTCTTCACTACTGTGCTTTTGGTAATTTTCTGATGGAATTAGCATAAACAATGGGACTTTTTGCTCCTGTTTCAAATATAATAATTGTAAATCAAATGCATGTTTGAATCTGTTCATAAGCAGACGGAGAGATATCTGTTTTTTTGTGATCTCCTTATTTATGCATGCATTTATTTGAAGAGGAAAACCATTACGGTTTCCATTTTTTTTCCTTTTTTTTCCCAATTAATTATCTTATTGAAGAATTGATGAATGGAGTTGAAAGCTGTCTTCCTGGTTATGTATTCCCTGAAATCATTATTATTTGCTATTGGTTCCAATCTCTCCAATTGTTTGTTCTGTTTTCTGGAAATTTTTTTCCTTGTACTTGTATATTTACACAGTATATTTCACCACAAAATGAACTGTTCTATATCTTAGGAATACTGTTGATGCTGACCCTCGATGGTGCTGCACTTTCCTTCTCGATCCTTCTGATCCTCTATTTATTGAAATTGGGGAGGCCTTTATCAAGTGGCAGTTCAAAGGTAAAATAATTCTTTGATCTTTTTGTTTTGGGGTAAGTATGAATTCTTTGATCTTGCCAAAGCTTAAAACAAGATAAAAACCTATACCCGCTATAGCATTGATTTAGATTATTGTTCGGAATAATTGAATGCAATTTTTTAGCCGTCTTAACAAAAAATGAACACTGAAAATCAATTGTATAATTTCAGATGATTAGATCAGAATATCATTTCATATCATCCTTTGGAGCTCTCAAATTTATTTGCAAAGTTGCACGGCACTGTTTCTGCCCATTACAACTTGCTTTTCAATATATCTCTCTTAACATATGCATCTGGAAGGTTAAGCAGTTGAACAGCTAGAAATTCATTATCTTAGTGGTCTATCAAATTGGAGCTTCAAGTGGGATTTGTTTGTGGTAATGGATTACAATAGTTGAGATTTATGTTGAAGGGGAGCCCAAATATGATGCATTCTGCACTTTGCTTGGTATGATTTTATTAATGAATTAGTTCCTTATATAAACTTTATGAACACGTAACGTTGATCCAATAGATATATAGTGTTTTAGAGAATTTTATAGCCTGTTTTTATCAAATTTTGACTATGCTCAATTGTTCTATCCTCTTGCAGAATATGGAGATGTCACACACATTTATAACTGGTATATTCCTCCAATTTTATTGATTACCGAGGGAAGATTATGCTATATTTGCTTCTTCTCCTGAGGGAGTGCTCATAAACCATGTCAAAAGTATTTTTGGAGAATATGAATCTTCTGATAATGATGTATCTATTACATGTGATCATAAACACATAAACATGTGATTCTATAATACTCTTGCATTCTATTAACTCAATATAATCTTCCTCCTACCAGTTCAAGCTTTTAGATGGATTGTCAATTTTTACATGATCGTTAAGGGTGGTAAAAGAACTACGGTTTAGTTTGTACCCTTAACTCTTAAAATTTGCACTTTACATGTGCTTCGACTTTTAAAAAGAATCTGTCTGCGTGTGAGTAGTTGTCTTAGATTACAGAAAGAAGTAACTTTTTCATCTTTAGCTTAAACGTTTTAGAGGGTAGTAATTAATATGCCCCATTATATGTTGCCTACGAAGGAAATCATGAGTCGATCATGCTTGCAGTTCTGATTTATGACTTATATTTATGAATTATGTCCATCTTCTGTCTGTACGTGTGTAGTGCTATTCTACTGTGATTTGTTTATGCTGGATTTTCTCCACGTTATGGCCACCATCAAGATGAACAATGACTTACTGTTTCATCCTTTCTAATTTTGTTTGTTTTTCTAGTCCATGTTTGCAGCTATTTTCCTTTGTCTTTTCTTCTTGATTGTACATATGAGAAAGTTGTATAGTCTAGCAGTTCTAAATGGTATTTAAAACCATCCTTTCCTCCTCAGGAGTAATTGTGTCCATTTGAGATCTTACAGAGATATTATGTTATGCAGTGATACATTTAACGAGAACAGCCCTCCTACTAATGATCCAACATATATTTCTTCTCTCGGTTCAGCTGTCTACAAAGCAATGTCTAAAGCAGATAAGGATGCGGTTTGGCTTATGCAAGTATATCCTTCAAATGGGTCACTTAATCTCTTACTGTCACTTTTTTCCTTTCAATTCTAAAATTTGACATTTCTGCACTTCTTGTTGGTTTTACTGGTTGTTTCCTGCTATAATGATCTTCAGATTGTACCAAGCAATATATCTGATCTGAATATATAAAACAAATAATTTCGGTCAGAAAAAACTGAGAATTTGATTACAGACTTTTTTTTCCCCCTTCTTTTCTGGACTTAATCCAGTATCTCTGTGCCTATGTAAGTTGTTTGTCTGCTTTCTGGTTGAATTCAATGAGAGGCAGAGCTGATTCTGAGATTTCATCTTTCTCTCAAAATGAATGTAGGTCTGTAATGTTATTAACACATGTAATTTGGACTTATTATCTTAAGGACCTACCCTGCTTTTTCTTGAACTACACTTACTTCTGTCATGAATGTTTTTCACTGTCTGAATACTGCAAGAGGTGACCCTTATTTTTGAATGCACCAAAAAGATTGGGATATACTCAGAGGACTTTGATGATGTTAGGGTTTCAACTTTGTTTTCTGCAGTAGAGTTTCATGATATCACAAGCGTCCTTTATTTTTTTGGATGCACCAAAAAGTTTGGGGTATGCACGAAGGATTTTGATGACCTTAGTATTCCAACAATGTTTTCTGTGGTAGACTTTGATGACATTAGCATTTCAACATTATTTTATACGGTGTGGAAGCTTTCTTAGCAGATATGCAATCAGGATATCAGGATGTAATTTCAAATGCTCATGCAGGTCCTGTAACTATAATAAACTCAGGGAAACCATGTAGTTTATTATTTGTTACTGAAATCACAAAGCATAAGCTGAAGAAAAGTACTAAATTCATTATGCAGCAGCGTTTTTAAAATTAGGTAAATACTAAAACTAAGAAAAAAGGGAAACACAAAGAATTGTCAAAAACCGCAATCTTTATAATGATTAGGAGTTGAACAGTGTTGGTGCCTCTACTCCTGCTTTCCATTTCGAAACCAAAAGAGAAATAGATAGTTAATGAATCTACATCACGGCAAAACTTCTTCAGGATGAATGTCTTTTTAATGGCGTACTGTTTGAATGTGGTATTTCTCCTTTTTTTTCGGATGATATATGAACTGAAAAATGGTTGGCTAATTTACAATCTGCAGGGTTGGCTATTCTATTCAGATTCATCATTTTGGAAGCCACCACAAATGAAGGTAAGCACAATCAATTGCTTGGTTGCTTCTTCTGGTCTTGCTGTCAGTCCAATTATAATCATCTCACAATTTTTAATCATTATTTTGTGTTTATTTGTCCAGCTTTTCATGAGACTACACAAAGAAACTAAACTTCTTTGCTCCATGGTCCATAAAATAACGCTGTAGTCCTGCTATCACTTTCAAACCTTATAAGTTGGAGAAACACTCTCAGCACATCACGCTTACTGCTTCTTCCTATAAAAAGAAAAAAAAAATGAACTTTGTTCCTTACACAAGCAATATTCTTGTGCTTCATCAATAAAAAATAATGCAGCTGGAAAGAGACAAAAATGAAGGAAAGGGTACCTACTTTGACAGACATTAGTTGTCTAGGGGTATTACTTTCTTAAAGGGCATGAATTGTAGATCATATTGCTGGAAACATGCAAAATCCATTGGACTAGACTAGGAATGATTATGCTTGTCTTTCTTTCCTTTTCATCTATGGAATTCCACCTACCTGGGGAAGGATTGGGCCAGGATATAGGAGTTAGGTTAGCTGAAGTCAAGGTGAAGCTTCAGAATATGTGCATTCATCTCGTTTACCTCTGTTTAAAAGTTGGGTAATGCTCCTGGAGCTTATGGAACTGTGTGGTACGAATATTTGTCATAATGGCAATGTTAGGTGATGCCTGATTTCCTACAGAAGCTTGCCTGTGTGCTATTGCAGTTTGTCTAGTGAGGTATAAATTAAGTTTACAGAGGAAAGAAGCATAAAATTGACTATCTTTAAATTCACTTAAGAAAAGGGAAATGCATAGGATTGAATTGTCCTTTTCTTTTCCTTTTGTTTAGTCCCAAATAAACTCAACTCTTTTTCAGAGGAGGTAACTAATTTTTACCACATCATGTTTTGCTCAAAGTATTTAACTTAATAACAAACAAACCCCACACTTGTCAGGTGTTAATGCAAGTTCTCATCATGATAACATCCCCTCTATTTTAGTTTTGAGTGTCACATAGGTCTGAGAGAATTTTTGTGGGCAGAACACGCACTAGAGGTGGAGAAAAATTCCATTGAGTATAACTTGTATGACAGCTGATCCACATAATGTGGCAGAATCCAGTTAATGGAAAACCTGTGACAGTGACCTTTTAATGGTCATCAAACTTGTGTCCAGGAAAATTTTTTGAACATCATTCAAAAGGTGACTAAAAAATTCACAAAAACAGAAAAGGATTTTACTTGATGCATGCTGACAATTGGAGAGTTAAGTACATAGAATTAAGCGTGCTATCGCTCGAGGTTTTTGCAGGCTGGTATGGTATCGCTTATCTCTTGTAAATCTTGCTGTTTTGGTTATTTGATCTCTTGCCTTATTCTCTACTTGTTAGTTGATCGCTTATATCTTGTAAATCTTGCTGTTATTATAAGGCTTAGCAGCTATAGCACTTTCATAAATTATAATATTTTAAATTATGCTAGTTTCTGCTGGATGTTGTTGGTTAGAGATCCTTTGTGGCTAATGTCATTCAATATTTTAGCCACTTTGAAATATTGGAATAATATAAGAAAAGGGGAGAAATGCAAAGGCTTTCAGCACTGATTCTTTGTCTGTTTGGTGAATGATTTTGAGGAAGAAAAATGGAAGAGCTTTTGAAAGTGTAGAGACCTCAGATAGCCCTGGCTAGCTATAAGAGCTCTATGTAACAGTTTTCTAAGAAGTAATAAATTGTGAGTTCTGGCATTATGAGCTCTATGTAACACTTTTTTGGGGAAGGAACCAATTCTGACTTGTATAGATGTGTTAATTGCATTTAGGTAATATTAGTTACTGGTAATGTATATATTGGGTAAAAGATGTAATCATTGATAAATAATAATCCCTTATGAAAAGAAAAGAGAAGTTTCTTTGAACTTATTGGCTCTCCTCATTTAGCTCTTATTTCTATCTTCTGCTTGTTAACTTAGGTCTTCTATCATCTGATTATTCCCTTGGAGCCAATTAATCCAATGTTGTAATCATTAATTTCTCTGGTTGTGTCTATGTTTAACAATCATCTTGGTTCACATATCACAGGCACTTTTACATTCCGTTCCATTTGGGAAGATGATAGTTCTTGATCTATTTGCTGATGTGAAACCAATATGGAAGTCATCCTTTCAGTTTTATGGCACTCCTTATATCTGGTAGTTAACACATTGCTATGATGATTGTGATTTTCATTCTTTTATGAGCTTTATGTTCATGACATATATTTCTGTTCTTCTGTTTTATCTAGTCATCCATATTATATATGCTTGGGGTACTGTCAGCACTTATTTCAGTTTTCAAAAAATCCAATATATATCAGGTGTATGCTGCACAACTTTGGTGGCAATATTGAAATGTATGGTGTATTGGATGCAATTGCTTCAGGTCCTATCGATGCTCGTCTCAGTGAAAATTCTACTATGGTAAGTCTGCTAATAAGCAACATAACTTCTTGCATGCATATGTTTTACTCCTTTACCCATAGGCAAAGACATAGAACAGAAACTGACTCTGACTGTAAAAGCCTTAAAAGCAATCTATGGACTATTTTTCTTAGTCAAACCCTTAGGTCCATTGGTTCACGAAACATGCCCAAGTTTGGCCATAACTGAGCAACTCGGTTTCCTTCTCTTATAGGATGCTGGGTCAGGCACCCCCAGTTTCTTCCTTTAAGCATTTCTCTCCTCCACCTTCTTTATGTTTCTTCTTCAAAGTTTTTAGTATTTTACACAAAAATGGATAAAATCTTGTCTGAAAGTTTAGTTGTTGTAAAGGAATCAATAATGACAGTTGGCAAATTTATTCTGCCAAGCACCTCAAGAGCTCTTTCACTTATTTTCAGATTTCAAGGCATAGATACGATGCTATTTGTTGAAATTGTGTTGAAGCTATTAAAAAGAACAGGGTCAATATTTTTAATCTTCAAGACAAAGTTTTACATCTTCATTTTCAGGAATCTATACTCTATGAGTGGCTCCGAATAAAATTTTGTAACCATGGCAAATGGAAAGGAGTTTCCAATATGATTCAAGAAGATATACGTCTACTAGCAAGCCTTATGAACAGAGGGAACAGTAGTGCAAACCATTTTGTTCTTTAAAGTAGTGTTTTAAGGTTCACTATATGTACTCTTTATCTTAAATCTTTGGGCAATCCATTCTGCTTGATATTTTCTTGTCTTCCTATTTCCTTAAAATTGAATGAGACAGCTGTATTCATGTTCAGTAACTTATATTTCTTATAAATTCTGCAACAAAATAAAAAAAAAAGAAAGAAAAAATTAGCATCTAGCTGCTCTGCTCAAGTTTCAGTTTTGTCTACTGATTTTATTGTGAGTCTGCCTTTAAAAATATCCAGTGATATAGGATGACTTTATATTATTGTACATATGATTGACATTACCAAAATGTATGTCGATGTTTTCTCAGATTGGTAGAGCTTGTAAGTTGCGATATTAGCATTTCAGGCTATATTTGGCTTTAAGCACTGTGTTTTGGAAACTATCATGCATCTCATTCACTTGGATTTGTAGTTCAACATTGAATTTCATAATTACCTGATGTTATTTATTCATCCTTTTGAAAGAAATTATTCCACCAGTGAAGTTGAATCCTGGAATAGTGGTAACTTAATAGCAGAATGTTATTTCAAGAAAGGATAACCCTTCTGAATGCATTGTGGTGATCTTGGCATTTAGATATCAACTCTTCTGTATGTATGTTTTTCCTTAAAAATTAAATTTACTCAAAATGGTCCAAATTGTTACTTGTTAAAAAAAAAAAAAGAAAAAAGTATAGAAATATTGCTCAAACAGAAAAAGTGCCTTGCAATGGAATCAAATTAAATCAATCCTAGAAGTGAACTGAAAAATCTATGGTTAAGATTTCCTTAAAAAAGAAATATCATTGGATCAGTCACATTTCCTTAAACACTAAAGGAACGCCACAAATTTGCATTCTATGTTTCACATACGGATTTAAGATGCAATGAGAGTAATTGGACTCGCAATTTAACTTCTTAAGCTTTTACATATTGTGACAATGAATGTAGAACTACACAATCTGACACGAATTCACTGCTTTCATGCATCATGCTTTTGGTGTTCTATTTGGAAATAATTTGGTTCACTTGAGAAGGTTGTTGGATTTGTAAATAACTTTCAAATCCTCTTGGTTAGATGTAGTAGCAATGTAAGAAAATATTTGATCGTCTTCTCATTTCTTTCATTTATCTTCTCCTCATATATTGATGGTGTATTTCATATAATTATGTGATTTTATCTATAAAATATGGTTCCTATCTTAATTTGGCCGCACACTGGTTTTTTCCCATATTTGTTGCAGATTACAAATAAAATTGTTTTCCTGGACAGGTTGGTGTTGGCATGTGCATGGAAGGAATTGAACAAAATCCAGTCGTGTATGAGCTTATGTCCGAAATGGCTTTCCGAAGTGATAATTTCCAGGTTGAGGTAATGCAGATTCTTGTAGTGCCAGTAATGACTAAGAATTTCACATGTACATTAGCAGTATCCGGTTTTTTTTTTTCTATTCTTTTCTCCCCTTAATACGGTCAGAGTTGTTCCCAGGTATGTCAGTAGGAAACGAGCAATCGTTAGTACCAGAAAAACCTAGAAAACGGCACGGAACAAACTCAGAATTGCATTTGGCAATGCAAAATCTAGTGACAGCATTGTTTTCTTTGAAATATGAAGTCTCAGATGTTTCTTGTTGTACGGAAATCATCCATAATTTTTACTTTCAATTGGCAACAATCAATAACTGTTAAAACTTCAAAGGGATTGATCTAAGGTCTAAGAGCTACCATATACCAAAAAAGAAAGGGGGGGGGGGGGTGGGGGAGAAGAAGAAGAACGCTGCCCCATCTAAGCAACCTACTTATGTTCAAATCCCTTTCTTTTTGTTCTCCAAGTGCCATCAAGACCCTTTTATCAATGTGTCAACCTCGAGAAAAGAGATCATACAAAGTTGCAAGGACTCACGTATGTACTTGCACATACACAACCTTTTAGACCTCCATATACAAAGATGATATGTTTGTCAGATCACATTTATGGAGCATAAGCCATATGACTTTTACATCCTTACCACACTGCATGACACCTCTGGTTTCTCTATCAAGTGGTACGTAAAATATCCATCCTGCTCTGAAATTTCAGTGTCTACGGTTGACGACTTGTATTTACTTCTACAGGAATGGCTGAAAATCTACAGTCGAAGACGATATGGTAAAGCAGTTCATCAGGTTGAAGCTGCTTGGGAAATTCTTCATCAAACGGTTTACAATTGTACTGATGGAGTGGCTGTAAGTGTGCCCTATGTCTCTGTTTTGCATTAGCTAAGGCTTTTAAATATCAGAAGCACTACAATGAACACTGTGTCAAAGAACACATGATGCAGGATTAGATTAAGAAAAATAAGAGAAAAAGTAACTTAAACCTGGAATAAATTTTAAGAAATTGAATATGGTTCAAATCCTGTGCTCTAATATTAGTCAGTATGCTACTCTGTAAAACGTTGTATTATGTCCTTTTGCTTTGTTTCATCAATACACAGAAATAAGATACCTATTGAGTAGGAATATACATTTCTTAATTTGACAATCTACTGGTTGAAAAGGACTCATTAAATCATTCAGAAACAATAAAACTGTCAAGTGATGTGAGTTCATCTCATTTATGTTGTAGATTATAAACTAGATTAAAAACAAGCGTATGGCCCTGTGGAATTAAGTCAACTCTCTAAGCATCTTACATCCTGCAAAGCTCCTATCTGTGCATAAGCTCTGTGGATTGTCTGTCAATGTCAGTAATTTATTTTACATCAAATTCTTCATTTAGTTTTTCAGTGTTATAGAGCAGTATTAAAATGCTTGAAGCAAACTGACAGATTCTTGGAGTTTCCTTCCATTCTGGTGTTGAAGATCTAATAGTATTTTCTTCTACTTCATTCCCGCAGAAAAACATGAGCCTAAATTGGCCATATTGGATTAACATCCATCATGGATTTTTTTCTGCGCAAAACTTGTGCCTGTGTAATACAGAGTTAATTGCCTAAAACAGTATTCATTTGCAACAGAAAGCTCCATTCTATTTTCTCCCAGTTTTCTATTTACATTAATTATTGTAAATGAATGTGTAGTTTATCTTCTAATTTCTTTACACTCTAACATCATATTTGCATTTCATTGTTTTTGTAAATGACCAATTTTGTCCAGGATCACAACAAAGACTACATTGTCGAATTTCCAGATTGGGATCCATCACTTAATATCAAATCCAGTATGCATCAGCAAAGTCAGATGCAAAAGATTGTTAGAACATATCATAATAGAAGGTTTATGCTCGATGAAACAAGGTCCGATTTACCTCAGCCACATTTGTGGTATAACACTCAGGATGTGTTTGGTGCGTTAAAGCTTTTTCTTGATGCAGGAAATGAGCTTGCTGAAAGCCTTACATATAGGTATTGTAACATATGGGAGGTCAAATTGGGATGAATTTCCATTTTCTTCTCCTTCCTGCATACCTGCTTTTCTTGCACATAAATTGTTTGTCACCAATGTCTGTCTCTCTCTTCTCTTCTGTCTTCCATAGGTTTTTGTTTTGTTGGGGGGGGGGGGGGGGGGGGACTTCAGGATATATCAACTGTTGATAGTGTTATGAACTGAAAATGCTAGATGGTATTCTTGTTTACCTTGGCCTGGATGTTAACAGTGCATTAAGAGTTTCAATTTTAATTTATTGATACAGAACATATTTAACAGAAAACCAAAATAGACGTAATGTGTTTATACTGAGATTACTTTCTAAGATGTTAAGTCGAAACTCAAAACTGACTTCCTGATGATTTATATTGGGGTACATTTGGCCAGTTTTCACTAGGGTATGCTAATTGATTGGAAGAATTTTGGACTCCTGCATCCGAAAACTGGTTGGAAACATGTCATAATTGGTTGTTATAATAGTGAGGAAGTGTTTCCTGTTTTGATTGCCCCAAAGAGGAAAAAACAATATCTGTGACTAATTGATCTAGTGGATTTACTTGTGCTACTTTGCATCTCTCTACTTTCAATTATTCCTTGCTATTTATCCAACAATGCTTGAGTATTTCCCTCTAAGCATATAGAGTTTGCTGCAAAGTATTCTCATCCTCTCCATCTCATGTTTAATCTTTCACTTTAGCTTTCTGACAGGTCCATTATTCTCTTAATCGTGTCCTCCTCAAAATTCGTGGTTAAAAATCCGGAAAGTTATTAGCGGATATGTACTAACATGAATGGTATAAGTAACGTGAAGTGGAGAAGAAAGATCTCTGTTTGTTACATGCTAAGAAAAGAAATGAAGATGGGACACAGAAGGTATATTACAAAGATATTTTAACAGTTTGACCTCAAAAGTTTCCTCTACAATGTTACACTTTAATTACAAAAAGAGAAACAAAGTCGAAGAAAAGTTATACAGAGTGGGAGGCATGGTCATCTAAGAGATGCTTCCTGAGTTAGCTGAATTTTGGGGTGCCACAAAATGTTTATTCCTGAATAGTGAAAGTCTGAATTGTGATCAAACGTCTAAAAATGTTGGTGAAGATGAAAAGTAATATCAAAAAGGGCATATCAAGAAAGGATGGAGTGAAATTGGAGTTTCCAAACCATACGTGTACATGGTAAATATTGGTCAAGATGAAAAGTCAACATTAGAAAGGCGATATCAAGAAAGAATGTGAATTGGAGTTTCCAAAGCATACATGTACATGGCATAAAAGCATTGTGTGAAAATTTTTGAAGCAGCATAGCGAGTTAAATTTTTTGCTTGAAACAATGGGAATGTTATATGGATGAATGTTGTGATCACCACTGATTACCTATATGGTTTGAACAGGTATGATTTGGTTGACTTGACTAGACAGTCGCTCTCAAAGCTTGCAAACCAGGTATATATGGATGCCATAAGCACTTTTCAAAATAAGGACTTCAAAGCCTTAGGGGTCCAGAGTCAGAAATTCTTACAACTCATTAAAGACATTGATATACTTCTTGCTACGGACGATAATTTTTTACTTGGTAGCTGGCTTGAAAGTGCAAAAAGTTTGGCACTTAATTCTGATGAGGCAAAGCAGGTTAGAATCATATTGTACCTTTCCATCAGTTTGATCAACTTAATTTGAGCATTAAATTGTCATTGCTTCCACTCAGTGAATATTTTTTTTGTTGATATAGATAATGTACACTTTTCATAGAGATGTTAGGACAAGCCATTCAATTTTCTGTCAATCCAGTATACGTGGTCTGCGTACAGTGAATTAGAATAGCGACTAAATGATAGATTGTTTAACTTTCTGTTCCGTTTGTATTGCATTTTCTTTAGTATGAGTGGAATGCAAGGACACAAGTGACAATGTGGTTTGATAACACGGAATACAATCAAAGCAAGCTTCATGATTATGGTATAGACCTTCCAAATGTTTGCACCTGCTACGTTCTATTTAAATATTCTTATCTGTGCTTGTGATCAAGCTTAATATTTTACTCACCTGTGGTCAGCAAATAAGTTTTGGAGTGGGCTGCTTGAAAAATACTATTTGCCGCGAGCTTCAATGTACTTCAGTCATTTATCAGAAAGCTTGAGTGAAAATAAGGCATTCAAGTTGGAGGATTGGAGAAAGGAATGGATAGCATATTCAAACAAATGGCAAGCAGGCACAGAACATTACCCAGTGAAGGCCCAAGGCAATGCCCTTCCCCTAGCAAAAGATCTATATAAGAAATACCTGCGATAGGACAGCCAATGTTTTTTCCCTTCCTCATTTTCGCTTTCTTCTTTTTCTTCTTTGCTGGGGAGAGGAGGTGAAGATGAGATGTCTCAACTGTGTATTTAAAAATGTAAAATTCTGAAATTTATTGGAAAAATATGCAACATTTTCATTTGACCCCAAAGATTTGAGGTTTTAAAGAGAAACGTTAGCATATATTTTTGGTTAAAAGTTGGTGCTGCACCATGAATGTGCAGTTTTTTATTGAATCTTGTTGATGCTTTGCAGGTCAAAGTAGATATTCGGTGTTCTACTTATTTTGGCTAGGATTGGGAATCGAGAGGAGTATATTATGCCGAAAAGTTCTTTTAAAGTTGATTACCTATGCTGACATAGTATAGAATAGTTAAGACATCTAAAAATTTATGTGCATAATGCGATGATTTTCTAGTTGTAATTTGGTGAATCAGTCAGGAACATTTTTTAAATCCTAGATTAGTTAGCAGAAGTTTTACTCTAGAAGTAAGCACACGTAAAGTTTGTCTGCAAAGAGAAAAATCTTCTCTAGATGAGTGCAGGCAAGATTTTTAAATCCCAGGTGACAAATGCCAACAGCCCTGAAATTCTCTAGAGCCAGAATGCTGTCTGCAATATAAAGGGGCCTTTAATATTTTCAACATTTTTTTCTTTAATATTTCTGGAAGTCAATCTTTAGGGCACACATGACATACAATTGCACACATGAAAATGTATGCATGCATGTACAGAGATGAGTTGGGTGTGACAATCAGACAATAAGTGATGGCATTGAGAAAATTTTGATATATCATTTAGGTGGAACATATTTGGAAACACCAAGAGCAGAGTCAAAGTGAAGGGGCGACGTAAAATCCTATGAAGGCCCTTGAACGTTCCATCAATGCAGAGACGTGAAAGTTCTGCTTCTTTTCTAGCCACAGGCATTTTAAAATTGAAAACTTCCACGAAAAACGACTATTTTTCCTTACTTGTCTAATGACTTAAAAGGCAAAGAAGACAAAAGAACTGACCAAAATATTCGTTGTTTGATGTTTTCAAAGTTGGATAAAAAGAACAAGAAAGCGGAAAATCCCGGAAGCAAGTAGGAGAAAATGTTTAAGTTGAAGTATCACCTTTGATTTCTTCATGACAACGTCCATGTCCAAACAAATTCAAATACACAGGAACCAGGCCACTGGACAACAGAATATTAACATGCTCTCACTAGTACAGCTATGAAACAGAGTTTGTTCAAACAAAGAAACCACGTGAATGGACCACTGAAGATAAATATGCTCATAGTAAACCTACAAAACATAGATTGAGTATTGCAACTAATCTTACAAAAAAAAAACAAAAAAAAAAAGGAAGTGAGACCTATGGAACAGGTCCTACTGCATTTACAGTTGCATCCTTCTGTTGCTGTATTTTTTGAATACCAAATTCTTGTTTACATTTGACCCTAAAATAAAACGTTATATCAGGTTATACCATTTCCATTAGCAGAGGATCACCTGTGGACATCAGTCTTATCAACTTCAGAAAATCAGAATCATTGGAAACTGTCCATGGATGCACTGCAGGTACGTGAGCAGAATAAAAACCCTGCGAGTCTATAGATGATGATTCTGTTTTGTAGATCATTCTATTAAGCACAGAATCAAAATTTTGAGGTAGATCCATTGCCATGAAGAACATAGGCACAGCAATCTTGTGGTGAATATCAAGACTGCCCACCAGATCTACAAGATCAATGAAATCTTGGACAAATTGTCGGGGTACATAAAACACTTCAGAGCCACATAAAGCAAGGCTCTGCTCACTTGGGTTGCTTCCCTTGTAATTGACCTGAAGATGAGCTGGCATTGTGCTTACAACTTTCTTGACCATGTCTGCTTGCTTCGAAAACCAAGATAAATTCTGGTCAATAGTTGTCCTTGAAGTAGGCACCTGAATTGTGGTTTAGAAAGAGACAGAAAATGAGCAAACGGTGATTAAGTTTTCAAAAAGCAGTTGGAATACAATATTTTGGTTCATACTACCTTGTTTGCAATCCACAATTTTGATCTATCTGCTTGCATCAGGTTCCAGTAGTTCAGGATTGTTTTGTCATGAAGAAAGAGGAACCCTTCTGTATTATTAAACCTGTCAAATATTTTTGGCAGATGCCTGCAATCCATGTAACTGAGCATCAGCAAAACAAAACACCACTGACGGACTCTCATCACATGCAAGAGGCCAATAGATTTCAATGAGAAATGAATAATAGAAGTAGTCTCACTCTGAGATAAAATGTATACTAAACATGCAAATAAAAGATAAAGGTAAATATTTATACACTCCAATTGAACTATGCCAAATTTTTATACAAAAATGGTAAGCCCAAATAACAGGGCTTTTTGACTAAATGATAAAAAGTGAAGTATATAAATCATTTCCCAAAGATAAATAAAATAATCTTTTCCACTCAAGGAGTACATTAATTGACAGCTGAAAAGAAGGAAAGATTAACAAACAAAGACCCAATGCCAACACACGTCTTTGCCATCAACTGAAACTGAAAACGGAAAAAAGGAAGTTCCTTAGCTTCAGTACCAGTTAGCTAGTTTTTGTTCATGTATCCTCTTAGTGCTAGATGGTCTAATGGCATTATGGGATTTGATTATTTGAAGCTATTTTGAAAAAACAAGACCTGTTTCTCTTTCAAGTTTCCTAGTTTTTGAATATCTTAGGAAACTCTATGCAGAAGGTACTTTTTTATCCTCATAAGCACTGATCAAACCTTATCAACATTGCTAGGAGTACCTATGTGGTCTTCATTAATGCCCTGTATAGACTTTTACAACTGTTCATTTAGATCCAAGTTTCTATGTCTTTTTTCCCTTTTCACTTTAAACTTCAACAGTTAGGATAAAGTTTATATTCAGGTAAAAACTACATCAAATGGGTATCTATAAATTAATCTTAGTCACCATAACTTAAAGAGGACGTGTAGGTACTCGCAAACATTGATATATCAACAACATTATTGATATGGTGAAATTCACATACCTGTCCTTTGAGGTTCTTTTCTTTCATAGTTTCTCTAAATAAATTCTAGAAAAGCCTATCAAGGTTTGCAGTTACTAAAAATTCAATGATTTGCAAGGATGAAATTAAATCAGCTCTTAAATTGGTTATGAGTCATTTGTATAACTATCTAGGATGTCCCCAGATGCTGAAAATGATTTCAGAGGCGGAATAGTGAAACAGAGTATGCGATGTGTTTTATCCCCTCAAACTTGGTAAACTGAATTAAAATAGTTCTACGTCAGTTTTTATTAGAACCATGTGTTAGAGGATTCCACAATGTTTCTTATACACATTGTAATTCTTACTCTCGTGTTTCTTCATTCAAATTGATATTTCCACAGATAAGAAGAGCCCTGTCACAGTCTGCAATTATATCCAGGTAAATTCTTTATAACAAGCATCCATTTGGAAAAAAAGGAAGAATGACGGATAATGAAACCTTACCAAAATAATCATAAAAGGCAAATCAAGGATGATTATCCAACAACAAGAATTAAGCTCCAGTTCAAGCATTTGCTTACAAGAATGCATCAACAGAATGCTAAAGGAAGAAAAGATTTAAACAAGCTTCAAAAATAAAGAGTTAATGGGAGTCCACCAATTTTGTGGTTGATGCATTTGTGCAAATAGTGATGTACTTCTCTAGACCAATATCTTTTTCCTTTCCTGTTCCTTTTTGCAGAGGAAATTCAAGATCATTAACAATTTAAGATGCTAAATATAGACAAAGTTCCCATTCATTTTTTGATCTTTTACATAGCCCCGGAGCTTAATAATCATGCACCGATTGTGCACTGCTCATTGGAGAGCTAACTAGTTTGATGTTAAACCACACAAGCATTCAAGAAAACTCCACTTGCTACTCAAATTGGACACGATATAATCTTTTAGTTTTGTCTCTTCAATGCATAGTCAAAACCACTGTCACCATTCTAATAGGTAATTATATTAGACCATCAGAATGATCCATTCATCCTTTTTATGACATACACCAACTACTTCTTACAACATACCCCAACTACGCCACAAACTGCGATTGCTCCTCTCATCTGCTATTACCCTAACACCCAACTGAAAAAAGGAGAAATAGACGAATGAAGAAACATTTGCAGCTATTTGCAGTAGTATGATCTAAGATTCTCTCTTTTTTCCAAAATTCCCTTTATGTTCATCATAGCATAATAGTTTCACAAATTGTGGATATTTCAGAGTGCTATACAGCCAAAATTGGTATTTATCATTTTTGGAATTGTCTAATGAGTTCAACTCAGAATTTGGATTTTAGCTCCTATTTGCAGGTGCATATAATTTGGTGACAAAAAGAGAAAAATGCTGGTATTTTCGAATGCAAGCTTTAATGTGTTCTACCAGGGATTGTTGAATTCAAAATCATTGAGACTTAAAATGCATTAGTCTGCCATTCTTAATATTCTTAATTCACATATTATGAATCCTAAAGTAAGACATTCTTCACACTACAGTCATCTTTCACAAAATGTTAAGTTAGTGCCTGCTTCCAAACTTCAGCCAAAAATAATCATTGGAATAAGACACAGGCAATATCCTAGCATTTAAAATAGTTAGGATAAATACAGTTACCACTAAAATCAATTACTCTTTGTTACAATGTGAGAATAGAACTCTTCAAAATTCCAATTAGAGACTAAAAGTAAGAAACCAATCTTTGGACCCACATGACACCTACAAATTTTACACAACTTCCTTTGATTCACTGAACTGAACAGTAAAGGGAACATTTCTTCAATACATAGGAGCTGAAGTGTGACATTGTATCAAAGAATTTGTAGCCAGCGGCATGTCCCCCATGAAATCTCACTTTCAGGCAGCTGTATCTTGTTGTGTTTAATAGGCATACTTTTCAAATTGACACAGAGGGAGTGGAAGAGAGAAAGAGAGAGAGAGGGGTTGGTAATAAGCTGGAAATTGCTGCATAGATGAAATTTCCAAAGGACTCTTAAGAAATAACATAGAAAAGCTTAAAGGTACAGTCAAACAGAAAGTCATAATTTCTTTGCCAAATGTTTGACATGAACTTAATCTCTTTCTGCTGTATTACATAGCTTAGATAAAACTTTACATGACAAACCGTTCACTTGAACACAGTAAACTGATAAATTTCTCTAACCTAATCATCCACTGTAATCGTTGGCAAATGTTATCAAGTTTTCACGGGAAGTAAAACGAAGTATCATACTATGTCAAAAGGACCACCGATTTAGAATAAACAAAGAACAGATGTACTGTGTCAATATATCTGGAACAGATAAAATTTAGTAAGTATCTGAGCAGTATATGAGATAATGGTATTCACAATGTGGTATACATACTTGTATAGTTCATCCAATTGGCCTTGTTCAATCGAAAGATCTGCATCAGCCTGGTTCGAAAGAATAATCACTGTTTTGAATATTCTGCCATAAAGCAATCTCCATTCTAAAGCAGTTTGTTGGACAGGTCCAGTGACATACATAATTAGCACCACATTACCAAAACTCTTCCTCCATCTAACCAAATTCCCTATTTCATAATTCACTGTCCCTGACTCATCAACCCCAAGGTGAACAGAAGGTAGTTTTCGAGGGACAAATTCCTTTCTATCTTCAGGTACAATTTTTCTCTTTTGTCTATCCAACTCAATGGGCAATAAGCTTGGCTGCTGATATCCAACAGAAAGCAAATCTTGCAACCAAGCAGCAGTGAATTTCACATCATTTCTGCTCCAAAATCCTTCTTCTGCCATAGAATAACTCAAATCCAAAATCTTCTCAAACAAACTATGCTTATCAGATCTCCAAGAAATCAAGAAACTTATTAAACGACCTACATTTACATGAAGATCTTTTTCCTCCGAAAAAGGATATGCTTCAAGTTTATCATTTCTACGAATTGTTGGAGGATAAACCACAACATAACCACCAACTTCCCACAACAACCTTTGTCCCCAGTAGCCCCTTAAGACATCAGAGGCCATCTTGCTAACAGACACAGGAAGCATCAAGGACCAAAATGCATTATAATGAAACAATGTATTGAACGAGTTCACAGGCACCATCATACCTTGAGGCAATGCAACTTTAGGAGCATGTTCATCGAACTTTATATCAAATGTTTCCGAGCCTGCTTTTCTAGTCGTATAGAATACTGAATCAACATCAGGTAATCCATTGCTTATTCCCTGCTGTATGTACTGCATTCCTCCAGAAACTTCACAATAAAACTCCTCATGATTGACCTCACCTACATTTTCCAGTGGCAACCCTCTAGGCCAAACTGATCTCTGTCCAAAATGAACATAAGGATTCACAACAGTCCTATTCACAATTACATGACTATACTGCAAAATCCGCTGCCCTTTTGCTATATCCCCGTCAATCTCCAAATCAAAATGCTTCCCTAAGTCCCCACCAATCAGTTCCCCACGATCATCAGCATCAAAAATCCTCCTTGCACCGTGCTGGATCGCAAAAAGGTAGCCCACATTTTTCCTCACATAAGATTCATAAGGAAGGAAATCCACCACTCTAAATCCCAAATTTGCTTGTTCTTCTAATGACAAGTATATTGCACCCTTTAAAATCCAATCTTTTGGGGTTTTCGCATTGCCTATTGCAAGAACTTGCCAACCCTTTATCCTAACTAGGCTCTGGAGTGAAGCAGAAGGGTAATCTGAAACTGAAACTACAATCCACTGTTCTGAGTGGAATGAAGAATAAGGTGAGGACTTATCTAAAATGGGCTGGATTGAATTGAGATCAAGCTTGGGAAACTTGAGTTTTTCATGGTGGTTTTGATGGGAAGTTTCGAAGCAGAGAATGGAGTTTTGGGTGGCATTCGAAGCTTGAAAGAAAAAGAAGAAAATGACTGCAACTGTGAGAGTTAGGATGGAAGAAACAAGCAGTTTCAAGGAGTTCTCAGAAACCCATGCGGAGAAGTCAAGATTTTTTGGTTTGTTGAAGAGATTGACATGTTTTGGTCTGATATAATGGGGTTTTGATGATTTTACAGAGGAATCATCTTTGACCATTTTTATCAAAAACCAAAAGAAGATTTGATGTGGTATTTCAATTGTGAGCACAGATCACACACACAACACACAGTGCTACTCTCCTAATAAACTGATCTGAAGTTCTCTTATTTGGTAATACAAGTGTTTTTACATGAGATTGTGGGAAGAAAATATATCTAAATAATTAATGCTTGGCACAAAAACTGACAGACCGACACCCATTCATAAACTGGTTTCTTGATTTGGCTGTGAATGAAATAGTGGACTGTGAAGTGAAGTGAATGAAGAAGTTTCTTGCTTAGGGCGCCGACAGTTTTGTTTGTTGAAGTACTTCTACTGGAAATTTTTTACTGAAACAAAGAAGATTCTTACCAACACGTGTTTGAGGGAGTCGTGGCAGACGCTCTCTGGTATTTCCATTTAGTACAGTACAGTAAACCAGTGAACCATCCTAAACTATCCTCCTCCCCACATTGCTCCCCATTTTTAATACTAATCGGGCTCATCCGATATTGCGTGTGCAGCCTGTATAAATTAACTTCCATAATCTATTTTACGTTCTATAAATACATATGTAAAGAAACTTAAAAAATGAGATGTGTAAATGAGCAGTTATTTAGTTATTTTGTAGTCGTATGTAATCATAGGTAGTTAATAATGTGATGTAACATTCTTTTAGATATTTGAAAGTGATAATTTCATTAAACCTCCTTGAGATTTGTGACAATCACAAGTTGCTCTCTTGAAATTTTGATAATTATGCCCCAGTTAAATCATTTCATCTACCTCTACCACCCAGACTCCAACCATCTCCTACTACTAACATCCGCCTCCCTGAACTCCACCCTTCCAAAAAATTCGAAACTCCATCAAGCTTCCCGCAAACAAATCTTTTGTTTCATGCTAGATCACCACCTTGGCCATTGTTTTTAAGTTCCATTAATATAGAAGTACATCTAATCTTTTTGCATCTTTACAAATCCAAAAAACAGAGGCTTCACTTTCTCCCTTTATCACATTGTCCAGACACAATGAACATCTTCCGTCCTTGATAAAATTTCAACATCTCTCTTCTACACTTATCTCATTTTGTTTCTTGAACCACTCACTTTTTCACTATGACCAACCAAAACAAGTGGGAGTAATGACATAAAATTATACATTCAACCCGCTTTTAAGAATTCACCGTTGTTCTATAATTAAATCGCAAAATCTAGCAGGTCTCATTTGATGGTGGAAGGAAAAGAGAGGAACAATAAAACAATGATAAGTTGGTGATGGTAGAGTGGTGATTTGAGAGAGGATAGAGGAGATAATTGGAAGGCAAAGGGATAGGTTGTGCAAGGAAACGAAAGAGAAGTCAGGATTTGAGCATAAGGCTACTGCTTGTCCTTGAGGATAGGATGTGGTGATGGAGTTGGAGGAGGAGAAGAAGGATTAGTGATGGGTAGTGGCAAACATCCATTGAGATTTAAAGGGTGAAAGGTAAATAAGAAATGATTTTTAATAGTGTTTCTTTTTCTTTCTACATTTCATTGTTGGTTAAGGGTAATGTGGTCATTGTAAATAGCCAAGAAAGATAGGTGTAATGATCAAAATCTAAGAGGAGCTAGTTGTAATTGTCATAAACCTCAACAAAATTTTTGAGCTTATCCCTAACTTAAAACATAAGAAAAGAGAGACATTATAAAACAAAAGATGCTCTCGCTTCATGTAGAGTATATATGAAGAGTTTGCCAATTTCTTTCTTCCCAAACGCGTGTCACTTTAAGGGTATTTTTGGTCTTCTGGCTACGTTAAGTATACGTGATTTAATGTAGCTTTTCTTTTCTTAATAAAATATTTTTTCCTCTAAATGCTTAACAGTTGCCTTTACCCTTTGCCTCTACTCACCATCTAGTGTCTCTCTCTCTCTCCCTCCCCTTTTCTCTTCCTTCCTTGTTACTTTCTCTTCCATCCTTCTCTCCATTTTTCTTCTCCAAACCAGCCCTAAACCCTACTCTTCCTCCTCCATATCTTCCTTAATCTCTAATCTCTCCACGACCTCCCTCTCCTATTTATATTCTTGCCATGCCAACATCTTTATGTTGGGAATATTTCACAAGCGATAGGCAAAATGTACTGAATAATAACACTTTAAAAGTATATAACTTAAACACTTAAATTTTATTAACAAACACTTGCAAATATAGCATATTAGATAAATACAATTTTAGTGGCAAACCTATAACTACAATTAAAGAGACCAAGGAAGTGAAGAACTTGCCTTACACTTACAAATACTCCTGAGGCAAGCATGTTAAAAAGACTCTAGAAAGTTACAAAAGGGAGATGATATGGTAAATATTTCTAAAATTATCTAGAGTGAACTATTTTTACATATATAGCTTTTTCACTTTTTATTGTAGAAGTGATTCTGTCACTTAGATCTAGGGATGCAATTGAGCCGAGTCAAGCTCGAGTAGCACAATGCTCGAATTCGAAGTAGTGTTCGAGTATTTGATGTCGCGCCCCAAAAAATCGAAAGCATGGGTTGGTCCGTGACTATCGCACCCCAAAAAGGCAATTCGGTCCGGTGACCCTTTTTGAAAAGAAAATTTTTGAAAAAACTGTGCGTGTATGAGAAAAAAATTGGGTTTTTATTGAAAAAGTGCTATTTAGGAAAGAAAGAAATAAAATAAATATAGAATAAGGCCGGGACTAAAAAATGCGATAGTTTTAGCTAACTAATTTTGAAAAGGATTTTATTTTAAAATGGAGTCACCACTTGATATTGAGATAGGGTGTACCAAGTCATGCGAAAAATCGTTTAACAAAACAAAAAATAAAATTTTAGAAAAAAAGTTTGAAAACCATATTTCGACTCCAATCTACGAAAACAAAAGAAAAAGGTTTGGGAGTCACATTTAAAAAAAGGAAAAGCAAAGGCTCACACCTAATGCACCCTTTCTACCTAGCTGAGGCTAATTGCGAGATTTAATTACAATTTTCTAAGTTAACTCTAAATTTTATCGCGTTTGGATGTGTCTAAATAAATGCAAATCCTAATTCTAAATGTGAGTATCGGGAGGGTCAAGATGCCCCATCGGGGTTTAGTCGAGATTATCGCATTAATTACGAAACCCGAAACGAGGCCTCGAGGGAGTCACGAGTGTGGATGCAAAATGGAATGCAAAAAGAAAAGAAAAATAGTAATATAGATAATAAGTGATCAAAGATAGTGGGGATGCAGCGTAACGGGTATGGGGGACTAATAACTCGTGACTTGACTTTTTCTACTCATGGAGGGGGGAATGGCCTATTAATCCACCGCTTCCCACGTAAGTAGAGTACTATTTCTAGTCAGAACACATAAAATGACCTAACTTTTAAGTGAAATGCAACTTAGATGCTTAGATGTCATGAACTGTCAAATGCTAAAAATAGATAGTAATAGTAAGATATATACAAAAAAAATCATGCATAAATGAAAAAACCTAAAATGAGAAGTAGTGTGTGAAATGATATGAGTTGCACACGGGGGTGAAGCTATCACTAAAATGACCTAAGGGTCTAGCGTTGGACTATTCCTTTCTAGGAATCCCCCACTAGTGTTGGACTAGTGGGGAAGTGAGAAAACCACAACTAGAGTTGGGCTAGTGTGGTGACAAAATAACAAAATTGATAAAATATGAATTAAAATAGTAAACACATGAATCAAAAGCTAATAAACATATAAAGACATATAAGAGCACATAGGAGCACATAACACGTAAACATAATATCTAGATGCAAAAATCCTAAGGAAAGCAGTAAAAACAAATAAGCCCACAAGCACACAAAAGCACAAAAGCATATAAGCACTAACTATTACACCGGGTGATTTAACTTGCAATTAAAGGGGAAAGAAAAGTAAAAATGACCTATCTATTACACTTGCTATCTAAATACAAATATTAGCTAAATAACGACAAAATATGAAAGATGTAGCCTAATTATTACATTGGCTAGCTAAATACAAATATGGGAAAAAAATAAAGGAAATTGTGATCTAACTATTATATTTTTGCCAAATAATAAAATTTGAAATCACATGGCATAAAGTAAAGGAATATGCAAAAAATATGTAAAATAGGAAACACACGAAGCAAATGCATAAAAAATCACATAATAGCACATTGTAGCACATAAAGAGAAATTGACAAGTGTTAGGGGTACCTTTTTGAAGACTCAGTACTAATGCTTAAAAACACAAATAAACACGTTAAGGTATCGCGATATATATGAGTAAAGGGTAAAAAGTAAATTCCAACAAGTTGGGGGCGACGACATAAATTCCATCAAGTCAAGGGGGAAAAAATATAAATTCCAACAAATTTAGGGGGGCATAGATATAAAATCAAACAAATTGGGGGATAAGAACGTCAATTCTAGCAACTAAGGGCACAAAATATGTAAATTAAAGTAAAGAAAGGGGTAAATTAGCTAAAACAACAAGTCTAAAGGACAAAATTGCTAAAACCAAATTGCAGTTGTTTGGGACTTAATTAACCAACTTGAAATCTAAGAGCTAATGACCAAAAATCCAAAAACCCAAAAAAAAAACACAATTAAAAATAATCAAGGATATAATAGTGTTGGACAAAAATCACATAGACCAAAGCTTAAATGCAGCCTTAATGATAAACAAGCAATAGAAATGGCAACATCAAATTGTCTTGACAATTAAACAAACCAATTAACTAGAATTGACAAAAATCAAATATAAATAAAAAAGGGTCAACTAAATGAATGAACTAAAACACAAGGAAACAAAATATGAAGCCCCATTACATCTTCCAACCAAAAATGGCCCCAACTGGTATCATTCCCATCAGTTTATTCAAACCCAAAATTCCAAATACTTTTCCAAATCCAATCTTTAAAAGTCAAAATCCTAATTTCCAAACCAAAATTCCAATCAAATTTACTAAATTAACACCCCCCCTCTCTCTTTAGTTGTCTTCTTCTTCAGCCTAAAACTAGATAATCTCTCTCTCTCTCCCTCTCTTTCTTTCTCTCTCTCTTTCTCTCTGATTCTGCCCTCTCTCTCCTGTTCTCTCTTCCTCTTTCTCTTGTCACGCTTCTCTGTTCTTTCTTTTCCTCTTCCAGTTCCATTCTCTATCTCTGTTTCTCTCTTTTCTTTTTCTATTCTCTCCTTCGTTCTCTCTCTCATGTTCTCTATCTCTCCCTCTCTCTCTCTATTTCTCTTTTCCTCGTCTCTCACTTTCTCCTTTTGTTTTCTTCTCTACCGAAAATCCCAAAGCCAAATTACTGAATTCAAATCTCAATCACTCAAAACCAAAGACTAATCAATTGCAAAATTTGGAGGTCTCATCACATTTAATTGCTCAGTGGAAGGAAAAATAGAAATTAGAAATATAAAATCAAGAGTGAATACCTGTTTTGGGGGCGGAGGCCTCGGCTTTGGCTTCTCTCAGTTTGGTCGAGAGAAAAGCAACAAAGTGGTGCCTCTAGTTGCAGTCCCTGGTGGTGATTTGATGGGGTTTATAGACTGTGGCTGGTTGATTTGGTCATGATTGATAATTTCTATGACTGAATAGGGGTTGGGTCAGGTAGAAGGAGAAGGTGTTTGAGTGGTCGGAGCCTGGTCGATAGTGGCGATTTGGGACTAGGTGGTGCTGATGTTTAGGGTGGCTTATGGTGGTTTTGGAGCTGTTTTTGCAGGTTGTGAAGTTATGGTGATACTGATGGCAAAGAATGATGACTGCTAATGGTTGGCTTCTGATTGTGTGAGTGGTGAAGACTAATTTTATGAGAGTGATTGTTTGTTTACAGGTCATGAGGAGGTAGCGATGGGCAATTATGTGAGTTTTTTATGAGAGTAGTGGATGGGTATTAGGATTGTAGGTTGTGGTGGTTCTGAAACTTGGATGTTGGCCGTGGTATGATTGTTTTGGCATTATGATTGGCTGTCGTTGGGTGGCAATTTGGGGGTCTATTCTTGTGATTTTTGGTTACTCTACAGGTAGTGAGGATGCAATTTAGTGACTGTAGGGGTAATTTAGTGGTTTTATGTGTGAGTTGGTTGTTTAGGTCGTCTTGGTAGGAATTGAGTGGGGTGGTGGTCAATGTTTGGTGAGTTTGGGTATTGATTTTGCTATTTTTGTGATTCAGTAGAGTGGTTCTGGGATTTTGGGTGCAAACTGATGGCTTGTGTGGTGGCAGGGAAAGTTGTGGTGTGGTGGTGACTGGCACCTGATGGTGAAAATGGTAGAGGTTGTGCGTATTGGAGGGGTTGTTTCGGTAGTGAATGAGGTGGACTGGGTGATGGTGGCTGAGGCTACTGTTTTCATAGGTAGGGTTGTTTGGAGGGATGGAGGATTTTGGGTTGTTTGGGTGGTTTGATGGAAAAACTGGTGGTCAGGTGGCTAGCCAGAGGGAGAGGGATGAAACAGGAGGAGGAAAATGATTGCTGATGGAATTAGTGTGCTGGTGGAATTAGTGGCTCTTCTGGTGGTTGTTTGATGAAAAAGGAAGGTGGTAGAACTGCTAGTGATCATCTGGGGAATTAGAAACTGTTGTGTTGTCGTGTGAGTGTGTGTGAAGACTATGTGCTATTTGTGTTTCTGTGTGTGTGCGTACTGCTTGTGTGCATAGCCTGCGTGTGTATGCATATAAACTGTGTGCTGTTTGGGCTGATGATGAGTGTTTGGCTGTGTGTTTGAGTGTCTGAATGTGTGATAGTGTGTATTTAAGTGTGTGATAATGTGTGTAATAGTGGCTAAGTGTGTGAACTACGTAATTTGGTGTGCGAAAATATGTGGGAATGTGTGTGAAATATGAGGTGTGTTTTGTTAGGAAATCAACATGCCAAAACAATTTGACGCAGCGGAATTTAAAATTGATTTCTAACCGAGATCATTTATTATCTATACAAAATCGAAAACGGACCTTTTGATAACGTAATTAAACGAATTAACCTGATCAAAGATATACGATATCAACCACAGCCGCACACATGTCCAACCTCTAAGGTATCCACACGAACACCTTGTTGGGATCCTCATCAGGATTGATCAATGCCAAGTGAATATGCTAGATTTACTTGACACGTCCCCAACGTGAAGAAAATTGTATAAAGAAAAACTATTTTTCTTCTCTTTAATTTTCTAACGTTATATTGTATGTCGTGTCAAACCTTGGTGTTTAGGACATTTTTATAGAATAATAATTAAGATATCTTGTCTAACAAGAATTTGGTAATAGGTAAGGCTTACCTATTCGGATATCTTATCAAATAAGATATTTAGTAGGTTTTAATTTCCTTAAAAAGGAAATTCTTCTACTACTATAATTATTCTATTTATTAATAAGTCTTTAGGATTAATTATCTCACAAATTAATTCCATAATTATCACATAATTACTTAAATCAATTTAACCCAAGAATTAGTTCTATTGTGTGTGATCCTTTAGGTTCCTAATCACTTGACAATAAATATAAATTATAATTTTAGAATTAATTGGCTTTAGTACAAAACCAACATGTTTGTGTGTGTGAGGTAACAATGTAAGCAGTATGTGAGAGAGAAGTGTGTGTTCTTGGTGCTAGGTGTATGTTTATATGAAGATTAACTAACGTGTGATGTGTGTTTGTATGAAGATGTGTGGTGTGTGTTTTTGGTGTGGTGTGTGTTTGTATGAAGATGTATGGTGTATATTTTTGGCATTGTTGGTGTAAAAGTGGAAACTAAAAAAAATTAAAAACTCTCTAAACTTTTTTTTTCCTCCTAAAAATAGGCTATTTATAGTGCAAAAATGTCTTACCTTTTAAGAAATGAGTAAAAGACCAAAATACCCTTGACAACCAAAATTAAAACTTTATCTCTACAAAAAATTAAAAATCTATGTTCTCTCCCAAAAACACAAAAAAAGAAAAAATTAAGAAAAATATAAATAATAAATTCATTAATAGCAATTCACCCCGAAAAAAGTTAGAGAAACTTAGAAACATGCCTAAAAAATGAATTTGGAATCCAAAAATGACAAAAAATGTTCAAAAGGCGAAACGATTGTTTTGCCCATATATTGTCAAAATGTACAAAAAAATATCTATTGGCTTCAAAAGATTACCAAGAATTAAAAATGAGCTTAAAACCCTAGAAAATGAATTTAACACTCAAAAATTGGTAAAAAATACGTTCAGGATGTGAAGTGACTATTTTGTCTCTGAACGCAATATTTACAGAAAAATAGCAATTGTCCCCAAAAAAATAAAAAAAATTCAGAAACACACTTAAAAACCTAAAAAATAAATTTATGATAAAAAATAGGCGAAACTGGTGTTTGCATGGTGAAATGACCATTTTGTCCCTATGTTGGTAAAATATAGAAAAAATACCAGTTGAACTCGAAAAATCATAAAATTTTAGAAACATGTATAAAAAATACAAAAATGCACATTTAAAACTCCAAACTAATGAAAAAATATTTACGTGCTAAAAATTACTGTTTTGACCCCCGAAATAGTTGATTTTGCTCTTTTTGCTCAAAAATCAAAATTTGGCCCCAAAAATAGAAAAAATACCCCCAATGTTGGAAAAATAAACGGTGTGTCAAAATTTGGTATCTACACTTGAGCTCGACTTAAAAACTCGTTTGCACTCTATTTTTATTTTTTATTTTTTACTCTTGTGAACCTACTTGAGTACTTGATCTTAAGTTTTCAAGTGTCAACTTGTAAATTTTTCAACGTCCGAAAAAAAAAAACTCACATGATTCGACGAGTGTTCAAGATTGTAAATATGATACTCAAACTCGATTTGAACTCACGATTGACATTGCTCGAACTCAGTCAACTCGAGTTCGAGTTGAGTAGTTGACCGAGCCGCTCGCGAGGCAGTTCGATTGCAACCCTGCTTAGACCTTTTTTAAGCATATATGTGGTATTCAATAAATCAAGCAACGCTGAATTACTAAATTTATAATTGAGACATTTTATACCTGATGCTCATACTTTATTCAACTATCGTAATAGTTAGTTTTCTTTTATTCAGTGTAATTCATGTTTTTTCTAGTCATTCTCCTATATGAAAGTGTTGTCTTGGATAATTTTATATTGTAGAAATGCATTGGTTTACTGTTGTTTCATATTTTTTGCATACATAAACTGTAATAACTAAAAATAATTTTTTATACGATTTGACCCTTAAAATTAATCGAATGGTTCAAAATATTATAACTTTTACTAGTTATAGTTTGATGACCTATTTGAAACTAAATATAATTTGCGGCCAAAAATAGACCATAAATATAGTTTGGTGCTCAATTTGAATAAAAAATAGTTTGGTGACCATATTTAAACTATGAAAGTAAGTTGGTAGGTTTCACTTTGTGGTCATCAATGAATCGTAAAATAGTTTAATGGCCAATTTGAAATAAAAATGGCATCGCAACTGTAAGTATATCATAAAAATAGTGTGGGAGCATTGAAAAATAAATAAACATCCCATTCTGACTTGAGTTATCAAACAATGGACTTACTATATTTTTCCTATTCATATTTTGCAAAAAGGTACTTTGGGTGAAAACATCTTTTCTTCCTTGATCATTGCAGCGTATTACAATAAAACAATAAAAAACAAATAAAAGATTATAAAAAAAATAAAAATAAAAGATTATAAGAAAACATGTTAGAACATGCAACCAATAATTTTATTTATTAATCTTGAATTATATGTTTTAAAGGTTTGTCAAATAATTATCTTTCAAAATTGTGAAACAACATTTTTTGTAGAATGATACCATGAAAACAGTTTATGCCCTCAAGAAAAATAAGCATATGAGTCTAAAATCTCAACACAGAAGTGATAAGAATTAACTTAAGTCTAAAATACAAGTAGATGTTGGAATTGATCTATTACTATATAATATAGCCATGTTTCTTCCTTTTTTTTGTGTTTCCTAATTTACCCTTATTTGTACTACTCCTTAATACTAAACAACGATTTCACGTAAGGTTATTTACTTAAATATGGGAATATAAATCTAAACTAATTAAACCCCTAAAATCTCTCACCGATCTAACGTACAATTAAAGTCCTAATAGAATACTTAACTAATTAAACCATTAACTAAACTTACTCTATTTCTATTGTCTTTAATCTTGGACATTTACTAGGAAGCTTACATGGGTCAGGACTATGGTCAATCCTGCCTACATAAACTATTATTATTCAATCCCATTCATTATCTTAGCTTGAAACAATAAAATCATTTTATACATTCCCAATTGGTGCAGTGCAGTGGTTGGACTCAATAAAATGGTCAATCATTTAGAGTGATAGGGTAGTAACCGTTGCAATCAATAAGATGAAGTTGGATATCTACATCTAATTCTTACTAAAATTAAAAAGAAATAAAAATATATAATCCCTAGCCTCAAAATCAAATTGAGCCATAACATTTTGATTGTTATTTTTGGTGTTAAAGGTAATAAAAGCCAATTGGCTTCTTATTTTTTTTTCCCTCAATTATACATTTTCCTTTTCTAAGGAAAAAAAGAAAAATTGTCTTTGTCTAAACTCAAAAAACTAACCTAAAATAAATCATAGGACTAATTGATGAATGAAAACATAACATAAAGAGTTAAATTAATCAAATCCTAATGAAGCACAACATTTCTTTAAAAGTCTTTCAAGCCTTTTATAATAAGAAATTTAAAAGTTTATCACCAAACATGACAAAGGTTATCATAAAATACACTTGCAACAATAAATTTTGGAAAATAATAGAATGAGAAAACTAAGATATAAAACTATTATCAAATAATCTTATGATTTATTTTGGGTGTAACATCCCACGTCTGGGCTGGCCCAATAACTTTTGAGGTTTAAACCACGGGTTCAAAATGCTTAAGCCAAGTTATTTAGTAGCCAAAACGTAGAATGTTATATATAAATCAAATTCTTTTCTTTCCACCAATGTGGGACTTTTTGAGGGGTCTCACATTCACCCTTCCTTATCAGGCTTTGCGTCCTCGCAAAGCCCAATCCATATCATAATCCGGACTGTCCACTCGGTTGTATTGGATTCTAGAGGTGGCTCGTACGGGCTCTAGAGGTGGCTCCCGCCCTTAGGTCGACGCAGCACTTAGCCCTGCACAGCACTTAGTTCCTTCACTTCCTTGCGTAGTCCAGCCCAATATCATAGGCCCAGTCTCACCCCGTGCAGAGATCACACGAGGTTCGCTCTGATACTATTTGTAACATCCCACGTCTGGGCTGGCCCAATAACTTTTGAGCTTTAAACCACATGCTCAAAATGCTTAAGCCAAGTTATTTAGTAGCCCAAACGTAGGATATTATATACAAATCAAATTCTTTTCTTCCCACCAATGTGGGACTTTTTGAGGGGTCTCACATTGGGTTAGTTCATAAGTTTAGACAAAGACAATTTTTATTTTTTCCTTAAAAAGAAAATGCATAATTGAGGAAAAAAAAGAAGCCAATTAGCTTTTATTACCTTTAACATCTTTTTTTTTTTTGGTTAACCCCGTACACCGGGGGGGGGGGTGTTGCCACTCCCAATTTTATTAATGAAAGCATAAAACTACAATAAAAAGGAGGGGGACATAAAACCAAACCTCCAATACAAATGGGAAATTAAATTGAAAATTAAAACGAGGAGTACTACTCCTTTACAAATTCAATCATAATCTAATCTAATATTAGGAATGCTCAATTTGTCCATAAAAAGTTCTCCTTTTGCTTCAGTAGATACAAGAGCCCTGTCTGAATAAATCATGGGAGAAGTCAGTCTACATCCTTCCTTTAACATCTAAAGTCATGTTAAATATAAATTTGTTATAACTATTATAAAGCACTCAAAAGGTATGCAGCACTAGGTAAAAGAAATAAAAAAAGAGAAAAAAAAAACATCAATAAATGAAATTATGAAATAAAAGAAAAATTGGAGCTTATACTTGTATAACTGTCAAAAAGCAAAATGAATTAAAAGATATTAGCACACTTTTTAGACAAGTTGAGTAATTAAATTAAAGATTCAAAATGGATTTCCCTTCAATGTTATTTAGTTATTCCTATGTATTCTGCGTAATTCATTTTCTAAACTAATTAGCATGAGCTATAAGTGGATTGGGAAAAATATCTAATTAATTAAGCATTTAACTTAGTTACGTAAAAGTATCAATATTTAACTATATGAGGAAGATCATTTAAAGTATCTAAAATATTCTTTTTGTATTTCCTTCCCTTTTAATATCTCCTTGACTTTTTTCAACTTTCATATGCATATCTAAGGTTCATCTCTTTCCTACTATCTTTATATTTGGCGTACCTAACAATTGACCAATCGGCTATTGTCTTTTTTTAGTGGTTTAGCAAATTTCCTTCAATAAATTATAATTAGTTATAATTAATCATGTCAAATTATATTTAGCTTCATGCATCTATTTCACTAATGGAAGCTACATCATAATTCCTTTATCTCATCGTTTTTCTCATAAGTAAAACTAGATTGAGATTCACAAAAAGTAAGTAAAGATAGAATGAGATTCACCAACTCTCTAATTTTTTGAATCCATACTTATATATAAGTTGTGATTTAAATGTTAGTGGTCAACAATGTGAATATAATGAAGTGATCTTACTTTATGTATAGTGCTTTAGATGTTACGCAAAAGAAAGTGAAAATTGGGCAATGATCATTTTTGACTCAATGGAAGAAATATAAAAAAAAATAATGGAAAAATCAAAATTTAAAGAGTATTAAAAGGAAAGGGAACAAAAAGAAACACTATTAAATGAGAAATAATATATAAATTTCAAAATAATAATTAAATTTTCATTTCAATGTTTGTTCATCAAGAATTCTATATCAAAGAAAACAAAAGAAGGCATCTGCCATAAGCTTCTTAGGAATATCGATAATGGTTAAATTAATTATAACATACAGAGACATTATACATCATTGTGGATTGAGAAATAAAATTAAACAGTGAAATAACTGAATTGGTGATAACCTTTAAATATATTGTACGAATGAAATATTTGTTGCAGAACATGTCTTTTACATTGAATTTAATAATCCAAGAATAGAGTATTACTCTTGTATATAATCGTGTTTCTTCCCTTTTTTGTACTTCTTAAAATAATCTCATTCAATACTATCATATAATTTTGGATGCTTATCGATTAGAAGAAAAGTTCCAATCGCAATCCACTCCTTTTTGTTGCCAAGAAGAACAAGAAATTTAATGTCTACAACTTTTCAAATTAAATCAACCTTACTAGATTGAAATATTCAACATAAAATGAATATTTATTTATGAGTCAGGTTATGTGCTTCTTTTTTAGGTGTGTAATTGATTCCTACTTTTGTGAGTAAATAATAATTTTACCTGGTGTTTTCTTTCAACCAAAAAACACAAAAATGCAAAGAGCATATAGATTTTAAGTGTACAACTAAAGGAAACAAAAATCCAAAGATCAATTTGGTCAAGGACACTTAGTATAGAATAACTAGAAGGAAGCTATGGTAATCTTCATCCTATAGCTTTTTTTTTCTTAAGTTAAGATATCAAAGATATTTAATTTATTTCATATATTCTTTTCTATAATTTTGAGATTTTACATTCCACATAATTTTTAAATAAATTTAGTTAACTTTTTTGTATAAGTTTTTGTTTATTTCTATAATTTTTTGATTTTTTTGTATTATTATTTATGATTATTGGTTCTTTATCTTCCAGTTCTTTTTTTGTATAAGTTTTTACATTCCAGTTTTCCTTTATCTTATATAAGAACCTTTTTTATATCATTATGAGAACATAATCACTTTTTTTGAAATTTCATTTTTTGCTATATTTACTTGAATATGTAATTATAATGGATTGATATTATTGTTACACTAATCTTACTACAACAACATTAATCCGTCTTAAGAATTGTTGCTTAGTGAACACATAATTGTGTATAAAATCAACTTTAAGCGTAATATATAGGAATGATAATATTGATTTTAAACTCAAACTCCATAATTCTAAATTCAAAATTGCCATATTGTGATAATACAAATGTCTCATTTCTCATTTTATACTCTATTCAATGCACATTTACATTCCTACAATAACTAATTTCAAGTTTGTTCATCAAATTTTATACTGTAATTCATTTCCTTTTAATTCATATTTACACATGGAAAAATCAAAATTTAAAAAGTAGTGAAAGGAAAGGTAACAAAAAGAAACACTATTGAATGAGAAATAATATATAAATTTCAAAATAATAAGCAAATTTTCATTTCAATGTTTGTTCATCAAGAATTCTATATCAAAGAAAACAAAAGAAGGCATTTGTTATAAGCTTTTTAGGAATATCGATCATGATTAAATTAATGATGATTGAGAAATAAAATAAAATAGTGAAATAGCTGAATTTGAAATAACCTTTAAATGTATTGTACTAATGAATTATTTGTTGCGGAACATGTCCTTTACATTGCATTTAATAATCCAAGAAAAGAGTATTACTCTTGTATTTAATCGTGTTTCGTCCCTTTTTGAAACTTCTTAAAATACCCTCATTCAATGCTATCATATAACTTTGGAAGTGTATCGATTAGAAGAAAAGTCCCAATCGCAGTCTACTCATTCTTTGTTTCCAAGACGAACAACAAATTTAATGTCTGCAACTTTTCAAATGAAATCAACTTTACTAGATTGAAATATTCAACAATAAATGAATATTTATTTATAGGTCAAGTTATGTGCTTCTTTTCTAGGTGTGCAATTGGTTCCTACTTTTGTGAGTAAATAATAATTTTACCCGGTGTTTTCTTTCGACCAAAAAACACAAAAATCCAAAGAGCAGATAGATTTTAAGGGTCCAATTAAAGGAAACAAAAATGCAAAGATCAAATTGGTCAAGGACATTAAATATAGAATAACTCGAAGGACGCTATGGTAACCTTCATCCTATAGTTTTTTTTTTTTTTTTGAGGTTAAGATATCAAAAGTATTTAATTTATTTCATATATTCTTTTCTATAACTTTGAGATGTTAAATTCCTCATGATTTTAAACAAATTTTAGTTAATTTCTTTTTTTAGTATAATTGTTTATTTATTTCTATAATTTTTTAGTTTTTTGTATTATTATTTATGATTATTGTTCTTTGATATTTATTTTAGATTCCATTACAATTAAAATTATATTTAGTTTGATATAATTATTGATTTGAATTTTTTTGGGCCTTTGTCCAATCATTAACATATTGAAAATAATTTCATATTTTACATATATTTTTCCTTAGATTCTAGGAGCTCTGAAAGCTAATGATCACGGTATTTTATATGCTTACTCGATTCCAGTTTTCCTTTATCTTATATAAGAACCATTTTTGATATAATTATGAGAACACAATCACTTTCTTTGGAATTTTATTCTGTGCTATAGTTACTTGAATATATAATCATAATGGATTGATAGTATTATTACACTAATCTTACTACAACACCATTAATCTGTCTTAAGAATTATTGCTTAGTGAACACATAATTGCTTATAAAAACAACTTTAAGCGTAATATATAGGAATGATAATATTCATTTGAAACTCGAACTCCAAAATTCTGAATTCAAAATTGCTGCATTATCGTACAAATGTCTAATTTCTTAATTTTTACGCTATTCAATGCACATTTACGTTCCTACAATAACTAATTTCAAGTTTGTTCATCAAATTTTATATTGCAATTTATTTCCTTTTAATTCATATTTGAACATGGAAAAATCAAAATTTAAAAATATTGAAAGGAAAGGTAACAAAAAGAAACACTATTAAATGAGAAATACTATATAAATTTCAAAATAATAAGCAATTTTCATTTCAATGTTTGTTCATCAAGAATTTTATATCAAAGAAAACAAAAGAAGGCATTTGCCATAAGCTTCTTAGGAATATCGATAATGATTAAATTAATTATAACGTACAGAGACATTATATGTCGCTGACTATTGAGAAATAAAATGAAATAGTGAAATAGCTGAATTTGAAATAACCTTTAAATATATTGTAGTAATGAAATATTTGTTGCAGAACATGTCTTTTACATTGAATTTAATAATTCAAGAAAAGAGTATTACTCTTGTACATAATTGTGTTTCTTCCCTTTTGTGTACTTCTTAAAATACCCTCATTCAATGCTATAATATAATTTTGGAAGCGTATCGATTAGAAGAAAAGTCCCAATCGTAGTCCACTCCTTCTTTGCTTCCAAGAAGAACAAGAAATTTAATGCCTACAACTTTTCAAATTAGATCAACCTTACTAGCTAACAATATTCAATAGTAAAATGAATATTTATTTTTAAGTCAAGCTATGTGCTCCTTTTTTACGTGTGCAATTGGTTCCTACTTTTGTGAGTAAACAATAATTTTACCTGGCGTTTTCTTACAACCAAACAACACAAAAACTCAAAGAGCATATAGATTTTAAGGGTACAACTAAAGGAAACAAAAATGCAAAGATCAACTTGGTCAAGGACACTTAATATAGAATAACTAGAAGGAAGCTGTGGTAATCTTCATCCTATAGCTTCTTTTTTTTTTTTTTTTTTTGTAAAGTTAAGATATTAAAGGTATTTAATTTATTTCATATATTCTTTTCTATAATTTAGACATTTTAAATTCCTCATGATTTTTAAATAAATTTTAGTTAATTTCTTTTTGTATAATTTTTTATTTATTTCTAAATTTTGGTTTTTTGTATTGTTATTTATGATTACTGGTTCTTTGATATTGATTTTAGATTCTATTATAGTTAAAATTTAGTTCAATATCATTATTGATTTGAATTGTTTTGGGTTTTTCTCCAATCATTAACATATTGGAAATAATTTCATATTTTACATATATTTTTCCTTAGATTATGTGAGCTTAGAAAGCTAATGTTCATAGCATTTTATATGCTTACTTGATTCTAGTTTTTCCTTATCTTATGTAAGAACCATTTTTTATATAATTATGAGAACACAATCAATTTCTTTGGAATTTATTTTTGTGCTATAGTTACTTGAATGTATAATCACAATGAATTTGTAGTATTATTACACTAAAATCTTACTTAGCAGCATTAATATGGCTTAAGAATTGTTGCTTAGTGAATACATAATTTTTTAGAAAAACAATATTAAGCGTAATATATAGGAATGATAATATTTATTTTAAACTCAAACTCTATAATTTCGAATTCAAAAATTACCGTATTGTCTTACAAATGTCTAATTTCTCATTTTATATTCTATTAAATGCACATTTACATTCCTATAATAACTAATTTCAAGTTTGTTCATTAAACTTTATACTACAATTTATTTCCCTTTAATTCATATTTGAACTTCCATATAAAATTTCTAAGTTACTTCACTATCTGTATTAACCAATTGACACATACTCAAAGCATGTGCAGAGCACATGCACATTCCTAGTTAAATAAAAGACCAAATTCCCCGGGAACCACTAAACTTTTGAGTTTGTTGGTTTAAGCCACTAAACTATTAAAAGTTTGGTTTTGACCACTCATCTATTAAAAGTGTAATAAACAGATCATTCCGTTAGATCCAACCGTTAAGTGATATAATGAAAGGGCATTTTTGGAAACTCATGCAAAAAAGACACAAAAATATCTTCAGAAAGCTGTAAATTCATTTAAATCAAGCATTAAATCTCCAAATCTTCTCAATCAAGTATTAAATCCCCAAATCTTCTCAATCAAGTACCAAATCTCCAAATTCAAGAGACAAAATCCTTTCTTTTTTCAAAATTCATTTTAAATCAATATCTTAAATATTAGATCTACCAAAAAGGACTACTATCTACTACATATTCAACAATAAAGTTCACCTAAATCAAGTTTAAATCCCCAAAACTTTGATTTCTTTGGGTATATTAAAAGCAAATTCCCAATTCTTCCTCCTTTGCCAAAACTCAAAATAAAAAATCAAAACCAAAATCAAAGTCTTGGGAATTGTCCCCAAGTTTGTTGTTGATTTAAACTTGGGAGGAATGAAAATTAGCGATGATAGCTCCAGGTGATGGTGGCAGTTTGATGATGATGGCAACTTGTGAGCTGTGGTTGTTAATGGTAGTTTTGAGTTATTTTTTGGCTGGTTTTGGCTGTGATTTTGGACAGTTTTGGTGGTTTTTTTGGTGGTGTTGGTGGGTAGATGAGTGGCGTTTTGGGGCTAGTTTTGAGACTACTAAAGGGCTACGATTTGGGATTGTTATGGGGCTATTTTGAGTAGTTTTGGGGTGGTAATTTGGATTGATTTTTTGTGCAGTTTTGGAGCTTGTTTTGGGTATTTTGCAAGTCGTTTGGGGGATGATGGTGGTGATTTTGGCTGGTGAATGGTGGTAAAAATCGCAGTGGTTGGGGCAGTTGTTTTGAGTTGTTTCTTGGGTGATTTTGGCTACGATTTTGGGGCCATTTTGGTGGTTTTTCTGGTGGGATTGGTGGGCTAATGGGTGGTGTTTTGGGATTGATTTTGGGACTATTAAAAGGCTGCAATTTGGGTGTGTTATGAGGTTGTTTTGAATAACTTTTGGAGTGGTGATTTGGACTAGCTTCTGTGCTGTTTTGGGGCTTGTTTGGGTAATTTTGCAAGTTGTTTTGGGGGATGGTGGTGGTGACTTTGGTTGTGATTGGTGTTGAAAATTGCAATGGCTGGGGCTGTTAGAGGTGGTGATTAACGGTGGTTGTTTTGCTTGGCGAATGGAGGCAACGAGAAGCTATGATTGTTTGTTTATAGGTTGATTAATGGTGCTTTAATTGACGATAGTTGTTTGCTGAAAAGGAGAGAGAATTGTTGATGGTTGACGGTGGTGAAGGAGAAAGGAAGTTGTGGGAGTTAATGTGTATTCTTGGTGAAATTGTGTTTTAATGGTGAAAATTGTGTATTAATTTAGAGATTTGGATTTCTTTGGGTATATTATATCATTTGATTTTTGGTTTTGATTTTTGATTTTCAGTTTTGGCTGAAATTTTGGGTTTTTTTATTTAGGTTTTGATTTTAAATTTTAAGTTTTAGATGGAATTTTGGATATGAAAGAACAAGGTAGATGAACACATGACATTCTCCAAATTGCCCTCTCAATAGTGTCTCGTAAACTGCGCGTGCAAACAGAATTAGAAAAGTTAATGGCTGAATCTAAGGGAATGATGTGTATGCTACACTTTTAATAGATGAGTGGCCAAAATCAGACATTTAAAAATTGAGTGGGTAAAACCCAACTAATCCAAAAGTTTAGTGGTGCCCGGAGAAATTTGCTCTAAATAAAAAAAAGAAGTTTTAAAGTGATTTTATTTTAAAAGATACAGTTACAACGACACTAATCTTCACATTTTAGTCAAAATGAATATTTTATTCCAAAATGAATTTACTCTGGGCTGATTGCATTACAAGGCCAATTTGTCGTTTTACTTCTTCGGTAGTCAGGTTATTAAATGCCATTATTATTCTATTTCCCTACTGCAATAGTGACTTGGTTGACTTTCTAGTAGCGTTTATACAAATCACAAGACAGACGAACCGTGAAAGTACCTTCCCATTTTCTAGTTGTAATTTGTTTCCCGAACTCTCTGCTAAAGAAGGAGATCATGGTTTGGTGGGAGGCAGTTTTATCCCCAGCACTTCAAGTTTTGTTTGACAAATTAGCTTCAGGAGATATAGTAGAACTTCTGAGAAGATGGAATATCAATGATTTGCTTCTTGAGAAGCTCAAGATTGCTTACTTCACTTGTACGGTAGTTATTGATGATGCAGAGGAGAAGCAATACTACAATCCAGCAATACAGACATGGCTGGACATGCTGAAAGATGCTGTTTGTGAAGCTGAAGATGCATTGGATCTTTTGGCCACTGAAGCCTTGAGATGCAAAGTGGAGTCCAGCCCTCAAAACTTTCCCAATCAGGTACGGAATTGGAATGTTCTTGCAACTAAGTTTAGTTCATTTGATAAAGGGCCGAAAGTAAACATTGAAAATATTATCGATAAACTGGAATTCATTGCAAAACAAAAGGATATTCTTGGTCTGGAATCTAGTGGAACAGGGATGTATGGAATGAGAAAGAGGACTCCGAGTACCCCACTGCTTGTTGAATCTTGCATCCATGGCAGGGATAGTGAAAAAGAGGAGATAATAAAGCTAGTATTATCTGATTATGGAACTAGTAATAATGGATTTTCTGTACTTCCAGTTTTGGGTATGGGTGGAATTGGCAAAACAACTCTAGCTCAGATTGTTTACAATGACCCGAGGGTACATGAGGCTTTTGATGTAAAAGCTTGGGCATGTGTTTCTGGTGACTTCAATGTGGTAACCATAACGAAGGCCTTGCTGGAATCATTGACTGCTAAACCATGTGAAACAATGAACTTGGAACTTCTTCAGAGGGATTTGAGACAAATGTTGAACAAAAAGAGATATTTTATTGTTTTAGATGATGTTTGGAATGAGAATTTTGAGAACTGGAATGAGTTAATGATCCCTTTCACGGTCGGCAATCCACAGAGTAGGATCATTGTGACTACTCGTAATGAAGGGGTAGTAACTGTCATGAAGGCACTTCCACCTTATCGGCTGAAGGAAATGTCAGATCCGGAATGTTGGTCGTTGTTCCTACAGCAAACATTGGAAGTTGAAGACTCAGAAAAGTACTCAAATTTGAAGCAAATAGGTAGAGAAATAGTCAAGAAGTGTAAAGGCTTGCCTTTGGCTGTGAAGATGCTAGGAGGTCTCTTGGTTTGTAAACTAGATTTTGCTTACTGGAATCAAATCTTGAATAGCAACTTGTGGGATTTACCTCCAAAGGAAAATTCCATTCTTTCATCTCTAAGACTGAGTTACCATCACCTTCCTTCCAATTTGAAGAGGTGTTTTGCATATTGTTCAATATTTCCGAAAGGCTATGAATTTGATAGGAAAAACTTGGTCTTGCTCTGGATGGCAGAAGGTTTTGTGCAGCCAGTGGAGAAAATTAGTATGGAAGAGGTAGGTGATGAGTACTTTGCCGAGCTACTTTCAAGGTCATTTTTTCAAGAGTCTGTGCTAGATAAATCTCGGTATGTGATGCATGATTTAATAAATGATTTAGCAGGAAGTGTGTCGAGGATATCATGTATTCGGCAAGAGGAGAATTGGCAAAGAAAGCATCTTGAATGCTTTGAAAAAGCTCGTCATTTTTCATACAGTCGCAGCAAATATGACGTATTCCGAAGATTTGAGTCAGTAACTGATAGTATGTCCTTACGCACTTTTTTACCCTTAGGACCAGTTTCCAGGACACAGATTTGCTTCCTAAGCAAGAAATTTCCATGTGAGTTGTTGCCAAAGTTCAAATGTCTGAGGGTATTGTCTCTGAGCAGCTATTTCATTACTGAACTCCCAGAATCCATTGGGAATTTGAGACTTTTAAGATACATCGATCTTTCATACACTAGGATAGAGAGCCTTCCTGAATCTGTGAATGTTCTCTACAATCTACAAACACTTCTATTATGTCACTGTGCAGCTCTTAATAAGTTGCCAGCTAACGTTGGAAAGCTTATTAATCTGCGGCACCTTGACATAAGTGGAAGTGGGATACAAGCGATGCCAATAGGAATAGATAATTTGGTTAGCCTTCGATGGTTACCTGAATTTGTCTTGGGTAGTGTTGGCCCTCGTGGAAGTGCAACACATGAGATGCAAATAGGAGTGGATAGTGTGGTGACCCCTCCATTTTTACCTGAATTTGGATTGGGAATTGTTGGTTCTCGTATAGGTGGATTAAGAAACTTGTTACATCTTCAAGGATCACTTTCAATAACTGGGTTGGAGAATGTGGACAATTCCTGGGATGCAAGAAATGCTAACTTAAAAGGGAAGCAGAAAATTAATGCATTGGTGATGGAGTGGAGCAGGACCTTAAGTGAGTTACAAAATGATAGAGTTGCAACAGATGTCCTCGAGATGTTACAACCCCATCAAAATCTAGAAAAGCTAACAATCAAGTGCTATGGTGGTAGAAAGTTTCCAAGTTGGATTGGTGATCCTTCATTCTCTAAGATGGTGTGTCTTAGTGTTAGTGACTGCAAAAGATGCAGATCTTTACCTCCTCTTGGTTGTCTACCTTTACTCAAGCATCTCTATATTAAAGGTATGGATGCTGTGAAGAGTATTGGTGCCGAGTTTTATGGGTATAGCAACTCTTCTTCAAAGGCTTTTGCTTCTCTAGAGACTCTAACTTTTAAGGAGATGATGGAATGGGAGGACTGGCTCTTACCAGCACATGACATAGATGTTGAAATATTTCCCAGCCTCCAGGAACTTCAAATTGAGAAGTGTCCCAAACTGCGGCAGAGATTACCTCAGCAACTGCTATCATTGGTAAAACTGTCATTAATTGAATGTGAGCGGTTATCTTTTTCACTACCTCAGCTTCCACGACTTCAGTTTCTGAATTTAAGAGGATGTAACCACACGCTACTTAGCAGTAATCTTGCAATCAACCTTCTTGCTTCCTTTGAGCTTCACAACATTTCAAATCTGAAGTACTTACCAGAGTGGTTGCTGCAATATATGCCTACGCTTCGGTGGTTGGTCGCTGTTGATTGTTCTGACCTCATGCATCTGGCAGGATATAAGCATGGTTTGCAGTATTCAACATCTCTTCAGCATCTTGTAATTCGTAATTGTTCTATGTTGGTTTCCTTGTTTGAGGGAGAACATCAGCTGCCTCAGAAACTTGAGTACTTGGAATTAGACTCTTGCCATAGTCTGAAGAAGCTACCACATTCATTGCATAGCCTCACGGCTTTACAAGAAATGATCATCACAGATTGTCCAAGACTTGAATTCATTCCTGGTACCATATTTCCCTCTAATCTGAAAGGCCTGGTGCTTCGAGGATGTGGTCTGGATTTGTTACCTGAATCAATGATAAACAGTATAACATCCCTTGAGTACTTGTGTATTGGAGGGTGTTTAGTTCTGTCTTCCTTTCCAGGAGAAGAGAGGCAAGTTCCAACTACTTTCAAACAACTCACAATTGATCAGTGTCCCAATCTTGAGTTGCTGCCAGAAGGGATTACCCACAGTAGTAACATATTCCTTGAACTGCTAGAGATTTTCGACTGCTCTTCTATCACATCCTTTCCAGCTGGCCATTTGCCTACCACGTTAAAAGTGCTTACCATTTGGAATTGCTGTAATCTGGAGTCACTAGCAGATGTTGCAAGTAATTCAATGTCTCTTGAATCTCTTCGGATTGGTAACTGCACAAATCTCGTTTGCTTACCAAACAGCTTAAACAAGCTTGGATGCCTTGACTATTTGGAAATTGATGGCTGTCCAGGTATTGTCTCTTTTCCAGAAGGTGGACTTCCTACCAGGAGCCTCAAAAAGTTGCATATAGTTGATTGTGAGAAACTAGAATTCTTGCCAGAGTCAATGCTGAGCCTTACATCTCTGAAAGAACTGAAGGTGTCCAATTGCCCCAATATCACCTCCTTGCCACATGGTGGTTTACCAATTAACCTTGTGTCCTTGGAAATCAAGGATTGTGAAAACATTATACCATTATCTGAATGGGATTTGCATAGACTAGCATCACTTGAGAAACTCAAGATTTATGGTGGGTTCTTAGATATTGTTTTCCCTGAATGGCTGCTTCCTTCTACTTTAGACACTCTCCACATTGGAAATTTATCTAAGCTTGAGTCCCTTTCTCCTTGGTTGCAACATCTTACTTCTCTTGAGGAACTAAAGATTATGAAGTGCCATAAGCTCTTTAGCTTGCCAAAGGAGGGAGTACCACCAATGCTTTCTTACCTAGAGATCAGAGAATGTCCTCTGCTGCAACAGGACTCTGAAAAGAATTGGTCTGAGATCGATCACATTCCCTGTGTTGTGAATCGTTTGTGATGTACACATTACATAATATAAGTGAACACGTATTATTTAGAGTTCTACCACAGATGAACTCACATGATTGCAAAACCAGCATGCATATAAAAGTTCTGTTTAAATCTCCAATAGGAATTCTCTTGATGAGCATAAACCTAATAGCCAGACATCATTGTCTTTATTCTTTACCACGTTGTGGTATCATATGATTGATAACGCTTTTAACGGTTTATCATTAAGTGATGTGTATCCCATTTTCCTTGACTACAGATATATAAGCTAGCGGAAAGAAGCTTCCTTGCTCTTAAATCTGGGGAATTGCGTGATATGATTGCTCATTGAAAGCAAAATTCCCTCAAAGAAAGTATTAGGTATACGACTAGTGGTTTAAGAGTCAGAAAGCCTTTATGCTAAGAATTGAAAGCATTCCGAACTTCATATTTGTAACAGCACCAAAGAGATGAAACTCTCATATTCCTTCTTAATCTTGTAACATGGGTTGCTGTACTTCTGTTACCCTGTTATTCTCTAGAATTACACCCTTCCTGATCTCATTCATGGAATTTGTCCATCAAAGAGCTTACTCTTTCTGAATGTCACAGAAGCTTTTCTTTTCCGCGAAACATCATACACTTGCTAAGGTGTCGATTGCAAACTGTATCATCAGTAAATATCTGCTTTTGCCGCGAGGTAAAAATGATTTCAGTTCTAGTGTGGTCACTTGTTTCTCTGAAATTTGTGTTGAAAAGTTGCATTTGATAGGATATGTTGAACCAAATGTTTCAGTACTTTAATCAAATTGCGGTTTACCATTCAGATGTTCTTTTTCTGTGCCAGGTTAACTTCAAGTTGGTATTTTTTTCCAATCATCTCAAGCTGTGTACCCCATTTTTTGGCCATTCAAAGGAAAAGCTCCAGTATTCTCGTAATGAACTTCAGTTGCTAGATTTAGGTATCGAAATGCAGTTCCCGTGGATGAATAGGATGCCCTAGTTTCAAACTCGTTTCACATAGCTGGGCTGTTTAATTGAACGTTTGGTGTCCTAGTCTAATCTGCACGCCAAAGAATTGCGTATGTGCTGACTAAAGATTGTATATGTGAGATAGTTTTAAGTTCTGAATTTTATTTTTGGTACATGGGAACAATTACCTTGCTTTGTCAACTATTTCTTTTAGTACTACATGGAGAGATCGGATGATGCATCTTTTTTCTTTTTACTTTTTGAAGTGTGTCATTTTCTTCATTTTTCAACTTTACATTTCCCAATTAAGTATCTTGCAATATGAATTTTGTCTGAAAATTATGTATATCTTGTTTTGTGAATTTGAAATGAATTGAAGGTGGCCATGTGGCAGGTATTTAGGGTACGTTATCCTAAGTCGCTGGAACTTTCATGGTAATTTTACTTAACCTAGTCTCTAAAGAGTAAATATTAGCCTAGCATCTAGCAAGGAGCCAGTATTATTTTTGAACACTCATTTATAGTTAAAAGATTGCCATTCATCTGATCAACAACATCATAGTTACACTTAAATCATGTCGTCTTAATACAAGCTGCATCGAACAATCTAATGCATAGTCAAACAGATTCCAAGCAAAATGATCCTCTTGGGGCCTATTCAGGAGATGAAATTCACTCATCATTTACCTGATCTCCTTCTCTTCAGCCTCTTTCATGTTGCCGAAGATCAGCGGATTGGATTCTTCTCTCAATCTGTCAGGCAAATTCTCTTTCCAATGAATTGTTATCTCTGTTAAGATATGCTATATCCAACTGTTCATTTAATCATACGATGGCCTCTGGAAGGCCTAGCTTCCTACTACTAAGAAAGAGTTGTCTAGTTATATCATATTTATGGAGATTTGATACTGCATCTGGTTGCGACAATGTTAAAGATTCTGTCAAAGCAAACAAAGGCTCCAGTAGGAATGCTTGATTTTCATTTTTCTTATCCTTCCTCATTTCATCCTTCTTTATTTCGTCCAATAGAGCTTTACTTGTGTCTATACCTGCTCAAAAACCAGAGTGACATGAACCATCAGAACAGAAATTTATGTCTAGGATATGGACTTACTCCCCAGAACAGTAGACTGTTTGCATCACATACCTGAAAGGTAAGCTCCATGGACATAACCACTAAACTTTTCACTGGTGTGTTCTCCTGTGAAAAATACTCTTCCTACTGGTGCCTGCAGGACAAAAGTAACACCATTGGCAACTTGCACAGAAGATTTAAGATCACCATCACTTAAATTTAATCCACTCCGGAACACCATCAGATGAAGGATACAGACCTTAATGTCATTAACATGTTGGTGATTAACATATATTGGAAAGTTGCTATAGCTGCCTCGCTGGAATCGATTGTTCCACCAACGAGGCACAAGTATGTTAATAGCATCCGGTATATCTGGTCCAAACATGTTCCTTAGAACTTCCATGGCTTCTCCCAATGTTTCTTCATCTGGTTGAGCTTCAACACGTTTTGACTCCCCATTTGTTAATGTCACAACCAGTATATTCGAACCGGGGTGTGCATTCTCCATGTGCTGATCAAATAACAACAGATCAACAACAACAAGCTCGGTTCAAGTTTGGTGAGTAGTCTTTATAATCACAATTAAATGATTAATGCATACAGCAACCACGTTAAACTATTTTCAATTATCTAAAATTATATATGTTTTATAACAAAGAGGCATAATTCACTAAATATTGACTACTCTTAGGTACTTGAAATCATCCCACAATAACCTTGCACCATGGTAATATCAGTATCCATTATTACTGTATGGTACTCATATCACCAAAGAAATCCATAATTTTTAGATAAAGCATAGGTAAATGACATAACCATTTGGTCTTGATACAACTAAAAGGCCAGCTATGAGAGAGAGACATCACATTGCATCACTATAACTACTATACAGAAATCATCCCCCAAGAATTCTGGACTAGAGTAATCTCCATATTTGTTTTGACAAGACATTGTACTAAAATGTTCTTCAAGAACTCCAGAATGCATAAATAAAGCATAGATAAATGATGCAATCATTTAGGGCTTTGGTGCAGCCAGACTGCCAGTTATAAGAATAAAGAATAAACCCGTTGCAATTTTGTTCAAGTATTGAAGTATGATAAAATTAGAATAAATTTCGGTACAAAGATCAGTTGTAACAGATTGGCAGTTTTTAAAGTGTAAAATATAATTGAGGATCTCTTTGGCATCCAAAAAGAAAAAGTAATTAGCATAATGACGAAATAGTCATTAAGACAAAATGCAAAACAGGACAGATTTGTCAATAAACTAACCAAGTATCTTGAATATCACTACGCAAAGACATTGCAGTCGGCCCCAAAAAAAAAAAAAATGGCATGAGGATGAAATCCTCAAGCCAATATGCGGAACAGGACAGATTTGTCAATAAACTAATCGAAGATTCTGAATAACACTAGGCAAAGACAGCGCAGTTGAGAATCTATAGAAAAATGGATTACAAGTTTGTACTTTATGTGATGAATGAAACAGCAAGTACATTACAAGAATATCTTAAAATAAGTTTGATACTATCTACTTCCTCTAGTTAGCCTTTTATTGATACCCATACGTACCTTCTAATAAAAAAAAAAACAGTTAAATTACTAAAAAGTAGAAAGGGAAAGTTAGATGACAACTGTACCATGACCCATTCATGTCCTAGCACAGGACAAGACAACCAACTTTAAAGTGCTCATCAAATTGACTGCCTAGTGCTTTCAAAATTTATAGCATAAAGATAAGGCCATGTTCCTCACCTGTGCTGGATTGAATCTTCTCGTATCAATAAAAAGACAAAGCCTAAAATTTAGTCTACATGATCACAATCTCTAAAGATATATCACAGGTGTATTTAGCTCAAGATAGTTACCACTTTGTTCCTGTATTTGTCCCATCTTCTCATATAAAAACAAAGCCAGCCAAACTGTACAATCTTATTTTATTTGGAAATTTTGTTGGAGCAATCCGCACCATTGTGCATAAAACAAAAATGCACAACCGATCTTTAGGAAAGGGATGCGGGACAGAGTTTTTCTAGAAAATGGCATTGCTTGTTAGCTTAATTTTCCCTTTGAGTGTAAAAATATCGGCCTAAGGATCATTCAAAATTACATGATACCATAACAAGCAGATGTAGGCTGCAAAAAAAAAAAAAAAATGAAACTAATGCGAAGCTATTTGTATCATTTTTTGTTTAGGCAAAGCTATTTGTATCGTGTAGACAACCCTTTATTGTTGTCTGTTGTTTTGAGTACCTCTTCATTGACTATTCTTAAAGAGTGAAGTGAAGAAAAAGCTCAATATAAAGAATGATATATCTTATCAAACTAGTTAGGTTTTGACAGAGGATAACTTCACTTACCTCACCATATGTTATACTTGATTATCAGATAGCCACCTTAAAAGTTACAAACATTCAAAGTAGAAACTTATGATAATAAGCAGATATAGGCAACAAAAAGAAAATGATAATTTAAAATGATAATTTAGCTTGTACCATTATACAAAATCTCCGTTTGAATTGCATTTTTTGCAGTATTGTCTGTAACAATTTTAGGACATAATGCATATAAATAAAAATGTAACCGAAAAAACATTTTTAACAGATATTCCAAACAATTTTCTGAAAAAATGGACAATCCAAACCGATGTGATCCAGCAAAAAATCAAACAGAATAGAATGGACTATGTCTGCATGCACATATAACGCAACCAAATTGATTCATTTCTAAGAACTACCACTGTATACATTTTATATTATGTATGCATCTTGTCGTATATAGTGCACAAATTAAATGTACCAACCTGCCAGAATGTATAGTAGCCTCTGCGCTCGTGAGCATAGATGAAGAACTCCTTTTCAGGTCCACAGGGCCAAAACTTATAGGGAAACTTCAAGAAAATCTTTGTATACACCATTACATCACATTTGGTAATGGCTTCTGTTTTCCACCTCTGTTGCATTATTTCCAATAACTATATAAGTATTTAATTCAGCAATTACATGGTTGACAAAGCTCATAACATCTTTTGCACAGAAGGGACAACAAAAACAAATTGCAGCTTCATTTGAATTATGAAGTAGGTAGATTTGTATGCAGTTGTCCAAGGCACATTGCAAGTAAGATGCAAAAGCAAGAAGGGAAAACCGAGAAAAAAGAAATTAGAAATTCTAAGCATTCTCCATTTATTCATGTTAATTGTATCTTTTTCTCATATTTCAATATTTTCCAGATTTGGGGAAGGACAGAAGACGGTGACAGATAAAGACTATTATTAAGCATCGAATTCATCTTATTACCGCAAGTACAACCGGGTGATCTATCAAGTCACATGGCACAATCAATTTTAGTGTTTACTGATGTTATTATTTCATGAGCTCTTCCAAGCAGGATTTTACAGCACCATCCACTCTGCCATTCACTTGTAGCTTTAATTTGTGAAATTTTAAGGCATTGAAGAGTGATATCCATGCAGACGCCCACAATGACCATTGAGTTGAAAAAATGTTCAACCATACTGAGTAAAGTAGTACATAAGAAATTCAAATCTCCTGCCCCGTTATTAGTTATGGCTTTTCTGTCTTCTTAGCTTTGTTTAAGTAACAAATTTCTTTAATGCTGCCTACCATGTGTAGTACACAAAAATGGATACTGCAAATGCATAATCTCTTCCACAAACTAAGCAGATTAGACTATGGAATTGTCCACAACATATCTCAATACTATGGATTAAGCAAATGCAGCCCCTGGTTTTGCATAAAGGCCTGATAGAATAAAAAGTAGAGTCACAGTAGACGACTTTGATATCTAAAAAAGAGTCCTGATTTCAGTAAACCGGGGAACGACATTTAATAAGGTAGCTAACTGTCTACCAATAATGACCTCTTCAGCCTGTTGTCATTTAATACACGGCGCCAGAATCCACAACACATGATGGTGTAATACAATACCAAATAAGAAAGACCCTAGTCAATATCTACATATAAATACTGTACAGGTGAACAACTTAGGTTGTCCAAACCTATAACATGGACCCATACCCTAGCCACGACTTATGACTAACCACGTTGCGGGAGTTATTGTGAGAGCACATGAGTGGTCAAGGTCTCACTAGTCACTTACCTCCTCAACCCTCTTGTGAATAGTGTCCCTAGTTGATTTTGCAATCTAAAATTTGTTTCACTTGTATTGGCAAGTTTCAAAGTGCCGAGAATTATTGCAGTACGGTTTCAAAGGGTTGAGAATTATTGCACCACCTATTATGCATATTTTAAGTCATATATGTAAAGTCTGATCTATAAACAATGCTGTAGTGTATGTACATAAGCTTAAAGGGTGCAATAATTGAGTGAAAACTATACTAGTAGTAGATAACTGTAATAGCAATAAACTCAACATTTAAGGATTAGAATTTAATGAAGAAAGATGAAGCGTACCGGCAAGGGTGGTCTAATGGAAATAAGGTTAGACTGAAGGACCCCAATGCTGACGGACAAAATCACAAAATTGGCATCGTAAATACAACCATCCTCGGTTGTCACTGAAACGCCGTTTCTCGAGTGCTGCAATTCCCGAACAACCTGCCCCAATTCCATGAAAACAAAACAATCAGGAAAGCAGTGGCCAGGGTAGCCAATATCATATCCCATAAGAAACAAGTCAAACCAAGAAAATCTGCGCCAATATCGTATCCTATTGTTGTCACATAGCTTCCAAAAAATCCAAGGGCGCCTATAGGCTCTATTTTACCTGAGTTGCGATGCATTGGATTGAGTAAAATATTTATTAAATTGTCTACCCACAAGCAAAACTCATGTCAATGATTTGAGTGAAGTAATTTAATGACGTTGATAGATCAGTGTCCAATGTATAGAGTTAGAAGCTATTCAATTCTTCATAGTATTTAATTGCAATAACATAAGGAGTAAAAGAAAATATTTAGATGGCAAGGAAGATCACTTTCTCCTTTTCTACCTTAATAACTCAACTCATGTTTTAGTAGGAAATTTCTGTAGTCATATGAATACAACATATTCAGCTACAAGAACAATTACAGTGCTACTTTTGCACTAGCATGGTTGTGTAAAATGTATACCCTAGCAGTTATTGTGAAAATTATGAAAGAAAGAGAAGGCAAATGCAAATGCAGCACATTGAATGAAGAAAATGACAAGACCCTTTTTCATTCCTTTGAGTTATTTTGCTTGAAATGACTACCCGCTTTCTCAATTTTTTTAGCAGGGAAAAGCTAAAAAAATTTTTACATGGATTTGATCCACAATTCTAACTATAAATCTTGTAATTTCAAATAGAGTTACAAAAACATTTTTATATCACTATCTTACATCAGCATGAATCATTATATTTATGTGATATTATTTCACACTAAAAAGTTACAGGTACAACCGTAAATTCAATACATTTAAGATATTTCCGAAAAAAGCTAGTCCACACTCCATAGTCCAGGTGCAAAGAAATATACAATTACAAGATAGTGGATGCAAGGACCCACACAGGGCTAGACTAGTAAAACTCAAACAGCTAAAATCACACTTCAATATTAAATTATCAAAGAAGAAAAAGAAAAATTGCTTCATTCATGAACAACGTGGCAAGTTACACATGACTAACTCTATAAGTTTACTGGGGAGGCTTTTATCTTTGGTTGTCCTCATCTCCATGTAAAAAGGATTAGATGTTATGACACCACAAATTCGTATTATACAATTTCCTTGAATATTGAATTTTATGCATCGAATATATGGATGATATGTACCATACAAAATACCACTTAGGAAAAGAGTAGGCCATCAAGAGGAGTACTTGTAAAGAATTGCTATATGTGTAGATGTCTTACATATACAAACAAGTCTACCATTTCCAAACATGAATTTCCTGCTCAGATCCTCAAAGAGAACGCAATTCTATTGCTAATGTACTTTAACTTTCCAAAAACTTATCATTTCCAAAAGGGAATAATAGAAAGGAGCTAAACTTCTTTATGTGGAATTCTCAATCAGAAATGCAATTGGAATCGACATTCGTCATAGAATTATTGTAGCTCAATTACCTAAATACGATTTTAATAAATAACCAAGTCAAAAGATTACTTGGAAATTAAACTGAACCGCTTCTCACAGGAACTCTTTTATTGTTCCCAATTCTTTCTTCAGCCAAAAGGCCAAAAAGGAGCTTCTAACCAAAAATGTTCCGTATCAAAATGTTAACATTCTATCGTTACTAGAACTTTAGAAACGTACTTTTTATCCTTTCCCATATAAAATTCCAATTGTACAATTTTAAATACCACATTTACCAATCTTGAACCAATATTTGTGAATTTTTGTTCTCGTAGTAGTTAAAATATAATAGTGCACAGCGAACCAAATTGGCTGACAGCACCAAATAGCTATCAATCTAAACTACCAGTAAATCAAGAATGGAAAAGTGCTTTGAGAAAATGTCGTTTTCCCTATACATTGTGACAGGTGGTTGATCAATCTCAACAGCAAGAAAACAAGATATATGAGCAAAAGCAGTGAATAAACTCAAAAACTCAGTTAAGGAGTTCTGTACTAATCACTTTCCTAACCCCTTTCTTTTACTACCTTTTAGTTAAGCCTGTTCTTGTACGAAACGTGTCAAGCTTTTTTCACTCATGATTGAGGAGATTCTTAGGTAGATCGGGTCTACGGTCTTACTTGTAAAACTTGTGGTTTTAAAGAACGCCACAGAAACATAATGATGCATACTAATGTAAGAAAGTGATATGAACACTTATGTGGCCCTATATTAGACCACTAGATCCACAGATAGGGGCGTGGACTGGTTCATCTAAGAATTTTCCTTCATGATTGGCTAAGTTATAAACAAACCAAAGCTAAAAAGTTAAAAAAAAAAAAAGAGGGTATTAACTTAATAAAGCATTAGACAGGAGAATTAAAAGTAAACTTAGCAAAAGATCACCCTCTAAAAGTTTAAGAAATTTTGGTATGCCACTATATTCATACATGTCCATTGAAAATAAAAAATGTTACATCCCAGTTTAATCAATATTCGACTTTGCAAAAATTATTTAAAGAACCAAACTGTTATTCTTGATTTTTGTTCACAAATTGTTGAATAGCATAAGAAAGAAACAAAAAACTTTGACAATGATGTTTAATTAATAATAATTACCTTGTTGAGTTTTAAACGGCTGTCTACTATTTTATCATCTGAGGTACAAAGGAAGGTTTCCGCCATTTTGTAGAGCAAATGCTCATACCCTCTATCGTCAGCAACCAAAAATTCTCTATCTCCAAAATCCACATATGTTGATATTGGTTCTACCTCTGTAAAATTTGTAACCAATAACCAATAACGAAGTTCACATTACTTTTTTTTTTAAAAAAAAAAAGATAAATTAAGAAAACAAGTGGCAAAATTCTGGTCAAAACATCAAAGTTACTAAGGGAGCAATGTGATTAAAAACTTAAAATTGACCTGCCATTTCAAAATCATGTAGAATAAAGTCAATTGCCAGCTCAATAGGAGTCTTTGGAGTACTGCAATAAACAAAGAAAAAGAAAATTACAATTAAAGAGAAACAATGTCATGTCTCATCAAAAAGATAACAAGCTTTTCTGGGATAAAAGTCATACGGTGCCGTTTCAGCAAGAACTGACACATCATGAGCAGAGGAAGCGTCATGGTTGGCTTCCTGACTCAACTTCTGAATTGCCGTGTCCACCGCCTTCTTATATGAGTCGGCCGCTATTCCACTTGGAAAAATCTTCCCACTTTTTCAATAAAACCACAATCAACATCAAAACAATCACAAACAGAAATGCATCGGAAGAAAGAACACAAGAAAAAAAGGACAAAAATCTTAGCTGTAACCAGCGCATACGCTTAAACGCAGAAGATAAGCTTTCTTATATTCTGCGTTTAATTTCTTATTTCCCTACTTTAATAAATTTAAAGTCGACAAATAAGATTTTATCCATTTAATTCTGATTTCCCGAGTTTAATAAATTTAAACTCGGGAAATAAGAATACAAACTTAACGTTTGTACGAGAATAATAAGAACCTATAACCGCAAAAAGAACATAAAAAATAGTTGTACCTTCGATCATAGATGTTGTAGCGAGCGTAGCTGTAATCAGAGAAGCAAGTGCGGAGGTTGGATTGCTTGGCGAGTTCCCATACAGGATTAGATTGTTTCCCACCGACACCGGCAATCCAACCGGCGCCGAGCTCAACCGTCACTCCACCGAAATCGTCCTTTCTTATCCTTCCTCCTATCCTATCTGACGCCTCCAGTATCACTATATCATCTACGCCATTCTCGGCTAACACCTTTGCCGCAGATATCCCTACACATTTAGATGCATGCAAACATTCAATGCAGAAAAATATTGTGAATATTGATGCTAGAATTAAGGGAAATACTGTCTTGGTGAAATTGTTTTCAATGATTGATTACCTGAGATACCTGCCCCAACTATTATGACGGAGCTGCGAGTATTTTTGTTTTCCATGAATATATATGATCGAGTAGAAGAAGAGAAGCGCAGAGAAAAGAAAGAAGTTAATGGAAAGGAGAAAAGAAAGAAAGATATATTTGCGTTGTCGCGAGGGGAGGTAATAGCGGAAGACGGTTTTTATAGTTTCTTTCCGAGCTCCTCCCCCTCTCTTTCCTCTCTGTTTCTTTCTTGTTTTCTATTCCCGTACTTACTTCCAGTGTTATGTTTCAGATTAAATTTTCAGTGTCATTTTCCCAATATTAATTCTAGTTCTAGTGTCACAAATTACGAGTTGCCTATTTAGTAGTTGTCTGTTTTATCTTTAATGTGATAAGTGTGAATGGAGAAGATAACTTCAAATTAGTGATATTAGAGTTGGCATTGAAAAAGATAGTACTGAGAATCTCATCTGCTGTTTTCAAGACACAAAATAAAAGTTAGACTTCGTGTCAACTCTTTTCTTTTTTTTTTTAAAAGAAAAGTACTAGTTTTGAAAAAAAAAAATGTATGCAATTTAGATGCTGAATCTTAATTTTGGATGGTAACTTAAATTTTAACGTGAGTCCATTTTTTTTAGGGTTAATAACAGTTTGTCCCGCTGAACTAATGGGGTAGTCACACTTTGCCCCCCTGAACTTTGAATATACACATTTCACCCCCCAAAGTGTCCTATTTGACTTTGACCCACTCATTTACAATTTTTTCTTCTAAAACTACCTTTGCCTACTCCTAAATTACTTTAGCTTTATGAATTTTTAGTGATTAACTTTTAACTATTCTATTATTAATTTATTTTAACCCTAATATATATATTCTCCACATCTTATAGAAAAGATAAATCGATATCTTTATTCAAATTAACAAGAACAAATATATGAATCGTTCTAACATATAAAAAGTAAATCTAGCAAAAATAAAATAAAATGATATTTCTTTCCAAATCAATAAGAACAAATATATAAATTGCTCCAAAATGTCAAATAAATATGTATTTGCCATGATATTTTTATCATTACTATTTTCGAAAAGAATATGTTCTTCCCAATAAAAACACAAACTAGAAGGTTTTATATGGCAATAAAATATTCCAAAAGTAACATGTTTTCCCTGCTACAATATACACAAGACTGTAACAATCTATTAAATTGCAATCTAAAATAAAAGCATTAAACAACAAAAAGTGCAGTCTAAATTTGTTGATTTAGATAGAAATATCGTTTTATCATTTTTGCATGATTTATTTTTTATATTTTGGAACGATTCATATATTTTTTGTTGATTTGGATAGAGATATCGATTTATCTTTTCTATTCTATAAGATGCAGGAAATATATAACAGGGTTGAAAAAATTAATAGAATAATCAAAAGTTGACCACTAAAAATTCATAAAGTTAAGGTTAGTTTAGGAGTGGGCAAGGGTAGTTTTGGAAGAAAAAATTGTAAATTAGTGGTCAAAGTCAAATAGGACACTTTGGGGGTGAAATGTATATATTTAAAGTTCAGGGGGGCAAAGTGTGACTACCCCATAAGTTCAGGGGGGCAAACTGTTATTAACCCTTTTTTTATTGGGCATTTTATCCCTTGCACTAGTGGACCCCATTTGCGTTTGTATGGTTGTTTTACATTAGTGTAACAATTTTAAAGATTTTTCTTAATAAATTTAGTGTAACAATCACGTTTGAAATTTTCTAAAAAATATTTTTTAAAAAAACTACATCAAACAAACACAGCTACGGATCCCTTGGTCACAAATTTAATGCCCTCATGAGACTGAATACTGAAACACGTAGGTGGTGTTGTATCGCTTGTTTATTGATTTCATAGGATTTAGTGTAAAATTATATGATTGTACATGCTAGTGTTGGTTGTGTACAAAATATCTCAAAAACGAAAGCATCAATATATCATACATGTACAAACTCCTCATAACTAAAGCAAAGCAAAATCACACATGGCCAAGGCCGATTGAATACGGCTTAGATTAATAGTGTAAACAGATATAATAGTTTCTGTACTCTAATCAAATATAGAAAATTTTTCTTGTGATTGAATTGAATATTTCGAGTTATTGGGAAAATAATGTAAAACATACTGCGCAAGCACATTAGTTCTGAAATTAAGAATTCGAACTCTGTGATAAAAAAATATAGGTGTTATATATGTGTGTTGTGGAAGAATGGATAGTTTATAAATAATCTAAGGGGGTGTTTGATAACATGACTCAATGCTGAAAATTAATGAATTAAGTGCTTTTTGAATTCAGTGTGTTTGATAACAAAATTCCTTTACCACTTAACACATTAAGTACTTATTTAATTTGTACACAGAATTTTAAGTGAAAATTTTTCACTTAATTTGCTGAATTTTGTATACTCTTCCCCTCCCCTTGTTGCACACACACATACACACACTCACTCTCTCACACTCACCCATGCACACACATATGCATACTCTTTCTCACATACGTTCACAATCTCTCTCTCTCACACACACACACACTCTCTCTCTCTTTCACACACACACACACACACTCTCTCTCTCTCTCACACACACATACACACCTATTTTCACACAAATACACATATTCTCTCTCCCTCTCTCTGTCTCACACACACACACAAACTTGCTCTCTCTTTCTCTCTCTCTCTCTCTCTTCCCACACACAGTTACTTACATACTTTCTTGCACATATACTTTTACACACACATACACATACTTTCACATATACATTTTCTATCTTTCATATACATGCGCACATATTTTAATTTTTTTCCTCTTACATACTTACGTTTTTCTATATATACACATACTTTCTCTCTCACACACTTTCTCATACATAAATACACTTATTCTCTATCTCTCACAAACGAACAATATATTTCTTCTCATATACATTATTAATAAATTATTTAAAATTTTAAGATAGAACAATTATATTTATGAGATGAGATAATTAAATTCAGTGCATATATTTAGTTGATTATCAAACAGGTAAAACTTTTTCAATTCAGTAACTTAATACTTTCAGCACTTAAATTTCAGACTTCAGACTTCAGATTTCAGATTTCAGTTTTACCAAACAGCACCTAAACTTCTTTTAAAGAAAAGTAAATAATATATTGAGATAAACAAAAAAAAGTGGCCTTTTAGGACCAAGGAGATAGTATTTTTTTTTTTAATCTTAATCTATTACAAGTTGAGAAATCGTAGAGATGTAATAGTTTGACCCACTATTTGTTCATGAGATAGTAGAAGTTAGTTTTGGGTGTTTGGATATTTAGAGTTGGAAGCCATTTGCAAAGGCTAATTTTGAAAAATTAAAATTTGGAATGTAGAAAGAAAATGTAAAACAAAAAATATGGGGATCAAAGACTAATTTTTGTGCTAAAAATTAATTTTCCTTCTCGTGGAGAGAACTTAGGAATATAGAAGTTTGGAGGGTAAAAGTATAAATTCGTGTTCAAACAGCCCCATCGCAGTCAGGGACTTTAATTGGGGAACACGCTTTGAAAGTCAAAAAACGTGGAATGCATTGAAATCCTGGTGGCAGAGGAGGCCACCAAACACGTGTAGACGCCAACAGATCGACCGTGTGGCCACACGTGAGGGTTTTAGATGTGTTTGTTTGTTCAGTGTCTGTGCTTGGTTTATTCGATTAATTACAAAACAACCTCTCAACAAATGTATATTTCTTCCTTTGCCCCTCTCGGTGTCCAGTCAGATCAATCAACATCTTAAGACTTTCATTTTTTTCTAAGGTCATAAGAAACTTAGCAATCCAAGATTGAATCGAATTTTATCATATGATATGAGCTGCACAGGAAACGGAGATATGTGTCTTAAATTAAATCAATAATTACAAAAAATAAGCACAATTTTTTATTTGTGGATAAAGATGCCCTTAAGCATATATATATATATATATTGTCCCACTCAAAAAATTATTGATTTGATTTTAGAAACATTTCTTCATTTCTTGTAATATGTGCAGCCCACATGACAAAATTAGATTCAATTTCTGATTGCTAATTTTATTATCGAGTTGGTTAATAAATATACAATTAAGGGCACCTTTAACCAAAAATACAAAATTGTGTTTATTTTTGGTGAAGAATACATTTGTCTTTTTATTTTTATGGGGAGATCAAAGATTTATCCCAAATTATTACTCTGATTGAGGCTATATATGTCATTTCAGTCCAATATGTGAATTCATAGTAAGGAAATTGGGGTTTAATTTGGGTTTGTTATGTTGCTTGTATCATATTTAAAAAGTCAATGAGGCAGATCAATATATTTGTCAATGGGTAAAATAGCCTACGGGTTTTAGTGTTGCGGTGGGTTTTTGATTCCAGGTTTACAAAATCTTGTAGACATGTGGTCTACAAGTATATCATGTAAGTATATAAATGCATACTAATGTAAAAAAGTGATATAAAGATAGTTATGTGACTTTATTTTAAATTACAAGGATCATAAATAAAGCTTGGACCGGATCCATATAAAAATTTTTGAGGGGGAAGAAGGGGAGGAATGGTGGTGGGCAAGGGGGATTCATGTATTTTTGAAAGGTTTAATTTCAAAACTTCTTCTTAACGTTTGGTCAATTTTGTAGTTTACCGTCTAACGTTTAAATCTTCTCACTTTATCCACATTTTGAGCCACCTCATCAACTTAACATTTAAAACATTTTGAGTTGACGAAAATATCACTTCCTAAAAAAATTTCCAAATTATCAATTTTTTCCATAAATGACTATGAAATGAAAATTTAATAGCTTATATATCGAAATTCATTCTCTCTCTTTTTTTTTTCCTCGAAACTCCTAAACAGAACCTTGTCTTTTCTCTATTTTTTCCCTTTTTTGTTCAAAACTCCTAAAATAAGTGATAAAAATTAAAAATCTTTTGCTAAAAAATATCAGGAAAGAGCTTATGTTTTAGTCCATTACAATATTTTTTTTTGTACAAGTTCTTGGATGGTTGGACCTTCGAAATTTTTATATTACTTGTCGAACACAAGTTTTGGTAGGCTTTTGGGATTTGATAAGAATTTAAAACTTATCAAATAACTTCGAGAGGGGTGTTGAGCTTTTAAATGTTTCTTGAACAATTTTTTTTTTTCCAGCTACAATGTTGCAAAGACGAAAGCAAGATTAATAAATTGGGTTTCAAAACTAATAAACTTGGAGTAATTGACTTTCAAGTTTGTGGGATTTGTTTTCTTAGAAAACACATAAAGGTACATTTCGGTCAACTCATAATATTTTAAATGTTAAGTTGACAAGATGTGTTCAAATTGTAGATAAAAAGAGAAGAATTAAAAGTTGGGGGTAAATTGTAATTTTAACCAACCATTCAAGGAAGTTTTTAGGATTAACCCTTTTTGATTTTGCTCTGATCAAGAAGATAATGTGGCAGCCAGCTATAGACTTCAATGGCGACAGCTAAAAATTCACAAATTTCGATTGGAGGATTAATCAAAATATTGAACCGTTGTTGTTTCTGCGGCTGTGAATCCGAGTCGGTATTAATACTATTTTCTTTCCATGTGATGTGATAGCAAAATTATCACTCCATTATTACTCTTTATTTATAGGAACATAAAACTTCTAGTTGACAATAATTGAAAGTACGGTTCTTCTTTCTATTAAACTTCATAGTACCATGTTAAAATCAGGCTGAACATAAAACAAGATGGCTAATATTTGACTCAAGCAGCGCCATAGTCCTCGTTTTTAAATAAATTCTTTATCTAATTACAGTAAATTTAACAAAATTGTTGTTTGTTTACTTGTTGATCTCACATCAAACGCAAGTTTATTATACATAGAAGATAGATAATAATATACTAAAACATCGAAAAGGACACTAATAGAAGTCATTTAAGCTTACTTTAATGTGATAATTGTGGAGTCCGATATACCTTATATGGATAACTAAAGTCGAGCTAATAACTACTAGATTCTTGGTACAACTAGTGATTGACATTTTAGGTACATCAATTTCGAAAATTTGATTGATATGACAGATACTATCTGACGTATATTTGTGTCTTCCACCGTTGAATTATGTTAATTAGACTGTTTACTTATAGCTCTTGTCTCATCACTTTTTGTTTCCTCCTCTCAAGGTATATAAAACCCCAGTTTATCCTTGCAGATACGCTTTTTTTACAATTACAAAAGTCTCCTGAACCTCGTGAACTCGCTTAGTCTTTTTACGTATCTCATATTTTGCTGACTTAAGCAGTAATCAGAGGCTCATCAAGGGCCACGTGTCTCTCACATCTTCTTTGTTGCAGGTGACTTTGGTATTCCAGGTTGATCAACCATTCCGTTCTCATTCCAAATTCGGTCACTCCAATAATCAAATTAATTTTGAATATAAATTTGTACACAAACAAAACAAGGTTAACCACAATAATATTCGACCTTTTTACACGTCTGTATGGCAGTAATGTCCTTATTTTTTCATTTGCTGTGTTTGGCATCTTCGGCCTATCCAATTTTTGAAGCTAATGTAGATCTTTTGACAAAATATTGATCTTAAATCTTTGACATCTAAACATTTTTTCTGTTTCTCATTATGTTGTCTAACTCAATCTTCTCCTAATTGCCTTCCAAGGTAGAAAAATGGAACTCAATCTATCATATCATCTCATGTTCACATCAAATTGCAGAGAAATTTTGGCAAATTAATAACTATATGTTGCTGCTGCCGCTATATACTGTAATTAGTTATCCCACACGCTCAATTTGTTCAGAATTAGATGAAATTTTGAAATAGCCACAAATTTTCAATAGTTGTTTCTTGTGTCTATCAAAAAATTCGATGAATCTTTTAACTAGTAGATATACCGTTAAGTCACATAAATGATCCAAAGCTACTTATTCATCATGGATTGTTCCCAATTGGATATGAACATAAATTCAGATGGTAAATCAAGTCTAATTTTATACTTTGCGTAGAAATAAGAGAAAATATCGAGTTTAGATGGAAAATTAGGAAATTGAAAGCTTAGATGATAAAGTTATTTTTGCCCATTTGTAGATTAGAGGCAAGAGGTGTTTTTCACTAATTATTACCTAACGTGTTAGTGCCAGTCAATTAAGAATAAACAGTTTGACATGGACATAAGCAACGTTACACTACTTATGTCATAACCATTAAAGATTCAATAGAAATATTAGACTAATTTCAAGAGCATTAAAGACTAGGGTACCTGCCTCTTTAAGGAAATTAGTTGATCCGCCTGTCACCTTTCGATTTTTTTTTTATTTTATTTTATCAAACCTAACTATTACATGGGGAGTGAGTTGGCCTTTATTAGGATTCGAACTTTCGATTTTTGAGGTGGAGTCATAGAGTTTTAATTATTTGACCCTCTATTCGTTCTTGTTACCTTTCGAATTAGATTAGCTATTTTATAATCCTCATTGTGCATCATGTACCCGGCATTTTGTTGTGTATTCATGGGAAAGGATTTGATAATGATAAATTCACCCCTGTTATGATTCAATTTTCAAAAAGAAAATAAACAACAGACATGTATTACGTCAAAATCTAAAACTTTTATACAAATTTCCTGTCCAATTAACTAATTGGAGTCCTTGTTAAAAGAAACTAAACCTACTTGATTGACGGCAAAATCTGCGATATATCAAAGTCAATAATATAATGGTGGATAAGTGGACATTGGGTGGATATAGAAATAAAAGCATATACTTAAATTTTGAGAAGGAAAAAAAAAATTATCTAGGAAAACATTCCTGAGTTGAGAAATAAAAATTTTCCTTTCAAGACTGAGTGAGTAATGACTGATGATTGATTAAAAAAAAAAAAAAAAAGGAGCGAACTGGAAAAGATGCAATGGATTGTAAATTGAGAGAAAAATTGTTGAGTTGGGCGTGTCTATGATAGTATGCAGCAAAGCTGAGATAGCTAAAAAGAGCATTTAAAGTAGGGGTGTAAAAGATGTTGGGATCCTCAATGCTAAAGACTCTAGTACAATCACAATAAACTGACACATTGTATTCATATTTAATAAATTTCAAACCTTCAAAATAAATATTAAAATATGAATGCAACATGTTAGTTTATTGTAATTGACATTGGAGTCTTTAGCACTGAAGATTCCAATTGGTGTAAATAAATCGAACTAGTCTCGAGTTTGAGGTGTAAACAAATGAGTTGCTCAGGAGTTGGGTCAATCATTCGACTCGAGTTCATAGTAAATAGAGTTCGAGACTCATTAAGCTTGATAAGCCGATTCTGAGAATTTTAAATTTCTGTTTGTCTACTCATCGGGTTATTCGAACCTATAAACATTTTTTTCTTATATATATGTAATATTAAAATATCTACACTAGTTGCACAAATTAAAATTTTTTAACTTTCTTAACATTAAATTACAAGGGACACTTTAGTGCTTTTGTTAATATTAAATAAATAAATAAAATATTAAATAAACATTATCAATAATCAGCAGTATCAGATTTTGTCAGATAGGATCTTATCTTACAATTAATAGAAGATTAAACAAACAAAAGATCCTATCAACGGCTCCCTCTCCTTGTTCGCTCTGCAATTCACTCCCTCCCTAATTTTTTCTGACTTCCACTCTCATTCTCAATTCTTACATACAAAGTAACATCACACAACCAATTGCACAATTTTGAAGGCGGAAAGAGCCAGTTTGGACACTACTTTTGGAGGTTATCCACCCATTTTTTGGCCAATCTTTCAATCCTCTATGTATTTGGATTGAGACAATTCTATTGGTGTGAAAATCTTTGAGTCTTGGTATTACTTGCTAGGTGTTTTTTGTGATAACACCGTGGCTGTTTTTTAGATCTATCAAAATTAATTTTTTTTTTCAAGATCTGAGTTCAGATATGTAGTCTACACTAAAAGCAAGCCTGATCATATAATTTCGAGGCGAAACACAGTCGTCGACGAGATGACCACAACATAAGAATCGTGGTGGAAGCATAAGAATTAATTCCTAGACGTCAAATTAAAAGTCAACAAGGATACATTATTTTATTAAAAGTCAACAAGGCTACACTATTTTGTTTATCTTAAAGTAATTATGGAAATATGGCAAATTTTATCTTGTTAATATTTTTCATCTTGAATGGTAGTATAGCTGAACAAGTTAGTAATTAACTCTGAGATAAACAAATCCTCCGTTCTAAGAGCAAAAAAGAAAATTAAATAGTATAAAATTCTGCAATACAATTAACTCTACAAAATGAATACTAGGAAGCCAGCAAACAAAATTCAACAATGAGGCAACAGTATTGGCCCTGATCATTTCGTGGGCATTAGCTAATATATTATTTTCTTCAAACATTCTAAGGCAGAGATGTACTCTTTAAGTTCATTCACTTCAAAATCTTTAGTGATCAAACAAGCCAAAAAACTTGAACAACCAAAAAAGGAAAAAAAAAAAAAAACAAAAGAGCTAGTAACGATTGCAAAACCTTCAACTCTAAATTTACAAGAAAGAAAAAAATAGTAATAAGTGAAGTATTAATACCCGATTTTGAATTTCCGGAGGATTCAATGAGCAATCCTTACAATCATTCTACAGACACAAATAAGTGAATAATACTTATAAGAGAACCCTCTTCAATTTTTTTTTTTAAACTTCCATTGAGAATTGCTTGTTGGTCATGGTCCTCATGGATCGAAGGAAGATTTTCTCTTGCATGTTGAAGATTTGAAGTGTTTGGAATTTGGAAGAAAATATTAAAAAAATGATTATAAGAGCAAAGAATTGAGGTCTAAAAAACAATTTTAAAAAATGATTATAAGAGCAAAGAATTGCGGTCTAATTGTATGAGAAATGAGGAGGCCACAGGAAAAGGTGGAGAACTACGAATTTTTTTCAGGAGGCCGTGTATTTAGTATTGTGTTAGGGATTCTTTCTTTAATTTTATTTTTTTTACTTAAGTTAATATACACAAAAAATTAAGAAACCGTCAGTTTACAATTTTTATGTTTTTTTTTAATTGCATGGTCGGACTGGTTTTTGACAGTTTTTGAACTCCCTCGCTTTTATTTAGGATTGGATCAGTGGCATGGCCAATTCGCTGTTCAACTGGTCAAACTTGCCTAGTGTCAGATTCTTAAAACATTGATAATATTTAGTTTGCCTTAATTAGAAATGATTCTTTTTAAATTAATCAACTTCATCCTAGAATTCCTTTGCAACGTTTCATGAAATTTTTAAATATAATTTTCATGTCATATTTGGATTGCATATCGTCTAAAGGACCAAAAGTGGTAAATATGCTAAGGTAGCGTACGCCACCGATATTATATCAAGAAATAACATAGTAGGTGTTAAGGCATCTATGGCTTATTCAAACTTCCATGCTGCCACATAGCAGTCGAACATTTTCTTGCATTTTAATCTAATATACGTGTTAGGTTGCACAAACATCCATTATGCAATAATCAATGGCTTGCTAACTTTCAGCTGCATTGATATGGTTGTCTTTCTAGTTCGAAACATAATTATTGGACTGTTTTATGGTTTCCACATGTAAATGTAGTTTGCGCCCACCTCTGTCTATATTAGCAGCCAACTAATTTTTCATTCAAAGATGCACATATGTAAAGGCAATCCGGTAATCATCCATTCATACGCAAAATATGCATATGTAATACTCATTAGAACTCAGAAATTTAACAATCAACATCCTCAAAATTTTTAATTTAAGAGCTAGAAAGAAAACGTCAACAGTAATTGGTATCTAAATTCTAACCTAGGTACACATCAAACGATTTTCATACAAAACTAGGCCTATTTGTAGTGATTTCACAGAAAGAATGAAGCTGCTCAAGTATTTCATTCCAACGTATTTTTAATCAACTTGATTAATTTTAAATTGAACTTCTACAAAGCAAAATATATCTAGATCAATATCGATTATGTGTTTTATTCACATACTTAATGTGATATTGTGCAGAAAGCTCGAATAAGCAATTATTTTTATTGTTATATTTCGTGATTCTATTCTTCTAAACACTTATACGACATTATTGAAAAGTCTCTAATAGAACTCGAAATAATTAAACAGGAAACACTGCTTAAAATACTTCTTTTGGTGCAGTCCACCTATATGGTTTAAAGGCTATTTAGAAAGCCGTATTTTTGCCTTTGTCCATGTCGGCATGAAGGGTTGGCCGATTTTGAACAACCCCACTTCTCTAATGGAAAGCAGCCAATCCCTGATGAATTGCTTTTGGTCAAGTCAGTCTTGGACACTCAATTTTCTATTTCAGCCCTTGGAGAGTTTCAATAAATTATGCTAACTTTTTTATCTTCTCATTTCTTATTAAAAGTTGACGATTCAATCAGAAACAAGTCCGTCCGGGACCACGGTCGGAGAATTCTTTATTAGGTCATGCCATCTATGATGCTTCTTTTTATTAGTTCCCAATGACCTTAAGAAATAAAAAAGGATGGATTAATTAATGGGTAGTAATTTTGGAACTTTATCTTTTTATTGTCAACGTTCACCAACTAACCATCTATCTGCGAAAATTATAAAGAGGATGGAGAGTTAGTAGTAAAAGGTCGGGGTGGACATGGACTAGTTAACCAATCCATACACCTAATATTCTAATCGAAATCGCTTATAACGGTTCGTCTAATTTATAAACCGTATCATCATTAGTCCGTTAACTACTTATCGGTTACCTGGTTAAAAAGGGTCAGATACCGCGGGTAATCAAATATTAAAGTTAATTTGACAAAATAGATAAAAAATAATATACTAAATACTTGTTCAAATTTAAAAAATACATATATAATTTCAATTATTTTGAGAAACAAGCAATAAAATTACAAATTGAAAACCTTGCATCCGCTCTTTTTAGGAGCAAAAAAGGTTATAAATAAAAAAATTTCACAATACAAGTAAAAAATACTTATGCTATTTTCCATACTATGTATCTAAGTTATATGAAAATAATTTTTTAGTTAGCATCAACAAAATTATGATAATCAGAGTATAAAAACAAATAATAATATACAAATCAAAAAATTAAATTGAGAGAAAAATAAAATACAGTATTTAAGTTTTAAAATGGTCTTAAACTTGAAAATAAAATGATATAATACTCCTCAATTCCATTATAACATTCACAAATATTAGCTTTTAAGACATATATGTGGATCGGTTCAGATGAACACGATTTTTTAAAATTGATATTTGGAATCGGAATCGCTTTTGCAAATGATGTTCGGTTAACCTAACTGTTTCAAAATTTGGTTCGGTTACTCTCATTTTTCAGTTCCGAATAGACCAGTTATTATAGTTTTTCGATTATTTTTGCCCACCTAATTACGGTTTTTCGATTTTCTGGTTATTTTTGCCCACCTCTAGTAAAAGGTAGAGTTCTAATATGGAGATTTATTCTCACTGCATTATTCTGAAGTCATGAAAATAGTAGGGATCACTACGTACAAATTACGATTTAAACACGCAGCATATTTATTGCTCTTTTAACTTGAAGTTTAATTAATTTAGCTTTATTTTTAAAAAAAATGTCTAAAACTTTATACCTCTCTTAATGAGTGTACCCTTGAAATCTATTGCACCGACTCTATTGGTAGTTATCATTTGATTTGTTTTTTATTTGGGTATTGGCAGGAAAAAATAGGAGATAAGCATTAACTCGAATTACGACACACTTTATAACCAAAATTTCTAAAGGACGTTGCTGCGTGCATGCATTTTTGGTTAGAAATCTTCCAAGAAACTTACAAACACTTAAAAAAAAAAAGCAACTAGACACGATCCAACCTCTAAACGTCTTGTCATCAACGAAGAAAGGGCTGAAAAGAAGCAAAAATTCCAATCCATTAAAAAGCAAATCGAACTACTTTAATATAGCTGCAATTGACTTGTCCACTTTCGAAGCATACCCCCATAGATAAATGAAGGAAAACAATGCTAAAAATGTGGTTTCATCTTTTGGGACGTAGGAAGTTGTTTCCTCGTGCGGATGACAAATACTTGGGTGGATTATTAGGAAAAATATTGGTGCATCATTTGGTGTTATTTTCATCTGACGAAATGTGTACGTGGGAGACGATTACTTTCCAATACTTTTTAGTTGAATCATGCAGAAATATTTAGCTACTTCCATGTGCATGCTAACTTTTCTGCTGGTCTGCTTTCGGTTGTGTACTATATCAATTTTGTTTTAAAATTCTCCCCTTTTTTTCATTATCCAACCTTTTGGTTTAATAAACCCAAGTTACCCAACCTTGTTCATGGACGTTCGAGGGAGTGCTCAATCAATTTGATTGAATATTTCAGCTTCCCAGGTCCCATTCTTCTCACAACTTTATAGGTTCTCAACTAATCCCTGGCTTTCTTGGCGTGTGAGAGGAGGTATGAAGAGACAAAATTTCACATCAATTACCAAAAATTTCTATCCTGAATATTAAAATACATAGACCACTTCACTCATAGTAATTTATTTTGAAATGACAATCTATATTTTTTAACACAGTATCAGAGTGAGAAAATTTTTTATTTTAAACTGTAAATTGAAATTTTTTTGGGTTTTTTCTGTTATATTCTTTTTTGGACCTTTGATCTAAACTTATGCACTTATATCCAAATGCTCTATCTATGCCTCAGGTCCTCTCTAGCCTCTCACATTTACATAGACTTTCCGCAAGTCTTGTGCTCTCTGCTACCTTAGACTCTCCACAAGTTTGAGTCATGTGTAAGAGGGGGGTGTCAAGGAACAAGTCCCACATCGATTATTCAAGAATTCTTTTTCCAATTAACAAAAAAACGTAGGCCACTCCACTTATCCATATTGATTTTGAGATAAAAACCAATGTTTATTAATAACAACATTCACCAATTACATCCTTTTATTTTATTTTATTTTATTTTTTGTTTTCTATTAAGAAGGGAAGGGGCAAGGGCATGCAGACTGTGACCTAAATCTTCAATTTAGTACAACGAACAAAGATCCTTGATTACTAAACTACATTCGAGTTTAATATTCTGTTGAAATCAATTTTCCAGTATATAGTATTGAAGCATAATTTTAAGATTTGTTGCTTAAATGGCTTGCGAATAAATATGGAATTGCTTTAGGGTTAAAATTTCTTCGTGGAAACTGTTATTTACAGTCAGGACTAATGCAAATGTATGTTTTGAAAATTCTCGACTTTATAAGAAGCACCATCACAAGTAAAGTTATGTCCAGAACAACAGTCTTAGATTTTCCAATCCTCCTTCCTTACTCACACTCTCCAACATTTGGAAGTGACTACTTGCATCGATCAAAGCTAAAAGGATACTTTTTGAATGCAAATTATGAATGTATAAGATCAGTTTAGAAGATATAAGTTGTTGTTCTTGTGAAGAAAATAAATTTTCCTAGAGACTATTACCAAGTTAAATATGTTGAAGCTTACACATATAGAGTGCTCGCTTTGTCAAATTTCGTTGTCTTATTTTGAAGAAAAGTAAAAAATTTGCAAAGCAGGGTAGATACATAGCGTGAAAGTTGGACATACAAGTCTATTTATATTGATACGAGTTACTACATTCCAAACGTTATTGCGAAGGCAAGTAGGTTAATTACCAAAGGTACGCCCACGGAGAGACCAACTATTTATTATTGAAGAAAAACAAATAAAAGAATATAAGCCATGTTCCATAACCAATCCTTGTACCTCTTCTCCCACTGCCAAGAATCCTTTCACCATTTGTGTGAATTACTTTTCTCTCATGTAGGCACTTATAGAATGGCAATTCCCCTATTTATAGTGTACATTATTTTGCAATTACCCAAGTAATTAAAGGAGCAAACTTGTCTTAAATTATTTACCCTTTTCAATTAGAAAATAATTTGATCACTATTACTTGCAATGAAATAACTAGTAAACTACCTAGTCTTTAGCTACATACAAGAAAAAATTAGCTCATTTCTTAACAAATCTTCACCTTGACAATTTTTTCTTTTAATTAAATTGCAAATCAACTAATGATAAACCTATTTTCCTTTTTTTTTTCCCACTAATGACCAGAGTCTAGAATCTATATGATCTTGTCTCCACTTGATTCAATCAGCAAATCAAAATGTATAACTAACAAAATCCAAATTATAATTGACTATTGGGGTAGGTGCTTCAATTCACCCTGTTTCTTTTCAAGTTTTTCTTAAAACTACCATTTAAAATTTGGAAGTAATCTTGGATTTTTTTTTCTTGGGATTTGCTTCCAATATATTATGGACACCAAATAGTACAAATTAGCATATTTCTTTGCTTTTAACAGGACCGTCTTGTTATGTATGGCGTTTGACTCCACCTACTTGTGATCTTCAGAGTCTAATTGGCTTAAGAAAATTAGATTTCTTCAAATCTGTGCGACATATATACCACACCACCCAAAAAACGAAGCATTTCAACCAACATCTTGATTTTCATTGACCTAATATTCTTGACTTCACTAATAGATTCATCACCCAAAGAGCAAAAACATGCATTATTTGCTTGAAGCGCAACAATATAATATAACCTAAAGCAAACTTGAAAAACAAAAACACAATCTAAAATCTAACCATCATAGGAAGAAATATCCAAAACTTTGGAGATTGCGAGATACTTCATTACGTGAATATCTAATAAAATTGTAATGTTTCTCCCCATTCTTTTGCTTTCAACAAGGGTAATTTCTTTTGATATATCTAAACTCATGAAATCTATAGTATTGGATACTGCTATTGTTCTTGACGTTTAAATCACCTACTTTACATCCACTGTTAATTATTCCTCTTTTTGATTCTTCCCTCGAACAATCAACACAGCTTCTTGCCCGATCCTTGTTTACCATTTTTGTTTTTCATGAGACAATAAAGTTAATTGCACACTCTCAGAGTTTCAAAGTATATTCTTTGTACAAGATGGTTATCACTTTCTTAAAATATTTATAATTGAGGTAAGAAGTAAAAGGGCCTAATCTTCTTCCTCAAATTTTATGTCAAATTGTTGGAGTGGATCCAAAATTTATTTAGACATATTCTTGTAGTTCATAAATTTTCTATTTTCTTCCCTCTTCAATCTGTAAAATTGCTACTTTAAATAACTTATTAAATAAAATACTGGACATACAAGTTTTTTCAATTCATTTCGATGTTCTACTGCAGAATCTTTCTCATGCTTCACATCGCACACCTTTCTTTCACCTCTTCTCGTTCATCCTTTTTCGTATTGATCGGCTTCATACCCTTGTCCTTCAAAACCGTTTCCAAGCTTTGTCGAATTAAGATGTCTTTCACTCTAACTTGTCAAAAAAGGAAACTTGTATTCCTATTAACTGAGTAAAATAAAAATTGTGTATTATCAAACCCCATAGTATGTCCAATATTTTGATAATCAAGAAGTTGAACCAGTAATTATCTTGTATTGGACAACGTGGGCACGCGGCAATAAGCTTCATTAAACATGATCACGAGTCAAGAGTATTGATTCTTCAAGATTTATGAGTGAGCTTGATTAATTATTTACCCATATAATTACAGATTTGGCTCATCAACTATGTTGTAGTATCCACATTAGCTCAGCTCATTACACACAAAAATGAAAAAGGGAGTACTTTGGAGAAAAGAAAAGAGTTAGTGGAGCTGAAAGATTAGGTCGAATTATGTACGACTATTTAGAATAATTTATGAAAGATGACCGACTTTCAAGTTCGTGTCCTTTCTCCTTTTTCTCACGTAAAGAATAGATCGAATTCACTGAATATATGACCTTTTAATCCCAGATTTTTGTCTACTTTTTATCAGCTGGTCAGGATGGCTTTATTGTCACCTTTTGGTCGCCTAGCTGCCTACTGTTTTCTGACCTAATGCAAAATTTAAAAGCCAAGAAACCAAAAAGAGTTACAACTATATTTAATTCAATAGGCATCTGTCTCTTTGCTTCTAGCACGAGCTAGGAAAGATAAATGCCTCAGTCCAATGGGTAGAATTGATACCCTTTATTTTTATTTTTTTTTAGTTAAATGTTATATTTTCACGAAAATAAATCCTCAAACATAAAGAACTTAATTTCCTAACATACCTCCCCTCCAACCAATACCCCCACCCTCTCAACAAATATCTATTAGCAAAATCTTGAGGACAAGATGAAAACCTTTTTTTTTTTTTTCCTCAATTCATGGGGCAAAAGGCGTGGATCGTTTCACCAAAAGATTGAGTCGGGACCATGCTATCAAGTTAGGTCTTCTAATTAAGTAAAAAGCTAGGTGATTAGCTATAAGAAAAAAGAGAAATCTTAAATTCTTTTCTCCATTGAAAGCTACTAGCTCTGAAATGCAAAAATGATGAAGATCCCAATAAGAAAAAGAAAAAACAAACATATCTTCATCTATGTCTATTTGATAATGAAATTCCTCATAGATGCTGGATCAGTACACAAATATTAAAAAATAGTAAGCAATTCAATTTGCAAGATGGTGACTAACTAATGTAATAAAGAATCTGTTCCAAAAGCACCATGCATGTGGTTGTAATTTAGTTAATCATGGTATAATATAAATAAGCTTAACTTTGGTTGGTAATCAGATTAATTATGAGCAACTTTCTAGAATCATTTTGAAAATCTCATCTTCTTTGTGCCAGAACTGGCCTACATTAGTGCTCCTGTGTTAGTTACCGATTAGGACGTCTTTATTGTAATGATTATTGAAACTCCTTTCCATGTTATAAAATTAGCGAGAAGCTGCGCCCACAGTTTACAATAATGATAATTTTAGTTTATCAAATAGCATAGCTAAAGATGTCATCAATTCTGGTACATGTTTTAGGGGCAGTTAGAAACCACTGTTTGGATAATTGAGCAATTTTTCAATATAGCCAGGCGTTTTCAGAGTAATACGCAACAAGGTTTGAAAACCTAGACTAGATCATTAGGGAAATTCTTAAGTAGATCAGGTCCACGGCTTTACATGTAGATCTTGTAGTTTAAAAAAGTGCTAAATAAGCAAAGTAATATATGCTAATAAAAAAAATAATGTAAGAATGTTTATATGACTTTATTTTGAACCACAAGGTCTACAAGTGAGGCTGTAAATTGGGAGCTTTTAAGAATTTTTCGATATCACCGTATTAAAAAGAAAAATAGAAGTTTTGGTACTAAAAAAAGGATAGCAAAATAGTCCACCTCTGTTACGGGTATTTTTCCAATGTCATTTATCACAATGTAATTTTCTGGAGTTTTACAAACCTTTGGGAGATAACAGACCTTAAAAGCATTAATGCAAGTCGAAAATTGTATAATGGTAATTCCATATCATGCATTCAGCCAAATAAGATTAAACATATGCCTAAAAAAGGTAATGCGAAATACCCTTATGAAATCGCTTTCGATCACATAAATCCTTATGTTTTCAATATGACCATATTATTCCCTATGATATCGCTTTCGACCACATAATCCCCTATGTTTTCAATATGACCATATTATCTCCTGTGGTTTTATAAAATGTGAAAAATAGACGGAATATTATTCACTATGCATGTGTAACCCACTTATATCACGGAATATACCACATTCTTAGCAGATTATAAGAACAGATGTGGAATATTCCGTGATGGAACATTAATTCTATCTGTTTTTTACATTTTATAAAACTACAAGAGTTATATAGTCATATTAAAAAAATATGAGGACCATGTGGTTGAAAACGATATCACATGGGAATATTTCGTAATTCACCTCAAAAAAAAATTATATAACAGATAATTCTACTCTTAAATAGTCTTGGCATTGGTTAATGGAAAAGAAGGATCAATGCATTACAAATTTCGGACGCTACGTATCTAGATATTTGTTGATTACAACTGTCTACTCTATTTTATTTTGATGGAATACAAGCTTTTTGAGAGTAACCTAAACTGATAAAGACCGCTAAATGGATTTTGAGACCAGTTTTATCAAGCAGCAGTTAACTCGAATGTAGCTGATGGGAAAGAATTATCGGCTTGTTTAGCAATCATATCCTCCTGATGTTGATATTATTATATAAGGCTGTCGATAGAAGCATTTTTGTTTTCTTAGAATTATATTTTCAAAGCATTTTAAGGTGCAAAAATATAAGCATCCCTCTAAACTTTTCAATCATAAAGTAATTAGTGCATTTGATTAACTCAAGATACTTGCTAATCAGTTGTTCATTGGATAGCCAAAATTTTATTTGAATCGTGCAGATTACTTAAATGCAATCATAAAAATGTCGCTAGAGAAAACGTAATGTCAATTTGACATTGCATTTTTTTTAGACTTTAATATGTTTTTCTTTTCACTCTGATTTGTGAAGGACAAGAATGTCTTCTCTCCTCCGAATGAATATTTGATTAACTTAGAAAAAATAACATTTTGGCACCAAATGTTTGGGCCTAAACTTTGCATGAAAGCAAATTTAGTATCAAATGTTTCAATTTTTAGCACATTTAGTCCTATTGAGGCAGTTTTAATCTCTAAAGTTTGTATAAAAGCAAATCTAGTATCAAGTGTTTTAATTTTTCAACACATTTAATCCCATCGACTAGTTTTATCAAAATCTTACCGAAATTCGATCATGTGATAGTCATATACTGGTAACTAAATTAAAAAAAAAAAAACTCTTCGATCTACTACCTATCTCATCTCCTTTGTCTCGAATAACAAATACAAACAGTCAAATGATTTTTAAATGAATTTCTAGTGACATTGAAGAGCAAAAATTTCTCTTTAAAGTCCGGTTTTACGATTTTCTTTTAAAAGTGCAAATAGAGTGTGTGTAGGAGTGAAGAGGAAGAAGGTCAAATAGCTAATTGATTGTCTGGAGATCAGAACTTTTTTCCAGGTTTTATTAGCTTTTCCTTTTCTTTGAGAAAAGACTAATTACTCAATTTTGCTCATTTAATTACAAATAATGACAATTAAAATTTTTCTTTTTTCTATTTTTTAAAATTTGATTACTAGCATATGAATATCATATGACTGGATTCCAGTATGATTTTGACAAAATCGGTCAATTGGATTAAATGTGTTGAAAAATTGAAAAACTTGAACTAGATTTGCCTTCATTTAAACTTTAGGGACAAAAGCTGCCTCAATAGAGCTAAATACGTTGAAAAATTAAAACATTTGGTATTGGATTTAGTTTCATCTAAACTTTAATGACTAAAACTGCCGATCCTCTAAATGTTTGGTACCAAATTTGCAATTTCCTCAACTTAAAATTTGAAAGGTTTTACAATATCATGTTAAAAGTATTTAGAATTATAGAAGTACGACGAAAATTGATTACATAGTGTATTGGCTACGTGGTCAAAAGAATAAATTCCAGCAAAGAGTTATTGAGGTTTATCAATCCCTGTGCGAATAAAGTTCATCGTGTAAGACGTGTTGTCCATTTCCTCTTCATTCTAGTCTAATGACATAATTCGAGAAACCTCTAAACTCATTTCAGAATTAATGATAGTGAAAGATGATCCCCTCAGCATACAAAAAGATCAGTTTTTTGAAGACGATAATAAATAAAAACTAAACATTAAATATAAATCAGGGATTAGATGCTTAATTGGAAAAAAATGGCCATATAATATGCCAAAGACATTGCATCTCATTAGCATGGTTGTCCTTGGAGAAGATAACATGTGCACATTTTTCTGAATGCTATGTTTTAAGTACGGCAGGTATTTTTTGCATTCATTTACTTTTCATTTGAACAGTAAAAGTTAAATTCTTAATAATATTAGGATTTGACCCTAAAATGCCATTATCAAAGATTGTCTTGTCAAAGCTTTTTCTTTTTAATAGCTCTGTACATATATTTGTGCAGTATTTAGATTTGTACATACAAAAGAAAATAGACCTCTTTACATCCAAGGACATAAAATATTTTTATTGATTGCATCAGTCTCTAATCAGTTCTTCACAAATTCTTAAGAATTATCCTTTTGTTAGCAGTTCATGTGTATGTTGATTATTTGCCGAAACTCAATTCTAATAGAAGTTGTTATAAAAGTTCACACGAGCATCTTTACATAAAATGCGAGACATTACTGGTTTGAAATTGGTGATTTCTTATTGCAGGTACTTACATGGGCTTAGTTGTAGGGGGCTCTAATGGTGGACTAGTTGTACTATTGGCAAAATAAGTGCAAGAAATTCTTTTTGCGTTTGCCAATGGTGTAGTTATCGACTAAAGTAGTAGGATAGTAAATTTTACTGATACATTCCTTAGTACCAAAAACAAAAAAGAAAAAGAAAAATGACAGCGGGACAAGATACAAAAGAATTAAACTCGTACATCTTAGTTTTTCTTCGTTAAATTAATGGTTGTTATTATCCACCGACCACATTGTATAGTCATTTTGCTAAAGTTGAGAAGTCATACGAGTCTTTTAGACTTTTGATGTGGCAAGAGGTATGTCTCAAATTCCCAACCAACATGGAATTAGACCGTGTGAACCCGCAACGGTGGGAGCCCAAATAGGAATAGTGGTGAGTTTTTCAATGCCTCTGAAAGAAAAATCATTGCTCCCTGTTCTCTTTCGTAGTTTCCATTTGTTTCCTATCTTATTAACATAGTAATAAGAGTGATTAAGAAAAAAAAATTATTTCACAAACCTTCCTGAAATTTGTTATAATTGCATGCACCTCCCATCAATTTTTGATAATTATACATACACCCTTGGTATTTACATTTTTAATAACAAGAAAACCCATTATGATAATGAAACCAACAACACCAACCAAACATCCTGCATGCCCCTTAATAGATTAAAAAAATAAATCTTAAAAAATTAATTAGTTATTTGTTAACCCATAAAAAATGTCAAAAGTACTCATAATCTTATACCCAATTTTCAATCTCCACTAGATTCTATTCTCCAAAATCTAGTTATGTAGCTATTTTAAACAAATTTGTTTTATCTATCAAAATCTTATAAATAAATAATGTTGGTAAGAAAGAGATGACCAATTTAACAAAAAAGGCGTAAACAACTTAAGAGGGCCAACTAAAGAGGAGAAAAACTTTGAGTTTAGGTTCTTTTTAATTTTTTTTCACTTATTGTTTGTTTTAAAAAACAATTATGGATGTTTTAGGATATTTGGTTGGTGTTTTTCGGTTATATTATAATAATGGACTTTGTTTGTCATAAAATATATAAAGATGGCAGTGTAAGTGTATTATCTTTACTTGAGGGGAGATTCTTGCAATTATGACAAATCTCAACTGAAATTATACCTAAGAAAAATCGACAAACCTAAAAACTAATAAATGACCTAGACAAATATATAATTTTATGATAATTGACCAATAGCTTGAAAACTTGAATGTCTATTCCGAGTGCTGATCATTATCATCCAAGAAATAATCTATCGCAACTGAGTTGACTTCGTCAAAGGAGTTGGATTGAGTTTCAGAGATGGAGGGATGATCATTGTTATCCAAAAAAGAATCTATTGCAACTGCTTTGACTTCGTCTTAAGAATTGGATGAGATTGAGACATGGAAAGATGAAGGAACATCGTTCCCAGACTTTTTGTTATTTGCAATTAGATTCTTGTACCTTACTTTATTTGCAATTCAATTCCTAGATTTTGGAATGATTTATAAGTTTATATTCATGGGTGGATTATTTACATATTTTCATATAGAGCGATTGTGAATGATATGTATATGTGTGTACACGTGTGTATATGTGTGTGTACATATATGCGTATGTACACACATATATTGGTAGGTTATTTACGTATGTGCATATGTAAGAGTGCTTCTGAATTATATGTGTATATGTATATACGAGTATCCATATATGTGGGTGTGTGTGCGTGAGTGTCTATATGTATATATGTATATACAAGTATCTATATATGTGGGTGTGTGTATATACATACATATATACACACATATATGAGTATGTTTATGAACTATTTTTTAATATAAATGTCACCAATAAACATCCAAGTTTACAATTTCTAAAGACAAATTGGAAAACACATTAAGGAAACAAATCAAAAGGTATCCTTAGCCTATTATATTTTTGACATCAAGGAAACATTTCTATACGTATATATACAAAATCCCGCAAAGACGTCAATTTCCTTTGGAGGACTTATGATCTATGTAGCAGGATGAAAATAGTAAATAATAGACAAAAACTACAAGCAAAACAAATAAACGAAACTTACATATATAACTACAATAAAACAGTGAAACAAATAATCAAAAACTTTCTTTGTTTGTCTAGAAAAACAAAGTTTTCCCTCTTGTACTTTCCTCTTGACTCTTTTGGGTGCCCACTTTGGAAATATCACCACTTTTTATTGGTTTTACAGAAACTATGACCCTATAAACTTGAACTTTCTTGAATCCCTCCTTCTCCCGAATACGATGACTAATTTCAACAATGGAGTATGCAAGTTTCTTATAAGTTTTTGCTAATATTTTCGATCACCATTGCGACAAGGAAAGATATTTTCCTAGAGTGGCATGTCGAAATCGATACAATTACCAAATCAATTATCTCAGTTGATCAATCAGTACAAATATGATCTCAATCTCGTTTTTCTTGCTATACTTTGATTTTGAGATTTCTTCTTTAAGCTAGATCTTTTATTTTATGTATAAATCTACTCTTTTTTTCTTACATGAATATATGCCCTTGTTTGATGCCTTAGGTCATCACCATCAATAACATGTTTCCAGGACCTCTTATCAATTCTACACCTAATGACAATGTTCATATCAATATATTCAACAATTTGGATAAACCTCTACTCATGACATGGTGAATGCCTTCTAGATCTTTCCTTCTACCGATGCACAAAATATATACTTTATTCTCAATCGCCTTTTGAATCAATTATTATTTCTTAATAATGTAAATTTTCTTTTCGAATCCCAACAGCAAGTAGAAGTGGTAAAATAATAAATATTAAATAATCCTATGAATTATTTGTTTGTATATGTACATAATGATACATAAAATGACCAAGCCTACAATAATACAAATACAAATTTATGGACAGACATTGTGTGTGTATAAACAAGAAGCATGCATATTGTACAAATGTATGTATGATAAGTGCTAAAGTGAACTAGTTTTTTTAGGTTAGGTTTTTAGGGTTTTCCATGAGTTTTTCTCTATTTCTTAGCTATTTCTTCTCTTTTATGATTTTAATGTCAAATTGTGTAAATGCATGATTTAAAAGTGTTTTTACACCATTTTGTAGGGTTTTGATAGCTTCAACTCGATTTCAATTGATTGGAGTGCAATGAAGAAATAGGCGAAGAAGAATTGGAATGGAAACAGTTTGGCAGCTTGGACATATTTCAGTGTTTTGGTCATATCTAGAGCTAGAGACATTGGATTGGGATGAATCTTGAAGTATTTTGAAGTTAAGACAATTTTCTACAATTCATATGAGACATCAAAGTCCAGTTCTCACGTTTCAATGGCCAAAATCCCAAGTTACTGAAGCACATTTGCACTGCAAGGCTGTTCCGACCAGTTCTTAGTATTTTGAGTATATCTCTGGCTACAAAGCTCTAAATGACATGATTTTTGATGTTTTAGAAAGCTATCTCAAGGGGCTACAACTTTTGTGTTTTAAGGAAAAGCTAATTCGGCTGCCTTTGAGGCCAAATCTGATGTAGACAAACCGCGTGACAACTCGCGCGCGATTTGTGCTGCGGTTTCCATTCAGAAATTAAGTGAACAAACCGCGCGACAACCCGCGCGCGGTTTATGCCGCGGTTTCTTCACAGAATCTGCAGCGTATTTAGCAGCTAAACTGGCCATTTGACGAGGGGAAGAACCCTAACTCGGGAGAAAACACACACACGCCGTAGACACCTCAAAAACACACATTTGGCACATCTAGAGTGATGTAGGGAGGAGAAAGCAAGAGTAGAGGGACAACTCAAGGGCTTCAATGGTGAAAGCAAGGAGATTTTATCAAGATGCAAGGGAGGATTCAAGGGGGCTGCATGAGAATGAGCTTTCTCTTTCTTTCTTGTCTTTTGTTAATTTTATTCTTGTAATTATGAATTGAGTTGTTTATGATTTAGATGGGATGAACCCTAGATTCTTATGTTTATGATTTTATTCTTGGTTTAATGAAAGACCCACTTTGTTCTTAGATTTATTCATGAGTTTATTTGTGTTTTGGATTGGGATTTGCATGCATCCTTCAATTCAAGTGTTGATTTTGTATGGGTTTATCGAGAGATTGCACATATGATTAGATCACTTCATGAATAGAGAGAACTTGAATGAATTGCTAGAGATAGGATTACATGAGTTCTTCCTAAGTTGAGTTTTAGGATTAAAGCTCAACCACAAATGGAGTCCATTAATTAGAAATTGCATCTTTTAGGGGTTTTAATTGAGAAGAGATTCCAATTAATCAACCGAGAAGGTAGGAATTGTTTCACTTGAGAAAGGATATAATTCACATTAGGGATTCTAGGGTCTAAGCAATTGGGTTAATCATTAATCAAGTTAGAGTCTTGGCATGTTGGTTTAGGGGAATTCTTCATCTAAATTCACCTCTACTTTTGTCCATTCTCTCTACTGAATTCTAGATTGTGCTTTAATTAGGTAATTAGTTTAGTTAATTTGTATTTCCAATAAATTCGTCATTCACTTTGTGAGGTTAGATAATAGAAAGAAGGTTAATACTAGTACTCACATAGTCCCTGTGGGATACGACACTCGGTACTCCTGTACACTGTACTACTGGAAACGATAGGTGCACTTGCCTAAGTATCCGTAGTTTAGTCAAACAGATATCAATGTATGTCAACATATGTATGGTTTTGCCACATGCTGGTATGCTTAGATATGAGCAAGTGTATGCTTACATGTGCATATATATACATATACATATATATTGTATATATGTATTAAGTATGTTGGTGATTTGTATATAAATTTTACGGATGCTTTAACTTAAAAAAAGGTTGTATATACGTCATTTTTAAATGCATAACCAAAATGTGATGCAGGTGACTTGGCATGCACATGTGGTGCATTTATGTATGTCCATATAGTAGATATGGGCGAATGGGACTAATACGTGCATGGTTAGCTGTGGAGGTCCCAATTGTTTGATAATAACATCCCTTTGTTTTATGTATTTATATATATGAAGGCAAATATGGAGTTGGTTGGTACAAGGAGCAAGATGAAGATGGAGACGATGTGGGAGAAATTGAATGTTATCTAATAGGAGTTGGAGCTTTGGAGAGCAATGAGCATTGGAAAAGAAAATAGAAGCAGATGTATGCTAAGTGCATCCACAATGGATTACACTCATATGTCACATCATAAATCTACTAAATCCACTTTCATTACACTATCACTCATTAATGGATTACACCCTATACAATATATAATGTGGACCCACTTTTTACCTTTTTTGTTTTCATTTAGTAAATATGATGTGTATAGTTGGGATGAAACTCTCATAATGATAGTGGGTTTAATGTATGGTGTAATGGAGGGTATTATAACCTCTATTACACCCCATTATGGATGTTCTAAGAAGTTGGATTTCTAGTATAGGCACAAGAAAATTAAAAGAAACATGACATGATGTTGTAAGATTTCCAAGAAAAGATGAACTCTTTGAGTTCACTCTCTAACTTGTTTCATCTTTGAGTGAGGATAATAAGGAGCACGTGAAGAAAAGCCTGAAAAATACCAAAGAAAATGACAAAATTCTTGAAGAAAATGAGTTGATAAACCCTGACCCAAAAGTGAAGGGATTTGAAGTAGCATAATCGCTTATTTGAGAAAGGGTTTCACATAACTACCTCAACAGAAACGTAATCATGTACCTGAGCCTCGCATAGATAATCATTTTTATAAAATGCGTCCAACAACCTATTGATGGGAAACTGGAACATGTTTTGCATGTGACCATGTTGGTCACTTACTCAAGAAATGTATGTACCAAAAGAGTTGGATGCTGTTAAAGAGCTCGCAATAGTAGTAGTTGGATCAGATGATTGTAGTGGTTGTACTTAACAACTATAACTTTGTTAGGCTATTTAAATTATGTGTGTTATGTCGCTTTGTTAAGTTAATGAATTTTATGGATGTGCAGCCACTTTAAAGTGCCATTTTATAATTATAAGTACCCATTGTTGAATAAGTTTGAATATTAGTTGAATTTTTGGCGATGTGTTGATGGAAGTCTGGACCTTGATAAAGCAGAGTAGTGGTTAAGTCAAATGGGAAGGAAATCCACAATGATATAAGTTTTGAAAAAAGATAAGCCACAAGTAAAAACTCTTTCCTAATTGAAAAAATCAAGAATTGATGGATTGGATTGGAGTAGCAAATAGCATCACAGAAATATTAGCTAACGAGGAAAGATCTAGATTAAGATCTTCCAACAATAGTATGGATTCAAAAGATTAAAGTGTTTGAAAACTTCAATCAAGGATCATGGATGTCAATACTTGAGAATTACAACTGATAAGTGTCTAGTTTGTGTATTTATTAGTGTGTCTAGATTAGTATTTTAGGCTAGTTTTTAGAGTTTAAATGATGAAAAATAATCACTTTTATGTCTATTTCTTCCAATCTTGAGTTTGTAGCTAAAATGTGCAAATAAGTGGTTTAATGTGCAATTCTTTGTGTTTTGTAGATTTTAGCCATTTGATCATCAATTCAAATCAAGTGAAGTGTATTTGAATGCTATTTGAAAATGATTTGAAGTGGCAAAAGAAAAGGACTAACGATGTGGCATGAAGAAGCAATAATAGAAGAAGAATTGGTAATGAAAGGATTTTCACTACACTAATATATTTTGGTATTGTGGTCATAACTTAAGCTAACGATGTTGGATTGAGATTATTCTTGAAGTATTTTGAAGCTAATGGGATGGTCTACAATTATTATCAGATATCAAAGTTTGATTCTCACGTTTACAATGCCAAATTTCCAAATTATTGAAGCATTCTTGTGCAGCAATGCTCTTCCAACTATGTCTCGGTATTTTGGCTATATCTTTGCGTACCAAACTCCAAATGACTTTGATTCTTATACTCTTAGAAAGCTAACTCAAAGGGCTACATTTTTATGCTTTAATTAAGAGCTGATTCTACATGACTAGAGAGTAACTGCAATGACAATCCGATCACAGTTACAAGCACGAATACAAGGGCAGAAACATTTTGGTTCTCGCTACGGTATCCGTCTACAAGAATGGTCCCAAGAATGATGCAGAAACTGTAATTTTTTCTGCAATGCAAGATTTCTCTTGCCAAACGAGTCTAACACTTTATGAGTCCAATTTTGAGCATTCTAATTGTAATTTTTAGATTAGGGAATTCTATATATTGAGGGTTTTTAATTCTTTGAGAGGGGAGAAACCACTTTACACCATACACGCATTTAGAGAGACAGATTAGAATAGAGAGTAGCAAGGGTCTCTCGTAGAGAGATGTTCTCTCTTTGAGAAAGCCACCCTTATAGATTAGAAAATCTCTCTATAGAGTAACTATACTTGGAGGATTCTTGTGTTCGTATCAAGATTGGAGGAGAAGTAGAAGATTGAAACTTGTTCAGTAATCAATAAGTTTTCTTTATTCTAATTTTATTTTCTTTCTTGATTGTTATAGATTTGTGTATTAAATATTTAATCTTTTATGTAAAATCCATTATGGGTATGTGCTAAATTGTGAATCTAGGGTTAGAGGAAATTAATGGGTTTATGCATATGAATTGTTTGTGATTATTCATGCTATTTTGTGATTGTTTGTTCGCTATTTTAGAATATATGGATTTATAGTTGCTTGATCACCAACTACGAATTATTAGTTATTATTATGTAATGAGAGTTAATAATAATAATGAAAAGGGAATAATTGAAATCTAGGTTGCATGTCACACGAAAATAGTGGTACTCCTAGGTGGGCCAATTAAGCAATCCATAGGACTAATGAACCAATACTCGTATCTTTATCACGAAAGTAGGAAAGAACTAGTAGAAAGGTAATCATTAACTTGTCACGAGAGTGAATGTTAAGTATAATTGAGATTAGACCCCAAACAAGACAAGAACCAATAGCATAATTTGATCCTTTCATTTATATGTATGGTCATTAGTTAACCCGTTTCCCTAGTGTCTTAAGATTGTGAGTTTCCTCTAGATATTGTTATTCTATAGAGTTGATTATTTTAGTTGTTTATTTTACACTTTGTTCTTCTCATTATTATTTGGTTGTTTAGATAATAAAGTGAGCAATAAAACCTTAGTACTTCAATATCCTTTTCTTTGTGGGATCGACCCTGTTGCCCTATACTCAATGCAATCTGTGCACTTGCAGTATATAGGGTAATTAGATTTTATAACTTGATTGTTTGTGTGTAATAGAATTGAATTATTTGCTATATTTTATTGACCTAATTACATGCCTATCAACAACAACTTTAACGCATTGAAACATTTTGTTCCTTCGTCTATGAAGGATGAAACTATGAAGATGACAATGTTGTATTGAGAACTGCGTAGTAAAATTTAGTTAAAGATTACTTTTGATTGTTTGAGATCACCAGGCTATATTCAATGGTAGCCTTGTTTTTGAAGCAGATATTCTTAGATAACATAAAAGGAAGAATGAAAGAAGTCGATGTAGTTAAATTGGCCAAGTTTTTAAGAAGAATTGATATAACCTCACAAAGTAGGAATGAACGGCAATAAACATAACTCTTATGCTAGGTAAATATAGTTGTTGCCTAAAGCTTCATGTAGAAGATGAATACTAATAGAAAATTGCAGTGTGCTACATTTGTAGAAAAGTTAATCTCATTATAAGTGGCTGCTCATAGAAGTTGAAGATCAAGAATTAAGATACATTAAGTTTTGAGCCAAAACTTTTTGAGAGGAAAGAATGAAGTACCTCGAATCTAAAACCATTTATTTTATATTCGATTATTTTTCTACCAATTAGACTTCTTTACAAATTTATCTAAATCAATTAATTTTATGGTGATTAGAACTATTAAGTGGTTTAATTTTTACTAAACTAATAGTTTACGATCAAAGTGTAAATAAGAGAAAGCTTGTATTGTAAATACCCCAAGTCCTTCTAAAAACTCTCCTTTGTTTCATTTCAAGAACTCCATCACTTTCTTAAAATCTCATACCCTCTCTCCCCCTCTAGCCTATTGTACGTTGAAAATTTCTAAATTTGTAGAAAATCAACAAACAAGAAAAATAGTGACATATAAGAAATATACAAATTTAATAAAACAAAAGTTACAATATTTGGAAATTCTCAACAAGTTTATAGAAAATCACAATTAAGAAAAATAGTGGCAACTATGAAATATATAAATTTGATGTAAAAGAAGTTATAATCTCTAAAAATTCTAAGTTTGGTAGAGAAGCCCTTGATTGTTTTCCTTAAAAATTGAGTCAATGGCTGTAAGCTTGTTCTTGAATCGATTTTTGACTTGACTCGAGGGTTTCAAGCACGTTATGGAATCGATCATTAACTTCTTTAAACCAACCTTGATACGGAAGACTTGAAGAGAGAAAACTTGATAAACTTCACATCACTTGAACCTGAATTAATCATTGACTTCTTCAAACCAACCTTGATATCGAAGACTTAAAGAGGAAGTCCTTGATGAACTTCAAATCATTTGAAGAATTTGGTTGTAGACTTAAAGAATTTGGTTGAAAACTTAGATCTTCTATTGTCTTGGGGCTTCAGTAATATGTGTATATGTATATGTGTTTTTTTTCCTACAGTGAGCCTTATTTACAGTTGCAGGATAGGAGAGAAAAGAGGATTTATCGTACATGTTTGCCTCCTTACTTGTCTCCAAAAAAATTAAAACTTATCTCTTTATTCTTTAAAGAGATGTAGCACAAAGAGACTACACCATCTCAAATATCATCTCTTTAATTTATAATTTATTAATAAAGAGACAAATATTGAATTATAAATTTTTAAATGGCCGTGTATAACAAACATGTGGCATGGTAATTGAGGAAGCCACCTCCATATATTTTATTGGCCAAACCACATTATCTTGATTTGTGGAATATTATAATTGGCCATTAAAAATAACCAATTTTTCATGGATGATATATGACAATATATAATTGGATGACAAATATGCTATTTGGATTAATTTATAAACAAATGATAATTTCAATTGAAAAAATTCTATTGTTTACAAGTGCTCCTTCAAAATTTTTAATGAAAATAAAACATTTGAAGTGAGATTTGAGTGGACAAACCTTGATTTACCTCCAACTTTACTTGAAACCATGCGAATTTGCACATATATACATTTTTTATCCCAAAAGAAATCTATTTCTTCAAATGAAAGTCCACCAAAAATACAATCAATTGATTTTGGAGAGCTTGTTTCGTGACTTTGTTAAATTCCAATAACAAAGACTTGAACAACATAAGTAATTTTCAGTGGATTAAAATGTCACTTTTTTAAATTCTAATGACAAAAAATTTAGAAAACAAGAGTATAATTCATCAATGCACATTTTCTGAGAGAATCCTTGATGAATTTGTTTTCCAAATTTAATGACTTTGATTCTTCAAGGTTTTCAGCATCCGTATGTACAACACAAAATATGGCATGTCACATATATATGCAGTGTCTCATAAATCAAATCTCATATTTTTTTCATCATTTCTTCTTGTTGCTGTTTATTTCTTCATCCTTTTTGTATTCATCTCCTCTCATGGCATCACCAAAATCTCTCTTCCAACTAATTAGTCTTTGGTGTAGAAAAGATACACTATAACTATTACCTTTCCCTCTAATTATCCATTTATTTCACTCTCTATCTTCCTATTTCTTGTTACTCTTTCTCCTCTCTGTTTCTTATCAAAGTTTCTGCATGACGAACCCAAAACAAGACCAAAAACAACACCAACTACCAAATCAACATACGGAAAGAGCTTTTTATATCATTGCTGGTATGTTATATTAATTGGTGCATTCCTCCTCACAGGTAAGATTATTCAAAATTTTGTATTTCCAAACCCAACTCATGATTCTCCTACAATGCTTTCTTCTTGCTTCTCACTAAATGTATCAAATTCTGTGAAAGTTGTTAACTCCAATCAATTGTACCAATACTTTATCACCATATACAAATTATTATTGACGTATATAGCTAAGGTATTTATCATAATGTTTTTAGCAGGATATGGGCTTAATGTTGTCTAACGACTAGAGAATGAATTCATAAAATTTATGAGACTTTTTGGCTTATCACTTATCAACCTCTATCATATTATCTAGGTGCAAGAGTGGGCACAACAATATTTATGTACCATAACCTTCTTATCCCATACAACATCATTGTATTGACGCATGATGCCATCAAAATTTTAGATTTACGATTCGAAACTGAGGAGTAACGTTAAAAACTCTCTTCATTGACCCACAGACTATAGTCACTCTAGACACTAAATTTTGACACACCGCTCATTTTCTAACATTAGCAAACCTTTTTTCTACTATTTGAAGTCAAATCCTGATATTTGGGTACAAATGACAAGATCAGCAAATTTGGGGGGCAAAATAGTAGTTTTCAGCATATAAATATTTTTTCGTTAGTTTTGGGGTTCTAAATATATATTTTGTACTTTCTTACATGTTTCTAAATTTTTGTGATTTTTTGTTGGGTTTGACTGATATTTTTTCTATATATTTCGTCAGTGCAAGAATAAAATGGTCATTTTACTTCGCAAGTACCATTTTTGCCACTTTGGGTCCTAAATTCATTTTTTAGGCTTTAAACATGTTTCTAATTTTTTTTGCCTTTTTCGGGGTCCATTGCTATTTTTTCGATAAATACTTTGTTCAGGGGCAAAACAGTCATTTGTGCTCACAAATATGTTTTTTGATCAAATTTTTTATTTTACAAAATTTGTTATTTATATTTTTTGATTTTTTCCACGTTGTGGTATTTTTAGAAAATCATGACATTTTTAATTTTAATTTTAATTTTTTGGCATAAAAAAATCTTTTTTAGGGGTAAATTTGTAATTTAATGATTAAAGGTATTTTAGTCATTTTGCTCATTTCTTGGAGGATAAGACTTTCTTGCACTATAAGTATCCCATTTTTGGATTAAATAAAGAGGGGAGGAAAAAAAAGAAAAGTTTAGAGAGATTTTTTTATATTTTTACACTACACACACTACCCCAATAATATACACTACATTTTAGCACATCTTCAACTTTCCACCAAGAACAATTAGAACACATACTAGTACATCTTTAAACTTACACCTAGAACACACACTAGTATATCTTTAAGCTTATATTTAGAACACTTAGAACACACACTAGTACATATTCAAGCCTACACCTAGAACACCTAAAACACACACTAGTTTATCTTCAAACTTACACTTAGTACCCCATGAACACACACCAATTTCTCTCACACACGACACACACTACTTCATACACTTCTCACACAAATTTGATTTCTCTCTCACACATTACACACACAAAGATAAGATTCACACATTTGCATACACACCCACGGTCAACTTCACACACAAACAACACAAACACATACTCACTCATATAAGATTCACATACAGTTCTTCACACAATCACATATTTCAGCACACACTTCACACACAATTCCATACTCACACACACAGACATACACATACACTCACGCACATCACACACAGACCCCAAGTAGTCTTCTTCCTCCTCACTTCCCCTGCAACCATATCACCACTACACAATCACCAGAATTCCGTCACTCAACCTTCAAGCCACCAGGTTATAGCCTTAAGATTCAATCTATAGCCTCACTCGACCCAAGAAACACCTGCAAGTTCCTTTCCTACCAAAACAACCTACTAATCAACTCCAACAACCACCTGAAATTTGAATCATTCTCACTATCATTTGCCAATCAGTCCAGAATGGCCCTCAAAAGTCACTGTAAACCACCAACCTCTAAGACTACCACAACCCAAATCCTACCTACAATTTCCATTGCCAATCACCATCTCCTCTAACTATCATAAACCGAACCTACAAACATCAATCGGCTTGCAAAAAATCAATCCCCTGTCATTGCTATTAAACCACCAAAATCTCTTCCAATCTACCAAAACTGCTCCATCACCACCAGTTTCTGTCCAATGACCATTTCATCAACCTTCAATTCGCATTCCCTGCAACACTCGTAATCAGCTCTCAAACCGACAGATTATAAAGCAACAGACCACCATCACAATACCAAGAACCACCAAAACAGTTATCACTCCAGCTTTACTTCTCTATCACCACTATATTCCAATCTCGAACACATCCAAAAATTAGTCAAAATAACACCCAATCATCACCACCTAAAAACACCTGTAAAAAAACAATCCAACTTGACCCAAATCTACCACCCACACCAATTAACAGTCAAATTCTGTCCTCTTCCACCCCTTTCTAACCAAACAACCAAGAACCAGCAACCATTTCCACTTCCAAACAACTCGTGTTAATACTGAAAACAGCCCCTTTCTCCATAGCCACCAATACCCACCATCACCAACACTACCCACAGCTCACAACTCCTCCAATCGCCGGTCACACAACCATGCAATTAAACCCCTCATCAATCTCCGTCCCTCATCAACAAACCCAGCTTCCTCCTCCAACAACCACTTGCTGCTAGCCTTCCAAAATCATCATCCAAATAGCCCCCTAGTCAACTAGACAAACACTACTACTCAGTCCACAAGATACACAGCCATAACCAAATTGCTACACCACACCGAAACAGTCAAACCACCATTCAACCTCTTTCAACCAACTCGAATAAACGAGCAACAATCACCAATTGGGGTGATTGTTTACGAATTCACTTTTAAGAAAAAATGATTTTGAGGGATTGGGATTTGAATTGTTGATTTGAAGCTGGAGAGACGCTTTGAGAATGAGAAAAAAAATTCAGTTGAGAAGAAAACCAATTCGGGAAAAAGGAAGAAAGAGAAAGAACGTGAAGAGAGAAATGAAAATTGGGGGAGAGTCTCTCTGCTTGTTCTTGGAGAAAGAAAGACGATGAAGACTTGGGCTAGTCTATTTATATATTTTCTTTTGTTTTTCTTTGCCTTAATTTATCTTTCATTCTGTTAATTTAGTTAATTTTTACTAGTCAATGTATATTTTATTGTTAATTAGACTAACCTTTTATTTTTATTTTCATTTTTTTATCTTTTATCCTTATTTTATTTTTTGGTTATTTGGTTAGGTAATTTATGTTTTCAGCCCCAAATATTTGTTTATTTATCATTATGCCCATGAATCCTTTTACCTTTTGCATTTAAATACTTAGTTTATTTACAGATTGACCAAAATTCTGATTCCTTTTCAATTAAATCTCTAATAATTACAATTGTGCCCTTTACTTGTTGAAATTTATGTTTTGCTCCCCCAATCTGCTAGAATTTTGCATTTCTGCTTTAAATTATAATTTTACCCCTTGATTAGTTTGAATTTCCAACTTATCCTTTGAGGCTCTTAGTGTTACAATTTGTTTTAGGCCCCTTAGTGTAATAGAATTTACATCTTTCACCCTAATTTTTGGCCTTTTATATTTATTCGATTTATTCTTTTAAATAGTAGTACTTTGACTTGTTTATTCATTTTGATTAATATTAGTATCGAGTCTTCAAAGAAAGATACCTCCAATTTCTTGTTAAATTCTCTTTATGTGCTCCAATGTGATTTTTTGTGCATTTTCTTCTATGAGTTTTCTTATTTTATATACTCTTTGCATATTTATTCACATTATGCTATTTCCTTTTGAATTTCATTAATTGGTGAAAAATATAATAGATGGTTAGATTTTATTATTTTTGCAAGATTTTGCATTTAGAATAGCCAATATAATAGTTAGATTACTTTCCTTTCGTATTTTTACAAATATTTGTGTATTTAGATAACAAATGTAATAGATATGTTATTTTTCCCCTTTAATTGTAACTAAATCTTCCAGTGTAATAGTTAGGACTTATGTGCTTTTGCCTGCTTACGTGTTTATTTATTTTATCATTTTCATTAGGACTTTTGTATCTAGATATCATGCTTACGTGTTATATGCTCCTATGTGATATATATGCTTATATATGTTTATTTACTTCAATTATATTTATAGATACCAAATACACACCATTTATCTTTCCAACATTGGGGACATCTTTCTATTTTTAGGATCAAAATTTTAATTTTTTGAGTAAAAGGAGAAAAATTAGCAATTTTAGGGGATGAAATAATAATTTCTAGCATGTAAATATTTTTTCATTAATTTTAGGAGTTTAAATGTCCATTTTGTATTTCTATACGTGTTTTTAAAATTTTGTAATTTTTCGAGTTCAACTGGTATTTTTTTCTATATTTCACCAACACAAGGGCAAAATGGTCATTCGCCTCACGAACACCATTTTTGTCCTTGTTTGTCTTAAATTTATTTTTTTAGGTTTTTAAGTGTGTTTCTAAATTTTTTTAATTTTTTGGAGCCAATTGCTATTTTTTCTGTAAAATACTACGTTTACGGACAAAATAGTCATTTCACTCCCTAAATGTATTTTTCACAAATTTTTGAGTCCTAAATTTATTTTCTAGGGTTTGAGTTCATTTTTAATTTTGGATAATTTTTTGAGGCCAATAGTTATTTTTCTGTATATTTCATCAGTACAAGGGCAAAATGGTCATTTTACCTCTTGAATGCACTTTTTGCTAATTTTTTAGTTGTAAATTCATTTTTTAGGTTTTTAAACCCATTTTTTAATTTTTGGACATTTTTAAGGTCAACTGCTATTTTTTCTAAAAATACAATGTTCAAGGACAAAACAGTCATTTTACATGCAAATGTATTTTTGACCGAAATTTTTTGTGATTTAATAAAATTTGTTATTTACATTTTTTATTTTTTCACTTTTTTGGCATTTTGGAAGAATAATGACATTTTTAGTTAATTTTAATTTTTTTGGTGTCAAAAAATTTTTTAGGATAAAATTAAGATTTTATTGCTAGTGGCATTTTGGTTATTTTTTAGCATTCTTGGAGGCCAAGACCACTAAACCCTAGAAATGCCCCCATTGAAAAATAAAAAGTAGAATTGAATTAGAAAAATAACACACACATCTACTATTCTTACACACACAACCTACCTAATTTCACACACTAATTCCTACACACACGAACACACCACACATACACACCAGAATCAAAGGCACACACTAACACACATAAAAGGCACACATAAAAATCAAAGGTACACATTAACATCCACTTTTTTTTTCATGTAGAAGGAACAAAGCACACAAATTCTTCACACACTCAAACACACAATCACATACAAAAACACACATTAGGAAAATTTCAGTTTCAGCTATGGAAGATCATCATCAATCATTAACCTTCAACAAGCCATTAATTCCCAAAAGCCCACCACAACAACACCATAGCCAACCGAAGCCACCCTTTTCCACGACCAGTGCAACCCAAACCTCCACCGTTGCCTCTTTCTTCACCAGCCTTCCTCTGCCACTTCACAAAACCACCACCTTTTTACCAGCGTTTCTCTAACCATCACCAGTCCTTCAACCATCCTCCACCATGAAACCCAGAACCCTAAACAAAACCTCTCACCTCAACCATCATCTCTCCTCCCTCTCTACCTGTCTGCAACCACTCTCAATTTGCAGCCCCCTAAATCACTCAAAATAAGTCCCAAGATGTAGCCAAAACTCACCCAAAATCAACCCAAAATTTTTGCAAAATCGCAACTAAAAAATGCTCAAAATATTTCCTTTGAACCAGCCCTTAAATCCAACCAAACCAGCTTGAAAACAATATGTAATAACCCATCAAAATTACCACAATAAACCCCTGAAAATCGCAGCCAAGAATAGTCCAAATTTGCCCAAACAACAACCACCAAACCACCTGCAAAATAGCTTCATAAAGTCACCCATAACAGCATAAATCATAGCCCCAAAAAGCCCAAACAACAGCTCCAAGTTGCCACCTAAAAACCCTAAAAAAGGCCACCCAAATAGCCCCCTAAAAGCTCTATAAATCAATCTCAAATCATTATCAAAAAATAGCTAGCAACTCCACCAAACATTCACACTCCACCATCAACTCTGGATGAGCTTAGCCTACGTCTCCCAAAGGCCCAAACAGGTCAGTTCTTAGCCATTTCATTTCTATGTTTGTATTATTAAATTCACGAGATTAGGTATGGGTTTTTCTTGATTGATGATTAATCAATCCACGAGTCTGCATGTTTTGGGAGAATTGACTATTAATTTGAGAAATTGGAAGATTAGGAAAAAGATTTATAGATTAGGAAATTGGAAGTTTGGATAAAGATTTGGGAGTCGGTCTTTGTTTTGGAGATAATTCTGTTGGTTAGGCTTCGAGCTTTGAGAAGAATGATCTGGAGATTGAAATATTTTAATATTGATTTGGAGTAGTTTGGCAAATTCAAATCTGACTAGTGTTGTTGTTTGAGAGTTTTTTTGTATCTAGTCTCGGTTTTGGTTTGTTCTTTTTAGTCCAATTATTTTGTTTCTTTGTTTGTCTTGTATTGTTTTGTTTTGTTCTTTTTTATTTGTGCTTTTAGTATTTGTTAATATATTTTTTTAAGTAGTCATTCAATCACTTTAGTTTTTCTTTTAGTTTTATTTAGTTTTGGGCATTTGTATTACATAAAAATATCTATTTCATTTTCAGTCCCTCAAGTTTGGGTATTTCATTATGTATTTTTTATGTTCATGCTACAAAGAAAAAAAAAAGAAAGAAAAGAAATGAGCAAGTCAGTGAACAGTAGTGAACAGTAATTTCGAGTTACTATTCACAGCTGGTATATAATTGCATTTTGGTCCCTTGTTTTACTTTCTTCACTTGAACTCCAATAACTTTTAGTTGTGTTTATCCTTTGATTTTTGCCTCTTATTATGATTTTCAACTTAAATCCTGAAAATTTATTGTATTTTGGTCTCTAAATAATTGCACTTTTACCATTTAATTAGTTTCAATTTACCATTTTGCCCTTTAGTTTGTTAGAATTTGCAACTTTGCTTTTAGTTTGTTAGAATTTTCTTAAATTTATAATTTTTTTTACTCCCTTTAGCTTGCCAAGGTTTACATTTTACCCCCAATTTTGTTAGTACTTATATATTTTAGGCTTTATTCATTTATACCGAGGTACCTTAACATGTTATTTATTTTCTTAGCATGAACACCAGGTCTTCAAAAAAGGTATCTCTATTTCTCATTAATTTCTCTTTATGTGCTCCAATATGCTACTACGTGATTTTATGCATTTTCTTCATGTGTTTCTTATTTTTACGTATTTATTATTTTATGCTATTTCATTTCAAATTTCATTACGTAGCGAAAATGTAATAGATGGCTGATTTTACTATTTTTGCAAGATTTTGTATTTAGATAACCAATGTAATAGTTAGATTACTTTTCTTTCGTATTTTTTACAAATATTTGTGCATTTAGATAGCAAGTGTAATAGATAGGTTGTTTTTAATTTTTTTCCCCTTTAATTGTAAGTTAAATCCCTTCGGTGTAATAGTTAGGGCTTCTGTTGCTTTTGTGTGCTTATATGTTTTACCACTTTCCTTAGAACTTTGCATCTAGATATCATATTTACGTGTTAAGTGCCCCTATATGATTACATGCTCTTATATGTTTATTTATTTATATTATGTTTTTATTCATGCCCAATTTATAATGTCACCACACTAGTACAATGCTAGTTGCGACCTTTTATCACTTTTCCGCTAGTCCAGCGCTAGTAGAGAATTTCTAGAAATGGTTAGTCCAACGCTAGACCCTTGGGTTATTTAGTACTAGTTTCACTTATCGTGTGCTTTTCATCTCATTTCACACACTGTTTTCTCTTTTTAGGTCTTTTTCATTTTTTGCATGATGTTTTTATATGTTATTATTATTAATACTACCTAGTTTTAATACATATTTCATGTATGACACTTAAGCTACATTTCACTTAAAGTTTTAGATCATTTGTGTGATCCGACTAGAAATAGTTGCCAACTTACGCAAAAAATGGTGGCTCAACATGCCGTTCCCCCCTCCGTGAGTAGGAACAGTTAGTCTCGAGTTTCTTAGTCCCCCGTCCCCGTTATGTTGCATTCCCACTTTTTTTTATTACTTACTATCTATACTACTATTTTTCTTTTCTTTTTGCATCCCATCTTATATCCACACTGGTGACTCCCTCGAGGCCTCATTACGGGTTTCACAATTAATGCGATAATTCTGGTCAAGCCTCGAAAGGACCCGACATCATATTAGACATAGGATCTACATTCATTTAGACACATCCAAATGCAATAGAATTTAGGGTTACTTTAGGAACATTTGATTAAACCTATTAGCCTCGACTAGGGAGAAATAGTGCCTTAGACGCGAACCTTTGCCTTTCCTACCTTCAAATATGACTCTTGGACCTTTTTCTCTTATTTTTTGCAAACCAGAGTCAGAAAAGGGTTTTCAAACATTTTTTCTAAATTTTTTTTTTGTTTTGTCAAAAGATTTTTCGGGTGACTTGGTACACCCTAACTCAATACCAAGTGGCAACTCCATTTTTAAATAAAACCCTTTTTCAAACATTAGGCCAAAATTGTTGCATTTATAGTCCCAACCTTGTTTTATTTTTCAAAATATCATTTTTTTAAAAATACATTTTTTTACTAAAAATTTGATTTTATCACACATGTACGATTTTCCAAAACCCAAAAACCTACTTTTCGAAAAGGGTCAACGAACGAGTGAGTATTGCGTGCACCACGCGCGCCACGTGGTGTACTAGAACCAATCACACATCGCCAAATAATATAAGGTATGACCCACCATTGTCATATAGCGAAAAATTATTGGTTCTAGTACACGACGTGGCAATGCACATGGTGTATTGTATACTTTTCCGTCAACGAACTGCATTTTCAGGCTCTATAGTCAACGAACCGACCCATCCTACAATTTTCGAGACAACAATGCTTTTATTCCTACTTAATTTGTGACGTCACCACACTAGTCCAACGCTAGTTGTTGTTTTTTCGCTTCCTTGTTAGTCTAATGCTAATGGGGAATTCCTAAAAAGGGCTAGTCCAACACTAGACCCTTAGGTCATTTTAATGATAGTTTCACTCCCCATGTGCATTTTATATCATTTCATACACTACTTCTCATTTTTAGACTTTTTCATTTATGCATGATTTTTCTGTATATATCTTACTATTATTTCCTATTTTTACATAAACTCAGTGTATGACACTCATGTTACATTTTACATAAAAGTTAGGTCATTTGTGTGATTCGACTAGAAATAATCTCCTACTTGCGTGGGAAGCAATAGCTTAATAAGTCGTTCCCTCCTCCATGAGTAGGACCAATCAGTCACAAGTATCTTAGTCCCCCGTACCCATTAGGAACAGTCAGTCGCGAGTTACTTAGTCCCCCGTACCCATTATATTGCATTCTCACTTTTTTTGATCACTTACTATCTATATTACTATTTTCCTTTCCTTTTCTATTCTATTTTTGCATCTATACTCGTGACTTCCTTGAGCCCTCATTCCGAGTTTTACAATTAATGCGATAATCCTAATCAAGTTTTGACGGAACATTTTGACCCTCCCAACATCACATTAGGATTAGGATTTGCATTTGCATTCATTTAGTCACATCCAAACGCAATAGAGTTTTAGGGTTATTTTAGGAAATTTTTTATTAAGCCTCGCAACTAGTTTCGGCTAAGTTAAAAGGGTGCCTTAGGCGCGAGCCTTTGCCTTCCTTTTCTTCAAATGTGACTCCCGGACATTTTCTCTTGTTTTTTTTCGTAGACCAGAGTCGGAAATTGGTTTTCAATTTTTTTTTAAAATTTTGTTTTTGCTTTGTTAAATGATTTTTCGGGTGACTTGGTACACCCTAATTCAATACCAAGTGGTGACTCCATTTTTTTAAGACCCTTTTTCAAACCATTTGGCCAAAACTATTGCATTTTTAGTCCCGGCCTTATTTTGTTTTTCAAAATATCATTTGCTCCAAAATTACACCTTTTTTGCTAAAAACTTGATTTTTTTTACACACGCGCACGGTTTTTTAAAAGCGAAAAAATCTATTTTTCAAAAGGGTCATCGGACTGGACTCGCCTCTTTAGGATGCGACAGTCACCGAGGACCCCGTGCGTTATTTCTGGGTGCGATAGTCACAGTTGCTATTTTCTCCCTTTTATCTCTATGCTTGGCAAGACTTATGCCAAACCCCCCTATATTATCACCTCTATGAGATATCATTAGACCTTAATTACATGTCATCTGGTCGGAGACTATTTTGTTGGTAACATTTTTTATTCAGGGTTACCATGTGTTTTTTGTGTAATTGTTATCATACCTAAACAATTAATCGAACTAAGGTGGTAAGGCCTTCCAGCACCTCCCACTAAAACTAAGCGATGATCCTTCACATGAGACCCTCTACTAGCACAACAAGAAGCGCTATTGTGGATTGGAAGAGAGATAGAAAAGCCGGAATTGATTCAAAAGAGAGAAGAGGTAGAACCAAGTTGCTGTTGAAAGCTCTGTCGTTGAGATAGAAAGTAGCCATGATAAAAGCGATGTACAAATAGAAAATTGGACAACTCCTCCATATGGTCCCATAGGCTATCTGTAAGGTAATAAGGGGAGTAACGCAGCGGAATATTTAAAAATTTATTACCTTAGCCATGGATCTCTTTGATGTAATCTATACGATTAAAGGGTGTTTAGCACAAATACCTCAAGCATAGAAGGTTTCTATGCTTCAAAGGGCAAGATCCTATTTGATGAAGGTGTTGATCTACCATGAAAAGCCCTCCAAGTGTCGAGCTTCCAACGGTATCCACACGAACATGATCTTTAGGAACCTTTGGGCTTGCTTGCCTTGCCTTTTGAATGCTAGCTCCCTTGAATATCATGAAGAACACAAGAACAAGAAGAGGAGGAAGACAAAACCCTAACCCTTAGGGAGAAGAGGGTGTGGCGTTTTTCTTGGGAGAAAACACGCCTCTCTCAATTTTTCTCTCTCTAAATTTTATCTTGTGTTTCATCAATCTTCCAAGAGTCAAGGCATGGACTTATTTATAGATGTAGTATCCTAGTCTTTAAGGAAACAAGAGCAATTGGAAACCAAGAAGGTTTAGGAAGCTTACCTTAAGCTAATCCTATTCCTTTAGGAAACCAATTCCAAACGGAAACCAAATAGCTTCTTAATTCCTTTTAGGAAACTAATTTCCATCAAGACTTAGAATATTTATAATTAAGTTCTTTAAGTTAATTTATCACATAAATTAACCCCATAAGTATCTTATACTTATCTTAATAACAATTTAACCCAAAAACCATGTTCTTATTGTGTGTGACCCATTAGGTTCCATTTACGTTGGCAATAAGTAAAAATTATAACTCATTAATTAATTAATTAAGAGCCAGATAAATTAACACTTTAATTTATCATTAATTCACTAATTAATTAATTTGCACTTATAGATCATGAGTGGCGTCTAGCAATGCATCATGACCACCCAAGTGAATAGGAAAGTCATATGGTAGACTACACCTATCAATAACAATGTTACCGTGTAATTAATATCCTTTCACCACACTATATCCCAATTAGTCTAAGAGTGTAGTGCGCACTCTTTAAATGACTAATTAATGATTTCTTGTTCTCGAAATATAACTTTCCATAAAAGTATAACCTTGAAACTCTTTCAAGTCATACTTTCACTTTTGCGCAAAAGATTCTTTAAGTCATATTTCAACAAGTGGCCAATCCGGGATATACTCTCCCATAATAAGGAGTGGTGAATCCTATATCGATTACTCACTATCCTTCCATGCTTCATACTATACCCAATCTCTACCGTATGGGCTACTCTTTTACGAGCACCGAGCAATAGAGTCAAAGCATAGCAATCCACACTCAAGATACCATGGTAATCTCAAGTCTAAGGATCACTTACACCATTGCCATTAAGAGTATAATTCATTAGCACTATGAATAGTAACTCTCGGCGGATCAATCCAATGAACTTGTTCTCTAACAAGCATCCACATACCAGCTTAAGTGTCGCACACCATAGTTGACGAGATCAACTACTACTTACCATAAGTAGAGGCAAAGTATGTGCTAGTCTTCCCATATTAATGATGTCCAATCTCATTAATACTACGACTAGGGATATTTAAGAATATAACTTAATGTGTAATAAGAGTCTCATCATTGTAACTCTTACAATCTCTTATACACAGTTAATATTCTATGGACTTTATCAAATAAACAAGTAATATTAATAACAAGTATTAAATGACAAAGAAAATGCCACATATATAAGTATAACACGAAATAAGCGTAATAAAAATCTCAAAAACCAACTTGATTTTAGGGCATACACTAACACTATCCTGGTCAATCCTCTATGCAGGGAGAATTTGGGATAATGCACTGTATGTCCCTATTAATCTAGATAAAGATGAAGATGAGATGACATCGCCTCTCAAACATTAATTGACTCTATCATGAAGTGACATTGACTATATTGCAAAAGTTTTTACATGTTAGCATTGAGGCAAATGATCTTGGAAAATATTAGGGTTGCCATATGGTGGGCTATTGGCAAGTACGTCTTTGTTGTACCTAGAAGACCCATCAATAAAAGACAAAGTTTCATGTCCAATCGCAGCATCAACTATCAACTGATGATAGAAAAGTGGAAAATCATCTTTTGTACATGCTCAGTTAAGATTACAGAAATCAACACATTCTCAAATTTGATCATTCTTCTTTTTCACCAAGATAATCCTGGAAAAGCTTAATTGCAAAAAACCCAAGATATATGAAATATAATTTTTGTTAGTTTTTTCAAGATAGACCCACATATTTTAAGTTAACTTAAATAAGATTCTAACAATATTAGACTTATAGGTGTAAAGTCGATACAACAAATATAAAAGAATTTAAATTTTTTTTAGAGTTATTAAAATCTTAGAAACTTATAGGTGTAAAGCGGATACAAAAAATATAAAAAATTTAAAATTTTTTGAGAGTTGTTAAAATCTGAGAGACAAAGACATGTTTAAATTAAAAAAATGATTCTCTCTTTATGTTATTTATTGGTAAAATCTCTAAAGTGAATAAATTTATTAATATTTATCCAGTTAAATTTATTTCCTAAGCACAAGCTAGATAAAGCTTTTAGTTATTTATTCTTTAAGGAAGCAGGAAAAGAGAAAAAATTTAAAAAAAAAGGTTTCATGATAGTTTAAGAGTTGCGAAGGGAAAGAGTGTGCAAAGGAAGTGAAAAGAATTAAAAAAGAAAAAAGAAAAGAAACAAAACAGAGAAAATTAAGTTGAGACTAAATAATATAAGAAATTGTGGTGGGCAAAGTGCCACTCACTCATAAGTTCATGGGGGTTTAATGCAATTAACCCTACTTGAAATCCATGTCAGGTGCTTGACTTCTCAAATGAATCCAGTTCAACAAGCTTATTTACTTCCTTGTCAATTGATGAAATCAGTTCGGGTGAAAACGACTTTGCACTTATAACATAACGGGTCTCACACCTTGCATGATAGCTAAATGATGAATAGCAACCTTCAAATCTAAACCAAGCATCTCCTTGTATGTCCAAGCAAAGATGTTTTTGAACACATGCAATAATTCCACATAAGCTTTCTCTTAGTTTAGTGATAACAACACACTTATATAGGTAGGATAAGGATCATCATTGTGCCAAGATTAGTCTCTAACAATTCATCAACAGTGGCCTTCACACCTTTGTTGAATTCTAGTGGAGCATCTCCAACATCTTCATCCTCATAGAGTCTACACTCTACACTGTCCTCATCTTCTTCTTTGGGTTCTACATCAACAATAGTTAGCATCCTCACAATTAGTGGGTCACCATGATGAATAAAAAGCTTAGTAATGTCTCTTTGATCCTTCACGTTTTTAAGGGAGTTTTATTTTCTTCCATCCTAAAAATTTGTTTTTTCACCTTGGAAAAAGTTAACCTTTCATGGACAAGGCGCCTCACACTTTTTCTTTTTGAAAGTCTATTAAAAATAGAGATACATGATGGTACATTCTCCAATCTATCAAAGACAGATGGCCTAAGACTTGTGAATGAAATTCCTTCTTTCATAGTAAGTGAGTACTTGTTCTTCTAATTACTGTGCACAAAGGTAAAGGTGGTCTATAACCTAGACCTATCAAGGCATTGTCAAAAGCATGCCTTTTCTCCCTCAGCATCTTTTAGGTGGTAGTCATCCTATGGATCTTCTTACCAATTGCTTTTGAAAAAAGCTTTTTCGAAGCACTTTGTTCATTAGGATTATAGCCTGCCTTTTCAAGAAGTTGTATACATTTGGATCGAAACCTTCTTTAGTTCAAATAATAGGCAATGATATGCTCCATTTTCAGCTCCAACTTTGGTCAAACGAACCCTTCTAACAAAGTTCCTTTTTGCTTGACTATTTCAATTTTGGTGAGAGAAACAGTAAGCTCCTTTTATCTATCACATTCAACAAAAGAAGATCAGCCTTCTTTCCTTTTTAACTTGGGAACATAGCACAAGACGTGCATATTGGATTTTTGAACTTTTTTTTTTTTGTCACTTTTTGCTTTGCATGACCTTGCAATAGAATTTTACATTAGTAAAATATGTTTCGGTTTCGGTAAAGGGCTATCATTAGTAACTACTTTCTTTATCACACCATCATAGGCTAAAAAGAAGAAGAGATGAAGACTAAGAAAAAAACAGAGAAAGTCAAGAGACAGAGAGTCAGATAAAACACGAGACTGATGAGAAAGAAACTAGGTCCATACAAAGAGAGAAACAAAAAGGAGGTATAGGGCGAGTTTAAACACTTCAAAAATTCAACAAGGAGTCTCAACATTCGATGTTCATAAAAGCCTTTCATATTTCGAATTGACAAGGTAAAGGATTCCAATATCCTCTGATGTATTAAAGTGTATTAAGTAGACTAGACGTGGTTGAAAAGCAACTTTTATTGATTTATCTCTTTCTCGTTAAATTCTTATATTTATATTTTTCTGTTCCATAATTGAAAGTTTCCTTCTATTAAGGTGCAATTACAATTAATTCTTCAGTAAATTGGAGATGTGGATCTACGAATTAAATAATTAACATTAACATGAATTATGCTAATATTAATTTAGCGATGCAATTTTTTTAATTTCTTTTAAATTTCACTAATTTGGAATCCATGCAAAAGTCTCGAATTCTAAATCAACATCAAAGACCATTTAAATCTAAATATGTAAGTTGAGCGACTTAATAAGAGTTTTTTAGAACATAAAGGACGAAACAAAATCATACATCAAAGTAGAGGAACTAAATCATGCACCCTTTCTTTTCCACTAAGTGCTTCTACCTTCATCACGTGCCTCGCACATGATAACGTCTGCTACATCCAATTTACAAGAATTCGCTCAAAGTTCTTTATTTAATCGATATCCATGCAACTCTCATTCTAAGGGTGGAGGAGGAAGAAAGGAAGGGAGAATGGCAGCATTAGAATGGAATTATCATCTTAAACTATAACAGAGAACACCAAAAATTAGGTTTATGCGCAAATCATCTTTCGATAGATGCAGATGTATTTCCAACTAGAAAATAAAATCTAATCACACCGTTCGATCTCACAGCAAACTAGAATGACCGGAGGTTAACTCTCATCTTCATTTATCTTCAATCCATTCAACAGATCTCACTTGTATTTAAATTTCTAAAAGCTAAAAGCAAGATCTTGGCATAGTATTTATTTTGCCTTAAATGGAAACTAATTTTTTTAAATTAATCAAGTTCATCCTAAAATTCTTTTGCCACATTTCATGATTCTTATTTTTCAATCTAACTCTCATGTCATATTTGGATTGCATATCGTCTAAAGAACCCAAAGAGGTAAATTATGCTAAAATTGTGTACTCCATAGATATTCCACTAAGAAATAACATAGTAGGGCTATTAAGGCGTAGTATGGGTGGTTCAATCTTCCGTGCTGCCACATAATGGATTTTAAGTTACACAAACATCCATTATGCAAAATAATCAATGGCTCGCTAAATTTTAGCTGTATTAATGATATGGTTGTCATTCTAGTTCGAAGCATACTTATTGGACTATTTGTGGTTTCGACATGTAAATGTAGTTTATGCCCACCTCTGTCTACATTACCAACCAACTAATTTTTCAATCAAAGACACTAGTTGTTTCAAAAAAAAATCAAAAACACAAGTATGTAAAAATAATTCGGCAATCATTCATTTATACGTAAAAATATGCACGTGTATTATTATTTGGAACTCAGAAAGCTAACAATCAACATCCTCAAAAAAAAAAAAAATTAATTTAAGAGCTAAATAGAAAATGTCAATAGTAATTGGTATCTAAATTCAGTTTAAAGCAAGATAACAATTTATTTTCTCTAATAGCTATTCTACGTTGAATTTTGATATATTTATTTCTAACCTAGGTACACGTCAAACTATTTTCGTACAAAACTAGGCCTATTTTGTAGTGATTGCACAAAACCAATGACGTTGCGCAAGTATTTCATTACAAAGTATTTTTTGACAACTTGATTAATTTTAAATTGAACATCTATAAAGCAAAATATATTTTAAGATCAATATCGACTATATGCTTTGTTCGCATACTTGAAGTGAACTCTAGATGTGATATTGTGCTGGAAGCTCGAACTAAGCACTTATTTTTATTGTTATATTTCGTGATTCTATTTTTCTGTATTCTTAATATAAGCGATATGTGAGACATCTCTAATAGAAACACTTCTTAAAATACTTATTTTGGTGCAGTCTATGCGATTTGAAGGCTTCTTAGAAAGCCGTATTGTCGGCTTGGTCCATGTCGGCATGACCGGATTGGCCCAATTTGAACAACCCCGGCTCTTTAATTAGAAAGCAGTCTTGGGCACTTAATTTTCTATTTCAGTTTGAATGAATTATGAGAAAATTACACTTTACCTGCTGTAGTTTTTAGATAAACCACAAAACCTCTTTATGGTGTCAAAAACTACACATCATCCTTTTATGGTTTTGGTTAAAGTATCAAATAGATTGAAATTCCCTTCTGTCACGTCAATGACTAAAATGTCCAAATTATCCCGATTCTTAATTGAAAACTATATAACCCTTTTATGGTTCTTATTACAATTTACCCCGGGTAATTTGGACATTTTTCCACAGACCATGATGCAAGGTAATTTCTGTTTGACACTTTAACCTGAACCATAGGGGTGATGTATAACTTTCAAAACCTTAAGAAGTTTTGTGGTTTATTTGAAAACCACATGTGGGCAATGGGTATTTTGCCTATGAATTATTCCAACTTTTAATCTTCTCATAACTTATTAAAAGTTGACGTTCAATTTAAACCAAGTCCTTCTGGACCACGGTCGGAGAATTCTTTAGGCAATGCTGTCTATCATATGGTGCTCCTCGTCAGTTTCCAGTGACCTTCAGAAACAACACAGGATGGATTAATTAATGGTAGTAATTTTGCACTCTATTTTTTGTTGTTAGTATTTCACCTACTTCATATCTATTTGTGAAAATTACAAATAGGATGGAGTGTTAGTAGTGAAAAGTAGAGGACTAATACAGAGATTTATTCTCATTGCATTAAACTCAAGTCATATCTTCATGAATTTTTTCCAAAATAGCATCGGTCACTACATACAAATTGCCATTCAAATACGCACAAAAATATTTATTGCTCTTTTAATTCTTGCAAAAATTGATTTTAGCTTTATTTTTTAAAAAAAAAAAAAGTTTAACACTTTGGACCCCTCTTAATGAGCGTGCTCTTGGGGCGCTCTTTTTTTTTTTTTTTTTGTCCTCTTTTTAATCACTTTGATTTTATTTTATTTTTTTTTTGGTTTTGCTGGGAAAAATTAGGAGGTAAGCATCAAATCCAATTACGACACAGTTTATTATAGCCAAAATTTCCGAAGGAGGTTATTGCGTGCATGCATTTTTTGTTAAAAATCTTCCAAGAAACTTACACACAATTAAAAAAAAAAAACCAACTAGACACAATCTGACATCTAAACGTCTTCTCATCAACGAAGAAAGTGCTGAAAAAGAGCAAAAATGCCAATCTATTATAAAGCAAGTTGAACCACTTCAGTTTAGATGCAAATGACTTGTCCATTATCGAAGCCTACCACGATAGGTAAATGAAGGAAAACAATGTTAAAAATGTGGTTTCTCCTTTTGGGGACATAGAATGTTGTTTTTCTTGTGCGGATGACAATTACTTGCGTGGATTATTAAGTAAAATATTGAGTTGAACCATGCATGTCATGACCGAAATATTTTAGTTCCATGTGCATGCAAACATTTCTCATTTCTGCTGGTCTACTTTTGGTTTTGTATTGTATCAAATTTTTGTTTTAAAATTCTCCTCTCTTTGTCTTTATTTTACCTTTTGGTTTAATAAACCCTAATACACAACCTCATTCATGGACCTAAGATGGAGAACTCAATCAATTTGACTTGAGTATTTCACCCCTTCCCTTTGTTTTTTCGATTTATTTATTTGGTCCTAGATCAAACATAATCTATTAACTACAATTAACTTTTCAAATAAAATCCAACTAAAAATTAAATTAGAAAGTAAATGTGAAAGATGTAGTACTATACAAGTATTTTCAAGTATTTTTATGATTATGAATATGGAAGATATTAAAAAATACGATAGCCTAAGACGTGTAATTTCCTCTCTTTAAAATTATTTGCACCTCAATAGATTTTCATTTTGATGCAAACAATCACAACGTGTTACTTTTAAGATACAATAACCCAATTCATGGTTGTTGGTTGTGGGGCCCAAGGTTAACTACTGTCTTGTGTGTGTCATCATTACATCATCAGAAGGGTTGGTGTCAACACCTTGTCGTTATTTTATCTTGGTTTATTCTCAAACTTTGGCATGACTGACCGGACTTCGGCATCCATGACTTATAGTACTTCAACTAGATTTCGGGTAACTATCAGTAACTTATCTCACTCAGTCACCTCGGGAAAGATCCCTGAACTACTTTATATGATGTCACATCCTACCTAACCTAGTGACATAATGACCGCCTACAAAACTAAGTCGTACCTAGTGAGTTCTGTCAAAATAGGAAACAGACTAGATACCAAGTGTGGGCACTGTTCATAGTTCTCTTTTCTCTCTCTTCCAAAGTATAAAAATTTCTCAAAAATCTATCATGGAAGAAGAGAAAATAGGTACACTCTCATTATTGCCAAGCTGTTAGATTCACTTCTACATCTCTAACTTGAGTACCAGAGGTATACCAGAGGAGTGGCCTCATCTCTTTCTTTCTTGTATGCAAGTGCAGTGTATCTATCACTCCAGTTCATTTCATCAAATTCTACTAGACCGCCTTTACAACGCTATATCAAATATCTCCTTTAACATTGGTTACCCTAAAGCTATACAATCAAAGAAGCAGAAACTTCTCCACATAGCTTAAGATAATTAGAAATCACAAAAAAGGGAAAAGGAACAGAAAAAGAAAAACGAACTGTCGACTTGTTTGAATACGAAGGCAAACCCTGCATAAGCGGAAGAATTATCCAAATCTTAGCCAAGAAAATTGCAGTTTTTCCCATCGTTTTCCAATGTTTGGCGTAATTTTTTTGAAGTGCCTCTCAAACTAAAATCTGCCACAAGAATATCCTCCATACAGCATCCCCTAAATATTTATTGTTACTTCTGCCAAGTGACACTACTGTACCACCCTTAGACACCTATGTTTTCAGGCTTGGACTAGACCAGCCGGTCAGACCGGTCGGACCGGGAACCGGGCAACCTTCCCGTCCGAGTCTAACTTAAAATTCGGATTGTCAAAAACCGGTCAAACTCGGTCAAAAACCGGGTTTGACCGAGACCCGTACGCCCCGGACATACCCAGGTTCAATTTTGTTTGACATTTTTTGCTTTTTTTTTTTTTTTTTGGAACTCACCGTTTTTTGACCTTTTTTGCACATTTTTCACTGTGGTCTTTTTTCTTTTCTTTTCTTCTCCGAGCCCTTTCTTTCTCTGCATCAAAACCCATCTCCTCTTCCCGGACAGATCGACGGCGACGACACCACCCGCATCTCGAAATTTTGCTTTGCCATCCTGCATATTTCCTCTCTTTTTTCCCTCTGTTTGATCGAAGCAATCGAAGGACCACAGGTGCTAATTTGTTTTCCCTTTTTCTATTTATTTTTCTTCATTGCAGATTTGCAGAATCGGCCTCCTGTTTTCTTGCTTGACGATCCTGCAGTCTTTTTGGACTGTAGGTCCGATGCTACTAGTGATTAAAGATGCAAGTCTATGTATTTTGGCCATTTCAAAAATTGGGTGTTTGTTATTTCTACGTTTCATCCATGTGATTAAAAAACTCATTAAGTGAATATTAGGCCTTCAGTCTTGTTAGCAAATTAGTTCAGTGCATTATTGTGCCTCCATTATGCATCTAACGCCATTGATAAATCAATAATTCATTTTACCATTGTTGGTGTGAACTCCATAATATGTGCTGTCCTGTTAAGCTCCATAAAATGGTTTTGTTAAGCTCGTTCAACTAGACTGTCTGGACTTGTCATGGATTTGAATGAATAGTAATATATAATATTGGTATGAACCGTGAAAGCTTAGCTTAAACATATCTAGTAAGAAGTATAATATCAGCAGCTTTTCTCTCGCATATTCAATGAGGCATTTCATTCTTGTAAGTCTATAGAAATGATATCCCAGTATGGCCAATGGCCCCGTTTCCGATTTGGTTAATTTAATAAGCACCACCTAAATTTTGAGGAATCTCCAAATAAAAATTAGAAACCTATACAATTATCTTACCATATTAACTTTACAAATAAAAGCTTACTCGAGTACTGAATTAATACACAAAAAATACGAAAGTTGTGTTTTACTACAAGCAACCAACTTATTGCACCAGATATCTTTGTGTGGTATACTTGCCCTTTTTTATGCCTTTTCTTTTTAAAATGGTCTTGTTAAGCTCATTCGACTTCAGTTTTTATTTTAATTTGTTTGGCTTTTAGATTTTTCTTATTAAAGGGGATTGTTGTTATTATTATTACTTTCTCTTATTTTGCTTAATGTTAAGATAATCGTTTGCTTAAAGAGGATGATCTTGATGATATTAACTTTGAAAGTTATGGAACTAAAGATGGGGATGAAGAGGAAGAAGATGAAGCATGGCTTAGATAATTTTAAATTGTGTCATTTAAAATATTATAAATGAACTTATTGCATATTTATATTAATGTTTGTTAAGGTTAAACATATATGATATTTTTGTACCATGATTCTTGTGAGTTTGGGATTTTTATTTGATTTGCATTTCTATATTATGAGTTTTGTGAGTTTAGAGATTTCTGTTTGATTGGTAGGAAAAATTAATTAGGGAGATGTGTGTCCACATATATATATATATATATATATATATATAATATATATATATATATGTGACGTCATATATACGTTATCAGGTTCAACCCCGAGTCGACCCTCGGTCGAAACCATTGACCGTTGACCCCTGAGCTCGGTCCGAGTCTGAAAATATAGTTAGACACCAACCACCACAAACAATCCTCAAACCAGAGGCCCGATAATTCATGGCCCCGAAAGCAAAACAACACCACAATGAATAAACTGATAATATTCCGAACCAGTTACATGTCAGATTGGTAAATGTTAGTAAATAATCAAAGATGTCATCACCGAAGCAAAAGCTTCCATTATACTATTATATTAGTCAAAGTTCATTAAAAGATGAAAATACCCTATCATGGAATAGGATTATAACAGGAAGAAAAAGCACTTCTACTCTTATGTTTGCACTTGCTTTATTTATTTATTTCTTTATATTTCTCCTTTCTTTTTACTATAATTTTGGTAGGGGATCATTTGGTGGGCTGAATCGCCAAGGCACTGAACATGAAGAAATTTGAGCAGATAATTTAGCACGCTTGAAAACTCACACAAATCTTGAATAAAGTACCATATGCAAACTTTCACGTTCAACTTTCAAAATTCAGACAGAAAACAGCCAATAACATTATTGTCTAAAAATGTTGCAAAAGATTTAATCCCCTACACATCAAACCCCAAAACAAATTGATCATAAACCCTTCTCAAGCATTGCTCGAACACGCATTGGCAGTCCGTAAAGTCGGATGAATCCAGCAGCATCAGCCTGATCATATATTTCTCCGCTCTCAAAAGAGGATATATCCTGCCTGTACAAAGTGTAGGGACTTTCTCGGCCCGTTACAGTTACAGATCCCTTGTACAGTTTTAGCGTCACAGAGCCAGTAGTTGTTTTCGTAATTTCCTCCATGAACGCGTCCATTGATTCACGAAGTGGATCAAACCACCGGCCAGCATAGACAAGTTCAGCATATTTTAGTGCAAGGGAATCCTTAACTTGCATTGTTTCACGATCCAGTGTAAGTGACTCAAGTTCACGAACAGCCGTAAAAAGAATCGTTCCCCCGGGAGTTTCATACACTCCACGACTTTTCATTCCAACAAGACGGTTTTCGACCATGTCTATTCGGCCTATTCCATGCCTTCCACCAACCTCATTCAACTCAGAAAGGAGAGCTGCAGGGGAGAACCCCTTTCCATTAACCGAAACAGGAAGTCCAGCAACTATGCCAATTTTTACGTACCTAAAAGGAAATAAGGATTTGAATGTGGTCATGACAATCCATCAATGCACGTAATGAAACAGAGAGAATGCTGAAAATTTGAATGATGATCTTGATCTTATTGCAACAATTACAGAGCATAAACTAAAAGATAAGAAAATTACTCAGGTTCATCAGGTGCATCTTGTGGGCTAACAGTCATCATGTACATGTCCTCCTTGGGCTCATTTGCAGGGTCTTCTAAAACATCTCCCTAAAAAATTATAGCAGCAGAAAATAAGCAAGTAAAGAAGAAGTAGTTTTTAAGAGGTCATTAATAATCATGTCATAAAACCAATGGGGTGTATTCTCATCCAAAACAACACTATAGAAAGGAGTATAGTACAAAATCTAGGACCAGATTGCACTTCTACTCATCAACGAAAAGTATATAGTTTAGGATCTTGCTAAAAAATACTCTAAGTCAAAAATTTTCTATCATCTATTGTCTACAGATCAACCCAGCTATAAGCATGAAGAACCTAGTTAACATCCAGACACATTGAATGTACTAATCATTGAAAGTGGCTTATAGTACCCGTATGCAATATTTTAGCATGCTATTATCTGATACAAATTTTAACTAATGATTTTGTTAACTATGTAGTTAACACGAATCAGAAGAAACAATAAGATACCATTGTCCCAGTAGGAATAAATGTAAGATGAAGGTGAGCTGGACTAAAATGAAAGCACAGCAAACATCATATCTAGGAAAAATAAAGTTCTAAAATAACCTCAACATAACAATATTATAGTATGCCAAAATAGTATCTGGAAAAAGAAACCAATAGGTGCCTTCATATTTTGTATACAAGAATTTTGCCTTTTCAGGTCACTTGGACATTTAAGGATCAGTAAACAAATATAACAAAGAATAAGCTCCATCACATAGTTACCTCATGACTCAGATGCCACAGATTTCTGTCTCTGCTATAGATTGATTTCTTTGTCACTGGAACTGGGACATTATGTTTCTTGGCATACTCAATAGCATCTTCTCTACCTCTAATTTCCCATTCCCTCCAAGGGGCAACAACACTAAGTTCAGGATTTAGAGCAAAGAAAGTAAGCTCAAAGCGGACCTGTAACAATAAAAGTAGATATACATAGGGACGTCAAAGACCAGATTCATCACATTACAGGGTAGAAAAAAAATTTATTTATTAATAAGATGCTTGCTAAAGCATAGTCATGAAGCATGCCTGATCATTTCCCTTTCCTGTGCATCCATGTGAAACAGCATCAGCTCCAACCTCACTTGCAACATCAACCATAGCCTGGAATTAATTAATGAATGCAAGGTGCAAAGCTAATGCAGTAAGACTTGGGCAGAAATATTAAGAAGCCAATCTACAGAAGACATACTTTAACAGATAGCCTCCAATAATGCTTCCAATCAAATAAAAAAGCACCAAGATAAGAAGTTAAAGTACCAGTGGGACTTGATGCTTATTTTCAATAGCTTATAATCAGTTGATTATATCCTTTGGTTAAGAAAAAATCAGTTTTAAGACGTTCTTAACTGATTATGGCTTCTGCTTTTAGCTTGTCTTGAGCTGAAAATGGCTAATTTAGTAAAACAGCCCTTGAGGCGCTCTTGAAACAACTTTTAGCCTTACAAATTATTTAAGGCAAATTTTATCAGATCTTGATAACCAGCTTTTTTACAATCAGCAAAAACCCTTGATGTTGATAATGACCAATGCTTCTATTCATAGTGATTTTCTTGGGTGTTATATTCAACACTGGGCAAAACAATTGAATAAGTTGAAAAAGGTTCTTACTCCACACTGATTTTTACAGAAACGGTGGAAGAAAAAACTTGTTGCTAAGAGGCTCTTCTTTCTGAATAGTGCAACAAGGAGGGAAAATGGTAAAGAAAGCTCAAGACTTTGAAACTCTCATGGATTTTAAGCTTTCATATCAAAACCAATTGGCGATGAGTGAAATAGCCCATGAAATTTATTAACTAGTTTATAATTCCTTGAGAAACTGATGTGGGATTTTGTTTAGTCCCTATCACACAAGACTTGAATTAATGAGAGACCAGGAAATTGGAATGAGTATGGACACGCTTTAAAAAGGGCTTAACAAAAGCCAATGAAACAAACTAGAAAGGGCATATGACAAGAATCCATGAAACAAAGGGACTTCAAGGGAGATCAAGAACTAAGACAGACTAAGAAGGAACCAACTTGCATATGGAACCATGGATTATGATGGAAATAAAACCCAAGGTTGGCTTTGATACCATGTTCAAGAACATTGGCTTCCATTTCAAAACCTATAAGCAATGAATGGAGTGGCCCATAAATTTTATTAATTAGTTTAAAATTCTCGAGAGACTGATGTGGAATTTTATTTCTTAACTGAAACCACTAAACCTCCAAATTTGAAGATTCCGTATACTTTACCTTTGCAATAACAGGGCGAGCCATTGAGGTTCCCAGCAGATACTTTCTCTCATAAATAGCACCAGCCCGCAAGCAAGGAAATATGTAATCTCTCACAAATTCCTCCTTCAAATCTTTCACCACTAACTGACAAGCTCCACTAGCTTTAGCCTTTTCTTCTAAACCCTCCAACTCTTTGATACCCTTCACAATTACAACAGATATGAAGCTTAAGATACAAAATAGAGTATCTATTTCATTATTTTATGTACTAACAAGAGTAATATTCCATCCAAGAACATTAAAATGATAGCCTCAAATATAAACAAGTGGTCCATAATGTCTTGCTGTACTTACTTGACCAACATCTGCTGTGAAGCAAACAACCTCGCAGCCATAATTTTCTCTGAGCATGGACAAAATTAAAGACAAGTGAAAATGAGGAGAATTACAAGGAAAAGGAACGCTATACAAACCTAAAGCAAGGAGCCAATGAACAAGTAGTTCATACAAGCAGAAAAACATGGCAAGGAATATTTCCGCTGCAAAATTCTAAGGACCAGAAAAAATCAATCCACTTTAATTTCTTTTCCCTCTCTCCGTAACCAATAAATCAATAAATCAGTCAATGATGTCTGCAATACTTTCCTATCTGTCCACAAAAAAATATATCCACAAATTTGAATGGAGACATCTGCAAGGCTCATATGGTCTGTTTCATTCACACTTGCGGGCTCTGTATGAAATTAATCATTACATGTATAGAAAAATAAACTACAAGAGCCAAAAGCAATGGCATTAGGCACCTTAAAGTCTCAAATTCAACAATAAAGGAAAATGTGTGGGCCCCGCAAGCTACTTTTTGATTTTGAGATTTTCAAAAGAACATTATGTGCGAAACACTTAACTTCCCATATGTTTCTTAGATAAAAACCTTTCCTTTAGAGAGTAGCTATTATTTAGAATTGGTTAAAAAAAGCAGGAAATATAATTCGAAGTGGAGGAATATAAACAAAATAACCATAAAAAAAAAATTTTCACAACACATATGCTGGCTAAACATTCCCAATTCAGCTATATATTCTTACTAGTTAAGAGGTACACATGCAGCATACTGAGGTATATAAACAGCCTCACCGAAAATAGAGTAGCATTCATTTAAAAAATGCATTAGTAGTCTAATTTGAAGCGGAAGGAATATAAACAAAATAACTATCAAAATACAAATTTTGCACACATATGTTGGCTAAACATTCTCAATTCAGCTATATATTCTTACTAGTTAGCATTCATGTAAAAAATGCACTAGTAGTCATAGCTATTACATAGAGAAAAGTATTCTTTGAGATATATAAACAGCCTCACAAAAAATAGAGTAGTATCCTTTTAAAAAATAATTTAGTAGTCAAAGCTAGAACATAGAAAATATAGCAACACCTATTACCTCAACCAAGGTACAATTACAGAGGTATCTAGACCACCGCTATAGGCTAGTACCACTTTATTCAACTTCTTGCGCAAAACTTTTCCTTCTGTACTGGTGATTGCCCCTTTACCACTAGCCAAAACAGCTTGAATAGCTGCATAGTTGAATAAGCAAATGTGTCAGAACAAAGAATAGATCTATTAAGAGCACCTAATCTGGGAATTTTAAAGGCAATTCAGAAGTGTACCCTTCAAAATCAAACATATATGACTCAGTCATTGAGGCAGCAATAGTTATTTTCAAGTGTTAACACTAATAAATTTATGGGGACAAAAAATTTAGAAGTAAATATATCATATGAAACATGCGTGCATTCCTAGAATTTAAAAGCACATATATTACAATTCATTGTTTGCAAAATGGGTATTGCGCCAAAATCCAATATCACATATTCAAGACAAGTAAGCTCCATTCAGAAATAATACAAAAACCTAAATAAATTAGAGATTCTAGGGAATAAAAAAATGTTTGTTTACCGCATTTATTCTTGTGAGTGGAAGCCAAATTGGTGTTGCACTGAGCAATAGAATGGCCATGAAATTCACTCGCTCTCACCCCAAGCTGCCGTTACAAGAAGAAATTTTTTAAAAAATCAAATTTATCCCTTATATTTTTGGTAAAAGAAAATCCCTTAAATTATTGGTAGAAGAAAATATTAAAAACTACAAACCTCTTGCAAATGTAGTGAAGCAGCAAACATTCGAGATGGATCTGTAATACGAGCACAATTAATTAGAACAAGATAAAAATAAAAATAAAAACAACACTCAGAAAAAAAGACCAAAGCCATGAGATACCTGTTCTAGAACCATGAGTAAGGAGATTAATTGAAGAACAAGAGGAGATTGCTTGAAACCGAGTCATCCCTGAAGAGGCAAAAACACGCAGCAAAAAAGCACTTAGAGATGGAGGCAGAGGGACGGCTAGGATTTGGGGAGGCGGCTGGCTCGGATTTGGAAGCAGTAAATGGGTGCTTTTCTCACTCACAATCGTGCTCTTTTTTGGTTAATCAATCAGTGATGATCATGTATGATTGTTTCATGCAGGCTGCAGAACGAGATCATTAGAAGGAAAAAACTAAATGAAAGAATAGCAAAACTGTCAGAAGGGGTTGCTATAATTCAGGTAATTTCTGCATAAAATCTACACACCATTAACTAACTTTGGGGGAATGTCGAATCTAGCCCTTTTAAAGTTTTAAGCAAAATAATAAATGTCCCCAGAGTCTTATCACCGATTGTAATGTTGCAATTAAAGGTTGGTGCACGAACGGAAACTTAGTTGAAAGAGAAGAAACTTAGGCTGCTACTGGTTCCTTAGAATTAGAATTAAATTGGGATCACAATTCTTTAGAATTATAAATCTATGAATTGTCATGTCAAGATATTAGAATTCCTTTGCTAAGGTAATATGTAGAATTGGTGTGGAATTTATTTGAAAATCCATATTCTTTATTTGGATGGTGAAGAACTTGGTCAAAATTAAAATTGTTTATATTTGGAAATGCTATCAATGATTTCTTGAAAAACAATAAAACTATTAATTACTAGTAGATTTTTAAAAATAAATAAACAAAATCTACACAAAATTTTTAATTATTATCTTTCTACCTACAATGTTTGAGGTTGAAGACGGACCAATGCACTTCCCAAGACTACTTAATGGCCATTGGTTTTAGATTTCTCAAATCATCGTACTAAGATTTCGACCAAAATTTTTTTAATTGTAATTATTAAACATCATTTTGAGACCTCTTAGAGAAGGTATTAAAAAAACAGAAAAGTTAACATTGAGAATTGGGTTCAAAATATTCTAATGACTTCGAGATTTATGAGTCATAGAACTTCTAAATGTCATTATCTTTACAGGTTTAGCGAATTAATCTAATACAATCACAATGCTCAAAACATATAAAAGAAAATGATAAATTAAATTCAGGAAAGCCAAAAAGTTTTTAGTAGTAGAACTTTGAAGAACCAGAACTTCATTTGCATACATCCAGAATTGCTCTACTCCTTAACATGTTTACTACTTTTGCGGATTCACCACTAAAAATCATGTGGTAATTCTGTATGGAAAAGAAAGAGCTATCCCGACTCAATTACTACTGCCACTAGCTTACTAATATCATTTCCCGCCAACTACATTTTGCTAAAAAAACCCTCCTACCCTGTAGTCTATAGCACGCAGATAGCTTCAAGAAGTATAGTGAACATGCTTGCAACAATATTCTTCTAAACACCATAGAATTCGGTAGACTTCATGCATATACTGCATCAAATCAGAGTGAAATGTTAAACTCCTGAGAAATGCTGCTTTGTGCATTGCCTAAAGCTCTCGCATTTGAGTTGAAAGTTTAAGCCCTTGCAAAGGACTATCTTTGATTAATAAGAGTCGCAACCTCAAATTTCTAAGGTTAGAAAAACATTTTGCTAAGAAATTCAGATTCCGATGGCCCCTTGATATAGTGCTAGTAGAAATGCTGCAGTTCCCCCAAATATATGAATGCTCCAATCCTTCAACAACAGGCCTTAGGAACTACAGTACTAATATTTCAAATATATGAATGCTCCAATCCTTCAACAATAGGCCTTAGGAACTACAACACTAATATTTGCAGACCATGGACAATCTGCTCGGTTTTAGTACCAGGTGGAGCCAAAATATTTCCAACATCAATTATTACCAAGAAATAATTCCAGTGTTCCCAATTCAAAACATTATATTCCAATTTCAACATCTCCTGATCGTCAAACTAAACCGATATAATTATTACTAATAAACAAACAAACATCTCACCAAAAAAAAAAACCAACTATATTGTCAAATTTCTATACCCCAAAATCAAGGAAAAAGAAAAGGTAAAAGTTGAGGAAACAAATCTTACTTTAACTGCAGGAGTTGTAAAAGAAGAGGGATCTTCAGGATTAGGGTTGGGACTAGAATCTTTATTAACACTAATGCGGCCTAGGTTCACCTCACGGCGTCGTTTATCTTGAAACTCGGGACCCTCTGCCGCCGTGGCTTCCTCTGCGGATGATGGGTGGTGGAGGTGGAGGTAGCAGCAGAAGTCCCAGGGAAAGGAGCGAAGAGAGAGGAGAGTGAGAATTAGGAGTGCAGAGAGAGAGAAGAACAGTGAGGGGAGAGAAGGGAGAAAAAGTCATGCTTTTTTTTTTTTTTTTTTTTTGGTGTTTTGGGAAGGCGGGCGAAGGGCTGGGGGCGTTAATTTGTGTAGATTTGAAATTTTTAACTAGAGGGCTAAAGAATTTAATTTGCAGAATTGAACCTATAGAATTGGAATTTAGTTCTTATTTGTTTTGCAAATGTAACATACAAATACTGGAATCCGATTTTTTTTTTTTTTTTGAAATTTAATAAAATTTGAATTGAGATTTTTAATTCTAATCTCATGGCCTTAATTCCGTAGAACAAACACACTTTTAGGATTGAAGATGCTCTTAATGCAGTAAAGGTAATATGGTAACATTTTATTACACATCTTGAGTGTAACAGTAAATACATTGCTATGGCAGAGTCGTTTTTCTTTTATTATGTACGGAAACTTATTTTTCCTTGTGATCCCAACTGTATGGTTCAAATTTATGCAGAAGTTTCATTTTCTAAATGATCAAGATTTATCAACAAGGATACTCAAGTACAAATATATACATTCTAGCTCAAAAACCACCCAAACGGTTGAAATCAGCTCAACAGTTATTTTGATAAATGATTAAAATTTATCAACATGGATATTCAAGCATAAATGTATACATTCTAATTCAAGGTGTATAACCATCCAAACGGTTGAAATCAACTCAACAATTATTTCGTTAAGTGTTACTGAGTGCCCAAAGTGGGTCGAGGTGTACTGCAATGTCCCACCATTTTCGTTAATTGGAATTCTTCACATGTACAATTTGAATGGTACAAGAAATCTTATTGCAGCCATGAAAATAGCGAAACGATGGCTAAGGCCAAAAATGTTAAGTGCCTTAGCGTACTCCGCGTCCCGGGAAGGAGTGAAGCTAGTTGACCACTCTTTCGCCACTCTAATATTGGCCAACCCATCATTAATGCCCAGATTCTACCTAAGGTAGAACTGGAAGCCAGGGAAGGTTTGGTCCTCGGCAGGGATGTCACGCGTATCTACTAGGTAATGATTCCACAGTGACTCCGATTGGATTTGTCGGAAAAGCAAGGCTCCGAGTCGTACTAGATGAGGGAACCCCGGATGATGGAGGCGCAAGAGAAGTGCTTGGGACTTGCCCCTATGGGGCCATAGTCTTTACATTCTCCCTTGAGGAAGGGCCGAATTCATGAATAGTCGGGGTAGGAGTCGCTTGGGTAAGGATGGTTTAAGCAGTCGCAGCTAAGGCTGTAAACGAACCGAGCTGTTCGCGAACACAGCTCGACTCGGCTCGTGAAAGCTCGAATTCGGCTCGTTCGTGAAGTTAAACGAGCCGAGCTCGAACACAAATTTTGGCTCGTTTATTAAACGAGCGAGCTCGAGCTCGTTCGTTTAATAAACGAACAAGAATTCGAACATGAGATACTCGGCTCGGCTCGGCTCGGCTCGAATAACACTTTTATGCTTATTTGAACAGAGCTGTTCGCGAACAAAGCTCGACTCGGCTCGTGAAAGCTCGAGTTCGGCTCGTTCGTATAACTAAACGAGCCGAGCTCGAACACAAATTTGAGCTCGTTTAATAAACGAGCTCGGCTCGGCTCGGCTCGTTTATTAAATGAACACAAGCTCGAACCGACAATACTCGGCTCGACTCGGCTCGTTTACAGCTCTAGTCGCAGCCTAAGCAAGAGTCGCCTAAGTAAAAACCGTCACCCCAGAAGTACCAGGTCCTCCTTAAGAAACCTTGCTTTGGAAGAAGCTTTTTTTTAACGAGGCGTCTTGACTATATCCTCAACAAAATGGATCATATCCATAATCTTTGTGACGAAACGAGAAAAGGAGAAAAGCATAAAAGGTGAAGAAAAAGCCTTAGGTGAAAAGAAGAAATTTGATTTTTGCAAAAAGCTCTGCAGCAGAGTAGTCGGTAATTGTAAAGGCCAAAAATGCTTGACCCAATATTTAAAGAGTCTCATACAAGTAACCACCACTTGAGGGAGCTTGAAAAAACCCGCCATTATTAATTGGTAATCAAGTGCATGGCAGTTAGTGGTGTTGCTCCCGAAAAGCAGTTGGGATCGTCAGTGTTACTTTTTTTCAATGTTATTTATAAAAAAATATCGCTTTATATTTATATTTAAATAAAAAAAATATTATTTTATATTCACATCTAGATAAAAAAAAGTATCACTTTACATTCACATCTAGATAAAAAAAAGTATTACCTGACATTCACATTTAGATAAGTCATATAATTATTAGAGTGTGAATGTAATGTGACACTTCTTTTTTAATGGCACTCAATTGGTATTTAAAAAAATGACACTAAAGATCTCAACTGTCTGAAAAATTACGTCTCTTCAAAAACTGACACGCACAATCATTCCATCATCCTATGGCTGCCTGCCACGTGTCCCCTCATTAACTCCCGTTACTATAATCTTAAGAGGTCGGATGCTACAGCTGGTCTTACTCAAAGAAATTGCCTTGATCCAAGGTTAGCTCGGTCTTACACGTATGACCAAAGAGTATTCGGTGGACGATTAAAGTATTAACTGAACTCAGTTACATAATCTAACTTAATTTCTAATAATTCTTGCTTCTTTGAAAAAAAGAACTCAGTTACATAATCAACTTTGAATAAGCACAATCAATCAGTCAAGACAACTTTGATAAATCTCTTATTGTTTATTGGATGGTTACCTTTGTTAATTTCATATGTATAGTAGCCTGAGAGATCTCTCTGTCAGCAAGGAATTCTCTAAAAATCCCTTAGTATGGGGTGTGTGCCTTTGTTGGTCCAAACTTAACCCATTGGAGCAAGAACACATTGAAGACGCCGACAAAGTTAAAGGCAAGAATAGAAAATGTATGTCCCTTATTCACATGAAGGAATGCAAGCTGAACCAATAAGGTTACACGTGGTTGAAAAAAACAACATAAATTTCATCGAAAGCCTAATCTATTTGGCTGTAGGCTACTGCCTTTCTCCTTTAGCATTCAAAGATGCTACAATTGAAGACCATAGAAGTTCAGTTGCCACAGCTGAGATGCCAAGATATTCGAAACCCCAAGAGTTTCCAGATTTAGCTTTGGCACTAGATGTCCCTAATAAGCTGCTGCCAAATACCAAGGGATCTTATGCCAAAACCCTTGATACAAGCAGACAGTTATACAAAATTTACAAAAATTCTATGTGAAATTTAAATTTAATGTTTTTTATTATACAATTTTTATTATACAAAATTTTTTGCTTCCAAGACTGGCCATAATAGCAACGATGGAATGAGAAAAATTATGATTATAAATGGCAGCATAAAAGCCTCTGTTAATCACAAAAAGTCTTTTGTTGTATGATTTCCCAACCAACAATTGGCCGCTGAATTCTTGACCATTAGATTTCAGGCGCTTAATTTTAATTCTTTGCCGATGCATGATTTGCTGGATTAAGGAGGATGAGTAGGAGTGATCATTGAAGACGAGCAAGAGGTTGCGTTGGACTCTATAACTGTCTAAGACATGATACTTCGTTGGCTGAGGCATGATACTCACTTTGTGACAATTGCTAAATTTAACAAGGAGCTGCCCATTTGCCTAGAAAGAAAAACAACAATATAATCGAAATAAAACCAATCTTGGGTGTTTGATAAGACCACTTCATGCTGAAAACTAATGTATTAAGAGACTTTTAAATTCAATGTGTTTGATAACAAAATTTTTTTATCACTTAATGCATTAAGCACTTTTTTTAATTTGTACACAAAATTTTAAGTGAAAATTTTTCACTTAATTGCTGAATTTTATATACATATAGCATTCTCTCTCTCTCTCTCTCTCATCTCTCTCTCTCTCTCTCTCTCTCTCTCTCTCTCTCTCTCTCTCTCTCTCTCTCTCTCCTCCCCCCTTCACACACGCACCCTCGTACAGTCACTGATGCACACATGTATACAAACATATTCTTTCACACACATTTTTTTGCAGATATACACAAACACACACAGTCACCACTGAAAGTGCACACATATATTTTTTTTCCTCACATACATGCAATAACATAAGTTTTCTTTTTATCACTTACACACACTCCTTCTCACACGCACAATCTCTCTCCCACACATGCATACACACACTTTCACAAAAATACATACATTTGCTTCATCTCTCACACACGCAAACATACACCACGCACGCACGCACGCATATATGCACATACTGTCCTCCATATGCAATTTTTCTCACACATGTACTTTCACACACACACACATACACACATAAGTATATTATTTTTTTCTTACTTCCACACATATATTTTCTCTCTTACATGCTTGCATACACTTTCATACATATACATTTTTACACTTTTACACATATACATATACTTTCTCTCACACACATTCTCACACACAAATGCACTTGTCATTTATCTCTCACAAAATAATATCTTCTTTTGTCATGCATATTATCAAAAAATATTTCAACTTTTTAAGATAAAATAATTATATTAGGTAAAATATTTAGATTCAGTGTATAAATTCAGTTAATATCAAGCAGGTATAACTTTATTAATTTAGTAACTTAATATTTTTTGTACTTAAATCTCATTTTTTCAGACTTTAGATTTCAGTTTTACCAAACGACAATCAGTTCCCAAATTCTATTCATTTATTCATCAACGATTTCGAAAAAAAAAATATCATCCCCAAATAAAAATGAACCTTCCGAATAATGCATGTGGCATAACACAAATACTTGGGGCAAGAACAAGTATACATAAGATTACAAGGACAGAAACACAAATTACTTCAGACAGGCCAACCAACTAATATAAAATTGACGTACACCGAAAGATCACGAGAATAGAACTATATATTTGCATTCTTTACCTAAATTTTCTCACGCGCATTCACCTAACATTTTCCCATTTTATGGGTTCTAAGGTTTGGGACGTTTTCTAACACATTCCACATTTTCCATTTCCCATTTTATTCTTCCTTTTCCTCTCTCTCTCTCTCTCTCTCTCTCTCTCTCTCTCTCTCTCTCTCTCTCTCTCTCTCTCTCTCCAAGAAAAAAATTTTGTCATAGAATCATCAAAGAGAGAGAGAGAAAAAAATCATTCAAGAAATGGGGAAATATATGGAATTATTGGATGCAGGTGTTAGAATAATTGCAAGATTTCATTCTCATTGCCCACAAACCGGAAGAATGTACTACCACCCTCCGGCAAGTCAAGATGGTGGTCGCCACCACCATGAAGATCCCCACGACCACTTTCTTGATAGTTATTTGGGTCATGGCATCACCGATGATTCGGCAGCTCTTATCGGACTTTTTGGCTCTAAGGCTGGTGGTGCTGGGATAAATGATACTACTGATTTTATTCTTTATACAGTTGTCTCGTGACTTTTAGGCCGAGGCCAATCAATGTCAACAATAATTCTTTTCCAATTTAATTATTGTATTGGTTGCAAAAATTTCAGTAAAAGCTAAATCGTTTTACAAGAATTTTTACGTTATTCTTGTTCTTTCTTGTTTCTTTTTTTTTTTTTTGTTGGTTTTGGCTGGGTTGAGTTATGGAATTTAAATTTAATTTTAACCCTTGATATGCTTTCTCGGAATAACATATCATGGATTTACACCGAAGCTGGCAAGGAATATTTCGGAAAGAATAATATAGATGTCTTTTTTTCAGACCACTAGGAAATTAGGGAGAAGGTCACCATTTGATTATCAAATAGTGTATAAAATACCATTATGTCAACTGTCAATTCGAATGTGCATTCCAAACAATTGTAATTGTTTCATTGTACTTTTTAGGGAAAAAAAAAAAGGGTTAGGTCTGATATAGTAGGTATGATTATTGGCAGTCGAATTCAAGATACATTGCAACTAAAAGATCAAAAAGATTGAAACGCAACAATACAAGGATTAATATCATAAAAGACAATTGTTTTAGGTGTATTATAAATTTTTTTATTTAATATGTCGGGACCAGTGAATAAACCCTAGTTTTGATCACATGGCCGTTGGCATGCAGTATATTAATTAACTTTTGATATCAAAATTATTTGAGTTTACAATACTAAAAAATAAAGGCACCCACATTCTTAAATTTGTATTTTGGTTAGATTTTTAATTTCTGGAGAGCCTGAATTAAAGGCAACTATATTCTTTACTTTGTTTTTGGTTTGTTCTTTAATTCTGGCAGGCCTGCATTAGGTAACCTCGTTGCGATTCCCAAGTTCAAAATTGAAAAGAATAATAAACCGTATCGCAGCTAACATTTGGCAAATCTCTCTCCAAGTTTGTGTTAGCTTTTAGCTTTAAATTAAAAAAAATAAAAACTAATAAATGAATATATGCAACAAGTACATATCTGTTGCGTAAGTCATAGGCAAGTATTTTTATTTATTCTCAAAAAAAGAAAAGTATTTTTATTGGAACCGGAATCCATCAAGGGGAAGAATTAAAACTTGGCGAGTTCTGCTTAACCAAAGGTTGAAAAGTTATCTTAAAAAAGTGAAAATTATAGTTTTTGGTACCAAATATTTGGAGTATCGGTAGTTTCAGTCTCTAAAGTTCGGAAAAAAAAAGCAAATCAAGTACCAAACGTTTCAATTTTTTAAAACATTTAGTCTTACTGATTGGTTCCGCCAAAATTTTATTAGAATTTAGTCACATGATACTCACATGCCAGTGAACAAATTTTTAAAAAACATAAACACATTTAATTGTCATAATTTATAATTAAAGACACACACGAATGCATTGTCTAGGTAGATTTTTTTCAATTTATTTGCTTATTTATCGTGTATGAACTCAAATTAGTGCTTTTAATTACAAATTATGGCAATTAAAATTTTTTACTTATATCTAGCTCTTTTTTTTTTTTAACTTGGGGTCACCGGCATATGAGTATTATGTAACCGGATTCTGCTAAGATTTTGGCAAAACTGATTAATAGGACTAAATGTGTTGAAAATTTTAAATGTTTGATACTAAATTTGCTTTTGTCCGAAATTTTGGCAACTGAATTTGCCAATGCCCAAACGTTTTGCTTTGGATAAGTTCGGTGATTAACCAGCTTTTAGGAAAAAATTGAAACCCAACAAGAAATTGGCATTTGGTTCGCACCTGGGAATTAGAATCGAAATCATTGGGTTTGGAATGAAACTGCTAATTAGAATACGTGTGTTTGGTTCAGTATCCGAAATGAGTATCAATACTATATTTGCGGTTAGGTTTACTGGGAATCGGAATCATTTCCACCCAACTAGACGAGCAGTTGCAAAGCGAACTTTCGGTTGACCATGCGGAAGCTAGTGTGGATGAGGCATGTGGACCTCCAGTTGTTCTCAAGGAGCATGCAAACACACCATGTGGATGTGCGGATAGACGTCCGTTTGTTTCCAGAGAGCATGCGAAAGCACTATGTAGATGCTCGGATATTAGTTTTTTTGAATAACAATTGCCTCAACAAAAAACTCAACCTCTTTGTTAACTCAATGGGTTCAAATTTCAATTGATGACTAGTTCTATTTTCATGGGACCATCCAAAATGGAAGCCATAAAAATGAGTGGAAGTCTACCTCCTCAAACCACTGTCTTTCTTGAAATTAAACTAATTAATCTCTAATTTGTTCCAAATATTTACTTGTAGATCTTTTAATTAATCAAGGTTTTGGTAGGTCATGCTAGTTGCAAATCTAAATCCTACTCAAACCAATTTCTTTCTTCTTAGTTAAAGAAGAAAACTGAGATGGTGAGGGTGGTGAGAGTGTAAGAAGAAGGAAAGGATGAGAACAAAGAAAGATAAGGTGGAGGGAGTAGCTTCACTGGCAAAAATGATGGGGTGTGTGAAGAAGGAAGATGAGGCAGCGGCGGGAAGGAGAGAAATTGGTAATGAAATTTGGGTTTTGGACAGAACTCTCCAAATTAGTTGGGTTTTGTCCAATCTCAAATTTTTAGATTTTATTCCCAAAACTCAATTCTCATACCCCTAATCCAAACACCCATTGTGGGGTTCATTCCCATTTCCAAATCCCAAAGCCTTAAACCAAATGCCCTATAACAAAAAATTTGTACCAGTAGTTTCGGTTCTGATCGGTTCATTGAATGATTGGTTTTAAGCATTAAACCAATCTAAGACATGGGACAGCTGGATCGGTCATTACCACAGCATAAGCAGATGACCTAATTTCCGCACATAATTTGTTTGATATTTGAGTGTGTTCATTCCATAACAGCAATTGAAATCATTTGTAAAGATTTGACATGAAAAAAGGTAAGGGAAAAATGGAAAACCAATACTATTGAACAATTAGTTCAGGACTATCATGAAATGAGCTGTTGAAAGTGCTATTTATTTATTGCAAAAGAATTATTTTAATTTATATTTTTCACAATTTCAAGACAGGAATTATAACCAATTAGAATGTAAAAAGAAAAGACTAGACCTATTTCTAATTTACTTCTGGTTTCTTGTTCTTTTTTCTAATGCAATTTTTAGAACTCCAACAAAATTGCAGGAATGGAGAGATAAATTTCGCACACTCAAATTTACTAAAGGAGTTAATTTATACTCATCAAAATATGTTTGGGAGAAAAGCATAATCGACAATATTATATTAATCATCAAGAATCTCAATATTTACTTCACACTTCCCATTGAATGATTGAATCCAATAACCAGGCACCTATTTATAGCCCATAAATCTTGATGAACAAGAAATAACTACACGAGGAATTAACTAATTTGATGTTCAAACTACTAAAGAGGAAAATTACCAAAATCTTAGCATGACCAAAAATTGCCAAAAAAATAGTATAGAAACTCCTAGAATTATTAGCCATGATTTAGTACGTGAACATCCCCCTCTAATCTAAACCAAGCTCTTAGTTGAATTAGATCCAATCCATCACCAACCAAATCACCATTGAAAATTTTATCAACATCATTTTGTAATTGGTATTTGAAATGCAAAGTTGGTATGCTTTTTACATAGACACATCAATACTCATTCTTCACTTCAATTTATTGGTCTCTCTAGATAATAACAACTCGAAAAATTCTTACTTTATGATTTGATAATTCTATCTCTCATATTATTCCAAAAGAGTAAATGAAAACATTCATTACTCAACTTTCAATGTCGATTCTGTTTCGTTCCTCGTGTACGAAAAATTTCAATTAAATCCCTCATGTAGTATATTTGATTTTAAATCCTCCTTGAGCACTGTTCTATCCAAAATATATTTCACATACATTACCACGTACCAAACGTTTCAATTTTTCAAACGTTTAGTCTTACTGATTGGTTCCGCCAAAATTTTATCAGAATTTAGTCACATGATACTCACATGCCAGTGAACAAATTTTTAAAAAACATAAACACATTTAATTGTCATAATTTATAATTAAAGACACACATGAATGCATTGTCCAAGTAGATTTGTTTCAATTTATTTGCTTATTTATTATGTATGAACTCAAATTAGTGCTTTTAATTACAAATTATGGCAATTAAAATTTTTTACTTATATCTAGCTCTCTTTTTTTTTTAACTTGGGGTCACCGGCATATGAGTATTATGTGACCGGATTTCGGTAAGATTTTGGCAAAACTGATTAATAGGACTAAATGTGCTGAAAATTTTAAATGTTTGATACTAAATTTGCTTTTGTCCGAAATTTTGGCAACTGAATTTGCCAATGCCCAAACGTTTTGCTTTGGATAAGTTCGTTGATTAACCAGCTTTTAGCAAAAAATTGAAACCCAACAAGAAATTGGCATTTGGTTCGCACCTGGGAATTAGAATCAAAATCATTGGGTTTGGAATGAAACTGCTAATTAGAATACGTGTGTTTGGTTCAGTATCCGAAATGAGTATCAATATTATATTTGCGGTTAGGTTTACTGGGAATCGGAATCATTTCCACCCAACTAGACGAGCAGTTGCAAAGCGAACGTTCGGTTGACCATGCGGAAGCTAGTGTGGGTGAGGCATGTGGACCTTCGGTTGTTCTCAAGGAGCATGCAGACGCACCATGTGGATGTGCGGATACACGTCCGTTTATTTCCAGAGAGCATGCGAAAGCACTATGTAGATGCTCGGATATTAGTTTTTTTGAATAACAACTGCCTCAACAAAAAACTCAACCTCTTTGTTGACTCAATCGGTTCAAATTTCAATTGATCACTGGTTCTATTTTCATGGGACCATCCAAAATGGAAGCCATAAAAATTAGTGGAAGTCTACCTCCTCAAACCTGTCTTTCTTGAAATTAAACTAATTAATCTCTAATTTGTTCCAGATATTTACTTGTAGATCTTTTAATTAATCAAGGTTTTGGTAGGTCATGCTAGTTGCAAATCTAAATCCTACTCAAACCAATTTCTTTCTTCTTAGTTAAAGAAGAAAACTGAGATGGTGAGGGTGGTGAGAGTGTAAGAAGAAGGAAAGGATGAGAACAAAGAAAGATGAGGTGGAGGGAATAGCTTCACTAGCAAAAATGATGGGGTGTGTGAAGAAGGAAGATGAGGCAGCAAGAAGGAGAGAAATTGGAAGATGAGGCAGCGGCGGGAAGGAGAGAAATTGGCAATGAAATTTGGGTTTTGGACAGAACTCTCCAAATTGGTTGAGTTTTGTCCAATCTCAAATTTTTAGATTTTATTCCCAAAACTCAATTCCCATACCCCTAATCCAAACACCCATTGTGGGGTTCATTCCCATTTCCAAATCCCAAAGCCTTAAACCAAATGCCCTATAACAAAAAATTTGTACCAGTAGTTTCGGTTCTGATCGGTTCATTGAATGATTGGTTTTAAGCATTAAACCAATCTAAGACATGGGACAGCTGGATCGGTCATTACCACAGCATAAGCAGATGACCTAATTTCCGCACATAATTTGTTTGATATTTGAGTGTGTTCATTCCATAACAGCAATTGAAATCATTTGTAAAGATTTGACATGAAAAAAGGTAAGGGAAAAATGGAAAACCAATACTATTGAACAATTAGTTCAGGACTATCATGAAATGAGCTGTTGAAAGTGCTATTTATTTATTGCAAAAGAATTATTTTAATTTATATTTTTCACAATTTCAAGACAGGAATTATAACCAATTAGAATGTAAAAAGAAAAGACTAGACCTATTTCTAATTTACTTCTGGTTTCTTGTTCTTTTTTCTAATGCAATTTTTAGAACTCCAACAAAATTGCAGGAATGGAGAGATAAATTTCGCATACTCAAATTTACTAAAGGAGTTAATTTATACTCATCAAAATATGTTTGGGAGAAAAGCATAATCGACAATATTATATTAATCATCAAGAATCTCAATATTTACTTCACACTTCCCATTGAATGATTGAATCCAATAACCAGGCACCTATTTATAGCCCATAAATCTTGATGAACAAGAAATAACTACACGAGGAATTAACTAATTTGATGTTCAAACGACTAAAGAGGAAAATTACCAAAATCTTAGCATGACCAAAAATTGCCAAAAAAATAGTATAGAAACTCCTAGAATTATTAGCCATGATTTAGTACGTGAACATCCCCCCCTAATCTAAACCAAGCTCTTAGTTGAATTAGATCCAATCCATCACCAACCAAATCACCATTGAAAATTTTATCAACATCACTTTGTAATTGGTATTTGAAATGCAAAGTTGGTATGCTTTTTACATAGACACATCAATACTCATTCTTCACTTCAATTTATTGGTCTCTCTAGATAACAACTCGAAAAATTCTTACTTTATGATTTGATAATTCTATCTCTCATATTATTCCAAAAGAGTAAATGAAAACATTCATTACTCAACTTTCAACGTCGATTCTATTTCGTTCCTCGTGTACGAAAAATTTCAATTAAATCCCTCATCTAACATATTTGATTTTAAATCCTCCTCGAGCACTGTTCTATCCAAAATATATTTCACATACATTACCACGTACCAAGACACATGATGAAGGCAAGGGCACTTGTAGAACAAAAAAAGGTTAAATGACTTGATTCGTCCCTCAACTTTGATATATAATTTTATTTCAAAACCCAACTTTGATGTACGATTTTATTTCATTTCGTATATTTTAAAAACTTATGTTAAATCCTTCAATTTACATATTTGGTTTTAAATATTCTCGAGCAATATTCTACTAAGTTAAATCTGACCTTTTTTTTTTTAATTGTACATATATAACTCAATTCTCAACTTTGAATGGTCTAATCAAATAGAGTTGTCAATTACCAATTTAGTTACATTTGCTATGTTTTGAGTTTGTATTGGTAATACTATAGAGATTATATTGTTTTGTATGTTGGCTGTAGTATATAGCCTTTCTACGTAATGACCTCTGCTGAGGTTTTTGGTTGATTAATAAAAAAATTATATTGACTTATTTGCTAAAGAGTTTGTTATCTTTGTCACGAAACACAATTTTTTTTAAATTAAAATCACCTACCAAAAATATAAAAGAAACTAGTTGATGCATTATTAATGACATTTGCATAATTTGAAAAGCTAATATGCATTCATCGTATTAATAGAGACACACCAAAATAGCAAATAAACCAAAAGATTAGCTATTTACAAAAAAGTTGTTTGCAAGTTACTATCAACAAAAGGAGACATGAGGAATTGCTGACTCGTACACTAATAAAATAGTTTAGTTAGCATGACAACATTATTGAAATACTCGGTTATAATCAGTGTAAGAAGCTTATAAAAAATCAAACAAGACTTTCTCTAGTGAAACTCTTGAATATGCTTGGTTAGGAGAAGTTGGTCCCAAAAATACATTTATTTTTGGTCCACCATAGTTGATTGAGTTACAGCATCTATACCAATTTTATGTTTAACAATTGGAATTTAAGCTACAAACACTTGCTTAGCATCTCAGAATTGGGATTTGAACTACACACATGTGCAATTCAAAAATAAATTGTAAGTTGAAAGATTTAATAGGTGTTTTTTATAATATAAGGAACGAAATAAGATCTGCATCAAAGTTGAGGGACGAAATAGGATCATGTATCAAAGTTGAGGGGCAAATGAAATTATTTAATCTTTTTTTCCCACAAGTGCCCTTGGCTCCATCACGTGTTCGGGCACATGGTAACATCTGTTAAATATAATTTGGAGCGATTAGAGCTTGAGGACAATTTAAGACCAAATATGCAAGATCAGGAATTTACTTGGAGCTTTAATAGATGAGGGACAAAACAAGCTTGATCCTCAAAGTTGAGGGACAAGTGATGCCATTTACCCTAGTCCAAAATATAACAAGTTTCTCTGTTCTTCAAAAACTTTTGCCTAAATTAGACCAATTTTACTATCCGATTTTCAAGAAAAATGCTCCAAATCAACCATACGTGCAATTCTAACAACCCAATACTGCAAGACAAATCTTGTGTCTAAGATTGAATAATCATTCAGAAAAACCTTTTGCCCATCTTGTGTCTAAATTTGAACAATCATTAGGGCAAACCTTGTGCCCATGCTCATTACAACTCACCCTAGGATCAATATCTTGAACCTCGAGTCTGATTACAGATGTTGAAATTCAAAAAAAATTATAGGAGTCGGGAGATAAATATAGCACACTCAATTATATAGGAAGAAATAATCTACGCACAAAAATATTTGTGGGAGAAGAGGAGTAAATCAATATTTTTATATTACTAATATAATAAAGATAAAACTCTCGATACTTCATTGTTCTCAGCTGAATATAATAACCAAAGACCCTATTATAACTTACAAAACTTGGTAAATAAGAACTACTAATACAAGAAAATTTCTAATTTGATATCCAAACTAGGGGTGTTCAAGGACATGTCCGATCCATGAGGAAAAACTTCAACCACAGCTGGTATTACCTATTTGATAAAAATTCAAATCACAAACGAATCCATCTCTATATGGTAACCGCATGACCGGTTTACCCAAAAATGTACCAAAACCGGTTACTTTTAAATTTATTTTCAAAAAATAAAACACATCCAAACTTTTAAAAAATTTTCACTTTCCACCACTAATTCTACTTCTATAGATAAATCATTCATATAAATTTTGTTATTTTCCTTAAATAAACTGTTACAATTCCATACAATGATTAATTCAAGACTTTCTAATTGTTTACTTTAAAAAAATAATCACTAAAACTATATAAAATTATAAAATTAAATCTAGATTTTTGTTTATAGAATTTTGAATAATAAAAGTGTATTTTCAACACAAAATATACTTTAATCTTAACATAAAAATTTTTAAAAAATTAACTTATATTATACGTGGACCATGCGGGTAATTGGCAATTTGCAAACCGAATTGGTGGTTTAAGTATCTGAGCCAGTAATTAAAAATGCATTTGGATATCTTACTTCTCCAGTTTGGGGTAGATCGACTTTACATATTTGTCAATTTTCTGATCTTTTTTAACAGTCTTAATCCAATCTACTAATAAGAAAACTGCCGAAATCGTGACTTGTCTAAAAACTGTTAAAAATATTATGAAGAGTCTAAAATTATTATACTTGATTTAATATGATAACGCAATTTCTGTCCGGCGTTTTCTACTTTCTTTGGTAAATTTGCTACACTTTAATACTCACACTTTCCTTCAGGTTCATTTACTATCGAATGGAAAGGCTTCCTAACTCATCCATTCCATTCTCATGTTTGGTATAGGTATTTTAAGTTGGAAAGCTCATTCCTCCAAGAATGCTTATTCTGCCTATTTCCTAGAAAAGCCATTCCTTAGAAAAACCCAGGAAAATGTCATTTCCACTTTATTCTGGAAACAAAAAATTGAATGATGGCAAGTTTACTCCTACCCAGTCACACGTTTCTTATCTAGAATTTACCACTTTCCTCCCTTTGTTATGTTTGTTGCTCCTATATTCCTCTTCACCAGTAGAGTTTTCTAATCCTAACAAAGAGGAATTTACAAGCAATCAATAATCTCTTCCTATTTTGCACGTTTTCATTGATTAAAAAATTATTTTTGTTGATTCAACTTTGACCAAAATCAATGATAAACAAAAATGAAAACTCGATGAAAGATTATTATATGCTAAACTACATAGTCGAATTGGAATACAAAAATTGTCTGTTGACAATACAAATGAAAATACAATAAATAGAGAATATGTTTGTTTTCTTATTACAAATTTTCCTATATTGCTATAGATACTACTAAAAAATAGAAAAAATTAAAATGTTTATTTATATTGTAAAATTAAATAATTAATGCAACTGAATTATTTATAATAAGAATATTAATCATTTATTAAATTAAAAAATGTTAAAATTTCTTGTAGGTAAACGAATATTACATAGAACACACACAAAAAAAAAGAGCTTTATAAAGATTCAGAGCATTTTAGTCAATTCAGTATATATTTTATTCCATTCTGACATCCCAATATGATTATACCAAACATTGAAAGAAATAGACATTCCATTATGACTTTAGTTACCAAACAGTGGAATGAAATTTTTTTTTTCAACCCATTATGGGTGAAAAGATATTCAAGATAGAATGGTTTTTCATTCCAAACTATTCTTGTGTACCAAACGTGTGTGCACAATTACTTGGTCTAATAAAATTCCAGTCAATTAGAGGCACGATGTCGTTGTCTACGTTTCTAGGTTTAAGCAAAGGAATCATCTAGTGTTGTTCATTGTGATCGATATATTCTTTTAGCGTTAAGGTTCCGTTTGGTTGGATGTAAAACATTTGCTTAAGAAAATTATTTTCCTAAGAAAACATTTTACATAGAAAATGTCATTTTTCTTACAATTTTCTAGTGTTTGGATGACAGTGTGAAAATCTTCTGAAAAATAAATTTTTGATATTTTTTATTTTTATTGTTAATATGAGTTAAATAGACTAATAACAATTGTAATAAATGTTTGACAATTAAATAGAGTTAACTAGATATTGTTTTGTTTATAATTAATCTTCAAAATAATATAATGATAAAATATACATAACTATAATCATATTATTGTAGAGCCCAAAATTATGAAAAAAAATTAGTTAATAAGAATTAAAAACAAAAATTAGTTTGGTAATTGAAGTTATAAAAGTAGATACTTAAGGTATAATGTCACTCTTGAACTCTAAGGAAAATAACTTACATTCATTGAGTATGTAAGTTATTTTTAGCCAAAAGAAGGAAAATTGGAAAATATTTTACATAAGAAAATATTTTCTAGTGTTTGGCACTAAGAAAAATTTGGATAATATTTTTCAAAAAAATATTTTTAGTCCAAACAAACAGACCCAAAATTGAAGCATTTTTCAAACTCTTTTTATGCTTTTTCAAGAGAAATTTCTTCCGTAATTCATGTCTTCTTCATATCCAACATCTTTAGCAAATGCACCTCAGAATTATGATTAAAGCCTGATGAAATAAAGAATCTGAAGTCAAATCTAGTAATTGTAGAAAATAGGAAAAATTTAAATTAGGGAAAATCCCTATAAGGTGGAAGTTTTTAAATGAATAAAATGGTCTAATATTTTAAATAATTCCTAATAAAGATGAAAGTTATTTTGGCAAAAAATTGGAAATTTATTATTTTAGACTAATAGATGTCCTTACCCCTAATATTCAGTCGCAAATCATCCAACTTAAATTAATTAATATCCTGTGACAAGTATTCCATCCTAAACAAAAAAATTACAATCTTTAAACAATTGTTTAAATTACCCACTTTAAGCTCGCAACTTAAAACTCTATCCTAAAACTAAAAGAATTCTACATGAATTATTTTCCTATAGGATTATCATTCATCAACCAAAATTTATGAAAATTATTTTCAAATGTGACTTCTTTTCATATTTGAATATGAAATTTTAGGGATATAATAAGTCATATCTCAAGTTTCACTATAATATGTAGATAACAACACGATAAGCAAACTAAATCTAATGTCAATTTAATGATCTTCTTAATTGCCTCTACATATAACAATATTTAATTTACATTCACGTGTAATATAAACAGTTTAAATTGTAATTTCACCAATAAATAATCAACCACTACTCTATTTTTTGAGTCTACCAATTATTGGTCAGCTTTCACCCTAATCAAATGACTAAATTTCTTCATTACACAAAACATTAAATTAATTTTTAAAGAGCAGTTTAAGATGTTAAGACCCCAAATAAAAAATTGGCATTTGTGGACATATAATAAAACAATTTTCTAATGCTTTTATTGTAATTGGGGCCTATTTTTATACAAAAATTATAAAATTTCACAAAATGGATATGACTATCAGTTTAAGCATTAATAAAAAATTATTTTAATTTTGATGGTAGAGTTTATCTTACAAACTTAAAGTGGGAGATGATTTTTGACTTCTAAGGTTTGGAGAATAGTAGGTAAGAGAAGAATTATTCAAACAATTATTTAAAGATTGCATATTTTCGTTTTGGTTGAAATATTTGTCACGCATAATTGGGGCAAGGATTTCTATTAGTCTGAAATGATAAAATTAAAAAAACTTTTTGTCCTCATTAGCAATTATGTAAAACGTTGCCTCCTTTATTCATTAAAAAACTTCACAGTCCTTAAAAGGGAATTTTCACAAAAATTTAAACATACAAGCTCGAGATTGTAGGCCGGAACAACAACCTAGACTACTGTTCGTTTTTTGGGACACTCATGTTTCATAAATTAATTGCCAACAATTTGGAAGGATGAAGCCTGTTATCTAAAGTCTAAAAGTAAAAAGTCTGGGACATGTTATTGACAGCAACAATTGAGTATTTTTGAGCGTACTCCATATAGCCCTTAAAACAGTGGCACATTAAGGATTTTGATTTTGAGAAATAAAAGTGAGTTGTCTGTAATCATTTACTGAGTCTCTTTGATCTGGTTCTTGGAGTTTTTGTTAAGCGTTAATAGTTCAAATTATAAGTTGTAAGTATAATTTACGGTAAGTTTTAAGTATAACTTAGGCCTCATTTTGTTGGCGGGAAAGCAAAGTTGATTTAGACTATAATTTTTCAAAATATAATTCTATAGAAGATATTTTGTTTATTATGTTTGGATATTGTTAAGAATCTTGACAATAAAACCCTCTAGATTCTAATTTCAATGTATGATGATTCTATTTTCAATATTTGGTTTAGGGAAAGCGTAACATGGAACGTAATATAATTCTCACTAAATTTCTTAAAATATCTCTATAAACATAACGTGAAGAAAAACATGTATTGAATAATTTTATTTTCTAATTTAAGCATAAATTCAGATATAAATGAGACAACAATGTTGTTTTTATTTTTATTTTTTCTAAATTTAGGATTCTAATGATATATAATGGAATAAATAATAAGTAACTATTATTTGTAAAAAAATGATTGACAAATTTTAAAAATTAATAAATCCAAAAAATAGTTTAATTAATTACAACTTTTAAAATATCTTTTTATTAGTTTAATTAATTGCAACCTTAAAAATGTCTTTTTTTTTATTTTTAAAGGAAAAAAAAGAGTTAATATAAGGTAAAACAACTAATTATGAAATGCATAATAAAAGACTAGTAGATTGGAGTCTTCTATACATAAAAAAAGATAGGGCAAATTAAACCAAAATCTCAACAACTAAGTCTAACTATTTAAGCTTCGTCTTTGTTAGCCCAGAATGGATATTCTAAGTTAGACTTTAATACTCAAGCTCAACTTATGCAGTGGTCTATATCACTTAACTTTTCTAATGTGGGATGAAGTATTGCATTCACCCTCTCCCCCCAAAAAAAATCCTTTTTTAGGCTTTTGCATCCTTGTAAAACCCAATCGAAACTATCTACTCAATTGTGTTGGATTGTAGAGGTGATGCATATGAACTCTAGAGGTGGCTTCCACCCTTTAGTTCATCTACTTCCTTGTGTAATCAAAACTTAATATCACTGGCTTAGTCTTACCTTGTACAGAAACTACATAAAGTTCACTCTAATACCATTCTATCACGCACTAAGCTTGCAAGCCATGCCGCAACCAGAATTTCAGTAGCCAAATCCAACTATTTAGGCTCTATCATCACTAGCTCAAAATGGAAATTCAAAGTTGGACTTGAATGTTCAAGTTTAACTTATTTATTGGTCCAAGTCACTTAATTTTTTTGATGTGGAATGGAGCTCTTATAGTATATAAGAGTCGAAAAAATAAGAGTGTGTTTCATAAGTATTGATAGTTGAATTTTGTGTTGAGGTAGAAAAGGAGAGAGAATATATAAATATGTAGTGGTTATCTTCAAATTAAAACGCTAAGAAAAGTAATCAAAATACCTACCAGATGTGAGGATTTTCAATTCTGGAAATTTGTCCCAAGTTTTGAGGAATATTTTTTTTTCCCAATAAGTTAAACATGAACCAAACAGTAGAATTTAAGTTTTAGAAAAAAAATTACTTTCTTATACAAGAATTCTTGCTAACTAAACGAGTCCTTAAGATAAAATATGCAACACCCCTAGTAGTTTATTAAACCTATTTATTTATTTATTTATTTTTTGGAATTGTTAAATTTTCTGATATAAGTAATCAATGAAAAAGGTCATAGAACCATTTGAATGACTTTTAATAAAAAAAACTTATAAAAATTTTTAATTTTGATACAGTCGCTACTTTTTCGTTCTATTCCCTTCTCTCTCTTCCCTTCACATTCTTCGTCAATCTTCCTCATCTCTACATAAGGCTCAAATTGTCAGCTATGATCACTGACGAAAGTTACTCATGCCTAACAAGTCAAAGAATACCCCATTCAACTCTGGCGGCAAATTTTCAAAGAACAACTACAAAAGCCATCGAAATAGTAGGCCTAATTTAAAATTGCGATTGAATTCCTAAAAAAAATACAAAATTTGTCAAGGGTAAGGCAAAGAATTCAAAGCTTGAATAAAGTTTTCAAAGAAAGATACAAAAACCTCAAATTAAGTTTCCAAAAGAAATGCCATAAAAAATTCAGAAAATTAACAAACTCAATTCATGTTTTCTTACATCTCCATTAGTAAGGAGAACAAAACATTCTCATACACCACAATAACTCGTGAGATTCATTTTTTGGCTATTAAGCAAATCCAACAAAGTCATCCATTCAAGTGGTAAATAGAGAAAGAAGGAAAAGGCTAGGTTATATAAGAGAAGAAAAAAAAAACAGAAAGAAGAAATTTGATTGCTAACATTATTCTTATGGGGCTCAACAATGATCATATCACTAAATTCTCAAAAAATTTGACTTATTACGATGATTGTTAACGTTTTTATTTTAGTCCAAACCAAAAAGGGTTAACGTATACGTTCTAAAATTATAGGATCGAGTAGTTTGCTAAAACACAGAGGGATTCTGTGCTATTTATCCCATAATTTAAAAGAGGGAGATTTTAATAGTCAAGAATGTTCCTGAAAACTCCTTTAAAGTTTTTTAATCATTTATTTTTTGAGTATCTCTCTCTCTTTTTTTTTTTTTTTACACAATGATTTCATTGTTTTATAGGCATTTTTAATTTAATTATGTAGTTTAAAGAATACCTCAAAAAATAAAGCTAATCATTAGAATCTTGTTGGTGCATGTTCAAAATTAACTAGCAAGGAGATAGAATCTTCTTGTTCAAAACTATAATAGTGAAGAGGCCAGAGAAGCAAAAGAACCTATATTATTGTTATATCACCGGTGATTTGTTCAAGTGACATCCTTATTGTCTTATATTATATGTTTATTGAGTATGCTTTTCTCGAAAAATATTTACATGAATCAAATCCACAAATGAAGCCGTAGATCTTGTGATCCAAAATCAGTTATCTAATCACTTAAGTGGACCTTAAGTAGATTATAGTGTGGGCTACATGTGGACCATAGGGGAGGTGGCTTATTTTGGACCATAGGATCCATGAGTCCATGTAAGTATTTTATCCTTTTCTCTACCAAACGAATTCCACAAAAGGAAAACCTAAGTAACATAAGTTAGGAAAAGGGAGGCAACAACCGGCAAGATATCTGCAGAAAGATGCAAAAGAAAAAGAACAAAACTCGAGATGGAGAAAGGCGAATGTTAATGCAACAGAACCTGCACAACATCAAATTCCAGATCAAACGAACAGAGCAACTACAAATACAGAGCATCTTTCATAAACAAACCACAACTTGCTCAGTCTTCCTGAGACTAACAACCAAACCTCCATGATTTTACTGATCACAATGTTCAAACAAAACAACCATCCCTGCATTACTCACTGCCTGAAAGGGGCTTCCGAGCCAAGAAGAAATACATTGGCGTGAAGATATCTTTCCTGAAAAACCAATTTAAAAGATCATTAGTCATGACCCTACCCCAGGAAAACTGCAGATTACAGCAAATGACTACACCCCAGAAAAATATGTTTCAGACTCATCACTATGTACTTTATTTTCAGTCAACCAACATGTATAAATAAAGGATGAAAGTGGTACCAAAATATAAAGATGCACAAGAACAAGCAAGAGAAATAACACAAATACACACATTAATCATATTGACATGGTTCTATCCCTGGCTCCCTGGGTGCCAATATGAGCAAAGTACTACTTGTATGTCTACAGCCTGGCCAGAATAGATGAGCCACAACCAGCTCATTTCAGCTAATCATTGGACTATAGGATAGATACCAGAAGAAGTCATGCAATAAAAAAGTTATTAATGAAACCCACATTACGTATTGATATGAAAATTTCTAACAAAGTCTAAATTAGGGGTGGGCATGAACTGATTAACTGGTCCATGAACCCAATATCCTAAATAGAATCAGTTGTATCTGTTTGACAAATTTGCTAACTGTATCTGACCTTCATTAGCCGATTAACTGCTTAGTTGGTTTTCTGGTTAGAGAGGGTTGGGTATCGTTGATAGCCGGAATTGAATATTATTAAGTTCATTTGACAGAATAGATAAAAGTAATTACACCTTAAATTCTTGTTCAATTCTTTTTAACAAAAAAAAAAAAAAAACTACGTATACAATCTCAATTATTTTATAAAAAAATAAAATTACAAATTGAAACTCTTGCATCCACTTTTTTGGATGCACTTTTGTTAAAAGTTTTTTAAAAAAAAAAGGTTACAAACCAAAAATTTTCACAACACAAGGAAAAAAAATACTTGTGTTATCTTCCATATCCAACATCTAAGATATATGAAATTAATTTTTTAGTTAATATATAAAAAAAAAACGTATTATCATAGCATAAAAACAAAGGATACTATACAAATCAAAAAATTAAATGGAAATAAAAATCAAATACAATATTTAGGTTTTTGAGTTATCTTATACTTAAAAATCAAGTGAATTAATACTCCTTTAATCCTCTATAATATTCACAAATATTAGCCTCTAAAACATGTGTGGATTGGTTTGGTTAACTGTGGCTCTTAAAAAAACTAGCGCTTGGTTTGTTGAGAGGAATCGGAATCAGAATCATTCACTTTGAAATTGGAATGAAATTTTTCATTCCAATATCCTTGCTTGGTTGAATGTCAGAGTCAGAATCGAAATGGGAATCGAAATCATTCACTTTTGAAGACTTTATGGTCTTAAATCATCTACTTTTGATGATCAATAAACAAATGATGATGTTTACTAATGGTTCATTACAACAAAACAATTAAGGAATAAAAAAGAAGTCAAAGTTGCAAAATTTTTAGAAATGATTCCAATTCCCTTCAATTTAGTCAAGAATGGGAGATTCCAAAATTTTTAGAAATAATTCTGATTCCCTCCAACCAGGTAGCCTGTAAGGGATTCATTCTGATTCCCATGAACCAAGCAACTTGCCCACCTCTAGTCTAAATAGCCAATTTAGAAACTTTGATAACAAGTTTTCTTGTAAATATTTGAAAAAGTTAATAGCCGCAATGTAGCAACTCTTGGGATAGTCTTCAAAGCCATGATGTTGTCTCCTCATGTTTTCTGAGGGTAATTTCAAGGGAAGGCAGGAGAAGCGAACTTCCAGTCTATGAAGAGGAAACACTAGCTCCATGTTTATCTAGTGCATTTCAAGCTGTTGTTCCAAGTTTATGTTTCCTTTTCACTTTTAAAATTTTAGTTAAGAATCCACTATGCAAGGGAAAAGAAGTCAATCAGGACTTGAATTTCTGTTTGTAATTTTGACTTGACTAGAATGGTCATGCTTATCATATAGAACATATCTAGAATCTTTTGACACCCATTATGACTGGCAATATTTCCAAAGCTAATCCCATGTCAGAGAATTTGTGTAACAGAAGACAAAGCTTCATTCTAGGAAGAAAACAGAGGGAAACTCTTCTCTTGTTTCATTCACAACCCGACGAGAATGAAATTTATGCCCTTAAATAAGAATTAAATAGTCTCTAAAATTTTCACCTACAGCAGCACCATGTTTTGGCCAAAATAAGGCAGTCGTGTCTTCTCTTACAAGTTGCCTCCCACTAGATTCTCAGCTTTCGTAGAGCCCAATTGAAAAACCACAAGCCACACAAATTAGAATTATCTGCTAGTAAACAAATTAATCATTTTTTCTGAGTTCAAAGATAAATTGCAAGATAAAATTATCAAAAAATTTTGTTGCTAACACTATCTTTGATATTTCTTTCCACTGTATGCATTTGTTGATAAGTTAGACTAGTAACCTATCATCTGAACCAGAAGACCGACACTCCGTAGATGTTTCACTATTGGTTAATGATGCATGTTCCAATTGTTCTGGAAAAAGGGATTGAGATTTAACAAGCAGAAGTCTAGTACAGGATGAGTATGAAAGGAAACAATTTCTTTCTCTAAGGCAGATTTGTCTTCAATTAAACATTGCTCTGGCAGGATGGGGTTTGCAGCACTGGCAATATCCAGCCGAAATTATAAAATATATGCAAACATGCAACATATAATAAGCCAAAGTATTAGTAAAGCAAAGAGATTTGAAAAAATGCTTACTTTGCACCAGCAACAAGCCCTTCGGCAGCTTTCTCCAAGAAATCCTGAACCCTTTGACTTCCACTGGGGGCAAGTCCTATATACTCTAGGCCCTTGACCTACAAAGACACAGATCAAGGGTGCAAAACATATAATGTGTGACTTATTAGCGCAATGATAGCACAAATTTTACTAGAGGAGCTTTCATTTGTTATGCCGGAAGTATCAATGGTAGCAATCAGCACATCTACAAATCTTACAAGGTTTTTGGTGATAAGTCGTCCAATTGCTGTTAGTCGGAAACTGCTGAAGGAGAAGTGACTTGTATCCAAAGGCAAGTACCAAGGAACAGGTGAGTCTGCTGCAAGATCTTTGGCCCAGATAACCTTGATGAATAGAAAGAATTTCCGATAATCATCTTATAAATTACAAGCATCCTAGAATACAAAGACTCAATAGAATAATCAAAATTTTGTCAATTACTTCAAACCCCGCTTTCTTCACAGCCTCAAGGCATTGTCCTGTTAATCTTATGTCAGGAAGACCATTACCAAGCTCTATTTCAGCCTGCATCCATTAAATTTTCAATATAATTAATCCACTAGAGGTGAATACTGCCAAAATATGCAAATAGCATGTTTTCGGTGCTGCTTCAACTACCTTGATCTTTTGATGTTCTTTGTTGTTGGGGTCAAAAGAGTCTGTCATACACCATTCATATGCAGCAAAACACTGACCAGGTTTTAGTACCCTATATACCTCTTTATAGCAGCCTACCTAAATTCCAGAAAAGAAAGTCAACCAGACAAACACACAAAAGGTATGTCACCAATAATTTTAGTTAGTCGAAGGAAGTTAAGAATTCCAGATCCTACATTACAGAAAACCAAGCAAAAGCCAAATGTAGCTTCAAAGGTTAAAATATCACATCAAGGATGAAGATATATGCCTACCGCATCAGGTGCATGACAGGTAGCTTCCACTGCATATACCGCATCAAATTGGTTGTCAGGGAACGGCATCTTCATGAAATCAGCCTGCACCATCAAGTGGTATTAAGTAACCAGATAGAACAAAAATCAAAACAGAGGTTTAACTTGTTCTCCTTATGTTACTGACCTTCACGAAGTCACAAGTTCGGTCGACCCCAGCAACGCGGTTCAATGCCTAGAATCATGGGATGAATGAGCATAGTTCAAAAAGGGTACAGCTTACTTGCTAAGCTACCAGTAAAAGGAAGTAAAGCAAACACAAACTCCACAAATTTTTTCTAATAACAACATTCAATTTGACACATGAATTGGTCAATACAATTCTTAGATTTCTAGTGAACTTAAACCAAATTTAAATGCTTTGCAACCAATACTCAAAGGACATTGAAGGTGAGTAGATGTCCATTGCTGTCCTTGAATGACAAGAAAATAAAGAAGCTGAACCAAATTTAAATACTCTACAACCAATGCTCAAGGACACTGAAGGTGATTAGGTGTCCATTACCATCTTTGAATGACAAGAAATTAACAGCTGTACCTTTCCTCTTGATATCTGATACTCATTGTTGTTCAGACCCGTAACTGAAGTTAAACTGCCAGATATAAACATTTAAATCGGTCACAGAGTCAGTTCCTTGTAGATCACAGAATCAACACATAATAATTGTGCAAAGTCTAGGACACACATAATAGATGCTAATTTTGATTATACTGGTGAAATTCAGGTACACGGTAAGAATTCTACTCACAAAAAATAGAAACAGGTCAAAAACACTGAAAAGATGCCTTAGTGTAACTCTACTTGTTTTGACACTTGCATCCATTATTGACAGCAATTTTTAATGTACCACTAAAGTCAGGCGTCTTTCGTGTCTAGATACTAGTGAGCATTTAATCCATTGCGTGTATATCTATGTAGCAGTCTATATGTATTTATATCTCTGAATATTTTTTATAGTAAAGAAGAAAGCATATTCCTAGAAATACAACATATATTCTGAGAAATACCACATACTCCATTACCATTTATTCCATGACATGCATATCTCTGTAGCAGTTTATATGTAGAAAATACCAAAATAATTTTTATTGGGGGTGAAGAAAGCTTATTCATAGAAACACCATGTACTCCAGTGCCAAAAATGAATATTTTTTAGGCCAATCAGCATCTTATTATCACACAACAAATCCAACTGAAATACATAGCGCATAAGAAATCCAACCAGAATGCAAAGCAAGATGGTGAAATTACATTTTTAATTGAAAAAAAAAAGGTTCTCCAAGAAAAAGGCAATCGCAGTTCAAGCAATGATAAGCAAAACATTTACAGCAATGGACAAGAACTTAATGAAGCATAGGTCGAGTCTGCTTATAAATTTCATCAACCTGAACTGAGCAATTTCTCTCAAGGGTCCACCAACTCCACATCCTACGTCCAAGACCTACAATCATGGCAGAAAACTCGGGTGATGTCCAGAATATTTTATTAAAAGACTAATACAAGCCCCCTTTATCAATGTGGTAAGATTCACTCAAGATAAACGAACCAGACCTTCTGTCCTGGTTTCAGCCCTAGTTGTAGTGCCAGGAAGTGCTCATGCCTCTTAATGCTCTCCTTGAGAGACTCTCCTTTCATTCTGTGGAAAAATAGAATTTGCTTAGCAATTTTTGGTCCCAAGAGTTGCAAAACAAGAACAAATGACTGCAGCAGAAAATTACAAGCAGCATAATAAAATGTACATATCCACCTTGCTGCAAAGTGGAATGATTCTCCCCAACCGTATTCATAGAAGCTAGTCACAAGATCATAGTATTTGTTGACCTGATAACCACAAAAATGTTAAATGAATCAACATGATCTCTTTATAGTCAAACCATATATCCCCGGCTACTTGGACTGGACAAAAAGCATTCAAATACTTGAGCAAGAAAAGAGCAAAAATAGTTGCACAGATGATTGCCAAATAATAAGCGATACTATGCAATACAACAGTATGTAACTTCGGTCATCACTTTCTCTGTGAAGTTTTAAAATCTAACTGAAGTTCCAAATTGCCCCAGAAATTGACATGCGTTTTGTTTGCAGTTAGCAGGTGAAGAATGCTTACAACCATAATAAAATTGCAATAAGCAGTCCTAGAAAGATAACCTGAAAATGCCAAACTAATAGAAGATGGGAAATTATCAGAAAAAAGCTTGGATACAGGAAAAAAAAAAATCAAATTTCCTGACAATGATTGACCTGTAGTGCGACAATATGCATTTACTTTTGGGACTAACAGATAACAAATCCAGCTCTGAAGGCACAATCCCAGATTTTCTTCCAGTTTATCTTCTTTCCTCAAACAATTGCAGTTGAGGACTATCCAAGATAAAATAGCCTAAATAACTATTATGTTAACCATACAGAGAAAATTTTAAAATCTGCTATACAGACATCAAGACAAGTAAACAAAATACATTATAACAAAGCCCTCTCACCATGTCAGTGTAGTTAGCCTTTCTCTCTTCCTCTTCACCTCCATAGTAACCATGATATTTCTCATACCTTATTCATCAGTCAACACAAGACAAACATAAATCAGAAAGTTACCCAAACAACAAAGAAGGCAAAAAGTCACAAGTAAAAGGACAAAGGCAAAAAAAAATCAACTTATAAATGCTATCAAGCAATAGAGTTATGCCTTCAGCTTTTAGCTTATTTTGGGCTCAAAAAAAGCTATTCCAAAAAAAGCGGCGCTTGAAGTGCACTTGCAAAAAAGCTTTAGCTTTCCAAGATGTTTGAAACCAAAAATGTTCTCAATTTTTCTAATTGGGTTTCAACAGCTTTTCATAATAGCTTAAAAAACCCCAAGCTTTTGGGAACAAGCCCAATGTTTTAGGACTTAATTCTGTTGATTATTGAACTATCTACAAAAGGATAATAAAACATGCATTAGCAAGAAAATTAGTACTATAAAATTTCCATTCAGAGAGAGAGAGAGAGAGGGAGGAGGGGGGGGGGGGGGGGGGGGAAGGTGAGGGAGAGAAAGAGGGATAGAAACCAAACAAACACAATAGAAAAGCTATGTAAACTATGACCATCACTTTGCACTGGACATCTCAACATCAAGAAATAACTATGATTACACACCATAAAACATCTGGGCAGTAAATTTTTGACGAATCTCAAAATTATGTACCCAACAAATTAATTCCACATAGTCTTACCCTGAAAGCTCCTAATCCCAAAACTTTGACAAAATCCACAAATTTGAAAGTCTTAAACGTTGACTGTAATCTTAGTAATTAATTGTGTCTTAAAATCACAGTTTCTTTATGACAGAGAAACATGATTACACCAAGGCAACTATTCCATTTCAGTACAAAAGTGGAAAAAAAGAAAAAGAAAAAAATACACCTGCACTCCAGGATTGACTTATAATTCAATCCTTCCACGTGACACAGGACCAGGTACAATGCATCTAATTTACTGTACAATACGAAAGCTACCTTCCATGTGACACAGGACCAGGTACAGTACATCTAATATAACGTATATTAGAAAAGCTACCTTATTGAAGCAATCCATATCAGCATCACAGATTCAAAGTATTGATCTAATTTCATTCACTCCCAAGTTCGTAAGCAAGACTCTGACATAACTAAAAGCGGAACAAATTCCCATCAACATCAAGCCTAAGAAATAGTAGAAAAAGTAACACATTCACCAAAGGTACAAAATACTACTATCACATAATTACAGAAAAGGTTTAAGGAAAGCATAAATTCATTTTATTTTTTATGCAAAAATACATCGATCTAAACAATTATCAATCTCGCGTTCTAAGTTAAAAAACAATCTTAATTCCGTGTATAGCATTTCTGAATATTCATTGAGATGCATGCCGCATAAAATTACATGGAATGACAGTAAAAATTAGTTATACTTGTCAACAGCGGAGATGACATCATCCTTGGCAATCTTTCCGCCGAGCCCAGTTGCCAGATCCAGTGCACTTGGTTTCGACATCTTTTCGCCGTGCTCTCACCCCCGAGATCTAAACAGAGAAAAATAATACAACCCATGAAGCAGCAAACAACAGAAAAAAATAACAACCCGCAACAGAATTAAACGTAAAGATTTCAAAAACCAAAAGCGGCAAGCAACAAAAGATGGCAAGAAAAGCAATGCAGCATTAATTTTTATTTTTTTTTTTACTTACGCCGAAAGGGATCTGGCGTGAAAGGGAAAAGGAAGGAAGAAAGAAAGCCGGCAGATGAACGAGAAATGGAGGAACGGAGAATGAGGCCAAGAGGAAAAGGGGGTCTGGATGGGTCTTAATCGGAATTGAATAATGCTAGTACAGTCGCTACTCACCAAATGTAATGTGTGAGGTGTGTGTGTGTGGGAGTGATGCTGATAAAGTGTGAGGGGGAAAGGAGAAAAAAAAATAGCAGAACGACACGGAGGACAGCAAAGAGTTGCACATTTTTTTGACCTTTTATACGACAAAAAGAACGGCACCGAACACAACAAAAGACAAGAGATAAAAGTTTGGATAAATTGCTCTAATAGTACCTCATATATTTAAAAAGATCTTTCGATCGTTAAGAAGTTGTTTAATGCCCAATTCGGTATAGATATAATATTCTCTCGTTCCCTGTACGACTATAGTATTAGATTTTGAAAAGTAAAACTAACTTATTTGATAATGGCATTAAATGGATGGGACGAGTACTAATATGAAAACTAAATAGGTTTAACACAACAAACATTATTGAAAACTTTGTATATATTGAATTTGGCATGTAATTTTGTATAATTGATTACCTAATACTTAAGCTCAGTAGTTTGAGATTAATTTTTCAGCCACCATCGCCATACAAAATAAAGTACTTGTGTCAACTATATATAATTCGTAGTCAAAATTTGGAAAGGTTTCTTGGATTAGGTTTTTATTTAGGCAATATTTGCACCAATTTTGCATTAATTTTGATTTGATAGTACATCAACGGAATAAATCAATAGAATCCATGAGAAAATGAGTTTTATAACAATAATCTTTATTGTTCAACGTCACTGAGAAATAAACGTAATTGAATTTGAAGGATTTAACAAAGGGAATCCATTAATTATACATGCGTGTAAGATTGGTGTGGCATTTACAAGTGAGCTAAAAGATGACATCAAACAATTTTAGAGACTAAATATGTAAGGTACAAAATTAACTGATTTTAGTTACCAGGGCCAGAAAATGTATATTGCAAAATATGAGGACATTTTGTAATTTGCCCATAGAATTTCAAAGAATATTGGAATCTTTTACGGACTTCAGCGGGAAAAGTATACAATACATCACGTATATTGCGACGTGGTGTACTAGAACCAATAATTTATCGTCATGTGGTAATGGTGGATCATACCTTGTATTATTTGGCGATGTGTGATTGGTTCTAGTGCACCACGTGACACGCCACGTGGCGTGCGTGGTGCACGCAATACTCACTCACTCCAGCGTGACTAATATACAGGGTTGCCATGTCAGTAGAAGACTTTTGGAGGTAGGCAGTGGCACGTGCACAGCTTAGTCTCAGCATGAAGGGATAAAATGTCCCAGCATTGAATATTGTGGATCTGTGGCTGGGCTGATGTGTCGACTTAGATCCCCAAGGATTCGCAATTGTCAGCAACAACTGTTAAAAATAACCGATGACAAAAAAGCCACCGAACCAATGGTTCGGTAGTGAGGGGAGCATTTAAAAAGCTCAACTCTAGAATAAGTATTAAAAAAAATGATGATCTAACTCTCTCTCCTTTTTTTTTTTTTTTGAATTTGAAACATTTATAATCAACATTAGTTATATATTCAATGTCCTAGGTAAACAGCGAAAGAAAGGTTATATTATGAACTTTTCTATTTCTTTCAATGTTCGACATTTATAGCAAATTTTAAGTATCAAAACTATCGAATAACTACATTTAAAAATGATGATACTTTTTTTTTGAATTAATGATGATACTTTTGTTCTCTCTTTGAATTGGTAACCACGATGCTTATGTTAATAAAAATAGAAAAAACACACTATGACTAACTAGTCTTCAAATGTCAATCAATAATTAGTTAAGAGGGTAAGCATCATACCAACTAAACCTTCGGCACACCTGGAGGGAGTGAGTATTGTGTGCATTACGAGCGTCACGTGGTATGTCACGTGATGTATCAGAACCAATCACACATCGTCAAATAATGCAAGGTATAACCAACTATTGGCACGTGACGATAAATTATTAATTCTACTGCATCACATGTTAATACATGTGATGCATTTTATACTTTTTCCAGCTCCCCGGCGGGGGGAGGGGTAGAAGAAAATACTTAAGAAAGATTGTTAGACACATTTATGAAAATCTAAATCAAGTGCATACTTAACAATGCCCTCCAAATAGTGGGAAAAAAAAGTGTCTGGAAACTTATAATATCAATTATAATAGGGATTTCTTCATGGCAGCTGTTGGAACTATGTATATTTTTCATGACATTGTTAGACAGACAGCAACAGATAGTTATTTTTCCATTTGAGAATAATTTTTTTTATTGAATAGGGCTAAATTTCAAAATTCGAGTGATTGATAAGTTTGAATTACAACTTGCTTAATCTTAAATTCGAATATGGATATGCAAACATTAGAGGCAGGGCTTATTCTGGAAACTTAGAATTAGATATAGTAATTTTAGAGGTTACGTTTAAATCTGTCAAGACATCATTCTGAAAAACTCAAAAATATTATTCATTAAATTTATAACTTGAAATTAACCACTTCATTTTTCAAAGGTTTCAATTTGTAAATGTATTCTTAATAAAGAGTAGTTTGAGCTAAAAATTGTAGAATGTACAAAATGAAAAATGCATTTATCGCTTATATAAGAAATTATTATAAGTTTAAGAGGTTGTAATATCTATAGTTCAAGGAGCAAGGGAGAGTTGAAAGGGGTACAGTCTACCTTGAGGTTGTAAAGATGTTTTGATCTTACCTGTGTGAAGAGATTAAGAAGTGGATTGAAAACCAGTACTTGAAAAAGTTTTGAAAGTGCTACCAAGAACAATATGTAAACTAATTTTAGATCCTGCGCATGATTCTCTATATTTTACTCCTTTATTTTAAATTTTGTATTTAATTTTCTCATATTTATGTATTGCACTTGTCTTGGACGTTTATTTTTTGGATGGCTATTGGAATTTAATTTTACAAAACATTTATCAATTTTATAGCCAACTGACTTCCCCTAATGGCCCCTTGAGTTATCCTAGGGACTATTGTTAGAATCAAAATTTAGTTTCCGTGTGAATCATGACTAACCTCTATTATGGCAACCTACCTCTATTACTAGACTTTTTACATATAGTGGTAAAATAACAAGAGTTAGAATGATGGAACAAAATATTTTTTCAATATAGATATGGAATTGTGGTATGTTGTTTTAGAAGAATCCTAATGAAACTAACAATGTATATAAATTTAAGGGGATGTTTGTTTTTTATGTTTGAAGGAAGGAATGAGTATCGAAATTAATAATATCATACCTTTTATTTAGTTGACCACCATGAGAATTATTTTTTTTTCTTTTTTGTGAATGAAAGTATTTCAATTACTCCATATCCTGTCCACTCCTAACTTGGGTTTCAAATTGATTAACTCATTAATGTAACGAAACTTATTCTGGTTCCAAACCAAAACTGTGGAAGAAAATGACATAAATTCATATCGATGTGAGGTTAAATATTCTCATTTTGATTCCCAAATATAAACCAATATCCTAATAATTTAAAAAGAAACGAAAAAATAATGGAATAAGTGAAAACAGGGCTATTAATTGGGTTAGATTCATCCTTTCTCGGGCCTTAATGTTTTTAAGATTACCCCCGAACCATCTATACAAAAGTACTAGGTCCAATTTGGATTAAAATTCTAGACCCAAATTTAGAATGGCCAAATTGGTCCTTACAAAACTTTGACCAATTCTTGGCCCAGCCCTAACAACATATCAGTAAGTTTTAACATTCCTAATATATTACTCCCTCCGTCTCATTTTGATAAGCTTATAGATTTTTTCACATAGTTTAAGAAAAATTAGTTAACTTTATTGAAAGAATGAATTAATATATGATATTCTTAAAATACCCTTATATTCATAATTAAACATTTACATTAAAGTACAAATAGAAAATTGCACTATAAGTCAAATTAATTCCATTTGATATATGAATGCACGATTTGCTATACATTTCACTTATAACAAAGTAATTAAATAGGGGCATTTTAAAGAAGTTGAAAATTAATTACATTCTTCAATTGGAAAGTTGACTATAATTTGGGACAAATGAAAAAGGAAAACAAGACTATCAAAATGGGACGAAGAGAGTATTATATGTTTGTCTATAGGTGTACATATACACACATAAATGTAATGTATATGAACGTACCAAAATGCAGAATATTCCATGTGTACGAGAATACTTAATTCATGTTCTATTATACCAAAAAAAAAAAAAAAGATCTTTCTTACTAACACAACACAATTGTCTTATTTAAATTGAATAGTCACACCACGTATATTTTGAAAGAATATATTAGCTTTGAATACATGAATAACTTTTAATTCAACAATAATACAAGAATAAAGTGAGAAGATTAAAGATTAAAAGTGAGTTTGAATCAAATGTAGCCCGTAACCCTATGAAATAAACAGTCGAGATTAGGCATTACGCTTGTTGAGCTTTAAGGAGTCAAATCTAGGTCCAACATTCCTATTTTTAAACTAATCAAGCTTAAACTTATGCTTGACTCCCTTACATGAAAATGACAAGAAAAAATTGATTCTTAAGGTGATAAAGATTTTGTACAATGCTTTAGATGCTAATAAAAGTAATTGTTAGATGACACGTTGTAAATAATATCAGAAAAATTGGAACAAATGAATATATATTTATGAGGAACAAATGAAGATAGTGAATAAAAGAAATCCCCTCATGTGATTCAATATTAAAATTTGAAAATGCATGTTTATGAATATATTGATAGCATGCATTATAAATCCACCAATATCATCAAAGATTAGAATTACTAAATTAGAAATATCCCTTCATGCTTACACATTTTTTATGATGTAAAAATAGAGAGAAAAAAATTAGAATATAAATCCTTATCCATGGTTCCATCATCGTGAATCAATCAATCATCTATCACTTAATAGATGAGTCCAAAGAAAAAGTTTATTAGATGGGCATTCTCCATTTTCAATAATTTAACACAAGAAAAAAAAATCACGATTATTCTTCTATCTTGAGAACTCTAAACCTTACGAGAGAAGAGGGGGAGAACGGCTGAAGAGTCGAGCTGTAAATTTTATATTTCTTGTGGTTGAGTTGGGTCTTGGGAACAAAGCGTCTTAAGTCCTTGTGTTGGACCTTTGGATAACAACATAACTTGCCAGGCTCATTTTTAAGGCCCAATAAAGCCCGAAACCGTCACGTACATCCAGCCCAGTCAGGCCTCAAAACATCAACGTCCACCGAACCCAGCCGAGTTACGTTTTCTTATACACACACCTTGTACTTTTCTGAGTCGTCCAACAATATTTGACTACCATATTTTATTTCCTCCCTGAGTATTTATTCCTTTATTTTTTATTTTTTCATTTTTGGGTTTCTGATTTCTAAATTTTATTCTTGTTGAAGTAATTGGTCTCAGGCAGGGTAGAATTCTATAACTCTGGAAAAAAAATCATCTTCAACAAAAGTAAGCCCCATCTTTTATATTTAGATATTGTTCTGCATGCCATTTTTTTGATGATTTTACTGATTTACGGGAACGATTTTGTAAATTATTGCAGAGAAATTTTAGGTGGGAAAAAAAGGCGAGTGTTTGATGCAGTGAAAATTAAACATTTTTTTATTAAATTTGGAAAAAGATACAATCTTGAAGTTTGCTTTACTATTTCAAGAAAATGGGCAAAAGGGATTTCTTTTTCCTTTTTTTTTTTGGGTCCTATGGTTGTTTTTTTTTCCTTCTTTAATTGTTTGTTTTCTGCTGGAAATTTCTGTGTTTGGATAATATGTTGTTGTTAATTTGTGGTTAGTTCCAGTTATGATGATTTAGTATGTTAATTTTGGTGATAATTGTTAGTTTACTAGGAAAGTTCTTGTCATATAAATGATAGGAGCAATTTAGTTTTGATAATGACTTTGCGTTATGTAATTGATAGAGTTATTTTTTCCTATCTTATAACAGGGAGAGTTACAGTTAAAGTTTGTTTTCTAGCTGAATTGGCAGGAATTATTGATGGCTAATGATGATGAGTTTACATTTTGTCCAGTAAGTTTTTATTTGATCTCTAAAGAAATACTGCACGTAATGTTAGTATTAATGGCTGAAAACAATCTTAAAATGGACAATGCGTATTGAAATAGTAGGTGTTTTGGAAAATTTCTAATTAGGTTGGTGTTAATGAGTATAAAGATGGCATCGATGCACAAAAAGTAGTTCAAATTATTGGGGATATCAGTATAGAAGATGAGACGCCACATGGCAGTGACAATGGCCGGGTTAATGGTGTATTGTGGAAGGATAAGCTGCCTGTTAACACTGCTTCGTCAAAGGAGGAAAGAGTAGGATCATTGTCCTTCAGTGTGATCGATACATCTTCGAGTAATCAACGAAACCAACGTATGAGCGAAATGGAAGTTGAAAATGCAGGAAGTTCAGCTAAGGCTTCACAGGGACGGAAGACTCCTGCAAGGAAGCCTGTGGCACGTACTAAGGTTCCATTTGAAAAGGGTTATAGCCAGATGGACTGGATGAAACTCACTAGAACACATCCTGATCTGGCAGGTAATTACTTTTTTGTGATAGTTTACTGTTTAAATGTCTCGTATTTTGGTTATGCTTTTTATCTAAATTATGGAGAAAATTATTTCATAGGGTGTGATGGTAAATAAAATAAAATGCTATTTGTCCTAGCTTTGCTTTGAAAAGGGTAGCGAATATAAAGACATTCCCTGAGTTCACATTTGCAAAATATAGTCAGACTCAGCTTAATGGATGAAAAATTTTCGCAAGGTTGAGATAGAATTTACAGATCTGACATATAAAGTTTTTGCCTAATCGAATGGGGGCCAAGTGACTCCTAATAATACTGGTCCTATAGCACTATGTTGTTGAGTTCATCAGATCTCTTTGATTTACTGTTTTTGTATTTCTTCAGTTTACCTTATCATACATGCACTGAATTTAGACCCTTTTGTCCTGCTAGTGATTGGAGATTTTTCAGATATTTTTTTTTCTTTTGTGAGGCCATTGATCATATTTCAGTGATTACAGCTGATACATTTTTTGGCTTTGGTATTGTAAGCTGATTGAGGTATAAGAGCTGTTAGATGTCACATATGTGACTTTCATACAGCTTCCTTGGGCGTTTATCTTTGTATCAAAGCTGGTGATGAGTTTGAATTCAAGTATTGAGATACTGGGAATGTATGGGAGTAATAGTTACTATTTCAAAGTACGCGACTACTGAGTTGGAAATATCCTGTAGTAAAGATCAACTGTTCTTGAATTTGCCATTTGGCTCTTATATATCATGAGATGAGCACTTATTTCTGTGATGTTGGGGAGCTTAGTGCTTGAGACTGAAACTCTAATTCTCAACTGATGAACAATTAAGCAAGTTAGGAAAAATAGAGTTATTTGAAGCAACTGGTATTTCTTTTTCGATAAATCCTCATACTTTCCCTTCACTCCTAGCTCATTGCAGACCTCTTTATGATATGAAACATCTTGGACCGTTTCTGGTAGAAATTGTTTAAATGTTTTGGTAGAATCAAGGGATTTTGATGACCAAGTAGCATAATAAGAGTAGTTCATAACTATAATTATTGAACTTAAGCGAGCTATAAATTGTTCTATCATCTCTTTTCTGCTTTGTTAGAAGATATAGTTACAGGTCTAATGGTTGAAGATATTTCTATTCTACATTTGTTCATTTTCTGATGGCATCACTTGCGTATATATTACTGTTCTTGAGATGTTTTCTTAGAGGTCATTAACGAGCCTTACACTTGCGTGATGAGCTACTTTTAAGTAAATCTATGACCTTTTAGGCTGCATTGTAAGAGCCATTTCCACATTCACCATCATTTATTCTGCTGGTCAGAATCAACTACTGCACTCTATTATGAAGCGTTGCATGAGAATATACATTAACTGTAAAGTCATTGTATTTATATATCCCACATTCATTTTTATGTGGTTTTGCATAAATTCTGCAGTTTGAGTTTATCCACGGACCTGATTCATGGTTTGTTGAGTTTATCTCATATTCACCATCATTTATACTGCTGATCAGAGTCAAATCCTTTAGTCAGCTATTGCACTCTATAATGAAGATTGCATGAGTATATCCATTATCTGTAAAGTCATTGCATATATGTACACGTATATGCATGTGTGTGTGTGTGTTACATATGTATACATATGCATATTTATATGTACACGTATTTATGTATGTATGTATGTACTGTATGTATGTGTGTATGTGTGTATGTTCAGTTTTCTGTGTTTTGCAAAAATTCAGTTGGTTTAGTTTATCCATGGAACTGATTCATAGTTTGTTGTGTAAGCATGGGTGGATTACTTTAAAAGGAAAGCTTGCAGACACCATGATTCTGTTCAAAAGTACTGTTTAACAGTTTTATTTTCTTAAAAAAATTTAGACTCCAACCTGAAGATAGGCATTGTTTGTGCCTAAGTTTGACATTACAATGATAGTGATTGGTGATCCTATCTTCCATTTTGAAGAAAACTAAACATAGCTGACATGATTCAGTGTCATCTAATCTTCCTGTCTCAGGATTAAATGGTCAATCCAACAGGAGACTTATTTCCTTGAATGAAGTTAAACAACACCAAACAGAGGACTCCATGTGGACAGTTCTTAAAGGCCGTGTGTATAATATAGCTCCATACATGAAATTTCACCCAGGAGGTACGAGTAAAAGTTTGTATTAGCTTTTTGATGTTACCATTTACACTAACTTTTCTGTCAGCATTCAGATAGCATTTCAATGGCTTTTGTTTGTGTATGCCTTCAATGTTGGCGTATTTTTTTTTTTTTCCAGAACAAGCTTCTCAATTTCTTCTGCTTATTCAATTAAAGAAGATGCATTTTATGTTCAAGAAATCATGAAATTGTGGGACCTAAGATCTTCAATTTGTTGTTAAATGCTGTATTATTTGTGAAATAAGTTTATAAGTAATGCGGTAACTAGTCTTATGACCTTTTCTTCTTCTTTCTTTGTTTCTTTTTTTTTTCTTTTTTTCTTTTTAAATGAAGAACAAAATATTAATGCTGTGTATGTTGTTAAATGGAAATTAATGTATCTTTGACCTAAGCAGCACTTCCTTAAAAACAAAAGAGCTAAAAATTTAAAGCTTCAGTCAGGCCTAGGAGAAGTGGTTTGTTCTTCTGATGAATCTGAGAGAAAAGTGGATTGGTCCTGCATCATATGTTTCTGAGAACTAGTAATCTCAACATTTCTTTCAATGATTATTCACACAATTTATGTTCTCACATAAAGGGTATCCTTTGTTTCTTTTCTGTGGTTGAAGATTAAACTTCAGAACAGGTCAATTATTTGTATCAATATCCTTAATTATTACAATTAAACTTGGAAGAATAAATTTTGGAAAGGCCAATTTGTCTTTATTGTTTCTAAATCTAGTCCATTACATTCTCCAACATTTTCATGGATTCTGTTAAGTAGACCTTTGGAGGATTTGTCAACTGTGCATGAGGATGGTATGGCAGATACAAGTAAAAGAATGGTTTACTTAATTGTTATTAAGCTACATGTGGGCAAGATATTTGTGAAGTCTAGTGATGATGAGATACATGATCTACTGGCAATAATTGAGCTATGGATAAAATATTCTGTTTGATAAAGGTAAAGTAATGGACTGCTTGAGAAAGTCATCAAATCACAAGAAAAGTGTTATCGTTGGTAAGGCATGCGTCTCAAGACTTCTCATCTCTTGTAATCTGGTAGATACCAACTTGGTTCTTATGCATGAACTTGAGGGGATCTGCATAAGCACCATAACCCATGACAAGGCACCAAGTCCATCAGGTTCTTACCCAATGTTATTGAACGGTTAATCTGTCTCTTTGTGCTGCCAACATAGCAGTACCACTTGATCTGGTCTGACAAACATTGCTTCTACGAGACCCCCAAGCATAACATCATAACTAAGGTATTCCATTTGACAGAGCAGAGTACTGACTGTCCACCCATGAACGTGATTGTCTAGTATATCATTATTCTTTTGTACTTCGTTCTTCTAGTTATAGCTGCTGTACTTGGATGCCATTTTCTTCACTTTGATCATTGGGTAGTTTTTGACCAGGGATTAGGAGGATTGATTGGTTTATCTTTTTATTTTATTTGCTATTGGTGTCTGCACTTATGATATTTGTATAGTCTATGTAATACTTGGGAGATCAGAGAAATATTGTAGCTGTGAAAGTAAAGGATCTAATAAATCAATTACTCGAGTGATTACTGTTTTGTCTTTATGTACGTATACTTTGTTATGGTTTAATTTGCAGAAATTCACACATCTCATCAATGGTTTTTGCTTCAATCTTTTATAGGTGTTGATATTCTGATGAAAGCAGTTGGCAAGGATTGCACATCTTTGTTCAGTATCCTTTAATTCAATTAATATTCTTTTATTCTGCCATCTGCTCTGGAGTCTGGACATGTTCTAGACTTGCCTGCACTATGCAAATTACAGATCAACTCTAGGCTTCAGAGAACCTTCATGTGCACATCTAGGTCAGGTACCAAGTAAGTGCTACTGCAAGAAGATGATGAATTATAGGGTTATTATTTTGTTTAATCAGTTTTTGGATGTTTGGGTCATGTGTGCTTCACATGTCTGCTGTGCTAGATTTTAGTTGGAGTTGTCCCTTATCCATTTCATTGGCAGGAACTGTGGGATGGTAGAAGTTGTAGGAATAGACATGGACAAAAAATAGTTTAGGAGGCTGAAAAAGATGCATAGTATTGGTTTTGGATAAAAAGCTTACTTTTGTGGACCGAAGATGAAGTTGAATAGTAATATACCACTATTTCATAAGTTTGATATGAAATAGAACCTATCTCTTGCAAAGTGATAAAATGTTGGAGAATTTCATTAGATATTCTGAGGACAAACAAATTTGGTGGCATCTAAACAATTGTCATGGCGCATTTTTTACCACTTAACTATTGTCAGTCTCCTTGTCCATTGAACTCTGAATAGCATAAATTCTAGTACTTCCATCAGTTTGAGCTGTAAAGTCCTTCCTCTTACAAAATTTCAGGATATTTTTGGTCCATCAAAAAAATTTATTGAAATTCTAAAAACCTTCTTGCTCTTCTTTCCTTCTTTCTTTTCTCTGTCTTTCTTCTATTGCAATCCTACATTCCCATCATCGCCTAGCTCCATTCCACAAATGCATCCAACTCCCTCTGACCTGTACTGCCTCTTCTATCCAACCCTGCGTGCTAAACACTGTCTCCTTTGCTACCTCTTCTCTTACGACTTACAGACCCATGACCACTGCCCTGCCTTTCCATTTCCCTCAGATCCTACAACCCCGTCCAACTGCTTCCCCACAGTTATCAACTGTTGTAGGGTGGTGAAAGGCAGTGGGTGGATGTTGGTGCGGTCACAGTGCTTGAGTGGATGCAGCGGGTTTTTTAATGAGTTTAATAGGGGCCATGGTGGAATGGGAGCTGTTATGGTAGGTGAGTTGGCTGGCTGGGGGGTGGGTGGAGGGGGCAGCAGAACTGGGGGAAAATGCTGGATGATGGTGCAATAAGAGGTGTGGGCAGGTGTTAACTGGTTGTTGGGGCTTGGGGAAGGGTGGGATTTTCCAAAAAAGAAAGAAAAGGACAAAAGAGAAAGAAAGAACCAGAAAGATTAGTTGATTCTAAGTTTGTGTATTTTCCAAAAATGGAAAATAAATTCCCCTTAAATTATTAAAGATGGAGGAGTAGTTCAATAGCCTGGTTGAAGCAAAAAAATAGTTCAACGGTTTTAAAGTTTACAATGACAATGGCTTAGCGATCCCTTAGGTTTTTTTTTTCTTTTTTTTTTTTGGGGACTAATTTACCATTGTTATGTCCATGATTTTTGATTCTCTGCAAGAAGAAGACTCTATGTTCGGCACATAAGAGGGTGGAAATATGGATTTATAAGCAATATGTACTTCCTTATTTTCAATTTGAATTTCACAGTAGAGTGTAGAGCCTGCAGTTGTAATCCTTATACTTTATACAGATAAATACCATGCTTGGGTTAATGCTGAATTTTTACTGGAAAAGTGTCTTGTGGGTACTTTAGATGATAGCAGGTGAACGACCATATGTTTACAGGATTCGAACAATTCATCTCTGGAACAAGTGTATTATTACAAGCATATTTGCCTGGAGAATAAGACATATTATATCTTCTTCCAGAGTATATGTACAAGATGGAGGGCTGAAGCTAATGTCAACTCGATAAAGAATTAATGTATAAGTGGAAAATAAATTTCTTGTGCGCAAGATAACATTTATGACAACAAGGGATTATGTATGGAAGTCATTATTATCAAATGCTTGATATAATATCCATGGCCTTTACGCTTTTCTAATCTCTTTGCTGAAAGAATGGTAATCGCTCACTCATTTGTTTCATACCCCTTTTCAATCTTTGCTCAACTGCATTAATCTTTCTGCGCCATGTTTAAGGGTATAATCTGTAACTCAAGGAGTCTCATGTATATTGATAAAGATTCTTAAGAGAAAGACGATTGCAGATAGTGTGCTTTTGTTCTTTATAAAAAGATCGGAAATTTGTAGTTACAGGCTAGACACCAGTTGCATCTCTGGTCCTTTATCCGTGCAGTGATGAATTCTGCCCATGTTTTTTGTTGTATTAGGTACAAAAGACCGAGTGAATTGGGGAGGACTACTATAATCTTTCCAAGGTTTTTCAGATTTGATGTAACTTGCATTGTTGTTTGGATAAAGCGAAAGCTATATAATGATTGAAACATTCTAATGCACAAAGTAACAGTTCTTTCTCTGGATAGAGCAAAAAACATTTCAAGAGATGGTTTATTTGGATGATTGGGAAGATTAGTAGTGTTGGGAAATGATCCAAAGAGTTTCCATGTTTTTTTATTTCTTAAACTTATTACAGTTATAGCGTATAATGAGTATTATCCTTTATGAAGCTGAATAATGAAAGCTAAAGTAGTCTTGGAGGGATGAATACAAAGTGCTAGCTCACAAGTTCTGACAGAACTTGATGGAGTCATTGTAATAGATGCTTCCATTCGTAACCCGAAATTTGCTCTATTGTTGGTTTTTGAAATCTCAGTAAATCAAAACTCAAGCTTCTGGGGATATCATACAATAATATCTTCACTGGAACTATTACAGCAGAGTAAAAATTTGAGGATTAGTCTGTCTACAGGCATCCGTTTCCTGCAAGGCATTGAGAAGCCAAATAGGAAAGGGCATTGCATCTAGAGGAAATCCAACCTATGGTTCTAGCAATTGCAGAGTTGTTGGACATAATTCATTGATATTTAATCCTGCAGAAGAGAAATTACCACAACACAATCCCCAAATAGTCATAACAGCTTACTGCTTAATTGTGGCTTGACAATGATTGATTAAACCTTAACAGGGAACACCTTCACGTTATCAAGAACTGGGCCGCAGAGAGTTCCATAGTCATCAATCCTTGTGTGGTAAAAAGAGCTGTAGAAAGTTATTCTTGTCCTGATTGAAATGGCTGTGAATTTGAAACTGACAATCTTATAGTGACCCTTTCCTACGGATTGAAATGGAACTTTCAGAGTAGACTTGGCGGCAAATGCTTCAACCATCATTGATCCATGGCAACCGTTCTTCGCATCACCTACGCTGAATGTAAGATTATATATCTTGTTAGGGACTGTTCTGAGGATTTGTGCAATTGCACTTTCTCTTCCAGCAAGAAGTTCTATAGCTGCACGTCCACTTGGGACATTGAAGTGCATGGAATCGATGAATTTGACAGCCTTTAGCGATTCGATGATCCATCCAGGAAGTGGGGATGTCCTGTCTTCCTGCCTTGGAGGGAGGAGGACACCGTGGGAAGAGTTAATTAACCGATGGGGACCCTCCTCAAAATCACCATTTTTAACCAAGTTCACTGCAAGGCATAATTAGAGAATAGAGTAATCACAAACACTGACTATTGCACGGAATTAGTTTAAAAACTTGCAAAAATTGCAATGGAGTTTCACCAGTCGTTGTGCTCCTGAAAATTCCAGTTTGCAGATTTAATTTATAATTCAAATACAGAAGCCGTTCCGCGATCGCAAAGCAGTTGCTGAGCGGTATCAATAACTATCACAAGACAGTAAGACCAAAGTTTTGGAAAAGTTTCGCAGTAAGACCAAAATTTTGGAAATGTTCGCCAATCTTGTTTTGTATAATTATGTTTGACAAAAGCTAGAGGTAATTAGCTTCGTACCGAAAATATATTTAGTCTTGATTGTCACATAGATGGGAAAAGAGGTCGAGGCAAGTCATTCAGATTATTGAGTAAGATTTACATTTTGGCAAAAATGATGCCAGTTCTTTTCTCCAGACTATTTACTTTAGAAGGGACAGAGCTTTTGCTTTTCTGGAAACTGATAAAAACATGGGATTTCGAAACCGTTCACAAATCTAAAGTTAGATTCTGACTTCCCATAAACAGAAAAAATCCCACTCGGTCTGCCTACACTACATAAGCGTAGCCCGCTTGTGCAAATAAAGTAAAAGAAACAACTCACCAAACAAAAGCTAACCAAATTGGGAACTAGGTGGTGCATGAATCACAAAGTAAAAGCGGTAACATACCAAAGAAAAATCATAATGGATCTACATGTGAACCCATGTGCGATGTTTGACAGCAAAAAAACAAAAGATAAAGCAATTAGAATGCAGAAAAACCAATAATGTACCTCTTGTGGGCATAGGTGGGTAAAGTTCTTTGATTGCAACAGCATCCAAAAGTGGTCCACAAGCAGAATCCTCTTGAATCCCAGGATTGTGAAAGATGATTTTTGCAAAATTAGACGTGGCTATGAAACCAAAAGCGTAAGTATCACCACCGTTGCTACTATACAGAGTTTGCAGTGGAAGATCCCCTGTTTGAGGTGGCACTGATACTCTTAAGACCTCGTCTTGAGCACAAGTTCTTGAAGCCCCAAATGTAAGTGCATAAAGGGTCCCTTTTTTAACAGGAATTGTTTGAGAAATTGAGGCCTCATTCCCAAGCCTCACTGCATGGACACCATGTGCAACTGCAAAGAACATTCCACCTGGTTGTGGCCCTCCATGAATGTACTCAACCTTGCCGGTGATTTCCCATTTGGGTAATGCGTATTTTCCTATTAGTACTGTTTTCTTGATGTCAGTTGGCTTTGGTTGCTCTTCGAAGTTGCCATTTGGGAGTAGTCCTGAAAGACAAAATAGAATCAGAAATAACATCAAATCACAAAAACAAAAACATCCCATCAAAAGAAAGAAGAAAAGAACAAAAATTGGTACAGTTAAACAGAAAAGTAACAAAATCCATTTACACAAAATGCATGTAGAATCAAGACGAAATAATATATCAAGAATTCATATTGAGCAAAGATCCATCACTAGAGTTGTGCAGCCCCGAGAAAACAGTATGAAGAGAGACCTAGCTTAAGAGCAAAAGAGATAAGAATATAAAGGACAAGAAAGCTATTACAAAGTGGATTTGAGCTGTTACCTTCAAGAGGAGTATGTACATGCTTAGTAGCTGCAAAAGCAGAGGATATAAAAAGCAAGCAGAAAGCAAGCAAGAGAGAAATGTTAACAGCCATTTTGTGAAGAAGGGGAGGGTTTAGGATAAGTGTTTTAGGTTCTCCGTTTTGCAGGGGCTAGTGCTTTATACAAGGAGCAAAAGGAATCCTCTCAAATGAAGGGAAGATGTGAAGAATAGATTGGAAAGTGTGGAAAAGAGCACCACCCTGATAATTTTGTCTGCTTGTCACAAACATCTTATTACTTAAAAAAATTGGAACTTTCTCCACAATCTATGGCATTGCATTTCTTCTTGATTTATTCTTTAAAAGCATGCATTGCTTTGCTTTAATGATTCCAATTAAGTCTGCCTTTTCTTAACCTTTACCTTTTATAACTTTGAAAATTTGAAACTTTCTCCGCAACTCAAGGCATTTGCATTTCTACAAATTTGAACAAAATTGACCAAAGATAATGTAATTCCACAAATATATATATATATATATATATATATATATATTGCATAGTTTTAGAAAATTAGCCCAATATAGGATATTTTTCTCCCCGGTGCAGGATATCATAACGTGGAAGAGGTGATGATTTTGCAAACGTTTATCATAATTAGGTGTTATTGAAGCGAATACAAAATTTTCTACTAGGAGGGCTATCTTGCAAGTTTCTCATTTCAATCAAACATTTGTCGTTCGCAAACAATGATGGTTTTGAAATTTTGGAAAGAATTAGTAACACAGGTTGAAACGGCAAGAGAGTTTAAATTCAAACTATTTATTTGCTTGATCACTCACGTTTGTAAAGTTGTCCAGATGAATATTAATGGATCTAAGCTTAATCCTTTCATATAAAGTGATGTGGAGCAAGATTTTCGGATTTTTTGTATTATCTGCTTGTATTACTTTTAGGATATTAGCTAGCTTATTTTCGATGACTTTAGTGTTACTTTTCTTTATTTTAGTATGGTTACTATGATTATCATTGTCGATTGGCGAGGAGCATAAAAAGAGGAAGAAGAAGGTTGGTGAAAAATAGTATAATTAGATAGTTGAAGTTGTATACAGAAGACTTTATTCATTAGAGCGTGCCCATGCCCTATATCGATTTCTGTTACTAGTTGACTAGAAGACTTCTTTTAATACAGTGTGACCATGCCTTATGTCAAGAAGTCTACTGTCACAGATGGGATTTAGCGATTTTCTGTAATTTTTCTTGTTTTTTTTGCTATTTTTCTCTCTTTTGTCTCAGGAACCTAATATAGCCTATAAATAGGCATGGTTTTCTTTATCAATCTTTTATCAACTTCTTATCAATAAACTTAATTTTCACCAATTTCTCTTAATTTTCTTGAGATTTTAAGGTTATACTAAATCTTTTCGAAGTTAGATCGTGAATCTTTTTCTTTGTTCTTCGAGAATCATTCATGAAATAATTTCTTAAATCATACTTCCGCATTAGTTGGTATCAGAGCAAGCTTCTCCTATTCTTAAATTATTCCAATGGCTAGTAACACATCCAGAGACAGAATTTCTATCCTAAAAAACGACCTTCAAATTCAAAACGAACGTTTGGAGCACTTGATGCAGACGCAAAATGAACAATGGGTTCAGATGGAGCGTATGCAAGCAAGCATAGATCAAATTATACAACGTTTGGATCGGATGGATGTTAAGGGATAGAAAAGACTAGGTCGTAGCCGTCTCAACCGTGACAGGTATGCAATTGGAAGATTCACTCCTGGCGAACCTATTGCCCATACCATTCCCCCATACTCTCGTAGTTATCAAATCTATGAGAGTTGTAACCGGATCAAACAAAGTTATTATCTGATTCCTGAAATTAAATCTCGTAGTTATCAAATCTATGAGAATTGTAGCTAGATTAAAGAAAGTTATCATCCGATCCATGAAATTACATCACCAACTGATGTAATAAAATCTGAGCCAGTTGAATCAGAGCCCGAGGTTGACGAGGAGGAGCATATTTGTGAGCCAGAAGATGGAGAACTTTTTATTCCCTTTGTGCTTATCTAAATCTCTTCTGTGCTTGTCCACGATGGAATCCGAGAAAGAGACCGAAGGATTGGAAGAAAAGATATGGAAATTGAAGAAAATCTTCTTGGAAAAGTCACTGATAAATTCGGTCTCCAAGATTTATTGCTAGATAAATCTATGGAGCAAATTGCCATCTCGTAAATTGAGAATTTTAATCTTGATAAGGAAATTATATTTGATGAATTTACTCATGATGGAAAATTTCTTACAAAGACAAAAATTGAATTTCTTGCATATCAAGAGAAATTAATAAAGTTCATGTGGATAATGGATGGCGTGGAAGTTGGATTCGAGATCTTTATACATGTCTCAAGATCGTATGCAGTTTCTCATATTCAAAATTGGATGCTCAAGTTTCTTCGCAAAGATCATTCTTACAAAATTCATGGTAGAATCGTAGTTGTATCTTCGTGTGGTTCCTGTATAAAATTTCTCCAAAGAACTTGAGGGTGAGTTCTTTCCAAGTGGGACAGTCTAATGTGGAACAAGATTTTTAAATTTTTTGTATTATCTGCCTGTATTAGTTTTAGGATTTTAGTCGGTTATTTTTTATGACTTTAGTGTTATTTTTATTTATCTTAGTATGGTTATTATGATTATCATTGTCGATTGGCAAGGAGCATGAAAATAGGAAGAAGAAGGTTGGTGGAAAATAACATAATTAGATAGTTGAAGTTGTGGACAGAAGACTTTATTCATTAGAGTGTGTCCACACCTTATCTCGATTTCTACTGCCAGTTGACTAGAAGACTTCTTTTAATATAGCGTGACCATGCCTTATGTCAAGACGTCCATTATCAAAAATGGGATTTTGCAATGTTCTGCAATTTTTCTTATTTTTCAGCTATTTTTCTTTCTTTTGTCTTAGGAAACTAATATAGCCTGTAAATAGGCATATCATAGAGTTTCTTTATCAATCTTTTATCAACTTCTTATCAATAAACTTGGTTTTTATCAATTTCTCTCAATTTTCTTGAGATTTTAAGATTCTACTGAATCTTTTCGAAGTTAGATCGTGAATCTTTCTCTTTGTTCTTCGGGAATCGTTCGTGAAACAATTTCTTAAATCATGCTTCAGCGTCATAAAGAATGATCTGGAGGTTTTTGTTGGCTTCTATACTCCTATTCGTGGGATAATTCAATCCCAAGCTGTTTCAATTTCAAGGGCATGGACACCACCAAAAACTTTTAAAACCAAAAACTTTTAAAATTCTATTTTACCCTCTAAATTTTAGTGGTGATTTCAATTTGGCCCAAACTTTTTCTAGAATATTTTTGCTGCTTACTTTGCACAAGTCCTCTAGAAAACTAAGTAACTAATAACATAAGAAAAGGTCTAATATAAGGTAAAATCAAGTAATTTTGATAAATCAAAAGATCTGTTGTTTTAGGATTCTATAGCCTAGGGGTATGATACATCCAAAAAATTTTAACTAATAACATCAAAGTGACTAAAAAATAAGAGGATAATTATATTTTCAACTGAATTTTCTTTTTTTTTTGGAAAAGAATTTTCTTTTATTATGGCACTAAACTATAAAAGAATGGTAAAATTTTTCATTATTTTAATCATCGAAAAACAAAAGAAATAAAGGTAAATTTTTTATTTCCTTAATCACTATTTTTAATACCCAACATTCCTTAATCACTATTCTTAATATCCAACATATCTTGATTAGAAAAGGAGTATATAAATTAACAGTATATTACTATTTCGTCAAAGAAATACCTCACGCAGCAGTTGCATATGTAAGGCGCATACTTTTTTATGTGTGCACTTATAATTTGGACTGTGAATATGTAACTTGGTTACATATTTTTGATTATGTACTAAATTTTTATTACTGAACATTAAATATCAGTTTTAATAATAGTTTTTATATAATATTTCATTATACTCGTTTAAATTGTCACCCATAAAATAGAATTTTACGTTAGTTTTACTATACATACAAGTCAATACTACCTCCAAACTCAAAATCCAGGGTTCCTTCCTCTTTGAAGGTGCAAATATTTTCTTGATCAAAGTATTAATATATCACAGAGCTGGGGTAATGATTCAAACATGGAATGAGATCTAAAAGCAACAAGCAATTGCTTCGTTCTTCTACTAATGAATGAAATTTGTATTCTAAGATTGGCACGAGTGGCATAAAAACATGTCCGTAAAGTAAACAGTAAATATACCTGAAAGATTGAAATGAGTTTATTATGGTATTATGGTTAAGTTTCTATACTGTTATATTGTGGATTAAAATATGTTTTGCTCCTCAGAATTTTAATGAAACTTAAAAGAATTTGCCATGATCCAATGTTGGTGCAACCCTTAGGAAATTGGTTAATTGATGGAAAAAATGAGATTGTTTGTTGTATTCCAGAACATTTAAAATTTGATTATTGGCTTAAAATCGTATATATATTTCTTTCTACAAACACTGGGAAGTGTTTGAAAATTTTACTTCAAATTCTTTTTTCATTTTGAATAAAATTTAGCCTTATTTCAAAATGTTTATGCACAATCTAAACTTTTGAGAATAAAATCTTCTCTAGAATTCTGTAAAATTCTAGAGAAGCAAACAATGGAAGGTATTTTACAGTCTCCTATGAAACAAATGTTTTCATCTTGTGTTAAGACATTGAAGATACTGTAAAAAAAAACTTTTATGGTAGAGAAGAAAATTTAATTATTTTATTTTTAACTTCCTTTTGCATCTCTAATCAACTGGTCTCGCATTTGCAAGTAATGATTGTGAATTATTTTTCTCTATAAATTAGATTGGCATTGAAAAAAGAACAGGAAGGCATGAACAAGAAAAGTTCAATGCACTAATTTAGAAAAGCAACATAAAAAAAAAGAATCGTTAGAGTTTAAGGGATACTTTAAGCCATACAAGAAAAAATGGGGAGGCAAATGTGCTAATTCCAATTTTAATTCCAAAGAAAATGATTAAAAGAAAGCAACAAAGTTATCTTTTGTCTATTGATTAAGAAATGATAACACATCAAGCAATAAATTTGTCAAGTTCTTTCCTAGTTCTTAGTCGGTTCTCGAATAAATGACATATAAACAAAGGAATTTACAATTTTGTTATCTAAATTCTTGGTCAGTTATTGGTCAACCACGAAACAATAAAAGAAAATTCAATTCTTCCACGCTTAATCGGTGGATTGATTTAAGTGAAGAGTGTGTTGTGGTTTGTGGGGATTGTTATTAAATTGGGTCATTGGATTCTATCGGACCCATTTAGATGGAAATGTTGAAGCACATTATCTTTTGTTGCGTGATTTACTCAACAATGTGAAATCTTGACAATCTTCTTGAGGTTGTGCATTGCTCCAGACCCACACTAACGTCAACCTAGGGTATGTTTGGTTGATGGGATAACATAGAATTTAAGAATTTATTCCACGCCATTTAATGTTTGGTTGGTTTTTTCAAATAGTATTATTCATCCCACCTAATTAAGATAACCATATAAATAAGGGATAAGATAATCCCATGGAAGAGTTGGCATTAATTATCTTAGGATGAAGCATACTTAACTGAAATAATCTTATAAATAAGGGATAAGACAATACGATGGGTAGGTTGTATTAGCTATCCTACGATGAAACGTAAATGGGATAACAAAGAGTACCTCATAACAATTATAACCAATCTGCCGTCTCCTCATATCCTCTGTAGGACTTTCCCCCGTCAAAGTTTTTGGATTCATATTTTTCATTCAACAATTTTCTAGGTTGAATTATGTTTTAATTTTGTTCATATTACTATCATTTTCTATTTCCAATGATTCTTTTTTTTTGTGGGTTCTTATTTAAGGTTGTAAATGCTAGGAATTTAAAAACTATTTTGCATCATCAAGTTTTGTGTTTTAATGGGTCATGGAAATATTCTATTAAGGTTTCTTTATTTAGTTTTCTTATTTCATTCATTATCCTAAGATTTGCACAGGCACATAGTTTTCAATTTCACTTCTAATTCCTCACTTTTAATTTCCTCATATACCAACGGAATCACCAACTTTTTTCCTCAAGAAAATTCAGACACAAGATTTAAAGCCATGAAGGAGGTAGAGAATAATTAAAATCAGACGTATGTATGGCTTAATTCGCGTCAATTCCAATTTCAACTCTTCATGTCTAAGTTTGTCTTTTTTTTATTTATTTATGCTTATATTCTCAAACTATATTTTAATAAAAAGGACAAAATATCACCCCACTAATCTTTAATCCAAACTTTGATTTATTTAAAAACTATTTTTAATTCTAAGTAATGTATCTAATTATTGTTTATATAATTGATATGATAATTCTTATAATACCATTTGAATATTATTTGTTGAATTATCAAATATAGATAGTAATTTATATGATTCCCATATTTATATTTTACTATATTATAATTATTATAATATTATTTGAATATATGATGGATTGCCAAATAAAAAATAATTATACTCTCTCAAAAAAAAAAAATTATACAAATGAAGGGATACTTTAGTCAATAAAATAATAATCTAATTTCCAACCAAACATAAGATGAGACTATTTCTTAAGAAATCCCATCAAATGCATCAACCAAATATTGGATAGAATGGGTTGTAAATTCGAGGATGACTCATCTTAGGATTAATAATCTTAAAATGTCAGCCCATTTCATTCTGTCTATAAACTAAACAAACCATATAAGTTTTTTTTTTTTTTTCAAATGGCAATTTCTTTGTTGTGTGTATATATACCAAAATAATGTACAAAATAGGGCAACTACCCTTTACAAGCTATGGATCCTAGTTGATCCATGTGGGGAAATTACATCTCCGTTCTATATCCTTTTTCAAATCAATAGCAAAGTTAGCTAGTCTATTACTATTTTTGGTAGTCTAATTGTTCACACAAACAAAAGAGCAGTGTCCTCAAAAAAAAAAAAAAAAAAAACAAAAGAGCAGTGACTAAACAAAAGTTCCAGTGCTGCGATATCTTCCAATAGTACTTCCGCTTTGCTGTATTTTGTATTTCCATTGATAACTTTATTCATTATGTTCCTATAGCTGCCTTGCACTTCAATTTTACTCCATCCTTTCTCCAGAGCTTTGATGAGTGCAAATACAATTGCTTCAGCCTCAGCCACATGTTTCTAATTTTTCCTCTCATCACTTAAAGCCCAAACAACAATTACTTTCCCTTCCCAATTTTTTGCAATGACTCCATAACCAGTCCTATTCTTTGCATTGCTGCAAGCTGCAGCAGGTAGAGCGGTTATTATGTCATTGTTGGCTTCTTCCCTACTTTCAACCACTGTCCTCGCTGTGTCTTCACTGCACCTTTCCTCCTGTGCCTCATTTTTTGATTCATATTCACTCCATTCTTCCAAAGCCCTTTGAATGATCTGCATAGCATGGGTTCTTTCCTGCTTGAAATTCCAGCTGTTTCTAGCCTTCCAGACATGTCACAGTATATAGCAAGTTAGATTTATATGCTTTCTACCTTCCTGTCTTTCAGCAGCTTCAATTAATGCACACCGCCATCTCCAAAAATCACCTCTCTCCTCCTCCAAACCCTCCCACTTAACTGGTGCTAGCTGCCAGATGATTGCAGATTCTTGACAAAAAAAGAAAAGGTGTTCAATAGATTCAGTTGCTTCACCACACCTTTGACAAATTGGATCATCTCTACCAATTCTTTTATAGAAAAACTCATTTACCGGCAAAAGCTTTAAACATTTCCACAGGAAGTGTTTTAACTTTTGCTTTAACTTTGCTTTCCACAAAAACTTCCAACTTCTTTCTCCTTGCACAGTTGTACTGCTTTCTCCTTCCTGTCTATTTCTCAACCAACCTCTCTGTCCATCTTTTTTGCCTCCAAATACCCTGATTTAAGAGTGTAAATTCCAGAAGATTCATGAACCCAATAATGCCAATCAACCTTTCTGCTTAAGCTTATTGGAATGTTCATTATATTCTTGACATCACTCTTATTGAACAGGGATCTAATCAGGGGCTTGTTCCAACAAAAATTCTGAATCAATTGATTAACTTGTTTTACCTGACAATCAGGGGGTTTTGTGTTGTCACCTTCCCATCTCCCCTATCCCCTAACCATTTATCCTCCCATATATTTATAGTTCTGACATCACCTACCCTTTACCTCAGTTCATTCATCAACAAAGGTTTGACACTCATAAGGCTTTTCCAGATCCATGAAGCAGTAGCAGGTATTTGGGCATTTAGAGGAGAACCTTTGGGAAAATATTTACATTTTAACACTTTGCTTACTAGTAGGTTGGGGGACCATAGATATCTCCGGAGTTGTTTTGCTAGAAGTGCAGTGTTGCTGTGATGCGGGTCTCTGAATTTAAGGCCCCCAGACTCTTTAGCTTGTGTCATCTTGTCCCAGCTCACACGCTATAATCTGTACTCATTGTCTTTGGCACCCCACCAGAATTTTGCCATTCTTGAGTTGATCTTTCTGCACAGCCCCTTTGGAATTCTGAACACAAACATGGTGTAATTTGGGAGCGCCATTTCAATGGCCTTCCAAAGAGCCTCTCTTCTAGCTGGACTGAGTAACTTTCCAGTTCTGTAGTCTCTCACTCACTTCATCTTCAACAAAACTAAACATCTGATGCTTGCTTTTTGTGATGACCATAAGCAATCCCAAATATTTACCTTGGTTGACCACATTAACATCACCAAGAGCTTTACAGACATCCACCTTTACAGCCTCCTGGATATTCCTGCTGAAAAAGATGGATGATTTCTCCATGTTCACCACTTGGCCAGTAATTTTCTCATACTTGATCAGAAGTTTTTTCATTTCTATTGCCTGTGATGCTTCTGCCTTACAAAACACCAAACTTCCAAGAAATTCAGAGAGAAGGAAACAAGAAGAATGTTGGATAAACCATTGATGAGATCATTGACGAGTGCAAACTATTCTATTTTGTTGGACAGGATACAACCGGAGTTACAATTACATGGATCGCGCTTTTGTTGTGTAAACATCATGACGTGAGTGGCAAGAGCGTGCCAGAGAAGAAGTTCTACAAACCTTCGGCAATAACAAGCCAACCTATGATCAATTAACTCACCTTAAATATAGTTCAATTTCAAGCATGATACATATTTAAGATTTAAAAATATCCCATCCTATTTAGTACTTTCTTTGTTACGTAAGAGTGAAATAATGTGCAACTTTTTGTTCATTTTCACCATTGCTAGGCAATTTAAATGATTCGGGAAGGATTGATCACTTTAATTGAGAAGTGTTCGTTATTATATTTTAGGCCACAGATTCGAAAATGATAAAAGTAGTAGGGGCTAAGGTTGGCAATCCTACAACTCATCTCTTTTATATATATATATATATATATATATATATATATATATATATATATATATATATATGTGCAAATTTGCAGGTGACCATAATTGTGCATGAGGTTCTAAGGCTATAACCCCCAGCATTTGATCTCAACAAAGTTGTTCATGAGGATACAAAACTAGGACCTTATACAATTCCTGCGGGAACCCAAATCCGTTTGGGAACAATCATGCTTCACCGCGACAAAACTATCTGGGGAGAAGATGCAATGGAGTTTAATCCAATGAGGTTTGCTGATGGAGTTGCAGCAGCAACCAAGAACCAAGTCGCATACATCCCTTTTAGCTGTGGACCACGATACTGTGTCGGCCAAAATTTTGCACTGCTGCAATTAAGGTTGGCGTTGGCAATGATGTTACAACGTTTCTCTTTCAGCCTTTCACCATCTTATGCTCATGCTCCTTTTAGCGTAATTAGCCTTCAGCCTCAATATGGTGCTCCTGTGATCTTCCGCAAGCTTGACTGAGGATTTCAGTGGAGAATGTGGAGCCTTTAATGTTGTGTTTAATTGTTCATTTGATGTATCCTCTATTTTTAGCTGGTTGAAATTGTGTTTGTGTGCTTCATTTTTATGTGTTTGCCTAGTTACAAGTGTGAATAAAGTATCATAGAATGTACCAAAAGTTCAGTTGTTTACAAAATGCTGTTTTTGTTTCGTCAATGTTCAATATTTTCTATGCTTAATCTGTACTGTTTTTTACGTGCTTTATTCAATTTAGAGCAGGTGATTTGATCATTAAGATTGAAAAAGAAAAAGTCAGTCCAGAACCAATTCTAAATTAGCTGGATTTTCTTTTTTAAAGAAAAAAGTCACTACATTTTTGGATGAAAGAAAGTGTTTAGAGTATTACCATGAGATGGAAGTCACCTGGATTTTCTTTTTTTAAAGAAAAAAGTCATTACATTTTTGGATGAAAGAAAGTGTTTAGAGTATTACTATGAGATGAAAGTCACAGGTGCTTAGGTTGTCTCCTAGTTGATTTGACACTGCCTCAAGCCATTAGTCTCTTACCAACGCAAACCAAATCGTGAGCTTATTAGCCCTTTGATTGAACTTGAGCTACTCAAAATAACTTCACGAGCCAAACTTCTTGTAGTATTGCTTGATTTGGCTTTTCATTGTCTCTTTTATTTGACATTGCGAACCATTTTGAAGTCGGTTGGCGCTACTTCAAGAAAATTTTCAAATTGATTTTAGGGATAATTTCACTTACCTTCCCTGAAGTTTATGATAATTGCATCTGGCTCCCCTTAAGTTTCAAAAATTATGCTTACCTCCCTCATTTCAATAGTTTTGGTAACCAAAAAAAACCATTTTGTTTGATGTCATAAAAAAAACTAATTGAATATCACAAAATGCTCCCAAAATTTTTTTTAATAAAATAAGAAAATAATTCTTTTAAATTAACAAATTTATTAATTCAACATAAAGTAAAAAAAATAGTCATAATATTGTCCACGTAATGCTCAACTAATTATGTACTCTAGTACAAGTCTCCCATTTGGTACTATATTTTCTACATGTTTTTCAACTTTGTCTTTATCCAAATATCTCTTAAACAAACAAGATAACTATTAAAAAAAAGCGACCATAACAATTTGAAAATTCTGTGCATACGTGAAGTTTCACTCTCAAAAACAAATTAAAATAACTGTTGAGTTTTTTCCTTTTCTTTCCTCCTTTTTTTCCTTTCTATCTTCCTATAATTTTTCCTTAAGTAATTATAGTCACATTCAAGGGTATTTTAGTAATCTCAGCTAACCAAAGGAGGTAAGTGTAATTTTTAAAAGTTGAGGGAAGATAGGTGTAATTACGATAAACCTTAGGGGAGGTATGTGAAATTACTCCTTAATTTTAATAAATAAGCAAGACAATAATATTTAGCACGTATTCTCAAAGTCTAAAAAAAATTGGAAATAAAAAACAGCAGGATTTTGCGAACTTGGCACATCCAGCCCACTTGAACTAAGGCCTAGGTCATAAACAAGAGAAGTGGACTGAGTTTGGGCCTGCATGTTATACCCATGAACACCTGTGATAAGTGTAGTAAAGAAAAATCTGATAATACCATTACACTTGGAAAGAAAGGAAGGGTAAATGTTACGTAATTTATTGAGTACATATATTTTTTAACTAACCAACTTTTTTCTTCATTTTTTTTTTTGCGATATGTAAAGTTTTTATCTGATTTTCCTTCAATAAACTTTGTCATAGGCATACGTAATTTTTGGTCGAGAAGGAATTATTTGCCACGAAAACTTAGCTTCCTGTTTTAATATTTTTCCTTTTTGTATTATATCTATAATATTTATTCTTCATTCTTTGATCAATTACCCCAATAAACTATAAGTGTTCGATGTTTTATATTCGTTCCATTTATATATCATAACACATTTCGGATTGTGTTACTCAAAATATCACAATTAATATGATTAATTATTTGAATTCAAAGGAACATTCGAACCCTCGAAGTTTTCTTTTTTGAGTCTTTTTACGTCTTTTTCTAAGATTCTACTTTTGTGCACATTGCATGACAAAGTAAATGTTCACATTCAGTATAAATAGGGGGCTGTTTAGAAAAACTCATTAAATCACACAACTAAAATAATCGGGTTGAGATGGTAAATAGATATCTCGTGATGCTCTAGCCTTCCATTTCCTCAACTGGACTAGCAAACCAAATTTTAGTTTTTCTATACTAGAAGTCAACCAATATAGGAATTCAGTTTTTATTTTTGTTTGATTATACTTCTTATGTTTTATCTTTATTTAAGATTTTGACTCATAGGCATTTAATACTTTAAATTTTTTATATTTGAGTTTTTTTTTTCATTTTTTATCCTTTCCTCTGGATTCTCTGAGAATATGATTATTATCCCCATGCACTACACCACTATGGGGCGACTCGATAATTTTTCCTATTATGATCATATTCTAGATATTTTTCTTAAAACTTATAATTTCATGTCGTCATATAGTTGCAATTAAGCACAACATTATAGAAAATATTTCCCGTCCCTCTCTTCTTTTTGTATTTTTGCAAGGGTGCAGCAATGACTTGCGAAAATAAGAGGAAAATTTTTTAGATCTCTGATTGAAAATAGCTGGTAGATAGAAGCTCAAAATTTTTTTTATTTTTCTTTTTTCTTCACTTAACATGTTTAGTGACACAAACATGTTACGCAAAGCAGGTAGAACATAAGTGCTAAGTGGCCTAATATTTCGAATCCATCACACCTTGTCAGATGGAATTAAATCAGTTCGATTGTGCCTTGCGGTTGTAGCATGTCTGGATCTGGATTTTCGCTATTTTTTGGACTGATTTATGTGGTAAATTTAGAAATTTATGATAAAAAATCGGGGTCTGATGTTTGAAGTCTCACAAGTTTTCGAGCCTCCCACCTCAGCGAGAGCAACTCTTTGCTAAAAAATAGAACGAGCTATCATATATACAGCGTGAGAGAGAGAGAGAGTAGTACAAAAAGCAAGGAGAATCTTTATTTAATCATGCAATATAAATAAACTCCCACAGTAAAAAAATTTTTACACAAAATTTTCCTAGTCAAAGTACACTTATTACTGTCAAAGACTTCTGCCTACCAAATATCAACTTTCTTGTTATGGGGGGAAAATCTAGCAAATTGGTAAAAGCAATCGACTTCCCATATATAAGTTTCAACGGGAGATTTAACTTGTTTAGAACGGGAACAACATGAGTATCTCTAAGAAACAGTTACTCTCCCTCACCCACTCCTCAGTGCAGAAAATTCTTAAATGTATTTGATCCAAGACTTTACTTATGGAGGTTATGACTTAAAATAAAATCACATAAAAGTATTTTTATATCATTTTCTTATATCATTTTTATATCATTTTATTTATTAGGCGTTTTTTTAAATTATAAGATCCACAAGTAGAGTTGTAGATCCAATCTACTTAAAAATCTCCCCATTATTATACAGGAAGTGATCTTTATGCTTAGAACCGGAACAACACTAGTATCGCTAGCAAAAAGTTACTCTCCCTCACCCACCCCTTCATACACAGGGAGTGATCTTTATTAGGAACATTGTACTTCGTTGCTCCTGTATTCTTTTTTTTTTTTTGGCAAAAAGTCATAATTGTATTGATTGACTATAAAACATTTACAAAAGCTCCAGTATTCACAATCCATTCAATTACATTATGTGTCAAGTTGACCTCAAAGAAAACAGCAGTCACCTCATCGTTCTTAGTCAAATTCACTTGAGGCTTAGATACATATCGCTCTTGTTCCGTGCCAAACTTACACCAGAAAGCCTTGTAATCTGCTGTTTATTTTGGATGAGTTGTAAATGGTAGGTGGTAGGTGATAAGATGTAAATATTATTTGAATTTTAAATGCATTAATTAGAGATTAAATATAAGTTTGTTGATAAACTACTCGCTAAAAGATAAGGTGGTAGTTAGGATAGTTATTATGTTGTAAGCTAATATATAGAGCTACTGTAGCATTGTAAATGCAAGAAAGAGAGAGATACAGAAAATTTCTCCAAAGTTCTTTTTTCTTAACACTTTACTTCTAACAAAATAAGGCTACTTTTCTTATGTGCTTCATTCAAATTTAACTCACCAAGATAATTGCTTCCATTCGAGTTCTTGTCCTTTTTCTTCCCTTAAATTCTGGAAGTAACTAGCAAGTTGTTTGCCACTAGATTTGCCTCAGTAGCGAATTCATATGCCAAATCAGCTTGATCGTTCATGCAATTGTTTTCCTCAATTTGGACGCAAGAGATGACCTCATTTAGAGTAAAATCACGTTTCGCATACTTCAAGTTGTTCTTGTATACTTCTTCAGGATTGGGGAAGTTTTTCAATTAGTGTAATTATTTGGAACCCCTCTTCGATAATCAAGTCTTCTTAAGTTGCGTCCATAACAAGGTTTTGGTAGGTATGAATCTGCCCAATAACTGGCTTTCATCTATCTTGAAACTTTTAATGTAGGACAAATGGACTAGAGGACGAAGGGAAAGATAGAAGGAAACGCAACTTCAAATATTTCATAGAATTTGAGCCATTATTCTGACACATACCTGGCTAACAATCCCGGCTCTATTTTTTTTTTTTTTTTGGGTTTTTTTTTTGGGGAGAGAAGGGGGGGGGGGGGGGGGGGGGAACGGACGTAAATGACGAGATGAGCTTACAATCCATAAGAACATATAATTGATTAACATTCTTTAATGTAAAATTCTGTAACAAAAAATAAAATTAAGTAATGACATATGAATTATTTTTGGTCTCTCATGAGTTGTATTGTTAGAAAAACTAATATGCAGTAAAAATAAATAGTAAATTAAGTTGTAACGAATCTTGAATTCGAACACTTTCATTTCAAGTTTCAGCACTGATCATCTCACTACTTTTCTTAGCAGACGACAATGTCATTATTCGTGTAATTTACTATTGGTTATATAAAATTTTCATCAATTTTTTTCGTTTGTCCGCTATCTTTTTAGTCAACATTGTAGAGAGGCAATTGCCAAGAAAGAACTATACGTGAAAAAATTCAACGAACGTTGCTAACACGACAAATTTAAAACGAAAAGAATTGTGGAAATGATCTGCCAACTTTTTTATTATTCTGTGGGAGACCGGCAATTAATTTGAAAAAACACATCAACCATTTCGAAAAAGCAAGGAGAATATTTGTTCATACATGCCATATAAATAAAATACCACAATAAAAGTTTTTGAAAAAATTACAGTTTTAGTACCAAATATTTAGAGTATTGACAGTTTTAGTCCTTAAAGTTTGGATGAAAGTAAATGTAGTACCAAATGTTTCAATTTTTCAGTACATTTAATCCTATTGAGGTATCTTTAGTCTCTAAAGTTTGGATGGAAATAAATATTGTATTAAATATTTTAATTTTTTAGCACATTTAGTCTAATTGACCAGTTTTGTTAAAATCTTATCAGAATTTGATCACAATGATACTGCTAGTAGCCAAAATTTAAAAAATAAAAAAACTTAATGGCTATAATTTGTAATTATAGGCGTTAATTTGAGTTATTAGTCTTTACTCAAAAATAAATTAAAAAAGAAAAAAGTTAATAAACTTGAAAAAAGTTCAGATATTCAAACAGGCAACTAGCTATTTTACCCCCCCTCTCTCTCTCACTCTCTCCTTCTCTTTCTCTTTTCACTCCCATTCTATTTCCCTTTTTGTTCTTCAAATAAAACCATAAAATTGTATTTTGAAAACAAAATTTTCTTCTTCAATGTCTCTGGAATATCAATTTAAAAACCATTTGACAATTTATAATTGTTATTCGAGAGAAAGAAGATGAGATAAGTAGAAAGTCAAAGAGTTTTTTTTTTTTTAAATTGGTTATCGGCAAATGAGTTATATGTGATTAGATTTTAGTAAGATTTTGACAAAATCAATAAATATGATTGAATGTGCTAAAAAATTAAAATACTTGATACTAGATTTGTTTTCATCTAAATTTTAGGGATTAAAACTTCCAATACTCCAAATATTTAGTACCAAAACTACAATTTTCTCAAAATTTTTACCCATAAATTTTTCATTTCTAGTCAAAGTGAATTTATTACTGTCAAAAACAAAATTAATTTCTGAATTATTAAGCAATACGCCAAATATCAACTTTCTTCTTTTGGAGGGAACATCTAGCAAATTGGTAAAAGCAGTCGACTTGCCATGTTAAAATTTTCAACAGGATCTTTTACTTGCTTAGAACGAGAACGACCCGAGTATATGTATGAAACAGTTACTCTTCCTCACCCACCTCTTCATCTTAGTAACATTGTACTTCGTTGCTCCAGTATTCACAATCCATTCAGTTACATTGTGTGAAGTTGACCTCAAAGAAAATATCAGTCACCTCATCATTCTTAGTCAAATTCACTTGAGGCTTAGTTAGATACGTGCATATTGCTCTTGCTCCATGCCAAACTTACGCCAGGCAGCCTTGCAACCTACTTTTTGTTGAAATGACTTGTAGATGGTAGGTGGTAGGTGATAAGATGTAAATATCCATTTAAATTTTAAATGCATTAATTAGAGATTAAAGAAAACTTTTGATGACAAGCTTCTTTTTAGAAGATTAGGTGGTAGTTAGGATAGTTACTATCTTCTTGTTAAGAGAGGTATTGTATCATTATAAATACAAGAAAGAGAGAAATACATAAAATTTCCCCCAAATTCTTTCTCCAAAACTCTTTTTTCTTAACACTATACTACTAACAAAGGGCTAATTTTCTTATATGCTTTATTAAAATTTTTGAATTCACTGTGTTAATTGCTTCCATTCGAGTTCTTATTCTTTTTCTTCCTTTAAATTCTGAAAGACACAAGAAAGTTGTTTGCCACTAAATTTGCCTTAGCAGCGAATTCATACGCCACATCAACTTGATCGTTCATGCAATTGTTTTCCTCAATTTGGATGCAAGAGATCACCTCATTTAGGGTCAGGTCAGGTTTCCCATACTTCAAATTGTTCTCATTTACTTCTTTAGGATAGGGGAAGTTCCTCATGAGTAGTATTGTTAGAAAAACTAATATGCAGTAAAAATAAGTAGTAAGTTGTAACCAGTCTTGAATTCGAACCCTTTCACTTTCAAGTTTCACCATTGATCATCTCATTACTTTTCTTAGCAGACGACAATGTCATTATTGTACGTGTAATTTACTATTGATTATATAAAATTTTCATCAACCTTTTTCGTTTGTCCGCTATCTTTTTAGTCAACATTGTAGAAAGCAACTGCCACCAAAGAACCATGCACGAAAAAATTCAACGAACGTAGCTATCACGACAAATTTAAAAAGAAAAGATTTATGGAAATGATGATCTGCCAACTTTTTTAATTATTCAGTGGGAGACCGGCAATTAATTTGAAAGATCACATCAACCTTTTCGTCTCACCAGTACAAATTAATTGCTCTTTCCGAGTGATTTATTTCACTTAAATAACAGGGCAAATGCATCACCAAACATGTGAACTTGTTCAAAGTTCGACAGATTACAAAAGGAAGACAGTAAAAAAAGTAATGCAGTACAGACCATTATCAATCTAGCCGACATAAACCTCTGACATCCTGACCTAACACGGTCGAATCTTGATCAACTTCCATTAATTTCTCACTCGAGCTTGCGATAGATCACATGGGAACCTAACTGGGGTTGAAGAGTGAGGACGGTGTAGGGAGCATGAGTGTAGGATGGTGAAAGATCAAAAGTGAAGCGCTGTAAAATCATTGCAAGCCCCAATTTAGCCTGCAGAAGTGCGAAATTTTGGCCTAGGCAGACCCGAGGTCCCCAGCTGAACGGCAGATATGTGACTTGGTTCTTGGTTGCATTAGCAACTCCTTCAGCAAACCTTCCTGGATTAAACTCCATCGCATCTTCTCCCCAGATGCTCTTCTCCCTGTGAAGCATGACGGTTGGCAACATGATTTGGGTTCCAGCAGGGATGGTGTAGTTTCCTAATTTGGTATCTTGGTGAACAATCTTGGTTAGATCGATGACTGGTGGGTATAACCTTAGGACCTCGTACAAAATCATGGAAACCTGCAAAATAATTAACAAGTCCATAAGGTTACTATTTCTCGGATCTCAAATAATCACCATCCAACTTCTATAGCAAACATTGGTCGTATACTTGTATAATCATGATTCATTTTCAATGGATAAAATTTTAGTTTTTGATTATTGCCCTTTAAAAATTTGAGATCTTTTGTACTATTAATTGAAATTTAAAACAAAACTTACGTATTTGAGGTGATTCAATTTATCAAACTCTGGCTTGTTCTTGCCGAAGGCTTGCAGGACTTCTTCTCTTGCACGCTCTTGCCACTCGGGGTGCTTGCACAAGAGAATGGTAGTCCATGTAAGAAGAACCCCTGTGGTTTCTTGTCCAGCAAAGTAGAAAAGTTTGCATTCATCAATAACATCATCAATGGTCATCCCAACATTCTTCTTGTTTCCTTGTTTCTGAATTTCTTGGAAGTTTGATTCCAAAAGCACACCTAGTAAATCATCCTCACTTGGTTCTCCCGCCTTCATTAACTTAACTCTATTGTTGATGATATTTCTCAACATCTCATTGATCTCTTTGTTGATTGCTTTCATCCTATTGTTTCTCTTTGTTGGCAAATAACTACATATACACCAACAATTTAGTCAGAACAAATTAAATTATTCAGAATAAAAATGAGTTTCAAGATTTTTTTTTTATTTGCTTTTGTTATACCTCCATCCTGGAATGTAAACATCCCTCATGGTCTCAATTGTGAGGTCCATTAGTTCTTTTAGAAGCTGGAAGATTTTGCCACCTTCCTCATAGGTGCTACCAAATGCAACTTTGGAAATCACATCACTTGTTAGAACATCAAATGTTGGGAAGATATCCACCTCAATAGATCCCTCTCTTGTGGCTGTCTGTTCCCATTTGGCCAAAAGATCGTTGTAGCAAATCCCAAAAGCAGGCAACATGGTCTGTCACATGACCAAATAATTAATATAATCCACAATTTTTTTTTTAATTCAAGTGTCAATAATTTGTACTTGAGTTAGGTTTAATACCTTCAATTTCTCAAGAGTGAAGGCTGGGGAAATGATTCTTCTATGTTTAGACCATTTTTCACCCTCAAAGCTGCCAACTCCAGTGAGTAGGAACTTAACAAGTGGATTATGGACATCAAAATTCTTCTGAAATTTGCTAGAGTGAGTCAGGACTTCCCTAATCAGATCGGTTTCCATGACGTGAATTCTTGGAATACGTCCCATCCACGTAAAAGAATTCTTACCTGCGATAGTGATAGCAGCCGTGCTTAAGAAAAATTACTAATTCCAATTTATTGTCGCTAGTCAAAAGTAAAAGATATTCATGCCTAAAAGTTTTGAAAAACACTCCTGCCGTACTAAAGAAAAAAGCGACCTTTCAGCTTTCGTATTAGACTATAAAGTCATTCTATAATTAGACCTTTTATTAAAGTGATGTATAACAATGAAGATTGTCGTTTGCACTTGAATTTATGAGGTTTTGGACACATAATTCAACATTTTTTATAAATGATCTGTTGACTTTTATAAAATGTAGTAGTTTCTTGTTTGACAGCCCAGATTTGTTGCTAAAAAATAAAGGTTTCTATTTACGAAAGATCATCTTGAAGTAGTTTTATAAACTTGCTTGATAAAGAAATCGATCTGAGCGACTTTTCTACATTATCTTTTTATGTCAGAAAACTAAGAAGAGCGATAAGGTATGGGAGAGTGTTGTATGCCAACATCAATTCAATATAAGCATAGTGTGCACTTAATCTACAATATCAAAATATGTGCATACTGAAAGGGTAATATTTCATGGGAGATTATTATAAAGATCAGATTCACAGTCGCATCTATTTTATGACTTACAAAGAGAATTATCTAAGAATAATGAATCATATTGATATAAGAAAGTGATACAGAGATGATCATATAATTTTTTCGTATCACAAAGTCTGACCCACAAACCCGGTACATACAAGAATATTCCATATTTCACCACTTTCCAAAGATGCTGAGCTGAGCCGAGAAAGGCAAGGATTGCTAAAAGACTTGAGCATTTAATGAATTAAGAGATTAGACAACTTGAAAGGAGGTGTTTTCTTATGTACGTCACAGTATTAAGCAAGGGTAAGTATTCTTGGTCAGTTTATTAATATTACTGTCTCTAAAGACCGAATTTCAACGATCCATTCGAGAAGAAAAACTTCACAATAAAATTTACTTTTGAAAGTTAAAAAAAAAAAAGGTAGATTTTACTATGTATATACGCACCATAGGTCTTGATGGTTTTATCAATGTGTGGCATGATACGAGGAACAATATCATTATTGAGTGGGATGGGCTTAGTCATGGCTTCTTGGAGCATGATGGAGCTCTCTTTAACATCTCCAACCAGAAATTGGTAAGGGTTGCCGCTGAAACCTTGTTGCCTGAGGCGTTTCTCGATCCTTTTAGGTGTGAACCAAGCCCAGTTCAAGACTCTCCATGCCCAAGCAAAGAGTGCAAGAAAGCAGGTGGCAGCAATGGCCTGATGGACAATATCCATCTCCATTTTGGGACAAGGAAAACTCACTCTAGAACTCCTCCAAATTAGAGAAATCAAGAGAGGATCTTTTTTTCCAAAAAGGAAAAGGTAGTTTTTTTGAGTGTGAGAAACCTCTATAGCTATGGCCTCAATTTATAGAAGGCCATTCAAGAGCGACTTACCTACTCCTTTGGACACTACAGAAAATAAATGCAATAATACAAGTCTTAATGAGTGATGTATGGAACACGTGCATTGGACAATTGCACAATATGAAAACACAAAAAAGCCACTGGTGAACGTAGTCAATAGTGGGAATGCGTTGCATATTTTTTAAGATCTGTGCATCACAACACGGAAAGCGGAGTGAATAATACAAAAACTCAAAAAGGCTTCTTTTTTTAGTACTAGTACGTGATTGTATAGGATAAAAGGCAGACAGAAGAAAGGTCAAATCATAAATATTTAAAGGGCCTATAAGGGCTAAAGTTAATTAGAAGAAGAAGATTAAAAATTTTTTTTCTGAGTTTTGGTTTTCTTATTTGGGGTTTCCTTAGGATGATTTGATGTAAAATATATTTTCTTTGTTTTTTTTTTCAATTACAGTGGATGACAGGAATTCTTTTTTTTTTTTTTTTTGGTCTCTATAAAATGTTCTTGAATTTCATGTATCTGGCTTTGCTGATCCAATAAACCAGTCCATATTGCTGATGTTATCGTTTCATATAAAGAAAAGAAAGAGAAAAGAAACGAATAAACTAAAGATTCACTAATTTTAAGGGCTAATCTCAAAAAATTCCTCTAACGTTTGGTCAAACTTGCACTTTACCCTCTAACCTTTAATTACTCTCACTTTATCCCCAATCTCAATCCAACTTACCAACTTAACATTTAAAATATTGTGAATTGACAAAAATACCACCTCTTAAATAATTTTTTTCAACTTATCAATACTTTTCATCAATGACCATAAAATGGAAATATATATATATATATATATATATATTAAAATTTATTTTGTTCTAAACTCCTAAACAACACATATTTTTAAAGTTTTTTTCTTTTCCTTTTTGTCCAAAATTCTGAAAACTAGTCATAAAAGTTAAGATCCTTACGCTAAAAAGATCAAGACCCTTTTGCTAAAAAATATAAAGAAAAAAATCTATTTTTCACTTTACTACTTGTATTTTTTGGGGACAAGTTATTAAATAATTGGATCTTCAAAATTCTTATAGTATTTATCAAATACAAATTTTTTACTAACTTTTAGTGTGTGATAAGAATTTAAGGCCTATCAAATAAATTTAGGGGCGATAAGTTTTTAAAATTTTTTGGACAATTTCTTTCTTTTTCAACTATAAAGTTGCAAAGATAAAAGTGAAAAAAAATTTATAACTTGAAAAATTATTTAGAATGTGATATTTTTGTCAATTCATAACATTTTAAATATTAAATTGATGATGTAGACTAAAATGAGAGATAAAAGAAAAAAATTAAAGGCTAAGGGGATAAACTGTAACTTTAATCAAATATTAGGGGGAGTTTTTGAAATTAATCCGAATTTTAATTCCATGTTGTCAAGTTGTTATTAATGAAAGTGGGTTGGACAGCTGCTTGTGACGTTGATGAGGTAGAATCACGTCTCGAGTAGACGTTTGAGTTAAAAGATTCTAAACGCCAATCAAGGAGTCGTCTGCTTTGGAATTGTTAAAATATATCTCTTAGTTGTTTTATTAGCTGATTTTTTCTTTTGGTTTTGAGAATTCTAAGTTTTCTTTCCTTTTGTAAATTTATTTCTGTTATTTCTTCTTCATCCATTTTGCGTATCTACATTTGCCAAAATGAGTACACTACGTTTTCTTAACATAAGCAGACTAATTAACATTTCTTAACCAATTTATCTTTAAAGAATTTTTTGATTGGCTTGAAAGAAGCCATCTAACATTTACCGCTACTTTTACAGCCCCCCATCAATGCTTATTTGACTTATCAGATAAGGCTAAGGTAAAATATTCTTCGTTGCAGTTGTAAACCAATTTATGAGCTTTCTACTACACCTTATAAAACATCAGGTTGCAGAAATTATTAGTAAAATAGAAGAACCCATTTCTATTGTTTAAGTATTGTGTAGCCTTTCGGATTGTCTCGGCATTAACTCCATTGATGGAAGTGACAAACTTGATGCAATCTATTTTATTGATCTTGGAGTTTTGGAGTCGATCTTTAACGCAATAAATGGAGGTATGAGATTCAGTCAAGGCGTTATCTTGGTCAATTCTTTTGATTCAAAGTAACACATTCCTTACCCTTCAATCAGGATAATGCATCGTTTATCTAATCATACAATTTTTTTTAGTATGTCCCTAGGGGTCAAGTGCAGCTTTTGTAGACTTTCTCATTTTACAGATATTACATGCAAATCTTAATCAAAAGTGATGACAAAGTTACCTCTAAGTTTCCATGTGGCTATAAGTTATTGAAATTCATCGTTGCTCAAGGGTATGATTGGGAAATCAAAGAAGGAAATGCGTATCAATAGTAATAATATACCTTATTGATACTTAAAAAATAACCATCACTTTTTTTCAATGAAAATGAGAACGATTAACAAAAGTCTCTATGATTATTCGATAACTTCCAAAATACTATTCGATCAAACTCATTGACTTTTTTAAGAAATGATACTGATTATATTACTAAACCAAACATGTTGAGGGGAATTATCAAAACTTATATTTATAATAGAATTAATGATATTCATAGTGATAGTGATTGAAAAATTTAAACCAAATGCTCCTTAGTCAGAGATTGAATTCAACTCAAGAATCATCTTTTTGGAAGAAAGTTAAGTTAATAGTGAGTTGACATACTAATGTGATTAATACATTTTGGCATTAAATTGTAGATTTCACTAGTTACATAAAAAAATTGCATATTTCAAATCGAATATAGTTCGTGAATGAAAAATAGCCTCCACAAGACTGTTGTCCAATAAGTTGAATTAGTTTCTCAAAATAGTTAACCTACCAAATAGACTACAATAAATCTTTAAAACTTAGCATATTTGCCAAAGGAAAATCAAAATTTCCAGTATTAATAAATTACTAATTGGATGGCTTACTGAAGTATCCGTATTCAAACTACGTTAAAAAAAAAAAAAAAAAGAGACAACACTACTACTACCTCTATTGTACCGGGTGGGGTCCAGACACACGCTCAACGCACCACATAGCCACTCATTAATGTGAGGGGCAGACAACAGATCTTGCAACCGACACCCCAGATTTGGCTCGAAAAAGCTACGTTTTTAGATTTGGAAGCTTAGAGGTAATTGAGTAATGAATTTGATTGGAAGTCGAACCTGAGTTTAGTTGTTTGTCAAAAATAAAGAAACAAAGCAACAAGTCTAAAAAATTCATAACAATCTAAAAATATTAAAATTTCTTAATACTAAAACTAGGATCTCCACTTGAAGAATAAAGTTTTTTTTAATTTTTAATTTTTTGTTTAAATGGATTTGACATTGATATTTTTAATATATCAATGATAAAATCAAATAATATAAAATTAAATAATTTGTCTCAAAAATAATAAATCTAGTAAAAATTGCGAGAATTTTAATTGGTCAAAGAAGTTGTCATTGCATTAAACTTTTAAATTTAACCAACATATTTTAACTATAGAGTACGTGGCCTCATGTACTTCGAGAAAGATATGATGATTCACCATCATTTAATTAAGATGTTGCCAGCCATTTAATGAAGATGATTCAGCACCATGCTATTCAGCACTCAAAGTTTAATTTTCAATTTAAGAGCAGCACCATGATTATTCAACAATGATGCGGCGAGCAATCTGGGGTTTGTTCGGTTCCTCATTTTTTTCGGTCAAACCTAATTTTATACCAGGCTTTACTGGTTTTTAATTACCTGATTTTTGGTTTGACTCGTGCCAAATACTTGATTGGTTCTTGGTTCGACTAGTAGGACGGATCTAAGTCCAAAAACATAATCGAAAAGCTCAAAAGAAAAGGAAAAAAAACAAATCAAAAGTACGCTTTTCATAAAAGCTGTAAAAAGATTAAAGGACACTGATTCGACGATATCTCGTTATTATAACTTTTAATAAGAATAATAATTTTTGTAAAAAATAATATTTTTATATTAAAATTTATTGCTTTTCGTTAAGACTAATTGACTGCATTTGGATATGTATTATTTAGGGGATTATTTAGAATAATTATTTGAGGATTTATGATGACTTTTTGAAAGGTTGGGGAAGTGTTTGAATTTTCAAAATTTCTGAAAAACTTATTTGGATAGTGAATAATTATTTTGAAAAAGTGTTTGGATTGTTAAAAAATTTCCTAACAATTTGTTTCATTTTTTTACGCAATTATTCACAAAATATTGTATTTTTTGCTTCAAATTTTGTTTGGAAAAATATGAAATCATGACAAACATTTTCCACTCCATATACAAAATGAAGTAACGAGCACTGGACACTAAACGCTACCACTGTCCAGTTGAATCAGAACTTTGAAAGCGTAAACTGAAAAGGTGGAATATTGGATCGATGCTTGATACAACACGATTGTCTTATAACGAGTATCCAGTCATAGCCAAAAAGCAAAAATCAGCACCTGTCGACATAAAAAGTCTTTCTCGATTTGTCATTTATTCTCTAACACACACCAATATCACAAAAACAAATTATTAGTATTTTGTTTGACTTTTTGCCAAATTTTTTGACCCTACCCAAACCAAACACAAATCTAAAAAAAATTTAAAAAATTTGTATTTCCAAACAGGCTCATTATTTTTTTTAGTAAATCTTAGCATTTTCCTAATTTTTTGTTGTATTTATATTGCAAAAGTCTAGATAATGATTTATATATTCTAAGCAAATTAAAGGAGCGTTTTGCTTATAGATTCAAGGAGGGAAATAAGTGTCATTGAGCAATGACACTTATCCTTGATATTTGAAAAATAACTATCACTGTCTTTCAATTGAAAAATAATAATTAATCTGGGTCGTTATGATTCATTCCAAAATACTATTCTATCATAATCATTTTTTAGAGAAAATTATACCTGTTATATTAACAAACATATTAGGAGAATCGTCAAAATTATATTCATAATACGGTTAATGATATTCATAGTAATGTGATTGAGCAATTTGAATCAAGCGACTCCTAAATTCATATTTCTAAAAAAAAAAAAAAGAATAACTGTGAATATGACTTTTAAAGTGTTCAAACGAAAATAATAAGACAAAATACAAGGGCTTTTATTTAAAAAATAAAAAGTTGTTTTTGTGAATAAAAAAAAATTCAATAAATAAATTACTTTGTTAAATATTACGAGCTGTTAAAATATGTTACGCTCATATTATAACGTTTTATCATGTACAGTATAATTGGACTGATTATTGTACTTTTTTTTTTTTTTTGAGAATTGATTATTATACTTAATCTAAATCTTTCATTTATTTATGTCCACGATCCATCCATGGATAGATATGATGTGATCTGCTTGCAGGGCTAAAGTAAAGGCTGCTCTGATCCGTCCGATATATGCTTGGATCTAAGGTAATTAATAAATGGACCCCGATCTGGTAAATTAGGTGGAAACTTTTCGATGGTATAATAGTCGTACCTAGGCATCATGCTAGTGGGACTAATTATCCACCATTTTGAGCCAGCAAATTTCCGGTCCTGCTTTAAACATTTTTGTCTCTCTTTTTTTCCACAATTGCAAAGGAAATTGATTAACCTAGTATTTTTTATTAAATTTAGTAATACTCAGGCGCAGTTTGGGAGTTTTGGAGAGAATGGAAAAGAAGAGAAAATATTACTTATGAGAAAAAGAAGAAAAGAGAAAAGAAAGTCTGTAAATTATTTCTCCATCATATTTGGAAGTTTTGGAAAGAAATTGAATGGTGTGAAATGTATTGATCATTATGATTTTCTTGAGTGGTATATTGTACCATGTAAACTTAGTAATTTATAAGTTTTCTCAATGTTTGGAAGCCTATTCCCCTACATTTATCTTCAAAGTGGAGAAAAAGTTTTAAGTCACAGGGGAAGTATTTGTATTCCTTCCCTTCATAAAATTTAGGATTTGAAGATTATATGTGTCAAGCCAAGAGATGAATGAATTGATTCTTACCTTCTAAAACATGTGAAATCAGTAAAAGTATAAGAACAAAAATTAGCAAATAATATGTACTTCAAGCCTATGATATTTCTCCATCTCCAATAACATCGATCTCATGAAGTAATTTGCTTACTATTTGCGTAATATTTCATGCAAACATATAAACAGGCCTTGTTCTCAATTGATTTTAATTTCTATAAAAGCTGATTTTACAAAAAATTTAAATCATAATCCAAAAGCAGGTCTGCATTTTAACTCAAAAAAAGTGGTTGACAACACTACAAAATAATTTTTTTTCAGAATTAGAAACTAAAACCAAAAAAAAAAAAAAGGCATTTCAAAATATACTATGAGTCTTTTTTTTCCATACATGTGAACACAGCAGGGGAGTCATAATATCGAGGTTCGTGGAAAGGGGCAAAAGCGTAGTGGGTAGGGGACAGTTGCTAATGCAAAGGAATTTAACAAAGTTTTTTAATTTCAGATTTAACCACAGACAATTAGTATGTTGATTACGTGATTATCGCAATTTTTTAAGATTCCTAAATTTTATAAGATAATAGACATTTACAGACAAACATAAGTATGCGCACGATGTACAACAATAGAACTTAAAAAATGAATCTATAATGAAAATTATTTGTACTTTTTTGGTATAAGAAATTCATTGAACTTTTATCCAAGGAAAAAAAGAAAACAAATTTAAGAAAAATTTATTGTATTTTATGGCAAAAAATTAAAATTTATCTAGTCTATATTAATTTTATTTCATAGTTTAAAGGAGCCAACTGTCAACCTTCACTTCCACCTGGCTGTGCCACCGTATGAAGGCGCCATCTAGTATCCGGCTTGTTTGACCGTCATTATTGTATGATTCAACTCAAAACTAAAGCAACGAATAGAAGTAGTTAGAGTTCTATGACTCCGTCTAGAAATCTATGATTCAAATTCCGCTAATATTATACTCCTTTCACAATATAATAGTATAAGTTCGATAAAAAAAAAATTCAAAACTAAAAGTCACCTTTTAATGCATAGGAAATGCTTACTCGATATCAAAGTCAGTCACCACATCTTTTATTTTCGAAAGAATGTTCCACTTTTAGTGTGTAATCTTTTGGATTTGATCAAAAGTCATTAAGAAAGAAACAATAATTTTGTTTCGAGAAAAGAGAAATAAAGTACTATATATATAAATTTTATCGAGTGAATAATTCATCTACGGTGGAAGATTCTTAGATGGATCGGTTCACTGTTTCATTTGTAGATCTTGTAATTTAAAAATTGCCACTTAAATATAGTGATTCATGTTAATATAAGATAGTGATGTAAAAATGTTTCTTTCAAACTGCATTTATGTAAGAATTTTCCACCTACGGCTATTATGTTCTTATTAGTGCTCATTACTATGTTATCTGAACTTGACATAAATTTCTACTCGGGTGTGATCTGATGCAAGGGATATAAATTTAAGTTTTAAGTTCAAGAAAAAATAAAATCAAAGTGACGTTATATTCGTTGTTTAACTTTTCTAAGATTCGTTTCAATTGTTTCAACAATCCAATACTCTAATTGGCAGAGAAATATATGAAGCGCAAAAAAGAATACTAGCATTGATAAGAGAGAAATATCAAAGAGTAAACAGGATTAGATACTGATTAGAACCTATAATAGTTTATGAACAACCAAATCGCAGTTAATATCATAGAAGATGTGAAAAAGCTTGTTTAACCTTATTGATTTGGTTAAGCTGACTGACAAGATCATGCAACCAAATCGTTCCTGAAATTTTCCCCCTTTTCGTGGATCGATCATCACCTCACGATTGTGTGCTCAAGATTCCGAAATCGGATTTCCCGAGACTAATATAAGTTTGAAATTTCAGGCTTCTTTACCATAGGTTCTAATTTTGAAAAAGTTAAAAATCATCTGATCTTGATTTTAACTTAAAATTTAAAAATACAGTAAACAAAAAAATTGAGAACATCTCAAAATAAATTTTTTAAAAATTAAAAGTTAAAATCAATTAAACATTTCCTCAGTATTGGTAACAAAATGGGAACGTTAACTGCCTGATGCACGAGATGTTTATAATTATTTTTGTAATCTTCCTTGACGCTTAGCTGTATATTTACTGATCTCATCTGCTACATAAATTAACACCCTTGTGGATGCAATATATTTTACAATTAATGATTAACGTAATTTATATGTGAAACTTTACGGACCAGCATTCAATGCGGGTCCAAGCATCTGGTTGTCCTGTAGATTAAAGTTGTTAATGAAAATTGTAATTGGTTATTCTTAACAAATAGGCCTTGGAGACTTACAAGAATCGTTCGTTCTTTTTTTTTTTTCTCTAATACATATAATTTACTATCTATATAATAACATTTATTGCGTCTTCTGGTATTTAGTTAATTTTTCTGATTTAACATCAACTTTTAAAAAAAAAATTGAACAGCTATGTCCTATTAATTGGAGAATTGATTGTAATAGGGATCGAAATGGGCTTGAGCTGCAAGCTGAGACTAAAATAAAAAATAATGGTTGGGAATTTGAGGATTTGTCATCATAATAAAAAAATAACTAAAAGAAGTGATATATTTGTTACTTGACATCTCGGTCAATGTCTCCACATTATTGATCAGTTTTGTATTTAAATCATGTCTCAACAAACTTTTTTTTTTAATTAAAATTCTTCAAACGAAATGGAAAAGTAATTTAGACAAGTTGAACTACTTTTGAAAATTATGTTAAAAGATTAAAAAAAAAAGAAAAACAAGAAAAAAAAAGTAGAAGCATTTTTTAAAAAGGCCATGCTCAACTCTTCTAGAGATCTTTAATTTCAATCATTTGACTCCTAGGGGACCATGATGGTTGCTGCTAAGATATCATATTTGGATGCCCACTGACGAACAACTAGAAGAAAATTACTATAATTGAAGTTTCTGCCACATTCATGCTGAAATATGTATTACAAAAAAAAAAAAAAAAGTACAGAATTTGTAATGTGAAAATTGACTCATGTTTTTGCCGACAAGCTAGACATGCAATAATGCGCAAAAAGACAAATATCTTTACCAAACAAGGAATTAAGAAAGGACGGTGTACCCACAAAAACAAGTTAAAGTCTTGCAAAGAAAACAGAAAAACCAACTATTAGGATAAATTAATGACAATAAATGTTGATGGAGGACGAATGAATGATGCTTTCAAATTGTACTTTAAATCTTGAATGAAAAATTAAATTGTACTTCTAGGTTAGGTAAATATTGTGTAGATGGAGGTATAAGATTTAGTCCAGATGTTAACTTGTCAAGTTTTGTCGATTCAAATTAATGCTTTCAAATTCTTTTACCATCCATCAGGATAGTACTTAGTCCTTGTAATCATGCAATTTTCTAATATATCAGTAGGGTTCAAGTGCAGCTTCTGTAAAGTGTCTCATTTTACCGATATTACGTGCAAGTACTAGAGCAAGTACCCGTATTCAAAATACACGAAGAAAGAAAAGACCGCAGATACTCTACCTCTATTATACTAGGTGGGGTCTAACGCAGAGCCAGAATTTTCTTAACTTTTTAGTATATTTATGTCACAAAAGTTTAAATAATGATTTAGATATCCTAAGCTTAAAGTTCCAAATTTTAAATAATAAGACAAAATAAAAGGATTTTTCAAAATAAATATAAGTTGATTATACGAATCAAAAAATAAAACGAATAAATCATTTTTAAAATTTTACGAGTTATTTAAAATGTGTTACACCCATATATTATAACGTTTTATCTTGTCCAATAAAATTAGATTGATAATTATACGGACTCTTAATCCGGAAAAATATACAATACACCACGTGAATTGTCACGTGGTATACTAGAACTAATAATTTATCGTCATGTGGCAATAGTGGGTCATACCTTGTATTATTTGACGATGTGTGATTGGTTCTAATGTACCACGTAACACGCCACGTGGCGAGCGTGGTGCACGCAATACTCACTCCTCTTAATCCTACGTTCATTTATGTTCATGTTTCGATGTGATGTGATCTGTGCCAACCTGGGTCAAGGGCTGCTCTGATCCGTACGATATATTCTAGAAACTAGCATGTGCGTAGGGGATTATAAAAAAGGAAAGTTTTTGGATCTAAGGTCATTAATAAGTGGATCCCGATCTCTAGATGTAGGTGGAAATTATTGAATGACATTATAGTCGTTCTCAGATATTTTGCCAGTGTGGAACATTGACATTTTGAATCGACACATTCATGGTCCTGCATTGAATTTTTTGCCTTTCCTTTTCAGAATTGCTAAGGAAATTGACTAAACTAGTAGTTTTCTTAATTAAGTAATATTTCCAGGTGCAGTTTGGGAATTTTGGAGACAATAGAAAAGAAGAGAAAACACTTGTTGAGAAAAAAAAGTAAAAAGAAAAGAAAGTCAGGAAATTATTTCTCATCATGTTTGGAAGTTGAGGAAAGAAACTGAATGATATGAAATGTATTGATCATTATGATTTTCTTTCGTGGTTATATTGTATTATGCAAACTTAGCGATTTATAATTTTTTCTTAATGTTTAGAAGCCTTTTCCCCTACATTTATCTTCGAAAATTGGAGAAAAAGTTTTGAGTCATTGGGAACTGTTCCTTCCTTTCACAAATTTAAGATTTGAAGATCATTTGGGTTAGGCTAAGAGATGAATAAATTAATTCTTACCTTCTAAAACATGTGAAATCAGAAAAAAAAAAGTATAAGAACAAATATTAGCAAGTAATAAAATGTACTTCAAAATTCTATGATATTTCTCCATCTTCAATAACATCTCATGAAATAACTTAGTTACGATTTAAGTGTAATTGTACAAACTCAGGACATGACTTGTTTTTAACTGATTTTAATTTTTATAAAAACTGACTTTAGACAAAATGAAAATCATAATTCAAAAGCAGGTCTATATTTTAACTTAAAAAAGTAGTTGATAACGTTACAAAACATATTTTTTCAAAATGAAAACTAAACAAAAGAAAAATGCATTTCAAAATATACCTAGTCTATTTTTTCCATACATGTGAACATAGCAGGGGAGCCATAATGTCGAGGCTGGTGGGATGGGGCAAAAGCTTGGTGGGTGTGGGACAGTTACTAATGCAAAGGCATTCAACAAAGTTATTTAATTTCAGAGTTAACCACAGACAATAAGTATGTTGATTACTTGATTGTCGCAATTTTTCAAAATTCCAAAATATTATAAGCTAGTGGACATTTACAGACAAGACAAAGAACTTAAAAAATGAATCTATAATGAAAATCATATGTACATTTTTGTGTGTAAGAAATTCGTTGAACTTTTATCAAAGGAAAAAAAAGAAATTCAACAAAAAATTATTGTATTTTATGGCAAAAATTTAAAATTTTTCTAGTCTATATTAATAATGTTTCACAGTTTAAGGGAGCCAATGCCAGCCTTCACCTCCACCAGGCTCCGCCACTGTATGAAGACGCCATCTAGTTTGCGGCTTGTTTGACCGCCATTTATGTATGATTCAATTTAAAATTACTAAAAGTCACTTTTAACCGCATAGGAAAAGTATACCGATGTCAAAGTCAGTCCCCACATTTTTTATTTTCAAAAAAATGTCCCACTTTTAGTGTGAAACCTTTTGGATTCGCTCAAAAATCATTACGAAAGAAACAATAATTTTATTTAAGAAAGGAGAAGTAAAGTACCATGCATATAAATTTATCGAGTGAATAACTTATCTACGGCCAAATATTTTTATATGAATTAAGCTCACTGTCTCACATGTAGATCCTGTGATCTAAAATATTGTCACTTAAGTATAATGACATATGCTAATATAAGAAAGTGATATAGAAATATTTCTTTTAGACCATAGGTGGGACTCTTGATCTATTTAAGAATTTTCCACCTATTGCTGTTAATCTGAACTTGACATAAATTTCTACTTGGTTGTGATATGATACAAGGGATATAAATTTAAGTTCAAGTAAGAATAAACACTAGTCAAAAGGATGTTATATTCGTCATTTAACTTTTCTAAGATTTGTTTCAAGCGTATCAACAATCCAATACTCTAATTGGCAGAGAAATATATGAAGCAAAAAGAATACTAGCATTGATAAGAGAGAAATATCAAAGAGCAAACAAAGAATTTGTTGGTAAAATGCTTCACTTGAGATTTATAGGTCCCGAGTTTTGAGTCACCAAAATACTAAGTAGAATCTAACTATTGATTCTCTTAAAAAAATTATTAAAAAAATCAAAGAGCAAGCAGGATTAGATACTGATTAGAACGTGTAGTAGTTTATGAACAACCAAATCGCAGTTAATATCACAGAAGATGTGAAAACGCTTGTTTAACCTTATTGATTTGGCTAAGCTCACTGACAAAATCATGCAACCAAATCGTTCCTCAAATTTTTTTCCCTTTTCCGCGGATCGGTCATCACCTCACGATTGTGTGCTTAAGATTCCGAAATCGGATTTCCCGATAATAGGAGCCTGGAAATGTTAGTATCGAACATAAAATAGAAACATAATTGCCTGTTGTGCCAGATGTTCATTTTTTTTAATCTTCTTTGACAATCTCACCCCTTACATAAATTAACACCTTTATGAATGCAATATATTTTACAATTAATAATTAACGTAATTTATATGTGAAATTTTACGGATCGGTTGGTTAAATACCGTTAATGAAACAGTAATTCATTATTTTTACGGATAATTATAGAAACCTCCCTTGAGGTTTCTAACAATTTTACCTATCACCTCTGGGGTTTTAGAAATTACACATACCTCCCCTGGCTATACAAAATGACCATAGTAACCTTAACATATTAATAAATTCAATTTTTTAAAACCCCATTTTCCTTTTTCTTCTCCTTTCTAAATTTAGTAGACTTTTCTTCTTGTCTTTTCCCAACTTGTCTAATACTCTAAAATTAAATCCAAGCAAATTATTTAATTGCTCCCTATCAATTCCTTCTCATTATTCAATAACTTCTGAATAACAATCTGCTCATCACTTTGGGCTTCTCAAATTTGCCTTAAGACACAATTCGCAACTAAATAATTTCTGATTTTGCTTTTGTGAAGTTGAAATCTAAATATTTAAAAGGGATTGGGTCTTGGGGTTGATGGATAGTATTCTAGAGATGGATGTTATTATGGCAGTGATTGAACTTTGTCTTAGTTTAATATATGGGGCTGAAAATATTTTGTTTCGGATTGAAACTTTAACTGTATAAAAAGTTAGACTTTTTAAGACTTCAATAAATAGTATGACATAGTGAGATGAAGGGAAAGTAGAAGTTTTATAGTTGGGGAAGTGAATAAAAAATTAGTTTGGAGAGAATAAAATTAAATATCAGTTACGTGAGGGTATTTTAGGTATATATAATTTTTGGATTAGGGTTTGTTACCAAAACAATAATGTCAGGGGAGGCATATGTAATCTTAGAAGTGCTAGGTGAAAGTGTTAGTTATCTCAGAGGTTTTTGAAACTATCCCTTATTTTTAACAATAAGTCCTTGAGACAAGATTGGTTCTTTTTTCTCCGATATATATATATATATATATATATATATATATATATATTACTATCTATATAATAACATTTATTGCGTCCTTTTATATTTAGTTAATTTTTCTGATTTAACATCAACTTTTTAAAAAATAAAAAATAAAACAGCTATATCCAATTAAATGGACAACTGAGTGTAATGCATCGAGATCGGCTTTTACTACAAGTTGAGGACAAGCTGAGGACTGAAATAAAAGACAATGGTCGCGATTTAAAGACTTGTTATCATACTATAAAATAACAAGTGATATATTTGTTACTTAACATCTCGGTCAATGTCCCCGCATTATTGATCAGTTTTCTACTTAAATCATGTCTCGACAAATTTTTTCTTTTTAATTAAAATTCTTCAAACGAACAGGAAAAGTTATTTCGACAGGTTTAACAACTTTTGAAAATTACGTCAGAAGACAAACGTAAAAGCATTTTTTTTTAAAGGCCATGTACAAGCCTTCAAGAGATTTTCAATTTCAATCATGTGATTGCTTGGGGACCATGATGGATGCTGCTAGGATATCATATTTGGATGCCCACTGACGAACAACTAGAAGAAAATTACTATAATTGAAGTTTCTGCTACCTCCATGTGGAAATACATATAAAAAAAAAAAAAGTACAGAATTTGTAATGTGAAAATTGACGAATGTTTTTGCCGACCATCTAGACATGCAATAATGCGCAAAAAGACAAATATCTTTACCAACTAAGGAATTAAGAAACCATGGTGTACCCACAAAAACAAGTTAAAGAAAACAGAAAAACCAGAACGCAAATTGTTAGGAACCTTCTCTATTAGGATAAATTAATGATAATAAATGTTGATGCAAATGATGCTTTCAAATTGTACTTTAAAGCTTGAATGAAAAATGAAATAATATGGGCATTGATCATCAATTCAACCGTTTGGTCTAATTTCATGTCAAAATACACGAAGTAACAACCGAAAAAGGAGAGAAATTTGATTGTTAATCTTTTAGCTTATATATTCTGTATTTATAGGCTTTAACCGTTAACTGGCTGATTTTTTTATTAGATATTGAAATTTCATTTTAATTATTAGTTCGGATTGATAAAATTTGCTCTTCATTGAATTGTTCAAGTTGGTCAATGTTTCATCTGATAAGAGGAATTTTTTTAAGCAAAAAAATAGATGATAAAATTTTATCAATGGACCAACATAATACGTCAGATAATCGCATATAGATATGTTAGGAGTATGTATAACGAGTTAAGAAATATAAAGCGCAGCTCTATTTTCCCTCTAAACGGCTACAGTACACAGATCTTACAAAATTTGAATCTATATCATTCTAGCTCTTTCTGTTCGAATAAGCAGATCTAGATTTAGATCTAACTCTAATTCTGCACCCAAGTGCCCGTTTGATAAAATCAAAATTTGAAGTCCGAGTTCTAGAATATGAAATATATGTAATCAATATATTAAGTTACTGAGTTAATAAAGTTTTACCTATTTGATAATTAACTGAATTTTTGCACTGAGTTTAACAATCTCATCTCATAAATATAATAATTTTATCTTAAAAAAATGAAACAAATCATCGATAATATGTGGGAAATAAAGAGAGAGATTGCGTGTTTGTGTATTTGTGTTTGAGAGAGAGAGAGAGAGAGAGAGAGAGAGAGAGAGAGAGAGAGAGAGAGAGAGAGAGCACAAGTATATTTGTGTGTAAGAACAGGTGCGAGAGAAAATTTGTTATATGTGTGAAAATGTATGGAAAAAAAGAGTTGTGTGCAAGTATGTGAGAGAAAAAAAATTTAATATATGTATATTTGTGTACGAGAAAGAAAAAAAAATGTACATGTAAAAATGAGAAAATAGTATGCTTATGTATGTGCATTGTGTGTGAATGTGTACGCAAGAAAGTATGTAAGGATGCATGAGAAAAACTGTGTATTGCTTAGTTTGGGAGATGAGAGGAAAAAGAAAAGAAGAGAAAAGAAGAGAAGAGAAAAGAAAAGAAGGAAAGTGAACTTTCTTCCCCTTTCCTTCCATTTCCTCCCAATTTTGGGAAGAAAATTTTTGGAAGAAGAAAGACGGAAATTTTCCTTCCATTTCTCTTCTTTTCTTTCCCCATTTTAGCTCCCAAATAAAGGAAAGTGGTTAAAATATTTTTTTTTTTTTCCCTCCATTCTCCCAAACAAAAGGCTTGTTTCAAATTCCTTTCTTTTCCTTTCTTTTCCCTCCCTTTCTTTCCTCCCAAACTAGGCATGTAAAGAGAAAGAATGTGTGCGTAAGAGAGGGAGGGAAGGGGCGAGAGAGAGAGAGAGAGAGTGAGAGAGAAAGAATATGTGTATTTATGTAAGAATGTGTGTGTGTGTGTGTACGTGTGAATAAGAATAAGATCGTGTGCAAGTGAGAGAGAGTATGTATGTGATTAAAGAAAAGTATATGTATTTGCATGTGCGAGACATAAATGCATACTTGTTTCTATGCACAAATATGTGTGAGGGAATATGTATATATACCTATGTTCAAGGATGAGTGTGTGAAAATGTGTACGTATGAGAGAGAGAGAGAGAGAGAGAGAGAGAGAGAGAGAGAGAGAGCATATTACATATATTTAAAATTAAGCAAATTAAGTAAAAAATTTTCATTTGGAAGTTTGTATACAATTAAGCAGTGACTAATGTATTAAGCGGTAAAGGATATTTTGCTATCAAATATGCTAAATTCAAAAAATTCTTAATACATTAATTTTCAATATTAAATTTAGTTATCGAACACCCCCATCTCTACAACTCGTGACTGATGCCATTAATCTACCAAATATTCTCCATATATCATAGATTAAGTAATTATAAAGATAAAAAGATCTACAAAAATCCTGACAATAAATTACTGAAGAACTTCTACCAAATATTCTCCATATATTATAGATCAAGCAATGATAAAGATAAAAAAATAATCTACAAAAATCCTGATAATGAAATACTGAAAAACTTCCACTGGAAAATCTTGGGAAAGAGACAACTCTCAAAACTTAACAGTTCAGCCACCGGTATGATCTCGTAGAGCTCGCTTCCAGTTGACAAACCAAGACTGCATTTTTGAAGCACCATCCATGTTTAACTCGTGAAAGTATGAAAAAGGAAGATTCCAATATATGACAGTGAGTTTTCTAGGTTTAGGATTCAACAAAGGCAATAAGGCCAGTCTTTAAGGAAAAGATCATCTTGAAGTTCAAGTTCAATTACTGGAAAAGATAGACTATTATCATACATTGTAGGGTAAATATTTCAGTTGACTTTGATCAAAACAATGCTTAGGGTACATAATAAATTTAGCTAAATATTGTGAAAATAAATTAGTACTATTTAATTACAAATCCCTATAATCAAGAAGTGAAATATCAAGATCCTAGATCAAGTCGCATTTAGTAAGGGTTAAATGTTCTTTAGTCTGAGTGAAATCAACAATAGCCGAGACTCAAGACTAAATAGTGTGTGAATGCGTGTGTATGCATCTATTTCACAAAATCATCATACTTCTAATTATTTATGTTTATACACACACACTCTCATGTGTGTGCGTTATGTGTATATATAGTGTGTGTATGTGGTTGTTAAATACATAGAGACACAGGCACGTACACATCTCCATACAGATCAATTCAACGTTATGTGTATACGTATTGTGTGTGTGGGTGTTACATATGTAGAGACGCAGGCACGTACACATTTCCATACAAATCAACTCATTTTCCTTTATTTACTCCTTTTGTCAAATTGTTAATTTCATTTTTTCCATTATCCCAAAAACTGGAGTCACTAAACAATTATTAGAGTCCATAGATATTGCAAGTGAACTAATACTCTACATTTAGGAAATGCCAAGTTGCTAGCTAGAGATAAACAAAAGTCAAATGGGCTCCTTGGTTTTCTGAATTGCAGTCTGCATCCAATACTGATCTCTCATAAGGCCAATAACAAGAAACAAATAGCATAGATTCTTCTCGTGTCTTCTTTCTTGCCAGTGTTCCAAACTGTCACTTTGTTTTTTGACAATTTGGGGAAAGGGGAAGGAACATACCTTACTCAACCAAACTGTCACTTTTTTCTGACAGCTTGCAACCTGTTAGGCACAGTACATCAACAAGTTAGGTACATCAATTATTGACAGATAACTAATAAGAAAAGGCGTACTACCACATTGAAGAGTTTGCAAGTTATGATAACAAAAAAAAAAAAGATTTGGATTACGTTCTATTAACACCAAGTAATTGAACTTTATCCCCTACCCCTTTGGGGTTTGATTTCAAAAGAAAACAAGTTCCCACGTTGGTGGGTTTATTGTGCGTGAGTGTGTTTATAAGGTTCACAGTTCCTCTTCCAATCAGCAATTACCTGGATGGTGTAAATTTGTGAGTCTTACCTTACATTCTCTTCCCTTTATCCCCGACCCTCTGGAGTTTGATTTAAAAAAAAAAGGGATAATTTCACATACCTCCCCTGAGGTTTGCTATAATTACACTCACCTCCCCTCAAGTTTTGAAAATTACACTTACACCCCCTGTGTTTATATTTGTCATAACAAAATAAGTCTATTTTGATAATGTAACTCAAAAACACCAACTAAATGTCTTAAAATATCCTGAATTGCTTTTAAATTGGTCATCTCTTTCTTATTAATATGTCTGTTTGTAAAATTTTAATGGATAAAGTAAATTTTATTTCACATTAGTCAGATAACTGAGTTTTGAAGAAGTAATATTTGGTGAAGATTGATAATTTAAGGCAACATGTAAATACTTTTGATATTTTTATGACTAATTAATTAATTTTTAAGATTTATTTATCTTTTTTTAAAAGCAATTAAGCATATTTTAAGGTGTTTAGTTGGTGTTTTTGGGTTATATTATCAAGATTGATTTGTTTTGTAATGAAAAATATAAACACAGGGATTGTAAGTGTAATTTTCAAAACCTGAGGGGAGGTGAGTGTAATTATGACAAACCTCAAGGGAGGTATGTGAAATTATCCCTTTTTTTTTAATCAAACTCCAAAAAAAAAAAAAAAAAAAAAAAACTACAATCTTGAATTAAGATGTGGATTTAAGACATTAAAAAATCATCGTCCCCACTGTTGTAGTTTCAATAATATATCTCCCTAGAAAATTGCATCTTTACTGCCTATATAGCTAGTGTCAGAAGATTCAGAACCTCACATTTTGCTGAGTTGGTTCATAGCAATCTTAGACTTATTTTAGCATTTTTGGAAATCTACTGGGCACGCGTGCCAATAAGTATCGGCATGCAATAGATTGGTTTTGGTACAATATTTTTGCATTGTTCATTCTTCACAGTCATGCATGCTTTGGGCGCCACAGTTGATCACCAAATACGAATTCTTTATTGCACTCGAATTAAGTTTGCCTTCATTTGCAAATTTACAAGAGCTTTTGTTCCATTTAGTTGTCATAAAAGGTTTAGTCTAGGATATATTTTAAGGTTTCACGCATAATTTTGAAATTTCAATTTGCTACCATTTTATGTGCTTTCAAATGTGGTATATATCATCCGAGGTATATTCATTAAATTCTAATTTTTACACAAGTTTCAAGTAGGAAGTCTTTTTGCACTTGAAATTTAGTGAAAACAAATTGAAGTTCGAAATCAAAACAGTGATCACCTTTCTTTTCTTTTATTTTTTTTTGTTTATAAATAAAAATGAGCCAGAAGTATAAGCAAGCAAAAAGTACTTGAAATTAACGTGGAGATTACGACTTTTTAGTTCTTAATTGTCGACCAAAGTTAAACAAAAATCTTGTCTCTATTTTCATTTAAAAGAATAGACAAGATGAGCAAATTAATTTCATTTGGATTTATCCGTTCTTTTATTTTCTTTTACTTCATTAAGTCCAAGATTCAAATCATGCCTGAAGTCCAAAGTCTTTAATCACCACATCCCATTTAAATAATCCTCGCTGAATCAGACTAATTTATATTGTTAGAATACAATACGCACAATTGTCTTTACGGACTTATTTAATAGTATTTGTTGAGAAATTCATTGAATGCTTAGCTTAGTATTCAATTCATTCAATGGGCCAACCGTTTGATTCTTTAAATAATTTGAAGCTGAAATTATTGATCAACTTGTTTCTAAAGTTAATGAAGATGGCTCAAATGCATTACCTCATCTAGCGTTGACCGAACTCCATGGTGTAATTGCACTTCGTCAGTTCATCCAGCCAATCTTTTGCGTAAACTTCACATTGCGATCAGTTGTCTTTTACGGAAACTGGACGGGTAACAAAAATCTAGCACATATTTAGAAAGTGGAATACTTCATTAAAAAATATATATACCGTCAAACAGACCACAGATTTGAATAGAAAATGGATGGTCACTTGAAGAAACTACTACGGAAACAACCCTATTAAATAATAAGTATGCATGGTTGGCATAGATCCAATTATTTCGTATATTGTGTTAGGAAACTCAAGGAAGTTTTGTTGATTTCTAAGCTTACAAAATTATCATAGAGCAAAGATAACGTAGTCTAGCAGCCTAAGAGATGTCATTCATCATGGTTGGTACCATGAATATGGAAAAAAAAACACACACATACACACACACAAAACTTTGACTGCCCAATTTGAAGTCGTAGACCGAATAATCACACTATATAATAATACTAGCGAGGAAAGCATCACCCAAGTTGCGTAACTGTATGATTATTTTACTTTGTTGGAAGAGATAGATCTTCATGGGACAATACCAGCCATGGAAATTTCAGTTCCCCCCCCCCCCCCCCCCCCCCCCAACCCCAGTAGAGGAGTCCTTGTCCCATGCATTCAAGTGCAGTCATTGGCCAGCTTAGTTCGTTGCAAGACGCTCAAAGCCATTCCCATGAGATTTCTTGGAAAAGATGCTGCAATTATGTATCTATGATTTATGCAGATGCTTGAAGATGCAAGAAGTGTTGGTTTTATACTAAATCTAATTAATTTTAAGATTATAATTTATATTTATTGCCAAACGACTAGGAACCTAAAGGGTCACGCACAGAAAAACTAATTTTTGAATTAAATTGATTTAAATAATTATGTGATAATTATATGATTAATTTGTGAAATAATTAATCCTAACGACTTATTAATAAATAGAGAAATTATAGTAGTGGAAGAATTTCCTTTTGAGGGAATTAAAATCTACTAAATATCTTATTTGGTAAGATATCCTAATAGGTAATGGTTACCTATTACTGAATTCTTGTTGGACAAGATGACTTAGTTATTGCTCTATAAATAAGTCCCAAACACCAAGACTTGATACAACGTAAGATATTATGTAACATATGTTACAAAATTAGAGAGAGAAAAGAAAATTTCTTTATTCAATTTTTTTTTGTGTTGCGACGTGTCAAGTGGATCTGGCATATTAATTTGGTGTTGATCAATCTTGAAGAGGATCCTAGGAAGGTGTTCGTGTGGATACCTTAGAGGCTGGACACTTGTGCGGCTCGTGATTGTCATCGTTATCTTTGGTTAGATTAATTTTTATTTACGTCGCCAAAAAGGTACATTTTCGATTTTGTGTAGATAATCAATGATTTTAGTTGAAAATTAATTTTAAATTCCACTGCATCAATTGTTTATTGACATGTTGATTTCCTAACAGGAACCGTTATGAATACATATATTCACAAAGTTAATATAGGAAAATGATATATATCAATGACCATTACATAGTTTATTGACGTCCTATAATGAGAAATAAATTTTTAAAAAAAATAAACGTACCAAGTGCTGGCTAGTTCACCAAATGAACAATTTAAAATGAACCAATTTCTGTTTATTATTATATCGCAATTTGGAGTGTTAATGAGTACTCTCAAACCGTATAATGAGTGTAGACAAAGGTAGATTCCAAAACTAGGCCTAGACTTTGACTGCACATAACTTGTATTAGTCTAAGTTGAGCTTTGTTCTTGGGTTTGTATTGTGATTCAATATCAGAAATGTTGAATGAAGCCTACACTAATTGTTGCTTAATTTTGACAATGCATGTGTGTCTAGCAAGATATGTATCTGCAGAAGTAACTTAATGCCTTCTTAGTCAAAATATCTTATGATTTATTTCTACTCATAAAGGATTTTCCTGGTCATTAGTGGACTGAAGAAGATGTTTCTAGCCATCTTTCTGAATCTCGACGGCGATTGCGCGGAATAAGTAAATGAAAACTTGGAAAAAAGATTATTATTCAGTTTATTCAAATGCGTAAATTTGAGGGTCGTTTGAAAAATGATGGACACATGACTGAAGTCATATTCAAACTTTTACTGAGTGGAGAAGCGTAAGAAATCAGAATTGGAAAATAGGCCTCAATTAATGACTAAAACCAAAGCAAATAAATGAGGAGCAGTTCTTGCCCCAAGTGCAATATATTTATAAAATTCATCTTTCTCAGGTCAAATTGGTTTATTCAATTTATTTTGTGATTCCGCTACCCTTCTTATGTTATTACCCAATAGCTCGTGCATGATTTTGTAAGAAATTCAATTTCATGATTATCTAAATTATTTCGCAAAATTAAAACAAAAACAAAAAAATTGTGGTAGTTAATTAAAAGTGTTAGGATAGAATTTAAACATGAGATAATCAATCATTGACATATTTGGAGGAATGACACAGTTGTGTATAAATGTTCAAAAATAAAAGTGTGATAATGTACATGGATTGAGGGAGTGACTAACATATTGGTTATGTACACGCACGGAATTGACAATCAACTCTTTTTGGATGATGGGTTGATGTTAAATAGCTGTGTCACTAAGTTGATGCCAAGAAATTGTGATGAAATTGACGGAAGTTGATAAAAATATAAGCCAATTATGTCTCAGTCTTTTAATCGATTATTGTTCGTCGTGACTTGAACAACTCCAACAATTTAAAATTCATCAAAAGGCAATCGGCTAAATTTCCAACAAACCAATTTAGACAGGTTCCTGAACCCTCGTTTTTATCACGTAATCTTTGTGAAGGGGAGACTTTTCTCTATTTTCGGCATTCAACGTTTAGCCTCCTCGTCAATTTGTAGCGGAGTTAAATATTAATTTTGTTTTTTTTTTAGCTTCTCTGTACATAACTTTAGTTAATTTATTTTCGTTAGGCTTCCGTGAATTTGTTTAATAAAAAAAGTTTAGAAACTGTCAAGCTCTATTTGGTACCTTTTTTGAGTCTAATAAATGTCATTTTTTGTAAGTTCATTAAACTTGGAAGATATAGGTTTGAGTACCAACCTTTGTACCGGTTCAGAGTCAATTATATATCACCAGTCCACAAGTGTTAGCTTCAATAATTGTTTGATGCTTTGGTTGGATTATCAATGTTGGTCCATTTACACATGAAGGGTTGTTTTTATACTCCTACGGATAAAAATTGAGAATAACCCTTAAACTTTGTCTGTCTATGTATAGTTTCCTGAGGGTTATTCTAACAAGTGTTCTTGGACACTCGTAAAATGGGAGGCTAGATGTTAATTTTTTTAGAAAAGTGATAGTGAATCAAGTGAATGAGTAAATACTAACGGTAAACAATAATTATTAGTGTATACATTCAGATAGCAAGTAATGTATAAATTGTAGGTATTAAAGAGTGCGCTGGAGCAATTGCTAGAAAAATTCATTTTCTAATAAAGGGAAATTTTTTTCCTGGTCTCCAATATATACTTTAGTAGTCCCTCTATTTCTTGAATTTTCTCAGTCGTGGCAAATAGGTATTTTTAATTTAGTTATTTTGATTTTGTTAGTACACATTTTTGAACAAAAGTCTCACATATACTAAAGAATTTTTATGTCAAAAAAAAAAAAAAAAGGATTTAACATTTGCTTCGTTACGCCTTGACAGAAAGTATGTTTGCCTAACTTTGGCAAAGGAAGGTGGTCTTATCCTTCACATGACGTACTACGGCATAAATGATTAGGAATGTTAACTGAGTTGGGCCGCCAACCCGAGCTATGCCCTGCAAAGTTTGGATGGAGCCTAATACAAAAACTAGCCGAGTAGAGTTTAGCCCTAAAACTTAGGCCTCATCACTTCAAAATTAGTCTGTTTGTGCTTTACTAAACTCACCTTAACAAGATATGTATGAAATTTTAACTATTCGTAATTATACATATATATCCTAACCATATATGTCTGTATCATTTTGCTAAAGATTGTACTGTGGGTACATATGGTAGTATATAAATTTAAGTTTTATGATTTCTTATTGGAATAAGACTATTACAAGCTCTAATTTATAGTCATATAAAAATATATATGACCTAACACAGCCAATTGTAATTAAAATTTTAAGTCTTCATGTATGTTACATATCACTATATAGACAAGTGTTAAATACAACATTTTATCATAATACAGAGCACGCGCTTTGATGAGAATTTGCTCAATTTTATTTCAAAGAAGAATTTGATTTTTTTTTCAGTTCAACAGATACTTTAAACCTTATAGGGGAAATATAAAAGAGAAAGACTGGGAAATCGGATCAAGAACCTCGTCACGAGGAATGTCCCTATGAATTGACTTGAGTTTTGGGGACAAATTGCCTAGTTGGCGAATAAAATTCCTGAAATTTATGTAAAAAATAAAATCTCAGATGTATACAGAAGCTTAAGCTGCTCCGAACTCAGCCAAGAGCCTGACTCATTAAGTGTAAAGTTTTTGTCCTTTAGTGGATTGACGTCTAGCATGTCAAAGGCCCATTCGGCTCAATTCGACTATTAACGGAATTAATATTTGTGCTCGAGCTTAGCTTATAAAATAAAACAATAAGCTCAATATTAAATTCGAGTTTGGCTCATTTAATATAAACGAACCAAGATCGAACAAGCTTGAACGAGCTCAGCTCATTTAACACAAATAAATCAAACTTGATAGAGCGTGGTTCATTTTGCACAAACAAATCGAACTCCATTGAGCTTGGCTCTTTACACAATCAATTCGAGTTTGAATATTTTATTTTGGAAAATGAGGTAGGAATTGGGGTATTTGAGAAATAAGCTTAGTGTGAAAAAATATTACTACTCATATTCACAAACACAAATGAGTGTTCAAGAACAATATTCATGTTTGTTTGTTTAACAAACAAGCTCAATCTCTTATTCAAGTTCATCTTATGTAACTATACGAATGAGAAAAACTCGAATATTTATGAACTGAACTGAGATGTGATCGTGAACAGCTTAGTTCATTAACAGTTCTGAATTTGCACCCATACACATGATTAGATAGCAGTTCAAATCCTCTACAAAAAACTCCAACATTCCAATTTAGCTTATGTTTGAAAATCAATATGCCAATATCTAATTCACACAACGGAATTTAAAATTAATTTTTCAACCAAGATCGTTGATTATCTATACAATAATAAAACATCACCATGTACCTCTTGGTGACGTAATTAGTAATAAAATTGGTGAGGAAATCTAAGGATGAGGTAGTGTCAACCACAACCGCACACATGTCCGGTCTCTAAGGTATCTACATGAACATCTTCTTGGTATCCTCAATAGGATAGATCAACATTAAGGTAATATGCTAGATCCACTTGATACACCACCAACGTAGAGAAAGCTAGATAATAAAGAAACGTTTTCTCTCACTGGATTTTTCTAAAAACATTTTTCTTGTGTCTCAAATCTTCGTGTTTAGGGACTTATTTATAAAGGAACAATTAAGACATCTTGTCCAACAAGAATCCGGTAATATTTAACTGTATTCTATTATGAGTAGAATATCTTACAAAATAAGATATTTAGTAGATTCTAATTTCTTTTAAAAGGAAATTCTTTCACTACTATAATTACTTTATTTATTAAAAAGCCCTTAGGATTAATTATTTGACAAATTAATCCCTCAATCAATTTAATCCAAGAATTAGTTCTTATTGTGTGTGACCTTTTAAGTTCCTAATTACTTGACAATAAATATAAATTGTAATCTTAGAATTAATTGGCTTTAATTCATAACCAATAGCTTCAGCCAAAACTTGCTGGTGACAAAGATTCGGGTCATAGAGCCGAACTAGTAAGTCAGAACCTTTGGTAAGTAAGGTGTTCCAAGACAAAAAATGGACGAACAAATTCAGAGTTCAGCTCCAGAACGTCAATGATTATGCTTAAACCAACTTATTGTATTTGTAAAGAGAGAAAAAAGTGGATGGATTGATATTTGAAAAATACAATTACCATAAATGCTGCCCCAGTTACTGGTATATGCAACAGAATGACAAACATACTCTTAACAGTAATTATCTTGTGGCACATGACTTCTTCTAATGATTGGTAGCACATATGGATAAAAAGAAACTATAAGTACAAAGATACATGAAAACATATAAAAAACACATTGGAGCACGTAGGAGCACACAAAAAGAAATAAAAAGGGTAATCGAGGTACCTCACATTCGTAGACTCGGTACAAATCGCTACTAACATGAACAAACATGTCAAATATATCACTATTTAATAAATAAACCACTAATTAAATAATCTCTTACCAATCACTAGGAACATACTACGATAATTCAAACAACAAAATAAGAGAAAGAAAATAATGATAATAATAATTAATTATTTAGGAAGAAAAATGAAAATTATTTAAGTAAAAATAAATAAGTAAATAAATAAACAAAGCAAAACAACAAAAATAAAGAAATAATAATAATAGAAGATAAAATACAATAATACATACTTAAACTTTTAACACCCCAAATAGGAATTATTAAAATGACTAAAAGGAAAATAAAGAAACTAATTTGAACATTAATTAGACTAACAAGACCCAATTTTAGAATATTAATTATAAATTTGATAAATAAATAAATAAAGTGTGAAAAGAAATAATTTAAAGCTTTGAGGACTCAACTAATTTTAATTAATATTTTTTTTTGCAAAAATAAAATATTATAAGATTTGGATTAAAAGAGAAATTTGGGCAATATTCTAGAGTAAAAAAAATGTAATATATAACAAACTAAAGGGTAAGATTATAATCTGAAACCATAGTTAAGATGATAATATAATTTACAACAAGTTTAAAGGCTAAAACATAATTTTCAGCAAGTATAATGCCCAAAAGTAAAATTTTCCAGCAAATACTTAAGGCCAAGAATGTAATTTCAGCAAGGTCATTAAATGATACATAATTTACAGCAATGTATATGGTCAAATTGTAATTTTCAGCTATATAAAAGAGTTGAAATAAAAATTTCAGCAACTATAAGTATAAAAATACAAATTCCAGCAACAAATAAAATACTAAAATACAATTTTCAACAATTAATGGAGGTAACAAAACAAATTCCAGCAACATAAAAGACCAAAATATAAATTCCAGCAACATAAAAGACCAAAATATAAATTCCAGCAACAATAGGGGGCCAAAAATAAAATTCCAGCAAGTATAATGACTCAAATAAAATTCCAGCAAGGTTGGGAGGGATAAAAATGAAATTCCAGCAAGTATTCTAAGGCAAAAATAGAATTTCCAGCAATGTATAAGGTACAAAATAAAATTCCAGCAAGTTAAGTATGCAAAATACAATTTCTAACAAATTTTAAAATCAAATTGCAATTTTAAGCAACATTCAAGGTTCAATTTGTAAATTATAGCCACATTAAACACCAATTTGCAATATCCAACAATACAAGGGGGCCAAATGAAATTTTCAGAAATATTTAGGGGTAGAAAATGTAATTTTAGAAAAGTATAGGGGTCACAATACAATTTTATGAAAATATAGGGGTCAAAATGGAAAATTAAAAAAATATAGGGACCAAAATAATAATTATCTAAAAGTTGGGGGACCTAAATGCAATTAATCGGGACCTAATCGAAAAGAAAATAAAATTATGGGGGTAAATCTACAATAAACAGAAACTTAAATGCACAAATTATAAATGTCCAGGGCCATAGTGACATTAATGAAAGTATAAGGACTATAAAATAAATATCTATTATTAATTAAAAGTAAATTAAAAACTAATTAATCAAAACGACGTAGTTTTGAGTGAAACTACGTCAAAACGACGTAGTTTTACTAATTTTTTTTTTACCGGTTTTCTCTTTTTTTCTTGTTTTTTCTTTTTGTCTTTCCTGCTTTCCAGATTTCCTTTTTTTTTTCTCTCTCTCTTTTCTTTCTTTTTCTCTCTTTCTTTTTCTTTCTTCTCTTTCTTTTTCTCTCTTTCTTTTTCCTTCTTTCTTCCTTCCCCCCCTGGTTCTTCTTCTCGATCTGTTCTTTCCTTTTTTTTTTTTCCGGTTCTCTCATTCTCGGATTCTCTCTTTTTCCGGCCCTTTCTCAGACAGGTCTCTCTCTCTCTCTCTCTCTCTCTCTCTCTCTCTCTCTCTCTCGGCCGGATTTCTTTTCGATTTTTTTTTATGATTTATACAAAACAAAACAAAACAAAATTTGAAAGCAAGAGTAGGAAATTTACCTGGAATAGGGGTGGTGGTGGTGTTATTGCTGTTGCTGTTGTTGTTGTTTGTTGTTGTTGTGCCCCTTTTTTTTATGTTTTTGCAGGTGTATGTAATGGATTGTGCGTGTATTGTTTGTGTGTAATTGGCTGTGTATTTGATGCGTGTTTGTGATGCTTGTGCAGATGCGTGTAGTGTGTGTGTTTGTGCGTATGTGTGTTTTGTTCGCAGGGTGCGTGTGTGTAATGCAGGTTTGTTGTGTGTGTGTGTTCAGGTGTCTATGCAGGCGGTGTATAATGTGTGTGGTGTGTGTGGTGTGTTGTCAATTGCAGGGGTGAAGGTGGAGGTGTGTATAGCGTGTGGTGTATTGTGTGTGTTTTGTTGTGAATTGCTGGGGTGAAGGTGGAGGTGTGTGTAGCGTGTGGTGTGTTGTGAATGTGTTTTTTAGTGTGTGTCGTGTGTGTGAGTTTTGTGTGTTTTGCAGGCGGTGTATAATGTGTGTGGTGTGTGTTTTGTGACTGTGTGTTGTGAATTGCAGGGTGTGTGCCGTGAGTATGAATGTGTGTCTGTGCAGATGTGAAAATGTGCTGGTGTGAGTGTTAGTGTGTGTGTATGGTGAGCTTGCTTGTAATGTAGAGGTGTTTAGTGTGTGTAATGTGTATGCAGATGTGAGGGAAGGCAGAGAGAGTGAGAGGTGTGTTTGATCTGTGAATGTGTTGCAGGGGGAAAATGAACCTAAAGGGAAAGACAGAGGGAGTAAGGGAGAAGCCGAGAGAGAGTTTGGGAATTGGGAGGGTGTCTGTGGTGCTTGTGCAGGGGAAGGGGGCAGAGGGAGTGAGGGAAGTGAATTGCCTGTGTGCAGGTGAGTGTCTGTGTGTGAGTGAATGAGTGAGTTGAGAAGGAGAGAAGTGAGGATGAGTGTCTGTGTAATGTGTTTTTTGGTGTTGCAGGGGAAGTGAGGCGTGAGAATTGTGTGGGAAAATGCAGGAAGGCAGAGGGAAGCAGAGAAAGTTGAGGGAAGTGTGTAAAAAATGGTCAAAACAAAACTCATTCCATATCCCTAAAAATCTGTTGAATTGAGTGTAAGATGGGGGAGAAGGTGGAGTTGGTGATAGGGGATAAGTTAGAAAAAATGATGGTCTTGGGCTCCATCTGCAAAAGCAAACAGTAGCAGCGTTGCTGCTGCTGTTTCATTCTGTCTCTTCTCTTTTTTTTTTTTTTTTAAGAAAAAGAAGAAAATGAAGAAAACAAAGAAAAATGAAAAATAAAAATAATATAAAATGAAATAACATAAAATGAAATAATATAAAATAAAATAAAAACTACTTGAACACTTTTTAAATTATATATTCAAACTGAAATACAACATTACAGATTAAAACCGAAATACAACATTATAAGAAGGAAAAAAAGAAAAATTCAGTGTAACAAAATTAAAAGTTAATTTTACGTTAGAAAAATACAATAAATAATAAATGGTCTTAAAATAAATAAATAAATTATGAAAATTTTCTTTACATAAAATTTATAAAATGCACACAACAAAGTTCTCATAAAGAAAATTTTTAAATAATAAAAAATGCATTGGAAAATGTGACCTAAATATAGCAAAAAATTATAAAATTTATGAAAATTAATAAATGACATTACAAAAATCTTACCCAACATACATTATCACATAAAGCACATATAGTATAATTTTCACTCATAAATTTTAAGATTAACACATTCTTGAGAAACGTGCCTTTGATAAATAAAAAGACAAAAATTAAATAAATACTAAACGACATCTAAAAATTATGAGATTTTTACAGAAAATTTATGAGTATTCAAAATGCATATATAAAATTTTTTCACTTGAAAATTCTCATAAAAATAGCGCATTGGAAAACATGCCATTGAATAAAAAAATACTAAAATTTAAAATAAATAATGAATGACTCCTAAAAATTATTAAAATCATAAATAATGATAAAAATAGTAAAATTATGTATTTAGGAAATAAAATAAAATAAATTAATATTTACATGGTGAAATTACCATTTTGCCCTTGACGTGGCGAATTAGTCATAATACGCGAAAATTGTACTCGACCCCCGAAAAATGAAAAATATCCCCTAAAATAAATTAACACACATATTTTTTACAAAAAGTATGTCAAAATTTGGTGTCTACACAAGGAAATGAAGGAACTAAATGTTGCACGATGCTAAGCGCTACATCAATCTAAGGGCAGGAGTCATCTCTAGAACCTATACGAGACACCTCTAGAATTCGACACAACTGAGTAGACATTTCGAATTATGATATGGATTGGGTTTTGCGAGGATGCAAAGCCTAATAAGAAGGGGAGAATGTGATACCTCATCCCATATCGAAAAAGTTAAGTAACATAGACCACTGCATAAGTTGAGTCTAAACACTTAAATCTAACTTGAAACATCCATTTTGGGCTAACAAGAACGGAGTCCAAATAGTTAGATTTGGCTGTTGAAATTTTGGTCACGCGTTGAGCTTACGAGTCTTGACAATTAGACAAATATCTTATATCATCATTGTCTCCAAAACTCCCCCTGTTGATCTTTGGTGGAAAGCTCTCTCTTTCACCAATAATTGAAGGTGTAGGGGTTGCCATTCTTTATAAATGACACCTTGGGCATTTGTCATGGGACGTAGGGCCTCACAATTTAGCGGGCATTCGGTTGGTACAAGCTAGAGATGCATGTAAGTGGTGAGTTATAATTTGTTATTCATCAGTCAAACAATGTAACCAACCAGTGAAAAATGTAATCACTTTTCACTCTAAAATGATGTCATTTTTTGCCTTAAAATTTAGCCACATTAACTTAATATAAACCATTCAATTTTTGCCCATAAAATTAAGGATATCAACTTGTTCCAAATGGAACTTGCAATGCCCCTGTTCCTCTGTCGTGAGAATGAAAGTGAAGGATTTTCCTCTTTGTATAGTAGAGTTGACTATTTGCATAAAAGTTCTGTAATAGTTTCTTCTCTATATTCTGCTGGACTAAGTCTCCCAACATTCAATTCCATACTATTTCTTTCATTTAGCGCGTTCCATTTTCTTGTGATATCAATCTCATGTGTCAGCCAATTCTCCTACATGTTGCCTTATATGTTGTTCTGATGACAACTGATGCTTGTCCTTTTCAGCATAAAGGCATTTAATATTAGGACAAGACAAGCTGAGAAAGTTTCACGTCATGCCTATAGATAATTTGAGTTCCATTTGCCCACCATGGCAATTTTTTTTTGCTAAGACTTTCCAAAAAAAGTTGTTTTACAGTTAGTTTGAAAAGGAAGGCATGATACTAATGGTCACGGTCATGTGAATTTTGTTTTTTGGGAGAGGTATCAGGAAAAGTAGTAGGAACTGGATGCAAGGGTTTGTGCACTGCCATTCCAACAGTGTCATTGCCTCACCATTCCACTTGCACAAGTGGAAAAGCTGACCATTACTAAAACCATGCAGATTAAAAAAGCAACTCTACTGTAGTCAAATATTTAAAACAAAAAAATATAGCAATGGCAACAATAGACAGAAGCAATGAAAATTTCTAGGTCTAATCAAATAAAGAAATTTCTTTTTCAGATAAGGTATACCACAAAGGAGTAGGACCACGCAACTCGACAGTTTGTAAAATTTTTAGAGAATCAAGCTTCCAGTTGAATTATATTACCCCACTTTAAAAATACTCACTCAATTAACCTTAAATTCAGACAAGTTCAAATTCAATATCTTTATAGAAAAGCTGAGAAGTTTTGATAAAGATAATACCATAACATATTTTCAACAAAAAAAAAGAGATAAAAAAAGTCATTAAAAAATATGTTTATTTTGTAAATGTGTTGTGCTATGTATTGTCACCTTGGAATGCATACTTAAAATTGTAAAAATAAAAAATATTACAAAACTTTTCAAATATACAATCAATATTTTAATTAATAATTCTTAAATCGATGTTTAGTATTTTGGTAAAATTTACATTTAGACACGTTTTATAATAATGAATCTCAATTTGTGTAATGAATAAACGACATTAGTGAAAATGTTTTGTGAGGTAAATAAATGCGAAATCTCAAGAAAATTATTCAAATTTCATAATTTTACAATTTTTTCATCTATATTTAATTGTTATATAAAATTTACAACTAGACGTGCTTTATAACAACGAATTTCAATATATGTTATATCTTGTCCAGTTGTTAACCTCTCAATTAACTTTGATCTAAATAATTGTCAATTAATGAATCCATGTTCTGAGGTAAACAAATGTGGAATCCATAAAAAATTATTCGATTGCATATCTTGTCAATGTCTCTACAAATTCTTAATTAAATAGTGAATGTGTGTATTTTGTTCATCAATATTTAGTTGTTTCATAAAATTTACGTTTAGACATGCTTTATAGCACTAATTTCAATTTGTATTATACTTTCTCCAATTATTAATCTCTAAATAATTTAAGTTCAATCCAAATAAATATCCACTATTGAGTGTATGTTTTGAGGTAAACAATACAGAATCTCTAGAAAGTTATTCGATTGCATAACTTGTTAATGTTTCTAAAAATTCTTAATTAAATGGTGAATATGTATACTAGTTCTTTGATATTTAGTTGTTGTATAAAATTTACATCTACAAATGCTTTATAACAACGAATTTCAATTTGTTTTGCATTTTTTCCAATTATTAATCTCTTAGTGATTTAAATCCAATCCAAATTAATATCTAATAGTGAATGTATGTTTTGAGATTTATATTCTGAGATAAACAAAAATGAAATCTCTAGAAAATTATTTGATTGTGTAACTTATAAATGTTTTTACAATTTTTTAGTTAAATTGTGAATGTATATATATTTTGTTCATTGATGTTTAGTTGTTAGATAAAATTTCCATTAAAAAAATGCTTTATAGCAACGAATTTCAATTTGACTTACATTTTTTTCATTTATTAACCTCTTACTAATTTAATGTGTTATGCTTTCTACACAAAGAATTCGACTTTTCTCATGGTACGAATCTTTTATTTTACTTTATTTTTTAGTGTAGTATAATATTTTATTGTTCAAATCATTGGCAAATTAAGGACTAATTGAAGAATTTTAATTCAATTTACTAGTTAATTGAAGAATGGCTTTGACTCAATTAACTAGTTAATTAAGTATTTGTACAAATCATTGGCAAGTTAAATAATAATTGAAGAATTTGGAATCAATTAACTAGTAAAATAAGTATTTGTTCAAATCAATGACAAGAATGGCTTTGAATTAATTAACTAATTAATTCTTTGGCAAGTTAAGGACTAATGGAAAATTTTCAATTAAATTAACTAGTAAAAGTATTTGTTCAAATCATTGGCAAGTTAAGGAATAATTGAATAATGACAAATTAGAGACTAATTGAATAATTTTGATTCAATTAACTAGTAAATTAAGCAAATCATTGGCTATTTAGGGTCTGATTGAAGAATGGCTTTCAATCAATTAACTAGGAAATTAAGTATTACCACAAATCATTAGCTATTTAAGGACAAATTGAAGAATTTCGATTAGATAACTAGTAAATTAAACAAATCATTGGCTTTTTCAGGACTAATTGAATAATTAAGTAATTGCTAAATTAAGCAAATCATTGGTTATTTAAAAATATTTGAATAATTTCGATTCAATGTGCTAGTGAATCAAGCAAATCATTGGCTATTTAAGGACTAATTAAGTTTTTGAGAAATAATTAATTAACTCGTTTATTAAGTATTCGTACATATCATTGACAAGCTAAGGATTAATTGAGAAATGGTTTCAACTCAATTAACTAGCTAATTAAGTATTTGAACCAGTAAATGAAGCAAATCATTGGCTAGTTAGGGATAGATTGAATAATTTCAATTCAATTAATTGGTAAATTAAGAAAATCGTTGGCTATTTAGGGACTAATTGAATAAGGGCTTGGAATCAGTTAGCTAGTAAATTAAGTAATACCACAAATCATCGGCTATTTGAGGACAAAAATTTTGATTAGATTAACAAGTAAATCAAGCAAATCATTGGCTATTTCAAGGACTAATTAAATAATTTTGATTCAATTAACTACTAAATTAAGCAAATCATTGGCTATATAAGGATGTTTGAATAATTTCGATTCAATTGACTAATGAATCAAGCAAATCTTTGGCTATTTAAGGACTAGTTAAGTATATTTAAGAAATAATTAAAGAATGGCCTTGACTCAATTAACTAATTTATTAAGTCTTCGTACAAATTATTGGCAAGTTAAGGACTAATTGAAGAATTACTTCGACTCAATTAACATCATATAAGTTCGACTCAATTGACTAGCTAATTAGGTCTATTTAAGAAATAATTGAAGAATGGCCTTGACCCAGTTAACTTATAAGCATTTGTATAAATCATCAGCAAGTTAAGGATTAATTGAAGAATGACTTTAACTCAATTATCTAGTTAATTAAGCACACTTAACAAATATTTGAACAATCTCTATGACTCAATTAACTAGTTAATTAAGTATTTGTTGAAATCAATGGCAAGTTAAGGAATAATTGAATAATTTCAATCCAATTAACCACTAAATTAAGCAAATCATTGGCTACTTAGGGATAATTGTACTATTTCCATTTAATTGACTAGTAAATTATGCAAATCATTGGCTATTTAAGGACTAATTAGGTATTCGTACAAATCATTGGCAAGTTAAGGATTAATTGAAGAATGAGTTCGACTCAATTACCTAGTTAATTAAGTATACTTAACAAATAATCGAACAATTTCCATGGCTCAACTAACTAGTTAATTAAGTGTTTGTTGAAATCAATGGCAAGTTTAAGGAATAATTGAATAATTTTGATTCAATTAACCAGTTAATTAAGCAAATCATTGGCTATTGAGAGACAAATTGAATAATTTTGGTTCAATTAACTAGTAAATTATGCAAATCATTAGCTATTTTTAAGGACTGATTGAACTATTTCCACTCAATTAACTATACTTAATTAACTAGTGATCGAGCCAAAGCCATTCTTCAATTAACTAGCTAACTTGCAAATGATTTACATGAATACTTAATTTAACTAGTTAATTGAATCAAAATTCTTCAATTATTCCTTAACTATAGATAAGTACCTTGTTAATTGATTAAAAATTCTCCAATTATTCTTCAATCATTCCAAAAGCCATTTGAAATTATACAAACAAATTCCCGCCAAGTCCAAAATTTTCCACTTCAATTAATAATATTTGCGACTAAGTTATTAAAATGTTTTGCAAGGTCCTTGTATTTGTCAATTGTCATCAATTGTACATTTAGTTAGCTGGATGATATGGTGTTGATGCCTTTACGCAAATGATCTCAACTAAAATAACATAAGAGGTTTAGCGAAAGTTTTAATCAGCACCCACCTGCTAAACCCACCTGCTAGAGTTATTGGACAACATACACAAGGCATCAATGATGTTGTTAATGCCATTGAGAAAAGAAAAGACAGTGCAGCAAGTAATTATGTTGCAAGGCTTGAAGATTTTTATGATATTTGTGATGCACAAGATCAAGTCATTTAAATTTTTGTTAATCAAATTAAAGATAGGAATAAGGATAAAGCCAAAAAAAAAAAGAAAATCACGATCTAAGGATGAAAGATCAGCTTAGTTGCGATAGCTTAACCTTTAGGAAAATTTACAGATAAAACAGAAGCAAGGTTGGGGATAATAGTTGAAAGAATTGGATATGAACATGAAATGCCATCAACCCAAAAAGAGGTCATTAGAACAAAAGTTACATAAACCTCTTTTCGGGCTAATGGCATTTCATGTTCATGTCCAATTCTTTCAGCTATCATTCCCAACCTAGCCTCTATTTGCTCAGTAAATTTTCCTAGCTCTTCAGCTACCGTAGCTAAGCTGATGTTTTCATTCTCAGATCGTGATTTTCTTTTTTTGGCTCTATTCTTATTCCCATCTTTCTTGCTTACTAGAATTTGAAGTGACTTGATCTTGTGTATTGAAAATATCATTAATATCTTCAAGCCCCTTGACGTAATTACTTTCTGCACCTTTATCAATAGTGTTAACAGCATCATTTATGCCTTCTGCTTGTTGTCTAGTAGCTCTATCTTTACCAAAACTTTTATCCAATCCTCATAATAAGACCAAGATTTAAATCTCATTGATTTTAAATTTAGATCAATCTATTTAAAAATTATTGTTAATTGATAAAATGTATAGCTAAAAATAATTAACTTGAACAATGTTAAAAAGTAAATATTAAGTTATAAATGTTACCTTAACATAGTTTTACCAAACATCATCTGAGTTGGCGGTGATCATTTGATCAACATAGTTCCAAACAAAACCACTCTTCTTAGCACAGATACAAATGAACCATAATTCTTCTTTCACATTTTAATTTTTGATTCAATGTGTAGAGTAGCTTTTAAATCAGTTGATGGAAATACTTTAAGCATTGCTTTTTCAAATACGACAGTATAGTCAGACTGAAATATGCTATTGTCACACTTCCAACCTGTTATGCAAAGTTTTTTCAAAACACTTATTAATACATCCTTTTCTCTAACTGTCCATACTCACCTACTTTTATCGGTTTTCTTTCCCTTGCCTTTAATTTGGCCAATTGAAGGAAGTTGTTCCATGTCTATAAAGAGTAGTCAATATTGTAAGTTAAAACAATACAAAATAAACAAATAATATTTTGTTATAAAAGTAACAAATAATAAAAAATTAATAATACACGCATGATCTATTAAATTAAACAATCATTTAAGTAAGTGGTTTAAAATATGAAAAGCAAATAGTATTCAATCACCATAATATCAAATTTAAGAAATGGTATCTCTTATTAGACGCCAAAATACATGTCTTCATTCATTATACATAGAGGTTGCAAAATTTTCTCTCCATTCATTCCAGTCACTAGATGTTTTTATCATGTCAATAATTTTTTCATTAGTTTCTTTAGCTTCATCTTTCTCATTGTTCAAACTATCCCTTCTATAGGATCAACTGGCATCTCTTTGCAAATAAGATTATGAAGAAAATAACAAGCCATGATTGTGATTTTGGTTCTTAATAGGATAAATGGTTAGACCATGTTTTCAAGACATTCCACCGTAGTTTCAAGAGCCCAAAGCATTTTTTAATAATATTACGTGCAGAAGCATGCTTCATGTTGGAAAAACTCATGATTATTTTAGGAAAACAGAAAGAACCATCTCCCTACTCATTCAAGTGATGTGTTGCCTCCTATATAGTACTAAAAATCCTGACCCATTTATATAACCAGCATCACATAAATAGTAATTACTTGAAACTTAATCAATTTTTTTAAAATAACATTACATGTTAATTTTATAGAGTAAACATACCAATAGAGACTTTCAAGCCATCCTCTACTAATTGTCAGTTGGGATTCTCGGTGCCACTTTTTTCAGTGTCAATTGAGTACCATTCACAAAAATTGTCATCTTGCATTTACAGGCAATTTTCTCTAAATAATGAACTTTTAAAGAAAAGTTCCCAAATGGGGATACTTTTGTTTAGATTTCTGAAAACAGAGATGCCACACATGAGTTTTGTTTTTTTTTTTTTGCAACCAATGCAAAGTTGGTTGCTGGGGGATTTTTTGCAATTTGGAAAAAGTTGTGTGGGGCACAAGCAATTTTTAAATTTTTTTTTTGGGGCTGCACAGAGCTTCTGCGACACTACCAATTTTTAATTTTTTTCGTCTAACGCAATTTTTTTTTAGTGTGCAAAAAAATTAATTTGGCTTGCCACGTGGCGGTTTGAACACAGAAAGACCGGCACGTGGTGCCTTGTGTGGCACTATAGGACCACATGGCCGTCTGCCGCACAGGCCTTATGCGGCACTACAGAGCCACGTGGCCACCTGCCGCACAGATCTTGTACGGCACTACATGGCAGACTGCCACGTGGCAATCTGCTACACAGAAGCTACTTCAATTATGCATGTATGTAGTCTAATCTAGTGTACTGTCAGTGCAATTCATGCACGGCCAGAAGACTTAAAAACATGGTTGAATAGATTCCTTCAACCTTTTCAGTAAAATCATGCTGAATTTTATGCTTTAGTCTCATCAATGTCAGCCATGCATGTGATGAAACTGTAGCATCATTTGTTTTTAAATTAAAGTTTGTCGTGCTTTACTCACTTCAATCAGTCTATAAATCTGAATTCATGAACGAAAGAAAAAAAAATCTTTGCTTCACTTCTTCATTACTTTCTATCTGGTAGTTAGTTTGAGCAAAGGAAAGTGAGGACCAAAGAAACGAACAAAGGCAAAGGCGAGGGGCAAAGCTCATCAGTTGCACAAACAGCAGAGAAAGGAGCTTCTGGTCAAGCTCATCAGTTGCACAAACAGCAGAGAAAGGAGCTTCTGGTCGGCATAAACAAAACAGGATTTAGCTAGACAAGGTTAGTAACTACTTGTTTAAATATTGTGTAAATAAAATTATGTTAGTTAGTTTTAAAATAATTTGTTAGATATTAATAAATTATAATTATTAGAAGTGTTTACATAAGTGTTATTGTATTATGTTAAATGTGTATGTAGTAATGTTAAAATATTTGTTAGTAGTTATGTTAAATGTTAATAGTTATGTGTATGTAGTTATGTTAAATGTTAACTAGACAAGGTTGGTAACTACTTGTTTAAATATTGTGTAAATACAATTATGTTAGTTAGTGTTAAAATAATTTGTTAGATATTAATAAATTATAATTATTATAAGTGTTTACTTAAGTGTTATTGTATTATGTTAAATGTGTATGTAGTAGTAGTAATGTTAAAATATTTGTTAGTAGTTATGTTAAATGTTAACAGTTATGTGTATGTAGTAATGTTAAAATAAGTGTTTGTAGTAATGGATGAGATTACATAATTTTGTGTCTATTATTGTTTGTTTATATCTTAGAAAAAAAAGATATCAAATTGAGTCCACCATGACTCGTTTGAATGGTTTTTTTAGGGTATGTTTCCGCTAAATATTAATATATTTGTATGGTTTTTTTAGGGTATTTTTCCAAAGAATATTTAATATATCACTTTTTTAATAAATGTGTTGGTGGATAATTAGTTATGTTAAAATGTTATATATTATGGATAATAATATAGTTGTTATGTCAAAATATTAAAAAGGTTAAAATTAGGGTTTATTATGTCTTTCATTAAAAAAGATATCAAATTGAGTGCACTATGACTCGTTTGGATAGTTTTTTTAGAGTGTTTTTCCAAAGAATATTAATATATTTGGATGGTTTTTTGATATTGTAATTTTCCAAAGAATATTAATATATCATTTTTTTAATAAATGTGTTGGTGGATAATAATTATGTTAAGAAGCATATACTATTGATAATAAATTATTTATTACATTAAAATGTTGAAAGTATGCTAAAATTATGAGGTTTAGGGTTATTGTGATTATATTATTCTAAGATTAAGTTTATATAATAATGTTGAAATTTTTACATGGATGTTACGTAAAAAATATTTTTTATATTATGCATAATAATTTAAAGTTTAGGGTTTAGATTGTAAAATGGCTTTATTGTTGCTTTAAAAATATTATGGTAAAATTATTTTAAGTGTATTATTGTGATTATATTATATTATACTAAGATTAAATTTATATAGTAATGTAGGAATATTTATTTTTATATGGGATAATTAGTTATGTGAAAATTTTAAGTTATCATACATAATAATTAGTTATTATGTTAAAATGTTAAAATACCTTTATTATTATGTTTAAATTATTTTAATTGTATTATGATTAAATTAATTTTCTACAATAATTTTAAAATGTTTATTTTCCAACCGCCAATTATTAGTTATGTTAAAAACAATGTAATATTGATAATAAATTATTTATTGCATTAAAATGTTTAAACTATGCTAAAATTATTAGGTTTAGGGTTATTGTGATTATATTATTCTAAGATTAAGTTTATATAATAATGTTGAAATTTTTACATGAATAATTAGTTACGTGAAATCTATTTTTTATATTATGGATAATAATTTAAAGTTTAGGGTTTAGATGGTAAAATGGCTTTATTGTTGCTTGAAAAATATTATGTTAAAATTATTGTAAGTGTATTATTGTGATTATATTATATTATACTAGGATTAAATTTATGTAGTAATGTAGGAATATTTATTTTTATATGGATAATTAGTTATGTGAAAATTTTAAATTATTATACATAATAAATTAGTTATTATGTTAAAAAGTTAAAATACCTTTATTATTGTGTTAAAATTATTTTAATTGATTATGATTAAATTAATTTTCTACAGTAATTTTAAAATGTTTATTTTCCAATTGCCGATTATTAGTTATGTTAAAAAATATGTAATTTTAAATTGTATTAAATAATTTATTGACTTTAAATGACAGTTGTGAGAGTAATAAGCAAGTAATTTTCAATGGACAATGGTTTGCTTATCCAACTATATTGGAGAGGAAAAATTGTAGACCATGGGGGATCGTTGGCCTACGATCCTCCAAGGTGCAATAAAATGATGTTAGTGAGACAACGTGTAGATTTTAGCAGGTTTGTTGATCAAGTATTTAGGGCCATGTAAATGGATAAAGAAGTTTTTAAGATCAATCTTTTACTACAAAATCATGTTAGCGGGTCTAATTATTCCAATGTGCCGATAACGAACGATAACAATGTGGATCTCTTGTATTATAGAAAGCAGGTAGTGTCATCGCAAACACCGTGTGAAATATATGTCGAGGTAGAGAAGAACCAAACAATTGCCAACCTATGTAGCTCAGGTATAAGCGTGCAAGAATATGAACCATATTAGACAACAAGTGTGCTTTTTTTACCTATGATATCTGAGGCTTTAGGTAACTCATTTACTGAATATGAAGCAGCACCGTTGCCTTCTAGTGCACCTCATCATAAATGCTGTTGTAAACAAATACATGTGGACCAACCTAGCAGTAGTCGAATGGTTGATCATACTTCAGCACCATTTCCTGGTCATTTCAACTCTGATACTGAATATTACACGAGTGCTTCAACGGGGGATGAACTTGGTATGCAAGATGATGAAGATTCCGAACCAAAACCAAATAGTAATGACTCGGAGCATGAAGATTTGCATAATGACACAAAACAGATGGACGGGGCAGGTCCTAGCGTTCCTTCCATAAGCAATATATAAGTCATGGCATCGCTCGTAAATATTGAAAGTGTCGAAGAAATGATGGCATTTGACCTGATGGACCGCGAAAATTACATGAGGTTGAATACGTGGAATGAACAGACACAAGAACTAGAATTTGGCCAATTATTCTAAACAAAAGACGATATTGTTAGAACTGTCATGTTGTGGTCAGTGAAGTACAATAGGGAGTGCAAGGTTAAAGAAAGCAATACACGTACATGGTATGTCATCTGTAAAAATTAAAATTCTGCCACTCCGTGTAATTGGAAGTTGAGAGCCACACTTCAAACCACACACAAGCCGTAGATGATTGTGAAATTGCAAAAGGTGCATAGTTGTGTTCGTGTGACAAGTTCTAACGATCACCGACAATTGAGTTCCAAGATAATTGCCAAGTATATTGTAAACCATATGAGTAACGGTCCTTTATTCCCAATCAAAGAAATACAGACAGACGTGAAGCAAAAATTCGGCTGTGATGTTACGTACAAAACGGTGTGGTACGCACGGTGAAAGTGCATTGACTTTGTGTACGGTAACTGGCCGACTTCTATAGCTCAATTATCAGCATTTATACAGGAGTTAGTAATGACCAATCACGGTACTGTTGTCTCTTGGTTGCACCATCCGTAGAGCACGTCGCAATATCTCATACTTGATTATTTATTTTGGGTTTTTGGCCCTGTTAGGCAAGCCTTTAGGTGCCTACAACCTGTTGTGTGCGTAGATGGGACATTTATGAAGGGGCCTTACAAATCTAAACTTTTGATTGCTGTTGGTTTCGATGCGGACAATCGGCTTCTACCCTTTGCTTTTGCCTTTGTGGATGAGAAAACAAATCGTAGTTGGGGATGATTTATGCAGTAGTTGCGCCAATATTTTTTTGGAAATGATTCAAAGTTTGGCATCATTTTTTACCAACACAAGGGCATTATTTATGCCATGCAAAATTGGCCGAATGGCAATGCAGTCCACAGACTCTGCTTGGTCCATGTCCAAGCTAATTTCACAAAAAAATTTAAAAACCAGCGGTATGATCTTCTTTTCAACTATAGTGAAATTAATATACATATAACTGCATATTTAACTTGTAGTAGAATTATACATAATTCTTCAGAATGAAAGATCTTGTGTGGGCCGTCGGATCTGCCTGACAACAAAGAAAGTACGATGAATACATGCAGCAGATTGAGGCTATAAGTAAAGCGGCGCACCGATGGTTGACCGGTGAATCAGTTCAACCGCATCAATGGGCGCTCTGCAAGGACGATGGGTATAGGTGGGGATACACATCAACCAATGTTACCGAGTGCTTCAATAAAATATTACGCAGTACCAGATTATTACCAATTAAGGCATGCGTAGAGCACACCTTCAACCAAAGTATAGCATTGTGGGAGAGAAAAAGGAAGATTGCGGCAAATCCCTATTTTCCACTCCCTAAGCATCAGTGGGAGAAATATGCCCATAACGAGGAGAAGGCACGACAGCATAAGGTTACACTGTATAACAGCGTTGAGGGTGAATATAGCGTTATTACGAGAATTCATCATGGTAGAAATGAAAATCCACAGACGGTGAATTTTCAAAACCACCTATGCACGTGCGGTAAATACCAATCATTAAGGTTCCCATGTTCCCATGTTCTGGCCGCATGTAGAAAAGCACACATTCAGCCGACTGATTTGATTGATTCCGTATATACAAATGGTGCGTATTTACAGATATGGATAGGCCAATTTTACCCCATCAGGCACCAGGCATATTGGGCACCTATTAACTTTGTGCTGGCTTACGATGCAACACGACTAAGAGAAAGGACACAGAGCAGACAAAGGACATCATGAATTCGAAACGAAATGGATCGCCGATGTCCTGACGCTCCAAGGAGGTGCATTGTCTGTTTACAGCCCGGTCACAATGCGGCGTCATGTTCCCAGTCAAACCAGTTTTACTAGCCAATATTTTGTATATTTCAATTTTTTGTATATTTATGATATTCCTTATGTTGTAGTGTTTTATTTTCTATTATACATTATTCTTCGACATTAGGTTCATTTTGTTATTTATTATTATTATTTACCAATCATAAATCCAATTATATGTTGCATTTTTCTCTATAATTTTACAAATTTCACACTAATTTTTAATATTTCTATTTACTTATGCATGATTTCAGCCTTATTGTTGCATTTCCTTCGTCGACATTTACAGCACACCTTCATTCTGGACCGCTTGATCCCAGCCCTTTGGTTTTACAGTAGCAACATAGGTCCCACTATGTTTTTTTCGGTACCGAGTGCCAGTTGGAGGCGAAGAGGTGCGATGGGTATTCTTGAGACTTCATTAGATACAGTTTCGATCCTCGTATTATACAGAATTTAGAGTTGGTTGGATTCGGTAGTGTTGTCCATACAGGCATGATTTTGTACGATCAGGCATTGATTACAGCTTTGATTGAGCGATGGCACCAAGAGACCCACACATTTCACCTTCTGTTGGGCGAGACTACTGTGACTCTCCAGGATGTCGTAGTCTTGTAGGGATTACGTGTCGACGGATTGCCCGTTACATTGGTCGACCAATCAAGGACCCTACCGAAAAAGAAGGAGCTCATTCATGATGTTCTGAGCTTCTACCCTGATGATGACCATTTTAGACCTGATGGAAGATTGAAGGTAGTCGCGCTACATGAACAGCTAGAAAACGGACTGCCAGAGGGAGCTGACGATAAGGTTGTACGACAGCATGCTAGGATGTACATCTTGATTTTCTTTGTTGGACAGTTGTTTGCTGACACTAGCAGCAATCTGGTTTTAATACAGCAACTAGAATATGTACGGCATTTAGCGGTATACAAATTAAAGTTTATAGTTATGTTTATAGATACGCTTTACAATTTAGTTCCTTGTGTTAGAGTTTAGAAACTATGTTTTAGTTAGAATTTACAAATTAAGGTTATAGTGTTTACAAATTAGGGTTTACAAATTATGATTAAAGTTTTATACTTTACAATTTAGTTAAGGTGGGTTAAGTTTTCGGGTTTAGAGTTAAAGTTTATATTAAATTTTGGGTTTAGGTTAGGGTAGGGTTAGGGTTAGGGTTAGAATTAAGGTTTACAGTTTTATAAATTAGGGTTTACAGTTTTAAAATTAGGAATAGGGAATTAAGATAAGTTTGGTTTTAGAACAAGGTTTGGGTATAGGCTTTAGGATTTAGGGTATACAAATTAAGGTTGACAATTAGAATTAGGGAATTAGGGTTTTAAAATTAGGGTTTCATTTCTTTGTACACTAAAAAAAATTGGGTTATTATAAAAAATAAAAAAAACTTAGTGCTACACACAAAAAAAAAAAATTGGTGCCACAATTAAATAAAAAAATTAAGTACCGCACAAATTTCTAAAATTGCACCCCCACTCCCCGAGCTTAACTCTCACCGATTTAAAAAAAAATCAAAATTGAAGTATGTGCCGCACATCTACTTTCAAAAAACCTCCCAAATAGTTCACTATTTGGGAAGTTTTCTTTAAAATATCAATTTTCTAAGAAAATTGCTTGCATTTACACTTTCATGATTATCTGACTTATCTAGGTATGAATGCTAGGTGGTAATTTTTTATGAATGATACTCAATTAGCACTAAAAAAGGTGGTATTAAGGATCCCAATTGACTAATTGCATCTCTAAGAACTCTTCCATCTGTAGCAGATCCTGTATACTTGGGCAAAACATATATGAATATCATATTTCTATCACAAACTCCAAGTACTTTTGTTACTACATCTCTTTTTCTTCTCTTACATCTTGGCTTGTCAATTTCAGGCACCTTTACTTTAATATACGTTCCATCTAAAACACATAAGTTTGAATAAAAAGCTTAACAATGTTTATTACAACTTAATGATTTTTTTTCAATAAAATGTGAAAAATATTTTTCAATAGGTACTTTAAACCACTTCTATCTTGGATCATTGTAATCTTGAGGAATTGGTTGTGGGTTAACAAGGAGTTGGGAATGCAAAGTGAAAAGTGCTTGTAGCACAGCATGAAAGTATCGAATTACGTTTGCCCGAATCTCATAAAACTAAATTTGGCAGCACAGTTTTTGTGATGATGTGCAAAAATGTTTACAAACATTGCAACTTTTTCTTCTACCCTAGCATGTCTAGAGTCAGCTAACCTTCCATTTACTTACAACAAATAACAGAGTCCAGCAAATGCATTCCTGTTCATTCTCAAGTTTTCTACACACCATGTAATTAACTTTAAATCTAATGATCATTTAAAAATTTTTATTGTGTTAATTGGAGAGGATCCAAAACCCATCAATGTTTCCATCACTATAAAAAACTCACAATTTTATAAAAGTTGAACAGACCTGTTACAATATGTACGCCATATAAGTTAAATATGTTCAATTCCTATTTTAAAGTATCAATGAAAATTTTCTCATTATGTTATCATATAGGGTAGTAGAATACCCATAGTTTATACAAAACAATTTAAGAATATTAGCAACAGATATAGTGTCTACCTTGGATCTGAGAGTGAGTTACCTTATTGTCAATACTTCTGCTGTTAATCAATCCACATCATTTTTTTGGTACTTATCAATATCCCAATCTTAAATTTGGAAACGTTGAAAATTGGAATAGACGTAAAGTTATCGTTCACCTTGGTAAAATCATGCTTGTTAGACAATTTTATGCGTGCGATTTTAGTCCGTATTCACTTCATGTAAAGAAGTACTTATTTTCGTGTTAAGCATGTACATTTAAAATTTGTAGGAAAATGTCGTGTGGTTAAAGAGGCTCGAAAAAATTGATAAAGTTTTTCAAAATAGAATAGATAAAAAAAATCTTATTAGTTTCTTAAAAAATTTGATGAGTTGAAGCATAAATGATACATAACTTATGAGAGGAATTAAATTAAAATCATGTTAAAACTTTAAAAGGATCCAGTGCAATTAGTTTTTATGGTAAATAAAGCTAATGATACAGTTATCTTTAACCATTAATCAAAGTATTTAAATGACACAACAATAACGTTAGAGACTATACTGAAAAATACCCTAAAATTGAGGAGGTTTACAATATTTAACATTAAAAATACGGAGAAAAAATTAACAACTAAATAATATTTTGTTTACAATATCATATGTCTTTGACCAAGCGAGCCATGTACAGACATGAAAAAGTATTAAATGCACGTTGTGCACTAAAATCAATAATTTATAGTGAATCGCACTTTATATTATTTGGTAATATATGATTGAGTTTAGTACATAACGTGTCATGCAATGTGACGTACATAGTACCTAATACTTAGGCAGGATGAGAGAGAGTGCTCAACTGTTCCTATGGGTTCATCTCGGCTGGGCGGCTCATCCACCTTTGTTCATGTACGCTCGTTTGAGAATCAAATTAGCCAAGACACGAAAATCCTTAACAGACGCGTTGTGTTTGGAACACAAGCACCAATCAAACTAATGGAAATGAATTTGATAAAAATTCATTCAAAAGTGAATCTCAAATTAATTTGACCAAATTTGAATAAATTATATTGTTTGTTAACTTGTGAAACATGTCTCGGACTTGGTTTAATAAGTACAAATTTTAACAATTACATTGAAAAGCCAAAGCAAGTTATAAATTCTTCTGAGGTTAAGTCAAATAAAAGCTCAAATTTAATTTTCAGTTCCAATGAAAAAAAATAAAACCAATTTTACTTATAATAGTCATTGGATCAGCTCGATCAGTTGATGTGCTTAGCCATTTTTGTTCAGTATAAGAAGTACAAAGTAAATTTATCGTAATATTGTTAGATTAAAAGCACAGTCTGATTAGATTTAGACCGCAGCTTATCCTGGTATCCACCAGCATATGATCAAAACCATTCATAATTCATTTTATAAATGATACAAGGTGTGTGCAATATTCATTTTAGTTCGACAATGTTCTTCCATTTGATTAAGAAACTATAGGTTTTAGTCAAAATTATAGAATTATTCACTTTTCAAAGAATGCAAAAACATTTTCTAACCAGAATGATATTTTAATATAGTGGCCTCTAAATCAAAATTAATCTAATGATATAGTCTTAAGAATTTTTATTCATATTCTAATATAATCGTTTCTTAATCAAAATTAATCTAATGATATACTCTTAAGAATTTTTATTCATGCCAGTAATCTACTTTTTATTCATGTTAATGATCTAGTTATTTATAGGTAGACAAATAAATACACTAAAAATCTCTTTAGAATTTTTATTCAGGTTAATAATCCTCTTTTTAATCATGTTAACAATCTAGTGATAGGTAGGCAAATAAACGTAAAACACTAAATGGAGAAGATCAGAACCCGTATCAATTTCTTTCCGGGCAAATTTTGTCATGAATTCCAACAGGTGGGTGATAATTTTACATTTTCAATAGCAAATTAGCTTCATTTGTTTTTTATGATTTATACTGTGCCCTTAAGGCACAAAATAAACACTAATATTAATTTAATGATAGAAAGCACATTTTTATTTAAATTTGTACCATACATCATCCCTGGTTGCCACTAGCACGTGTTCAAGGTGTCACATCTCAATTGTTGCCTATTTTTCCAAATCTAAAATCCGCAATACCATAAGATGCAATTGAAAAACCAACCCAATTTGGTTGGGTTGCCTACTACAAAGCATTTAAAGGTTAAGTGAGGTAGGAGGTCAGGGGTTTAAACCCTGCCTTTTATCAAAAATCCAAATTGGTGCATAATGCACCCATTTGGTCCGATAGTGGTTCAGTCCCCATCGGTTACCCCAGGATTCAGTTGGGCCCTCTCCATGCAGTGTAGGTTAAAAATAGGATAGTATACTGTTGACTATTGACAAAAAAAAAAAACATAAGATGCAACTGAAAAGTTTATGGAAAGCAGAAATGGCAATGCTGCAGAAGTAGACGCAATTTAATATCTTCTTGTCTGCCCCATTTGTCTAAATCATGGCTGTATATGTATAGTTATTAAACTTTTTTTTTTCTCCAAACATATTTGGGGGGGCTTGGTTCGTAGTGAGGAATCAGAATCGGAATCGGAATCATTCACTTTAAAATTGGAATGAAGTTTTTCATTCCAATATCCTTGATTGGTTAGATATCAGAATCAAAATCAGAATCATTCACTTGTGAAGACTTTATGGTCCTAAATTATCTAATTTTGTTGATTAACAAATAAATGATGATGTCTACTAATAGTTTATCATAACAAAATAATTGAGGAATTAAAAAGAAGTCAAAGTTGCAAAATTTTTAAAAATGATTCCGATTCCTTCCAATTTACTCGGTAATGGAGGATTCCCAAATTTTCAGAAATGATTCCGATTCTCCAATTTTCATTCCCTCCAACCAAGCAATTTATAAAGAATTCATTCCGATTCCCGATTTCGATACCCATGAACCAAGCAGCCCCTTAGATGTATATGTATAGTTATTAAACTTTTTTTTTTCTCCAAAACATATTTACAAGCTGTTTTTAATTACTATCACTATAAATATCATTAACCCCACTATGATAATGTGTTTTAACAATTCCCCCTAACATATTTGATTCCACTTTTCTCAAAAGGGTTAATAATTTTGATCGAAGAATATTTAAAAAAAAAATCCCAGAGACCCCAATGAATTATTATCATTCCCATTTAAAAATAATAATAGTTATTTTTCAAACATTAACAATAAGTGTAACTACTATTGACACTCATTCCTTTTCTTGATTCCACTAAACCAAACACCCCTTTAAGGGAGAAGGGATAACTGTATATATTCAAATGGATGAGTACAAATTTAATTGGTGATACCTACAGTTCAAGGACAGAGAAACAGTTACACCTTACTGCAAGGTAACAAGCCTGGTGCAGTTCCCCTTCTAATTTTTCAAGTGCAGTAAATTTAATGAATTTTAGCAAACAAAATCAGCTCAATGAGCTTTAGTCATTCAACCAGACTTACTACCATCTAAGCACAGTCCACAAGTTCTCTTTGTTGCAGTTCAGCATCAATACCTCCTATATACAACAGTTCCATCATTCATCATCTCACAGCCTCTGGTGCCGAATTGCAATAGGATGTGTGCAAACAAACCAACTTGGTGAAAGTTAAGCAAATGCTGGCAAATCCTATACCTAATATCAAGCCAGACATGCTTTTTCTTTTATCCAACTTCACTGCTCTCTTTACAATGCTCCCAAAACATGGGAGTAATCCTCCACATGCAAACACCATTAAGTGGTCCAGACCACTATAGTCGATCCCTGCAAGTATGGCCCCAATTGCAGACAATGGGCCCACAAATCCAATTAGTGCAGCAGCCAGAAGGGAGCCATGCCAACTATCAGTTGCCCCAAAAATGCAGCTAGCAACAGCAGCACCCCGAGGAAGACCATGCAAGGAGACGGGAAGGACCATGTGCCGACCCAGCCCATAAGCTTTAGGTGCAGCAACTCCTAATGCAAGCCCTTCGGCAAGAGCGTGAAGGGCAATAGCAATACAACACAAGATCGACTGAACAGTAAGAGCACTCAATTGAAAGTTTGTTACAGCAGATAATGTATCAGCTGAAGTGCGTTTCCGACCTCCAAGTTTTGAGGCACTGGAGGTAGAAATTTGGACAAATGCAGATCCCACTGCAAGAAGCAGCACAAGGGGAAAAAACCCCATCTTCGCAGAAAGCAGCAGTTGTAGTGGCCGCCAGGTACCAAGAACAAATGCGACACCAGAAGCTACCCCAGTGAGAAGAGCATGCTGAGGACGAAGAGCAAGAGCAAATGCAACAAGGGCGACTCCTCCAAGCAATGGGCCAAGACCAAAGAGCAGCGAAACAAAGAAGCCAGAAGCATCCTCAGAACTACACAGAGAAACAAAAGCAACATGGGAATCAAAAGCTGCCAATTGTAACCAGAAAGTGCTAGATTCTTGGATCCTTAATTGGTATCATCATTTGAAGTGAATACCATATCTTTTTTAGAATGTAGATTTCAACATTCTGAATTCCACTTTGCTTCTGTCACTCTTATTGATTGTAAGGGATAGAACTGAACTCTACTCATTCTGATAACTACCATATTAAGGTTCCCCATTCTTGAACTCAAAAGCATATTCTCCAATTATACCAGACTTACAGATCACTTCTCTGACCAGTTTTGGCTCTACTAACGTTTTATTTGTGTTCTGTAGTGCAGAGATTTAACAGGAATTCTTGATAGAATACCTCCTGCTAATAGCAAATAACGTTCGCTATGGTCTAACAAACATAAAAGTGTGTAGATGGAGCTAGTAGCTATAGCGGCCAACTGCGTGTTCACCACCATTTCTTCTCATACCATCAAATACAGATATTTTCACATGTGAGTCTGTTATCCAGCTGTAACTTAACAAATAGCAATGCAAATATCATTGTTTGTTCACAGTTTAATGATCAGAGCAGACTTCAATCATTATTTCCATGATAAAATAGCAATTTCACCTGCATACAACCCAGACTTTCTATCCATTGAAATATATGTTTTTGTCGAGCATTGTCATTGTTAAAAGGTTTCAATTTCATGGAAAAGGCAACGAAATAAAAGCAACTCATAACAGACTAAAAAGGAAACCCCTTGGAGAAAAAAGGGGTTACATAAACAAGCAAATATATGCTTATGCACAAAATTCTAAAACATAATTCCATGAACATTCATGTACATGTCTGAGTGAAAAAAACACACAAACAAACACAAATTACACATACAACTTGAAGGACACATGCAGCAAACAAATGATCTATGCTTGAAGCATCCTGCCTATAATAAGACAAGCACAAGACTATTTTCATCCCGGTTTGTCACCCTATTTCAGAAGGCAGAAATACAAAAATGCATGCAGACCTAAAAATACAAATGTACACACTAAATTAGACAAATATAAGCTCACCTGTAATTGTGGCTGAAATTCTGGAATATAGCACCAAGAGCCTCCATAAAAGCTACTGAAAGTGTAGCCGCTGATGCCACATGAGATGGAGAGGAATCCTAAAACCCAAAACCATAAGAGGTCGTTATTTAAAAGATATTTGAAAATATTCGCAGATGACTTTGTAGAATAACATAAAAAAACTAAGATAACAATGGAAATATTCCAATGTCAACTTGCTCTTCAGATCCAAATCCCAGAAATGGACCAATTGAATTTTCTTCCCCTTTTGTAATAGATGGCCATCAAAGTAAGTGGAGATGAGAAACAGCCATTAAAGGTAAACTAAAGCTCAGAGTCAATGAAACAATAACAATTATAAGGAAACAAAACCAATCCCCATGGTCCAACCCCAAACGCAACGCAAAGGTATTAAACAAACACAAAAGCACGTACACATCAAAAGATATCATAAAGCAAAGCGAAAGCAAGTTACCTTAAAACCATCTGGCAGCACCTCTGCAACAACCATCCAGATCATACACCCAGCAGCAAAGCCAGTAGCGAATGGCAAGAACTTGTTAAATGCATCTGCACACACAAATGACGGCACTGCTACAATGGGCTGCACCAGTATTCAAGATAACTGAGCATTGACTAGAGGAAAAAGAGATCATGTAATAGACCCACTAAATTGCAACAATACATAGCTGCAAACGGAAGAAAGGCCAGCCATAAATTATAGGAGTATGGAAGGTCAAAAAAGTCTATCCAAACTAAGAATGAACTATAATTAATGGTCAAAACCCAAATGGTACACATGGAGAACAATTACCTGTGGTAGTGATGTAATAATACTCCATAGCAATGCTTTTTGTGGAGAAACACCTCTTGATGCGAGCACCATACTCACAGCTAATCCCTCTGGAATATTGTGCACGGCAATGGCTAAAGTAACCAATACCCCCTGAGACAGGCCTTTAGAGCCAGCAAAGGATACTCCAACACCAGAGCCTTCTCCAAAAGAATGAAGAGTCATAATTCCAACAACAAGAATGACTTTAGCTGCATCTGCTCCTTTGATGTCCAACATACTCACTTCTCCATATTGCTCAAGAAGCTGATTATCAGAACAGACACAAGGGATAAGTACCCTAGGAAACCGTCAAACAATAGTAACACCGACTTATATAGTCATCCCTCCAAGGCACATGAGTTTGGAACGGATTTTAATGAATTCTAAAGTAAAAAAATCTGTTATCTTTCTAACGCTTGAAAACTATAAACATATTTTTTAGATGTAATTGCTTAATTAGCCGATTCCTGTCTAAATTATTCTAAGAAGTTGCAGTAAGCAACAACATCCCCATCTCCACACATAAAAATCACATGGCTTTTGCCATTAGTAAGCAAACTGCAAAAAATTAGGATAATTAAGGCAGCAAAATAAGACACTGAACTTGGCATGGTGGTTAAACATTGCTGAGGTCTCATAATACCAAACTGAAATTGTGAAAGGAAAAAAAAAAAAATGGAGACAAGCACTGGCAAAGCCTGTTACAGTATAATATTAAATTGTAATATCCATCAGATTTCCAGATAGCTTAAAACTTCTGTTTTGTGTTTTGCTAGCATATTTTAGAACCAAGATAAACAGAATTCGTGATGAATGATGTCAGAGGTTGACTTCTAAACAAGCACAAAGAAAATCACGCTAGTGAAAGAGATAAACAGCTGTCAAAAGAGCTCATTTATCCCTCCGTGTATTCAGACTAAAACTGTGACATGAAATGCAATAAAAAAAACAGCAGGATTTTTGGGAAGACATGTTTGATTGAATTCAAGCAAATAGAGCAATAATAAGAAGCTACTCAGAACTTCATACCCATATGAAAAGGATCCAAGCTATGTAAGGTCCCACATGCAATCAGTTCAAATGTCAATCTAAAAGAACATCAATAATAAACTTATCAACTTATCCAGAAATCTAATCGTCAAACCCTCTTAATCAGTTGAAAAGTTGGATAAAACACCAACATAAGGGAAGGGAAAGATATCCAGTGAGTCAAAAATTTAAAACAGCATGTTATAGATTGTAAATTCTTATATGGAAAAATAAAAAGTGAGGAGGACAACAGTAACTAAAAAGGCGAGAGAAAGAATATACACTCGGAATACAATTACAAATTTATTTGTTGGACATCGATTACAAAGAGATTGCATGAAAGTAATTAACAGTAAAAAAAAAAAAAAACCTCCATTTTGTTTAAAATATTTCATTTTTTAATGGCATAATTATTTAAGAGGAATAAGAACGCTCACCTTCTTACAAAGCCAAATGAAAATGCCACCAGCCAAAATACCAAGCACAACCCAACTGCCACTCCCATGGTCCTGTCCTTCTTGAATAAGGTCAAAGCTTGCCGCCAACATCACCCCAGCAGCCATCCCATTGCATACGCCCGACCACTGGGGATCAAGTTCAACAAAAAAGAAGGGCACAGCACCCAAACCAGTAGCAGCAGCCATTGCCAAGGTAAAAATTGCCACTGTAGACACTGAAACTCTGTTGTTTCCCCCCTTCCACTGCCCGGTTTTATCAAAACCGATAGCATGCTCCACACCTGACCCATCAATAACACTAGCATCCATATTCCTCAATGGAGCAGTTCTAACCTTATGTGAGGTTTCTTGTTGAGTTTCTGATGTAACTTGACTGCTAAATACAGCCATAAATAATAATAGTAACAGCATATATCTAAGTCCCAAAGCCATTTTGGTCATGCTAATATCAATGTTTCACCAAACAGATCTTGTCCGGAGAAGCACTAAATGTTCATCTTACAGCGGCTGCATCCAGGCATTATCATCGTAATGGACCTTTTCAAACCAAAGCATGCCCTGTTCATCAAGAGCATGAGCTAAAATTAGACAACGACCTTCACCTAAAAATCATGTTCTTGGATATACTCAAAACGAATCAACAGTTGAAGGTGAAGAAGTCCCTGCTGCACTAAAAATATCAACATGTTACACCAAATGGTTAAAAACAGCAAAGATATTGTGCAGCAAACTTATGGCAGATAAATACAAAGAGACAAACTTCAAAAATCTACCAAACAGCTCTTATTCTTCAACCAAAAATGGCTGACGAAGTAATAGGTTTATGTGTAGGTGCTACCTGACATTAATTCACCATCTGTTACTTCAATCAACTATGCTTCAATTACAACTAGTTGATTTGTACAACATTAACTGGACGCAAAACAGCAATAAAGAAACAGAACTAAAAGCTAATGCGTAATTAAGCACATTTTCAATGAAATTTCTAGTTTACTCTTTGATTTTCTTGCTCAATCCCCTTAGTAACATAACAGAAGAAATATAGTACATCAATTCCTATTGAACGTCTCCACAAGGGGATGCATCATTTTTTTACTATCCACGTCAAGAAAATGAAAATTGAGCATAATCAATCACCACAATTTAGAACCAAAGGAACCAAAAGATTATATTTGCCTTCAAAGGATATAAATATTATGCACCAAAAAATTTAGACCACAGTTAACATGCCTGCAGCCTCTCTTTTACTGTAGTCGGCATCACTTCTAATCAAAATGGGACGAATAAGAGATCTGAACTATTCCATTTCCCAGAAATGAAGTACACTAATCACACGCCTCCTATCTTCTTGAAGTTTTCTCCATTAAAAACTACATACCAAATCCACAATCCCCCTAGTAATGTAAACAGAATGAATATTATCCCCAGAATCAAATTTCTGCTACATGGAATGCATCACATTATCACACAATCCATATAATAATAAAAAAAAAACACGACTTTGCAAGATTATCCAGTGAAAACCATATTTATGATCACACAAAACGCTAAATAACCATAAACAGACAAACTTACTTGGAAAAATTTTAAAATTCATATAAATTCTATCCTTATATATGAAGTACCTCAAGAACCCATCTCGCAAAAACGCCTAAAAATCATTATCAAGAAATCCCACACAACAAAAACCCATAACAAAAAACAAAACAGAGAAAAAAAAAAAGAAAAACCCTAACTCTAAATCCCCTCAATTGGCCTTTATATCCATATCCAACAATCCCCAATGAAACCAAAATAATCAAAATTTAATCCAATTCCCCAAAACCCAAAAAAAAGGAGAATTCAGGAAGAAAAACTAAAAAATCAGCATCTGCAATTTATAAATAGATGAGATATAAAGATACCTATTTTATGAGGCAAAGCAGCAACCCGAGGCCTAATTCGATTAACCCCAATTCCCAAAAACAAAGGCAAATGAAAAAAAAAAAAAGAAAAGAAAAAGGGGGCCTCAGGTTATAAAGAAAATTGAATTGGGGTTATTAAAAAAAAAAAAAATCCCTTTTCCACTATTTCTCGGGATGTAGATATATATACATTTATGGGTAGAGATTAACACTTTGAAGGGAAGGTGAATATAGATTAGGGGAAGGGGGATCCCGGGGCTAAGGGGGAGAATAGTTAAAGAAGAAGATTTCCCAAGACATTGCCCATTGTTTTACATTTACAGTTGTGGCGTTTACGTAGTTGTCTACTTGCCTTTCCGATCCCGCCTGGCTGATTGGGTCTGTTGACAAAAACCGTGGACTCCATTAATCCCACTGTTTTTCTTTTTTTCTTTGTTTTTTCTTTTTTTTTTCCCCCTAACGGTGTTTGTTGGAGGGAAGTTACCAAGATGTAATGCTATGATCATTGATTGATTGGCACGTCTGGCGCGTGCGAAACAGGTAAATCAAACAACTTTTTTAATGCTTTTCTACAGAGCTGTTATTTGAGACAAGTGGATCTTCATACTCGTTTGATAAATAAGTGAGCTCACTGAGTTCAAACATGAAATGCTTAGTTCAGGCTCGATTGCTCATTTATTAAATGAATTAAAATACATATTCGAGCTCGATTTGTTAAGTTATATGAATGGGTTGAATTTGAATCGAATCGAGTCATATTCGTTAAAAGTTAGGTTTAAGTAAATGTAGAGGTGTTATTCGAATCGAATCGAATCGAGCATATCATATTCGAAATCTTGATCCTTTATTCAATAAGCGAGTTCGAGCCAGAATTTGTATTCGAGCTTGGTTCGTTTAATTATATGAACAAATAGAACTCAAGCTCTCACGACTCAAGTCCTTTAATTATAGCAAGTCGAATTTGTGTGGAGCTCAATTCGTTTACAACTCTATTTTTCTATAAATCTTTTCATTAAAAATTTTTACCTTATTAAAGTAAAAAAATTTGGAAACTAGTTCAAAAGATAGAGTGTATATAAATAGAGTGCATATAGGTAATTATCATATTTGAATAGTTACCAAAGCTCACGATAGTTATTAGAAATTTTAACTTATTTTTAATTTTGAAAAATACAAATAAAGAGAGAGGCAAACATACCAGACTAGTACGTACTCACCCATGCCTTTTGATATATGTATAAAAGATATATACATAGGCTTGAGGTAAAAGATTAGTGTTCCTCGTCCCAACATCGGTGAGTGTTAAATTAGTACCTTTAGATTTAAATTTTACAGGTGCACCATTCATTACCAATTTACTGGATATGTGTTGCTTGTGAGTCCCATCTTAGATTTAGTTCACTGCATAACCTTGAGTGTTTTCATAGTACAACAAGCATTTGGAATTTGTTAAAAAAAACCAAAATACCATTGGTGAGTGTTGAGCTTGAGGTAAAAGATGAGTGTGCCTCGTCCCATATCGGTGAGCGTTAAGGCAGTACCCTTAGATTTAAGTTTCACGAGTGCACCATTTAGTTACTAAATTACCTTGAGTGTTTTCATAATCTAACAGGTGTTTGGAATTTGTTAAAAAAAATCAAATTACTATTGGTGAGTGTTGAGCTTGAGGTAAAAGATGAGTGTTCCTCATCCCACATTGGTGAGCGTTAAGATAACACCCTTAGATTTAAATTTCATGAGTGCACCATTCAATTACCAATTGGCTGGATGTATATAGATTGTGGATCCCAACTTAAATTTAGTTTACTACGTGACTTTGAGTGTTTTCATAATCTAATAAGTGTTTGGAATTTGTTAGAAAAACCAAATGACTATTGGTGAGTGTTGAGATTGAGGTAAACGATGAGTGTTCCTCGTCTCGTATTAGTGAGCGTTAAGATAGTACATTTGATTTAAGTTCCACGGGTGCCTCATTCAATTACCAATTGGCTAGATGTGTGTTGCTTGTGGATCCCAACTTAGATTTAGTTCACTACGTGACCTTGAGTGTTTTCATAATTTAATAGGTGTTTGGAATTTGTTAAAAAAACCAAATTACTATTGGTGAGTGTTGAGCTTGAGGTAAAAGATAAGTGTTTCTCGTCCCATATCGGTGAGCGTTAATGTAGTACCCTTAGATTTAAGTTCCACGGGTACATCATTCAGTTATCAATTGGTTGGATGTGTATTGCTTGTAGGTCTCAGCTTAGATTTAGTTTACTACGTGACCTTTAGTATTATATATATATATATATATATAGATGTAGAAGATATAGTTAAAGATTATTTATGATAAAACCATAGTTGACCAAGACGTTGTAGAAGACTGTATCGTGCGTATAATTTTTTATACATTTTTTTAGTGGTATCAGAATTTAATTACTAATTCGATTTATAAAATTGGTCCAATGCAGGTATAAGTCATTTTCTCATGAAACTTTGCGAGTCATAACCAAAGGATCTCTCTACTCAAGTTATTTATTTATTTTTAATTATATTTGCATTTTAAACTAGATGTTATAATAGAAAATTATTGTAGAGATCAGTGGCGAAGCTAGAAAAATTTTTTAGTAGGAGCAAAAGCAATATTAAAATTTTTTACTTATGTTTTTACTTTTTTTAAAACAAAAGTACATCAATACTCACATAATAAGTAAAAATAATGTATATATTCCATGGCTCACAATATTTTTTTCAGCAATCTAGTTCAATCAAAATCAGAATGCTGCGAAACTCTTCAGCTTAATAAGAGCTCTAGTATGATTTAGAGGAAATCTTTAAGAGGGCACATTTAAAAATATTACCAAAATCTATGGGTATTAAAAAAATTTAAAGGAGTCAGTGGGGGCCGTGCCCCCAAGGCCCCCACCTTGGATTCGCCACTGGTAGAGATCCCATATCACTCAGAAGATGATAAAATTTTTTAAAAGCTCTCGTAATTTTTTTTTTTTTGGTAATTTATCACTAGAGAAAATCTATAATTTCTTTGCGAAATTATGTGATGTGATATTACGGCAGCACTATCCAATTGTAACAATAGTTTAACATGAAATTAATAGGAAATCTATGTATTTGGTAAATTTTTAATGAATTTTATAGCTACATAAATTTGAAAGTTTATCAATTTCCACCAAAAACAAACTAACAAGGTTTAAAAAAAAAAAAAAAAAACTGTTTACATGTTCGAATAAAGAAACTAGAACAAATGACAAAAAAGTTATGCGATAATATTTACTTTTATGTAAATGAAAATCCCTTTATCTCAAAATCAATTAAAGAGTTAATTTCGTTTGTGCTCGCTTGTTAAAGCAGTGATATATTATAGTAGTAATGTGCTTAAGGACGTATATTCTAATCTCCAAGTGAAGTGTGTCACTTATCTTAGCAAAATTGCTGGAGTTTCTTTTTGTTCGTAAAATTATATTTTTAACAATTGGGAGTCAGCAAATCAACAGAACCGCTGATCCATTTGGATTCCAAAAAATATTTATATTTTAAAATATTTTTAAAACATATTTTTCAATCACTTTTTTTATATTTCAAATCATTTTCTTGACAAAAATGAAAAGGAAGAATTTTTTTTAAGGTTTTTTTCAATGTATGTTGAACATGTTACAGATCATGTCTTGGCCTTCTCTTATTTAAACAATAAAAAGTTCAGGCCTTTTCTTGTTATTGTAATATTCACTTTTATTTTGAATCTCTTGCCCAAGCTAAGTAAATGCCTAAAATTTTTCTTGTATTAATTCACACCCAAAATCACGATACTTATATTATCCTTTTCTAATTATAATGCATAGACTAAAGAGAAGGAAACTTATTTATGATAATAATATATGGGCTATGCCTCAGTTGTACCCTCCCTTCGTTCTACGAAACTTTGTTGATTCTGAATCTTTTGAACTTTATTTAAACTTTATTTACAAGAACAAAAATAATTTATCCTTTTATAGAAGTTAGACGAGATAGTATAGAGATAATTTCAGATGAAGAGGGAATTGAGGAGCCCTTGGCATTGCTTTGGTTTTTCTCTCTTTTCCTATGATTCAAAAGATGACACCAATTAATATGTATTGTTATTCAAAGCATCTATTGTCCCAATTTTTGCAATTTTCATTGAATGAAAAAGCTGATTACTAACAACTTTTATGCAACGTTATAGTCCTTTGAAATTCCGTTTGACACTAGAAATCTACACCCCAAAATGGAAGGCAACTTTTGGTTTTTCCTAAACTCAGATTAGTCATCTTGCTAAATTTTCATTATTTTAATCCACACAACAAAAGCTACCCAAAATTCAAATTTTTTGTTTTGAAAAGAAAATTCAATTTTGAAGTCAATGAAAATGAGATATGAACAAACAATTACGCGTTAGACCTAGTAAGCACACTCAGATACACGATGGAGATGCTGAATTGGTCCTTGGACATTTGGCACAAGTTATTGGTTCAGATTTAATAGGTCAACAAAGAACAAATGAGATTGAACCAATAAGGCTAAATTTGTAATGCTTATGCCATAATTTCAATATATTTACAAATTTTAACTTCGATATCATGCACATTTTAAATTGTGCAAAAAGAAAGAATATCAACTTGCGAGATTCCGTGTCCAATAAATGTCTAGTTAGGCTAAGTCAACTGCTTAGCAGTGTTTGCCAATTATTTTAACGGGCCTTATACATGGTCCACAATTTTGACTTGCCACATGCAAGTTGCTATAGTTTTCTACTATACCGATAGAGATGACACGAATTTCTTTTTGTTATCTCCCCACCAAACACAAGTGTTTAGATGCAACAGAGAAAGGTTACCTTAGCCTTGGGTAAAGAATCATTCCCCAAGAAATATCTTCAGAATTCCTTCCTTCTTTTTTTTTTTTTTTTTTTTTTTGTCAGGAGAAAAGTAAAGCCTTGAAGAGGACTACTGCACGATGACGCATACAATCCCTTATGTCCGCTCCTAAGAATGGTTTAACACATTTGGTTTGGCTCCCCGTCTCCCCCTCTGCTTATAAAAAAATTCACCCTCATCCCTATCGCTGCACCCGTGGCTAGCTCCGAGCGATAAGAGTTTACGTTCGGACTTTTAGTTCACACCGGTTTACTTGTCCCCATCTCGTGCTTTTGGCTCAACCCCACACGCCCGTGGATGGGTTCCCGTTAAATACTTGCTTTTGCCTTTGTTTCTTTTTATTGTTAATTATTTATTTTATTATAAATACGTACTAAAATAAGGTGACATTTAAAAAATTATTAGAATTACTTTAGAATTAAATGTTTATTTCATGTTATTAATATATAAATCTAAAAAGGCAAGGTCGAGGAGAAACTGTCCACATCATCACCACTCCTCTTTTACTCAAGTTTTGCAGTAAGCAGAGATATACAATAAACTGCCGTCGCTAAACTTGCTGTTTTACATAATACATGTTACCTGGCTTCCCCAGCTAAGCCTATAAATATCACAGTAAAAAGACGCTATGGATTGTTTTCTGTACTTTCCTTCAAATTAATTAAGAAGCAAAGGGAAATTATTCACTTTTTGTACATCCCCCCCCCCCCCCCCCCCCCTCATACCATGCACAGGAAAGAGAGAAAAATGAGGAAGTTGATCCATCCTCACCCTTTTCCCATAATTGTTTGCTACTCAGAAATCAAATGAAGAAACAGAAAATGATAGGAGAAGGAAAGGACTTCTTTCGAGTACATAGCAGAAGAATGAAAATGAGAAAAACACAAATATGGAAAGATAGTGGAAGCTGCAAACATTGAAATGTGCCACTGACTAAAAGCTATTACAACATAAATAGTGAGCAACAACACCTGAACAGCATGCCCATTAGAAGGCCCATGCTCCATTCAACAGATACTAAAATAGCTGGAGACCTAGCAAACACATACTTTATGCTTGTGCATCTTGCTCCTCTTCTCCAACATACACATACATTACAGATGAAAGATATGATTCAGTAAGCAAACAACTAAATCCTACAGCCTATACCTCTTTGCCCGCTAGTCAAGCACAGAAAATATTACTCCATGCATTTATAAAAATTATTCCCTACTTTGAGGCTAATATCTATTTGAATGTACGAAAGAAATAACATTTCATTGGAAAAATATTCTACTTGATAGAAGGACAATTGTTTTGTCACAGCTCAGAAAGAAATGTAGGATATTCCCTTTGGAATAGAGGAAACAGAAAGAGAAAAAAATAAACCAAAGAAGAAAAGTGTCAAGCTCCTACAATTCCATCTCAATTCCTCTGTTGCAAAACAGTATGTTTGTGTGTCCATGTCTACATGTAAATTGTAGGAGCACAGTTTATGAAGAAACACCGAGGAACTACTATCCGGTGAAATACTCTGAAAAACACAAGATGGCAGATTTCAACCAAAACAAATAATTTTCTACCCTTTTTTTCTTTTGGTTGGAGATGTATCTGGAAATCAATGTTTATTATTGCAAACTTCATACAGCTAGCAAGTAGATATAATTTCCAGATGCAACCCACATCTAACTTTCTTTTGGCTATACATAAATCAATTGAAGCTGTTCTTGACTTGAAAAGAAAACAATCTCAAAATTAAATGGTACCATCAAACTAAACTGACAAAGAGCTTTGATACATTGAAAAAGCATGGCATCAATGGCAAAGTTGTAAAAATGATAGAAAACTTTCTCATATTCTAAACGAGCACATAATGAAGAACGATGAGGTTTGATTTATAGAATGCAAATAAACCAATGGTGTATACTGTTTTAAAAACTGTTAGTTTAGGAAAAATTCAAACTTTTCAGATGTCCCAATAAGTTGATAGTACAGCACAGAAAATTTAATTTAGGAGAATAATGTAGTGCACTGAAAATTTATTTCCTCTTTGATACACAGGTCAAAAGCTATCAAAAGTAGTTGTTATTCCCACACCACAAAGGCATTAAGCACCACAATGACAAATATAAGTTTTTTGGTGATTCTGGAATATCAATCTGGCTAAAACCCTTATATAAAGTAATTTTAGAATCTACCTTCTTTTCTTTAAGCAGTCAATAGCATCAAAAGATTTGTGATAAATATATTTCTCATCAACAGCACAGCTAGCACGGTCTTATCAATAATTAATCTCACTGGACTTTAGAACAAATCCAATTGACTCAAAGGCCACGAACCCAGATTCAAAGTTAACGACTTTTGTGACACTGTTGGAGACTCAGATGCACCTGCTGGTAAAGCTTAAACTCATATTGCAATAAAACAATGCTTGCACAAGCTTAAACTCATATTGCAATAAAACAATGCTTGCACAACAGATAGTTCTATTTAGGCACCCAAAATAAGACCAATGAGAAATTTACGTCAAGTGAACGTACAACCATCTTTCCTGATCAGGCACCCTGTATCATTCTCTAAATATACTTGTAGCTTGACGATTTAAAAAATTTATTTCAAGGGAATCACTAAAATCAAATCTTTTACCAAGCAGACTGTCTTTTCAGCAATGTTAAACAGTTTACTTTGTAGTTACTCTTGCCCCGTTATTAGATAGGAATAAGTTCCCTGGTACAATCCTAACAGCATAATTGGAGGACAAGAGTACTCCATATGAAAGAACTGTCACCTACAATTACTTAAGCAAAAACAGCTTTCTTCAAAATAAGAGTAATTGCAAGGGCTTGCAGATTGATAACCCTAAGCAATTGATAGAAATTGGAAACGAAGAAGATTAAAAGATTCAGGGGACTTCAATTAATGAATTAAGGCATAACCGTACTTAGCAACTGGTTTATCCCATTTTACCATGAGGATTTCAAACATGGTCAAACAATGTACAAGCAAACACACACCACATCAGGATAAAACTGGATTCAACCTTCGTTAAATTGCTTTCTTAGCATGATTAACAACTCCCCTCTCCTCTCCCGCCAACCAAAAACAAAATTTGAAAGGTCAAAAGTTCACTGATGATTTCGTCACAGATGGCAAACAACAGAAGCAAGTCTACACTCAACAGGGCTGAAATGATCTGCGACACTAAGATATTCCCGCAGTCTGACATTAGGCTACAAATCTTCAATTGCCCCAACCGGCTTCCTTAAGTTTTCCAACTTTTTTTTACTTATGGTAACTCCTGAGTCAAATTCTCAATCTCTAGTTAAAGAAATCACACCATGTACACAGTTTTCAGCCCTTAAATTAATTGCTGAAGGACACGATCATAAATGAAGGCAATAGGCATGTTCTAACCTTAAAAATATAGAATTTTCCAGCCGATAATAAACTTCTTGAGGACACTATAGCTACATTTTCCACTACTTCTACGGTAAAAAGGTATTGGGGTTCAACTACAAAATTGTACCAAATTTGAAAGATGATTAAAAGTACAAAAAGAGTAGATTCATGCAATTAATAGATTGACGAGGCACTGGAAGAAGAAGTTGGACAGCGAAGCAAAAGAATTTAAGCCAAATAAGTATCTTCAGGCAAAAGTATATACTTTCAGGATCTAGCTGTCTAGTTGAGAACAGGACAGTCTCCATCAAGTACTCTATCTCCAAGGTAATGGAAGAATCAATGCGTTCAAGAACTAGAGAAGCTTAACAACACTAAACATGCTTGCAAATGTCTAGGACAAGGAGAATGCTACACCTGAACCTACTGATATCAACTAGATTCTTGGTTCAAATGCTTCGGTTGTAATTTCTCAACCTAATGCTCTTCTGGCATTTGTTCTCAAAGATGTCAGTCCTTCAAAGGGTATTTATCTCCAATCTTTGACAAGTTGTCAACCACAGATACAGGCAATCAAAGATGAGAGCGAATAACAAATGACCAAGGAAGAAATTATGGTTCTTCCTTGATTTCAAAGATAAAATGATGCTTTTGCTTCACTGATTTATAGTTCTCTGGATTGGACATTAATTGCAAAGATGAAAATTTTGTTCTGATTTGCTCACTGCAAAATCGTCTTTCTCATTCCTCTATATATCTTCTGAACCTAATCATTTTATTTTCACTGGTTACCATACATCAGTAAAACTCAACCAGAGAAACATAAAAACACAACCATTGCTGAATTCTGTTCAATCCCATACCAACAATTGAATAGAAATTGGACCCAGATCCACTATATTTCAATATTTACTAGCTTAGTTTGATGATCACTCACATGGGACCTGTTATGACTTGTAATAAACAACTTCATGCATAAGGTCTCAAAAGAAAAGGTTCATTTTAATTTTTGAAGTTTGATGGCTTTGTATAAATTTCCCAGGACTTAATTTAGGCAACTCATTTTGAGCCATTGACAGAGCATCTCTTGTTTCTAATCACAATCTAGAAAACTATTCATATTCAGAATGTGAGTTAAGTAAAGTGCCTAAGAAACGATACAAATAATAAATCTGTGCTATGTTTGACTATATTATTGAGCAATACCAAGTTGCATATAAGCAAAACAGCAAGCTTTCCAGTTTCCTTTTTAAATATCTTAATTTGGTAATACTATCTCCTTTAAACACAATTTACTGTGTAATCTTAATGAAACAATTGATCTTTGTCTCATCAAGCCCCAACACGATTCACAAAATCGTAACAAGAGATGTTCAAAAATCACCTTATTCAAGTACATGAGTGAGTTCTCAATTCAAATAAAACACTTAAGCTATCAACATATCTGAGAAAGCTATCAAAACATTATGCAACTGTTGCCATAAATCAAATAAAGTAAGAGGAAAATATCACTGAGCCAGAGATATTTTCATCAAACTTTGGGTTAAAAGGTTGGAACTTAAAGTAAAACGGCTAAAATAGCTAAGAATTACATTCTTGGCAAAGTCTAATTCAATAGCAAGTGACAAACTTTGATCCTTCTCTTTACATTGTCTGGAGCAGGATCTAGGTTTCTTTAAAAGTACTTATAGTTGCTTTAATTGCAATTTCTTTGTGAATCATGATGCCCATAAAGAGAAAAGCAAATAATCATGAATCTGATAAGACAACAAACACTTTCTCCACTACCAAATATTCATTCAAAAGGATTTGAAAAAATATGAGGTGAAGTCTCTCCAACAAATCATTGGCACTCAATTTAGGGATCATTAATGATCACAGCACTGAATAATTTATTTTACTGCAGTTACATCCTAACATTCAGCCATTTTGACCTCTCAATTTAATCTGGAGAGAGCCAGCTTGTAAGCATTTCATTCATTTCCATTTTTCATATCTAAGTAATAGTGTTAAATTACGATCAGACAGCCAGATCTTTCACATAAAGAAAAGCAAGTTCTACCGATCTCTTTATAGAAGGTTCAACAAATATGACAACAAAATAAGTCATGGTTTTGTTGCCCAAAATTCCAGAAAGCAACTATCAGACTTCGCTCTTCTGAATAACCAATATTTTCTTCTTGTCTCTAAAGTAACGAGTTTTGCATTATACTTCATTGCAAAGAGCTCAGAGTAAATACTACTTATTTCACTACAACCAAGTTGGCAGGTTAGACACTGGAAAAACCACCAATACATACTGAAGTCATATTAGAAATAGCCATACAGCTAACACATCTTTAAAATGCGACCTCATTGTCCTGTACATACTTCAAGCAAGATGTCAAACAATAACCATTTTTTTTACTACAGTTCAATAATGGTCCAATTGTTATTTGTTAAATTTCAGGCAAAAGGTACACCCCAAAATACCCTCCCACACGCCCACTAACTTAACCCAAACGTTCAACCCAATCTCATCCAATTAGGTAAAATTCTTCTTCTTTAGCCTGAATGCATTTTATGAAAAGCTCAAGAGTAAATTACGTACAGCAGTAGACAAGCTTTCCATCTAAAATAGATTCAAGTAGGCAATTTCATCTTCTTGAGCAAATATAGTAACTATAAAGCTCAAGAAAAAACTTCCAATAGCAGTATACAAACTTTTGAAATGAATCCATCCAAATAGGCGGTTTCTTTTTATTTAGACTGAATGGTAACTAAAATGCTCAAGAATAAACTTCTTCTCTGCAGCAGTACACAAACTTTCGATCCATATCCATCCAATTAGCCAATTTCTTATTCTTTATACTGCATATGGTAATTAAAATGCTCAAGAATAAACTATCTACAACAATACACAAAAACAGCACTTGTATACAAAAATTATTCTACAAATTCAAGTGGCAGGATTATACTCAACAAAAAACACAATTCGAACAGCAGAAAATACTAAAATGAAATCAGTCAAGATACTCGAACTCATCCTCTTTCAAATGTGCAAAGAACTTGACTGGCCCTTTTTTCCCCTCAACATTCTCTTCCACAAACTCCACTTTATACGGCAAATTAGCCGAAATCCTCTTGCCTTTATGCACCCCAACATACTGCTTCAAGAACCCAATTTTCCCTTTCAATTCAAGCTCCGGCACTTTTGGGACATGGTAAACTTTCAATGGCACTTTTACTCTAACTCTGGCCCCAATTTTCCCCAGTGCTTCAACTGCCTTTTCATCATAAACACCATCAACACTATCTTTTTTGCCTGACTTTGATGATGTTTCTGCAGCCTCAACAACTATGGTGGAATCTGAGGCAGATTTTATGGGAGTTGCTATACATTTCCTTGGTGGGATTTTGATTTTGGAAAAAGGGTTGTCTAAAGATGAGATTTTGGGAGATGGGATGATGAGAGAATTGGTTTTTGAGATGGGAATGTTAAGAATTGAAGAAGAGCAGAACGATGAAGAAGTCGTCATTATTGTTCTTTTGAGGTTATGACCTATGAAGAACTAAGGTTGGATGCTTCTTTTGCTCCTGGATATGAGTGGATTATACACATTTGTGAGAGATATATATGATCTCCGGAAGCCACGTTCTAATGAGGTGGAGCCAAGGGAGATTAAAACCGAGCCAAAAATAAATAAATAAATAAAGGTTTTGGAAATTTTATTATCAAGTTTATATGGTTGAGGTGGGCATTGGCCTGTGTGTTCAACGAGTTTGGTAGATGCTTAGTTGCTTTGGTGGGGATCCTTTGATAATGTGACACGTGATATGCGAGATTGTCTAACAAATACAAAATCATTTTGTTCTGTAATAGAAATTCTTCGTTTTATTTACCAAAAAAAGAGAAAATTCTTTGATTTTATGTGGCGAAATCAATTTCAGTTCACAATTGGATAAATGTCTAAAAATATTTTCTATATCCAATTTTGAACATGATAGTAACATTTTGTATGCAGTTTCATTTTTTTGTGGCTCTTGACTTCAAATGAATCAGTTCAAGTCCCCATTGTTGTGTTAATATCCTCTCTCTCTCTCTCTCTCTCTCTCTCTCTCTCTCTCTCTCTCTCTCTCTCTCTCTCTCTCTCTCTCTCTCATTAATGTCCTGACACTTTGATTTGAAAAATGATTTGTGCTTGTGTTTTTTTTTATTTGAAAAATGATTTGTGCTTGTGTTTTTTGGCTTAACTATTTGGGGATAATTTCCCATCTTTCTCAAAAAGATTATTATAATTGCAGCTAGGTCTGAAAAGTATACTTAAATTCCTTATTTTTAATTTTTACATAATAAAATACGTCAAAAATGTTAAAACAAGTAAATTCTCTCTCATAATAGTCAAAAACCTTTTTCTAAATAAATATTTAAAAAATTGACCATCATCCCCGTAGTTCTTCACCTCTACATTAAGCCACATGACAACACCATCACCAAATCCACTCCCTTTCGCTTGACTTTTTCACATATTCTATTTCACAACAGTTAAAAATGACAATGAATTTTTTGATACATTTTATAATGTTACATTTATATTATATTATTTAAAAATGTGATATGTGTTTATCTATTAGAAGACATAATTAGTAAAAATATATATGTCATTATTTTCTTAATTGATGTAACATGAGCATAACACAAAAAATAAATCATCGTATTAGGAAGGCACACATTCTCCAACTCAAGAAACTATTCCTCTAATAAATAACAATAATCCTGTAACTTGTCCCATTAGTTGTCCCAAGAGCCGTAGCAATGCTACTCAAAAATCGTCTAATTATAGATAATAAATATAAAACTCCCATAGTCCTTGACCCTTCCGTCCCTACCCCTAATATTTGAGCCACTAAAAACTAATCAAGCAGTCATTTTCCTCCCTTCTTTTGATTCAAAGTCGGAAACTAAAATCATCACAAAAACAAAATGGGAAATACTTCTAGATTATAAGCCAACCAATTTGTTATGTAATTTATTGTCTCACGATCAAAAATTGATTTGGTTTCAATGTTGGATATGTTATTGCAATTGCTTATGAGTGGGAATCGTTTATAATTTTCCTTTGACATTTTTGTTGTTAAGGATAAAGAAGGATTCGATATGGGCTATGAACTTTGCAATGGGAGGGGTGGTGTAGAAGGGATGGCCATTGGTGGATGAAAAAAATTGCAGAACTGTATATTGTCGTTTTTTTGTTTATAATTCTTTTTTTAATTTCGTCTCAGAATTCTTGATTTTTAAGTATATTGTGAGAGCGTCAAGGTATATTGTAATTTTTAAAATCAGAGGAAGTCAGCTACAATTATGATAAATTTTGTGAAAGGTATGCAAAATTGTCCCTAAATATTTCTTTCTCTTTTTTCAATATAGGAATTGAAAATGGAATCTATAATCCAACACCATCCAGACAATGGCTTACTGAAGAAATATTTCTTTCTTAAGTTTCTGAAGGAGAAGTCAACACACAAAACGAAAACAACAAAAGCCTACTATTTTGGTAATATTGCAATTGACCAAGAGCAGCTCATTTTCTTTAGAAATTCTTAAAAATGTATGTGGAGTTGAAATAGAGATTTCCTTGACATTTATAGCTTGGTCACTTTACAAAATTTTAAAACATTCATATATCGAAATTGGTTTGAGCATTGCAACGCATGTAAAATATGTGTTATTTATGAGTCTCATACTAAATACGATCAGAAAACATTTCAAAGAATAGTACTAATGCATAAATTAATTAATTAGATAACGTAAGTGCCATAAAGAAGATGACAAACGAATCAATATGCTTGACTTCAAATGAATCAATTTTATTCCCCACTGTTTTAATATTCGGAACCCTTTTTTCCTTTTTTGAGAATTAATATTCCAACATGCATGATTTATACTCGCTTAAATATTTTGGACACATTTCCTATATCTTCAAAAAGATTATTGCAATTGCAGCTAGTTCCCGTGTTATCTTGAAAATTACATATTTACCCCCTTTCTTAATTTTTATATAATAAATGATGTCCAAAATGTTGATATATGTAAATTCTCTCTCATAACAGTCAAAAATCAGAAGTCGGGATTCGAATCCTATCAATACCAATTATTCTTTCCCAATTGTAATAGTTTAGGTTTGATTTAAAAAAAAAAAAGAAGGTAAAAAACCTTTACCATTTAAAAAAAAAAAAATCACCATCATCCTTGTTAAGTCTTCACCTCTACCTAATGCCACGTGACAATGCCATCCTCCTACCCTTCCCTTTGTACTCCACCAATAATAATAATAATAATAATAATCTAACCCAGTCAACCCGACTTCCGAGATATTTTTACTTAGCAACAACCCAAAACACTTTTTTTTTTAACTTCCCATTCTCGCTAAAACGCACACTTTTCAGCCAAAGTAACGATTTCTCTAATAAACAACAAATACGATTTCTCTAATACAAAATAACAAATAATATTGATGCGCTCGATATGTGTGCAAATTCTAATAATTTTTTATTTTAAATAACTAATTTATGAAAATAATTTCGCATTTCAGAATAAGAATATCAATTTTATTTGTATATAATAGTTTTATCTTTTTTGTTTGTGATGAATAAATGGGTAGTTAGAGTTGGTTCCTGAGTAGTTAAAATGGTTAAATAAGATTTGCTTTTTTAAAAAGGGAAGTTTAAAAATGAAGATCACTATAGAACAAAAGATCCTTTCCCTTTGTATGTAAAAAAATAAATGAAAATAAGCTTCACATTATTAAATAAAAAATGCATTGTTAATTATATTTTAATATAAAAGGAGTAGTTATTTTTTTAGTTATTATATTATGGGTATTTTTATTAACAATATGTATTTAGAAAGTAACAAAATAAATTATATTTAAAAAAATAAAAACAAGTGACACCACAAAGCCAAATGGTACTAATGGCATACTCGTTGTTTGTGCAATTATAAAACTTTTGATTTTTCATGCTCCAATTAATTAAAAGACACAAGTTTTCATTATAAAAGTTTGTATATATATTGAGAGAAGCATGTTGGCACGATTTATTTCAAGCACTTCAAAGAACAAAATAATATTCAGGCCAAAGCAGACGAAGAAAAATAAAATTAATAACATTATATGATATTTTGTTGGGCCCAAGAAAAAAAAAATCAAAAAAGAGAACACCGCAGATCGTAAGCCCCGTTCTGTTAGTCGCAATGGACCAAGTGAATGACTGTTTTACGGCCAACGAATTTCCGCGGGCGACAGTTACGGCTCCACACTTGTCTCAGCCCAACAAGCCCGCGAAAATTTGCTCGTTTCCGAGCCTGTATCTCTACAGGAAGCGGCCCGGGGACTTTCCTAAGCCTGGTCCACATAAGTGCGAACCTTGACCTGCCCACTCCGTCTGCGGTCAAGTGGGCCGGGGTACCTCGAAATCTGAATTTATTAGACCAAAAAGTTTTGGACCTTTCGATGTGGAAATTTAGTGGGGACTGAAGAAAAACAGACGAAAAAATGTTGAAGTTGTTGTCGAAGGTGAGGATCGAGTTCAACGCATTGGATCCACGGACGGCGGCATGTATGGAGTTTTTGGCTCAATGCAATGCTCGCATGGCTAAGGAATCGAGCCCAGGTTGCCAGGTTCAAGTTAAGAGACGGAGGGACGACCAACCACCTCAAATTACCGTCACCTTCGTCAACGGAGTTGAGGAGAAATTCGATGCCACCTCAACCCCAGCACAGACCATTCGGAATATGATTCTGGAGAAGGGTCAGTACCTGGAGACGGAGCAAATGTTCCGGGAGGCTGGGGAGCAGTGGCCCGTGATAATACCTGAGGAAGAGCTCAACCAACCATTCCTTGGCATTAAGGTACTGTTATGGCATTTGGTCGAACACGTAGCGTGCTTCATAATTATGGCATAAACTAATCAAAACTTGATTATTCTGCCATTTGTATGGCCTATTTTTTTTTTTTTTAATTCTTCTTTCCGTTTCCCTTAAATGCATCTCGCGTTTCAAAGTCTTTGGTCATTACAGTCATAGGGCTTGAATGAGTGAGCACAAAAACTTGATATGGTGGTATCTTCTTTGGGTTCAGAGTACTAGGTCTCATGCCCATCCATCCAAATATCAAGTTTGAAGAAATGTCTGATTGCTAGTTAGTATAGTTCATACTTGGACACGTGAATCTTAATGCCTCTTCAAATGAGCAGCATCATTCTCAATTCAAGAATGAGAATTAATTTTCTATAGCGGATTGTACACTCATCAGTTATCTACAGTTTGTAATTTCTGATAATTCCCATTTCTTTGTGTTTGTTCTTCTGTGTTCCAGCCAAAGAAAGCAGAAGAGAAGAAGCAGTAGTAACTTTACTAGCCACGTTGAGGAAATTATTTGAGTATAGATAGGGCCAAGTCTTTCAATTGTAGCTTGGTTTTCATTTGGTAAACTTGTATTCTTCAAGGCTGAAACTTTTAGCTGGATTCAAGACAACGGTTTCTTCACCCTGTTTTCTTTCTTTTATTTTCCCTTTGTAATTTAAAGTCACTTGAGCAAATGTTCTGCTCCCTCCTAGAAGTAAAGCAGTTCTGAAATAAAGTATAAGCTAGCTATCTTTTGGAGTTCTCATGGTGAGAAATACGGAGTAGGTCTGGATAATGAAGAATTATGAAGGTGAATCAAAAGATATTTGGCTGAGAGTTTTATTTCCATTAAATCTGGGAAATCCAGATGAAGGTTCTAGCAATTTTAATTGTGTGTCGGTTGTTGTTGTTGGTTGCTGCTTGAAAATTCTATTACAACTAGCATCAAGACCCTACGAATGGTTGAATTTTGTACCCCTGATGCTTTGACTGAGAGTTATACAATACTTTCTTTCCATTATTTGTTGACGACACAAGGTTATACAAGCAAGATCAACACAGACACAGGGAGGTGGTCAGTAATCAGTACAACAGCAACTCAATTTTATTTGAAATCCATGCCCAAGAATTCCTGCCTCGCATCACAGTCAATTTCTCCATAATCTATATGCACAAATATATGTACATTCGGATCTATGGTAGTTTTCTACTGAACTCTGAAAAAGCACACAGCCCTGGTGAAAAGGGGAAGCAAGAAAACGAAACACAAGGGAGTGTATTGTCGCCATTTAATAGTCTGGCTTATAGATCCGCAAAGTTAACGATCTTCCCGTCGGACTATATTTGGATCTGAAGTCATGTCCATCATCATCTTCTCAGGCGAGTCTTCCCAGTTTCCAAATGTCTTCAAGTCTACCTGCAGGGACATAAGAAGAAAATGGACTTGAATTTATATTTATATTTAAAAAAACAAAAAAAGGACTTGAATATTAATCTAAATTAGAGTTGCAGATGATCAAGATTTCAAAAGAGAGTGTCCCCTTTTCCTTTGTCTACCTTTCGTCTTTGCTCAGTGAAAAGTTCTTCTCTCTTCTTATATGAATTTTGAACTTCTTTCGCTGTTCTGCCTCCTAATCCCCATACCTCCACCTCTAAAATTGAAGCTTCAAGTGGTAAAAACCCCTGGAACAAGGAAACTTGTATCTTTAGGTCACAAATACTACAAAGATCTACTTTCAGCATCTGACTATTTGAAGTTAAAGCAACAATAGTAGAAAACCGATTTTTAATATTATCTCCTAAAACCAGGACTCAACAGAAAATAGCAATTATTGCCATCCACTAGATAATTTGGTATTCCAAACGGGAATGACAGAAGAAGTTAAGTCCAAATATCATTTAATGTTCAGGAAACAGATGGACTTTGAAGTAGAACTAATGAATTTGATAAATGATGCTCTCAGCAAGTTGGGACAATTCATCTCTATGTTTCTGTGATGTTCAAATCTTGTTATATTCCTTTGGCAGGGAGGGAAAAGAATTTTGTGTACAGCCACTTGTATCCAACTGCTAGGCTATATGAAGCTCATCCAAAGCCAGCTGGAATTGCATTTGGAGGATCCGTTGGAAAATGAGAGAGTATTTGTGGATATGAGGATTTTGCCAGAGTTACTCTTCGTCATCATGCTGTTGATAAAACTTATCAACCTGGTTCCCTCATCCCCGATCAGTTACAGTTTGAATGATGTTCTGGTTGCAATAATCGCTTCAATTATCAGTGCATTTTTTGTTTGTCTGGAACACTTCAGACACCATGGCATAGGCAATTGAGACATAAATTACAAGTTATCACGTAAACGTAAACCCCCCCCCCCCCCCCCCCCCCCACACCCCCCAAAAAAAAAAAACACAACACCCCTGAGTGAGTATTGCGTGCATCGCGCGCAGCACGTAGTGCAGTGAACCAATCACATATCACTAAATAATACAAGATATGACCAATCATCACCACATAACGATAAATTATTAGTTTTATTGTACCACGTGGCAATGCACGTGGTGTATTTTATACTTTTCCTCTCCACCCCCACGCCAAACCCACCACCCAAAACAAAACCCGAAAAAAAAAACAATTTGGGAATTGGATTTTTTGCCATAAAACCAATTCCTTTGTTATCTGTTCCAGTGTTTGGTGGCCTGAGGTTTTTTGACTCGTTATTTTGTATGTCTGCTTGCTTGCTTGAATGGAGATGAAGATTAAGGCAATCAATCTGCAACAAGTTATGGGCAAACCATTGAAAGCATATTAGTTAGTGTTTTTCAAAACAATTTTCGTTACACGATTTAATTATCGAAATTTGTCGTCGAATTATTAATAATATGGCCGTTGCAATCATTATGAATCATAATACTTAAGAATATTCTTCATTGAGACAAAAATAAATTATTTTTGAATATCCATATTTTCATTAAAAATACTCTAACAATATGCATCCCACACTTGAAACCAGATGATGTCGTTTTATTTATGATACATCTTGGTTTTACCCAAAAAGAAAGAAATAAATATTCTATGTTTGGAAACAATTAAAGAAATTTGACATTCTTTTATCTATGTTTGTATTCATCCAATAATACACAGGAGAAAAGATTTTTTTTTTTTATCATTCACTTGTTTTTTTGGAGTTGCAGGATGCAAATAGAAATAATTAACAGCCATTATCCAAAATGGCATGCCTCAAGGTTGGCACACAAATGTAGCGCTCATGAAAAAAATGTAACAGAAAAATTTGTTCATGGTAGGAACATAAATTTAAATATATGATGTTAATAAATTCACCCTATCTATCTATTTGCTTATCCTTTAAAAATTTAAAGGATACTTTATAACGAACCAACAACCTTCCCTACTTGTACCATATCTCTCTTGCCTCCAAATGAAAACGGTCCATTAAATTTTAAAAGGGATAATTTCACTAACTCCCCTTAGGTTTACCATAATTGCACTTATCTCCACTCAAGGTTTAAAAATTACATGTACACCCCCTGTATATATTTTTTTTATAACAAAAAAATCCGTTTTGATAATATAATCTAAAAACACCAACTAACATTGTAAAATATCCATAATTGCTTAAAAAAATAAATTCTTAAAAATTAATTAATTAGTTATAAAAATATCAAAAGGATTCATAATCTTACACGAAATATTCCGTCTTAAGATTTTGTTCTCCAGAACTTAGTTATTTGACTAATTTATATAAAATTATTTTATCTATCAAAATTTTACAAATAAATATATTAGTAAGAAAGACGTGGCCAATTTAATGAAAAAAATACATGCTCAAATAATTTGGGAGACACAAATAGAGGGATAAAAAACTTTAGCTTGTAGGGTCTTTTTACTTTTATTAATTGTTTGTTTTTAAAAAATAATTAAGGGCATCTTAGGATATTTAATTGGTATTTTTGGATACATTATCAAACTAGATTTGTTTTGTCATAAAAAAAATATAAACACAGAAGGTGTAAGTATAATTTTTAAAACTTAACGAAAAGTTTCTACAATTATGACAAACGTCAAGGGTGGTATGTGAAATTATCTCATTTTAAAAGGATGAAAATTTGAATAAGTAAAGAGGTGTATTTGAACTAATAACCTCATGACATGCGACAATTTTGATGTCCAGATAAATTAGGTATAGCGAGTTCATTTTTTTCCTACTTGTATCACGGCTTAAATTTTTTACCAGATCTTTTATGATATCCAAATATGTCTAATATAAAACTATATATTATCAATGTAGAATTATATAAAACTAGATTGTATCATTTAATAATACAATATATTTTTATATTATACATAATTGAATAAAAAGGATTAACAGAAAATTTGAACCCTGGTACCTTAATTTCTCTTGGCCCCATACGAAAATGCATATACCTGGTTCGGCTAACGGCCTGCAGAACTATTCAAGTGAAAAGGTGCTCTTTTAGTGAAACGAAAAAGAAAAAAAAAAAAAAAAGGTGCTGAAATAAAACAATTTCACCCACTCCACTTCCTATCCCATCCACCTGTCTAATATGTCCGCTTGCGATAAACTTCAAGAATTCTACGTGTATCCACCTCTCTAATACGTCCAAATCTCTCCTATTTTCTTTTGTCACAGCTGAATTATTGGAATCATCTTGATAAACAAACCTCTGTAACTGATGCACTTCACTCCTGTGATGCAATTTCTGTGATGCAAATTTGCAGAAAGATTGAAAAGAGTTACCCACAAGATACAAAGGTATTGATAATCTTCCCCATTTTACTCCATTTTTCAGTGGTTAATATTCTTTTTTTTTTTTTTTGATATCTGGGTCTGTTTGTATGGATTGGATTGATGATATCTTGGTTAATACTAATGGATATTTATTTATTTTTTATTGTAGAGGGTGAATATCAATTGAAAAATGGGTTCGTTAATTGGTCAAATTGTTTTTACTCCGAATAGTAGTTATAAGGTGTGGGAAGATCCATCATTTTTCAAGTGGAGAAAGAGAGATGCTCATGTTCCATTTCGCTGTCATGAGTCAGTTGAAGGTGACTGTTAAATCTTGTTTATTTTCAACTGTTCATCATGTTTATTGTAAAGGGCATTTGTACCGGATTTCGTACAAAATGTGCAACTATATGTTTGTGATCATGTGTATATTTGGGTATATAAATCAGTACGATTACCCTTTATGATGAATAGCGGAAAATTATGTCCTGTTCATTGAATAAGGCTCTAAGTGCACTGTTTTTTGAATAAGTTTTCGATTTCCTTGTGCTTCTTTCGTTTGTAGTTTTTTGATTCTCGTAGGGGGTGATGGCAAATGTTGTATGTGATTTTATTTAGGATCTTTGCAATACTGGTATGAGCGCAACAAAGTAGACTTTTTGGTATCAAAATCAGCAGTTTGGGATGATAGAGCGGTATCTGAGTCTGTGGACTGTGCAGCTCACTGGGTGAAGGGCTTGCCTTTTGTCAAGTCTTTGTCAGGCTATTGGAAATTTCTACTAGCTCAGCGTCCTGAGAGTGCTCCTGTAAACTTTTATGATAGCAACTTTGAAGACTCTACATGGGAAACCATACCAGGTTGGATGGTCTTCACTCAAACCTTTTGCGGCAACTCACTATCTTTAATGGTTATCATGTGTTATTTACGCGAACTTGCTATTGTTTATTTTTCATTGTTTACCAAATATGCTTCATCTTTAGATATATCTGGTTTGTAGTACACCTGGTGGTAGTGAATTGTGCATATTAATCCCATTGTTGACAGTGATCACTACTTCTGCTACCAACATGCATTACTTTTGTTTCTACTAGCAGCTTTAAAAATAAATTCAGCTTTATTTATCGGTTCAAGCAAGATACAACTTGTGTAAAATTAATATTCAAAATAACCAATTAATAGAAAGAAACCCTTTTGTGAGATTTCGTGCATATTCGTCACTTACTACCTGAACTGTAAATCCCAATAGTTGAGATTCATGTCAATCCGGATTCATATTTAGGTATATATTACTTATTGTATATGATTAGATCCAAAGTAATTAACATGTAAACAGAGAAATAGGTCCAGACATTACTTTTTAATTGGTTACTTGCTTGGGGTTTCCAAATTCTGTTTAAGAAATAATCAAGGATATAGGTTTTTATGATACCTGCAGTACTTTTAAAGTGAAACTAGATAGTTTTATCTATTTTTGCTACTTAGAAAGTCTGTTTAGGTATTTATCTTTTATTGAGGATTGATTTCAAAATAAAGTTCTGAACTGTTGTTTGAATCAGATCAAAAGGCAATAGTTGGCTACATAAACTCAGCAATTTCTTTGACCTGTTGCAAAAGATCTGCTACATTTAGCTGGGTGAATTGTTAATTGGTCAGCCATGGCTATCACCTGCAAACTCTGGAAGTTCTTTAATTTTGTACTTTTTGGGCCTGAGGCTCCTTACGTACACCAGTTGCAAGTAAATGTTGTACTAACTGGTCCAACTTAAGTTACCGACTTGTTATAAAGATGCATTTATTTATTCTTTTACTCTTGTTTCCCTAGAAGATTACGAGTCTTTACTATTTTTTTGGAAGTTTTCCAGGATGGGTAGAAAACTTGAACTTGACCGAGTCTCGTAGGATTATCCATAACAGGGTTTTAAGAGTTACTATGTTTTTTTTTTCTTTTCACATTTCTAATTTTTTCCCTAATATTTTCATTTCTGACATAATATATGTTGGATTGCATCTTGGCATAAGATTCACCTAAATTTCTGATTCCTTTTTGTTTCCTGATTGGAACAGTTCCTTCCAGTTGGCAGATGCATGGATTTGATAGGCCTATTTATACAAATATTATGTATCCATTTCCTTTTAATCCACCTAAAGTACCTGAGGATAATCCCTGTGGCTGCTACAGGACTTACTTCTTGCTTCCTAGAGAATGGGAAGGTGAGTTTGCACCAATGCACATTACAGGTTAAGGTTGCTAGAGCTATCTTCTACTCTCTATTCCTTATGTATGCATGTAGTGGGAATGTATTATTCCTCCCATAAGGCCGTAACATACTAGTAATTTAATATCATTGGGCTGTAATGTGTCTCTTCCCCACGAAGTATTTGATTAATACTATTTTGTGTATATAAAACCTTTTGTTATGCTTATCCTTACGTATAAGTAAGTCATAATTTCTTTGGCTTTCATCTTTATCATGCAATATTTCCATAAATGTTTGGCAGGTCGTAGGATATTTGTACATTTTGAAGCTGTTGATTCTGCCTTCTTTGCTTGGGTGAATGGGGTACCCGTTGGATATAGGTTGGTGACGCAAAACTTTTCCCTGAAGTAGAGATAATACTTGTTGTTGATGTTCTAATGAACCTGCTTTGGGCTGTCTTTAGCTTATTCTCATTTGTGTTTAGTTCTCTCTATGAGAAATGGTTTCGCTACCATTTTGTTTAGGCAATTTAAAGGTATTTTATGATTGAGATCTTTAATCCATTTAATATACTTGATGAGACGAGGAGTATGAAAATCCTAATTGAAGGACGGATAATTTTGAATGAAGCAGACCAGAGTAGGATGGATACATACTGTACCCTCTCTGATCTGGATGCAGGGTGTTAATTATATTTTACCTGTCTTGACTCTTTATCTTGCTCTAGAGTATCCGTGTCCACAGAATTCCCTACCTGAATCTGAGTAACATATCTTGATGCAGCTGCTATAAGCTGGATGGATAAAAAAATATCCTCTTTGGAGGCCTGTAACTAAAGTGGTGGGACCACTTGCAAGCAAGAAGGAATTTTGGTCTAAAAGGAGGAGTCCATAGTGACTCCTAGGTCTTAAGATGGTTTAAGTGTCATTAGATTATTAGTAGATGTTTTAAGAGTCATTGTTTTGTATTTTGTGTCTCAAGGATATTTTAGTCTTTTATATGTTTGCAGGAATTTTTTCCAGCAATTTTTTTTTTGTTTTATTTAGTTATTTAATCATATTAGGTAACTATTTAGATTCATAGTTGTTATAGGAATATTCTATAAGTGTTTTGTTTTCCCATTTAGATTAGGTAGTAGGAATTCTATTCATAATAGGATTCTTTCTTTTAGGTAAGTTATGAGTTTATAAATACTCTTAGTATTATGCTATTTTAGGTAGAGAGAAATTGATTAAAAAAAAAAATCAGTTTATTTGTTTTTTTAAATTGTTAACTTTCCTCCCTAATATTTCTCCAAACTCCCTCTTTCTTCTTCCCCTATTTTCCACCCGTGCTACTGTTCACATGTACTGTTTACATTACCATTCATAGGCCTATAGTTACGGTTCACATAACTTATCACCTCCAGACAGCAGCAAAACAGCCTCACATCCCTCTATTCTTCTGCTTGCGCTAGTAGGCAAGATATCCCCAATCTTGTCCTACATCATATCTGCTATGTTACATTTCTTGTTAGATGTCTATTCAAATGTCACGGACCTTGCTTTTTTCAATAAATTCTTTTATCAACATGTGATTATTCTTATTTCAGCTTGTCTTGAACTTCGTGGGTGTAGCCTGTGAACTGTATGTTAAACCTCCAATTATCTGTATGTCATGCTGTTGTCTCTGAAGGATAAATAAAAGAGAGGCAAAATCTGTAGAGTATGTGCCACCTGCTGACTATTATAATATTTCCAAGATATGGCATGCTAGTGATATTGAATTTTAATCAAATTGAAACTGCTTAATCACTTAACAATCTGTCCTTTTTGAGTTGATAAAAAATCATTTATTGCCACGTGATCCGTTAAGTAATTGCCTTTCATTAAAAATACACCTCCAGTAATTGGGAGTTTATAATGCTCATCCTTCATAGATACCTTGCTCATTCTGTATCCAAATTGTGGAAGCCTTTTTATATTTAGCATACCTGTATGTTAATCGTATTGTCTAAAATGGTCTACGCCTGGTGTAAAACAATTAATACTAGGTAGCAAACACCATTCTAGGTTCTTTTCCTGCCTTTGTGTGGAAGTGACACCATAATAAAATATATTTATATGAATCATCCCTCGCAGTATGTACTTCTTTTGCATGGCATCTAGACTTGATTTTTTCCACATGCATCTCCATAATGAGAAAGTTGCATTCCACTGGAAGTAAAGTGGGAACTGTGTTTTATGAATTTTTTTAATCAGCCAATTTTTATAGTTAACTGGAAAGGCACAGGGGCTTGTGACTTGTATTTTAACTTGTGCCATAGTTCTCAATCCATTGCTTAATGCCGATGATGATTTTTTTGTTTAATTTCACATATTTGACATTTGCTTAAAGATATTCTGTCATGATAACCTGGAACATGAAATAATACATATTTCCTTATTTACTAGATACCCCTGAGACTTTGAAAACATTTAAGCACCTAATATCCCTTAAAATGTTCAAAAATCCACAAACCTTGCAGGAGCTATTGATACTTCATATGTATGTGGAACTTATTGTAATTGCCATTTTCATTTGGCATAAAATGCTGACTGCACTTATTTTAATTTCACTATTTTAGTCAGGATAGTAGACTACCTGGTGAATTTGAGATCACAGAATTTTGTCATCCATGTGGATCTGGCAAGCAAAATACTCTAGCTGTACAAGTAATGAGATGGAGTGATGGTTCTTACCTTGAGGATCAGGACCACTGGTTGTTATCAGGCATCCACCGTGACGTGCTTCTTCTAGCCAAGCCAAAGGTAATCATCTGTCATCGCATAGAACCGTATAATGTGAATTTGTTTCTGCTGCTTCATTATATAATTAGCATGTGTATGCTGATCAAGGATGCGGAATAAAATATTTTATGGAGATCAGCATATAGCAGTGTTTAAAAGAGGCTGCTAGTGTAGATCTCTTAGAGCTTGTCCTCGCTTTCTCTTTTGCATACTTCTGATAAGATTTATGAACTTGAAATGCCTGTTGTTCGTCTATTTCTGCTGGAGTTATTTTACCTGTTTTATTCCTTAACGATCAGTTTGTGATCCCTCTTGGTATTCTCTTCCCCTCTTGCCCACTATTCTTTCCTCTTCTATAATGGTACTTCTATCTGATACTATTGTATCTCTCCATTAATTAAGTTCTGTCATAATGCCAAAGAAAACTCCTTTTATATCTTTTTAAAACCTTATGCTGGGGCACAATCCTGGCCCAATCCTGCCAACTACGGTACCGAAGTTCTTACACCTGTAGTCATGTCCAGACATTGACTTCTTGTTTAAAGCACTATATAATTTCCCTTCTGACGGAAAACATTCTTTTTCCAGTTTCATGGTGGTTGTTGACTACTGGTATATTGCATTACCAGGAACATCAAATTCCAGAGAGGACGATAATCTGCTAGCTACTAGACAGATTTTATTCTTGTAGTAAGGTTGTTCTGATGACCAAGTTTGCATTGGAGGAACAAATATCTGAAGTTTAAAATAAAAGAGTAGGTGTCTTTTGATTTAAAAAAATATATAAACAGGTTTCGGTATGGGAATAAGGCGGCGAAGTTTCAGCCGAGGATATGCAGCACTAATTAATAAACACATCTGAACAGGATGAAATCTTGACTTTTGCACAATATAATGAATTTTAGAAAAATGAAATTAGAAAAAACATACTTTCCTTCTTGTACACTGAGGCTTTGCAAGGTTGACTTACATGGTTGTTGATTTTAGTTGTAAAATTGGTAGCTTCAGTATTCACTGTGACATTGGACATATTTATGCTGCATCACATTATGCATCATTTGTGCTCTTGCATTTCTAGCTATGCTGGGTTAATGAAGTTAACTGATGGCGCAAACGCCTCAGCTCTAATTTTCCATTGGCAGCAAGGTTAGGACTTCCGCCTCAAAAAATTTTAGCAAAGTAAATGGAAAGCCAGGTGAGAGAGGAGAAGATACCAGTTTTTTTTTACATAAAAGGACTAATTGGTAAATTGCACCTTAGCCACATGTACGTTGCTAGACTATGAGAGTATTTTATTTAAGCACTCTTAACACCTCTCCCTCCTCCACCAATTGGGGCATTCAAAATCCTGTATCCCACTTCTTCTACCAATCTCTATCCCATTCTCTTTCTTTGCCATGGGTGAATATAGTACATGGTATATTCACAGTGTATCATAATCATGTTGCACGTGAAATTACATGTGGCAAGATAATAATTAGTGGGATAGAGATTGGTATAGGAGGTGGGATAGGAGATGCAAAATCCATATTGGGGTTGATTCTTTTCAATAAGCCTGTAAACTAAGAGGGAGAAGAAAATTGTATATTGTATTCACTTCTCTAAATGAGTACAAAGAGCCTATATTTATATGTTATACAAAATGAACCTAGACACTATACATCAATGAATCTAGACATTATTATACAAGGTAACTAATCCTAATAATTCTAATTAGGCTAATTGAGATATTTACAATCAAGTAATTAATGCTAATTGATAGACTATCACTAATTGATAATATACCATATCTGCAACACTCCCCCTCAAGCTGGAGCATAGATGTTACTCATGCCCAGCTTGTTACACAGATAATCAACTCGAACTCCATTTAGAGCCTTTGTAAAGAGATCTCCTAACTGTTCTCCAGTTTTCACAAATTCTGTAGAAATCAAGCCTTGCTGTATTTTTTTCACGAACAAAATGACAATCTATTTCAATGTGCTTCGTTCGCTCATGGAATACAGGATTAGATGCAATATGAAGAGCAGCTTGGTTATCACACCACAATTTTGCGGGCATTGAAATTTTGAAACCTGCTTCAGTTAGGAGCTGATATATCCACATTATTTCACATACTGATTGTGCCATAGCTCTATATTCTGACTCTGCACTCGATCGTGAGACAACATTCTGCTTCTTACTTTTCCATGAGACCAGGTTTCCCCCAACAAAGACACAGTAACCTGAAGTGGATCTTCGATCTTCCTTAGATCCTGCCCAATCAGCATCTGAGAAGCACTCAATCCTAGTATGATCATGATTTTGATACAAAATACCACGTCCGGGAGCTCCTTTTAAATAGCACAAAATTTGTTCAACAGCTGCCCAATGATGAACAGTTGGAGCCGACATATATTGACTAACAATACTAACTGAATATGCAATATCTGGACGAGTTATTGCAAGATAATTCAATTTTCCAACTAGTCTTCTATACCTCTCAGGATCTTCAAACAATTCACCTTCTTTTGTGAGTTGCAAATTAGGAACCATTGGAGTACTGGATGGTTTAGCCCCTAATTTTCCTGTCTCAGACAATAAGTCAAGAACATATTTCCTCTGAGAGAGGAATATCCCCTTCTTACTCCTTGCAACTTCAATACCCAGAAAATACTTTAACATTCCCAAGTCCTTTGTCTGAAACTGACTGTGGAGAAAGACTTTGAGAGATGAAATTCCTGCAATATCATTCCCAGTGATAATAATATCATCCACATATACTACTAACAAAATAATACCAGCTTTAGACTGTCTGTAGAAAACAGAGTGATCAGATTTGCTTTTCTGCATTCCGAATCTTTCAACTACTTGACTAAATTTTCCAAACCAAGCACGAGGACTTTGTTTCAACCCGTACAAAGCCTTTCGAAGATGGCAAACTTTTCCAAACTCCCCCTGAGCAACAAAACCCGGAGGTTGCTCCATATAAACTTCCTCTTGAAGATCTCCATGAAGAAAAGCATTCTTGATATCTAGTTGATGCAAAGACCAATTATGAGTAGCTGCCATAGAAATGAATAACCTGACAGATGTTAACTTAGCAACAGGAGAAAAAGTGTCAGAATAATCCACTCCATAAATTTGAGCATATCCTTTTGCAACAAGACGGGCTTTCAACCTAGCAACTGACCCATCAGGATTTAATTTAACTGCAAAAATCCATTTACACCCAATAGCCTTCTTCCCTGCAGGTAAATTTACCAAGTTCCAAGTACCATTACCATCTAAAGCATTCATCTCTTCTATCATAGCATTACGCCATCCAGGATGGGATAAGGCTTCATGAACAGTTTTAGGAAGAGAAATGGAGTCAAGGGATGCAATAAAGGAACAAGAAGAGGCTGGTAAGTGATTATAAGACACAAATGAAGACATAGGATACGTACACTGACGTTTACCTTTGCGAATAGCAATAGGAAGATCATCATTTGAGACAGGATCTGATGACGAAGGAGCTGGTTCAGGACATGCATCTGGAGGATTTTGTCGTCGAGAATACACCTGAAGGATTGGAGGTTTAGCAGGAGGAGAAACTGAGGATGTGACAGTGTAGATTAACAAATCATCTTCCTCTCCCTGACTTGAACGAGCTGAAGATGGGGTGAAAGGTGTGTTTTCAAGAAAAGTAACATCAGCTGACACCATGTACCTATCAAGGCTAGGATAATAACATCTATACCCCTTTTGAACACGAGAATAACCAAGAAAAATGCATTTCAATGATTTGGGATCTAACTTTGTAACCTGAGGACGAACATCGCGAGCAAAACAAGTACAACCAAATATTTTAGGCTCAATGGGAAACAAAGGTTTAGTTGGAAAAAGATTATGATAAGGAGTCTCACCATTAAGAACAGATGAAGGCATACGATTAATTAAAAAACAAGCTGTAGACACTGCATCAGTCCAAAAATGTTTAGGAACATGCATTTGAAATAATAAAGCTTTTGCAGTTTTAAGCAAATGTCTATTTTTTCGCTCAGCTACACCATTTTGAGATGGCGTATTAACACAAGAACTCTGGTGAATAATCCCATTTTGTACCATATAAGACTGAAATGTTTCTGAAAAATATTCTTTGGCATTGTCACTTCGCAATATTTTTACAAAAACATTAAATTGAGTTTTAATCTCAGCACAAAAAGCACAAAAATGAGAAAATAATTCAGAGCGATTTTTCATAAAATATAACCAAGTCATACGAGAGTAATCATCAACAAAAGTAACAAAATACTTTAATCCAGTTTTAGACATAATTGGACATGGACCCCAAACATCTGAATGGACTAATTCAAAAGGAGCATTCGCCCGATTATTGACTCTAGGACTCAAACTAACACGATGATGTTTGGCGAATTGACAAGACTCACAATCTAATGAAGACAAACTCTGAAATTGAGGACAAAGTTTCTTTAACAAGGGGAGAGAAGGATGACCGAGTCTACAATGTACTTCAAATGGGGTTACGATTCCAGAACAAGCTATAGGCTTTGGCATCTGTGTGTCAAGGATGTAGAGACCTCCAGACTCATGCCCTTTACCAATAATCTGCTTCGTCATAAGATCCTGAAATAAGCAGTGGTCAGGAAAGAATGAGACACAACAATTAAGAGTACGAGTAAGTTTGCTCACAGACATTAAATTGAAAGATAACTCAGGCAAACTTAATACAGATGACAACGAGATCAATGGAGTAGGATTAATTGTGCCCGATCCAAGAACATGGGATGTTGACCCATCAGCTAAGGTAACAGTGGATGTAGATGTGTGTGACTGAAAAGTAGAAAATAGACTAGAATTACCTGTCATATGATCTGTGGCACCAGAATCAATTACCCATTTGGAGGATGAGGATACAAGACATGTGTTCGGTTTACCTGAATCGGCGATGGCAGTTATAGGAGTAGATGAAGACTTTAAAGATTCTTGGTACTGAGAGAATTTAGCAAATTCTTCTGCAGAGATCAAAACAGACTTTTCAGATGCATCATTGGCAGAGGCAATATTTGCGGATTGGGTTCTCTGGTTCTTATACTGCAATTTCCTGCAATCACGCTTCATATGACCTGGCTTGTTGCAATAATGACACACTACTACTGAATTCTGTCCTCGAGTATCTGTTCCTTTACCAGTGCCTTTGTATTGTTGTCTTCCAGATTCAGATTCGTTGTTTCGACTAACAAGTGCACTGCTAAGCTGAATGGACTGGGAATTCTCTGTGCGAAGTATCCTACTAAACACATCTTGCAAGGAAGAGATTTCAGAACCAGAGAGAATCTGAGATTTTGCCGTTTCAAATTCAGGCGGAAGGCCAGCCAGAAAACTCATAACAGCCATTTGTTCCCGTTGAGTTTGCTGAATTTTCACATCAGGACTGAACGGTAACAACATATTAAGCTCCTCATAAGTTTTCTTAAAATCCATAAAATAGGCTGTGAGGGACCTTTCTTGTTTTTCTGCACGATAAAAAGCTTTGCACACCTCATAAATGCGAGAAATATTCCCTTTTCCAGAATATAAAAACTCTAAATACTCCATTAACTCCTTAACAAATTCACAGTGATTAATTAAACCAATTACCTCACTGTCAATAGAATTCCTTATTTGCAGGAACAATCTTGCATCTTCTCTTAGCCATGTCTGTCTTGAACCATCTTTTGGAGGATCATTAGTCAAATGATCATCTTTATCAATACTTCGCAAATAAAGACGAACTGTTTTGCTCCAATCAAGATAGTTAGAAATACTAAGTTTATGTTCTGTGATTTTAGACATCACAGGAACCACATCAGACATAACTACAGACTTATTCTCAGCCATTATTCAAAAAATAAATGAAACTTCAGAACCAAAAAGATAGATCCAAACTCTTGAAAAGAGTAGAGAATAACAGAACCTGTCTCACAGAGAAGCCCACACCAGATTTGGTTTTGACAAAACAAAACACCAGACTTTGGAGAAACGCCAATCGGTCGGTTGGTGGCGTTCTTGGCTGAACCAATGGCGGTGCTGACAAACAGTCACTTTAACCAAGTGACCCAAATTCAAATCCTAATCTTGGTGTTATGGCTCTGATACCATGTAAACTAAGAGGGAGAAGAAAATTGTATATTGTATTCACTTCTCTAAATGAGTACAAAGAGCCTATATTTATATGTTATACAAAATGAACCTAGACACTATACATCAATGAATCTAGACATTATTATACAAGGTAACTAATCCTAATGATTCTAATTAGGCTAATTGAGATATTTACAATCAAGTAATTAATGCTAATTGATAGACTATCACTAATTGATAATATACCATATCTGCAACAAAGCCCAACAAGTGTACACTTATAACAGCTGGTCACGGGGGTCAGTACTAGAATTTTTACCTCCTCTAATACCTGTGAAGTTGCAATCTCATCTAAATCTTAAACTGTTTGACAGTTGATAATTAACCTAGCATATGCTCGCTTAATAATTGGCATTGTTTAGAACTGAACCAGGATCTTTTCCTGCTTAGATGCCATGAGAAATTTCAATATCACCTTTAAGCTGTTTCAGATGAGATATAATTTATTTATTTAGACACTGCAAAACAAACATCTGGTGGACCATCATTTTATATGCGGATAACATGCTGAGGATTTCACACTAGAATAAGTACTGCCATATTATGTGTATGCATGGAAATTATCTTACATATTAGAGAAGCAAATCCTTAAAAGGAGATGCATGGTGATGTATAGTAGTGGAAAATAATAACTGCTAGCATACTGTTCAAACAAGGGAGTGGACAGCACTTGGACTCATTGAGGTCAGCTTGTCTCTCTTATGTTTATTTCCTGAAGTTATTAGTAAGCAGGGAGCTTATCTTCAACGAATTGAGCAATAGAATCGATCACATTTAGTTGGTGGAATCAGATTTCCTGCTCTACACTATTTCTGAGCTCAATAAGCCAGATTTCGAATTCTTCTTGCAAACAAATAAAATTTTCAAAGGAAGTTTAATCACATATTAAGGTTGGTGATAGCAAATTGAAGTTCTTAGCAGGGCATTAAGTTCTAATGTCATTCAAAGGGTTGACTATTTAATTCTAGAGGTACTGGTTTATGTCTTCTATGGTAGGGCATGTCTCTTCATCTATATCAAGAAGCAAACAAGAATTTTCACCCTCTTCAACTAGTAATTGACATGATTTAGTTCAAAATTTGTCTTTTGAGGAGATGCACCTATGGACCATGTTTTGTAATGAACTCTTGGCATGCATTTTTGTTGGGGTTATCATGTTTGCATATTAAATTGTTCGAGCTCGAACTGAGCTCGCTTGAGTTATTTTTGTCCTTTTTCAATTTTTATTTTTTAAATTAACCTAGGACTAATATTGACCATTCACAATTTTGAGGGGTCAATGTGTGTGCTATAAGAACCTGATAAGTGGATAAAATACAAATAACAGAAACTTACACACCAAATAAAATTATATTTTAGTCCCTAAATTATATCTAACTTACAAACAAAGCCCCTCAGCTATAACAGGTGGTGCAGTCAAATTGCGCTGCCTACCTCAGACAGTCGTCCTAAAATTACATCCTTGGGCTTATTTCTTCTTGTAGACTACGGATCTAAACTCAGATTTGCGCAAAAATGGCAACAAATGGACAGATCTGGATTGAATCTTTGTGGAAAAAAATGGACAAATCTATTTCAAAACAATATCAAAACTCTAAAATTTTCACACCAATCGAATCGTCTTAACATATACATCATCTGGCAGTAAAAATCCAAGCAAAGAAGAGGCCAAATAGTAGTCGTCCAGTGGAGCTGAAGAATATGACGAAGAACTCTAGAAGAGTTATAATGGAGAGAAAGAGAAGATTCATGGAATCTACCTGCAAAAAAGGGAAAACAACAATTAGTGGACAATAAGAAAAAGAAAATAGAAGAATGGAGATGAAGAAGACGTGAGAAGATGGAGACCAGAGGAGAGAAGATGCAGTAGAGAAAAGAATAATGATAGAATAGGTAACGAAAATAATGAAGGATAATGTTAGAGAAAATATAATGAAAGAAAATAAGTATAATAATTATCCATGCTAGTAATTATTCTTACTAATAAAATTACGAAAATAGCCCTTGTTTATTTAAAAATTAGAGAGGTGAAATGATGTAATATGCATAAAATATCATAGATATTTTAGTAATTTTGCACATATAAAAAAAATTTAATTACATATATGCTCGAAAAGCTCGATGAGCACTCGAGCCAGATACCAAAATGCTCGAGATTGGCTCGTAAAGCTTAATGAGCTGCTCGAGTTTGGTTCGAGCTCGGTGTTGACCAAGCTCAAGTCGAAAGGTTGGTTTGTTTACAACCTTAGTGGTAAATGGTGGTGATGGTGCAAGGGAGCAGATGGTGGTGCTGCACGATGTGATGGTGCTAGTGGCAGTGCTTAATTGTGTTCGTGAAAACGCATGGTGGTTGTGATAGTAGTGCTCAATGGTTGTAGTGGATGGTAATGGTGGTCGTGCAATTTGGTGACAATGGTGGTAGTGGTGCATGATTATGGTGAAGGTGGTGGTGCAATGTGGTAATTGTTGGTAATGGTGGTGTTGGTAGTGGAGATAGTGCACAGTGGTGATGGTATTGGTGGTGCACTTGGTGGTGCACGTGGTGGTGGTGGTAGGGGCAAATTAGTCTAAAACTTTTTATTCCATATAAGAGTAATTTCCTAGGATAATTAATACCACCTCTCCCATTGGATTATTTTATACCATGTACAAGGGGTTATTTTGGTTAAACGGGATGGCTAATCCGTGCGTAACAAGCAACAAAACATGGGATGGCACAGGATTAGTAATCTAATCTTATGTTATCCCGTGAACCAAATGCACCCTAAGAAACTTAACTACTAAAAGACTTGACACCTGGTAAATCTAAAACCTGCAAGGGGCAACCAACGCTTAAAACCATATACTCCTAATGATGAAATAATCAAACTAGGGATGAAATAAAAAAGCAATACATTGAACACTAGTAAAAGACACAGTAAACTACCATGGACACCTCCCGTTGGACTAAAAGCTTCTCATAGCTTTTCCAAGGGGTTGTGTCCTCCGTAGATGCTGAGTAGCTGCTGCATTACATATGCTGCTTCAATCTCATGCTAAATCATTGCATAGAGCCTTTTTATCTGCTTGAATCATTAAAATTCTTAAACCTTCTATTACCGTTAAGTTTTGATAGCCTTATAAACAATTTGTTTCCAGGGGCTTCTTTTTATGGCAGTACATCCTGTTTTCATCATAACCAACTGCTATATGTTGAAAGTTATCTTAGTTCCTTGCAAATGGAACCCTAACAGCTGACAACAGACCACACAGAGAACTTCCCGAAAAACTTGCATTTTTCCCTCTTGTTCACGGGATTATTTGGGAGCATATAGTCTGCTGATGTAAGTATCAACCAATAGCTTGTCACTATTCGCCAACCATTTCTCCTTCTCTTCTCTTCATCCCTTTTATTTTTTCCCATGTTCTTTCTGTTTTTCAGTTCCATTTTGCAATTATTTAAGATGTGAAATGTATTCTCTGCAGGTCAACTAGAATTTAGTTCGTCTTTACATTTGTTAAAATAAAACACCATTTACTAATCCAAGCTGGAAAATGGATTTGCAGGTGTTTATTGCAGATTATTTCTTTAAATCAAGCTTGGCAGAAGGTTTCACTCATGCAGATATACAGGTAACCATCTGTGAGGCTTCATTCCCTTTCTTCTTATGATATCTTGGATCCTTTTGGCTATGACATGTACAACATGCCTAGGAAGTGAATATATTTCATTGCTTGGAAAGTGTAAGTCCTTGTTATAGTCGATTGCATATCATTTGCTTGTATGATGGAGCATTTTTTTAAACCATAGGGACAAACGTCTGCTTCACTTTGATTTTGGGCTGTTTCGTTTTTATTCTTTTAAGATCAAGATCCTAGTGTTTCTCCAACGGTAATTCATCCTGACACTTTGTACTTGTTCTTGTACTTGCATTAATAGAAATGGATAGGATATTTGGGTTTCTTGCTGCAGAAGACAAACTGCTGCATTTTTTTTTTTTTTCATTATTTAAGGGTGAAGTTGACGTATGCTAAGTGCTTAAATGACAGTTTCCTCTCTTATGAAATTCTTGAATGTATCGTTGATTGAGTTTTAGAATTTCATCACCTTTGTGAATTGTTTTGGACTTCGAGAAATTGATCTTTTCACTGTAGACTATGAAACAAAGAGCTCATGTAAGACTGCCATGCCCTAAATACATAAACAATGGCACTAATTCTGAGTTGTCAAAAGGTAACTAACCAGCATATTTATTATGAATTTGTCTAGGAATTAGGGTGGTCTAAGTAGAGTGGAACCAACCTTGTTAGAGTATACAAACTTTTAGCAGTCAGGTCAAGTGGATTTAATCAATTTGACAGAAACAAAGCACGGAATATATTAAGTACAGTGAATATTGAAAAAATAAGAATAAAAAGTCCCGGTAATATTCTTTATGCTAAAACTAGAAGAAACTCTTTTTGTATAATTTTTGTGAATTGTTTATCCTCTGAACTAAACGTACAATGTTGAAAATCTGAGCTGGAAAATCAGAATCTATTCTTTGGAGGGGGTTGACTTGGCTTTTTATTCTTTGTGAATTGGACTTGAAACCATTTTTATTGGATTCAAATGAGGGGTACTTTCTTATTTACGTGTCAATTTTCTAACATAATTCAGCGATAGGTAGTTTAAAAGAAAGACAACTCCAAAATTGGCTTGGTTTCAAGATTTAGAATCTATGTTGAATCATCATTTAGTGGGACTACCTAGGACTTGGCTCTCTCTCTTGGGCAGGACATCAAGTACATGTATCTTTACCAATTAACCAATTCTAAAATTTGTGCCCGCTGCATCCATATGGTTGTAATATTGGATTCATCCAGTTAATGTTTAGGGTCTTTGCAATGAGTAGATGTAATTCTTCTTTCATTGTAATGATGTGATACAAACTGGTCAAGTGAAACCTATAATTCTTGTCTTATGTGTTTAATCAACAGACAAGAATTACACAAATATTATTACAAGGTTATGGATAAAGAGACTGACTTAGCTTATTATGGTACTTATTTTTGCATTCCTTTTGCTGCATAAAATGTTAAGAAAGATGTAAACCTAGCTATTTTCTAGAGATTTGGTTTCACTACAATTAGATGTAAATGCTTTTGTGGATTTTGATGTAAGACAAAGAATGATCATTTTATAACAGTGAATACCCTTATTTGTAAATTTTGCTGCATTTATTCGTGAGTGAACCTCGCAAGAACCAGGCAGTACCTGCCAATGAAATCGTGCTAGAGGATGAAACTGGGTTATGATTCATTATCTTCATTTTTTATTTATATATAGGTTGTATTCCACACCTATAATCTGGTTAAACGCTGAGCAATCAAAGGCGAGAAATTTGTATGATTCGGTCAATTCCCTTCTTTGAATTGTGAAACAGAATGTCTTCTCAGTGATATCGAAGCTCACAATGTCCTGAAAATATTGTTCCTCAAGTTTAAATCCCTTTACATGTGATAGATAATCGAGTAATACGCAATAGATTTTTTCTTACCCCTTGCAAGTGTGTATTGTGATCATTCTGAAAGTCAGTTGTATGTTAACATCTGAAATATTGATCTGGAGACTTACATTGATCAATTTCTCTTTTCTGATTACATTTTGGTTAAAGTTATTTATTACTTCTCCCTGGTCAAAATAATGCTACTTATATATTTTGTTTGCCTGATGTTCAGGTTGAAGTGCAAATTAATTATTTAAATGAAACACCCAAAGAGGACGTTCTTGCTCAGTTCACAATTGAAGCTTCTTTATTTGATACAGGGAGTTGGTATTGCAGCAATGATAATGCTCATATTGATCTGCTTTCTAGCAGTGTATCTCATTTACAGCTTGATTTATCTCACAATCATTATCTTGGATTCACGGGTTATATGCTAAAAGGAAAACTGCAAATGCCAAAGCTTTGGTCTGCAGAGCAAGTAAGATAGTTTCATTTTCCAACTTTGATAATTTGCTATAGTTTCATTTTCCAACTTTGATAATCTGCTATTGCTTTTTTAAGACTAATGAATTCCATAGTAAAATTTACATATTCCTTTTGAGGATTCACTATTTTAATTGTTTGAAGGTCCATGTCACCTGTATCCACGTGCCAAGATTCAATTATGAGGGGATTTTAATTGTCTCATTCTTTGTTGTCCGTTTTATTTGCTGTTAAATCTATTTGTGTTGCAAGAAAGCTGAAGTAGATTCAAACTTTTATTATCTAATGGAAGATCACTGGTAATTCTAGCCACATGTCTTGTAGTAATTAAGGCAGAGGGCTGGCCGAATAAATTTTGAGTCTAAACCATTGGCCCAAAATGTTTAATTCAAGTTATTAGTAGCCCACTACCTTGGATATTATCAATCAATCAAAATCTCCCATGTCCTTCCAATGTGGGATACGGGATGTTACAGTCACCCCTGCTTAAGGCCATTGCATTATTGCAAAGTCCAATCCAAATTCTGGACTATCCTTTTGTAGTGGCAGCCAATACCATTGGCCTAGTCTCAACCCATGAAGACACCGCATGTATTTCACTTTATTACCAACTGTAATACCCTAGGCAGAGAGTTGGCCCAATTACTTTTGAGCCTAAACCACTAGTCCAGAATGCTTCAGCCTAGTTGTTAGTAGCTGAAAATGCTTAACCCATGTTATTAGTAGCCCACTCTGTTGGATATTAATTAATATCCTATATCCCATTCTGATGTTGGATGCGGGGCATTACCATTCCAAATTATATGCTGCCATCGTCATGGTTTCTTCAAAATCGTGCATTCTGAACTTTTAATCAGAGCTAATGTACTGATCACCTAGATTTGCACTAGATTGGTAAGTTAATGCTCTGTAATTTTGTTAGTGATTTCCTGTCACTTAGGTTGACTCACCTAGATTTATACTGGTCAATTAAGCAAGCAAGTTAAAATTCAAAAAGGTTGTGATAATCTACTTTAAGTATATGCATTTAAAAGTACGTGTACTTGTATCTAACCTTCCAATGATCTTGAACATGTTTCTTGAAATGCAAATTTTGTGGCTGAGAATATTTCCCCGGAATATGCTGAAGAGATGAATGGATGGCAAACCAGAATATGTCCTTTCCTTTCAAAATGTAGCAACTTCCAGTTCAGCTGTTAAAGAGCCTCCCAGAACATTCCAGAAATTAGTTCTCTGATTAACTTGGCACTCCATTTTGTGTCTCACGTGCGTGTTCAAGATACATACTATTGGAAAAGGATTAGATAGAAGTTAAAAACTAAAAAAGGAAAAAAAAAAATGGCAGAATAAACAGTTGATCTGTACATTTTTTTTTTTATCTTCTCCTCAAGCTTTTGAATTGTCCCCTGTATAATCTAAAAAATTTATATTACTACATTACATTGTACTAAAACAAATATCACCATCAGTCTGGCCTGCAATGAGTTTGAATTATATGTAAAAATGGAGAGCAAAGTTCGCCACATCCAAACTAATACACTATCTGCCAGGAGAATAGCTTTCTATTGTGTCTGCCGAATGCCCAATTGTAACAATCACACGAGGACTGCCTCCTGTTGATAGACCTTAAACCAGAACTAAGCTCTACTGTTTGGCATTCCAAAAGGGTACCAGCTCAAGTTTGCGGTCCAGCTTGAACATGGAGAACCTTTCCAATCATCAGTAAAACCTGGTCACAAATTGATGAAATTAGAAAAAAGGTGAAAAGAACAGGTTGAAGTGGTAATTCTTCTTTACACTTTTCCTAGACCATGCTGGACACAGTTAGACTAGTTGAACTGTCAACTTCAACAAGCCACAAAACCAGTTTGATCAATGGTCCAGGTTTAACAGACTGTCTATTACCAGAGTGGTAGAGAATTTGGAAATTGCATGCTTCTGTACCATGCCTAGTAATTGGAGCCACTTTCAGAAAATGATGTTGGTTCGAGAATTCTCCTTAGTGGGTTTATAGTTACAAAAAGAATTTTTTGAAACATTAATAGCTAGAACTTGGGTTGGGCAACTCTCACTTCTTTATGTTACAACTTAAATGTATCTTTTTCAAAATGTTGTGGATTGGGGTAAGGATAAATGCAAGAAGTTTGATGTTTAATATGAAAACCATATTAATACTATTTTTGCAACTCCAGGGCATTAAAGCTTGAGGAAAATGCCATGTGAGTAGGTTAAATGTTTATATTTTAGAGGGTGTATTTTGGTGTTGAAAGACAGGCTAATTGGAATAAATGGGATGAATTTCAGGTTGTACTGTGCAGGGAACAGAGCTTTAATGTTAGAAATGATTTGACATAAAAAATTGAAACACCCATATTACTTTAATTTTGGAAGTTTACCCCGATTCCATGTTTAAGCTTGTGCTTGAGACTTCTCCATGGCAAGCTTTTTCTAGCAAATGCTACTTTTAAAACTCTAAAACCATTGATCACGACAGAATAAGCCAACTTAATGCGTGGTTATGGAAGCAGCCTAGTGTTAAAAGGCCATGATAATGATACTTAGAGTACCACTAACAAAATAAGTTTCACATCGAATTCTAGACCCACTCTTATCTGTAATCCAGCTAAATAATCACACGTTCTTTGGAAGTCAAATTTACCTTAAGGAGTTGCAAAGTTCTGTCAGAAGATTCAATTCTCAATCAATCCCCCTAATCTAGCTATCAATCAATCCCCTTGATTTAGCTATCAATCAATCCCCCTAATCTAGCTGTCAATCAATCCCCTTAATTTAGTTAACTTATTAATGTATTTTATGTACTTTCCTAGTTAGATAGCCAATTAAATATGTTAATGTATATCTGTAGCCTATCAATTAGTCAATTAGCATAAATTAGGGATTTTCTTATTGTAAAACTAGTCTAGGTTCATTGTAATAGTTGTCTAGATTCGTCTTGTACTAAGCCTATAAATATAGGCCTAATTTCACAATGAGAGATATACAAGTTCCATTTCTCAAAATTCTCTGTGTTTAACATGGTATCAGAGCCCTTGATCTCTACATAGTCATAGTTCAGATTTTTTCCAGCCTTCTGTTCCTAGTTCTCTAGCAACCTCTTTACATAGTCAAAGTCCAGTTCTTTCCTCCTAGTTCGTTCGTATCCTTATGTCTTCAGACAAGGAGTCATTGATTCGTTTTAATGGCAAAAACTACTCAGCTTGGGCATTTCACTTCAGAATATATGTCAAAGGAAGAAATTTATGGGGTCATGTTGATGGTAGCAAACCTGTTCCTAAGCAAGGTACGGATGAATATGCCAAGTGGGAGGTCACGGATGCACAAATCATGGCATGGATTCTGGGATCTGTAGAACCTAACATTGTTTTGAATCTCCGACCCTCCAAGACGGCTGCCGAGATGTGGAATTACCTAAAGAGAATCTATAGCCAACAAAACGCAGCTCGTAGATTCCAGCTTGAACATGAATTATCCATGATTCATCAGGATAATCTCTCTATTTCTGAATTTTACTCTAGCTTTATGAATCTTTGGGCCGAATACACTGATATAATCTATGCCACCTTACCATTAGAAGGTCTTGATGCTGTTCAATCTGTTCATGAAATTGCAAAAAGGGATCAATTTCTTATGAAATTGAGATCTGAATTTGAGGGTACCAGATCCAATCTTATGAATCGAGATCCTGTTCCCTCCTTGGATATATGTCTCAATGATCTACTACGAGAAGAACAACGAATTTTCACTCAAGCAGCCATTGAACAACGAAGATCCACATCAGTTCCAATGGCTTATGCAGCACAAGGGAAGCCAAGAAGTAAGGACACAAGGGCTGTTCAATGTTTTTGTTGCAAAGGATTTGGTCATTATGCTTCGAATTGTCCCAAAAAATTCTGCAACTATTGCAAAAGAGATGGTCATATTATCAAGGAATGCCCGATCCGACCTCCCAAGAAATCTGAAACAGCATTTATTGCCTCGGTTGGCTCTTCTAGTAATGGTGGTTCCGCGAATATAGCACCGTCAACACAAAATGTTCCTACTCCTGCTCAAACTTTAACACCTGAGATGGTACAACAAATGATTCTCTCTGCATTTTCTACCTTAGGACTCTCAGGTAAACTCTTGTCTACTTCACCCACTTGGTTTTGTGATTCCGGAGCATCCAATCACATGACAAATAATGCTCAAAACCTTACCAATGTCAAGAAATATTCTGGAAACCTTGAAATTCATACTGCTGATGGCAATTTGTTACCCATTACAGCCACTGGTGATATTTCTCCTTCTTTGACTAATGTTTATGTCTCTCCAAGCCTTGCCACTAACCTTGTTTCAGTTGGCCAGTTGGTTGACAATAATTGTAAAGTAGAATTTTCTAAATCTGGTTGTGTTGTGCAGGATCAACAGTCAGGGAAGATGATCACAAGGGGGCCTAAAGTAGGACGTGTTTTTCCTCTCCAATTTCCTTCCTCACCCTGTCTTTCAATTCCTTTTGTCACTTGTAATCTCGCACATGTTGATTATCGAGTATGGCACAAACGTCTTGGACATCCAAACTCTAATGTACTCCATGATTTGCTAAATTCTGACTTACTCGGGAATAAAAAGCATGTTTCTATTAATGATGTCCAATTTGATTGTGATTCTTGTAAACTGGGTAAGAGTAAAACTTTGCCATTTCCTACTCACATGCCTAGTCCTGTTAAACCTTTCGAAATGATACATAGTGATTTGTGGGGTATGGCACCAATTATATCTCATGCTAATTACAAGTACTTTGTCACTTTTATTGATGACTATAGTCGTTTCACTTGGATTTATTTCTTGCATTCTAAAGATGAAGTGCTTTCTGCATTTAAACTTTTTCATGCATATGTCCAAACACAATTTTCAGCCAAAATTAAGGTTTTACGTTCGGACAATGGGGGAGAATATATGTCTCATTTGCTTCAAGATTTCATGCAGGCTAATGGAATAATCTCTCAAAGATCATGTCCTCAAACCCCACAACAAAATGGAGTAGCCGAAAGAAAAAATGGCCACCTCCTTGATGTTGCTCGAACTCTTTTATTAGAATCCTCAGTGCCTACTCGATTTTGGTGTGAAGCTGTCTCCACTGCTGTCCATCTCATTAATAGGTTACCTTCTCCTTCATTGAATCATGTCTCTCCTTTCCATAAGTTATTTGGTCATCCCCCCAATTATTCTGATCTTCGTACCTTTGGTTGTGTATGTTATGTTCATCTTTCTGCACAAGAACGCACAAAATTCACAGCCCAATCAGTTAAATGTGCTTTTCTAGGATATTCAGTGCATCACAAAGGGTTTTGCTGTTATGATCCTAATTTGCGTCGTGTTCGCATTTCTAGAAATGTAATCTTTTTTGAAAATCAGTGTTTTTTTTCTGATCATCAGGAATCTCTTTCTCCTTCATTTTCTATGTTGCCTCTATTTCCTAATCCTATTACAGATCAAGAAACTTCTAAACCATTTTTGGTATATCAAAGACGTTCCAAAGCCACGATCAATCAGCCTTCTACTTCTTCTGCGCCCCCTCAGGCTCCTTCCCTTGCTGCGGATCCTCTCGCACTACCTGAATCTAACATTCCCAGACGTAGTACTCGAGTCAGTAAACCACCAGAAAGGTATGGCTTTTCTAATCCTGTCTCTTTGACAGCCACTTTGTCTTCTATTCCTATCCCTTCATCTTATAAACAGGCAATGGAACATGAGTGTTGGCGTCAGGCTATTGAAACAGAACTTCTTGCTCTTGAAGAAAACCAAACTTGGGATGTTGTACCACAACCTTCATCTATCAAGCCACTTGGCAGCAAATTTGTGTTTTCTGTCAAACTTCATTCTGATGGTTCCATAGAGCGTTACAAGGCTCGGTTAGTTGTTCTTGGGAATAAACAAGAGTATGGTCTTGACTATGAAGAGACATTTGCACCGGTTGCTAAAATGACCACAGTGCGAACTATCCTAGCACTTGCAGCATCTCAATCATGGTCCTTACTTCAAATGGATGTTAAAAACGCGTTTCTACATGGTGATCTCAAAGAAGAAGTCTACATCAAACTTCCATTTGGTATGCCTACTTCTTCTCCTAATGATGTTTGCAAACTAAAACGCTCCTTATATGGCTTGAAGCAGGCACCGCGCGTGTGGTTTGAAAAGTTTAGATCCACTCTTCTTGGTTTTTCCTTTACCCAGAGCCAATATGATTCTTCTATGTTTCTCCAACGAACATCCAAAGGTATAGTTGTTCTTCTTGTGTATGTGGATGACATTGTCATCACTGGTTCTGATTCAGAGGCTATCTCAAATCTTCAAAAAATGTTGCACACTACTTTCCATATGAAAGACCTTGGCCAACTTAACTACTTCTTGGGTTTGGAAGTTCATCATCGTCCCCAAGGTATTTTCTTGAATCAACACAAGTATACTCAAGATCTAGTTCAGTTGGCCGGACTTGCGGGCAGTGCTTCTGTTGACACTCCAATGGAAGTTAATGTGAAATATCGACGAGATGAAGGGGAGCTCCTCAAGGATCCTACTTTATATCGTAAGTTGGTTGGTAGTCTTATCTATCTCACCATTACTCGACCAGACATCTCTTATGCTGTACACACTGTTAGTAAGTTTATGCAATCTCCTCGACATCTTCACCTTTCTGCTGTCCGACGAATCATCCGATATCTTCTTGGCACACCTAATCGTGGCCTATTTTTTCCTGTTGGTTCTTTGCCTCAACTACAAGCCTACAGTGATGCAGACTGGGCTGGTTGCCCGGACACAAGGAAATCTACTACTGGTTGGTGTATGTTTCTTGGTAATGCTCTTATCTCTTGGAAATGCAAGAAACAAAACTATGTATCCAAGTCATCCACTGAGGCAGAATATCGTGCCATGTCTACTGCCTGTTCTGAGATTATTTGGTTACGTGGTCTTCTCACTGAACTTGGTTTTCCGCAACTTCAACCAACTCCATTGCATGCTGACAACACTAGTGCTATTCAAATTGCTGCCAATCCCGTCTACCATGAACGTACCAAACATATAGAGGTTGACTGTCATTTCATCCGAGCAGCCTATGACCATCGGGTTATTACTTTGCCTCACATTGGTACCAATCTACAGCTTGCCGATATCTTCACCAAATCCATGACACGTCAGCGTCACAGTTTTTTGGTTGGCAAATTGATGCTTGTAGACTTTTACCAGCATCAATTTGAGGGGGGATGTCAGAAGATTCAATTCTCAATCAATCCCCCTAATCTAGCTATCAATCAATCCCCTTGATTTAGCTATCAATCAATCCCCCTAATCTAGCTGTCAATCAATCCCCTTAATTTAGTTAACTTATTAATGTATTTTATGTACTTTCCTAGTTAGATAGCCAATTAAATATGTTAATGTATATCTGTAGCCTATCAATTAGTCAATTAGCATAAATTAGGGATTTTCTTATTGTAAAACTAGTCTAGGTTCATTGTAATAGTTGTCTAGATTCGTCTTGTACTAAGCCTATAAATATAGGCCTAATTTCACAATGAGAGATATACAAGTTCCATTTCTCAAAATTCTCTGTGTTTAACAAGTTCTTCCTTTTTTTTAATTTTACTTTATTTTTTCTTCTGGAGATGATAAAAGTTTTATCAATTGACTGGGGGGATGAAGGCCAGAATTCAAACACTAACCTATCTATGCAGACATCTGTGTGCTTGATCAGAAAATGTTAGTAAATGATAGGCATCCAGTTCTCTAACACTAGTTGTGCAAGAGGCTTTTGCCAAAAATAGTTTTTAGCTGTTGTATGATATGCAAGAGCTCCACTGAAAGCTCTGTTGATTTTCCTTTCCAAAGTGACCAAAGAAATACATGATAGTACACTCTGTTTTTGGCATGAGTTCTTTCCTTTTGCTACATCCTGTGAATGGGATTCATCAGGTCCTTGATTTTGCAAAATTCAGTTCACATGATTTGTTGAATAGGCATAATTTTGCATTATCAGTTTCTTGTTGATCTCTTATACAGTTATTTTCATTGATTAACAGCCAAATCTCTACACTCTAGTTGTTACCCTCAAAGATGCATCTGGGAATATAATTGATTGTGAGTCATGCCAAGTGGGTATAAGAGAAATATCCAAAGCCCCAAAGCAGCTGCTTGTAAATGGGCATCCTGTAATAATAAGAGGCGTTAATAGGCATGAACACCATCCGCGTCTTGGGAAGACAAACTTGGAGTCCTGCATGGTTAAGGTAATATATCATTACCTTTTTTCTGCGATCTGCATGCTTCAATTTTGAGTTTCCAATAACTTTGTTCTTGTAGGATTTGGTCTTAATGAAGCAAAATAACATCAACGCCGTTAGAAACAGCCATTACCCCCAACATCAACGATGGTACGAGTTATGTGATATGTTTGGGATGTACATGATTGATGAAGCAAATATCGAGACACATGGTTTTCATGATTTTGCAAACGTAAAGCATCCTACACAGGAACCAAGTTGGGCTTCTAGCATGTTGGATCGTGTGATTGGCATGGTTGAGAGGGACAAAAATCATACCTGCATTATATCTTGGTCTCTTGGAAATGAGTCAGCCTATGGACCTAATCATGCTGCACTTGCTGGTATGTGATTGACAAATTTGTGATGCATTCGCTTGTAGCTTTTTTATTAAGCACCTAGATAAGTTCTTATAAATGAACAAACCTTACTCATCCGTTTTCATGGCCCCCTTGTGAAGGAAAGGACATTATCAATCAGCATACCTATTACATTTATTTTTAAAATTTAAATCAATCAAGATCCTCCACCTTATGATGGTGTGCAAACTTGTTAAAGGTCTGAAGGTTTGAAATGTTGTTAGAAAGTTGTGGACACAGCATGGATTTTGAGAATGAGATCAAGTCTTCTAAAATATTGAGTGAATGCACAAAATGACTAATTTTTTGGAAAATATCCCTTCATGTTTGGAGATGGTTGTAGACAGATATGCATCAAAATAAGCATTGTAGTTCATTGGATGGTGGAGTTGTTCATGGAAATTTGTAATAATTTGTTGTTTTTGTTGTAAATTCCATATGAAGTTGGTTGGAAAGTTTGTTCTTCATTAGCCTTAAGTTTATGGTTAAATCTGAAATGGATAAAACTCTGAGCATTAAGCAATTCCAATATAATGCCTGTCATTTGCGTCCCATTTTCAGTCTCCACAAGCTTGTGTCTTAAATTTCGTGAATAGTGTTCTTAGGTTTTGATGCTTATGCAGATATTTGTGTGGTAGTATGAACCAGATGTTTGGGTTGGCACTCACCAAAAGAAGTTAAATTGAATCTTTGGAACTCTCTTCATTAGCATGCCTGGCTTGGCTAACAATTGATAACACACAGTGAAAACATGAATGAGTTTTAATTATGACCTTGTTTTACATACATATTTGGTGGGGCTTACAAGATATATAACTTGTCATTGAGTTGCTCTTTTTGGCGAAAAGGCTACCCCACTTACACACTACAATTGACTTATGAATCTTTTAGAAGATGCCCACAGGATAACACGCCTGAAAAGTTTTTGGTGGTGAAAATTCAAATAAATCTTTCTGTTCATCCGACTCTAGGTCTTAATTCGTGAACCTTAAATTGACATCATTTATTATACAGTCACAAAATCCTCTAACAGTACTTTTCTTTCTATATTCACTCATCATCTGAGATACATTCAGGTTGGATACGAGGAAAGGATGCATCAAGGTTCCTACACTATGAAGGTGGTGGTTTTAGGACATCTTCAACAGATATAGTTTGTCCCATGTATATGCGTGTTTGGAATATAGTTAAAATAGCTGAAGATCCAACTGAAACACGGCCAGTGATATTGTGCGAGTATGTTGCCTATTTAGTTTCATATAGTAATCATTGTCACTTCAAATAGAAAATTGTCCACTGATAAGTGCTTCATACAAAAAATTGGAAGGCATTCACATGCAATGGGAAACAGCAATGGTAGTCTCAACGAATACTGGGAAGCAATCGATACCACGTTTGGTCTCCAAGGTGGTTTTATTTGGGAGTGGGTTGATCAGGTTTGAACCTTGGAAATCTTTGAATATGCTTTGATACTTATTCTGCAGATAACTGATCATGATTTTCTGCTATTGTCTTATAGTTTATAATTTACATTGTTCATATCAAATAAAATTATTATTTTAGTAGTTTCATGGACTTGGTTTGATTGGATGTTTTAAGATCCTATTTTCCAATATACAAATTAAACTTCAAGCTGTGGAAACAACAGTCGTAGGTAACTTTGTTGCTTGCAGTAAGGAAGATTCCCTGCACCTCCTGCCTTCTTTAATTAGTCAACATATAGACTAAGCACAGATTTTAAAATGGTCCCCTCCAAAATGTCTTCGTTTGGAGAATCACTGGAGTACAGGACAAATAATAGTCTAATTGTTTGTGCTGCAACAAATGGTCCTTCAGATTGAGTATATGCCAGGAAGATGGACCTTTTGCTCTCTGTATTCCCAGTGATGACATTTCGTTCATTTTTTGTCATCTGCAAAATCATTTGGTAGGAGAGTGGGAGCCATTCATATTTGGTTAAAAGAATTTATATGGTTCAGCTGTTAGTGGACTAATCTATTTGCTGTGCATCTATCATCTATATATTTCATATTTATTTGGGAAAGAAGGTGCTGGCTGCTTGGCAGCTTTCAGGATTCAGGTACTTCTGTAATGTTTAACTCTTTACTAGACAACAAGACTGCCAAAAGATGTTCACTGAGAAGATAAATAGCATGAAGTGCTTCCTATCATTGTACCGTTTGTTAGGAAACAAAATTCCACATCTGGATTCCAAGGAATTCTAAACTAGTTAATAAAGTTCATGGGCCTTTCCACTTATTGCCCATTGGTTTTGAGATGGAATTCTATCTTTAACATGGTATCATAGTTAAGCTTTGGGTTTTGTTTTTACCCTAATCCACAATTCTACATGCGACTTGGTTCCTTCTTAACCCATTCAGTTCATGGTCTCCAATGAAGTCCTTTTGTTTCGTGGGCTCTTATTAAGTCCCAATCAAGCCCCTTCCAGTTTGTTTCATGGGTTCTACTTAAGCCCCTTTCAGTGTGTGTTGTGGACTCTTGTGAAGTCTATTCCAAATTTGGACTCCCATTAATCCTGTGTTACGTAAGGGGGAGTGTTAAGAAGCAAAATTTCACATTGGGATCCCAAGGAATTTTGAACTGGTTTAAAATTCGTGGTCCACTTAACTCATTGCCATTCGGTCTTGAGATGAAAGCCCAGGTTCTTTAACAGTATCAAACTCTCACTTCCTATTTCTCTGTTCTTGTGTTTGGATTGGCCTTCTCTGTATCTATCAACTAGAGTATAGCTGTTGCTGGGACAAAATAGAATCTTTTAAAGCAGTTTGGTAGTGCAGCAATTATTGACATCTTTTGAGCTGGATTCTATCTTTATTTTCCTAATTATGAGTTAACTAAGCCTGATTTTGGAATTACTTCAGCTACTATGGTTTGTTATTTTGCGTCTAAAATTAGTAAGAAAGAAGTCTTATTGAAGTGATGCTTTGTTCCATTAGCAGTCAATACATATAGGAACAGTAAAGCTGATAGCAGATATATTATATTTCTAGAACTTTAATTGAATTTTCAACCTGTAAAGATCACTGATCTCTTTTTCTTCTTAAGTAGGATGTTACATGGGAGACTAAGTGTGAGCCTGGGGTTTTATGTCTACCCCCCCAATCTCTTTGGATCTCTGCTGTTCCTCTATTTTTTTTCTTTTATTTTTTACCCCCAGTAAATGATGTCCCAGTGCATCTCATGTAAAAATTTTGTAGTAGTGCTGCTGCTGATACTTGGTCATTCTACGATGAACTTCTTCATCCTTTACTCCCCCCAAATCGCTCCCAAATCATCAGAAACTGGTGAATGGTTTAGTTGATAGTTCCTGCCCTGTTTGTTATAGCCCATTTTGACTTGCATCTAAATATTGGTAAAAATTTATGGAGGCAATGTTTTGTTCTTTCTTTCAATAGGGATTACTGAAGGAGGCCGTGGATGGTAGAAAGTATTGGGCTTATGGGGGTGATTTTGGTGATACTCCTAATGATTTGAACTTCTGTATAAATGGCATAACATGGCCAGATCGAAGTCCTCATCCTGCAATGCATGGTAACTTGAATCCTTCCCCCTCCCTCCCTTTCTACAAGATGGTTATTAAATTGAATTTGTGCTGGTGAATGTTGTTTTCAGAGGTTAAATTTTTATACCAGCCAATCAAGGTTTCCTTGACAGAAGGCATAGTCAAGGTAGTATCAATATCTTATTTCCAGTTATTTATGGATGGTCTCAATTTATTGAACTGTGGAGTTAATCTTGTAGATCAGAAATGTTCACTTTTTTGATACAACGGAAGCATTTGAGTTCAACTGGATACTTCATGGTGATGGCCAAGAACTTGGCTCAGGAATTCTCCCTCTACCAATAATTGAACCACAAAGAAGTCAAGAAATTAATTTTGAATCAGGGCCATGGTATTCTTCATGGACTTCTTCAGATGCCGTGGAAATTTATTTGACCATAGTTGCAAAGCTATTGTGCTCCACGCGCTGGGCTGAACCAGGTCATGTGGTTTCATCTACCCAAGTTCAGTTGCCAGTCAGACGACAAACTGTTCCTCATGTTAGTGACCTTCTGGAAATTAGTGATTTTATCTAGTGAAACTTGTTTGTGATCTGACTAATTAGCTAACAACTTTTGCTTCAGGCCATTAAAACGAAGGATATTAAATTTGTTACTGAAGTTGTAGGAAACATCATTACACTTGGCCGGCGGGATTTGTGGGAGATACAGTTTGACAAACAGAGTGGTGCAATTGGGAGCTGGAAGGTAATGTGTAAATCTAGTTTCCCTAACTTGGTCATAGTATTGTCAATTACACAAAACATGTTATTGCATGAATAGTGAAAATGTATGTCGGTGAAGCATATGGTGGAGACTTTTCAGTGTTTGCTGTGTGAGGAAGGAAGCTATTTCTTAACCAGAAAACAAGAAAGGCAACCTAATGTTCCACCCATTTACTCCCAAAAGTAGTTAACTAATACATGCCTTAAAAGTAGGGTTTTCCTGGTGATTTTCTGGAAATGTCATGATATGGATGTCAATTTTAGGTTCATGGAGTTCCAGTGATGCAAGAAGGCATTCTCCCATGCTTGTGGCGAGCACCGACAGATAATGACAAAGGGGGAGGATCCGATAGTTATTTCTCAAAGTGGACAGCCGCAAATCTTGATAAACTCATCTTTCTCTCTGAGAGATGCTCTATTCAGACCATGACAGATCAAGTTGTTGAGATAGCAGTTGTTTTTCTAGGCCTGCCAAAATGCACGGACAAGACTTCCTTAGAGATGGAAAAGTCCGCTGCTTTATTCAAGGTTGATATGCTATACTCAATTTACGGGTCTGGTGATGTTGTTCTGCAATGCAATGTAAAACCAAGTTCTCATCTTCCAACTTTGCCGCGTGTTGGAGTTGAATTTCATCTGGATAAATCAATGGAACAGATCAGATGGTATGGACGAGGACCATTCGAATGTTATCCGGATAGAAAAGCTGCAGCCCATGTAGGCCTTTATGAGCAGAATGTGGATGATATGCATGTGCCTTACATTGTTCCTGGGGAATGTTCAGGTAGGGCAGATGTTAGATGGGTTACATTTCAAAACAAGGATGGCAATGGAATATATGCTTCCATATATGATGGATCTCCAGCAATGCAACTTAGTGCAAGTTACTACAGCACTGCTGAACTTGAAAGGGCAACACACAATGAGGAGCTCGTAAAAGGAGAGAACATAGAGGTAAATAATTATCTAATTTGCTTACCTTATTGTCTTTTCTCAAAAGTGAGATTCATTTCTAGACAAAAAGCACATGGCTCTAATATGCTTTTATCAGAATTAACTTTTCATGCTGTTCTATTTGATGCATCATTTAAGGCACTTCTACTGTTCTGGACCATTTGATTGTGGCTGTATGATTGCCCGATTAATGATGGCCTTTGTTTTTCAGTTTTGTTTATGGTTGCAGTTACAATAATGGCCCAGAAATCTTCTTAGAAACGGTTTTGAGTCATCTAATTCTTAAACTTTAAGCTAGGTTGGGGGTTGTTGGAGTCCCACTGTTGATCCTCTTTTCCCAATAAGATGAAAATTATGCCAGGCTGATATTTATTGTCTAAAAGCCCAAAGTAATAAGGGAATAATGAGGGGAGCTTTTTGCAACGCAATTCCTTTTGGATGTACTGAGAAATGACATTCACATTCAATTGTACAATAAACTGGAAAATTTCAAAAGGTTTTTACAGTCTCAAAATATTTTCATACAGATATAATGGAGCTTAGGGTGCAACATTTTTGCTTAAGATTTAAGTGGTCGATTCCATCACGTAACATTGTTTTCTGTGGCTGATGTTCCATATTTTTAAATTGATTGGCACAGCTTTTACACCCTAGAGCTTTATCATGGAAATTGAGCCTGTTCATACTCTTCTATTTTTCTATTTTCTTTCACCACTGATGTTATTATCCAAACTGTTACGTAGACTTGAATTCTATGGTCTTATCTACTGAGGAACACTGTCATAAATTCAAAAGCATGCAAGCTCTCTTGGGTCCTTTTTCTTTTCATACAAATGTTCTCAGTTGTTGCAAGGAGCAATGCACACTTCATTTACGCATCACCAATTTTGAGTTTTGATGACCTTCAGAATGGGGATAATTGTATTTTCTCTCTGAGATTCCGCTGAGATGGCAGAGTATCTTCTCAATTTCACAGATAAATGTTTTCTTTTATCTAGGGAAATAGTGTCAAGTCAATTTAACCAAGCAGAACTAACAGAAATATAAATATTTTGATAACCAAATCATGAAATGACAAAAGTTTGAGAAATAGACACAAAAGACAAAAGGAAAGATATGAATAATTTAAATGGATCTGTAGACAACCTTAGACGCCTCTCTTTCTAAGCTGGAAGCTAAATGGATTTTCTGCAGATGCTTAGGTAAAATGTACTATCTTCGTGCATGGAAGCAGTTGAATTTCACTATTCTTGAGCAGTACAGATGTCATTTAGCCAAATAACTTCTTGTACCTAGAGAAATTGTGTAAGATACTTAAGCAGAGTGTTCTTAGAAGCAAACTATATGTAGATCCGTGGACCACTTAAAGTCTCCAATCATCTTTCTAGACAAACATTTGGGGTGTTACTCTCACCCTTGTGAGACCACACAGATTGCTCTGGTTCCAATCAACCTATGTTGTTGGAACCTATGTTGTTGTTAAATTAAATCCAGTGTAAAATCAACCTATGTTGTTAAATTAATTATATATCTATCTATATCAGTAAACTAATCGAATCGGGTATTACTTAGATGTGAAACTATCATACCTTCATAGGTTGTGATATTGATCTTACAGGGGAGAACTGAAATCAAAGAATATATAGACTTGTAGAGACCCTCTATGTAGTTGCCTATCTAGGGCAATCAATCTAAATCTATCTCGACGTACTCCGTGTAGTGGGTATCTTTTAGGACCTCAACCCGCCTACTTGGCTTTTTTATGGATATGTAGGAAGGAGTGCTCCTAGGTGTGTGTGGGGGTTATGTTTGTTCACAAGTATGGATTCCTCGTCAGTGCTCCTAGGCTTTTTCCTTGTGCTTCTTCCTTCCTTTAGCTTCCCTTCCTCAACATTTCATCTTCCTCCATAGTGAAATGATGTTCAACAATGATTTGGATGAAGTTAGTCGTTTGTGAATTAATGTACTTCTCTATGTAGTAGTCAAGCCGTAGCTATAATTCGTTTCTCATTGTGGCTGTTTCTTCCTGTTGCCCTTCTTTTAGTTCCTTTAGTCTTACTGAGTTATTGTGATATACATTTCCTGTGAAATGAATGAACATTGATCCTATTGGACCTTTTGGTGCAGGTGCATCTTGACCACAAACACATGGGCGTGGGCGGAGATGATAGCTGGTCTCCTTGTGTCCATGAGAACTATCTTTTACCTGCTGTGCCGTACTCCTTTTCCATCAGATTTCGTTCTTTGACTGGCTCCACTTCTGGATATGAAATATATAAAGGCCAAATTTCATAGAAACACATCTGATCAGTACAATTGCCTGTTTGCTTCTCCTTTACATTTCTTGTTTCTAAAGTTGTCCGCATTTTGGAATATTACGAAACGTTTGCATATTAAGACTGAACTCGATCCTATTGTTTAAATAACAGTTATGGCAAATGGGACAATACGTCTACCTACATAACTTAACTGTGCATTCAGATTTACATGCAGTTTCCTTTTTTACCATTAAAACTCTATTTCCTTGAGGTACAATAATATGCTTCTTAATTCAAATACTTTTCTATTAGACTTTTGTGTCTTTATTTGCTTTTGGGACGACTAGGTGTCCAAATAAAGCAAGCTATTGTGTGGTTGCTCAGAGCAGTCTTACCAGCTACCCTTATGAATAAGATGATGGGCTAATTGCATCCTAATTATATGAAAAATCTTTTTCTTGTGTGATAATCACATAATAAATCATATGAGTTGTTTTCTACCCATAGATTGCAGAGAATGATGCTTTAAATTTGGTGAAGGCAGTGGAAAGGAGATAATGTAGCATGACCTTTTATAACCATAGGGCACAATCCCCATTTTAATGATATTATTTATAATAAAAAGTTATTTACAAATAACAGCCAACAAAAAAGGAGATAAATTCTTATATTAACTTGTAGATAAAACATGGGGTACTAATAAACATATATTTATGATAAAACACTAAGAAAATTATGAAATCAAGAAAATAAAGCATGATTAACTTACAAAAGAGCATTCAAAAATTTGATATCAGAAATTTTAGCAGCTTAGATGATCTAAAGCTAAATAAAGGCTCAGTTGAGTATTCCAGCTGCCAATGACCAAATTGCACGATTTAGAAAGTTTTTTTTTTTTTTTTTGAGGGGGGCGGGGGGGGGGGGGGGGTTGGGGGAGCAAAATCTCACATTCCAAAAGGTCCATAGTAAAATTGTGACAAGACTTTTGGAGTTAATAAGAAATTACGTAAAACAAATCAAAATGAAGCAATTAAGAATTTTGCGCCAGAAAAATTTGCTAAAAGTTTGGGATCAAAATTCTATCACCAAAAATTTTGGGGGTGAATTTATAATTAATTAGAATGTGAGGGAATCATATTACAAATTCACAACCAATTGCTTAGATTGTGAAGAAATTTTAATTTTATCCGTCAACTGGGCAAAATTTATTTTGGGTTCTACAAAAGGGGTGTTCGCACTTTGGAAGTGCAGAATTGTTTGCACCTCCAAAGTGCGAAACAATTTTTTATTAGTATGTTGCTGACTTGTACGAACGATCTCACAATTGCGGCGGGCAAGGTGCTATCTGCACTTTGCCACTGAGCCGAAGGCTCAGTGGTCAGGGGAGCTCTTGGATTAGCTCCCCTGCTGCAGGTCTGGGGTTCTAATCCCACCTGCAGCAGTTGGATGGTATTAAATCTAAAGGAGTACCATAGTGCTCCTTTGGTCCAATGGTGGTTTAGTCCCCATTGGCCCCTCAGGTCCAGTTGGACCATCCCTTTAAAATAGGTTAGGAGTAGGCTAGTATGTTGAATCTTGGCAAAAAAAAAAAAAAAAAAGGTGCTATCTGCACTTTGGAAGTAGCCGTTCACACCTCGCAAGTTGTAAATTCGCAATTTGGATGTGCGAAGGCAACTTATTCTTTTTTATTTTTTTATTTTTTGCATGTATTTACAGTTAAATGATTTCCTTTAGAAAAAGTTGTCTGCACATGGAACTAAGACAACCCTTCAAGATAATGTACACTTGGATCTATCTAGATTCAATCTTATGCTTACATTATATATTTCTAGTTTTCATAAAGTTAATATAAGCCGTGAATCTTACCAATAATTAGTGTATATTTTATGGATAAATGTGTAAATAACATTACAATAACTCTCATAAATTTTATGGATTGGGCGAAAACATTGATTTTTTGAGATATAATCAAGCTTAAATTTGTGAGAGTTGTTGTAATGTAAAATAGTGAAGAAACAAGCTTTGTTTGTGTGTTTTTAGTTTTTCTTTTGGGGCTATGGAATATGATTTTTTTTTCCAGTTTTCTATTTTAAGATTTTTATGGTTTAGGGTTTAGAGTTTGTATTTTAGGTATGATTTTGTAGGGTTTAATATAAAGATTTAAGATTTAGGTGATTAAGTGTTTTTAGGGTTTAGAATTTTATAAATATTTATAGGATTAAATGTTGTAGAGTATAATTAATTGAAATGGATTTCTTTTAAATATGATGAATACCAACAACATTAAAAAAATAACATAGTTGAAAAATATGGTGCGAATGAAAAATAACAAGTTACGAGCAGGCAAAGGTTGTGGAGAAGATAATGAAAGATTTTTGTGGTTTTTCGGGACAGAAAGTAACCACTGCAAAATCTAAGATTTTTTGTTCATTAAATGTGAGTAGAAGGACAGCTAGAAAGATTAGTAGGAAAACAGGTATTCCTCGTACTTCGGATCTAGGAAAGTATCTTGGGCTGCCATTGTTGCACTCTAGAGTGAGCATGCAAACTTATGCTACAATATTGGATAAGGTGAGGAGAAGGTTGGCTACCTGGAAAGGAAAGTGCCTATCATTTGCTGGTAGAGTGACACTTATTAAATCAGTCATCTCTGCAATTCCGACCTATGCAATGCAAACGACCAATCTTCCAAATGCTGTCATTGAAGAAATTGAGAAGGAAGTTAAAAGATTCTTAGGGGGAGACACAGAAGAAAGTAGGAAAATGCATCAAGTGAGTTGGAGCATGGTCACCCTGCCGAAAGAAAATGGTGGACTAGGCATTAGATGACTGAGACAAGTGAACAAGGCTATGCTAGCCAAATTGAGTTGGAGGACTGTCAACCACACAGAATCTCTCTGGGCTAAAGTGTTGAACTACAAATACGTGCAGGAGGGGAACAGCTTAAACTTTGAGAGAAAGGTTGGAGAATCTTGCTCTTGGAAAGGTATTCGGGAGGGAAGTACACTCATGAAGAAGGGCATGAAATGGAGGGTAGGAAATGGTAAGCAAGTTCGGTTCTGTATGGATCCTTGGCTAGAGGATAAACCTCTAAGAGAATTGGCACACACTGAAGTTCCTCAACAAGAATTGGAAAAGGTGTATGAATATTGGCAACCTTCGGGGAAGTGGGATGTCACCAAACTAAGCCAATACCTTCCATGGGAGCAGTTGCAGAAAATGTATGGAATACTCATATTAAATGATAAGAGTAACAATGACAGGCTAGTGTGGTCACTTGAAGCTAGTGGCCAATTCTCCACCAGCTCGACGTATTTCAAGGAAATGCAGGATGTGGCAGACTTGTCGATAGGAGATATGTGGAAGTTAATTTGGAGTCAGAGAGGACCAGGCAGATGGCAAAGCTGCTATGGATGATACTGCATGGAAAACTCTTAACAAATACTGAAAACTACGGAGACACTTGCATGAAGATGGAGTATGCCAGATCTGTAAAGATAAAGCTAAAACATTGAGTCATACTTTCAGAGAATGTTCTTGGGTAAATATTATATGGAAGCAACTGGTGAAACCAGAAAAATGGGATGAGTTCATGATAAAGGATTTTGTGGAATGAGAAAATGGAATCTCAAGGGTGTGAAACTGGGGAAATTAGAAGAGGTTGATTGGGACGTTCAATTTCAGCTAATGTTGCATTATGTTTGGACAGCCAGGAATAAGTTTTGCGCTACAGGTAATGCAGATAGGATCAACACCCCAGCTGGAATTTTAAGACAATGCAAAGCTGGCACAATCTGCAATAGCTGAAGAAAGAGTAGACATAGACTATTGAGTATATATGTTAGGACAAACCACAAGAGGACTGGTTTAAAGTTAACGTTGATGGAGCTGCAGCTGGAAATCTGGGGGAGGCTGGAGTCGGGGGATTAATCCGAGACACACTAGGTAGATGGACAGCAGGATTTTGTGCTAACATCGGGACAGCTACAAATATTGCTGTAGAGTTATGGGCACTGAAATTGAGACTAGAATTGGCATGGAAGCAAGGGATTAGGAAAGTATGTCTGGAGTCTGATTCGAAGGTTGCACATGAGCTAATCCAAAGAGCCCTACAGCAAAGCCCTTATTTAAGCTGAATTCTGGATATTTGAAGACTGATCAAGAGGGACTGGGAGTGCATCACCAAGCACACATGGAGAGCAGGTAACCAATGTACAGATCATCTAGCGAAATTGAGCCTCCAGGAACAGCCATGAGTACACAAGTTCAATGACCCTTCATCATCATTGCGGCCTCTCTTAGGGCAGGATTTATTGGGTAGTCTCACACCAAGGATGGTGAATGTTTAATAATGTTTTGGGTTTTTATCCTCCACTAAACCAAAAAAAAATTAGTTAATAAAAATTTGACAACATGTAAGGGTCTAGTGGCCTAAGGTAGAAATCATAAAAATATCATTCATAAAGGTGGACACGGATAGCCAACGGCTCAGTGGTTAGGGGGAGCAGTTGAAAGCTCTCCCTACTGCAGGTTGGCGGTTCAAACCCCACCTACCGCAGTTATATTGTCTCAAAATCCAGAGGGTGCACCATAGTGTTCATCTAGTCCAATGGTAGTTCAGTTCTCATTAGCCCCCTCAGGTCTAATTAGACCATCCCCTAGAATAGGTTAGGAGTAGGGTAGAATATTGAATACTTGACAAAAATAAAAATAAAAAGGTAGACAAGGATTCTCTCTATTTAGAAGTTGACCGTTCATCTATAAAAAAATATCAAGGGAGAGCAAATGAGCTGTTAAGTAAAAATCAAGGCAATTAAATAAGTCATTGAAGATTTTTTTAGTTAAAAATATATAATCATTGTGTTCATTGACAAGTTAATTGAAGAATTTCTATTCAATTAACTAGTAAATTTAGTATTTGTACAAATCACTGGCAAGTTAAAAAAATAATTGAAGAATTGGAATCAGGTAACTAGTAAATTAAGTAATTGTTCAAATCATTGGTAAGTTAAGGACTAATTGAAGAATGTTTTTGAATCAATTAACTATTCAATTTAAGTATTTGTAGAAATCATTGACAAGTTAATAAATTAAGTATTTGTTAATTTCATTGGCAAGTTAAGGAATAAATGAAGAATGGCTTTGAATCAATTAATTGGTTAATTAAGTATTTGTACAAATCATTGACAAGTTGAGAAATAATTGGAGAATTTGAAATCAATTAACAAGAAAATTAAGTATTTGTTCAAATCATTGGCAAGTTAAGGACTACTTGATGATTTTTTATTCAACTAACTAGTAAATTAAGTATTTGTTCAAATCATTGACAAGTTAATGAATAACTAAAGAATGGCTTTAAATCAATTAACTAGTTAATTAAGTATTTGTACAAATCATTGGCAAACTAAAGAATAATTGAAGAAGTTAGAATCAATTAACTAGTAGATTAAGTATTTGTTCACATCATTGGCAAATTAAGGAATAATTGAAGAATTTTGAATCAATTAACTAATTAATTCAATATTTGTATAAATCATTGGCAAGTTAAGGAATAATTAAAATTTTTTGATGTAGTTAATTAATTAATCAATTATTGTTCAAATCTTTAGCAAGTTAAGGACTAATTGAAGATTTTTTTAATAAAAAAAATATATCATCATTGTGCTCGTAGTTGGCATAATAATTAGGATTCCGCAACCTATTTGCTCGAATACAAACCAGAGATTGGTCTCCAAAAACATACAGCCAGAGATTGCTCCAGACTCTGTTTTACATAAAGCAACACAGGACGTGACATAAAGCGAAACCATTGACCCATGTGATGTCGCATCTGACATGACATTTCTCAAGTAAAGGTTTACTTGTCTTTCAGGTTATCAGTATTTTTTATTCTCTTGCCAGTTTTTTTTTTTTTTTTTCACAAAACCAATGCTTTCAGAACTGGACCGGCCAATGTATAAAAATACTTAATATACTTGATTTGTATGAGTTTTAGGAAATTTTTTTATACAACTAATTAAGTGGTTCAAACCCTTTTTTTTTATTCACAATTGTATAAAAAATTTCCTAAAACTCATAGTTGAAACTTAGTGGATCATACACATCATCACAAGTTTTTTCATAAATTCATCACAAATATAAATAATGTTAATAAGTATCATCCAAATACTAATTAAAGTACATGTTTATTTTTCATTCACATATTAAAGAGGTTCATAAAAAAATACCACGGAGTCTAACAACTAATTATATTATATTTATCACAATTTATAATTGATATTGAAGGCAAATAATTTCAATGACAAAATTCCTTCATTGTCACCACAAGGCAACAGCACCCAAGTGAATATCACTACCTTAACAACTTCTTCAATTTAACCTTAAAAATCAAAAAGTTCAACACAAATATATAAGTTCGATCATCAAACTTAAAAAAAAAACCAACTAACAAAATAAACAAACACAAAAAAAAAACTTTAAAAAAGAAAAGAATACAACGAAATACTAAAAATTTAATTGCTACTAATTATCGTTTATAGTTAAAATATTAGAATTACCAATCATTATTTTCACCACTATCCAAAAGACAGTTTGATGTGATCCCGAGGCATGAGCTAGTTGTACAAGCTAAAAATGAAGATCATATGGTTCAAGTTCCAACGGGTCTAGTCACACGAGCCAAAGTCAAGAAGTTAAAGGAAGCTTTTTAAGCGTTGGTCCTAGCTATACAAGAACAAGAAAAAGCAAAAAAGGTTGAAAGGATGCTTGATGATGATTGTAAGCATGTCAATATACTTCATGTATGTTTGGAGCAAGAGGAGGACGTGCATAGTAGAGATTCAGAGGGTCTGACCAAGGCTGCTGGGAAGGCCGTGCCACGGCCTTCATCAGAACCGTGGATGAATTGAAGTGGCTTGCGAGTTGAAAAACTAAAGCTTCTAACCAAGGCAGTTGGGAAGGCCGCGCCACGGCCTTCCTCACGGCCTTCATCAGAAGCTTGACCTCAGAGTGGCAAAGGGACTTATCAAGGCCGCGCCCGTGGCCTTGGCCACGGCCTTCAACAGAAAAACTATAGACGGCATTTTCATTGATTTTCAAAGTTGTAACTTTTTAAATAAAGATTAGTTGTGACAAGTTACAACTGGTATTTAGTATTTGAGTAGGTTTAGAACTCTAGAATTATTTTCTTTTCAATATTTGCCTATTAAAGGATAATTTGTGGGTGTAATCAGGGAGACAATTGATGAATGAAAGTTGACGTTCTCTTTGGTTTTCTTCCAAAGACTCTTTTGAATACCTTAGGTTTATTCTTGAGGCATTCATAGGCTTTATCAATCGAGTTCTCACTTGATTGTGGTGTCACAAACCCCTATACCAAGGTTCGTTGGTGCAGGTCATCAACGGGTTAAGGTTTTTGCCAAACCAATATCAGATCCCAAACGATCCTGAAACCCTTAATCCGTAGTTTACGTCACAAGTAAGGCGTAGGTCGCATCAACTTGGTATCAGAGCCAGGGTGAGAGGTATTTGGTTATATCTCTTTTGTGTTCTTCTTCGTGTTTCCGTTCGTTTCGTGAATCATTCTTGTCATGTCCCTTGTTTCTTTTATTTCGTGTTCTTCAAATTTGTCTTGTCTTTCTTATTTGGTTATATCCCGTCCGTGAATTTCTTGGTATTCTTCTCAATTTTTGTGTTAAAAAAAAAATCACTACTATTCGTCAGTTACTGTGCCGCACTGTTCACCGACACTGTACACGAAACACTGTTCATTCGTGTTACTGTTCATAGGGGATTTTGGCTGGGTTTTCTATTTGAATGGCACCAATTTGATTTGTAGTTGATCTATTTGTGATCCAAAGTCAAAAAAAAAAAAAAAGAAAGAAAATTACTTCATGAAAAAAAAAAGGATCAGAAAATAGGGCAAAGTCCTCAATTGTAAAGATTGAATTGTGATTCCTTTAGTTGATGCTAAAGTTGAAATTGGGTAACGAAGTTCCCTTCATTTTGGGGGGTTGGAAATTGAATTCATTGATTGGGAATTGTCATATTCTTTCGGGGAATTAACTCGTATTCCATTTACTTTGTGCATTCGTCCATTCTACTCCTGAATTTTTTTCACATTCACTGTCCATATTTCCCTTCTTGTCGTTTTCAAATATCTGGCATCCTATTCAAGCTACTTAATTGGTTAAGTCTTGAATCCTAGAGGAATAACCTAATTTCTTCAAGGGATATAATGAGGATCCATTGAGAACAGTGAGGAGAGCTACAAAAACCTCTTTGAGTGAAAAACATTAGAGAGTGAGTAAAACACTCAGGCGGTGAAGTGAGGAAAATTTTTACTATTTTACTAACTTATTTTGTGCAGCTACATCTAGCAATGGCCAAAGAAGGTGGCTCAGCTACCGTGGACATTAAGCTACTAATGGAAGCTATTCCTGGAGAATTGGATAGAAGGTTTCGAGTATCCCTGGATCCAATTCATCAACGAATTGATCAGCTGAAAAATTCACAAATAAGAGCCAGAACTGACCGAGAAAGAATCCTTCCATATGAGGTAGAAGAATCAGTGGATGAGGAGGAAGGGTCTACAAGGAGTAGGCCTGTCAACGGGTCAGGTTCAGATCATAATTGAATATTCCGAACCCGGACCCGACCATAAAAAGAAGTTTCAGACCCGGACCCATGTACCCGACGAGTCCAGCCTTTCATTTCCGGATCTGAACCCAAGCGGGTCTCGGCCCGGGTCGGGTAGACCCGCTCTGTCAAATTTCTTCAGGATCATAACCCAAAATTCAAGTTTCAATTCACTAGAAAACCAATTTGAAAAAAAAGTACTCATTTCACATATCAGATTTCACAAAATATACCATAAGAATCGAGCAAATCTTCTAATATTGATAGGCTACAACTAGATCTAGGATTACTTAATTTTCATTTTCCACGCTTATTCACTTTCAGCTCCATTATGCATGAGCTCTCTCCTCCGCCGTCCGATCCTTCTCCACCATGTCAAGATCCACCGCCACCATTAACAACCTCTCACAGCCACCTTTGTTTACTTACTTTTTCCTCATTTCCAAGCCATTTTCCGTCATACCTTCTTCCCTTCCTCTCTTAATTAGATGTCTTCCATGGCTGATACTTCCTTGACTGAGAGAGTACTTTGGTAGTTAAAGTTGGAAGAGAATTGAAAAAAAAAAAAAAAGAACAAGCGGTGGGTGGAAGTGAAGAGATCTAGAGAGAGTTGGAGTTGAAGGAGAATTGGGAAAACAAAAAAAGGACAAGTGGTGGGTAGAAGTGAAAAGATGGAGTTGGAGGAGAATTGGAAAATTTAAAAAAAAAAAAAAAGACAACAGTAATTAAAGGGAGCTAGGTTGGTTTTGAGGAGTTGGTTTGACCCAGACCACTGGCAAAGTGTAAATTTTTACAAAGAAAGAAAGAAAGAAAGTTAAGCAAGTAATCTGATGTCATATCATTGGGCCCAGAAAAATAGTGGAATGCAGGTTGAAGAATCTTCCACTTGTCTTTAATTTTTGGCTTATATATATATATATATATATATATATATTATAATTATTTATTTAAATAGATTCGAGTCCGGGTCCAGGTCGGGTCGAAATTAAATATTTCAAATCCGGACCCATTTTTAAGAGAAAAATATGGGTTCGGGTCCGAGTCAGGTAATCGAAATTTTGTTTATAACCGGACTAAAAAAAAAAATAGCGAATTCGGGTCAGGTTCGGGTCTAGACCCGACCTATTGACAGGCCTAACAAGGAGGCCAAGATATGAAAAGAAGCAAACAGATCCATTCATAGGTGTCAAAATCAAAATTCCCTCTTTTCCAGGGGAGTCTGACCCAGATGCTTACTTGGAGTGGGAGCGGAGCATAGAAATGGTGTTTGACTGCAACAACTACATAGAGGAGCAGAAAGTGAAGTTGGCCACGTTAGAGTTCACAGACTATGTCATAGTGTGGTGGGAACAAACTACCACCAGCAGAAGAAAATATGGCGATGACCCTATTACCACGTAGAGAGAGCTGAAGAAGCTCATGAGAAAAAGATTTGTTCCAGTGCATTACCAGCGGGATTTGTATAGGAAGCTACAAACTCTCACACAAGACAACAAGTGTGTGGATGATTACTATAAAGAGATGGAAATCACTATGTTGCGTGCTGGAATAGAGGAAGATAGGGAGAGTACCATGACCCGTTTCTTGGATGGGCTAAAGCCAGAAATTGCTAAGAAGGTAAAATTACAGCCATATGTGGATGTAGAGGATTTGATGAGCATTGCTTCCATGGTTGAGAGGAGGCTCAAGGGCAAAGGTAGTTCTCGAACTACTACCACCCTTCCACAACAACAGAGGTCAACTTGGAAGACTCCACTACCCCGAAGAGATGACAAGTCTAGTGGATTTTAGGCCTCAAAAGGGCCTAGAGGAGAGACCTCTAAGGTCACATCGAAGGCTATTGTTGAGACATCTAAGGAAAGGATACAGGATATCAAATGTTTTAAATGTCATGGAACTGGGCATGTGATGTCTCAATGCCCAAATCAAAGGGCATTAATTATTTTTAAAAATGGTGAATTGGTTTCTGAAAATGAGAATGAATACGAGGGTATGCCACCACTTACTGAAAATGATGAAGATGGTGGTGAGGAGATCCCTACCAACGACCAAGTAGGGCTAGTTATAAGGAGAGCCTTGACTACACAAGTCAAGGAGGACGAGAAACTACAAAAGGAGAATATTTTCTACACCAGATGCCATATCAAGGACAAGGTGTGCAGCCTTATTATTGATGGTGGGAGTTGTTCGAATGTAGCTAGTAAACTGATGGTAGAAAAATTAGCCTTACCAATGCAAAAACATCCTACGCCTTATACGTTGTAATGGCTAAACAATTCTGGGGAGATACGAGTCACCAGACAAGTCAAAGTTTCTTTTCGCATTGGAAGATATGAAGATGAGATGTTATACGATGTCATTCCAATGCATGCTTGCCACCTCCTTCTTGGGCGATCCTGACAGTATGACAAACAAGTGACATTTAAGGGCAAAGCCAACAAATACTCATTTGTTCATCATAATAGGAAGATTACCCTTGTTCCCCTATCCCTTAAACAGGTTAAGGAAGATCAAGAGCGGATTCAAATGGAGGTTAAAAATGAGTTGGAAAAGGGTGAAAAGAAAGAAAGTAGGCTTAGTATAGATGAAAAGATAGAGGAAGGTGGGAGGTTAAAAAAAAAGTAAAATATATTGGCAACACCTAGAGATGTAGGGAAGGCATTAGATAGGGGACAACAAGTGATCCTACTGTTGTACAAACCCTCTTACATTAATATCAGTGATCACACCAATTCTCTTCCTCCTGGTATTTTATCTGTTTTGCAAGAATTTGATAATGTATTTCCTGAAGATTTGCCAGAAGGACTACAACCCATCAAAGCGATTGAGCACTAGATTGACTTGGTGCCGGGAGCTTCTTTGCCAAACAAGCCAGCATATAGGATGGGTCCTAAGAAGACAAAGAAATTCCAAGGACAAGTTGATGAGTTGCTACAGAAGGGATGGGCAAGAGAGAGTCTTAGCTCGTGTGCTGTACAAGTGATTTTGGTCCCCAAGAAAGATAGTACATGGAGAATGTGTGTAGATTGCCGAGCTCTGAACGTCATTATGGTAAAATATCGTTACCCTATACTTAGACTAGATGATATGTTAGATGAGTTTAGTGGGTCAATGATTTTTACAAAATTTGATTTAAAAAGTGAGTACCATCATATTAGAGTTAAGAAGGGGGATGAATGGAAAATAGCCTTTAAAACTAAACATGGGTTATATGAATGGCTTGTAATGCCATTTGGTCTTACAAATGCACCCAGCATATTCACGAGACTAATGAATCATGTTTTAAGGCATTTTCTAAGAAAATTTATCGTTGTATATTTTGATGATATTTTAATTTACAACAAGAGTTTAGGAAAGCATATTGAGCATCTGAGGCATGTTTTGCACGTACTTCGAAGGGAAAAGCTTTTTGCTAATTCTAAGAAGTGCTATTTTTGTACTAACCAAGTCGAGTTTCTAGGCTTTGTTGTTAGTGAATTCAGAGTGCAGGTTGATGAGAACAAGATAAAGGCAATCCAAGATGGTCAACACCCAAGTCAGTTGGAGAGGTGCGAAGTTTTCACGGGTTGGCAAGTTTCTACCGAAGGTTTGTGAGGGATTTCAACACCATTGCAGCCCCATTGACTATTGTTACCAAAAAGAATAAAAAGTTCTATTGGGGAGAACAACAAGATAAGGTCTTCCAATTGCTCAAACAAAAACTCACACGAGTACCAATCTTAACTTTACCTGATTTTAATAAAGTATTTGACATTGAATACAATGCCTCAGATGTAGGTATTGGTGCGGTGCTGATGCAAGAAGGAAGACCCATAACCTACTTCAGTGAAAAGTTAGGAGGAGCCACTTTAAACTACTCCACATACGACATGGAGTTGTACACATTGGTGCGAGCTTTGAAGATGTGGTAGCATTACTTACGATCCAAAGAATTCGTGATAAAGACTGACCATGAGTTACTGAAGTATCTCAAAGCACAACACATATTGAGTAAGCGGCATGCCAAGTGGGTAGCATTTGTAAAGACATTGCCATACGTTATTTAAGTACAAGACAAGTAAACCAATATTGTTGCTGAAGCCCTGTCTAGAAGGTACGCGTTATTAACTACTCTAGATACTAGATTACTTGATTTTGAATTGATTAAAGAGATTTATGGAAATGATCTCGATTTTGGTAAAATTTATAGAATGTGTGTCAAAGTAAGGTAAGGCAAATTTTTCACGAATGATGATTTTTGTTTTATGTTGATAAACTTTGCATTCCTAATTGTTCAATTCGTGAGCTGTTAGTGAAGGAAGCTCATGGAGGAGGACTTCTAGGCCATTTCAGGGTGTCCAAGATACTTAACATCTTACAAGTGCATTTCTTCTAGCCAAAGATAAGAAGGGATGTTGAAAGATTTGTTGGACGCTACATTGCCTGTCGAAGAGCCAAGTCCAGGGTACACCACTACAAATTGCAAAGGAACCGTGGTATGATCTTTCGATGGATTTCATTTTGGGATTGTCACATTCTAAATGAGGTAATGATTCTATCTTCGTAGTTGTAGATAGATTTTCAAAAATGGCACATTTCATTGCATGCCACAAGACACACGATGCACTTCATGTTGCAGACTTATTTTTTAAGGAGATTGTGAGATTGCATGGCATGCCTAAAACCATTGTTTCTGATAGGGATGCCAAATTTTTTAGTTACTTTTGGAAGACTCTATGGGGAAAGTTGGGAACTAAACTCTTATTTTTTACTACTAGCTATCCACAAACTGATAGGCAAACTGAAGTAGTAAATAGGACTTTAGCTACCTTACTTCATGCCATAATTAAGAAAAACATCAAAACTTAAGAAAAGTGCCTACTTCATGTTGAATTTGCATACAATAGAACCGTATATAGTGCTACGCAATTCTCTCCATTTGAGGAAGTATATGGTTTTAACCCCTTAACCCCCTTGGATCTTTCACCTTTACCATTGTTTGAGCGTATTAGTTTAGATGGAAAGAAGAAGGTAGAAATAATGCAAAAGCTTCATCAAAGAATAAGGAACAACATTGAGAAGAGAACCATTCAATATGCAAAGCAAGCAAATCAAGGGAGGCGCCAAGTGCTATTTGAACCTGAAGATTGGGTATGGTTTCATCTCCGAAAAAAAAGATTCCCAGCACAAAGACGAAGCAAGTTCCTTCCTCGAGGAGATGGATCGTTTCAGATTGTGGAGAAGATCAATGACAATGCCTACAAATTAGATCTTTCTGGTGAGTACCAAATAAGCACAACATTTAATGTAACTGATTTAGCTCCTTTTGATGTAGGTGACAAGTTGGATTTGAGAGCAAATCCTCATCAATTGGAGGGGACTGATGTGATCTCGAGGCATGAGACGGTTGTACAAGCTAAAAATGAAGATCATATGGTTCAAGTTCCAATGGGTCCAGTTACGCGAGCCAAAGCCAAGAAGTTAAAGGAAGTTTTTCAAGCGTTGGTCCTAGCTATACAAGAATAAGAGAAAGCAAAGAAGGTTGAAAGGATGCTTGATGATCATTGTAAGCATGTCAATGTACTTCAAGTATGTTTGGAGTAAGAGGAGGACGTGCACAGTGGAGGCTCAGAGGGTTTGACCAAGGCTGCTGGGAAGGCCGCGCCATGGCCTTCCCCACAGCCTTCATCAGAATCGTGAACAAATTGAAGTGGCTTGCGAGTTGAAGAACTAAAGCTTCATGGGGAAGGCCGCGCGGCCTTCCCCATGGCCTTCATTAGAAGCTTGACCTCAGAGCGGCGAAGGGACTGATCGAGGTCGAGCCCAAAGCCGCCCCACGGCCTTCAACAGGAAAACTACAGACGACGTTTTTATTAATTTTCAAAGTTGTAACTTTTTAAATAAAAATTAGTTATAACAAGTTACAACTGGTATTTAGTATTTGAGTAGGTTTAGAACTCTAGAATTATTTCCTTTTCAGTATTTGCATATTAAAGGCTAATTTGTGGGTGTAATTAGGGAGACAATTGATGAATGAAAATTGACGTTCTCTTTGGTTTTCTTCCAAAGACTCTTTTGAATACCTTAGGTTTATTCTTGAGGCATTCATAGGCTTTATCAATCGAGTTCTTGCTTGATTGTGGTGCCACAAACCCCTATATCAAGGTTCGTTGGTGCAGGTAATCAACGAGTTGAGGTTTTTGCCAAACCAATATCAGATTCCAAACGATCCTGAAATCCTTGATCCGTGGTTACGTCACAAGTAAGGTGTAGGTCGCATCACAGTTACATTGAAATACTTCCAAATCAATACTTTTCCTAACATAGAGATTTTTTATTCGATAGTAATTCACCAGTAAAAAATAAAAATAAAAGGGGTAAAAATATTGAGGATATCAAATAGGCTTTACTCTAGTTAACATTGGCAAAAATGAAAAAAAAAATACCGTCAAAAGCCTAGAATATTAGTAGTAAAAGATAGATGCTTCATCACGTAAAAAATTAAAATGTTCATAATATTTAAGGGAAAAGTTGTAATTTTGGTTCCCACTATTTAGTTGTGCATGAAATTGGTCGCTTAATGCCTTCGTTAAAACAAATATGCTTCTTAAAATTTTTTATATTAGGCAAAGTGGGATGACCGAAAAAATTTTAACAATTGCAAATATAATATAGTCATGTATAATTAATACAAAAATACAACTTAGTCACATGCATGTTACGTGGCATTCAATACAAAAAACATATTGAAATTTTGAGTTTCAATTTGCATTTTAATTTCAAGGAGCCAAATGCTAAACTTTTAATTAGGAAAATATTTTAATCATAAATTAATAATTAAACAATTTTGATAAAAGGACTAGTCTTAGTATGAGAGATTTTAGTAAAAATAAGTAAGAGATTTCTTTAATATAATGAATTTATATGCCAAACTAAAAATGTAAGAATCAATTAATATTATTAAACATGACTAATAAATGAAACAAAGAAACAAAAACAGTAATAATCAATTAATTCATTAAACAAAACAAAGAAACTAAAAAAGTAAGAATTAATCAAATTCATTAAACATGATTAGTGGAAATAAAGAAACTAAAAATGTACGAACCAATTAATTTTGTTACAAATGATTAATAAAGGAAACTAAAAGAAACAATAAATAAAATGATTCACAGTTACAAAGCAACAACAAACCGCACGGCCTGGTGGTTGGGAGCTTGTAATCCAAATGAGAGGTCCCAGGTTCGGAGATTGATGGGACCTCTCATTTGATTCTTTAAAAAAAATTTGAAATTCAAAAATTTAAAAATCGACGGTTCAATGGTTCAACAGTTTAATGCAGTTCGGATGGTTTGACTGGTTCTTACCAGTTCTTTGGACTCTTTCGGCTTTCATGGTGGACCAAACTAGAGGCTTGGTTGGTTCGCGATTTAACCAGTCGAACTGACTGGTCCGGTCCGGTTTGAAAACACTGCACAAAACCACCAAAGAAACCTGTAGTTTTTGTGGAATAATACACTATAGAGCTGTCCGAACTATGAATTTGAACATGATCGTGAATATGAATATGACTATGTAAAGTTCTTGACTACTTGGTTATCTACTGGCAAGTTATTTTCAACTCTCGAACTAAACGTTAATCTTGAGGGTAGATAATAGTTAGAGATTTTTTATATGATTGTGATGACCAACCTGGCTAGGCAAAAGCACAATTGTATCCAATTGTCACAGAGTACCGGTGTCATAAAGTATTATGAACATGATTGTCTATGAATATTGAAGATTTGGTATATTGATAATGCACATGTTAAGTATATTAAATATTATGATTTTTCTTTGAACTGTATATTTATATGATAACTTGATCTAACCGGCACAAGTTCATCATTTACTAATGGTGTTTGGTCATGGCAAGTTTCGTTAACCCTCTTTGTTGATTTTGATCGATTTGAAGAGTAAGACCGATACAATTTTTTTGGAATTGTTATGTATGCTTAAAATTTTTCATACAAGTGCTCCGTTGTAATAGTATATGGCTTTGTATTATCTAGTCTAGTTCTAGCCTCTGGTAGAGAAGTGTTTTAAAAGCGTTGTATCTTAGCTTTGGACTTGGTTTTATATTTTGGTTGAGTGGATTTGGCAAGGATTCTTTGAGAGACCATTTTGTATGGTTGATCTTTTGCACTATACAAAGGATTTTTTTTTTAATCTATGTCTTGTGTTTTCGTGTTTATATCTGGAGACACAGTGTTATGTCCCCAGTATGGGCATGAAATAAGTGGTATCACAACATATGTTTGAATCTTGAGTTTTATGTGATGATTTATGTTAGAATATCATGGTATATACAGTTTCAGATAGTAAGTCAAGTAGGAATTCAAATTGTGTTGAGATGCACCCAATTGTAGCTAATTTGAGTGCAAATTACTTGATTTGGATTTTCAATACTTGAATCCTAAATGTGGTTCTAGTAGGATTAGGCTAAGATATGACAGGCATGTGCATGCATGTAGGCTTTCATGAAGTGTCTTGTTGATACGTATGTATGTGAGAAGTTCATGTGTGTACTCATGTGTAGAGCTGTAAACAAGCCGAGTCGAGTATTCCTGGTTCGAGCTCGTGCTCGTCTAATAAAGTAGCAAAAATTTATATTCAAGCTCAACTCGTTTAGTTATACGAACGAATCAAATTTAAACTTTCACAAGTCATGTCAATTAGATGGGGCAATTAAGTCCCAAGACCCAATGGATACCAATACGCAAATTTAATTTGGGCGGGATGGGCATAAAAAATATGGGATTGGGCCTGAATGGGAATATATCTAACAATACCTGTTTAAATATAAGTATAAATGGGATTTGCTTGGGAATCCCATAGGTATGATAAACAATTATTTAAACATTATTTAAATAATTTTAAATTAAAATTTTAAATATTTGATAATCAAATATCATTTAAATGATTCAAAATTACAAGTATATCTAATAATTTATTTATTTTGATAACAAAAAAAAATTACTATTGGGTATTTGGACGATACCAAAATAGGTCTAAAACCATTTTAGTCCTGCCCATATTGATCCCATGACCAATGTGGGACTGTTTGGGTACAACTCATATTTTATAGTCCCAATTAAGTCCCGTCCGCCCATTTGCCATCTCTAGTGTTAGGCTTTGTTCATGAACAACTCTGTTCAAATAAGTATAAAGGTGGTATTCAAGCCAAGCCAAGTATCTCATGTTCAAATTATTGCTCGTTTACCAAACAAGTGAACTTAAGGAATCAAAATTTGTTTTCAAACTCAGCTCATTTAGTTATATGAACAAGACGAACTTGAGCTTTTACGAATTAAGTCGAGCTGTGTTTGCAAACAACTCGCTGTGTATACAGCTCTACTCATGTGTGTGAGTATTTGAATTAGCGTGATCTTTTTCATGATGTTATATGAGTGCATGTAAAAAACACGTATATATGAATCATGGTAGGTATGTTTAACTTCTAAAGAATTATGTGCATTTGATAAATTTGTATTGATATAACCACGAAGGTGTTGGTATGCATTGTATATAGTGGATGTGAATGTATTGATATAACCAATTGTATATAGATGTATTTACGTACATGCGTGTGCATCTGTGTGTGTATTCATATGCATGCGGATTGTAACTAATGTATGCATACTTCTAATGATTGTGTGCATGTGGCTGGAGTGCATGAATATTTGGCAAGATGTGTATGTAAATTTTGTGAGACATTATACCCTAGGAAATTCGCGGAAAACCGAAGCTGCTAATGTTGGCAGTGTTTTCAAACTCCGAAGTGGGTGGCGTTGGCAGTGATCAAAGCAAGGAATAGAATAACCAAAGAGAAAAGCCATTGCTCAACAAGAAATAAAAGAAGTAATTAAAGACCGATAGTGTAATATTAGGGACCTTTGGAGGGCACTCTTGTAATTGATGAGTTGGGGTAGTGTCTTTTTTTCTTAAGTAGGGGGGGATTTAAAGGAAATTTCTAAACTCTAAATTTTGCCCAAATAGCTTAGGGCATTTTTTCTTCCAACATCACCTCTATCTCTTTGTCTTCCAACTTCAATTATCTCTGAATCCTTTCTTCTTGTCTCTTTAATTCTTTTCTAAAGGAGGTGTTGAAGTGCCTTTTGCTAGTAGGGGATCAAGGGAAGGAAGTGTTGTCTAATCTACCCAATCTTTCACCCAAGATAAATTTCCTAAATTCAACTTCTTCCTTCTTTAGTAGATTACATTGTAGGAGAAGATGATATTTGATAAGCAAAGGAATTGTTAGACTCTTATGCTTTATTGAATCTATGCTTTGTGTTGTTGTGGGTGTAGTGATAGAGATAAGTGATATGATAGTGGGATTAAGAAAAGACTTAGTATGATTATAGTTTAGATTGTCTGGGATGAATGTTTTGGGTTCTATGTGTTTTGTTTTGCTTTATCTTGTCAAGTATTGCCATTTTGAAGCTGTTTTAGTTGTTGGTTGGGCTTTGGAGGTGTCTGGTTGGAAGGTTTTGACTGTTTTGTTGTGTTGTAGGAGGTCGAGCCGCGGGCCTGTGGAGGCTAGCCACGCCCACAGCTGGGGCCAGGGCGACTCCAGTTTTCTGGGTTGGGTCTGTCCGTGGCCGCGGCGTTGTCCTTGCTGCGGCCAAGCCCGTGGATGCCGAGCCATGGGCCAGACTCGATGAGCCGCGGCCGCGACTCATCCCAGACCTACCTATAGCTCGGCTTCTACTGAGTCCGTGGGTGAGCTTCTGGCCTTGGGCGCAGATCGTTTGTTCTATTTCCCTTTTCGCTGTGCTTCTTTTAGTTTCCCGCGTAAGGTCTTACGTTACATTGTATGCTAGAATTTTTCTAGAATAAGTCTATAATTGAGTGTTCTTTGTATGTTAGTAGGCGAGGAAGGCGAGTATCCATTCTCTGACTATTTGAACTAAAGTGGGATCGAGGTAAGTAGTCTACGAATCCCTTGCCTATTCAAAATAAGCTATAACTAGAGATAATGTTCTAAATCGTTAATTGTTATTTCCTTGGCTTGAGTTGGGCTATTTTACGCTTTGTTATATGAAATGTTTATACGAGGTAATGTGTTCGATTAATTGATGTTTGGAATGAGTTTTTGAGTGAAATGACTTATGGCAGGACTAGTTCCTTATATTGATGTTTGATGTTTGACTTTTGACCGTGCTAACCGGGGATAGTTAGCTTTGTTTAACCGAACTGACTGGGTAGAGTCAGTAATTGACCGTGTTAACCAGGTTATAGTTAACAACTGGATATCCAGGATTATTAGTCAGTTTACTACTTGAGCTCGTTAGAAATGTTTGACAATTGATATATGTGTTTATGAAATGAATGTACTTTACCTCGTACTTTATGAATTAAGTCATTTAATGTTAATTATTGCATGAAACTATATATGTATAATCGTTTCAAGCCACAAGGTGATTCTTTACTACTTACTGGGTGACATGTCACTCACTACTTAATTTTATATCGCAGCGGAGGAGACTTTTGTAGAGGAGGACTGGACCGACTCTTAGACCTTTTGAGTTAGGTTTAGATCATGAGCTTTTGGTGATAGGGTATATTTTGTAAAGGGTTCTTTTGTTCTATGAATGTATAGCCCTATTCTTTTGTGTAAGCTAAGATATATTGGTGGCAACCCAATTCTTTTGTTATAGAAGAAATGAAATGTATTGTGGATACTCATATTTGGAATGAATGGAACAGATCCTTTGGCTATGATTGCTCGCCCTTTTAAGCTTTAACTTGTTTTAGTAATGTATGTATTGGATGCGGTCTTGTGTTCTAGCGTAGTCTAGGGCATGGCGAGTGCCACGTCTCGGGTACGAGGTGTGACAGATAGTGTTAAGTTGCATTGCATGGGCAAATTTTGAGGTTGGAAAATGTAGTGGTCGAGAAAAACCAAGAATTGCAAGAGCTTTATCGCCAGACGTGGCAAGTTAAGAAAGAAGTTAAAGAGCGTATGACCGACTTTTGTTATGAATGCCTAGCTGTGTTTAGTTTTTTCTTCTTTTTTTTTCGAACAGTCATTGTTGTATAACAAATATATGTTGCCTCACACAAATAAGGTAAGCCTCCCAATAGTATGCTGCGTGAAACCCTAAACCGTTTGTCATACACAATTAGGGGAATGACTCTCCGAAATCTACCTACCCTTTCCTGGTAAACCAAAAATTCTAACTGTCGCAAGTGAGATTAGATTTCAGGACCTGCAACAAGAGGGAGAACACAAGAATGTTTCGGATGTACAAACATCAGACTCTAGTTATCATGAAGATAACCCATAGAGATGGAGACTAATTTGGACTTAGTGAATTGACCTTTTAAGTCATAGTGAGTAGTAATTTAGAACTTTGGATGTTACGACTTAGGTCCTTTTTTTTTTGGCAATTGATATAAATGTGGTAGATTTTGATGAGTGCATTTCATTCGAAAGGGCACAAGGTGGTTAGGAGGCGTTTGGTTCAACTTTTTCAATTACTATCTTATAAATATTATTAACCCAACTATGAGTATGAGTTTTGATGATTCTTCCCAACATGTTTGGTTTAATAATGGAATGAGTATCATTTCCCTCAAAAAAGTTCATGAATTTGATAGGGCAATATTTTGAGAAGAATTATAGAGACCCAAAGTAATCACTTTAATTCCTATTGAAAGATAGTTACAGTTGTTTAAACATCAACAATAGGTGTCATTACTATTGATACACATTCTCCTCCTTGATTCTTGTAAACCAAACACCCCATAAATAATTTTGGACAAGTCCTTTATTTGAAAATGATATGTGCACGCAAAAAAAAAAAAGAAAAAAAATCTCATACTAATTAAGGTTTTGAAACTCAGAATATTGATCAATCCAAAAAGGATTGGTGCCAATAGTCACTGGTCCAACTCTTGGCCCAACTGTAATTGGCTCGACCCATGATTTCATGAATATGCTATAAATTAATTTATATTTATTAGAGTTAAGTGCACCAGCGGTACTTCAATATTAAAATTTTTTCAGTTTAATCAATGAACTATTTCGTAGGAAAATTAGTCATTAAATTTTAAATTATAAAAGTTTACTCATTCCAGTCATTTCAATTGCTGATGCATTGTATTTTGAGGGATCAAATTGTCCAACATTACTAGCACAGAGTTGTCACCACTTTACCAAATCTCAGGTCAAACTACCACAAATGCCACCGTAGACCACCACAAACTTCATAATGGTCGGAGTAACAAAAAAAACCTCAATTCTAAAAAATTTGATGATTAATTTTGCAACAAAATAATTCAATGACCAAAGCACAAAAATTCTATTAGCTTAGGTACTAATGGCACAATTTGCTCTATTTATTTTAATTACGTAAAGTGAGGAAGTAACTGTGGATATTTAATTTTGATATTAAATTAAATCGTTTTAACCCTGACTCTAAACAAATAAGAGGTATTTTAAAATTGTGTCAATAAAAAGATAGAAATTTTTTTAAAATATTAAGAATATAAAGTAGTACATTTCATGGGTAAATTTTATTTGTAGTGATAAATGCATTAGCTTAATTATTTTTTATGAGAAAAAACATAAATAACTATTTTAAAATCATAAATAGAAGTTGAAGGGTAGTTGACTATTATATATGTTTTTGTGTGCGCACGCGCATGTACATTCACACATTAATAATGGGATTTTTAGCATAAATCCTAATAGCACCCAACTCCTAATTCTCCTTTTTTATAACTTTTAAAGTATTTTAGAAGTAAAAGTTACTTCTTCCTTTCAGATTGGACAGAGCAAATTTGATCCCCAAACGTTTGATACACTGAAATGGTCTAAAATGAAAAGAACTTTTCACCCAGAATACTTTTCCCCCCAGAATGGATTGGAAAAAATTTCTCAGTCCATTGTTTAGTAACCCAAGTCAGAATGGAATACCTATTCCTTTTTCAACGTTTAGTATAATTATATTTAGGTGTCAGAATGGAATAAAATATTTATTAATTTGACTTAATTGTCCTTAATTCTTTACACTAGAATATATCATATTTTTAGTTTGTTTGTAATTCTATGCCTACAAAAGACTTTAATATTTTTAATTTTAAAACTCTTAATACTCTTTAATTAATTTTAAAATTTTTATAACTATTACCATTATAATTAATAATGAAACTACATTTACAATTTAATTTAATTAATAAAAATTTTAGTTTTCACACATTTGTATACAATTTAAAATAGTATTTTAAACATTTTTATAGCAAAAAAAAAATCTAAGCATATATTTAACTGATTGTGATTTAAAAATCATCAAAAATTATTAATTGAAGTTATTAAAAACTTAATATTTTTAATATTTTTTAAAATTTTAAAAATAAAAATTATTGAATGTATCCTAGCTAAAACAAAGTTACCAAAAAAAATATGTGGGGATAAAATTGACTCCTAATTTTAAAGCCTTTCCAGGATGAAGTTGGAAAGGCCTTTCTCTAGATTTTGTTGAGGAATGGGATTCCAGGAAAAAGCTAGAATGGCATTCCAGGTGGAAAAGACATTTCCAACTTAAAATGTTAATGCCAAACATGAGAATAGAATGGACAAGTTGAAAAGGCATTTCCATTCTAACCCATTCCTGCGTGACAAACGTGACAAACGTGGGGTTAATTTAACACATAGATGATTGACAATAAAGTGGTTACTAAGGAAACAATTAGACATGTCTTGAACGAATTGTACAACAAAAGAGAAAGGAAAATCCACCAATGAAGAATAGATGTAGCAGACATTCCATAATAAATAAAAAAAAGAAGGAAAATCAGTCTAATTTGTTAACTCAATTGAATGGAAGGAAAATGTAGCCCATTTGATTAGCTTAACATTGAATTAAATATTGTTTATATCAAAATTTAGATTGTTGGTATATCTAGACATCGATTCAAACAGAAAGAACGTAAAATTCATTGCATACATTAAGGGCTAATATTTTTATTCAGTTACCTTAATTAAATTAAGGGCTGAAGGATTGACATCTGACTAAAATTTAGAAATCATACCAAAAAAATATAAATGAAACTCCATCATTTCATGATTTAGGAATTAATTGTGTCCAAAAGTTTATAAATTAGTTCCAGAAAGTTTTTCATAGGATTTAAAAGGAAAGAGTAGTCATTTACGTCTTACTCATTAAGTAAAAGTAAAGAAGTAAATCCCGCTCCCGCCACAATAAGTAAAAGTATAAAGGCGAAAAGAGCCAAAAAAAAAAATCTGCAAGAAAAAAAAGAAAGAATCTGTAAAGAAAAAAGAAAGAAAAAGTTAAGTTCATTGGGCTAAAAATTGCTGCAAAGGGCTAGAGGAAAGAAAAGTATAAAAATATATAAATCTCAACAGTATTAAGCCACACCTAGAGACGAATAGAGGATCAAACAGTTAGAATTCTACGACTCCACTACAGAAGTCGAGACGGAGTTCGAATTCTACCAATACTAATTTTCCTTCTTTTATTGTAATAGTGTAGGTTTGATTAAAAATTTTAAAAAAAAATCACCCTGTAATTATTTGTTATATGTCAACATTTAAAGAGGTTCTGTGATCTCAAAAAAAAAAACATTTAAAGAGGTTCTGATTCAAAAATCATTCAGTTAATGACATTAAATTCATCTTCAAGATTGAGACCCCAAAAAAAAAAAAAAAAGGTTTTCACTTGTAGCTACTTCAACTTCCTTTAGTGAAAAGTGTGTTCTTGTAATCTATTTTTTGTTTTTTATTTCTTAAAAGTTCTTGGCAATATAATACTTAATCTTTGTTCCTTTAAAACTTAGACAAGCACTTTTTTTTTAGATTAATTTTCAATTAATTCATTCTTTACCATTTGTTTAATTAATTTTAAAAGGCTGTCACTTTATCATTGTATTACTATTAGTAAAATTTTGTCAACAAGTGTTCCAAATATTAATATTATGAAGATGTTCTGCAAGCAAATGTAAGATATAAAATTTGAGTTGAATTTGGAAAAGAGGGATACATTCTAAGATTCATTTAGATAACTGAAAACAAATTCTCATATGTTAGTTATTATTTTGTAGTTTGTAATGAATTATTCAAGTTCATTGTCCCACATTGGAAGAGAATGGAATGTCCAAACTAAATATATGTCTTTGTCTTCTTCCAAATTCAAATTTGATACAAATAGTGGTTTGGAGGGAAAATTTGGTGGAAGGCTATTCCAAAACATATTTAATTCATTTGAATATAAATTGGAATATATATATATATATATATATATATATATATATATATCTTGACAAGGCACTTGGGCTTTGGAAGGGCTTTTTGATTAATAGGAGGAATTATTTTCTTAAAAAATAAAAACTATTTTTTTTCAGTTTATTTTACGAATAGATGCACCCTCTTATTCAGAAGTTTGTGTTCCATCGTGAAAAGGTATCTCAATTCTCTCTAAATAATTGAACTTGACAGAAAAAATTTAACGTTTCATTTTTTTTAGTTTTTCACCTTTGTTGTATCCTAGAGGTAATTTACTTAGAAAAGAAAGCAAATAAAACCTTAAGGAAAGTGATCATCACGCCTCAAAGTCTGTAACTTTTTCATTTTATTTTCGTATTTTCTTTATTTTTAACATCATATCCATTTGTACATGCTTAGAAGAATGGAGAAAAGAGTGAACGAGAAAGTCGTATCTTTATTTGCATAACAAAAAAGTATAATAAGATTAAAAATACATGAGCAGAAATATAAATTGGAATCATTTTTCTAATATCCATGCCATTTGCATTTCGTTTTTTTTTTTTTTAATAATTAGAAGTTGAGTTGGCTTACTCTTCTTTTCCTCTCAACTTTTTTGTTTGGTCAATTTTACTTTTTGGAATTGCATACATGCAACAAAAGTTTGAGCCAAGATTTTTGTGATTTTCATCATAATAAAGAAAGAATAATGTCAAAAGAAAGTAATTTCAAATAGGCAAGAAATGGCATGAGAACCAAAACAAGAAGGATCAATGGGAGGTAAAGTTGGGAAGCGACTGAATTAAGGGTATCAATATAGAAATTACTATTTCGATATAATTATTGTATAGGTAAAGAATTAGAGTTTAATAAAAATCTAGCCCCAAAATAGTTAATTAATATTCCTATTGGACTTGCTTTTTGTAATTTCTTTTCCCTTGTGCATTTGAGGCTTTGTATGCAGTCCAATTTAGATTGCCAAAAATTTTGAATATTTTTCTCTTCTTTTATTTGGGTCATTAAAATTTTTGGTTTTTTGGTGTGTTGTCTTTACTTTGGTAAGAAGGTGAAGTCTAGAACGGAAATTTATTTGTTTTAGTTATAGCTTTTAATTTCTTTAATTGTACCTTTTAAAATAGAAATATGAGTTACAAATTGATTATTTTATGTATATGATTTTACAAGGTAAGAGGATCAAGATACTAGCCAGCAACCCTGTTAAAAGTATAAGTTATGCATTAACATTAATATATTCCATACTCTTGAATCAAAGTATTAAAAGTTAAAATCCACATTATTTCCTTTTTAATTTTGGTACTTTTGTAATTATGAATTTAAGTCAGGATAATGAAGTTGGAAGAAAGTTTGAAATAAATAAAAAGAAAATGAGTAAAAAAAGGGTACCTTTTTGATAAAGAAAATTTTTACATGAACTGAATTGACAGTCCCACATGTAAATCTTGTGATTTGAAAGAAAATCATATAAATATTCCTATTTTGTTTTCTTAAATCAAAATATATCACCTATGTGATACTTTCTTAAATTATAAAATCTTTAATACTTTCTTAAATCATAAAATCTTCAAGTGTAGTCGTAAATTTGGTCTATGTAAAGGTTTCCTTTTGAGGGCTCGACCAGTCCCCAAAGCAGTGTGGTTGACGGGGCTTCTGGTCCAACCAGGTCGGGGCCGGGTTTCACAGCCATGAGAGAGAAAGCATCCCTCCATTTCCCAACTCACATTTCAAAATTCAAATTTCAAATCCCACTCGACCGTTAACTCCAGGCGCCCCCTCCCATATAAACCCAAATCTCCCCTGCTTTTCCCCTTCATTTCTTCCTCAAAAGACACCATCTCCGTGTCTCCCCCTCCCTGAAGAAACCCTAGCAACAATGGCGAACTTGAAAACCGCAAAGCTCCCCCTCCAATCAAGCAACAATGCCAACATTGTCTTACTCACAGGCAAAACCATCGAAGAAACCTACCAAAAGAAATCCCAGCTCGAACACATCCTCCTTCGTCCTGATACCTACATTGGATCCATCGAAAAACACTCCCAATCCCTCTGGGTCTTCGAAGACAACGCCATCGTTCACCGCCCGATCGCCTACGTTCCTGGTCTGTACAAAATCTTTGACGAGATCCTCGTTAACGCGGCCGATAACAAGCAGAGAGACCCTAAGATGGACTCGGTTAAAGTCGTGATTAATGTGGAGGAGAATTTCATTAGCGTTTATAACAATGGAGATGGGGTTCCCGTCGAGATTCATCAGGAAGAAGGGGTTTATGTACCCGAATTGATTTTCGGGCATTTGTTGACCAGTAGCAATTATGATGATACTGTGAAGAAGACTACCGGTGGGAGAAATGGGTACGGAGCGAAGCTTACTAATATTTTTTCGACAGAATTTGTTATTGAGACTGCTGATGGCAAGAGGCAGAAGAAGTATAAGCAGGTATAATTTGTTTAATTTTCTTTCCTTTTTTTAAAAGTTTTTCAGATGTGGGTTTTGATTTTTCTTGGACGCTGATGAAGTTAGGATTTAGGGTTTTGTTGATCAGGGTTTTGGTTCCGGAGATGTGATTTACATCTAGGGTTTCTTTCTTGCATTAAGTGATGAAATTTTTCCGAGTTCCTGAAATTTTTTGTGGGGTTTTGTCGATTTTCATACCTTTTTTGGGGTTTTTGATTTATGGATATTATTACAGCTGAAAATTAATTTGCTTGAGTTATCTTGATATGGTGCGGATTTGATTTTTGTGATTAATGTTTAGCTTTTCTTAGATGCTAATCAAACCAGGGTTTAGGTTTGGGTTATTTTTAATTTTTGTATTAATGGATAATAATTTTCATGGGTTTCTTGATTTCTGATCTTTTTTGGGGGTATCTTGATTTTTTATACGTGTATCTAGATATTTATCCGCTATCTTTTTCATTTTTTCCCCTCTGTGGAGGTTTCTTTGGTATGGGTTTTTCTTGATTAGTTATTATGTCTTATACTAGTTTATGATGCTTAGTTTCTGGGTGTTGGCTTATCTGTTTGCGTTTCTATTCTAATGTATTGGGGTTTTAGGTAATGTGTGTGTGTGTGTGAGTGTGTTTATATATATATATATATATATATATATATATATATATATATATATTTATTTATTTATTTATTTATTTATTTAATATTTTACAATATATGTTTCTTGTGTTGAATGTCCTGAATTATATTATTTTCCCATCAAATTGAGGGTTTAGTGTTTGCTATGTTGCATTTGGAAATCAAATCCTAATATTTAGCTCTGAAGAGATTTGCTGTTGGAATTTGGCTTGAACTGAGCATGTTTTGTATGCTTCAGTTGAGCTTAAGGTTTTTCTTGTACTGAGCATGTTTTGTATGCTTCATTTGAGCTTAAGGTTTTTCAGAACCTCTGGTTGATTGAAATGCTCGAGGGCTTTTCCAAAGTTATTAGGGGTTCCTATTTGTAGTTAGTTAGGAATGTCCTTAACAACTTGGAAGCCCACAATTTCTGTGCACTGCTTGTGTCTTTTGTTCGTGATATTTAATTCAAGAACGAAATTTTCCTTTTTTACTTTATATGTCGTTTAATTTCCTGACATAATATAATGATCTGGGACATATTTTTGGGTCGAGAAGCTGAATTCTTACTGGGTAAAGTACTGATTTTTGGTTGCTGAACTTAGTTTGATTCAAATTATGTTTTTGGTCTAGATTTAGATCTTCATGTAACAGCTTTTTCAGTCTTTTATTATTTTTCCTTGGTGTGGACATTGAAATGAATTGAAGTTCCGTGAGTTTTAGATTTCACTGCATGTTTGTGTGGGAACTGATGTTTAAATATGTTTTGTTTGTATCAAGGTTTTCTCTAACAACATGGCGAATAAATCTCAACCTGTTATATCTAAGTGCAAAGAGAGCGAGAACTGGACCAAGGTTACCTTTAAGCCTGATTTAGCAAAGTTCAACATGACCCATTTAGAGGATGATGTCGTTGCTCTTATGAAAAAGCGAGTGGTTGACCTGGCAGGATGCCTAGGAAAGACAGTGAAGGTTGAATTAAATGGTCAACGAGTCCCTGTCAAATCATTTTCTGACTATTGTGATCTCTATCTACAATCTGCCGCAAAAACCAGACCAGATCCACTCCCAAGGTTCTTAGTTTCCTTTAAAAGTAGACTTTTGTCTTAATAACAGTTTCATAACCGTGATTTAATAAATAATACAGGATTGTGGAGAAAGTCAATGAGCGGTGGGAGATATGTGTAAGTCTGAGTGAAGGGCAGTTTCAACAGGTACTGGAAGATGATTATTAAGAATTGTTTGCATAAGTGCCATGTTTGCCGTCCGGATACTATTGACTTAAAACATTCTTAACTGTTTTGCAGGTCAGCTTTGTAAATGGAATTGCAACTATCAAGGGTGGGACACATGTTGATTATGTTACCAACCAGATAACAAACTATGTTATTGGTATTGTAAACAAGAAGAACAAGAATGCTAATCTCAAGGCCCATGCTGTAAAAAATCATTTATGGGTATTTGTCAATGCACTTATTGACAATCCTGCTTTTGATTCTCAAACAAAGGAAACTTTGACACTGAGACAAAGCAGTTTTGGTTCTAAATGTGAACTTTCGCAAGAATTTTTGAAGAAAGGTTTGTATTTTTGTCCTCATTAAATTTCTGCTCTTATTGAAACTACTTAGCACAACTCTCACAAGGCTTTTTTGGTTAATTATGACCACTGGTCAATTTCTTGGCAGTGGCCAAGTCTGGTGTGGTAGAAAACCTCCTTTCTTGGGCAGACTTCAAGCAAAGCAAAGACCTTAAGAAAACTGATGGAACAAAAAGACAGAGGATTACTGGAATCACTAAACTAGAAGATGCCAATGATGCTGGAGGGAGGAATTCTGATAGATGCACCTTGATTTTGACTGAAGGAGATTCGGCAAAGGCTCTTGCTGTAAGTTATTATGCTCTTGTCCTGCTATTTAAGTTTTTCTTTCTCCAGAGAACATTAGTGGACATTGTACGCTGTGCAGATGGCTGGAATTTCAGTTGTTGGGAGAAACTATTATGGTGTTTTTCCATTGAGAGGTAAACTGCTGAATGTAAGGGAAGCCAACCATAAACAAATCATGGATAATGCCGAAATTCAGAATATCAAGCAAATTCTTGGTCTCCAGCATGGAAAAGCGTATGACAGTGTCAAGTCTTTGAGATACGGCCACCTGATGATTATGACTGACCAGGTGATTATTTCTCCACCTTCCATTTTGCTTTCGATGATGAATGAACTTTTGGGTTTCTTTTTTCTTGACCAACATTTCAAATTTGTCCTCGAGCAGGATCATGATGGTTCTCATATCAAGGGGCTGTTGATTAATTTCATCCACTCATTCTGGCCGTCATTGCTGAAAATTCCGTCTTTCTTAGTGGAGTTTATCACACCTATTGTAAAGGTTCGTGCTTTTTGCTGTGTAGTAGTTTATATATCCATTTCCATAATATTGTAACGGTTTGTTTTAAACTTATTCGTACTGCAGGCTACTCACAGAAATGGGAGGGTATTATCATTTTATTCAATGCCCGAGTACGAGTCGTGGAAGGAAAATCTGAGTGGCAATGCAACTGGTTGGTCCATCAAGTATTATAAGGTTTGTGTTCTCAAAAAGTTTGAGATGGTTTTGGGACCTATATAACTGCACATTGCCATATTAATCATCCAACACTCTGGCAGGGGTTGGGAACAAGCACTTCAAAAGAAGGAAAAGAGTACTTCAAAGATCTCGAGAAGCACAAGAAAGATTTTCTGTGGGTGGATGATAATGATGGGGAGGCAATAGAACTTGCTTTCAGTAAGAAGAAGATTGAAGCCAGGAAGAATTGGCTTCGGCAGTTTGAGGTTTGTCACAGCAGATGTTCTCTTTACTTTCATATCTGTACCACATATTAATATGAACTTTGTAAAGGAATATTATTTTTGTAACAGCATGCGCTTCTTTTCTTTTTCCCCCCTTATGTTGCAGCCTGGCACTTATCTGGATCAGAAAGAAAAGCTAATCAAGTATAGCGACTTCGTCAACAAGGAGCTCATATTGTTTTCATTGGCGGATCTTCAGAGGTCGATTCCATCAATGACTGATGGCCTGAAGCCAGGTCAAAGAAAGATTCTTTTCTGTTCTTTCAAGAGGAACTTTGTCAAGGAAGCAAAAGTGGCTCAGTTCTCTGGTTATGTGTCTGAACACTCAGCTTACCATCATGGTGAGCAGAGTCTTGCAAGTACCATCATTGGCATGGCTCAGGACTTTGTAGGCAGCAACAACATTAATCTTCTTCAACCAAATGGCCAATTTGGTACACGTAATCAGGTAAGACAGTAGAACAATTGTTCGTAAATGATCACCTGTTCTAGAATCTCTTGCGATCAAACTGGAATGTGATTAATACAATGGCATGCCACATGCAGGGTGGAAAAGATCATGCAAGTGCTAGGTATGTATATACTAAACTTTCTCCTATCACACGATCCCTGTTCCCAAAAGATGATGACGTCCTCCTTGATTACCTGAATGAAGATGGGCAAACTATTGAACCTACTTGGTAAGCATGACACAAATAAGCGCAAATTCTGTTGTTATTGAAAATGACGTGGCCTTCCAATTATCGATGAGCTGATTCCTTCTTGCTACAGGTACATGCCCATTATCCCAATGGTTCTGGTTAATGGAAGCGAAGGAATTGGTACAGGATGGAGTTCCTACATCCCGAATTATAACCCGAGGGATATCATTGCCAACATTAGGCACTTGCTGAATAATGAGCCACTGGAATTAATGGAGCCTTGGTATAAAGGATTCCGAGGAACTATTGAAAAAACAGCTACCAAGGAAGCTGGTGTTACCTATACTGTTAGTGGAATTGTAGAGGAAGTTGATGAAACAACAATTCGGATTACTGAGTTACCAATTAGGAAATGGACTCAGGATTACAAGGAGTTTCTGGAATCAATTATGACGGGCAATGAAAAAGTCAAGGATCCATTCATCAAGGTATGTTTCACTTATTCGTTTAACAGATTAATAAATGTTGAGTATGAATGGTAAATCTCAAAGGAATTCCTATTACAGGAATTCAAGGACCATACAGATGATACTACAGTATATCTAGAGATAATCATGTCTGAGGAGAATTTACTCATGGCCAAGAAAGAGGGTTTGTTGAAGAAATTCAAGTTAACCACTACAATTAGCACAAGCAACATGCACCTCTTTGACTCACAAGGTGTTATCAAGAAATATGATACCCCGGAACAAAGTATGTAGTCTTCCGTCTAAAAAATACTAATTCCTACTTGTTACATATTATAATTCTTTAAAAATATTACTCAAAAATTTTTGCTTTGCAGTTTTGGAGGAATTTTTCCATTTAAGGCTGGAGTATTATGAGAAAAGAAAGGTAAGTTAGTGCATTCGACTAACAAATGCATACACGCATGCCTAAGGCCTGGTTAAATTTTTTACTAGTTATTGAGGTGCTGTAATAATTCTTTGCAGAAAGTTTTATTGGATAACCTTCAACTGGAGCTGTTGAAACTTGATAACAAGGTCAGGTTTATCCTAGCAGTTGTAGAAGGCAGTATGGTAGTGAGCAACAGAAGAAGAGCTGATCTATTCCTCGAATTAAAAGAAAAAGGTTTCACACCTTTCCCCAAAAAGAAGAGTGTGGTATCAGTCGTTGCTGGGTCAACTGACGATGCCGAAGAAGTTGAAGAGAATTCTGAAGTTGCCACCAGCAAAGGAATACAGGCAAGTGATTACGAGTACTTGCTCTCAATGGCAATTGGGACCTTGACTCTCGAGAAAGTTCAGGAGCTATGTGCTGATAGAGACAAACTCAAGGGGGAGGTTGATGATTTGAGAAAGGCAACTCCAAGATCTCTGTGGACAAAGGATCTTGATGCACTTGAGAGTCAACTCGATGTATGAAGAAGTAGCATGTTACATCTTGTCGATGTTGTTATGAATTCCTGTTCTCTTTCTGATTTGTTGTGAATGGATTCAGGAACAAGATAAAAGCGACGCCCAGGCAGAGGTAGCAAGAAAGGAGATGAGAAGCAGGGCAATGAAAGGCGACGGTCCTAAGCCTACTCGTCAAGCCCCAAAAAATCCACGCAAAAATACTAAAAAAGCAAGCAATGCAGAGCCTACAGCTGAATCAATGGAAATTTCAGCTAGTTTGGCATTTGAAACAAGTGAGTTTTCGTGTTTTGTGGTAGTTGATAGATTTGCATTCTGTTAACAACGTGCATCTTGAATTGGGAATTTCTGATATTGTTCAGATGATGTAGTTGAGGTAGCCAAGCCAAAAGGCAAAGCAGGTTCAAAGAAAGCTCCTGCTAGAAAGGTCTGTATGTGTTATACAAGACATATTTCTTTAAAAGGAGATTTTTTTTTTTTTTTTTTTTTGACATGAGTTAATCTTTTACTTACATCTTCACCAACTCTTGTGGCAGGGAAAGACTTCCTCCGTACTGACAGATGAAGATGAAGATGACGATGAAGTGCTCGAGCTAAAAGATAGACTTGCGGCCTACAACCTTGGGTCTTCCCCTGATCACTCGGACAGTAAGTTCTCCCATATAAAGTTTCTCTAGCATTCACATATTCATTCCTCCAAAGTTAATTTATAATAGCACTAGTATACGGGCCCCGGCCCCCAAAACAAAAAAAAAACTAACAAACCAAAAAGAAGAATGCAATAACTCAAACTTTCAAGTCATAAGAAATGTTTATTATTTTATGTTGACAATTCATATCTGATTTCTTTCTATCTACAGTAATCGAAACTGAAATCCAGAAAAGAGAACCTAGCAGAAGAGCTGCCACAAAGATGACTTTGTCAAGTGTTTCAGAGATTTCTGATGACGACGATCATATTGAAATCAGTGATGATGACTTTGAAATAGAGGTAGAGACAGCTCCAAAAGAGAAAGGAAGGAAAAAACCAGCCAATGCTAAAGCAGCCAAGCCTGCCGCAGCTACAAAGAAAAGAGATCAGACCAACAAAAATTCTCAACTTGTTGGACAGAAGCTGATAACAGAGGTTCTAAAGCCTGCCAAGGATTCTAAGATATCACCTGAGAAGAAAGTCAGGAGAATGAGGCCATCACCATTCAACAAGAAGAGTGGCTCTGTGCTGGAAAGGCTTGGCCAGGAGGAAAGTGGCAAGACCTCGACTGAGAATGAGGAACAGGAAAGCCCAGCCTCTGCTTCAGGAAGCACAGAAGAAATTGCCCAATTTGTGGCTCCAAGAGCCAGACCACAGAGGGGTGGAAATCGTGGGAAAGCAAGATATGTCCTGAGTGAATCAGACAACGATGACGCTACAGATGACTCTGACTTTAACGAACATAATGACTAAGAAGATCTTAGGCCATTAAAGTTTCATTCTTACATTGATATGGAAGAACTTGAGCTAGATATCTTCTTGTAATTTGAGTTGAAGATTGTTGTATGACCCTTGCGGCTTCCAATTGTTTTTATTGTTCAATTCCCTTGCTACTTGTATCATCTTGGTACATTTAGAACGTCTAAAACAATTGTTGAAAGAAAAAGTAAGAAATCGTGCCTTTGACTTCGAGAGTCCTAAAGAGAGGATTTGAGAAGATAGGCAAATTATTTTTTGTTTTTATTTTGTAGATTAGGGTTAAATTTGTCTAAAAAATTTTTATCCCACCAAGATTTCATCGTAGGATTATTAATACCAACTCCTTTATATAATTATTTTATTTCATGAATGAGGAATTATGTTAGGTAAAATAATTAATGTTATTTAAAAATTTCAACTAAACATGAAATGACATAATAGTTATCTAATCTTGTATCACCCCACGAACCAAATATATACTTATGTCTCCCGGTTTTCTTTCTCCATCCTGATTGTACAGCCAAGCCTATATCTGATAAACATTGGTTAACACCTAGTCTTCCACCATGAACTAGCTGCTGGATTGTTTGTCAACTGCTAGTTTCTCTCATTAAAATTAAATGGAAGTTTCAGTATGGTATCATTTTTTCTTATTAACATATAACAAAAGCCTACAAGGATTGCTTAAAAAACTTACTTGGTCCCCGACTTTTTTCGTCCTGACGTAATACGCGAGACTTATTTTGGATAAGGTTCTGATTTCTTATGTTTTCGTTTCATTTTGGATCCTTTGGATTTTTTATTTTCTTTCCTTTACGTTTTGTTTGTTTGTTGGCCTAAAGATATAGAGGATATGACAATTGATGAGATTGTGATGAGAAATAAAATGTATTTGGTATGTGTTCTACTTTTTTTTTTTTTTTTTTAGGCCCACCTAAAGTTAGAATTTTTGCACTTCAAAAGTGTGGATTTTTTTTTTTTTTTTTTGCTTTATAAATGTGAAGACACTTTTAATTTTTTTAATAAAAAATTTAAAATAAAAAGCCCCAAATTTCATACTTTAAAGTGCAAAATATGGTAAGACTGGATCAAAAGATGCTGAGTAATAGCAGCTTTGTAGTGCTGCAGTTTGAGTCACTGTTTAAAAAAAAAAAAAATCAGGTTCGTAGTTATGCATTGCAAAACCTTATATCGCAGTTTAAAAATGTGATGTATGTTTGGTTCATTTGTATAGCGGTGGCAATCCATCTCCACACTTCCATCCATTCTATTCCCTTCTCTTATCTTCACTCCTATTCTGATTTCCTAGCTAGTCTCCTCTAATCTTCACTCTCCTATTCCATTTTGTTTCTTCATGTAAAAATTTCATCTTTCAGTTGTGAAACACAATGGTTAGCATTTTCATAATTGCAAAGCCTTATTTTTGTTTTTTTTGAATTAATTTTTTACTTTTCGGTCAAAAAGTGGAAGAACGATTCCAATTTCACACCTTCGAATTACAAAGTAACAAGTTTTAGAAATACAACAAAAAAAAAAAAGAAAAAAATTCAATTCCTAACATTTTTACAATTCCTTCAGAGTCTTCTTGTGAACAAGAGAAAGACAAATAAATACAAATATTGTAGTTGGTCAATTATTTTCGTGCAGAACAACCTCCATGGTTTATTTTTAACAAGAGAAAGACAAATATATACCAAGTTCGTTCCTTCTTTGGATAATGGAATTTTAATATAATTAAATTACTATTTGTATATAAATTAAATTAAATGGTGTGTATATCATTCATATTTGGAAGATTCGTTATTTTAATAACCAATTATATTATTCCATATATCAAGATGAGGTTGTTCGGCCAATTAAATAATGTCATGTCATATGTCTTCTAAATTTGACCAATTAAAGATTTACACTTCAATATTTATCTCTTTGTTATAAATTATAAGATAAGGAGATAATATTTGAGGTATTAATATTTATCTTTTTATAAATAAGGAGATAATATTTGAGTTATAGTGCTGATATGCTTAATTGTCTTCAAATAATAAAGAGATAAGATATGTTATTTTTTAAAGATGTACATCTTTTTTAAGTGATAAAGAGATAAAGATAAATTTTTTTTTGAAGATAAGCGAGTCAGGAATTAAATATATATATATATCACAAGTCCTAAAACTATAAATAAAGAGTCATACGTAGGGAGGGTCATCCATAGGGAAAAACAGAGTCATATACTTAGATATTCTTGAAGCCCCAGTACTCTGAAAGCTTTGCATCTTCAATAAATTCTTCAAGTTATTCATCAAACCTTCTCTTCAAGTCTCTATATTCAAGTTCTTCAAGATTTGAAGTTCATCAAATCCTCTTTCTTCTTTCTTCAAGTCTTGATATCAAGGTAATAAGTGTGAAGCTCTCGATCCAAAGTTTGAACAAAAGAATCAAAAGGAGACTCTATAATATTATAACCTTTTCTATCAAATTTATAAATTCTTCTTTATATTTTTTTGCTATTTTTTGTGTTTGTTGATATTTCTACAGACTGTAAATTTGTTGGGTACACCTTCATGATAATTCTTTATTGGATCATGAGTTCCATTTTTTTTGTCATTTTATTCTTGTCTTTTTAATATGGCTTCTATGGCTTTTCTCGTAACCCTACATTTGGTATGTGGGAATAAGTTCGAATAGAAAGGCCTTTCCAACTTATATTCTTCTACTTGGTTACCAACATTTTAAGTTGGAAAATCCATTCCTCATCAAAATCTAAGGAAGGCTCTTTCCAACTTCATTTTCGAAAATCCAAAATAATAGGAGTCAATTTTATCCCACACATATTTCTTCTACTAATTCTTTTTAACTCATGATACATTCACTAATTTTTTTATTTTTAAAATTTTAAAAAATATTTATAACTTTAATTAATAATTTTTTATGTCTTTTATATCACAATCAAATTAATACATGCTTAGAATATTTTTTTTGCTATAAAAAATGTTTAAGATACTATCTTTAACTTTTATAAAAAAAAAGTGTAAGAACTAATCTATAAAAGTGTTTAAGTTACTATCTTAAACTAAGCTATAATATCTTAAACACTTTTTTGCTATAAAAAGCGTTTAAGATATTATCTTTAACTTTATGAAAATGTGTAAAAACTAAGCTTCATATAAATTAAATGTAAATAAAATAAATAGAAAATATAAATGTTTGGTTTCATTACTAATTTTTTTTCACATTCTTAATTATAATGTTGATAATTATAAAAAATTTTAAAATTAAGTAACAAGTACAATTAATTTAATTTTAACAATAATATAAAGAATTTAAAATAAAAAATTTAAAGTTTCTTGTAGGCATAAAAATAATGCACACCATAAATAAACAAAATAAAAATATGATATATTCTAGTACAAAGAATTCAGCGCAATTAAGTCAAATTTTATAGATTTTATTCTATTTTTATATCGAAATATGATTATACCAAACATTAAAAAAGGAATTGGTATTTCATTTTGGTTTAGGTTACTAAACAATTGACTGAAAAACTTTTTCTAATCCATTCTGCGTGGAAAGACGTTTCCATTCAAGACCATTTCAATGTACCAAACATTGAAAGTATTACATACAATTTTAGGAAAAAGTATAAAATTAAATATATGCAATCTAATGACGGTGGATCACACCTTCTAATATTTGTTGCCAACTGATTGGTATTAGTACTCTATGTAGCATGTCACGTAAAGCATAAGACTCAACCTGTGCTTACTCCAGTTTTGAGTAAAAAAGTAAAGTGTATGTAATGATGCAACTTTTGGCACCACTACTTCGAAAATCAAGAAAGAGTTGAGTCTCAAGGAGGTGCAATTATAGCTGAGACCAGAAATATTTGCTGAAAGGGAAAAAATATAAAATGCACCACATGCATTTTTAACCACATGGTACTTTAGAACAAATAATTTATTATCTAATAATGATGGTAGGCTAAACTTTGTATTATTTGATAATATATGATTAGTTTTAATGCACTATGTGGCATGTGGTGCACCTGATAGTTACTTGTGCCCTTGGGTGGAGAAGGGGAAATTCTTACATGGATGGGGTCACCTGTAGACCTCATGGTCTGAAAAAACGCCATGTAAGCATAATGATATATGCTGATATAAGAAGATGATGTAAAGTGATGTAAGAATGCTTACATGGCTCTATTTTAGATCACAAATTTCATAGATAAGACCATCGACCAGGTACATATAAGAATTTTTTGGTGGCGAAGAATTGTCTTTGGATAAAGAGTACAAGCATCATCCATCCAAATAGATTATGCTTCCAATGATACGACATTAGGCTGAGGAGCTTGAATAAGTTACCACTCCCATGAGATTATATGGTTCTAATGGTTGGTTATTTTTCTTCGTTCTTTTCTTTACATGTTTTTGCTATTTACTATTAAGATATTTATTTTTGGAGTTGTTATCTCTTTTTTCCAACCGCAATTGTACAGAGTCGCAAGTAAAATTTGGAATTAGTTCTAGTAGATAAATCAACTTTTTCGAAAATCAGTCCTTATTACTGAGAGTTTTTTTTTTTCCCCAAAGTATAGTGCTGTGATTTCTTTTGGTGATTCTTATGTAAAAAAAAAACAAAAAAAAACTGTATTTCGTATTTCTTTCCGTTTTCCTTTGCAACTGGCAATGATCCTTTGGGTTACACTACATTTTCTTCTTATTAGTAATTTTATTTTGTAAATGGCACGACAAATTGGAAGGTCGTTTGTTAATTTCAAACTAAAAGACTTGGTTTAATAACACTTTGCCCCCAAAAGGTACAGAGAAGTCACATTTTGCCCCTTCCCTTTATATATATACATTTTGTCCTCCTAACTTGTTAGGTACGAAAAAAAAAGCGTTGTTAAATGAAATAGTTAAATGACATAAATACTCTTGTCTTGGCAAAAAGGAAACTTTTAGGGGAATAAAAAACTCAACATTACAATATTATTTAAAAATATTTTTAAAAAAATTCAAATAAAATAAACTACTGAATTGTAGATGAGTTAAATATAAAATATAGCTAATAAGAAACGTGACAATGATATCATAAAAGATTATGTTTCTTGTAATATTGGAGACAACTTTTACTAATTTCTTACTAAATAAAAATTTTAATGTTATGAATGCAAAATTAAAATTAAGACTTTTGATTTTTTTCTTGATTTAAGAAAAATTCTTAACTTATAACCTCAAAAAACTCTGTTGTAGCTTTGCATTTATAACAGTGCAATTTTCATTTTAGTAAGAAATTAGTAAAGGTTCTTTCTAATAATACAAGAAATATAATCTTTGATAATATCATTGTCACATTTTTTATTACTTACTTTTCATATTTAGTTCATCTAAAATTCAGTAGTATAATATTTTATGATATCACTATCACATTTCTTGTTAGCTATTTTTTTATATTTAATTCATCTAAAATTTAGTAGTTACTTTATTTGGAAGTTTTTTAGATATATTTTTAAAAAATATAGTAACGCCTGAGTTGTTTTTTGAAATTTTCTTTAATAAGTCGAGGGTATTTGTGTCATTTGATTATTTATTTTAATCATATTTTCTCTCGCCTAACAGGTTAGTGGACAAACTGTGACTTTCCTACACCTTTAGGGTGGCAAAGTGTTATTAATCCAAAAGACTATTCACAGTTCCAAGCAGTAGCAATTGCTAATTCAAAGCTCTGGCTTTAGTGTTGGTTTGTAATTCCAGTCTATCCTCTCTTCCCTTTTCTTGTCTATATGTGTACTTCTTCAGTTTTTCAATGACATGATGTTTATTAGAGTCCAATTTAAAGTGGATATGTGCTTTTGTGATGGATTTTTCTGCTGCTAGCTTTGTTCCTCTATTTCCATTTGGCATGCTAAACTGGCTGCCGTCCATGACTCCAGTACACTTTGGTGGATACATGCTGATTTTATAGTTGGGAATTCTAGCGATCTTTAGTTTGCTGACAAATTCTGGTAACTTATTTCATAATCATAGCCCTCTAGGGATGGCAATCGAGTCGGGTTTTAGGTTGACGGATTGAGTTGAGATCTAAGTATAATAGCCAATTTGCTAACCCAAACCCAACCCGTCAACTAGCTATCCCGTGAAGAGCTCAACATGCGACAAGTTGGCAAGTTGACAGGTCAGACCCACGAAACCAGAAGAAAAAAAAGGAAAAAAAAAAGAATGAGAAAGAAAAAGAAAAGAGGAAAGAGAAGAAGAAGAAAAAAGACTCACATGCACTTTTTATACACACAAGGATCAAATATATTTTTTACACACACTAATATCAAAGTCGTACACTAACATACACTTAATTTCTCTTACAATTTACTCTTCATAAAACTAGATATAATTTTTTATTGTTCTTATAATTTACTTGATTAATTATCCAATGGCTGAAATTTACATTTGAATATAAATGGGTGAAACAAAATTATAAAATGTTAACTTTATTTTTTCTTTTGGATTCACAGCCTAACCCATTTTCGATCCAACCCACCAAGCTTAAACCCAACATGCTATTTTCAAGTTAAATTTGTATCGTATTTTCGAATCGTGTCAAAAATTATCACTCCTACTCAAGCAACATTAAATAAAAAATTATTAGCAGAAAATTTTGTAGGCAAGTGTGGACAAAGAAAACGTTTTTATTACGGGCATCACGTGGTACTAATCTCCTAGCGCGCGAGTTAATATGAAAGTTGGATCCTGAAGGTACTACATGATTGTTAGATCCAGCCAGTTCTTTTTTTTTTTTTTTTTGGTGTTCCACTGGCTTCTTTCAAATTTTCTTTAGATCAAAAGAGCTTAATACTGTTGTGGGTTAAAGTTTAGGTTCTCTCTCATTCTGGCTTTCAGTTTGGGTTGAGTAGGTTGGGTTTCCCTTCCCCCTTTCTCCGAATTGTCAAAAAAGAGCTTAATACTGTAGAATGCATGTAAGCTATCAGATCACTTGATATCCTATTTTTTGGATTGGACAATGATTGTAACCGAGAATGTACTAACATGGCCAGATGGGCAATCTCTGTACAGATTCTGGTTAGCAGTAGCAGCTACACTAGAAAATGGACTACAGCACCCCTACAAACAACAAAGCAGTGAGAATTTAGACTGGCATCAATCTCCATATTAATCATGACTTGGAAGCACATCGCTGATGAGTTACAAGGTGAGGTTCCTTCTTGTAGCTTCCATCTTCAAGAGCAGATCTTTAATATCAGTTTCCATCCTCATTTTCATGTGAAAGTAGTCCTGAAAGGCTCTTTCAAGAGCCTGAAGCTCTTCCAACTTCTGTTTGCGCATTTCTTCAGCATCAGCTAAGCGCAATTTTGTGATTCGACTTGTGTATTCTTCTTCAATCCTCTTATTCTTTGAGACAGCAATGCGCTTCAATGCCTCAGCCTCTTTTCTTGCATCACCAGCACGTACTTGAAACATTTTAGCCTCCGCTTGTTTGATTCTCACGATGCTCTCCAGCTCATCAAAAACATGTTCCTTTGGGGTACTTGCTTGGAAATCGTATTTCAGTATGTCCTTATCATACCTACTACCTTCCAAACCTGGAAAAGAACCAGTTGCCTTATCTAGTTGAGATGTATCTAAGCCAACAGATTTTATCCATTGAGCCTCTTTACTGGACCCAGCAATACCATTAATCTTTTCATCATTTTTCAGTGCCAATTCTTTTCTGGGTATAATAGGGGTTTCAGAATGCTTCAAGGAATCAGCATCTGCAATCACATGGAGGATGCACAGGTTTAAAAAAACTCCTGCTGTATGCAGAGAAAGCCAAAAGCGTTCACATGAAATGGAATAACAGGCATGTTGAATTTTCTAACCACCGAAAGTCCCAAAATCAATTGTAACAAATAATAACTCGTCTATAAACAGGCAGAGCAATTTTCAAGTTCCGTGACAAATCATCATTAGAACATAGTTGAGTAAACAGATGATAAATCTACGTGCAAGGGACAAAATGTTCCCAACAAAGTGTTCAAACACCATTACACAAAAGACACCAAATGCGGGACAGTAAGTCAAATACAACAACAATACAAGAAATGAAAACAGAAAAACAAATGACAGTGAGCTGAACCACATTTTAGACTAAGCTTTCTGATGCTGAGTAATAAAATTTAATTCAACTGATTTCTGTCTCTGTGATTCTTAAATAAACAAAGGAGACAACAGTATGCCAGTATCCTATAGGGTTTTTTGTCTGTGTGGATGCCAATTTTGGGCATATGTTTTATCTGTTTGAGTAATGATTTAAGACTATCAAAGTACTTTTTTATTTTAAGTTCACACCAATTTGAAAGCTACGATTGTTTCAGAGGAAAAGATGATAACAACAGCTAACTGTAAGGTTGTTCTATCAGTAATGCTGAGCTGCAGAAGCAGTGAAAGACTCAGTCTGACCTAATTAAATCTGGCGAGGAACTACAAACTTGGCAAAGGAGCAAATTTGAGTAAGGAATAGTTTACCAAGATAATCACAATATATTTAGTGAATAAAGAATAAGTAAATTTACATGTGCTTTGTTACCTCTGAAATCTTGGTGTAATTGATTTAAGACTTAAATTTGAGATGGCAAAGAAGCAAATTTGGATAATGAATAGTTTACCAAGACAAAAATAATATATTTAGTGAGGAAAGAACAAGTAAATTTGTGTGTGCTTGTCAGGCAAAAATAACCACAAAACAATTTAAAGAGTAATGGCGATTAAAAAGGAAAGAATGGTCAAAAGTCTTCATTTACAACTCTAAAAAGTTAATGTTAATTTTTCAGAAATAAGAAATTTTTGCGAGGCTCAGTATGAGACAGACAGTCAAAAAACAAAAGTAGTGATGGAACTGCTCCAAAATACATTTCAACATATAGCACATAAAATTTAGCTTTGTTTGGTGAAATATTTTGAAACCTTGAAAAAATGAACATAAACACCCGTATGTAAACAAATTTTCACGTGTTAAAATCTGTACACATCACTCTTAATCACCATTAAACAAACGACACCAAAGAATGACAACATAGTTGGGGGTTCTGTACATCAGGATCAGAATATATTCAGTTTCACGTAGGAAGTCCTTAAATAGAGCTTAAAATAACAAATATAGGGGGTGTTTGGTTCGCACTGGGAAATCAAAATCATTACTCATGGAATTGGAATGAAACCCGCAGTTTCAATACATGTGTTTGGTTCAATACCTAAAATGGGTATCATTACTATATGTATATGTATATGCGCGTGTATATATCTAAATAAATATATAAATATATATACACGTATATGTATATGTACGTATGCATATGAACGTGTACATATCTACATAGGTAAATGTATATGTATATGTGCGTGTAAATATATAAATAAATATATAAATATAAATAAATATATAAAAATAAATATATACACACACAAATATATATGTATATGTATGCATGTATATGTACATATATAGATATATGTAGGTATATGTATATGTGTGTGTGTGTATAAGTAAATAAATAAATAAATACATAAATAACATATATAATTATATAAATAAGTAAATAAATATATGTATGTATATGTATGTATGTATATGCATGTCTACATATATAAATAAATAAATAAATATACAAATAAATATATAAAGATATAAAAACATATATATATAAATAAATACACACAACACATATGTATATGTATGCATGTATATGTACATGTACAAATATATGTAGGTATATGCATATGTAAATGTGTGTGTATATATAAATAAATAAATAAATAAATACATAAATAATATATATAATTATATATAAATAAATAAAAATATATAAATAAGTAAATAAATATAAATATATTTTTATATGTATGTATGTATATGTACGTGTACATATATACGTAGGTATATGTGTGTGTGTGTGTGTAAATAAATATATAAATAAGTAAATAAATAAATATAAATATATTTATAAATAAATATATATATGTATGTATATGTACGTGTACATATATATGTAGGTATATGTATATGTGTGTGTGTGTATATATATATATTAATATATGTAAATAAATAAATATATAAATATATTTATATATGTATGTGTATGTGTGAGTGTGTATATATAAATAAATATATAAATAAGTAAATAAATAAATATAAATATATTTATAAATATATAAATATATATGTATGCATTTATGCATGTATGTATGTATGCATGCATGTATGTATGTATGTGTACATGTACATACATACATAGATATATGTATATGTATATGCGTGTGCATATATAGAAATAAATATATATGTGTATGTATGTATATGTATATATGTGTACATATATATGTAGGTATATGTATACGTATATGTGTGTATATATAGAAATAAATATATGTGTGCGCGGTATTTATGTGTATGTGTGTGAATTTGGAAATCAAATTTGGATTTTGACAAAACCCCCCAAAATGGTTGGGGTTTTGGCAAAACCCAAATTTTTGGAATTCATTCCCAAATCTCAAATCCTATCCCCCTATTCCAAACTTTCATTATCGGTTTCAATCTCATTCCCAATCCCAAATCCCTCTTCCCAAACGCCCCCTTAGTTGTGAGGCATCAAAGGTTTTGCTTCTCCTAACTTATGCACCGCAAGACATCAAGGAGAACACTACTTTAAAAAAAAAAAAAACATATATAATTGACATTAAGTTTCTAATGCAAAAATAAGGTTAAGAAAATTGCAAACATGAAATTTGGAATCGAGCTCTTACCAGTTAGGAAACCCATAATATGTTTTTGAACTTCACGAAGATTAACTTTATTTTCCAAATTAGATAGCATCTGTAAGGCTAACTTATGCAATCGTTGTCCTCTTGAATCCTCACTTGAACAGAAGATCCTTCGAACGTGTTCAAGCTCCCTTGAAAGAGTCTCTGCTGTCCATTCATTTGCAAAGTTTTGAAATACCTCTTTCACAAAGCCAAACATCTCGGAAGGATGATCACAGGCAACGCAATGGAATTGCATCTCAGTTGTACTTTCAGGTCCAGTCGCACTACGACCATTTCTAATATACGACTCCCGCAACCCACAATCTGCATGGCACCAGTGTAGACATACGTCACACCCGACCCAGCTGCAAGTTTTAGAAGCATTGTCAAACTTCGAACACACAAGACACATGCAATCCCGGCAGAAACCATTCTTTTTTGAACAGATTCTGCAATCACATTCATCAACAGGCAAAAGATTTCGACATGTTGGATTTCTACACCTCAAGTTCAGAAAAATTTCTGCCAAATTAGAAGATGGTACGTCATAATTGTACTGCACAAATTCATGTAAACCAGTCTTCAGAGCCACCAGGATCTCCAAGTGTGTTCGAGGGGACTTCAGTAGCATTTCCAACGTGATGTTGGACCTGCTTTTTAGGGATTTCTGGAAGGCACTTAGCTGCCACTGCCTGCTACGATTCCTGATGATATCACAGACAGACTCCTTCAGAAAAGCCATTTGTTGTGCAGACATTTCATTGAATTTCTGAGCCACAACATTTAGTGGCTCTGAAACTATCATGGTTATTATCGACTCAACAAAATCAGCTCCAACACTCCATAACTGCTCTCTTCCTTCTGGATTACTGATCTTGCTCAAGCTACCACCATTCTTCTCTCTCAGTGCTTGTTTCTTATCTTTAGGATATCCTGACCCAGTTTCATGAGATCCAAGGTTCTTTGAATATGTTCTAATATCATTGTGATGCTGCGAGGATCCTCCAGGATACTGTTTGTTGAAACTTAATTGCCGCTCCAGTTCAACTGGTGTTCTAAAATTTTCCTCAGCAGACCTAGTTCGCTCTGCCAAAGCTTGAGCACTTGAATTTCCTTGGGACATTTCATACTGCTGATGTAAGCCATTTCCCTGTGCCAACAGGTTTTGAACAATTGGCGGAAGTGCTTTGTTCTTAGGCTCATCTGAGGCGAGAGCTTGCCAATCCACTCCCTGAAATATGGGTCGACTCTTAACAGACTGCTCTTGATCAAATGTACCGTGATTTAGGGAACAGCTAGGGTTGTGAGTGAATTGTTGTGAGCCTGAGAAAGACATGGATCCATTAAACCCATCAGAATCAGTGCAAAATGAGCTATGAAATGATTGGACACTCCTTCCATGACTGGGGGAGCCAGGAGCCTGTACTGTATTATGGGAACCAATAGGCAAAAGAACATTTGGTAGGCTAAGAGAGAGGTCAAGAGTAAGCTTATCATCCTTGGGCTTGTTATTACTCCACTGTACTTCTTTCTCAGGTTTTTTAACAGGATCGGCAGTGAATAGATCCAAGCCTCTTGTACTTGGTCCTTCTAGGTAAGAATCTCTATAGATCATGGGGCCTCTTGATTCCGTTGCACTCCTAAACTCATCTACTGTCAAAGGAGCACAATTAGAATCTGAGAAAGCCACATTTTTTCCCTTATCTTTATGCTTTTCATTAATTTCTGAAGAAGCAGCCAAACAAGCTCCAGTTTCCTCTGAATGTCCTTTATTTTGTTCTGGAAGATCACTTCCATCTGTTTCACCTTCTAGATCTATTCCCCTGGCTCCCCTTTCTTCTTCTTTCAGAAGTTGTGATTCACCAACTTCCTCTTTACAAATGATAATTTTACTTGAAATTTTTTCTTCCTTGCCACATGCATTTTCTTCAAGGTTTTCGTTTTTGTCACAACGACTGTTTATCAAAAGGCTTATGTTTTCACAATCTGGCAACTCATTACCTTCCTTCGTGGAAACATGAACATTTTCCAACGTTTTACCTTCCGCTTGCTCATCCTGGACAGACATTTTACTGGACTGCACATTTTCTGCTGACATGGAATTTTCCATGTCCTCCAAGCGCTTATCTTCCATTAAATCATCACCCTTAAACTCTTTCTGAGAAGACTGAAATCCGTCAGAAGCTTGATCTTCAGCAATAGGTTCTGTTAAAGGCATTGGTCGAAGATCAGGTTCAAGCTCCCCTTCTTCTCTTTCGCTGTTGTTTCCACTGCTCTCCAAAGGTAAATCTTCACTTTTTCTAATTTCAATACTCTTAGTCTGCTCACTGTCAGAGTCCTTTGACCAAGGCGGCGATTTTGGATCCTTTGATCTCTGAGGAGACTTCACCTTCCCGGTCTCGTCTGATTCCACTCTACTGACCTTAACAGAATCAGCCCCGCTCTGATCTAAACCCCTTTGGGACTTCCCTTCATCAACATCTTTAGCTCCACCAAACCTACGCCATGATGAAACACTTCCTTCACGACGAGACCTATCCCGCTCTGATCTAAACCCCTTTGGCACTTCTCTTCTCAACCCTGAAGAACTTTCAGACCGATGAATCCTCTCTACACCATATCCACCCCGGGGAGAAGAGCTCAAAAACCCCCTCTCAGAGTTGCTATTTTCTCTGTATCTATCATAGCTCTTCCTCCTGTCATAGTTATCAACATCATAATCAGATCGCTTCCTAACTGATCTTGAGCTATCACGATCATCTTCTACTCTATCACACCTAGAAGATGAAGAAGTTATACCCTTTCTCGCACTCTCTGACTTGTAATAAGAGCTCCTATGCATCAAGGACCTATGTGATGAACCAGACTCCTCATCCCTCCTTCCCCAGTCTTTACACACACCCTTTTCACCAAAAGAGTCAAGATCGTCACTTGACCTCAATCTCTTCATGACCACCTTAACTATCACAACAAAACTCTAAGCTTTGCCCAAATTTATTAAAAAAGAAGTAGCTTTGTCAGCCAAAACAACACTATCAGCTGCTGAGCCGAATAACCCCCACATCAAGATCCACGCATAACCAACCACGGTACAAATTCGAAAGCATCAAATTGACCAAAAGAAGAACTTAGGGATTCCAATTCAGAACAAACCTTACTGGTTGTACGCAAAAATCTTTCTTGCTTAAGCTCAAATTTTAAAATCCCTAATTCCCAGTTGAACTAAAACATTATTATGAACATCTTCATCATCAAAATCAGATCTCAAAGACCAATAAAACACCATAACAAAGCAGATTACCAGATTACCAGCTAGAAAATAGCATTTCAACCTAAAACTGGGCTCAGAAACCCCAGTTTGCCATCAAGCCCAGCATCCAATCCAAGTACCAAAATTCAATCTTTCCAAACTTAAAAACACAGATTTGTAGACCCTTTTGGAAATTACCAGATGGGTTGCCGTCAGATTAGCCCCCGGTGGCCGGCCGGCGAAGATGAGATTTTCCGGTCACACCCAAGATTTAGACGTTGATAAATACTAGGATTGGAAAAATGATAAATTTGTGAAAACCTATGGATCTAAGGATCAATTTGTTTTTAGAAGAAAGAAAGAAAGAGGTATTATTGTAATTAAATTCAGTCAACGAAATTCTAACAACTGCTCGAAGGGAGAAAAAGAGGATGACTTGAATACGCAAAGTGCGTAGAGCGCATAGGTCAATGAGAACCTTGGGAAGGTTGAAATGTATTGAGTGCTGCCACAGAGAGAGAGAGAGAGAGAGGGTGTGTAATATTCTAAAGGCGCATGTTACGAGAAGTTCTCTAGTCAACTATTGTTTGAAAGTTGAATCTCAAAAGTAGACTTGTGTTTCAAAAAAAAAAAAAAAAAAAAAAAGTAGACTTGTCACCGCCTTTCCACGTCATTTTGGTCATCTTTGGAGACTAATCAGTACCGAAACTGCTAGTATCTTCTGTTATAAGATAACTATCCAAGGCAGAGTTGCTGCCTATTATGCACATCCTCATGGCCACTTTCTCGGCATATTTGTTAAAATATTGTCCAAAAAAAAGAAAATTCGGTATTTATAGATGTCAGAAAAATTTTTTTGGCATCTAAAGGCGTCGCGTTTGGGAAACGCGACGCTGAAATTTTTTTTTTCAAATTTGTCATGTGCCGCGTTTCCCAAACGCGGCGCATGAACAGTAGTCAAGCGCCGCGTTTGGGAAACGCGGCGGTTACTGTTCACGCACTTTTTACTATTTACTTTTTTTTTTTTTACAGAATAGGTAAGTATTTAAGGTTTTTTGTATTATTGTTTAGGTAGATTTATAGGATTTAAGTAAAAGTAATGAAGGTAATTCAATATTTGAATTGAAAAATTTTAGATTTAAAAATAATAAAGCTATAAACACCAAATTTTGATATACCACTAAATTTTTTAATATCTTGTGAGCCATTTTTTATTTTTCAGAATGTGAAATTTGGTTTTTAGAGAAAGTGTGCAAAAGTCTTCCGGAAAATTGTAATTTCAGCACGTAAATATATTTTTTAGTCAATTTTTTATTTTTAAATTCATATTTATACCATCATACAAATTTCTAAATTTTGAAAATTTTCCAGATGAATCACTATTTTTTTAGGTATTACGTCAGTTCAAGGACAAAATAATCATTTCAATTTTTGAATACCTTTTTTTGGCTATTTGTGAATTCCAAACTCATATTTCATACTTTTACGTATATTCTAAATTTGTGATAATTTTTCGGGTTCAAAAACTATTTTTTCTATAATGCATACATATCTGAGGCAAAATCGTTTTTTTTTTTTTTTGTACCTTGAAAAATTATCACAAATATAAAATGTGCTTAAAATTATGAAATATGAATTTAAGATTCTAAAAAAAATTAAAAATAACTATTTTGCCCTTGAATTAACGTGGTACACAAAAAAATAGTAGTTCATTTAAAAAAATTACAAAATTTAGAAATTTGTACAAGGGTATAAAATATGAATTTAAAAGTTAAAAATTGACCAAAAAGGTATTTACGTGCTAAAATTATAATTTTACCAGAAGACTTTTACACACTTTCTCTAAAAACTAGATTTCGCATTCGAAAAATAAAAAATGACCTACAAGATATTAAAAAATTTAGTGGTATATCAAAATTTGGTATTTGTAACTTTATTATTTTTAAATCTAAAATTTTTCAATTCAAATATTGAATTACCTTCATTACTTTTACTTAAATCCTATAAATCTACCTAAACAATAATACAAAAAACCTTAAATACTTACCTATTCTGTAAATTAAAAAAAAAAAAAGGTGAACAGTAAAAAAGTGCGTGAACAGTAACCGCTGCGTTTCTCAAACGCAGCGCTTGACTACTGTTCATGCGCTGCGTTTGGAAAACGCGGCACATGACAAATTTGAAAAAAAAAATTTCAGCGCCGCGTTTGGGAAACGCGGCGCCTTTAGATGCCAAAAAAAATTTTCTGACACCTATAAATGCCGAATTTTCTTTTTTTTGGGCAATATTTTAACAAATTTGCCCACTTTCTCTCTTTGTTTCTTCCAGAGAGTACTCCCGCATGGAAAGATATTATTATTATTATCAATGGTAAGATAATTCTCATCGCCGTGGATTTCCATAGCGGATCCAAAGTCGGCCAATTTGGCGGTGTTGCCGGGAATGGGACCCACCAAGACATTTTCACTTCTAAAATAGCAGGTCACAATGCCTTTGGAGTGAAGATAATGCAAAAAGTGTAAATGACATTGTCTTGACTCTAAGATTTCTGTGTGTGACTGAGATATGGAGATGTGAATGATATGTTTTGTGTTTTGCTCTTTGAAAAATTGAGCCTCATGTTTATATGTGCTTTATGTTAATTATCTTGACAACGGTGAAGAATTTTCGGCCTGCAATACTTGTTCATGTATGTTTCGGATTAACTTCGTTTCAGTTTGTTAGTATGCTGTAGGTGATGAAGATATGTGGCCAGCTTGTTATGTGGATTTAATGAGCAAGACATTAAAGATAGTTTCTTAGTAAACTCATTCTTATTTCACCGTTCTTTTTAAAAAATATGAACTTCTTGGTTAATATTCTGGTGGCATTTTTTGATTGATTTTTCAATGCTTAAAAAACAGGAATAAAGCTTGATATGATTCTAATATTACTGTCTTCCAAGAAAATATTCAATGAATTAACTTAGTGTCAAGTAATTTTCGTCTTACTATTCTCTTCAATCATAGCACCAAGTGTGCTGCATAAAAAGATGTAGGCTTGAAAAACTGCTATTATTACTCAGCACGAAATTTTGAAGCACTGGCGACAAACTCAGTTGCAGATTTTTTTCTTAACAAAAAAATTGAAATCTTATTTTTCTCTATAAAAAGGTATGATAAGCAAATGAAACTGTAATTGTCGGATTACTTCTGGCCCTTAACATCTGCATGTATGTTATGGTGTTTGCTTTAGTCATTGGACTATGAATAGAGCCATTTATCTCAGCTTTACTGTTGATTGGAATATCTACATTTGTAGCGATTATAAACAAAAAACAACAAACACTAATTACGTAATTGTTTTGTCAGGGATGCTAATTGGTTTGAGTAATTTCCTTGCAAGGCCAAGATTTGCCCCACCAGCGCACTTTTCACTTGTATACTTCCTTACGGAATATTTTGCCATTGGATTCTTTCTGTTATTCACTGTGATTACAGGTGCTATTGGAGTATTCTCTAGCATAACTAGACTAAGCCGTCTTCGCCTTTTGGGCATTGATCGCTTCTATAGTGCTGCTTCTATTGCCACAACTACACCTCTGGGTAATTATTTTACAGCAATAGTAGCTACATGATTTGATATTGCGTCTGGAGGGAGGTTTTTGAGGTGTTTTTTCTTTTAAATTACTGTAGTTGTTTTTAAAATTTTTGTTATAAATATATATATGAAATAAAAAAGTAGTTAGAAAACGTGTTTAAAATTTATAAAAAAACATGTTTTAAAAAAACATTATCAAACAAACAAACAGTTTTTAAAGATCATTTTTGTTCTTACTTTCTCAACACTTCAAATAGTTGAGAACATCTAAAGACATTAGATGGATAATGAGATGTTCTGGTTATGGACTGCCTTAACGCTGATGGAGAAGTTTGTACATATCCGGATTTTATTTTGCTACTAGGAGGAAAACAATGTGTCATGTCTTTTCTGAATGAGATTGTGGATCATCTTTGATTTAGGGTTTTGTAAAAATCGATTTTGACCACTTTATGCATGACCACACTGTTTACCTGCACACATAAAAAAATGAGGTTGAGGTGGGGCTCCTCTCCCGAGGTACTCCGACGCTTAAGTCAATAAAGTTTTTATAACATAAATAAATAATGAGAAGAGCTTGATTAGCTTGAGAGCTTACTTGTGAGGTTAAATTTTATGAGATCTCTTGTGGGGTATTTATAGCTTGAGAGTTCCAAAATTACTGGACTTTTGAGTTGGCCTGATCTCATAAACAACTCAAGATAAGGTAAAATTATAAATATAGGCCGTAGAGTTGGGCTATTTCAATTTTGTCCTCTACACAAGCCCTCCAACTTAGACAGGATGACAATGAATTTGTCATCGTGTTTCGAGCTTATATAACTCTGTTGAGAATTTAATATGAGACCGCAAATGAATAAAATCCAAAATGGGCCTACGATGACTGATATGGAAATAAGATTGCAAAGATCCGGGATTCAAAATGAGGCCGCAATAGGCCAATATAATGATAAGGTTTTGAGAGGCCAAAATCCTTGATCCATAAGAATAACCACGGGAGAGGTCGAAGTCCATGATAAGGCTTCAAAGGGTTGATATAATAATGAGACCACTAGAAATCAAATACTGGGAGGCCATGGAAGCCTAATACTGATGAGGCCAAAACCAAGCTCTTCTGGGACAAGCTCTTCTTGGCCAACTTCTTTTTGGATGAGCTTTTCTTGTTGGCCGAACTCTTCTGGCCGACCTCTTCTTGGACAAGCTCTTCTTGGCCGAGTCTGAGAGAAGGTGAGACTGGATAGTTTTCTACTTCATCCCAGAGTTTCAAGCCATCTTGGCTCTCCGATCTTTTGAAGCTTAAATGAGAAGAGTTCAAAGGGAATACACTGAGGCTGAGTTCATATTTTGAACTTTTTTTGACTGAAGACATAATATGGCCGAAGTGATATGACCAAAGTGAGGACATAATTTGGCCAAGGTACTTGGCTAAGGTGAGGTAATAATATAGCTGAAGTACTTGACCGAAGTGAGGAAGTAACATGGCCGAAGTACTTGGTTGAGCGAAGGACACAATATGGATATTGCTGAAGTGAGCACACAATATGGCCGAAGTATTTAGCCGAAGTGAGCATATAATATAGCTGAAATACTTCGCCAAAATGAGCATATAATATGGCCGAAATGAATGGTCGAGCTGAAGACATAACATGGCCGAAGTGATGGCCGAACTAAAGACATAAGATGGCCGAAGTGATGGTCGAGCTGAAAAGGCCGAAGTGACGGCCGAACTGAAAACATAATATCGCCGAGGTGATGGCCGAGCTAAGGACATAATATGGCCGAGATACTTCATCGAGGTAAACATATAATGTGGCCGAAGTACTTCACCAAGGTGAACGTGTAATATGGTCAAGGTACTTTGCTAAGATGAACATATAATATGGCTGAAGTACTTCGCCGATGTGAACATGTAATATGGCCGAAGTGTTTCGCCAAGGTGAGGACATAATATGGCCGAAGTGATGTGTCTAAGCCGAGAAAATAATATGACCAAACTCCATTGAGATAATCACTCGTTCCCAGAGACAATGCCACTATAAAAACCGATTTTAACCACTTTATGCATGACCACACTGTTTACCTACACACATAAGAAAATGAGATCGAGGTAGGGCTCCTCTCTCGGTGTACCTCCGACGCTCAAATCAATAAGGTATTTATAACATGAATAAGTAATGAGAAGAGCTCGACTAGCTTGAGAGCTTACATGTGAAGTTAGATTTATGAGATCCTTTAAGGGGTATTTATAGCTTAAGAGCTCCAAGATTATTGGGCTTTTGAGTTGGGCCTTATCCCATAAACAACTTGAGATAAGGTGAAATTATAAATATGGGCCGTAGAGTTGAGTTATTTCAATTTTGTCCTCTGCAGTTTTAAAATATATTTTCTAATCCTCTATCTTTTGCTTTTTCTCAATCACTACTCGAGCATGTAAATAAGTTTGATACTAGGAGGGTCTCATGTATCTACCTTGAATACTTTAGCTATGATTATGTAATTTCAAGTGTATTTTGCCTTGCATCTCAAGGAAGATTCAATGTTCTAAAATGTAATTCTTCTAGATGGATGATCCATTTGGATAGTTATTTTTTAATATGTTGTTTAGAAAATATTTGTGTAACAATTTTAAAGATTCTTTTAATAAACATATTTATGAGACAAAAAGCAATTCGAACACGTGTATGGATTTTTTAAAAAACATGTTTCTATAAAACAGGACAAAAAAACAAAGGCATCTCTGAACTTGCAAACTACAAAATTTATAACTTTGTCGTCGTAACTTAGTGTGACGACAGTTTGAATAATTATGTTGCTGCCATTGTTAGGATCCAAGGATTCATGGTAGAATGTTTAGTGAATTTCTTTCTTACATTTCAGTTATCTTTTCTCTTTCTTTTTTAAGCAAATAGAATTGCTAGGTGTAAGAGATTTTAAAGACTAAATCAGAATGGTTCTTGATTGACTAAATGTATGGAATTACTTCATTAAAGAAAAGATGTAATTCTTCTACCTTTAGGAAAATAATAGAAATCGATTTAAATCCAATGTTTTCATAATCGAACCGAACTAACCGGTTCGATTGGTTCGATCGCAAACTGATCATAACTCTGGTCTGATTCTACATAAATCACTGTGGAGGTCAAGAACCGTCCAACTAACCGGTCCGGTCTACATGAACCCGAACGAACCGATGAACTGTTAAACTGTCGGTTCATTTAATTTGTGGCTTTCCAAAAAATTTTGCACCAAGGCCGAGACCTCTCCCTTAAACTATTAGGCTGCCAACCATCTAGCCCACATTGCGATTCTTGTTCTTATGTTAGCAATTATTTTATTTGTTCTTTTCTAGTTCCTTTAATCATTTTAATAAAATCAATTGATTATTACATTATTAGTTTCTTTATTTACATTGTCAATAATGTTTGATAAAATTAACTCATTCTTACTTTTTTTAGTTTCTTTATTTTCATTAATCACGTTTAATGAGTTTAATTGATTCTTACTTTTTTAAGTTTATTTGTTTCCTAATCATGTTTAATGAAGTGAATTGATTTTTACTTTTTTAACTTGGCATCCAAATTCATTATATTAAAGAAATCTTGGATTTATCTTTGTTTCCTTTATTAATCATGTTCAATGAAATTAATTAATTCTTACCTTTTTAACTTGGCATCCAAATTTATTATATTAAAGAAATCTTGGGTTTACTTTTACCAAAATATCTACTAATAAAATTAGTTTTTTTATCTAAATTGTTTAACTATTCATTTATGCCTAAGTATTCTCATAATTAAAAGTTTAAATTGGTATTTTTGTAAGTCATTTGTTTAAAATTTTGAATTATGATTAATCATTATTCAATAATAAGCACATATGGCATCTTGGAAGTAAGTGGGTCGAAAGTTATTTCCTTTATTAAAAATAAAAAATCAGTTCAGATCATTAAAATTATATTTTTCTGTGCAATATATTGATTCCAATTATTATAGCATTACATATCCACATTTTCTTGATATACTAAAAGAAAATATGTAAACTAAACAGAATTAATTAAATTAAAAACTAATAAGCAAAAATATTTACTTGTTAATCTTATTTTTTAGACTATTGCATAGAGTCCAAATTGACTCGCTCAATGGTCTGATAAGTCTTGATGGTATTAAAAGAGTAGAGAATGTAAAAAACAAGCAACAAATATGATTTAATAATTTAGAATGTTCAAAATTATAATTTAAAATAATTTAAAATATAATATGTACTTCAATAGTAAATTTTAAAGTATCTGTTGTCGCGTCCTAAAAAAAATCGTGAGCAAAAAAGGTACTAGTGGGGTCGTGACTGTCGCGTCTTGAAAAGAACAGTCCAATCCCAGATCCCTTTTGAAAAACTTGATTTTGGAAAAATGGTGCGTGTGTGAAAAAAAAAATCGAATTTTAATGACAAAAGTGTATTTTAAGAAAAATGGTATTTTAAAAGAAAATAAGGCCGGGACTAAAAGTGCGACAGTTTTGGCAAACTGATTTTTTGAAAAAGGGTTTTATTTTGAAAAAGGGAGTCGCCACTTGGTACTGAGTTAGGGTGTACCAAGTCACCCGAAAAATCGTTTAACAAAATAAAAAAAATTTTAAAAAATCATTTAAAACCCTTTTTCGACTCCGGTCTACGAAAAACTAGAGAAAAAGGTCCGGGAGTCACATTTGAAGAAAGGGAAGGCAAAGGCTTGCGCCTAAGGCACCCTTTTAACCTAGCTGAGGCTAGTTGCGAGGTTTAATCAAATTTTTCTAAATTAACCCTAAATTCTATCGCGTTTTGGATGTGTCTAAATGAATGCAAATCCTAAGTTTAAATGTGAGTACCGGGAGAGTCGAAATGTCCCGTCAAGGCTTGGTCAGAATTATCGCCTTAATTGCAAAACCCGAGTCGAGACCTCGAGGGAGTCACGAGTCTATGCAGAATGAAATGCAACAAGAAAAGAAAAATAATAATATAGATAATAAGTGATTGAAGAAAGCGGAGATGCAACATGACAGGTACGGGGGACTAATAACTCATGACTGAATATTTCTACTTATGAAGGGGGGAACGGCATGTACGCCACCGCTTCCTATGTGAGTAGACGACTATTTCTAGTCGAATCATACAAATTTCTTAATTTCTAAGTGAGATGCAATCTAGATGTCATGCATTTTAAAAATATGTCAAAATAATAATAATAATAATAATAATAATAATAATAATAATAATAATAATAATAATAATAAAATCATGCCATATGGAAAGAAAACCAGAAGTGTGTGAAACATGAAATGCACGCGAATGCACCTAACACTAAAATGTCCTAAGAGTCTAGCGTTGGACTAGCCCGTTCTAAAAAATCTCACTAGCGTAGGACTAGCGAGAAAAAGAATGAATCCACAACTAGTGTTGGACTATTGTAGTGACGGAATACCATAAATCATAAATTAAATATTAAAGCATGAATTAAAAGCAAATTAAGCATATAAAAACATATAAGATCACATAGGAGCACATAACACACAAGCATAATATCTAGATGCAAAATCTTAATGAAAGCGGTAAACAAATAAGCATGTAAGGACGTAAAGACAAATAAACCCTAACTATTACACCAGAGGGCTTGATTTACAATTTAAGGGGGGAAATTAAAAATGCCCTATTTATTACATTTTCTATCTAATTACACAATTTTTGCATAAAATATGAGAAAAATAATCTAACTATTACATTGACTAACTAAATACAAAATATTATATTTTTCTAAAATAATGATAAAAATTCAAAATTAAATAAATTAAATACGTAAATACGCAAAAGGTATGTAAAAATAAGAAATAAACAAATAATAATAAAAATAATGTATGAAATCACGTTGGAGTATATTGGAGCACATAAAGAAGAAAATAACAAGAAGTCGAGATATCTCTTTGGAGACCCGGTACTGAAGCTTAAAGAAATAAACACACGTGTCAAGGTACCACTTTTCGAAATAATAAAACATAAAAATATGAAACATGACAAAGTGAATAACAAATTAGGTGGATGCAACTTTTGTAAATCAAGGAGACTGAAATAGAAATTTGAAGCGAATCTAAGGACCAAATCACAAATGTAAACTAATTAGGGCATAACTTGTAAATTAAAGATAAGTAAAGGGGGCAAAAAGAAAATTTCAGCAAGACTTGTAAATTTATATTTTTCATGAGAAAACCAAAGATGAAATACCAAATCAAAAAATATATATATATATATATATAAACTGAATTAATAAGCTATTTAGCTTAATTAACTAAAACAATTAACTAGATTACAGCTAATATTGAACAAATCAGACAAATAAAGAGGTAACCGAATAAGAGAAACAACTCAATCAAACATAAGAGAAAATAAATGAAACTCCCAACCCTTCCCCCAAAATCACACGTCCTCTTCTTCAAAATCCTACCCAATTTCTCTCTCTGTCTCACTATCTTTACAGCTCTCTACTCTTTCTTGTTCCTATCTTCTTCGGATTTCCCCTGCTTCCCCTTTCCCTATTCTCTTCTCTACATTTGATTCGAAGTCTCTTTCTCTCTCTCTTCTTATTCTCTCTTTCTATTTGTCCTCTCTGTGTATCACTCTTTCGGTTTTTATTTTCTTCTTCAATTTCTTTTCTCTCTTCCTGATCTTCTTTCTCTCCATACGATTTGTTCTCTATCTTTCTCAGTTCTCTCCATTGCTCTTTCTCCTCCCTTTCAATCTCCATCTGTTGCTTTCTCTTTCTTTTTATTTCATCGTCCCTCTCTTTCTCTATTTTCTCTTTCTCACTTCTCTCCATCTTCCCATGCTCTCTATTTACTCTCTGACTTCTCTCTCAATCTCTCTCACGCGCTATTGCTCTCTGCTTCTCCTCACTCATTCTCTTCTCCCTCTCTGAAATCTCTTTGGTCTTTTCTCGCTGAAATCTCTCCTCATCGTTCTCGTCCCTTCTCTCCCTCTCTCTCTCTGTGTCTTTCTTCTATTTCTAGCGCACAGGGGAGTTCAGTAAGAGGGGAGGTGGAGATGAAGATGGGTTTGGATTGAATGTGCCTGTCTCAGGGAAATTGAGCTGATGGGGTGGATGGAATTGTTGGGATTGATTGTGAGTTGCTTGGCTTATATTTTGAGTGGGTGGCAGGCCGTGGAAATTGATGAATTATGAGCATGGGTTGTCAAATTGATAGCTGTTTGGAGGCTGTGATTGTGTTTTTTTTTTTTGCAGGCTTGAAGCTACTAGAGGTGGAGTGGACTGGCTTTGTGGCGATTCTGGTGGCTTGGTGGTGATGGTTTGGCAGGGGATATTGGGTGGACATTTGAGGGGCTTCTGAGTATTCTGCTTGCTAGCCTTGGCATGGATATGATTTTGCTGTTTTGCAAGTGGTTTGTGATGATGGTAGGGTGATGATTGGAGGCATCTTGGTGGTCTTGTGGACTGATTTTGAGACTGTAAGGGTGGATGGGTAGTTGATTGATTGAAGAGGAGATGGTTGTTCTTGGTTTATTTGGCTGAAATTGATAGTTGGTTTGTAATTGGCTAACGGTTGGTAGTGAATGCTTTGGCTTTGTTTGATGGCTGGGTTAATTTCTTTGCAGGTTTGTGGCTTATTAATGGGCTCAACTTAACAGCTATGGGGCGTGGTGGAAGAGGCGTGATGCGGGAAAGATTTTCAGTGGCAGGAGTTGTGATGGGAGGACTGATGTACTGCTGATGGTAGTTCGGACTTGGAAGAGGGGATTGTTCTGCGGTATGGGCTGGGATTGACTGGGAGAATTGTTGGTTTCTGGTGATTTAAGGCGGTTGTTCAGGTGGGTCGAGGAGGTTTAATTGGGGTTGTTGTTCTTGCAGGTTGTGGGCTTTATTATTCTTGTTTGTTTTCTTTCTGCAGATTGTAGTTTATCAGGAGAAAGATGGTGGTTTCCTGGCTGAGATAGAAGGGAGTGAAGATGGTTGAAGGTGGAGGAGGGAGAGACGATGAAGGACATACAACAAAACCCAGAAAGTATAATACAGGAAGAACTAGAAACGTGACCAGAAAAATAATCCAGAAAAAGAATCCAAAACAGATAAAAGACTTTTAATGGCTTAAGTAAAAGAAAAATTCCTAACAAATACACAAACTTAGTCAATTAATTAGATCTGCATAGAGAAAGAGAAGAAAATGAATCAAAATAAAAAAAAAAGAATTCACCTTTTTAGCCTGAAGATTGAACTGATGATCAACAGTAAATACCTTCTTGAAAAATTGATGAACAGTAACCAGGAATTGAAAATCACGGCAATTATGTGTTTTTTAGGTATTTTGGTGTGTGTTTGATCTTTAAGGGCTAAAGTAAATGTGTTTTTTAGGATTTCTCAATTTTTTTTTCCTTTTTCTGCTGATTAAAAGGGGTATTTATAGGCCACTTGTCTTGTTAGCCAAGAATGCTATAAAATAACGAAAACGCCACCGGTATTAAACATGCTAATTTTATTACAAACTATTTTTTTAAACTCTAAAAATTAAAATTTAATACTAAGAAATGACAATAATCTCTAAAATTTCTAAAAAAAATTCAAATTAGATTTCAAAAATAAAAACTAGAGCTAAAAAATAATAAAATACGCTCGGGGTGTAAAATGATGATTTTACCCCTGGACAACGAAAATGCACAAAAAATAGATATTAGCCTCAAAAAATTATTAAAAATTAAAAGTAAGCTTAAAACATCATAAAATACCTTTTTGATTCAAAATTTGACAAAAAATGAATTTAAGCTGTAAAATGACGATTTTACCATTGGATAATGAAAATTTACAGAAAAATAGTTATTGATCTCGAAAAAATTACCAAAAATTAAAAATAAGCTTAAAACACTAGAAAATGTATTTTTGACTCAAAATTGGTGAAAAATGAATTTAAACTGTAAAATGACGATTTTGCCATCGGACAATGAAAATTCTCAGAAAAATAGTTATTGTCCTCAAAAATTGATCAAAAATTACAAATAAGCTTAAAACACTAGAAAATGCATTTTTGACTCAAAATTGGTGAAAAATGAATTTAATTTGTAAAATAACGATTTTGCCCTTGGGCAATGAAAATTTACAGAAAAATAGTTATTGTCATAAAAAAATTATCAAAAATTGCAAATAAGCTTAAAACACTAGAAAATGCATTCTTGACTCAAAATTGGTGAAAAATGAATTTAATTTGTAAAATAACGATTTTGCCCTTGGGCAATGAAAATTCACAGAAAAATAGTTATTGTCATAAAAAAATTATCAAAAATTACAAATAAGCTTAAAACACTAGAAAATGCATTTTTGACTCAAAATTGGTGAAAAATAAATTTAATTTGTAAAATAACGATTTTACCCTTGGGCAATGAAAATTCACAGAAAAATAGTAATCGTCTCTGAAAAAATCAAGAAAATTCAGAAACATGTTTAAAGAATTAGAAAAATGAATTTGGAACTAAAATATGAGCTAAAATGGTATCCGCGAGGCAAATTATCATTTTGCCCTTGTGCTGGTAAAAATTAAAGAATACCAATTAAATCCAGAAAAATCATAAGAAATTAACAAATTCACATAAAAGTAAAAATATGAATTTAAAACCCCCAAAAGCTAATAGAAAAATATTTACAAATAAAATTACTATTTTGCCTCTCATATTATTGAAAAATTAAAATTTGTCCCAAAAAGTGCAAACATGCCCTTCCAATGTTTGAAAATAAATAGTGTGTCAAAATTTGGTGTCTACATCTGTTTTATCTATTTTTTTCCAATACACTTACTTTTTATAGTTATTATATGTTTTATATTTGTAATGCCATTTTCTTTGTTAACTTAAATGTTATAGACATAGAATATTTCATAACATTTTTACCAAATATAATAGGTTCATTAATTTGTATATTTGAGTATATTCAAAGAACTAATGTGTTAAATAGTTCAATAGGGTTGAGTATATCTAGTATTTGTTGTTATATTATGCATTAAATTAAAAAAAAAAGAGAAAAAACATTGAACCTCGAGCAGACTGGTCCGACTTTAAAGCGGACCCTCTCCAGTTCATTGACCGGTCTGATTTTTAAAACATCGTTTAAATTAGAATTTAAGATTGAAAGGTATACTAGGGCTACTAAATCTTGCCTATAGACTTTTCGGCTAGCTATATTTATCAACCAAACTGGTTGTTTGAAGAGGATTCAACATAGTTTCTGAGGCAACAAAGTATGGCTTGAAGAAGAAGGCCATGCACTGCCATGGAATAAATCTAAAATCAAAGTCAAATGACCCTCTCCTTCCACCAAAACTACACCAATATCAACTCCAATGCCATCAGCGACTCTGAAACTAATGCAAAGGTTGAAATAGACAAACGTGTCCTTGAGTAAAGTGAAGGGTTCTTGTGGGGAATCTCCAAGTTAGACAAATGATTTTTCGTGGGTATCTTGTGGGGTTTGAGCTGAAAATTGGAGAGTAAAGCTCTCCAGTTAAGAGAACTGATTTTGATTGGGATGATGAAGTGATGTTTATCCTGGTGGTGAAGCAACGTAAGGGACTGGAGATTAAGCCAATAATTTTACAGGTTAAAATCAAAATTTTCACTGGTTTAGCACTACAAAAAAAATTATCTACTGAGGCGGTTCCATAGAGGTGGTTTTTAAAACCGCCTCTACAAAACACGGAGCTTCTCTTCCACCTCTATCTGGAGGCGTTTTTTAAGACCGCATCCAATGTTTTAAGCATTGGGGCGGGTTAGGTTTAACCGCCCCTAAATTAAGCGCGGTAAGCCTAAAATTCCCTTCCCCTCTACCGCCTTCTCTTCCTCCCTCTAATTGTTCATTTTCCTCAAGCACAAAACCCTCTTTTTCCTCTTCATTCTTAATTTTCTCTCCAGATTCTTTACAAATCGGCATAACTGGAGAGAGAAAGAAGGGGTGGCTGAGTTCTTCATCTTCACCGTCTAACCAGACGCCGTCATTGTCTCTGCCACAGCAACAAAACACCAAACTCCTCAGTGGCTAAGTTGTTCATCTGCACCAGTAAGAAGGATTGGCTAGACGGCAAGCAGGTCGTCTTTGGCTACGTAGTGGAGGGGCTTATTGAAGAGTTTTCAACTTGATCTAATCATAAGCTCTCGGTCTACTTTTTTTTTTCTCTTTTGCCAATCTTGATTTTCACTACATATATTACATGAATTTGGGTTTTTTTTTTTAAATTTTAGTGTAATGAATTTTTTTGATTTTCTTTTGGGGGGGTGTTGTTTAGGACAGAAGCAGCTGCAGCAACAATTCCTACGGAGCACCAATTCGAAAAAAAAATGCAGTTCTATGCCAGTAAATTTTTCTGATTTATAAGTTTTTTAAATTCGATAGTTGTCTATGTTTTTTGGTGATAGAATGCCATGATAGATCTTCCTTTGTTTGCCCCCTAAAATATAGTTTGCACATCTTGCAATTTTTTTGAGAAATTTTCGGTTGAATTTGGTTCAAATTTGACAGAATTATGCATTTGTTTGAGTAATTTTGGATCACCTGTGCTTCAATTGCGACGCTTTTTAATATTTGTCTTAAGCCCAACAATCATGTAGAAGCTATGAATATTATGATCCTTTTCCCTCTTTAATGTGCCAAAAGTACAATCTTTTTATATTTTGGCAAACTTCCAGGAGGTGTGCAGGAGTTATTTAATTGTTGAGGAGGGATTGCTCCTATTTATCAAGCTGATAAAATAGTATGTCGTGCTTGTTCGAGAGAGAACGGATTTTTTCAGGAGCTTTGTTGGTGATGCTAACCTATAACTTTAGTGGCACTTTTTTTTTTTTTTTTTTTGTATCTGTCTCAAATGTCAAGTCTCTAATTTTTGTTCTTTCCTTTTTTGTTTTTGGAATTTCTGTTGCAGAGGTTAGAGTTGCGGTTGCTTCGTTAACTGCCAGAAAGCCATTAGCAAGGTAACTCAGTGGCTTTCTTGAAGCTTATTGTTTCAGCAATGTTATGATCTCATTTTGGGTAGGACTTACTGCAGTTGCATCAATGTTAACGGCATTGTGGAGTTATTTCATGGGCAAGTTTTGGGTAGGACTTGTTTCAAGTAAATATACTTTCAAATGTATGCATGTGGTTTCTAAGTTATTGGTAATGTGAAAGTAGCTAGATGATGGAGAATGGCTTATAACGTCAAAATGAAAGTAGCTAGATGATTGTCTATTGGTTGATTGATTGGGATTGCATATTGGCTTATAATCTATTGGTTGATTGTCTAATGTGAAAGTGGCTTATAACGTCAAAATGAAAGTAACTATTTGGAAGTAGTGGGTGTTAATTTTTGATAGTTATACTCCATGACCTGTAACCGTCTTGTATGTCTTCTGAAATTGACATGTTGTATTTTAATGTCATGTAAGATGTTTTCATTTTTTTCACTGAATTTTGCAACCATCAAGAATTGGAAAGTAGACTGTAAAATTCATTTCCTATCCCCAACCCCCACCTTAGCCTTGAAATTTGAACAAGAAGCCAATCTAATTAAAGACAATAAGAAATTCACTTGATCCATTGCACTAGCTTTATTATATGTTGATTGTGGATTAGATGAAGTAAAAATAAACAGCATGCCCTGATGAACATTGGCCTCAATAATTTTTCCAACTATCGCAGATACTGGTGTCATTGGGAATTCAAAATCCTTTAACCATTTGATCTTTCAGATTGTACCACTCTAGGCAATCAAACTATCTCTTCTTCCAAGTGCAATCTTCCCTTCATCAGTGGCTGCAGCCACATAGCCCATAAAATTTGATTCCTTGCAAATAGATTCTTTTGACAATGACTTCATTATAAATGCATTTGGAACACCAATTTTTGAGGTTGCATACAGATACTTTACAACTCTGTACTTGAAGGGGTTGCCTCTTTATAAGCCAACATTTTGAAATAGTTTATATGTAGAATAAATGCTGGAACCTGCATATTTCGATACCTTTTGATTGCTAAAAATATCATAGGTTGCTTCGTTTTGGTGATAATATATAGTATTATATGTATGTTTAGATAATGGAATTAGATCACCATAAAATTATTATACTTAAGCTAATTGGGATAATAGTTGCCCTTTTTCTTTTTGATTTTTGGGTTATGTTATGTTATGCTAGTAGTTAAGCAATTTGAATGATAGCTCTTTTTCTTGTTACTTTTTGGGTTATATATGAGGAGTATTCATGCTTAATTTTGGAATAGATAACATTTTGGCATCTATTTTTCGTGCAAAGGTTATCCAGAGGCTTGTTATATACTTCACTATTGCAATAAGTTTTAGTACAACATCGGCTGTCTTTATGCCAAAAGAGATCTTTTTTCCATTCACGACTAAGCAAGTCTTTGTTAGTTTGGTTATTCTTGAACCTATTTCGTTGTTATTTTGACCATATACTTGATTTTCATTTTTTTTTATTAGGTTAAAGAGGAGAGGCCGGATAATCAATCTCCTAGTTGGATTATTAGTTTGATCCTTTTTGTAGATGGATACAAGCAAAATCCAAAAGATATCATCGAGGAAAAACATAGCAGTAATATGTTGTCTTTTTGCTGATGCTTGAGATTATTATTTCTAGACATATTAAGACTTGTTATTATGGTAGATATTCTAAAAGGTGATATGATTTGACCTTTTTGTATAGATTTTAAGATCTTAATGAAAGTAAGTAGTTAATTTGGTATTTTTTTTTCATATACATACGTGTGTGTATGTAATATATATATATATATATATATATATAGCATAATCAGTTTTATTATTCGTTGATCAATTTTTTAACAGCTTGAGGCTAAATGCAAAGCTCATGGAGATGTCCCTATTTGGATTATTTTTAGTACAAATAAGCAAAAAAAATTTCACCCTTGGGGTGGTTTAAAACTGCCTCTAGTTTTGTCATTAGGTAAGCTTAGGGGCATTTCACACCTCCGGTAGGGGCACTTGCAAACGCCCCTAGATAGATTTTTTTTTGCCAAAAATAACTGAGTAGGGGCAGTTAAAACCGCCCCAAATGTGGAAAAAAACCACCTCAATAATCAAGTAGGGGCGATTATAACTGCCCCTACGGTTGAAACAAACCTCCCATTTAAAAAAAAATATAGCTAGGGGCGGTTAGAACTGCCCCAAAGGTGAAAATTGCCTCTGCCTACATGACACAGTAGGGGCGGTTAAAACCACCCCTATGGTAACAAACCGCCGCTATAACATAGTTTTCCCCGGCGCTTGACAAAACCGCCTTTATTTCGTAGAGCCGGTCACAACGGAGGCGGTTTAGAGGTGGTTTTAGAAACTACCCCAAATCATGTAGAGGCGGTTATAACCGCCCCTAGAAGGCTTAAAAAAACGCCTCCATAGCCCCGTTCTTTTGTAGTGTAGCTTTCTTATTGAAGATTAGACTTGAAATTCTAATCATTCCGAACTTTTGGTTATTTTTAATTTTGTGCTGATTGAATTATGTGCATTCTTTGTTTTTAACTAAGCAGGTATGGATTTTAATATACTCAATGAGTCACTACTAGAAATAGTAAACAAAGCTTTTATATCTAAAATTTTTTGTCTATGATCTATGTCTATTATACATCTAGGTTTACCTTCCATTTTGACTAACGATTTGGGGAGCAAAAAGTTGGAAACAACAGAAAGCAAGCTTTGTTTAAGTAGTGTAACTGGGTGCAAAAGAAGAGAATACAACGAGAAGAACGAAATTCTTGAGAATGATGAATCTGTAGGTCATGGGAATGGAAGAAATAGGCTACAGCATTCAGAGTTACAATTACAGTGAGGAGCCATGGAAATTGGGTACGGGTTCTCGCAAGTTGGTCCCGTGTTAGTTCAAACAAGTTAGAGGCAGTGTTACTGGTCACTGAAGATATATAATCGGTCAGTTAAAATTCGTAACCACTTTTACTCCAAAACGACGTCGTTTTCACTTTCAAATTTGGCCATGTTGACCCAATATTATCTGTCCATTGTTAGCCCTCTTAATTTGGACCGTGAACTTGTTAGAAATAGAAATTGTGAGACTTCATGGCCATGGCAATTCCTTGTGAAGAAATGTTTTGATTTTTTTTCTTTTTTCTCTATCTTCTCAAGGGGTGGCAATTTCTGACACGATCCAAAAACATAACACGAATCCAACCTGAAAATAGCAGGTTTGGGTTGAAGCTTGGTGGGTTGGCAGGTCAGAGCCAACTAACCCGTGAAGAAAAACAGGTCGGTCGACTAGTGAACCGAAAAAAAAAAACCAACATTTTGTATTTCATCCATTCACATTCAAACACAAATTTCAGCTATTGGATAATTAATCAAGTACATTGTAAGAGAAATTAAGAATTCTACTTTGGTTTATGAAAAGTAAATTATAAGAGAAATTACGCGTATGTTAGTGAGTGATTTTAATATTAGTGTGTGAAAAAAATATGTTTGATTATTTTGTGTGTGTTTTAATCTCTCTTTTTTTTCTTCTCTTTCCTCTTTTCTTCTTCTTCTCCTACCTTTTTTTTTTTTTTCGGGACCCGCCAACCCGTGGCGGGTCGTGTTCATGTTAGCGGTTCACAAATAGGCGAGTTGGGTTCGGGTTAGTGAGTTAGCTGTTATACTTGAGTCTCAACTCAATCCGCCAACCCGAAACCCAACCTAATTGCTATCCCTACTTCTCATGCTTCAGTTTAGATCAAGGGCATCCATAATCTTTTGGGTTGGAAATACTGTGTTATGGTTTCTAGGTGTATAAATTTATTTATATATTGTTGATAGATTAATTTACTTCTGCTACTTTTCAAGATTAGCAACTTTTTGGATTCTCACAACTTGGATTTGGAATTTTTTTCCTATGCTAATTTTATGGATAAGCTTTTTGTTAGGTTCTTTTATTGAATGATGGCCGACGGATTTACTATAGCCAACGTCCATGGAAATTGTTCAGGATGTCAAAGTTGCTCAAAGCAAGAGAAAGCATACAACAGGCCAGTTGTTTCATTTGTAAGTATATAAAGCTATTTAGTTTGCAATTTCTATATATTTGATGACTCGCATGACTCGCATTTCATTTGTGACAACGAACACATATTGAACCTTCATTGGCTGGTTAATTATATCCAACCTTCAAATTTTGTTCTTATTTTAGATTTGAAAATCTCCATTAGCAGTTCTAATTTTTTATAATATCCTTGTGCTCTTTTTTTTCATTTACATTTACATTATTAAGACATGAATATACTTAATACATTGCCATGATAATTAGTCCATTGTTATTTTTTTCCAAAATAAAGATAATGCTATGACTGCTTTCCATTCCATTCATAATTCTGCTTGATTGGTCAAATGGACCCAAAAATTGGTACTAGATCTCCAGTGGGAAATATCACAAAAGCCTCGGGTGATGTTCAGATATAGTATTAAATTTTCAGAAACTTGCCTTTTCATTTGTCAGTCATTGGCTTAAGACATGCAATGCGCATGAAGATATGAATATTTATATGAAAATAGTTATATGCCTTCAAACTTGCTTTTCAAAATAGTTAATGTTCTTTCTTTGTGAATAGTTTTCCTTTTTGTCGTTATTAATATTTTATTAGTACCTTTTGATAAGGTTTGATTCTCATTTGCTTTACAGGTTGTATGTTGTGACGATACAAATTTACCTGTCAATGTTGGCTTGCATCTATTGTTTCACATCTTTCTTCATTTCTACATTCGAGCATGTGCCTCTTTCTCTCCTCGGCTCTTTAAACCCAGGTTAGGTGAGAAATTTTTCTATGACCTGGGATTCAGGGCATCACAAGTTGAAGGTCGATCAGTTTAGACCAGTTAAAGTCGGTGTAACTGGCCAGCATTATTGTATAATTATCCAAGATTTTAGTGTAACTGTCCAGCGTTGTGGTGTAACAACTTTTTTATCAAAACGACGTCGTTTTTTGCACTCATTTTTGGCCTTGTTGGTTGCATCTCATTGATCCATTTTTTGCACTTTTAATTCATACTATCAACTTGTTCCAACTAAAACTTATGAGGTCCCTTGTCCGCCTTTGCTGTGAGGATCATGATGGTTGGGAGCAAGGGTGTTGCAAGTCCATTTGGGACCAGTTAACGTCCCTGATTTAATGAGCAAAAATCAACGATTGATATTAGGTCAACGTGACCAAAATTTAAGACAAAAAATGACGTTATTTTGAGATAAAAAGTAGTTATATTTTTTCACTGGTTGGCTATATATTTATACTGACGAATTACAAATCCTAACTGACCAATTACACAAGCCTCCAACTTGTCCCAACCAAACGCTTGCTAAATTGCGAGGCCGCGCCGGGCTGGCTGGTGAATTGCCTTGGTTTGTGTGTTTTTTGTCTGTGCTTATTGGAATGAAGTTGCCGTTCTAGGAGACTAAGAGTAAAGCAAAACAAATCCAATGCAAGAATTTAATTATTAAATAATGATAGTTTTTTACATCAACGTAGCTTGGACTTGGTGCCAAGCCTCGAGGATTTCAATAAAATCTCCACGTAGAAGAAGCCAAAAAATATGTGACACTTGGATTTGATCAAAATACATCAGTTGAGATTCTCAGTGTTACTTTTTCTAATGCTAATTGAGTGCCATTCACAAGGGAGTGCCACCTTGTATTTACATTTAGATAAGTCAGATAATTATTAAAGTGTGAATGTAATGTGACCCTTCCTTGTTAATAGCACTCAATTGGTACCGAAAAAAATGACACTGAAGATCTCAACTGAAAATACATGAGATTACGTCTCCTACAAAATAAAACATTCCGTTTAGGCAAATGACATTGTGTAAGAACTAGTAGACACTATTATTTGTTAATAAACTGCCTTGTAAGACTTCAAAGGTTTTAGATCGAACTTAAATGTCATGTATATTTTTAAAAATAGTATATTTTGTGCTTTAGATTGACAGCTGCTCCGCTAAGACGCTTAATAGAATGGAAAAATAAATTCTCCCTCACGGCAGCTTTTCATTAACATAGCAATTATTATGATCGTCAAGCCTTCAGCTCAGATTTTCAGTGTCAGTTTTTGGATTGCCATCTTGCATTCACTCACACTTGAGATAAATTAGATAACTACAATAGTGTAAATGCAATGTGACAACTCCTGGTGAATGGCATTGGAAAAATTGACAGAGAATTTGTGCCGGTCAAGCCTCCTTTTTGCCTTTTGGTGCATTTATACGAGTGACCTTAACCTCAAATTCTGGGTCATGGACTTCTCTAATCGTATGCATAATAAGACTGAAGATGATCAGAAAAACTTCAATACATATGAAAGTTAAGTATTTCTCACTTTGCCTTTCCCTTAATTTTGACATTTCTATGACCTAAAAGCTACCCATAATTTGATATTGTTAAACATAGTAATGAAATATAGGCATATTATACTATTAGTTAGTTCAAAATTTCTGAAGTTTCATTGCATCAAAGGTAGGTATATTGAAATAGTGTATCCAATTCTTACGCAACACTAATACTAATATAAATCTCATACGTTAAGCATTTTCAGAAGAAGTAAATAACTACGCATCCCTCCCTTTTGGTATAACAGACTGACATAATGTTGAAGAAACCGTTACAAGACGAGGTTATAGTCATAGTACAACAGTAAAACTGCTATATTTCAGGACATGCCAGGTCAAAATATTGTAGTTTTCTCAAGTAATTATGTAATATTAACTTAATTGATAACATAATTAGAATACATTTTTTGTTTGGGTCTAGCCTTAACATGCTACCTTAATGAGAAAATTTGAGTGCATTGGCAAATTGTTCCAACTTTGCTTCTGCAAGGTAACCCACTTCATCTATATAAAGCTTTGTTATGCATGCACTTTTTTTTTTTTTTACTTGATCAAACCTACACTATTACAATGGGGAAGGGGAATATGTATTAGTAGGATTCGAATTTCTGGCATCTGAGATGGAGTTGTAGAGCTCTGACAATTTGACTCTCTATTTATTCCGGTTATGTATGCACTTCTTATTCAAGTGCAAAGCCACACCTTCGATCAACAAGAAGCCCATTATTGATCAATGGCTCACATGTCTTTTATCCTTTCTTGTTTGGTGATCTTCGCAGCCATCCTGCACTGGAGCCATGCCGTGGAATTCACCGTTACAAACTCTGAATTCGAATTGGCAGTTCACTCCTAATCACAACTCATCCACTAATTCTTCAATATCAATCAATTAATTGGACCATTGTGACAAAAAAAAATCAATTAATTGGACCTTCACTTAAGTTCACCCAAACTTCATCCTGATCATAAATAGATCTCGTCTAGGCTTGGATCTATAAGTGACAATTGTCGTACTTCGTTAGGTTCTCTTAACTAAGACACTGCCTATGAGTCACTAGCTCATTCTTCAATAGTCAAGTGGTCAGAGTTGCAGTCTCCTGCTACTGCTTGGGAGTTAATGGTTTTATGTTCTATTTGAGTAAGGGTTCTTTCACCTTTTCCTCATGGTGCTACTTCGCCATTCATTATCCAGGAGTATTTAGTCTTACAAGTGTCCCTTGCTGATTCACACGTAATCATTTTATTATCATTACATTTGGGATGATTACTAATTATTCATTTTGTTTCTCTTTTCTTGATTTTGCTGATCCTTTCAGGGTCACTGAACAAAAAATTATTTTACTATCTAATACAAGCCATTCAATTTTTTATTCACGTTGTGCTGTCTTGATTAAAATGATAGCGCGTCCGTTTGGAAATAATAACACAATGTATAGGCCACTACGAGTCATACAGATGCACACATAAATTTCTACACAAATCAAGATTCAAATCAGGAAGTTTTCAATTACTGACCCTTAACCTATTGTCAAATCCTATTCAACAGAATATGGAGGTATTTATGGCAGAACAGGCCAATCTAATAAATATTGCCATAAAAAGGCATAAAATATTTTAAAAAATTAACTAAAAAGTTAGTTTTAATGATTTAGTGCAACATAGGTGAAAGACTCTTTTCTACATAGATACAATATTTGTTGTATGTCTTAATGTAGTAAGTTTTCTAAATTCCGAGTCATATATTTGAATTCCTAGAAAAAAAATTTCTGTGTGAAGTGAAAAAGATTGTAATTGCAAACTAAATACTCACTATAAGAATACAAAATTATTGCTATTAGAAAAATGCCAAGCATTCTGCTTTCTCTCTAAAAAAAAAAAAAAAAAAAAGGGCTTCCAAAGTTGACTCTCTCACTTAAAGAAAGCAATTCAAGATTTTAACTGGTAGTCTTATAAGCAATGTTAAAAAATGCCACACGGTCTTTTCTTTTCAAAAAATATTAAAATTCTTATAAAATTGACTCTATCATTTAAGCAAAGTGTTTTCAAAATTTTATCTTTTAGAATAAAACTAATTAATGTCTCTTAAAAAATGAACAAAAATATAAATACATAAAAGTACAAGAGTAAATATATCAATGAGAAAATTCTTTTCTTTTACTACTTTGTTTTACTTTAGATGAAAGTTTTCATATATTTGAGGAAAGATCAGACGAACTTACAAAATTATTAGGTTAAAGCCTTTGCAGTTGACAAAGTCAAACATTTGATATGACTAAGAAAAAAAATGTAATCATATCAATTTCATAAATATATATACATATACATATACATATATATATATATATATATACTGGAAAAGAGCACGTGCTTTGCACGTGTTAGTTATGAACTGAAATTTATTATCTTTTTAACTTTGAAAAATGTTGTAACTAAAATATAATAAAAGAATTAGTGCACATGTAGTGTTTGGGGATTAACTTGTTATTAATATATGCTTTTTGATTATTGATTCATGACTTTTAATGTGTGACACCTATAGTCATAACCCTAATTAGACTCTAATGGACTCTAACAGGACATGGTTTCAATTTTAGCCCAAACTCAGAGTTAATACCAATTCGATGTTAAATATGAGTGTTTATTAGTCAAACAACTAAAATGGGCTGTAATCTATTTTTATGTAACAATTTATCAACTAAAAAACCTTATTTATTAAAAAGGCCACTAAACTATTAAAATCTTACAAATTTAGACATTTTGTTAGTTTAAAACGTTAGCTTCAATCTTTCGTTGATTCCAACAACATTTTTGTTCCTATTAATAATTTAAAACATAAAGAAATAAACCATCTTTTTTATTTTCTCCTTATATGTTAAATCATTTCAAAACTACTTTTGAATGCCATATAAAGTAAAAACAATCTTTTTATGCTAGTACTTTCAGTAAAAAGTGTCGATTATGCATTCATGTCAAATGGCTAATAATATTTGTTAAATACTCTTAAAATAACTCAGAAATTCATAAAATATGTCAATAATTTTCTAACACCATTAGAAGGGTCTACTAAGAAAGTTTACATTTGTTCTATTCTTTAGCATCTTTATTTGAGGTGAGACAATAGCATAAGATTCTTTTTTACTATAATTATCTATTTTTGAAAGGTATTACATATTTATATTTAAAGCAACCTAGGTAAATCAAGCACAAATAAATATGATTATGAATTGGAGAATAAAGTGCTAATATATCCAGTTAGCAATTATGATACACTGACTTCATATTACATATCGCATTAGGTAAAATAAAAGGGGGGGAAAAGTCATAAGATGCATTCCACATAATGATGGCTAGTCCAAAAATGGATTTTTACAATTTAAGACTCAAAATAACAATTCTTAAAAAACACTATTTAGACTTACCTTATTATTTTCTTAATAAGTGTCGAATATTAAAGATACTTTTGAGATTTACATATCAATAGAACACGTGTAAGTAATGATTGAGAAATTCAAAGCATAAGAGGAGTAGCTACAGATACTAACCGAAAAGAATTAGATTTAGGAAGCAAAAAAAGGAGAAATTTCTTAAGATGCATAATAAAGATTGATAGAGACATTGGACATATTTTTCTTTAGGGATAATTTTAGATGCGTCCCTAGAGGTTTCTGATAATTTCACATGTCTTTGCTCACAGTTTTTAAATTTTCACTTATATCCCTTGAGTTTTTTATTCAATAACAAAACATAATCATGAGCTATATTATTCCAAAAATGCCCTTGTTGATTAATTAAATACCTTTTATCAACTAATTCTTTTATTTTGGTATTAAAAATTAAAATGTATATATACAAAAGCCACACTTGTAAAAATCAACGCCTATTTTATATGGAAACTGCACTTATATTATTCAAATTTGAATAATATTTTGATAAAGATTATTCCAGAATTGATACCCTTTGTTGATTAATTCCTTTATGTTGTGTTAAAAATTAAAATTATTTTATATAGAAAGTGCATTAAATTTAAACTGTTATTTTTTTTAGCAAAATTGAGATTTTATTATCATTGAGCAATGAACTTTTTGTACAATAGGATCTTTGTTTACTCCAGCTTACTATCTCTATCTCTTTTACATATTTGCGATTTTTGGAAGCATTCCTGTGTGAATCCCCATTCTAGTGCTAGGTCCCAATTTGCTTTGGTTACGGATACTTTCCTCCATCCTTCTGTCTTCAAAAATTACTGCTACCATCTCAAGTCTGTTTGCTTCTGCTGATTGAAATATGATCAAGCTCCTTCCTTTCCATACGTGATAAACTGTTACTGCCAATGCTAGTCTTTTGACTTTGTCAGCAAATGACTTTGTTCACCAGTGTGCTTTTATCTAATAATTTACACTATATTTTATATAGAAAGCATACTTAATTATTTAAATACAACTAATATTTTGATTGAATAATTTTAGCCTTAATTTGATGTTGTTGTATTTGTGGCTTTTATCTATTTAAGAAATTTTGAAAGTTTTAAATTGATTATTTTTTATTTTGTTTTCTAGGTATTAGCAAGAGTTTACTAACACAAAAATTTATTTATGAAAAAAAAAGAAAAGTAAAAAGTGAAAATTGGAAAGAATTTTCTATAATTAGTTTGTATTTTTTATTGGTTTATTAACTAAAAAGGATATTTTTGGAATAATATTGGTCATGGGTGTGTTTTGTTATTGAGTAGAAATCTTAGGGGGTAAAAGTGAAATTTTCAAAATGTGAGGAAAGGCATGTGAAATTATCCAAAACCTCAAGCGATGTATCTAAAATTATCCCGTTTCCTTTATCGTATAATCATCCTTTTCGTCCCACTCATTAGTATCAAAACTCTTTCCTTGTCTAATTTTTGTCCAAATGTTTCTTTGCAGAACCTTGTCATTTGGTTGTACTTTTAACATTTTATTTTAATTTTACAATCAACTACACTTAATAAATACTATTATTTGTTTCTACGTTGTCATCCTTACTTTATCTTCAAAATCTAATGCCTCCAAAAAGTTACAAAAATTCTTGATCTTATCATTCTAAATTTATCTATTGAGTACTTATTCGTACTCTCAAAAACTTGTAGTAAAAAAAGGACGCAAGGCAAGTGTCATCACAAGAGCGATACTATAGAACTTATTCGGAGAAATTATTGGATTAACACAAGGAGTTAAATTAGGAATAGGAAAAATCTCCATGTGTGTAAGGATTTATTACATATTTTTTAGAGGCAATATTTTTCCATAAGATCTCCATGTGGGTAATAATTTATCACATATTGTTTAGAGACAATATTTTTCCACCTTTAAATAAAGGCTATCACTGTTTTTTTTTTTCCTTTGATTTATACTAACATCCAATACACAACAAAATTATTTGAATTAAAGTACTCAATTTATCATCAACAATTTTCCTATGATTTTCATTGATTATAGCTAATGAAAAGTACATACTATTTGCTTAAACTCAAAATTCAGATGAGTAAAAGAATTTTTTGGAGGTGCTCGACATAATCCAAATAAAACAGATAATAACACAAAAACCAATATATGTTATGTACAATCTCTATTAACTTTTATAAAAAATAACCTTATTCAATATCAAATGTTAGCAACAAAATAAGAAAATTGAAAATCTAGCTAAATGTAGTTAGCTAGATTGGCCTTAAATTTGATGAAAGGTAGCATAAACCACGTTAAAGGCAGAGCAATGGCAAGATAAAAGACCAAAAGATTTACTATGAGCCCTAAATCAAAAGAGTCTCAAAGAAAAAAATGGCATATAATAAATATAAATTTACCTACCTATTTGTATGAAATAAAAACTGAAGTCCGAGCATTTATCTGCGCACAAATTTCAAGTCTTCAAAATAGTTTGTGTTCGTACCTGTGACATTAATAAAATTGTATTTTGAGCTCTCAGTGATAAGGATGGTGCAGATAAACTAAAGATTAGGTTGAACAGATGAAGGCGTGGTCTATGGTATTAGGTGTGACTTTCAAATGTTAAATATTACAAGAGTGATTTTACACTAACTCACCCTTTAGAGACTTGTAGGTTTGCCAAAATTTATTCATTTCATCAGGGAAAAAATCCAAAATCCATAAGTATAGGATTCTTTATGTTAAAAGATACAATCATTACCTTACAATCATTTGCTTACCAGTAAATATTAAAGAACTTAAGTTTGGAGTACATAAAAAGATTATAGTAACTTGGTGGTATTTATATCTCTCTAATTGTCTGTACTGAGATAATTATCATGTAAGATAGTATAGACAATTATCGTGAAAAATTCCATCCAATGATATATTGGTATCCAATACCAAAATTTTTCTCCCTTAAAACTTTGAATAGTGACGTTTAACACATTATAGAAAAGTTTCGCTATAAATGTTTGTTAGATAAAGAAGTAACTAATCATAAATTAGCTCTTGTATTTAGTATATCACCCTATTAATACACGTATTTTGCACATATATGATTATGTCCCCACGTATTTTGTATATAAGAAGTAACTTATCATCAATTAATTCTTGTATTTAGTATATCACCCTATTAATACACGTGTTTTGCAGATATATAATTATGTCCCCATGTATTTTGCGCATGTATAATTATGTCCCTAAAGTTTTGGTCCCGGATTATGTAAAATAAGAAATTAAAGATGAGCTTTATACTCATGAGCAGAATCATGAAAAACCTCTTTGCATATCATTCTATCTGTAATTAGGAATATTATTGCAACAACAAACGAACACAAGATATGTAATCAAAGATGTGATAAATAGATAGTAATTTACTTTGCAACTGCTAATATTAAATTTTATTTATGACAATGATGTAGCAGCAATAATTTCAAAACAAAAACACGCATATTGTATTGGTAATTATGTCAAATTCAAGTAGGATTTGTCTTCTAGGTGTGACTTCTAAACTAATTTAAGTGATGGTATATTATGAATAAAAAAAGGGAAAAAATGATTAAATTATATAGTTTGTTTTGGATGATTGAAGTTCAAATGTAAAAGGCAATAAAATTTTCTTTAAGTAGTTTTAATAGAATGACAGTGATTTTTAAAATGCAATAAATTTTAGAGTTGTAAATTTCTTTATTGAAAGAATTTCTTATATAATAACTAAGATTTGATTTAAGACAGGACAAAAGAAAGGATTAAAAAACCTTGAAAAAATATATATGTGATTGGGGGAGAAAATTTAAAGAAGATAAAGTCTAAAGAGAAGCAGGTTGAATAACTTGAAAATCATTTTTTCTCTATTTTATTTTTTGGTAGCTATTCTTATGTATTATTTCTTATTTATAATAAATTATCATGCTGAAAGACCAAGTGATTAATTTTTTTTGGGACCTAATTGTTTCTTTCTTATTATAATTTTTTAATTCAATGCTTAATTTTTTTGGAGAATTATACCTTTGTTTTACACTTAAAATAGAATCATATAAATGCTAAGTTTCTAAAAAATTATGATTTAATGTAATGCTAGAGTTGAATTAATGATGACTTTTGATTGGATTTTTTAAGATGTTGTAACCGTCTGTCGAAGAAGCAATTTATTGATAAGCTACAAGAAGAAGAATAGTAACAAATGAAAAACAAAATAAGTTAAATAACAATAGTTCAACATGCTGCGGCCCCGGATTAGCGGTCAATTATCCTTCAGTTTTAGAGGATCCAATTAGAAAGGGTTAGATTCTTTGAGATTATATTGATAAGTCAGTTTAAAAAAAAATTGGATCACAAAGAGCAAGCTAGTTGCGGAAAAATATGTAATACTTGGGTGGAAAAATAGTTTCTCAAAACAATTGTTGTTAAGGTGCTTTATAATTTTGCTATCAAGAACTACCCACGAAACAAAAAAGATAATGACTATGTCTCGGACAAATATTCTTTTGCCCTTTGTGGTAGCATAAGGCTAGAACATTTCTCCTACGGAATTGGTTTTTTTTTTTTTAAAGAAAAAACTTCATTCATATTAAATCAGATTGTTCAAGAGAATTGGGTTGTAAGTTTAGTACTGCAGAAATTGGGTAATTTAGCTGGAGAATATTGAAAGAAAATATTGCATCCCGAAACAGAAGAGTGACGGAGCTGTGGTAACAAATATGCTATTTTGGTGATTTAATTTGGCATTTTCAATTATATAGAAAGAATAATTAAAGGGTCAATTTTTGTATTTTTCTTCTGCATTGAAAAATTAAAATGGATGATATCAACAAAAGGGGAAAAGTACGATTCAAACAAAAAGAAAAATTGATCGATAATAGAAAAGCATAAATTTTACCTCATTCTAATTTTTTTTCACCCCTACCACCAACCAACAAATAAAAATTCCAAGTCAATCTCCTCGTTGAATAGTTTACGGTTATCTTGATAGCTAAAACTAAACCATTTGGATTGGATTTTAAGATAAGATAGCAGGAAACCAAGAAATTATATATCTCAAAATAAAAGAGATTGAAAGAGTCACGGGAATGTTTTAATCGTCTTAGTTTTACCGCAATTCGAAAAAGCAGCTCCCTGCCATGCATTGCGTGCATCAATTACTTCAGCAAAATAAGATTAGCTCTATGCTTGATGAAGATGTATTTTGTAGAACTTAAAAAAAAATTTTTTTTTGCATCCTCTGACACGTTAAAAATTAAGTTTTGAAGCAATTACGGTATTGAAAGAATGAATTATATACATCTCGGGGGATTGTAAACGATTTCTAGTTTGATGATCTAGGAGCTATATTATTTGTATATTGACTTATGAGAGATTTTAGATGTTTAATTAGTTAGGACTTGTAATTAAGTTATGTTTTTCACAAAGTAAAGGGCTCTAAAAAAAGTGAAATGTGTTTAGAATTCCAGTTTGAGTTCAACAAAGGAACTTTTTTTATTTTGTGGTAAATAGGTGTGACTTATAAGTTAATTTAAGTGAGGGTAAATTAGGAAATACAAAAAAAGGCAGAAACATGAATATATTATATAGTAAAGTAATAGATATATATGTATGTATACATCAGTTAAAATGAATAATTGAAGCCTGAACTTGAGAATAATATAACAACGTTTAAAGCATATGTGTATATTTTATGCTAAATTTGGACAAGGTCAAATTGATTTATTTAGGCGAGGCTAAAATGATTTTAGATGTTTGTTATTGAATCTAAATTCTAATAGAACACCAAAGAAAAATATCTTCCACGTTGTACAAACTAGTAATTGTAGAAATGTTGAAAAAACCACATAACCATCTCAGTCTATATAGTTAACTTATGGTGGAGACTTGGATTTGAACAAACAACTTCCGGTTCTTAAGGAAATCTTGGGTCTAACTAATTTAGCTACCAAATAACATTCTTTTTATTATTCTCTTTTCCTCCTCTGTAAACTAGCTAGACTGTCTTTCACGTTCATCTTTATTTGTTAGAGCTTAAAATCATAAGCAAATATTTAAAAAAAATTTAGAATTCATTTTTTTTTCAAGTGAATTGAGATCTCTAAACATGAATAGAAGCGATAACAGCACAGATAATAATGATATTAACTTGATGATTGGAGATTGCAAGTCAGCCGGGATGACCTTGGCGCGCATTGCGGGTTACATGTTAGGTTTCTTCTTCATTGTGTTCTTATGCAACTTCCTACACATTTTCTTGCGGCCTCTCTCCCAGCCTCGACTTATTTCTGAATCTATTGTAAGTCTCTTTCTCTCTATTTTCTCTTTTGTCCATTTGTACTATATGGCTTGTTCAATTTATTTAGTAATATGTTCAGAAAAGAAGTTGCAGTTTCTATTCAAAAAAATTTTTTTTTTGGCTCATTATATTATATTATATTTTTTTAAGAGTAGGTATGCAATTAGTTGTCTTAGCTGGTTTACAAAAATAACATCATAGACTAGTTAGCCTATTGGACGGAAAAGTATACAATACACCACGTGCATTGCCACGTGGTGTACTAGAACCAATAACTTATCGCCATGTGGCAATGGTGGGTCATATCTTGTATTATTTGGCGATGTGTGATTGGTTCTAGTGCACCACGTGGCACGCCACGTGGCGCGCGTGGTGCATGCAATACTCACTCCTATTGGACTGATCCAAACATAGATGTCTGGCTTCAAGTAATTTTTTATTAATTCGTCACCTTGCGAGCTACTCATAAAAATTCAAAGTGTCATTTTATTGAATGATGCACTTAGAAAGTACAAAAAAGTCAAATACACAATGGGTTGTTACTTTAGTTTAGATCATTTATCTTTGAGCAGTGGAGTTTCAACTTTAACTATCAGAGAATGTAATAAATATTCAACAATACAAACTGCATGCTGATGGTCATTCTTGTTAATTCAAATGTTATTGTTACACCATTTTACTGCTAAGTTTATATTTGGAATATTGAGTAAGGAAAATGATTTCTCTAGCACTTTTTAACATGTGTTAACAGATGAATATCAATTGGAGTTATAAACCAAAAAATAACGCATGTACAGATAAAAATATTTGATAAACTTGTATTCCTTCCATCACACTTTGTCAAGTTGATTTGTTTTGTCAGATGGATCTATTTTATCATCAATAAATTATGCAGGTTTATTTGCTCTTTATTGGAATTTCTTTATTAAAAAATAAAATTTTATACTAAAAACTACAATATGGAACTTCAAATTTGAAAAAAAAAAATTTAAGAGATATAAACAAGATTAAGCTTTGAAAACTAGATAGTTTGAACTAAAAAAGTCACAACTGTGACAAGACAATAGTAGGACGGAGAGAGTATTGTTGAATTTTTGTACTTGGATTACTATATTGATACAAAAATAACTGTTATCCTTTGAATGCAGGTAGGACTATTTCTTAGCAACTTACCACCTGTACGTGACAAGATAGATAACCCGATCATACAGGCCATGGAGTTTGTTGTTGATTTTGGTATGATTTGCCACATGTTTGTCGTAGGACTAGAAATAGATCCTTATATTTTCCTTCAGATACCACTTCGTGAGGCGAAAGTGGCTTGCTCAGGAGTTCTTACCACATTCGTTTTAGCTTCTTTACTCACTCCATTTATGAGAGTTCCTGAAAGTCCAAATTATATTTTCAATTTCTGTCTAGCTACCATTCTCTCTGGCACTGCCTCTCCTTTACTAACCCGCTTAATAACAGATCTTAAGATTGGAAAATCAGATATTGGACGATTCGTGGTCTCTGCTGGAGTACATTCTGATCTGATATCTACTCTTATCATTTCTCTTGGGTTCGTTTTCTTTGACCCCTACAACAGCTTTCGTAGTCGAAATTCAATGGTTATTCTTACCATGGTTTCTACATTAGTTATTCAAACAGTATTAGCAGCCAAGTTGACTCCCATAGTTATGAATTGGGTAAATCATGAAAATCCAGAAGGGAAACCAATGAAAGGCTCACATTTAGTCCTTTCTGTAGCATACATTGTCCTGGTTTGCAGTTTTTCACCTAATCTGGGGGGCTACAATAAGATATTGAGTGCATTTATAGCTGGAGTCTTCATGCCACGAGATGGAAGGATAGCAAGGATGATAATTAGTAAGGTCAACTACTTAACAATCACCATTTTCAATCCACTTTTCTTCTTTTGGGTCGGCTTACAAGCTGACTTTTCCAAATCTCGAGCCGGTCATATAGATACTTGGGGAAAGTTACTTTTTCTTTTCCTGATTGCTACTATTGGGAAGGTTCTTGGATCGCTGGTATCGGGAGTTATCTTAGGATTCCATTGGCCCGAATCAGTTGCCATAGGTTTGCTTCTCAATGTCAAGGGCCGTTTTCAAGTGTACTTGGCTTTAATGGCCTCGAAGGTAAGTAAGTCTTTACTTGTGACTTTCGCAAAGCAGTTCTTTTTAACTAGCTTCATTGCCTGATGGTCACATCTTTATTCAATAGCATAGAAGTTCCAGGATTGCTAATCAAAAGAAAAGAAAACAAAAAAGCTATATTATTAATCATAGAAGATAAGTAAATATAATATGAATACTGTCTCTTATAAAGCAAAATTGTCTACATAAATCAATTTCTTTTGGTAAATGCAGATTAACATCACAAGTATGTCCACAAGCATTACGATGGTATTTTCAACTTTACTTACTGTCGTCTATGCCCCATTGATCGTAGCAAAAATAATTGAACGTGCAAGGAAACGGTCTCCAACACAGCGCATGGCACTTCAATGGCTGCATCCCACAAATGAACTTCGAATCTTACTTTGCCTCCGTGAGAGTCAAAATGTCATGTCTGCCATAAATTTTATGGAGATTTGTCGAGGACCAGCTGATCCCGGTATAATGGTTTATATCACTGACATGGTTGAACTCACAGAACAAATTGCAGCTACACTCACACATGGTCAAGGAGTGGATGCTGTGACTGTGACTGATCCTGATGTTGTAGAGATGAGAGAGCAGATTACTACTGCCATTGATGCTTATTTGAGTGAAATTAAGGATGGCATCAGTCATCAACGAATGCTTGCACTTTCAACCATCAATAATATGCATCAAGATGTGTGCATTTTGGCAGAAGACCTCCAAGTCTCCCTTATTGTATTGCCATTTCATAAGCAACAAGAGGCAGATGGAAGGCTCGACGCAGGTCATTCAGGATTTCGACATGTGAACCGTAAGGTGGATGTAATACGTACTTTGTTTGCTATATTTTTTGTATAAAAATTTGTGGTAACTATCTACATGATGATAATAATTGATTAAGAAAAGGAAATATCGGATTTTTAGATAAGGTGACAAACTACCTATATTCGAGATAACTTAGAGATAAGAAATCTATTTTCATCACTAATCACTTTAAACAAGTACAAATTTTAATCGATTCATTAATATAAGAAAGATTTTAATCCATGAAATATATATAGTACTTTTGAAATCCTCAAAACTGTCACAATGTGTAATTTTAATTCTTTTATCCAATGTAAATTCGAGTTCGGTAGCCTCAAACTAACAATGTTATGATGATTGACTCAGGTGCTTCGTAATTCCCCATGCTCGGTGGGAATATTAGTTGATCGAGGCCTTGGTTCAGCAATGATTTCAAGATCAACAATTTCCCTCAATGCAGCAGTCATCTTCATCGGAGGCAAGGATGATCGTGAAGCGCTCGCCTTTGCTGGTCGTGTGGCACGGCATCCAGGGGTAAAATTAACGGTGATACGTTTTCTATTGGAGGTCAGTGGAGATAGTGTTTCATCAAAAATCAGTAGAGCAAAGGCCAACACTACCGAGCATCAAGAAGAAATGAAGGTAGATGATGAGTGTTTTGCCAATTTTTATGACAGACATGTGGCAGGAGGGCGTGTAGCTTATATGGAAAAGTACCTTATAAATTCTGGACAAACATTTTCTGCACTAAAGTCATTTGAAGGACAGTATGGCCTGTTTATTGTGGGGCAAGGTGGTAGAGTAAACTCTATATTGACAGTTGGGATGAATGATTGGGAGGAGTGTCCAGAATTAGGTCCTATTGGAGACATTCTTTCAGCTCCTGATTTCTCAATCTCAGCATCAGTTCTGATAATCCAGCAGCACAGTTTCAAAGGTGAGCTAGATGGCCTCCAAGAAGAATTTTCAGTCATGTAAGAAATCAAAGCTACACTTGTAGAGATAAGATAGAAATGGATCTTAAGACTAAATCATTTACTTGAGGAGCAAATATTAAAGCTAATTGAGGTAACATACATTAGAATTTTGTATGACTTAACTTTAATTTGTGTATATATTTCAAGCATCTTTATTAGTTACTGAATTAGAAATGTATGTACATTGCCATAGAAACGAATCTTGGGATGGTCATATATGCATTACAATGCTTGTAATTATAAGAATTCTTTATGCAAAATTGAGCAGTCTCAGTTATGATTTGCTGAATTGCACTTGTGAAATGAATGATGTCAAGAGGAAATGAGCTCCTACAATGAGCAATTTAGTGCTAATAAAACTGTTGACAAGATCAAAATAACTATTGCCATTAAGGAACTATATTCCTTAACACGTTAATCTCTCTGTGTAAGTTTAGGTGGCCCTTTCTCCAGACTCAATAACTAAATAAGTTGGAACAAATGATGACTAAAAATCTAGTTACTTTGCATGCAAGGTCATCTGAATTCTTAAAGTTTTATTAAATGCACAAAAAGTTTGTATTGTGCACTGATTTTATGAAAGTTTTGAATTGTATACTGATTTTATGAATTTGCGATCTTTCTTTACCACAAACATTATGGCATGACATGGAAATGTCCCACCATGACTGGCAAGAAAAATTGAAGAGTTATTTATAGTGGTACCTATAGACTACAATCAACATTGGTTGTTCTAAAACTTTTGCCTAAATTGTAACCTCAACTTCTACTTCTTTTCAAAATAAACCTTTCATCCATTTTCATAGCGAACTCTGGTTACAAGCTAGTCAAATTCCATGTGCATGACTATTAGGTACGAATTTATATAAATTATTACTTCTTTCCCTTTTTTGGGAAAAAGACCGTGTAATTATGCCTTTCTTATTGCAGGTCATTTGCAAACATTAGTTGATTTTGTAGTGCTAAAGATTTGTTTTTGGCTACCATATATTAAGAATTTTTTTGCAATAACTTTAGATAAGATAATTTAGCTTTTGTATTTAATTATATGTCCAAAATAAGAATAAAAATAAACAGGGCTCTCTAACTTCATTTTCCATTTTATTAAATATATACTTCTATTTGATGTTTCACAATAGAAAACCAGAAGAAAAGTTGCATAAACTTAGAAAGGGGTGCACTTAAATTGGACGCAAGACTAAGTGATCTATAATTGTTAATAACTTTTCGTAAGAAAATAATTTAATTTAAATTTTTTGCATCTATTAATATGGCTGAACGTTTTGAATTGGTTAGAGTAATTCTAGTATATGATTATGAAGATAATATGATATTTGTAGAGGAAAGTGTTTTGAGTGTTAGGTTGTTTTTTGTTGTAAAATTCATCAGGTGTAATAAGGCAAAAATCTACTTTGCACCATAACTTTTAATTTTGGACCGACTGCACCTTTAATTGTCCAAAACATTCTATTTAAGTTCAATCGTTAACGGCATCAACCAAACTAGTAGAACTTAGGCGTGTGTGTGCAACGTTCTTTTAAATTCAACTATTGATAGTGTTAATTTTAGACACATTGCACCCTAAACTGTTCAAAATATTCCACTTAAGTTTAATCGTTGCACGCACAAACCTAACTTCTGTTAGTTTGGTTAACGCCGTTAACGATTGGATTTAAATTGCATATTTTGGACAATTCAGGATGTAATCTATCCAAAATTGAAGTTTAGGATGAAAAGAGAGAATTCAGTATAAGTTTGGGGGTACAAAGTCGATTTAGGCTGGTGTAATAATTACGATTTCACAAAATTTTTATTCCATAAGGAATGTTTAGTAGTGTAACTCACTTTTGTTTACACCAAATGTAAGCGGATCCTGCTTTAAATTTGCATTCTCCAAATTTCATAATAGGTCAAAATTAGTTATTTATCGTATGTTGCTCAGATACAATAGTTAGCCTCATTTAGATCATTAATTAGGTAAAGGAATGGAAAAGGAAGGAAAGAAAAAGTTGGTGTAAACACGCTCCGGATCCCATGACTCTGTCAAAACAAGGTCTCAAATTGAAAAGTTATTTTCTTTTGTTATAGTTAAAAAGTTATAATAATTAAGAGCACATAAACTCTGATTCTGATTATTTATTTTTTATAATGGTTTGAATTCTTTCTTAATTTTGTTATTACTCAATCACTTCTAAATTATTTTTTCAAAATTATATTTCTCTTCATTAATTTAAAGTTCCCAAAATAGGCAAAGAAAGAAAAAAAAAATTAGCCCCTATATTTATCATTTGCATATGTACTTTAACCCTTCCATTCTCCATTCAAATCAACCAAAACCATAAAAGAAGAACCATACTTTTAAATACTCAAATTCTACAAGGTCAAAAACAAAATTCCAAAATATCAAAAATCCATATAACGTTCCTACCTTAATTTTTAACCCCTAAATCCAGCATTTCTCTTTCTTTCTATACCTGCAAGGACCCTAGTAGGTTATAGCTCAAAACTCTATCCTCGTATGAAATTTTTATTTATTATTGACCATTAATAAAATCAGTAAGGGTCGATGATATGTACCATCTATTAATAAGTGGGCTCTTTAAGTGGCCGTTTCAATTTCAGACACCAATATAAACGCTAAAATATAGTTTCAGAATTTAGGAGAGAACAGAAAATGGGCGATAGTTATTTCAAAAAAAAAAAAGAGAAAAAGAAAGAAGGTTAGAGCTTCACGTGTTGTTTGTTAGAAACAAAATGATTTCAGACATAAATGTTATTACAATTTTCTTTTGCGACTTTTAGCGATGAAGTTAGCATTTTAAAATCTTAAACAAAGCCTTTTCAAAGTTTTCTTTCTTTTATTTTCAGAGAAAATTATTTTAAACTATAGCAGTAAAATTCATTCAATATTTCTTTTTTTTTAATTCTGGGAAAAATTATTAAAAGGATATGCATGCTAAGTGGATATTCGTTTTAGCACTAAGGGTCTATTTGTTTGAATCGAAAACTCAAAACTATTTTCAGAATTCTTTTCAGTGTCAAATACTAGAAACTATTTTTCTATGTAAAATATTTTTCCAGTTTCCTTCCTCTGGTTGAAAATAACTTATGTATTTAATGAGTGTAAGTAATTTTTCTTAGAGTTCAAGATTAATGTTAAACCTTGAAAGTCCGTTTGGTTAGATGTAAAATATTTTATTTAGGAAATTATTTTCCTATTAAAATATTTTTCATGAAAAAAGTCATTTTTCTTATAATTTTCTAGTATTTGGATGACAATGTGAAAATCTTTTAAAATAAAATTTTTTTATATTTTTAAATTTTTATTATTAATATGAGTTAAAAGACTAATACCAATTATAATGGATGTTTGACAAGTAATTAGAGTGAACTATATAGTATTTTGTTTATAATTAATCTTTAAAAAATAGAATGGCAAAATATATATAACTATAATTACATTGCTATGGACCCCAAGATAGTAAATAAAATTAGTTATTGACAATTAAAAACAAAAATTAGTTTGGTAATTGAAGTTAAAAAAATAAGTACTTAATGTTTAACATTACCTTGAACTCTTAAGAAAATGTTTACACTCATTAAGTACGTAAGTTATTTTCAGTCAAAGGGGGGAAAATTGAAAAATATTTTAGGCAGAAAAATAATTTATTGTGTTTGGCACTGAGAAAAATTTTGAAAATATTTTTTAGAAAAATAATTTCATTCCAAACAAATAAGCCTTAAGTAGCTATTTTTTTAACTTCAATTACCAAACTAATTTTTATTTTTAATTCTTAATAACTATTTTTTCACTATCTTGGACTCCACAGTAATATAATAATAGTTATATATATATATTACCATTATATTTTTTAAAGATTAATTATAAATAAAACAATATATAGTTAACTTTAAACATCCATTATAATTGTTATTAGTCTTTTTAACTCATATTAATAATAAAAAATTAAAAAACATAAAAAAGTTTTATTTTAAGATATTCACATTGTCATCCAAATATCATAAAATTATAGAAAAAATGACATTTTTCATGTAAAATGTGTTCTATTTTCTAAAGAAAATATTGTACATCCAGCCAAACGAACCCTTAAGTGGAGAAATTAATAAAGGAATAATTTCACATACCTCTCCTGAAGTTTATCATAATTACACTCATCTCTCTTCAAGTTTTGAAAATTATACTTACATCCCCTATGTTTATATTTTTCATAACAAAACAAGTCCATCTTGATAATGTAACCCAAAAACACCAACCAAACACCTTAAAATATGCTTAATTGCTTTTAAAAAAATATATAAATCTTAAAAATTAATTAATTAGTCATAAAAATATCAAAAGTATTTATGTTTTATCTCAAAGTTTCAATCTCCACCAAATATTACTTCTTCAAAACTCAATTATCTGACTAATGTGAAATAAAATTTACTTTATCTATTAAAATTTTATAAACAAATATATTAATAAGAAAGAGATGACCAATTTAAAAGAAATTCAAGATATTTTAAGGTATTTAATTGGTGTTTTTGGATTACATTCTCAAAATGGACTTGTTTTGTTATGAAAAATATAAACACAGAGGGTGTATGTGAAATTTTTAAAACCGAAAGGGAGGTGGGTATAATTATGACAAACCTCAGAGAAAGTATGTGAAATTATCCCATTAATAAAATGGCACAAATAATTGTAGGTCATTTTTTAAGTGTATCAAAAGTAAAAATGTATTAATTAGTTGCTAAATAAATCAGTTTTTAACAAAAAGCATTTGCTCAATGTATGATCGATGCCACTGGCAATAAATAACCAAAAATAAATAGATTCATCTTAACTAATTTCTTCACTTAGTGCTTTTTTTTTATAATAATTTACCCTTTTTTTCTTCCCATTGCTTTCCTATCAAATCTCCCAATTACAAGAAAACTTAAGTCTTCATCACTTATCTTTCTTCACATCCCCAACTCTCAAACTAAGTACAAGCCAACACACGAAAAATTTCTATTTCTCGTTAGTTAAACTCAAGGTAGATGGATTCTAATTTGATTTTTTTAGTAAAAATACAACCCAGACAAACAAGTACGACACTCATATTTCAATTATTAAAGGTAAATATACGACACTCGTATTTCAATTATTAAAGGTAGATACTTTTAATTTATTCTAAACAATGCCTTCAAAATTTTGAGTCTAAAATTTCAAACAGCGAGATCTCTCTCCATCCAAAACTGTCTAGCATCATTGCCTCTACCCCTTGTCCCGTACCAAATAATGCAATATCCCTAACCCAAAATTTCTCAAAAGGAAGGACCAAATTCTCATATTCTCAAGTCCTTGAAGGTAAAAAAAAAAAAATTTCCGAAACTCCACGGGTCGAAACACAATATTCAAACCTTACACATTAACCCCCAAAATCCTCAATCCCCCAACAACGCATATAGCCCCTCGCCCATCTTCTCATCTTCTCTCTCCTCAAAACTGTTTTCCAATTTTTTTGCCATCCCTCGTATCTAAACTCATCGAAAATAAAACAAATAAAAAATAAAAAAATTAATTCCCCCCATAATCTCACTCAAAATTTCAAAACCCAAATCTTTCTAATGGCCTTTCACGTTGCCTGCCCAATTACCTGGTAAGCAGTATCTATATTCCCCTTCTATCTCACCCCCACTATATATATTTTTTTGCCCCCAAGCCCTCTTTCCCCTCCTCTCAAGACCTGTAGCCAAAAGGGTTCTTCTCATATCCCCCACTTTCTTTTTATTTTTCAATTTTTTTAACCCGAGAAGTTGTTTAATTTTGGTGGGTTTTGGTTTTTTTCTTGATTTCTGAGGTGTGTTTTGATGGGTTTTGTTTTGCAGTCGGAGAATTTGCTATTGCGATTTAGGGTTTCCGAGGAAACTGCAAAATTGGCGGGGAAGAGGTGAGTTTCTGGGAGAAGTTTTTCGAATTGAAGAGTTCATTAAGGACCCGTGGTTGTTGAAGGCCGAGGCGAATGCTACTGTACAGGTTAAGGTTCCGAAAGTTGTTGTTGTTACTCCGCCTGTGCCCCCTCCTCCGCCCGTTGTGGCAGTTCAGAGGGTGGTGCCTTTGGTTGTGGTTTCGGCGGGGACGGATGGTGGTGGAGGTGGGGCAGGTTCAGGGGAAGAGGGTGGAGATGGGGATGAGGCGGCCTTGGCGGTGTCGGCGCAGACTAAACGTGTGGCCTTGCAGAAGAAGGCTGCTGCTGATTCTATGGTGGCTGAGGACTTTGCCAGGAGGTTTGAGTCTGGAGAGATAGCGGTGAGTTATTCCCTTTTCTTTTTTTTTTTTGGGGAGGGATTGGGGGATTGGGGAAGGAACTATTTTGATGTAGAGTTTTGTTTGCATTTTGGTGGTGCTATGGTTTTTCCTTAGTTACATAAATGTTTTGCTGTCTTAGAGTTTAAATGTTTGAATTTTAGTTGGTTTATAGTTTGCAGTTGTGAGGATGGTTGGTTGGTGTTTATTGGTTATGGTTATTTAGCCATGTTGTTTTGTTTCTCTTGTGCATTTTATGTGATCATGTAGGACTCTTATTGCATTGGGTTGTTTCCCGCATATTTGGATTTAATATGCTTTTTTTTTTATTTGATCCTGTTGGCAAGGGGAATTTTGTCAGTTGGATATTGTCGGTTAACAGAGGTTATATATAAAATAACTGCAAGGATTCGTGTGCTATCAATTTGTTTTCTTTTCTTTGTTCGTTTTTTGGTGCAAGTATCTTTTGTTTTGTTGGAACTCTTTAAATACTGTTTTTCGGTATGGCAATGAGAGCAGTTGCCACTTTCGGAGTTTTGAGCTTTACCCCATTTCACTGCTTTTGGTTTTACATCAGGAGGAGATGATATATTCTATTCCAGAAAAGATAAAAGTGATAGTTTTGGTCTGGACAGTAAATTAGTGGTTGGTTGTGATAGGTCTAAATATCATAGGTAAAAATTTGCTCTTTTGGGTGTCAGCTGGAATATATTCAACAGGGCGTATTATTTTTTGTATAATTAAGGATTTTCTCTCTTAAGCTTCTTCTTGGCCTATTGTCTTTCCTTTATTTAAGGATCTTGCTTTGCTCCCTTACTTACCCCAAAAGAATTAAAAACAAACAAAGAAACCAGAAAGAAGGAGAAAAACAATGTCCAGGGTCCCTCCTTATTGTCAAAAGTTAACCTTGGAAGTGCATGTGGCAAATCCACTTTAATTGTCATGGAGAAGTCGTAAAGCAGTTATGGATGTCCGTGTGTATCAGGAAGATGCCCGGCAGACAGAAAAAGTTGTCAGTACCTCCAGCATAATAGATATAATTTCATGCAGTCAGTCTGGTTGTGGAAGCAGTCTCCTGGCTGCTAATGAAGGAATGGAAAATCATTCTGAATTACCAGTTTAGAGTTTGGGTAATTGCTGTGCCGTACTTGTGTCTCAATGGATGATTTACTTCTAGGAAATTTTGGTGGATGTGTCTTGCCTGTTTGTAAGAAAGAATAGAACATTCTTTTGATGTTTAGTGGTTACATAAAGCGGCGATGACTTCAACACCTTCTGAGCAGAAATGAATACCAGTCCTAACCTAAGATTTATGGGCAAGTGATTTTGAAATGTTTCATTGATGTCAACTCTGGAACTATACAATTATTGCAGGACTTCCTGTTAATACTGCTATCATGGATTGATGTGCTTCAAAGTGATATTGTCCAGATAAAATGCATCAATTGAGAACGCATTTTGTCATTAATTGTGTTGGTGTACTTCCCACTTGCAGTTGGACTGACATTTTTGGCCAAATGTTGGACTTACCTTGTTTTGGTCATTGTTTGGTCTTGTATGTCCCTTTTTCTGTTTGTGGAAAAATAAAGAGGTATGCTTTAAGGGATTAGGATTGTGGCTAAGTTTTGCCATCTTTGATTGTATATTTTTTATGAATCTGTGGGTATAAAAGATAAGGATTGTGAGATTTGTGTGCTTTCAGTTTGTTATTATTATTTTTTTTTCTATTTTGTGTTTCTTGCGTGTAAATTTTGTTTTATTGCAACTCTCTAAATGCTTTCTTTTCTGTATGGCTTTGAGAGCAGTGCTACCTCTGGCCTTTGAGCTTTGCGCTATTTGCCTGCTCTTGGGTTTCTACTGTGAGGATCTGCTATACTTTATTTTAAAAAGATAACAAGTGCTAGCGTTGGTTGGGAAAATAAAATAATGGTTGCTGCTTAAGTATCATAGGTAACAATTTGCTCCGTTGGGTGTCAGCTGGAAGACAATATTCAACATGTCAATTAATTTTGTACAAAATAGGATTTTCTATCCTAAGGTTTTTCCCGATCCATTGTCCTTCCTTTATTTAAGGATCTTGCTTTGCTCCCTTATTTAAAGAAGCAAAAGCAAACGAAGGAAAGAAAAGACAAAGAAGGAGAAAAAGAGGGTCCAGGGTCCTTCTTATGGTCAAAATTCTATCTTGGAAGTGCATGTGCCAAATCCACTTTAATCTCATTTAGTAGTAAAACAGTTACGGATGTCCATATGTGCAGGATGATGCACCCTGCAGACAGAATATGTTGTCAGTACCTCGGACAAAATAAAAATAATTTCATTTATGCAGTCCCATCCAAAATATTGCCACAAATTATGTTGTGGAAGTGGGTTCATGGCTGCTAATAAAATAATAGAAAAATCTTTCTGAATTAGTGATTTAGAACTTGGGCATTTAGGATAATTTGCTTCGAGGAATTTTTTTGAGTGTGTATTTCTTGCTTGTAAGGAAGAATAGACTATTTTTTTGAGACTAAGGGTTACCTTGGGCAAAGATGATTTCAATACCATCTGAGCAGTAATGGATATCAAACCTAACCTAGTAAGATTTTTGGGTAAGTGACTCTGGAATGTTTCATTGATGTCAGGAAGTATACAATTATTACAGGACTTCCTCTGATTACTACTATTATGGATTTTGTGGCATTTCAGTTGAGAAGCATTAATCGAGAAAGTGTATTGTGCTTAATGGTATCAGCTGTTCTTTCCACATGCAGTTGGACTGTCGTGTTGTGTTGGGCCAATGTTGGAGTTACCTTGGTTTGGTCGTTGTTTGGTCTTGTAGGTTCTCTTTTCTGTTTGCAGAAATTTTTTTTGTCTGTTTGTGGAAAAATAAAGAGGTGCATTCTCATCTAATGATGCTATAAGGGATAAGGATTGTGGCTAAGTTCCATTTTAATTTTTAATGGATCTGAGCACAACTTAGTGATTTACTACAAAGCATATTGTTTTCTCTGGCAGAAAAAATACTTGGTATTTTCTTAAAGAAATAATAATAGTGATTGGCATGTTTTCTGTATTCTGTTGAAGTATGCCATGCTTTCTCTTGGATTGCTATGTTTCTGTTTATCCATATTTCTTTGTTACATCTTAGTTGCTCATACTGTTTGTTAGCTTATTTTTTCTTTTAAAAATACAAGTAATTGGTTTGTTTGTCTTGAGTGTTCATTACTTACGGATTACATGTTGCCATTGTGACTTTATCAACCAGTTTGACTGTTTTAGTTTGAGCGTATTGCACAAGAAATAATTGGTTCATAAATGAATATTTGACCTTTGATGCAATAGGGTCCTGTGAAAGATGATGCACAAGAAGAGCATTGTCTTTCTAATGTCAAAGTAATGTGCCGCTTATGCTTTGGTGGTGAAAATGAAGGAAGTGAAAGAGCAGGGAAAATGTTGCCCTGCAAAAGTTGTGGTAAAAAATATCACAGGAGCTGCTTAAAAGCTTGGTCAAGAAATAGAGGTAGAACTTCTGATCTTAAAAATAAATGTGAAATTGTGTATGTTTCATATTTTTGATGATGATAATTTGACAGATCTTTTTCATTGGAGTTCATGGACATGCCCATCTTGCCGGATTTGTGAGGTAATTGTTCATGTACCTCCATTTAATACATGAATATTATGGTTGTGTGTCTAAATATCTGCCTAAAAGGCAAGGTAGTATGTCCTTGCACCACAATGTTTAAAGTTACTATGAAGACCAATGCTTCTATTCGTGGCATATGCACTTTATTATCTTTGTTCAATTGACCACTAACAAAGGTTAGATTTTTTTGGCAATGTTGCTCATTTATACCATTTCTTACAAGGACGGATAAGGTTTCTTTTGGCCTAGGATCATTGTTGAGAGATTTTGTTTTATTTAATTTTAGCTGTTTCATTGTTCTGTCTATTTTGTAAGTTTATGGTGACATCATATATTGGGAGATGTGCTTGGTTGTTATTCATGAGTAGGGCTGTAAACGAGCCGAGTCGAGCCCGAATATTGCTCTACTCAAACTCGATCTCAAAAAATATCTTTAAGCTAGGGATCGAGTTCAAGTATCAAAAGTGATGCTTGGGCTCAACTCATTGTAGAATTAGACAAACTCGAGTTCGATTCGAGTTCGCTCAAATTAGTGTCGTATTTGAGCTCAAACTCGAATCCAAGGACCACAAAACCAAACAAACAGCAACCAACAAAACATGACAAACCAGCAAAAAATCACCTAAACAAGAATCCATCATATCCAGACTTTGTTCACCATTACATGAAACACCAATAAACAATCAAAGAAGCAGCGGCTTCCTTCACCACACGCACACACGCACACACTATCAGTCCAACCATCACTCACCATTACATTCACACTTTGCCCTTGCACATTCCCTCACTTGCACACAATCCAAGCACACAACTCGCACAGTTTTATACAGGTAGAACACACTTACAACAGCAAACAACTATGTTACATGGACTTTTCACTGACCCCCGCCACACTCATGTCCTGCCATGTCCTGTCGGACATGGGCATGGATATAGGTGTGGCATAAATGAACTGAAATGTTCACTTTTTCCAGCCATACCCGTGTTGGACTCTTCATTTGTATCCATGTTTACATTCTCCCATACCGGAGTTCATGTAACATAGGCAAATACACACTAACCTGCAACCTCACCAACATTCACATCTGCATTCACCCCCTAACCTGCACATAGGCAGAATACACACATCGCACACACCGACGCACACACGCACGCACACACACGAAATCGCCAACCTGCAGTCACACACACTTACTCACCTGTACACACTCCTTCACCTACACACCTACAAACACTCACTTCTTCACCTGCACAGCCCCAAATTGTGCATTGGTTAGAAAAATTGTGTAGATAAATTGAATAAAAAATTAGATTAATAATAATCAGATTAAACCCATTCTAAATCTTCGTTCAAAACCCCAACAAATTACCCTATTATGTAATAAAAAAAGGTTTTAAAAAAAAAGAGAGAAAACCCTCATTTCTCACCCTACCCTTCACTTCTACCATGGGCAACCACAATCGTGACTATGACCGTGGCATGAGGGACCGCGATTATCATGACAAAGACCAACATAGAGAACGCAAAAGAGACTGCCAAGATCGCTAGATCGGCTACACCACCACCAAAGCCGTCGTCACCATTAATCTTCCTATCCTGAGAGTCCTCGGAAACAGCTAAAGGATGACATCGACAAGGAGAGGGAAAGCGAAAGGGAAAGGGAGAGAGACAAGGACCAATAGCATGGCTTGTCCGTTGAGAAAAAGAAAGAGAAGGAGAGCGGTGGTGAGAAGGGGGTAAAAGAGAAAGATGATAGTGAGATGATGGATGTGGATAAGATTAGGGATTTGAAAATGTTGCCTTTTCTTTAAAGAAAATTACAAACTGATTAAAGATTAAGAAGGTAAAATTCTAATTCTTCCAAAGTATATGGGTATTTTGGTAAATTAACTTCTCTCTCTCTCTCTCTCTCTCTCTCTCTCTATATATATATATATATATATATATGTATGTATTATGAGCTCGAAAAGCTCAACAAGCTATACAAGTCAAATACATATACACTCGAGCTCGGTTCATATAGCATGCGAGCGGCTCGAGATCGAGCTCAAGTTCGGTCAACTTGAACTCAATCGGAGCTTGCGAGCAGCTCAAGTCGCGTGCAACCCTATTCATGAGCCACAAGTAAGACCATAATCAAATCGAACCAGATTGAAAACAATATGATCTGGCACAAATTTGTTAGGGCTCCTACTCAAATTTGAGCTCATGAAATGTACAAGCTTAAGCTTGATTTTGAATCAATATTATACACATCATACTTGAGCTTGAAAGCTCAATTTAATTTTTATTTTCCAAAACTTACATTTCACGTGTTTTAATAATTTCATCTGTTATGGAAAGGCAGAGAATTGAACATCCTTCCTCCATACTTGTATTTTGGTTTTAGATGGTGTTTCTATAATCTTGTTCAGCGGGACATGTTCTTATAATCCACCTATGCAACTACAGTGTTTAGCTTCCAATTTGTTTGCAATTACTAAAGAATTTTAGTCATGAAGTTGACATTTTGTATGGAGATATTTGGAACTCTCCTTATTTTTATATATTAGATCAATGATTGCTTTTGGTTACGACCCGTTTTATCCATCAGTGCATCTCCACGTAGATGACATCTCTTAATTTGTCCAAAACTGTAGGAGCTGTACCATTGGTTACCGTTGTTTTTATACTCTGGTGTTAGGATTTTTCCTGGAATTGTGTTTGGTTGACCTGTTGCTTCCATTCAAATATAACTTTTTAATCTGTGGTTCTCACTTTCTGGCCATTTCCCATGTAGTAATAGTTGCTACCCTTTCCTCTACATAATGCATCCAGCGGCACTCAAAATTGCCTGTAAATTGAGTGTGTTATCTTTCTGATTAGGTGACTTAGTTCTGTGTTATTCTAGGTCTGCCGAAGATCTGGGGATCCAAATAAATTTATGTTCTGCAAAAGATGTGATGGTGCATTCCATTGTTATTGTCAGCAGCCACCCCACAAGGTGTGTGTGTTGTCGGTGCTCTTCAATGTTTATATTCTGAAAAAAATTGTTTACATACTGTTAACTTGTGGGTTGTGCAGAATGTTAGTAGCGGACCTTACTTGTGCCCCAAACATACAAAGTGTCATAGCTGTGGTTCTAATGTTCCTGGAAATGGCTTAAGTGTGAGGTAAGATCTCTAAGCATTGATTAGTAACTTTCTGATGTCCAGTTGCATGCCATATGTTTGAAATGACAAGACAGATTGATGTTAGAATTCCATAGTTTGAACTATTATTTTTTGATTCTTGGTTGAGTTCTCATCAAATTATGCCGCTTAATGTTTTATTCAATTGTATAGGTCTCCAAGGTATCATATTTACTATTCCTAGGCCTTTTCCCCCCTTCTTCTTCGGAGTGTCGTGACTTTTTGGATATTGGTGTATCAATACTGAATTTAAAGAACCATAGTTTTCCAATGTTTTTGCAACTCTGTTAGATCTGCATCCTTACTAGGGTGACAAAATTTTATATAGCTAATAATGGTGTAGAATGTGTGATGGTATTGAAAAATGTTCATCTAAGGGTAGCATGGAGAAAGAGGCTTCTTAAGCAATGCAATTCAATGGAAGAAAGTAGATGGAAAAATAGTTGCAGCTGAGTTCCTGATGTGCAAGTATATATGGCTAAATTTTTCTTTGGAAACAGACATCATTGAACTTATAAAGAGAATTTTTTCAAATCTTTAAAAATGCCATTAGAAACATGATGTGTAACAGTGGAACCTAATGCTTTTGGATTTAAAAGTGAATCGGTTGCATCCGAGAAAATAATGAGGATAGCCATTTTGAGAATTTTGAAATGGCCATTGTAAACCTATCCACATAAATCATAATTCTGTCTTAATGTCCCTTGGCAAGATAGGTTGTGCCGGGAAAAAAATATAGCTGTTTGAATTGTAGTATTGCCTTCCCTTGGACTCAGTTTGGCATTGTTCAGGGGGTTAAAATGCCTATTTTGATCCTGTTGTTTTGACCATTGCCTGTGATCTTTGCTGAATTTTTTCAAATAAAATAAATCTGAATATTGAATTCTGATTAATGATTCCTGTGTATTTCTTTCTTGAATTTAAATGAGAATTGAGTATTTTTGGTTTGTTGCGCGTCTCTAATAAGGAGGTACTGAGATTTAGGTAGAGATTCGTGATTATTTGTTTAACTTGTGTAGCTTGGTTTTCAGTACTTTATATACCAGTATGAATTTTAGAAATTTACTTGTTATGAAGTCATTCTTTCTTGAAGGCAACTTCCCTAGTCATATGTAGCACTATATCCATGTGAAAACTTTTAAGTTGGTCAATTGGGAAAGCTCTTCCACATGAGTCATATTTCTGCTTGCAAAATTTTTAAGCTGTTGTCAAATCATGCTTAATAGCACTCTGAGAATTCAATTTCCCAAAAGGAAAAGGAGTAATGTTTAATTAAATACCAATGCTGAATATGTCTGGACCATGGTTTGAACAATATTTTTACTTTCTGTTTTCTAAAAATTGCCTTAGCCAATGGATTTATGTCAATACATTATAGAGAGATTTTGCAAACCAATGATGTTGAAAGTAGATCCCTATCTTGAATTCCTATATGATCTCCTCACTAAAATCTTTTTGAAGATCTGTGTGTGTGCATTTTCTGCTGGTTACTAAAGTTCAAAATTGCTGCAGGTGGTTTCTTGGCTACACTTGCTGCGATGCTTGTGGAAGATTGTTTGTGAAAGGAAATTATTGTCCAGTTTGCTTGAAGGTATTACTTTTACTTGGTAGTCTAAAACGCCAGTCTTTTCTTTCATGTTCTCAACCCAACAATGTTCAAGAATATGCTATTTTTTTTTTCCTCTTTCTATCTCTTAGATCTCTCCTGTGTTCTATTTGTTTCCATCTAGGACCAGATTCTGCCTAATGTCATAAAAATGCACACTTCTTTTAAAGCGTATTTACCTGTACCTGTTCTAAGGTATTTGTTTTGTTTTTCACTACGCGGAAATGGCGGACCTTGGTACTTTATGAATGGTATTATTTTCTTGTGTAAAAGTTTCCTGTTTACTTTATTTTTCATGGTGATCTATGTCATTTTAATACTTGGTAGAAATTTTTAGCAAGTTTTGCCAATATATCAAGGTTGATTTCTAATTGCTTTCCCTTTTCAAGATACCCTCACCCTTGCCCTCAACCCCCACTATCGTTATCAGTCTTACTCATGAGACAAATCTGATTTAGTTGCTATGCATGTATGTTGCATTAATGTTTCTGTTCGGCCAAAAACTACAGGTGTATAGAGATTCTGAATCCACACCTATGGTCTGCTGTGATGTCTGCCAGCACTGGGTGCACTGCCAATGTGATAACATCAGGTTTACTTAAGCACTTGTCACTAAATTTTTACTTAGTTGTATGTGCACTCTTTGTCATCCATTTACTTAGTGTGTAAAATCATAATTTTTTTGTATTTTAGATAATTTACTTGGTCTGGATATTTTTAAATGAGTAACTGACTAATTGAAAGCTGGGCAGTTGGGGAAATTTCTTTTTTAGTTAGTTTTGGATTTTCTTGTTACTTTAGAAGTCTGAGAAAACTAATATGGTCAATTTTCATGTTTTGCTTATTGTGGTCACTTGAGAAAAGATGTGACTGATTTGATATTCGCTTGAACATGGGCCACTGCTAATTACAACCGAGAGTTCTTATATACTTGTCTTCTTGTTATGATTGTTGGTTGCTTGGCTGTGGTAAAATAAGAATTTTCTTTTTGCCCTGAAAAATTTTCTGCCTTAAATGTCTAATATGAAACATTATTTTGCCTAGTTTGGGAGGTAAGAAATGGAGGGAAAAGAAAGGAAAAGAAAAGAATTTTAAACAAGTCTTTTGCTTGGGAGAATGGAGGGAAAAGAAAAGAAAGGATTTTAACCACTTTTCTTTGTTTGGGAGCAAAAATGGGGAAAGAAAAGAAGAGAAATGGAAGGAAAATCTCCTTCTTTCTTCTTCCAAAAATTTTCCTCCCAAAATTGGGAGGAAATGGAAGGAAAGGGGAAGAAAGTTCCCTTCCCTTCTTTTCTTTTCTCTTCTTTCCTTTTCTATCTCATCTCCCAAACTATGCAGATTCTTTGGTATTAGTTTAGCTTTTCTTTCCTGTCTTCTGCTTTATTCCATTGAACATAACTTGTAGCATGATGACTGCTTCTCGAACTTAGTAGCAGAAAGCATACGCTGTAGCTTTCTACTTTTTATGTCCATTGACAACTTTTGATTTTTTTTTCCCCGTCTTCTGCTTTTTTCCATTGATCATAGCTTGTAACATGATGTCTGCTTCTTGAACCTTGTAGCAAGGAATATTTGTTGAAGCTTCCTACTCTTACTATTGAAAACTTGTTTGCAGTGATGCAAAATATCTGCAGTTCCAAGTAGATGGGAATCTACAGTATGCATGTCCTACATGCCGTGGAGAATGCTACCAGGTATATTTAATTCTGGAAATTGTTTTGATGGGAAGAAGCAGCTTTTCGTATGGTAAACTTTTTCACTTTCTAATTTGCCAGGTTAATAATCTCGAGGAAGCAGTTCAGGAGCTCTGGAGAAGGAAAGATGAAGCTGACAAGGATTTAATTGCAAATTTGAGGGCAGCTGCTGGATTGCCAACTCAGGAAGAGATATTTTCTATCTCACCTTTTTCTGATGATGAAGAAAATGCACCAGTATTGATGAAGAATGAATATGGCCGCTCACTGAAGTTATCCCTTAGAGGAGTGATAGATAAATCTTTTGAAAAGAGCAAGAAATATGTGAAGAAATCTTCAGACAAGAAGTATGGGAAAAAGAAGGGGCATCTGTTGTCTTTTGACAGTGCACATGAGGCACATCAGAGTCTTGAAAGGCATGGTGATGCTTCATCATTTGGTTATGACAATAGAAATGAACAAATGCTCTCTTCTATAAGTGGAGAACCCGATGGTCATTTTTCTCCTGTTGCTGGAAGCATCAATGAGGGAGTGTGCTCAGTAAATCAGGCTGGGGTTTTGAAGCACAAATTTATTGACGAGGTTACAGCAAGCCATAATAATCGGGCTCCTAAAACAGTGAAAATCAAGAGCAACAGACCTGAGGGAGGAGGTCTGAATAATGGGGATACTGGAAATAAGATCCCCATGTCTAGGACCATGAAAGGACCAAAGCTTGTTATACATATAGGTTCTCGGAACCGGAACTTGACTAGTTCTCCGAAATCTGATGGTTCCAGCTACCAGAAGGACGGGGATATGAGTACTTCAAATGGTATAGACTCTATTCTTTGTCACCGACAATGCAGTTATATGACCACCCTTTCTAGATTTTATAATGAGCAACCAAATACACTAAATATGATCAAAGGAAAAAATCTAAAAGTGGAAGACAAGAACTTGAATGTGTCTTTGGGTGTCTTTGCTTTGTCCCAAAAGGAAATGCTCTACATACTTTTGCTTGGCCCATTTGGAAAAGCACGAACTTCTTAATATTTCTGGAGCGTTTGTCTTCCCATTATTAGGTGCCCTCAAGTATACTTATCATTTTGACATATTGTTGTATATGATGCTCCGTCGTTAATCATATATTTTTTTAAATATTGCTTAATGCTTGGTGCATTTCTATGAATTAATAAGTAGAAAGTTAATATGGAACATGAGTTTATGACCAATGATTTGCATGCATATGGTGAATGTCCCTTGAATAGTTTGAAGATTAGTAATAAGTCAATAAATGGGATGAAGGGTAATATGCTTTCATTTCTTAGACATTTTCCTTTGTGTGATTTTCAGTTTGAAGTGGGCCTATGAATTTTGCCATCTTTTGTTATGTTTCATCTAAAAGATGTTTATGAATTTGATCATGCCTTGTATTTCTTGTGTTGTGAATCCACTTCCTAATAAATTTCCTTCTGCTTTAGTTTCTTTAGTTGGTAAGTTTATCGTGTTTTTGGTAAACGCTTCAAGTGTTGGGAAATTATGATACGTTGGAGTAGGCAAGCCTCTTCATTGAAATGATAAGTGGAACCGCAACAGAATTAGATTGGTAGGAGGGTAGCTGTTCATATGATTTGCTGGTTATGCAAAAGAACAGAATTCAGCATACTTGGTAAAAGTTTACGAATTACAAAATTTGGAAAGTTTCCCCTCTTACATGAGTTTGTGTTGTTAGAACGATATGGGACAGTTGGATTTGGATTTTTGAAAAGCGTACCAATAAATTTCTCTATCAGTGTATGTGTTTGTGGCATTGAGGGGGAAGTGGGCGGATTCCTCTATAAACTGGCTAGAATGGATTCTCTTTGATGCCCTATCTTATGAAGTTAACACGCATACTTGTGGCACAAAGAAGGTTGGAAAAAATTAGACTTCTGTGCTGGCATCAATGACATATATGGTTAACTAAGATTTCATGCTTCAAAAGATTAAGAAAGTTGCAATTGTGCATGCGACCGAATTTTGACACCTATAATAAACAAACTGTAGCTAAATTTCAAGTTTAAATTGTCAATGAATGATTTACTGCTCAACTTCCTGTTTATGAATATATTGCCAGAGAATGTGGATGTAGAATAATTTAGGAGATATGTATGGATGAATCATATCGTTATTGTTATTGTTATTATTACCATTATTATTGTTAGTGTTTCTATTATTCTTGTTCTTATTGTTGTCGTCATCGTTGTCGTCATATGCTGCTGCTGCACGTTCTTGTGGTTGCATGAGTGAAATATTCCCTATAATTGTTTCTGCATGCATCAGCCAAATGATGTCTTAGTTATTTATTTTAAACTTGTTTTTGTGTCCTGCCATAAAGGGTCGTGTTTCATGTTTATGATGTATTTTCAATCAAATAGGTGGTGAGTATGTTGACCCAGCTTGGAAGAATGAATTTGTGGATAGGCAAGAGAATGCAGCTAAACTTAGTGATGGAAAAGGTAATTGGTGCAAACAGATTTGGAATTTTTTTTTCCTTTCTTTTTTGGGTGTGGAGTGCTTTTGTTCATAGCCACGTCGCTCCAACACTATTAGAACATTATTGTATCTGTAGAATATGTCATCTATATTGTCAGTGTTATCTGATTTTCTGTTGAGTTGCAGCCGCTGTTGCTTATCAAAGGAAAGGTTCAAACCTTAGAGGAAAAGACGGTAACTTTATAAAGATCAAAAAAGCAGGCACTGAAGCCGCTGATATGCCTTCCAAAGCTTCCAGAGCAAAATTTTCGGATGGGAGTGAAGCTGTTTCTGTTCTGCAAACTCATGCTCTAGGGCAAAAGAGCACAGAGGGTAACACAACTGGCATAAGGATTAAAAGTGAACTTCCAGCTAGCAGAGCCAATAGATTTTTGTCAATGCCTGCTGCAGAGAGTACGCCTGGTGCTTTGGCTGATGTGAGTGATAATGGTAGTCACACACTGGTATTTAATTCTCAAAAGGAATCAAAGCCACTGCTCAAACTTAAATTTAAGAATTCTATATCTGAAAACCAGAGTGTCTGGGTTCCTCTTAAGGAGGATGAGAGATGTTCTGTTAAGGGGCAAAGATCAAAAAGAAAGAGATCCTCGCCTTCAAGGGAAAAAGTGTCAACCAAGAGTGAAGATGCTGCTGCTTCACAATTATATGAAGACAAAACCATGGATGAGATCATGGATGCCAATTGGATACTTCAGAAGTTAGGGAAGGATGCTATGGGAAAGAGAGTGGAAATCCATCAACCATCAGACAACTCCTGGTGAGCTTTTCCTTTCCTAACCTTCTATCTAGCCCTCCAATTTTCCCATACCTTTCAAATCATCTCTCCCTGTTCTCTCTGGACTCCAACCCATCAAACACTGTAAATAAATTCCCTCTTTGGAATTTGGGAATTTGGCTGAGATCAATCAAGGGAGTTTGTGAACTGTTGGGTTATTGTTACAATAGAGGGATGATAGTAGGCCTTAGTGCAGAATTTTCGCTGTCAAATTTGTCATTTTTATTGTACAGTTTGTATCCCTAATTCTGCCAAGCGTTGGTCAACCCTTTTGGTTTACTGAGTGTTAATTTTGAGTTTACATACTATAAGAAAGAAGTAATTAATTTTGGATTCATCATTTTTCCTTTTTTCAGGCACAGAGGAATAGTAACAGAAGTGTTTAAAGGCACATCAATTGTCTCAGTTGCCCTTGACAATGGGAAGGCTAAGAACTTGGAACTTGGAAAGCAGGGAATTCGTTTTATTTCTCAGAAGCAAAAGCGTCAATGAGTGACAAATTAATTGTTGGTGATGATTTCATCTTTTGGAGGTGTTCTATTTCATGGTGCAGGGTAGCAATAGCTTTGAAGAAAAGAAAATTAGACGCTAGCAGTAGAATTTTGGATGCAATATAGGCTTACTTTTCAGCAGCAATTTAATCGTCGCCTCCAAAACTATGACAAATCTGAGCACTTCTTGACATTGCGCCCACTTTTTGGGGTGATTCAGGTTATCTTGGGGCTTTGTGCAGCTAGAATTTATTGAAGAGGAGTTCGACTCTAATCTGTCCATTTCTTTCATTATTTCCTTGTATGCTGCTTGATTCTTATTTGAGCAATTCTACTGGAGAACAACGTTTCGGATATGTGGTGAGAGACTGGCTATTTAGTTTGTGCTGTATTTGTAATTAATGACGCTCAGACTCGGAGTAAAAGCCTTTGAGCCGCCAATAGTTACAATTTGTACAGGAACTACATCCAATAAACATTAGAATTAGGAAATACAGTTCTTGGAATTTCTTTTTTGAGAGAAAGTTCTTGGAATTTCTTAAGAATCTTCAGAATAGCATTAGTTGCTTATCTTCTTTTTGGTAGCGAACAAGCTTATTCTGGATTTGGGATTTTCTTTGGTTAGTTGGTTGCTAAAAGGTGGCGGAGGAACAGTAATGAAAATGTATTATTGTTGGTTATTTATCCATTTGATTCCCTTGGGTTAACAGTTGGATCTGTTGAGATGGAATGCTTCTATGCAGGATGAGATTGTGAATGCCCTATCTTTTAGTTAAACCTCCTGGTAATGGTTGTGCATTTGGAAAAACGAACGTGCACCACGCGTTATCTATTTTTCTTTTGTGGTAGAACATGAATGCTCTTTTACCTAGGGGGAAGTTTTCCCTCCTATAACATTGTCCAGTCTCGATTTGCTTGAGAAGGATTGCTACTTTCTGCAATTAATCTTGAATCTGACAGAAATAAGCCAATTCTCCCATTTTACTTGAACCAATTCTCAGGTATCTTGAATCGAGAAAATTTCATTAGCTATCTTGGATCGATCAATTTTTTTTTTCCTTCCAAACCAACCCAACTAAAATTGAAACTCGTGGTTGTGGTACATCGCATGATTGGCCGTGTCATCATAATGTCAAATTGTTGAAACGTACACAAGTTATATAAACCATGGTTATCAATAGGATATCAATTCTCATATGATTTAACTAAGACTAAAAAAAAAACAAAAAACAATGAAATATGTTCATCGAAGAAGATATTGATTCAAATATGATATAAGAAACACATTAGAGAATCTACAAATACTAGACTGAAGGTTAAATACACTTTAATTTGACCAAACTTTTGGAGATTATAGGTTAGATGCACTGATTTAGCCACACTTTTTGGAGTTTATGATAATGAACTCGCTTTTATTTAGTCAAACTACTATATGTTTCAGACAAGATAAATTATGACGATATGGTCCAAATTGCATGGACATAGTAAATAAAAATTTAGTAATTTTCCAAAAAAAAAAGTAAATGAAAATTAGTAGACTTTATGTGAGATGAATTAGTTGATACTTGCATGCTCTCGTCGTGCTCTTGCTCTTTTTTTTTATTATACAAGCTATTGTGTAAATCAATATATATTTACGTATCTATAAGTCACATGCACATCAATAATAGAGATGTTTTTCATGCTCATTTGTAGAATCAATATGTATTCACATAATAAGTCACAAGTGTAACAATAAACGTAGAAATGTGTACACGATATACACAAAACAAAAGTTTTTTTTGTTTTCGTGGTGCCGGGGGGGGGTGGTGGGAGGGTGGGTGTGCATATGTTTCCTATACAATTGATATATCAAAAAATTGACCAAGACTATCAATTTCGTGGACAGACGTTGGTTGTACCCAAGCTATAGCTGCTTTATGCTGTTTCTTCCCAACAAAGAAATGTAAAAGGTTAAACAAAGAAGGGGGAAGTACTATCTGTAAAGCCTAAGGTACAGTAAACTGCAAAAAAAAAAAAAGAATAAAAAGCCCGAATTCCATCACAATGAAGATAGATCAGACGCTAATGGAAGCCACTAAAATTCTTCACAGCAGCGGTGACAGTAGTAGCAGTGACCATAACGGGTCATGGAGCTCCGAAACAACGTGGGCAATCGCTTCCGGGTCGCTCAAAAACGCCGTCACCTTCGATACTTCTTACGATTCTCCGGACGAATCCGAATCCGATTCATCTCCGAAATCCCCTCCTCTTATCCTTAACCCTCCGGCACCGGAGGATTCTGGCCCCTGCGAGATTAAACGTATGCGAATTAGTGAATTTTGGGGTCTATTTTTGTTTATGTAATTGTTTTTTTTTTTTGGAATATATATTTTGAAAATTGATAGCATTTGTGATATTTATCTTTCGATTGTCTTTTTTTCTTCGTTATATTTTGTTGTATTGAAATTTTTAGGGTTTCTGAGAAGTTTTTGGTTGATTTGAAGGAATATTAAGTGATCATAGATTATTGCTGTCCTTTTTTTAAATTGTTTTAATAAATTTTAGGGTTTTGATTAGTTTTTAGAGAATTCAATAGTCTAAATCTGATTATTTTCACAATTAATTACGCAAATGTTAATCATGGAATTTACATTTTTGGAGAAAGAAAATTAATGAAAAATTAATGTTTCAGTGCTTTTGTACTCTGATGCTTGGTACATACAATCTTGTTGCTTGTTAAGTCCATGAATTGTGTCCCTTATGTTGCTAACAAGAAATGAGAAGTATTATGAACGCGATCGATGAAATATATGGATAAAAAAGAGATCATTTCAAGTATCAAATGGGAATTTGCGTGATAAGATTTTATTATTTCCTACCAGCGTTCTATAGCTGGTTCATCTTATGCACGTCTGGGCCATTCTTGTCAATAAAATTGTTCTAGGTTTCTTTATGTGGAAGATGAATTAGACTTATTGTAAACAGTTTTAATCCTTGACAATCTCGGGATCTGCAGTATATTTCTTGCACAAGTACAATATCCGGCAAATTTATGTTCGAAGTACTGCTCGTGTGTACGAGGTGTATTGTGCACAATCTCAGAGTAGTGGAAGTGAATACCTCTGTACTGTTCGCTGTAGCATTGCTGAAAGAGATGAAAAGGTGCTCCAGGCAGTCTATGTTGAACAACTTTCTGAGGAAAGAGCAAAGCATGGTGCAGTAAAACTACCTGATGAGAAATTTTCTGGCGAAGAAAACAATTCCCCTTCTGAAGATGATTGGGTGGAGGTTAAAGTCTTTGATTCGCCCGTTCTTGAGAATGAAGATGGATCTTTGTCAAACAAGACAAATTTCAATACAGGAAAACACATTCAGGTATAATGGTTTAGTTTCAATTAATTTGTAAACTACCTATTATTTACATCTCTTCTTGATTTTGATTCTGCATTCTTCGTTGTACTGATAACTATTTGTAGATTCTGTATGGTTTGAGTATACAAGGGAAAGCTGAAAAAACTTTTTATATCCATATGGATAAAGAGAATAGATCATTTTGTGTCTATAATTGATGAATAGCAACAGTTAATCATTACTCAAATGGATGAAATGCAATTAATTTAATGTTCACTGGAAACTGCTTTATTCTCTCTTCTAGGTGTTTACTTTGTTATTTGATGACTTCTTCGAATGGTTTCCCTAATGCCAAAAGATTTACATGGATTTACACTGTCAACAAAAACAAAAAGAATGGTGGGTGAATACAAGTGTTGGTTTATTTGATTTGTCACGAAACCGAAAAATGCTGTTGCAGATGATTACCTGGGATTGAGTTTAATGATACTTTCTGAAAAATAAGACAAATAAAAACTTTTCCGAGATGATGTTCATCAGGTGATCTTGTTTGAGTAAAAACTTGGGACAGCTGATTTACCAAGGGTCCAACTATTTGATTAGTTTTCATTTTGTTGTTGATCATTATTGTCACATAGGCTTCTTGTATGTGGAAGAAGAGTCCATGATTAATCTTTTTGAGGAAAAATACAGTATCGATACTATATAAAATGTCATTGCAGATTGAGAATGCAAAGTTGATGCATGTCTATGATTTTGTTTTGAATGAGTATGTGAGGTTTCAAGTTGACAAACATGACCTCTCTTTGTGATTGTCTTCAGGATTACTATGAGGCTACAGTAGAAATCAGTGACTCAGACCCTTGCACATCTCTGACGATTCGTTTACTCTCACTTCAGAATAAAGGTGTTGTGTATATTGATGAAGTTTATGTTTTTCCTGAGCTGGTTGATTCAATCGATCCAGAAAATCAGGCAACTACTGTAAATGGTTCAGCTGGAAGTTCTCTAATGGCCATGTTTGTTCCAACCCTACTGCAGATGTCTAAATCTTGTGTGAGTCCAGTTCAATTAGGCAGGGGCAACAAAGTGGAGAGCTTGTCAAAATCAACTGAGCTCAATATTTCAGCTGACTTTTGCCAAAGTGAAGAATTGACTGCTGATCTCCAATGTATGAAGTTACAAGATATTAATGTGTCTAGAGTTGAATCAATTAAATCTGAGCTTCCTAATCAGAATGCAAATGGAGATAGATCTCATGATCCTGCCATTGAAAATGACTCTAAGAATGCAAATGGAGATAGATCTCATGATCCTGTTAATAAAAATGACTCTCCATATGGTCATATTGAGAGAATTCTGGAACAACTTGTCTCTCGAGTGAGCAAAATTGAAGAAGTTTGTTTGAGGTTTGAAGAAAACATGCTTAAGCCCATAAAGTGTATGGAGACGAGGATTCAACAGGTTGAACAACAACTAGAATCACTTGCCAAGACCTCTCAGTATTTTGGATTGCCACCTGGCATAAGGATTTCTGCTCCGTCATTTACGTGCGAGTCCAATTCCAGCTCATTTCACAATGATGGAAGTGACTGTCAGCCTTGTAGGGGACCAGACTTGGAAAGAAAGGAATTCACTTCTGATTCTCTGGCCAATACATCTGATGGCATGTCAAATTCGGTGAATGCTCCACGTTTACTTCCAAGTCTTGTGGTCACTGCCCCTGAATTTTCTTGTGGTGATGATGAGCAAGATGATGATGCTTTGGAATCTTTTAATGAAATTAATCAAGATGACGTAGTATCAAAGCCATTGAAGGATTCACCTCAGGAACGAAAGAACATCGATGATATCTTGGCTGCAGCACTTTCAAGATTTTTATCTTCGACTAGTGATCATCCTTCCACATGTGAACAGACTTCTATGTTTGGTTCTGATACCAAGATAACTAGCAATAAGGTACCTTCTGAAAATTTTCAGATTCTTCCAAGCAAGGCTCATGAAGTTACAACCCATATAAAAGCCAGTGAAGAGCCTCCCATGTATACCCAAATTCTGACTGTTAGAGCCCCTGAGTTCACTCCTGAGGAAAATGGTGCCGACAACGATTCAAATTGCACTGAGTTTCCTTCTACAGAAGCTTTTAATTTTGCGAATATGAAGAGTGATGATAAGCATGGGGTACCTTCTTGTGGTGATGAAAATATAGTTTCTCCAGTTGCTTCAGACTTATCTGATTGCAATGGAAAAAAGTCGGCATGTGATTCACTTTCGATTCCTAAGAATGTTGTGCCTACCGGGCATGTAATTCCAAATATCTTAGTACCTGATGATACCCACTCTGGAGAATCCCATGTTCTGGATCAGTCTTTTGAAGATAGCACTATCTGCAGTTCATCGGGTTTAACAGCTGATCAAACCAAAAGTTCTGTGAATACCGATGATCATGAGACTATAAAGGAAACTGGTCAACCAAGCATGGTTTTGTCACCTAAAAGGAATAATGTCCACTCTTGTGGAACGGATGTACAAAACCATCTTTCTGAAGAGAACACTACCTGCAGTTTCTTGGAACAAAGCGTCAGTTTAACTGCTGACCATGCCAAAAATTCTGAAAGAATTGATGTTTGCCAGCCTGCTGACAAAACTGACCTAAGAGAATCTACCGTTGTTTTGTCACCCGAATATAAGGACATTTTGGAACAGTACTTTGGATCCAATGCAGAAGGCCCTGTAAAAGATATTCTGCAAAATGTTTCTAATTCTGCAACCACTTTAGTTGATTTCAGGCTACCTATTTTGGATGTGAATTTTGCTTCTCATGAAAATTCCAGCAGCCAGACCCCACTTGAAGCTCTTTTGGGCGATCTGCAAGAATTGAAAGTTGAAGCAAAGTCTGTTGGGAAAGATGGTGGTGACTCGGACGCAGCAAAGGAAACCAATATCCTTGGCACGGATGATGGCGAAACAGTAGATCCACTGACTAGCAAACGTCTTTTGGTGGACTTGGGCATTTATGATATAGTTGTTAGTTCAGATGAGGAGGGTGGACTTGACGATCCCTGCACTACCTGCAAGCATGAGATGGTTGCAAGTCTTATCTGAGACTGTTCTCTTAGGATATAATGAGTTTGTACATATGCTGAATGGGAATTGCGCTTGAACATATATTTCCTATATGCTAGTCAATTTCCTTTGCCTGTGCCTTCATGTGCTTCATCTTTCATTGGTGGGATGGTGAACTTAATTTATCTACTCTAGGTTGGTTAAACATGAACATGATCGAAAAATCATGCCTGTGAGGGTGTGTGGATCCTCCTGGCTTGAAGCACATATTCCATCTTGTCAGCAGCAGGTACGGGCTGGGACGGATTCATAAAACTCGTGTTCATGATCCTTTTATTTAACTGCCATAGCATAATGCTAGTATAAAATCAGGAAGAAATCTGTTCATAAGCATCTCCTTGGTATGGTGCCTAGAACATCTAGTAGATTTTTCATGCTTGTATGGAAACACCAACCCACGTCCCCAGGGTCTGCGTGCAGATCATGTTGAGGTTTGTTATCCTTCTCTTGATGATTTGCTTTGGGAAACAAATACGCCAGATGGTAACTACAACATTTTGATTTTACTCACCAGAAGGTCTTGACCGTTACATCTTAATTTTACTCCCCAGAAGGTCTTGACCTTGACAATGAAAACCAGTTGTAACGAAAAAAAATTCGAAAGATTGCAAAGCGTGGTTCTTTCCAACTGAAAAACAAAGGTAACCAAATTGAATTCTGAAAGCAATTAGATCAACCTAATTTTATCAATTTCCAAAAATTGTGGTTAACCAGAGCCGATTCATATATTTATGTTTTAGAGACAAATATCGATAAATATTATAGAGAAATGGAGAACTATTAATTTTTTTTTTCAAATTTAAAATGACTCAAAAACTTAAAAATTGTAATGATTTCTTTTCCATTTAAATTTTTTGATTTGTATAATTTCCTTTTGTTTTGTACTTTGATTTCCATAAAAATTACTTTCAAATCATTTAGATGTGGAGTATGAAATATAACACTAGTATTTTCTTACTTGTGTTGCGAAGAATTTGATTTGTATTTATTTATTTTAAAAAGTTGGATACAAGAGCTTCAATTTATAATTTTATTAATTGTTTTGTAAAATAATTAAAATTTTATAAGTAGTTTTTTAAAATTAATTTGAATGAGTATTTAAGTTGTAATATTTTTTTTTATCTATTTTGTAAAATCAACTTAATACCATACAATTCCGAAAACTCTCAGTCCTTGACACTCTTTAACCAGGTAGCTAGTTAAGCGATTAATTGACCAATGAGAGTCGGATACGGTTAGCAAATTGCATTAACCAATACAACTGGTTCTGATTAAGATATTATGTATGTGGACCGATTAACTAACCATGCTCACCCTGCTAAAAACAATTGTCTTTCTAATGAAAGGGAATTCAAGATCGATCGAATTAATTTAAAATAATTTTACTTTTAGAAGGAAACTTGTTTATTAGAAGAATTATTTTTTATAGTAGTGTGTATAACCATAGCCAAAGACATGTAGAAAAAGTTAAAAACTTTATATGAAGATGTCAATGGAGAATTAATGGTATCCAAAGAAAGCTTTATACATGCGTTGTATGTCTAAAAGTACATCTAGAATTTTACATCTTGATAAATTTGATTCAATTATTATGGATTTGCAAAATATAGATGTTAAAATTGAATGAAGATCAAGTCCTATCATTGTTACGTTTGCCATTCCAGTCATTTGAGCATTTTATAGATACAATGTTGTATGGGAAAGATACTATATATTATAAAGATATTAAATCTATTCTAAAATCAAAGGCTTAGATAAATAGAGATATTGCTGGGAAAATTGTGGAAATCAGGCTAAAGACTTGTTTATTAGGGGTAGATTTGAAAAAAAAAAACAATATGAATATCGAACAATCTAAACTTAGATGTAAATCTAGACACAAAAATTTAGTGTGCAATTATTGTCAGAATAAAAGGGCATATTATGTGTGTGTGTTTCAAATTGAAAAATAAAGAAAGACAAAAAGAAACAATTAAGCAGAAAAATGAGACCACTGAGGCCAACAATGTAGCTGATAAGATAGATGAAATTATTTTCTTAGCAACTGATAATAATTCCATATCTAGCAACGCGTGGATTTTAGATTCGAATTGTTCTTATCATACATGTATGCCGATAGGGTTTGATTTTTAACATATGATTTAGCTTAAGGTGGAGTTGTCTTAATGGACAATAACATTGTTTGTAAAGTTACTGACAAAGGTTCAATTCAAATTGAAATGTACGAGTATATTGTGAGAGCACTCACTAATGTTGATATGTTTCCCAATTTGAAGAAAAATCTCATCTCTTTTGGTATATCGAAGCTCTTAGGTGCAAATACATGGTGAAGGTGGAGAGACCTAAAAGTCACTAAAGTTACTCTTGTAGTTATGAAACATACAGGTCTGGAACACTGTATATTTTGCAGGCACCTACTGCAATAGGTGCAATTGTTGCAGCAACAACGTCTAATTTTGACATTATCAAATTATGGCACATGTATTTATGGCATATGAGTGAGAAAGGAAAAGGCCTATTTGTGCTCAGTAAAACAGGCTTCCTTTATAGACAAAGTATTGGAGAAATGGACTTCTGTAAACATTGTGCTTTTGGGAAGTAGAAAGAATCAATTTCAAATCACCAGCAATTTATAGGACAAAAGGTACTTTAGATTTTCATTATACTATTTCAGGCCATTCTCGTGCTCCATCTAAGGGTGGCGCCCGGTACATGATGAGTTTTATTGATGATTATATATTCTTTGGAGGATAAAAATGACTTTTATCGATGATTATTTATTCTTTGGAGAATAAAAATGATTGTTTTCCTAGCATTTAAGCAACGAAAAGTTTTAATTGAGAAATAGATATAAAAACAAATCAAGCAGCTTAGAACAGAAAATGGCTTGGAATTTTCTGAAACAAGTTTAATGAATTTTGTAAGAATGAAGATACCGTTCGACATTGCATTATAAGAATGACACCTCAAAAAAATGGTGTGACTGAAGGCATGAACAAGACTCTTCTAGAAAGAGCTTGTTATATGATCTCAAATGCTAGATTGGCAAATTATTTTTGTGCAAAAGCTGTATTTATAGCTTGCTATATTATCAACCTTGCTCCTTCTGTGCCTTTGAACTTCAAAACTCCAAAAGAAGTTTAGTTATATATACTTGTTGATTATTCTAATTTGAAAGTTTTTTGTTATCCTGCATACTTGCGTGTAAATGACTAAAAATTACAACCTAGAGTTAAAATGTGTATTTTCCTTGGTACACATCTAGGGTGAAAAGATACAAACTCTGGTGCCCGATCCCAAATGACTAAAATTAATAATTAGTAGATATATTATTTTTTATAGATCTTCTATGTTACTTCCTTGAAAGGAGTATTCTAGTTCTTGTGACACTAATAAAAAGGACAGTGCACGAGAGCAAGTGGAGGTTGAAATTTGCATCTAAGCTGAGTTTTTCTACAACTTAGTCAAATCCAGTTGAGATGCTTGAGCTTATTGGAGTTGAACCTAAAGAGGTGCAATATTCTGTAGCTAGTAATAGACTGAGAATAGAAATTCAACAAACACAAAGGTATATAAATTTAGTTGCATATGCCTTGTCAATTGCATAGGAGACTGAAGAAATTGGTGAAATATCTACATATGCAGAGACAATTCTAGTGTCGATTTAGTTAAGTACTTAATTGCTATGAATGAAGAAATTAAGTCTCTCTACAAAAATTGTACTTGGGTTCTTGTGAAACTGCCTTCAGAAAAGAAAATTTTTGACTGCAAATGAGTCTTCAAGGAAAAAAAATATTTCAGGAGTTGAAGATGCAAGGTACAAAGCACGATTAATTGGAAAGACAGAATTCTTACATGGTGAACTTGAAGAACAAATATATACAAAATAGCAAATTGAAGGAAAGGAAAACCATGTTTGTTTGTTAAAAAAATCCTTATATGAGTTAGCAATCTCCAAAATAATGGTATATAAGATTTGATTCTTCATGTTGGGTCATGGTTATTTACAGAGAACGTATGATAGCTATATTTACTTCGGGAAGTTGAATGATGGTTTATTCATACATTTATTGTTATATGTTGATGACATGCTCATTGCTGCCAAGGATTTGAAAGAAATTCACACTTTGAAGACACATTTGAGCAGTGAATCTGAGATGAAAGATTTAAAAGCAACTAAGAAAATTCTTGGCATAGAAATCAAAAGAAATCGAGGAGCTAAAAAATTGTTCTTGGCTCGGAAAAATTACCATGAGAAAGTGTTAGAGAAGTTTGGTAGGAAAAATGCTTAGGTGGTGAGTATCCTCTCGCTAGTCACTTTAGACTATTAGCTACTTAGTCACAACAAAGAAAAATAAAAAGGTATAGGCATGAGTTTCGTATTCTAGTGCACTTTGCAGTATAATACACGATGGTTTGTATGCGTTCAAACATTTCACAGGTAATCAGTATGGCGAGCAGAATATATATATATATATATATATATATATATATATATATATATATAATTGTTCAAAAAATGACACATTGGCAGGCCGTGAAGTAAATTCTTAGATATTTATGAGATACTTCAAACACTTGTTTGGAGTTTGGAAGTAGTAGTAATACATTGGTTGGTTTCTTGACTTACGCTATGATGGACATCTTGATAGAGAAAGATCACTTATAGATTGTGTATTCTACATTGGTGGTTTTGCCATTAGTTGGAAAGCTACTTTATAGTATGTTATGATTGTCTAATACGGAGATAGAATACATGGCTGTAACCGAGTTATGATTGTCTAATACAGAGGTTGAATATATGGTTGTAAGCGGGGCAACTAAAGAAGCTTTGCGGTTGAAGGGTTTATTTAGCAAGCTCAGTCAACTTCAAGGTAAAACTGTCATTCACTCTAATAGTGAAAGTGCTATTCATTTGACTAGAGACAAGACGTATCACAAGAGGACAAAATATATTGACGCGAAATATCACTAAATTTGTGAGACTATTACTAAAGAATCTCTGTTAAGAAGATCAACACCAGAGACAATCCAACTGACATGTATATAAAGCCTCTCCCAGTGGCTAAGTTCGAGCACTGCTTGGACTTAAGTGGTATTCACCGTTGTTGTTTTTGCCCATTGGGGTGTTAATGGAGAAGATGGAACATTTTGACTGTGTTTGTCCGTGTGGTATGGAAGTCAATATGGAGATTCATAAACGGTGTGGCAATGTGTTAGATGACTCCTATCGCACATCGCCAACCGAAAGCAATTGACTTTCAGTTTGCAACCGCATGTTAGGGCCTAGTTTGGAGTTTTAAATCATCAACTCAATAATAACTCAATAACTCAAAATTATACAAAGGTATTCAAGTATTTAGGTATTCAAGCTTTGTATAATTTCGAGTTATTTTGAGTTTTTTTGTATTATTTCTTTTGAGCTTTGGAGTATTATCTCTTGTAATCTTCTTTATAATAGTAAAGTTTTGCTTCTCTTCACTCGCGGATAGATGTCACACTAACCGAATCATGTAAATTTTTTTTTCTACTCTAATTTTATATATTTTCTTCATAAGTTATTATTATGTTGGTTATAATAATCGAGGGCTTATCAATTATTTTTAAAAACTTCCTGCTGCTCCTGTCACCTTGGAAGGTAGGAAAATTCAGCTTGGGAAGCGTAGTTCATAAAGGAATCTTGATTACCCTTTCCCGCCTCCAAGGTTCTCAGAATCATTTCCGTTTTATCCAGGCCCTCCAGGTGCTTCATTAAAGAATTGGGATTTCCCAAGATTTCTCTTTCACATTTCAATCTTCTCATGAGGGTATTGAATTGTCGGAGCATCCCAGTTATGAAGTTTCTCATCTCTGCAGTTGCAAAATCAAGCTTCTTCTCCAATGCCTCTTCTGTTTGTCGCAACAAAATCTGCCAATTTCTGGATTCTTGCTTCTTTTTTGCGCACCTGCTCAAAAGATTTCCTTCTGGTCCCTTCAGCATTTTTTTAAATCAGAAAAGCCGACCATCCGAGAACTGTACGCTCTACATGTAATTACTAAAACTCAATATAACAATTCTTGAAGCTTAAAGAATCAGAAATGGAGAATTGGAAAAGAGAATAAGGAAAAAAAAAAAAAAAGGGAAAGAGAGAGAGAGAGGAAGAGAGAAGATTTGAGACTAAAATAACCCAAAATATTCCATCTCATTGCCTAACTACCAGCAGTTGCAAAATCAGCAAAAATTGTATATAACTTCTCTAATTGACTAATCCTAGCATTGATTGGAGAAAACGACACAGTTTTAATACTCAGTTTTATATGAAAACTTGAAGCGTTATAAATCATGGATATATTAGTTTAAATGGATTGTACAAATTAAAAAGTCGAGTGTAGAATTATTGCCTTACAAAATATATTGTAAAATTATTAATATATTGTCAACTCAAAAAAGAAACAAAGAAGTCATTGGATTTTGAGCTAGCATAATTAGGGGTGTTCATGGACCAGTACTAGGTCCATGGACAAAAAATGTGAACCGAACTAGTTCTTGCAGTTTGATAAAATTTTGAACCGTAAATCGATCCACATACAGCGGGTACCCAGCCTTCCGATTACTCGTAAAACCGGTTCGGATAGGCCGAGTACCCGATCCGATCCGTGATAATTTACCTGTATTTTTTAAAAATAAACAAGAAAAATTACAAAATACTATTAAATCACTAATAATACAAACATTAATAATCTTAAAGCTAAATGATATCCCAAATCTTAATCTTCAAAAAAGCAAAAATTAAATAAACAAGAAGATAATCACTTAGTTGTTCAAACTTCATCTTCTTATTTCAATCAACATAAAAACATAGTTATTCAACAAATAGCAAAAAATTAAATAAACAAGAAGATAATCACTTAGTCTTTCAAACTTCATCTTCTCATTTCAATCAACATAAAAACATAAATATTCAACAAATAGCCAAATGAACACCTAAACTAACATGTGAAATTACATAACTACCCCCACTTTGAGTCGTTTTGGGTACTTGGCGGTTCACAAAAATGTGAATAGCGAACCGACCTGCCATCTGAAATTGGTTCGGTTACCCTTTTTTCCGGTTCAGAACAGATCAGTTTTCCTGATTTTTTGATTTTCTGCGTTTTCTTGAATAGCCCTAAGCATAATTATAGAGTTTGTTTTTTATCAATATAATTGAACAAAGATACTTGTGGGTATAACTATTAAAGAATATCTGTTGAATCCAATCACTAGAATAAAATAAAAGAACAAAGAAAGCAGAATTAATCCGTTGAAGAATTTAACAATCACAAAAAATTTGTGGGAAATAAGTTTAGATATTATTAGTTGTTATATTGTTGCTCGTGTTACAATTATTTTACGATTTTAATTTTTAAATATCAAACCAACCACATTGTGCAGTTTTCACAAATAAAAAATATCATCAACATATTTAACATTGTGGCTTATGCTGTGGTCCTGCATCCTTTGGGAGGTGTGACTGACTTTAAAAACTTCTTGTATAGTTTTACTCATGTAATGGGCGCATATGAATGAAGGAATGTGTTTCGATGATTTAACGTAGAGTTAAGTAACACTATAAGTAAATTATATATTTTTCAAAAAAGTAATAATTTACTACTATTTAAACGTACCTTTTGAATAAGATATCACCAATTGCATTAAATATTTTGTATACGAATTGAAAGGGTGCATGAATTTAAGTACGTTACAACGTTAGCTATTTTCACTTCCACAGGAGTTGAATTTCTTGTAATAATGTTTTGCACCACTATATGACTTGATATATATTACTTTTCTGTTATGGGCACTTGATTTAGGGCTGAAGCTACTAATCAATTGCATCTTCGGTTAAGAGGAAAAAAAAAAAAAAAGGGTATAATGCAATATGCAACTTATTATTTCTAAAGTACTCGAGACACGATTAGATAGACCATCATTGAAATTTCATATTTTTCTAGATTATAAATTATTTTCACAATTTTTTTAGAAGTTTTTATTGTACGATCACAACGTCTAGATTAACTCCTTATGTTTTATAGGGAAGCTTTTATTGTATAATCATAAGAAGGATTTTAGTCAACTAATCATAGCCTTTTCCTAATCTTCAATAATTTAAAAGATGTGGTACACCCCTATAAAATGTGCAACCTAAAAAGACACAAGTTATGACCCTTGAGACGGAACTCTTTCTATCAATTCTTCCTATCTCTTGGGGGTGATGATATCAAAGCTAAAGAATTGAACTCTAGACTTAGCACGATCTCTCGGGGGTGACGAAGCATCCATACACTGTTTTTGGCCCTCAGGCCAAACTTGTTTACTTCAATTCTTACTGTTCAATGTACAGAAGGGGGAAAGTTTTAAAGTTCATAGATAAAAGACATATGACTATTTCAAAATTTAATGAGATGAAAACACTGGGCACTTTAGAACTGTTCTTTTGGCCTATTTCTTGAACTTCATGTCTGCAACAAGTTCTTGCAACTACATCTGGCTGCGCTGTCAATTAATTAGCACTGCTCCATGCTGCTAGCATTTAGAAGAACAGTTAAAGAAGTGCACTAAGGTACAAAGAAGATGTCAATTATAGAGATGGTCCATTTTCTCATCCCACAGAAGCTCACTGAATCAATCCAAAAATCCAAAAAGGCTTCTTTATCCACACATCAGAATCTACAAAAATCAGTGTACCCCCACACCACAAAAACAATATAGAGGGCACTTGACTGCTCCCTCACTATTGTTTCATTGGCCCCCCATGAGACCTCAAAACTTGAGTATTTATATATGATTAAGGCATTAACAATTCAGACGAACATTAATTATTGATTGCAAAGTTATTCATTACCAACTTGATCTAACATGTATATAATTTAACATGATGCAGTATATTTTTCGCACTAGGTATCTTCAAAATGTTTTAGTATACCTTTTGATGAAAATTATGAATGCAGTTTAATTTTATCTATATAATTAGAAACTTAATTTGATGGGACTATCAAATCCGGCTATAAACTATTGACAACCGTTGGACCCCATGTACAATCATACCATACATGACCAACAAGACATCTTTTTTGTTTCACTTTTCCACAGCCCACATTGTTCCTAGCAAACATGATATGCTCTTTTGAAATGGTCAATGACCAACCAAAAAGGCAGGTAGAAAGAGAGAGATAAATACAATAAGATATTACTTTCCAGTTTCCACTTATATTGAACTACAATTAACATAGTTGTGACGATTATTCAAATGAAAGAATAAGATTTGGGATCTTTGATTTGGCCACTTACAACTTGAGAGCGAGAGAGAGATGATAGAGGCTTTGTTAAGCTTTGCTGTCCTTTTCATTATATGATTAAAATGGAACTTAGACCAAAATATAAAATCATACTACACATATATCAATATATACAGATGTCTTGATAGAGATCTTAGAGGTTAGGGATTCCCCACTTGTGTAGTAGACTCTAATAATTGGTCCACTTCCCAACTTTGTCTGGGAGCAACCCTCTCATGGACTGGTGCATACTCCTGCAAAAATATAGGCAATCAATCAAAATAAAGCCAATAACAAAATGGTTCCCTACTTTTTCCTGCAAATCTTTATTGGCAATAGCTCCAATAATTTTTCAACCAACATCATTATACAACAACATATTCTTGTACTTAATGAAGATTTCTTGCTCTTTTCTAATTCTCAATTGTATAAAATACCTCCATTTTTTTGATCAACTCCTCTGCTGTGTCAGCTAAAACCATTATGTGTCTTGCTGAGTCTTCTATGAAACCTTCCTCCACACCCTTGTCAAACAATGCAAGCAAGCCATCATAGTAGCCATCAACATTTAACAACCCCACCTGTCCAAGCCATTTTTTTTTTCAGTTTAGTGAGGGAACTGGTATTAAAATTGAAAACCCTATTTCTCAAACTCAATACTAATACCCAAAAACTTAAAGAAAATGATCTCACTGGCTTTTCATGAATTCCCAACTGTGCCCATGTAATCATCTCCAGCAATTCCTCCATGGTCCCATAACCTCCTAGACAATTGTGAAAAAGAAATTGAGAGTGAGGGGACATTTTATTTCAGTTCGGAGCAGAAAAAGTGACTAATATGGTGTGTTACTTGTAAGGAAATGAACCTGGAAGTGCAATGAAAGCATCAGCATGCTTTTCCATTTCTGACTTTCTTTGGTGCATGTCTGCCACTATTTTTAGCTCGCCATAGGTTTTCCCTGATATCTGCAATTAGCATATTCCACATTACTAACCCTTTGCCTAGCTAGGCTCAATGTTGAAAGAGGACAAATGCTTTTTGTCACAGGCAAATATCACTGTTTTGCAACAACACCATTACTGTTGATGAATATTGTAGCAGTCCATCTATGAATTTTCAGAATGACAAGGGTGAGTAAATCAAGAAAGTACCTCATGCGGCAAGAGAGCTCTAGGAATTATTCTATATAGACAAAAAAAATAAAAGAAAAAGAAATGAATGAAATGTTATTTGATCAAAACCTATGTATTGAGAATATGGTCAATCATATTGACAAGACATACCCTAGAACATGACAACCTCCTTCATATACTGTTTTTGAGACTAATCCCATTAAACCTATACTTCCTCCACCATACACAAGATCAATCTTTTTGTTGACCTGAGAATGAAAGGCCATCATTAGAATCATGCAACAAGTAAAACCACATGTATACACACACAGGCCAGTTGATATCAGCAGGTAATAAAATGCTTTGTTCATACATATTACTCCTTGAATATTACCAGTTCTTTTCCAAGCTGAAGAGCTGCATCACTAAATGATGATTTGTAACCAGCTCTACTACCACAAAAAACACAAATTTTCTTAAACTTGTTCTTTTGTTCTTCATTTGCTGATGTCCCTTCATCTCCCTCCATCCTTTCTTTCAATAGAAAAAGGTAGATAAGGGAGAGAAAGAAAGTAAGACGGAGAGAGTTGGGGAAAATGGATGGAAATAGAATTATGAAGAAAGGAGATAATAAATGGTTCTAAGATAGAAAAGGGAAGCAGAAGCAGACACATGTTCCTTTGATAATAACGCTTTCTTTATTCTCAACACACCCTTTTGTCTGTCAAAGCAAGTACCCTATTGTGTTGGAGGAGAGCCCAACAGGAGTGAAGACCAAGAGCCCATCTTCTATTGTTTTCTTTCTCCATCCATCTCTCCTTTTCATTTTCATTTTCATTTTCTTTTTCTTCGTATATATGGACATATCCTATTCTTCCATCTCTTTCTTTTAATCACTTTCTCTCTCACACACACACTCACGCAAACACATAGCACATACCAACAAACAAGCATGAAAATAATTGTTAACAATATTTTGGAATATTTTGTTGAAATCTAGAGAAAAGCCCATACTTATTCTCTATCCTTTTGTGTACACCTCCGTAATTACATTGCTTTTATCATTTACTTGTCTTCTCTCTCTCTCTCTCCTCGCTGTATAGTCCAGTTGTACATTTGCACGAACGTATGGTACGTCCATTTTGATTGGTCTAAAAAAGGCTGCCAACAACTATATGATTGGTTAGTTTAGTGGTACCAAATTTCGAATGTGTTACACAAGGAGAGAATTCAAGTTTCTTATGCAAGTATATTATAGTACCAGGTTTATGACAATTATATGTGGTCCTTATGAGGATATTAAGTAGCTTGGATGGACATAGCTTTCATTATGCACGATAAGATGGAAAGTTAAAACACAGTCATAGATTAGAAATATAAATTAATGGAAAACGAATAGAGGGTCAAACGGTTATAACTTTATGATTTTACTTTAGAGGTTTGGAGTTTAAATCCCGACAACACCAATTCCCCTTCCTCCATTATAATAATGTAGGTTTTGATAAAAAAAAGTGAAATAGGTTAACTTGTTTAGGTTTTTATTTAGTATATTCTTGACAGTGTCAACAAAATCAAAACAAAATACTGGAGTTTGGTAAAATAAAGACAAAAAGGAAAAGCAAAAGAAATGGTATAGTAGGATAAGGACTGACCTGAATGTAAAGCTCTTAAAAAAAACAAAAGTTTATAATTGAATTCTTCCAAAAATGTTCTCACCTTGTTGGGGGTTGGGGGTTTTGGACCAACTTATGAGCATGTCGAATGTGGGGAAAATTTTTGGGAGAAGTAAGAAGTGCAAGAGCGAATGTTTTTGGGAGTCTTAAACAATTTTTATTAACAGTTACTGTAGAAACAGAATTTACCCATTAAATCGGGTAATATTAATTGAGAAGTCAAAATTGACTAAATATGATTGATATGACATTTTTTTTCTGGCACAAGTCTCTATTTAACACCGCTGACCTACCTCAACTAGGCTTTTCAAACTAGGGCCTTAGCCCTTAGTTCTCCTCTCTCCTCCCTCAACTATAAATACCCCTCATGAGGTCTTATAAATCCAACCTCACAAGTAAGTTCTCAAGCTAGCCAAACTCTTCTCATTACTTATTCATGTTATAAATACCTTACTGACTTAAGCGTCAGAGGTACACCGGGAGACGAGCTTTACCTCGACCTCTTTTTCTTATGTGTATAGATAAACAATGTAGCCATGCATAAGGTGGTCAAAATCGATCTCTACAATTGGCATTGTTTGTGGGAATAAGTGATTATCCCACTGGAGTTCGGTCATATTATTTCCTCAGTTCGGCAATTGGCGCCGTCTGTGGGAATCGATTTTAACCACCTTATGCGTAGCCACAATGTTTACCTGCACAAATAAAAGAACAAGGTCGAAGTGGGGCTCCTCTCCCGTTGTACCTCCGACGCTCAAGTCAGTAAAATATTAAAATGAAGAAGTAATGAAGAAGAGCTCGGGTAAATTGAGAGTCTACTTGTGTCTCTAAATTTAAGAGACTCTATGAGGGGTATTTATAGCCTGAGAGCTCCACAGTTATTGGGCTTTTGAGTTGGGCCTTATCCCATAAGTAACTTGAGATAAGGTGAAATTACAAGTATAGGCCGTAGAGTTGGGCTTATTTAATTTTGTCCTCTACAGTTACCATAATCAGGTTATTGAATCCCTATAACCAGATAATGAGTTTTACTTTTGCAAAAAATGAAAAAAGAATAAGCGATGGGCACTTTTATCATCATGATTTGGGAAAGCAAAAGTCATATTTCAAACAAAAGCAAAACAAATCCATTTATCATCATGAAAAGTATTTCTGATCTCAAATTGCTAGCATAATGGGGACAATGCATATAGCCTTGTAGTATGGGGAAAAAAAGTATAGAACTAATCATGCTGGCCCAAATTATTTTAATAGCCTTAATATAATTGCTTTTTCATCATACCTATATTATGAATCACAAATTAAAAAAAAAATGCTTCAAGGAGTTTTTATTTTTTATCATTTAAGCCAATCTTCTGTCAGCAAAAGAAGCTTGTAATTGTCAAATTAAGTTTTTTTTTTTGTGGAGGGACAGGGTATGTTATGAAATCAATGATAAGAATAAATTTTACTTTCTTGTATGCCTAAGGTAGCTAGGTTGTACATTATCAGCGAGGTAAAGTGATTGTCTCCAAAAAATTTTCTCATTGAGTTTCTCTTCCGAATTGAAAATTCTGTTGGTAATAGTTAGTAATGAAAGAATTTGGTTAATTAATGATGATATTAATTCATCTACAAATGTTGAAAAATTGGACATAAAATAAGTCTACAATCTGGCCTTGGATTAAGCCAAAAATAGGCCACGGATTAAGGCCACAATGGCCAGCCGCGGCATGAGCCGCGGGTAGGGAGACCGCAACTCAGGCCACGTTTCATTGAACGAAGAACAGAATGTTTCTGTTCTGGGCCGCGGTGTGAGCCGCGACGCGGCTCACGTCACGGCTGCGAACGGAAACATTCTATCTGCGGGCCGCGGCTCGAGGACAGAAACAAGACGATCTTGATCCACAGCTTGAGCCGTGGACAAAGAGGTCGCGACTCAAGTTGCGGCTGATCCCAATAAAAATGACGTTTAAGTTTTTGTCTGCAATTTTGAAGAGCTGTCTTCAAGAGACATTTTCCAACAGACACAATGTAATTAGGAAGAAGTTTTAATGTTCAAAAGACATGTTTTCATTCAGTTTTCTATTGAAAAGGTACTATTCCATTTGAATGTCTTCAAATAAAAAGATATCTTTTTATGAATGAATATATTCAAAAGACATGAATATTCATAAAGAGGTTTGAGAAAAACTCTATAAGTGCTAGAGTTTTAGATATTCAGAATACAATTAAGCATTATTCTTCCTAAAATTGTAAATACTACAAATTATCAGACATATCATTCTCTTTTATATTCTTTTGGGAGTATTTCTCTTTTGCTAAAGGGAAATACTATTTTGGCTTTGTTATTCTTGGAGGGAATTGCCATTAAAACCCAAGTAGCATAATAGTGGGGGCAAATTTCCTAAAGGAAAGTGATATACACGTCAAAGCCTATCATTTCTACTTTAGCCTTTCATAGTCTTTCCTACTGGTTTGTACACAAATTCTCCAACAATCTTGAGGAAATTTTGAAGACCATGGAAGGCACAAGTGCAGAAAATATGATGAACAAGTTCTTCAAGTCCAAAATGATCAAGTTGGACCGGTTTGACGGCACCAACTTCACAAGATGGAAGGACAAAATGCTGTTTCTCCTTATGGAGTTAGGAGTGGCCTACATATTGGGAGAAAACTTGCCAAAGATCCCTGAACCAACGGAGGGTGAATCTGAAGAAACAAAGTCACAATAAAAGAAGAGAGAAGAAGATGAAGTTCGTTGTAGAGGCTTCATACTCAATACTTTTTCAAATCGTTTATATGATCTATTCCAAGACATTAAGTCTCCTATTGAAATCTGGAAGGCCTTGGAAAATAAGTATATGTCTGAAAAATAAGGTACGGAATAGATTTCTTACCATGAAGTTTTTTGAGTTTGGAATGGTAGATAGTAAATCCATTATGAGTCAAGTAGATTGAATTGCTCTTACTAGTGTCTAGACTAAAAAATATAGGTATAGAAGTGTCTGATCAACTTTCAAGTGGGTGCTGTGATTGCAAAATTACCATCCTCTTGGAATGACTATAGAAAGAAACTATTGCACACTTCTGAAATTTTCACTATAGACCAATTGACAAAGCATATTCGAATTGAAGAAGAAACTAGAATTTCGAGAAAACAAATTTGCTTTGAAAAATGGTACTAAAGTGAATAATGTAGAGTCTATGACAAAAGAAAAGAACACTAACAAGTCTGGCAAAAAGAGAAAACATGGGAATTTGTCTACTAATGCTACTACTAACAAGAAAGACAAGTCATGTTTTTTCTGTGGGAAAAAAAGGGCACTTTAAGAAAGAGTGCAGATTCTTCAAGAAGTTGAAGATGGAATCAAATGCTAGGACAAAAGGGAGCAAATGTGGATAGAAAACATTTCCCAACAAACTGTTGAAATAGTTGCCATGGTTGGAGGACTATCAATCAACATGGTGACTGACTGCAACTTGACAAGCACTCAATCAATGGACTTGGTGGTATGATTCGGGTGCTTCGATTCATGTTTGCAAGAACAAGAGTGACTTCAAACAATACCAAGTTATTCAAGAGCCAGAAATGGTTGTGATGGGATAACAACAACTTATCAAAAGTGGAAGGCAAAGGAACTGTTGAAATAGAGTTCACTTCCGGAAAAACTTTGATTTTAACCAATGTGTATCATGTACCAGACATTAGGAAAAATCTAGTTTCAGCAAGTACTCTTGATAAAAATGGCCTAAAGGCTGTAACAGAGGCAGGAAAAGTGATATTGTCCAAAAACAATGTATTTGTTGGACAAGGGTACTCATGTAATGGAATGTATAAGTTGAATATCAATAAAATAAATATTTCAGCTTATGTTGTTGAGTCATCAATTTGTTTATGGCATGATCGTTTATCACATGTTAATTTTAAGTCTATAAATATATGTTAAGACAAGGTATGATTAATTGTTCAAATTCAAACTTTGAAAAATAGTGAAACTTGCATAAAATCTAAAATGACTAAGATTCCATTTCCAAAGCATGATAGAACGTCTAGTTTACTAGAAATCATACATTCAGACATATGTGAATTAAATGGTCATTTAACTAGAGGAGGAAATAGATATTTCATTACATTTATTGATGACTACTCTAGATATACATATGTGTATTTAATGAAAACTAAAGATCAAGCATTTAGTATGTTTAAATTGTTTAAAACTTTGGTAGAAAATCAATTGGAAAAAGAAGATCAAAATCCTACGAAGTGATAGAGGTGGAGAGTATTTTCCAATCTGAATTTTCTATTTATTGTGAAGATAATGGCATTATTCATCAAACAAGTGCACCTTATACTCCTCAACAAAATGGACTAGCTGAAAGAAAGAATAGGACATTGGTTGATATGGTTAATGCAATGCTAATGCATGCAAAATTGCCATTTAATCTTTGGGGAGAGGCATTACTTACAGCTTGTCATGTGCACAATAGAATACCATCAAAGAAATTTAAGATTTCACCTTATGAATTATGGAAAGGAAGGAGACCTAATTTGAGTTATTTGAGGGTATGGGGCTGTATAGCCTATTATAGAGTACCTGATTCAAGAAGAACCAAATTAGGTCCAAGAGCCATTAAAAGTATATTTGTGGGATATGCTGAAAGTTCTAAGGCCTATAGACTTTTAGATATAGACTCAAATGTTATAATAGAGTCTAGAGATGTTGAATTCTTAGAAACTAATTTTCTAGATACTTCAACGAAACCCACAGTTAATTTCTCACCACAAGATACTAAAATGGATTTCAATTCTTCTTCGATAAACAAACATAAAGTTGATGAATCTCCTAAAGAACCTAGGAGAAGTAAAAGAACTAGAAAATAGAAGAATTTAGATCCAGACTTTATTTCTTCACAATCTATAGTCTTTCTAGTTAAAGGAAGTAGAGATAAGGTATTTAATAAAATATTTATGATTTTACATTTGGAAGAGGATCCTAAGACATATAAAGAAGCTTTAGCTTCTAGAGACTCTGCCTTTTGCAAAAGAGGCAATTGAAGATGAAATGGATTCTCTTATGTCAAATGGTACTTGGACGTTAAGTGACTTACCTCCTAGCTGTAAACCAATAGGACGTAAGTGGATATTTAAAAGAAAATGTAACATAGAGTTCTCTACAAATCTTTAAAGTAAGAATAGTAGCTAAAGGTTTTAAACAAAAAGAAGCTATTGATTACTTTGATACATATGCTCCAGTTGCTAGAATTGCATTCAATAAGAATACTATTTGCTTTAGGTTCATATATGACTTGCATGTTCATCAAATGGATGTAAAAACAGCATTTTTAAATGGTGATTTAAATGAGGAAGTATATATGGAGCAACTTGAAGGGTATGTACTTCCAGGAAATGAGAAGAAAGTCTGTAAATTAACTAAGTCCTTATATGGTCTAAAATAAGCACCTAAACAATGGCATGAGAAATTTGATAAAGTAGTTTTATCAAATGGCTTTAGACACAATGAGGCAGATAGGTGCATTTATTATAAATTCACCAAAGATTATGGAGTGATAATATGTCTTTATATAGATGACATGTTAATCATTGGAACTAATATGCAAGGTATCAATAAAACTAAAAAGTATCTAATTTCTAAATTCAAAATGAAGGATTTAGGAGAAGTAGATACTATCTTAGGGATCAAACTCAAGAAGCATAGTGGGGGTTATGCTTTATGTCAATCACATTATATTGACAAAGTATTAACCAAATTTGATTATTTGGGAATAAAAGAAGTCAATACCCCATTTGATGTTTCTAATAAACTAGTAGAGAATTACTGGAAGGTCAATTAGTCAATTAGACTATGCAAGTGCTATAGGTAGCTTGATGTATGCTATGCATTGCACTAGACCAGATATTGCATATGCTGTTTGCAAACTTTCTAGATACACTCATAATCCTAGTACTGATCATTGGAAAGCCATTGGAAGAGTACTAGGATATCCTTAAAAGGACAAAATCCTTTGGTTTGTTCTATAACAAGTTTCCTTCGGTACTAGAAGGGTATAGTGATGCTAGTTGGATAACTAGTGTGAAAGATAATAAATTAACATCTGGTTGGATATTTAAACTGGGTGGTGGAGCTATCTCATGGGCTTCAAAGAAACAAACTTGTATTACTCACTCTACAATGGAGTTAGAGTTTGTTGCACTAGCTTGCAGGCAGGCAAAGAGGCAGAATGGCTAAGAAATTTGTTACTAGATATAGAGTTGTGGCCACAACCAATGCCAGCCATTTCTTTGCACTGTGATAGTGAAGCAACTATGTCTAGGGCATTTAGCCAGGATATATAATGACAAATCAAGACATATTGCTTTAAGACATGAGTATGTAAGACAATTAATCTCAGATGGAGTAATAACAGTTGTCTACATAAGATCCTATAAATAATCTTGCTGATCCTTTAACAAAAGGACTCTCAAGAGATATGGTCAAAAGTACAGCAATGGATATGGGACTTAGACCATTTTAATTTTGTCAAATGATAATAGGAACCTAACCTTTACTATTGCATAGCAATACTAGAGGTTTAATAGGTAAGAACAAGTTATCAAGTTGACTAGGTAGCAAGTATTGGTAATTTATAAGTACTTATGAAAAGTAGGTTGAATAATAATAATAATTATTCTTAATGAAGTAACATGTGTTCAAGAAAATAGAACAAGGAAGTCATATTATAAGATTTCAAAAGGGTAACTTCACCTATATGAACACAAGAAATGGTGCCGCTTCAAACAAAATTGGATAATAAACTTTGTAAGTGTTTATGAATTCAGGAAGTAGCACAAGGCATATTACGGTGCTAAAGCTAACAGTGAATGTTTAAGAGAAAAAGGCAAGATTTATGTGCATAAATTTTTCCGATCGTATTATTAAGGAATTATGGTTTAAAAGCTTAAGCTTACCATTAATTTCAATATGATTTTGAACTATGTATGCTAATAATAGGTTTAATTCGAAAGAAACCTATTGTATACATATATCTTAATAAATTCTGATACATTTCATCACTAACTAAGTGGGGGATTGTTGGTAATAGTTAGTAATGAAAGAATTTAGTTCATTAATGATGAATTAATTCATCTACAAATGTTGAAAAATTGGATATAAAATAAGTCTACAATCTGACCTTAGATTAAGCCAAAAACTAGCCGTGGACAAAGAGGTCGCGGCTCAAGCCGCGTTGATCCCAGTAAAAATGACGTTTAAGTTTTTGTCTGCAATTTTGAAGAGCTTTCTTCAAGAGACATTTTTCAACAGACACAATGTAATTAGGAAGAAGTTTTAATGTTCAAAAGATATGTTTTCATTCAGTTTTCTATTGAAAATGTACTATTCCATTTGAATGTCTTCAAATGAAAAGATATCTTTTCATGAATGAATATATTCAAAAGAGATGAATATTCATAAAGAGGTCTGAGAAAAACTCTATAAGTGCTAGAGTTTTAGATATTCAAAATACAATTAAGCATTATTCTTCCTAAAATTGCAAATACTACTAATATCAGACATATCATTCTCTTTTATATTCTTTTGGGAGTATTTCTCTTTTGCTAGAGGGAAATACTATTTTGGCTTTGTTATTCCTGGAGGGGATTGCCATTAAAACCCAAGTAGCATAATAGTGGGGGCAAATTTCCTCAAGGAAAGTGATATACACGTCAAAGCCTATCATTTCTACTTTAGCCTTTCATAGTCATTCCTACTGGTTTGTACACAAATCCTCCAACAAATTCTAGTTGTAAGAATGTTAAAAGATTAATGATTTACATGTAAAAACAATTTGAATAAATTGTTTCATAAAATAAATATATATGGAATTTATCGTTTGATTATACAATTTAAGAGTGCACAAGTTGGTGTAAACTTTTATAATCAATGGCTACATCTTATAAAATGGTATTGCACACTGTTTTGCTGAAAAGAAGACTTTATTTGCGTAGTTCAAGTACGTATATTTTTGTGACTATGTACAAAAGTAACACGTACAAATCTAGGGATTTTAAGTCTGCAAAACTACATTAAAAAGAATATGTCTAACACATATATTCTTATTTGTGTTATAAATTTTCTTCATTTAATAACTGCACAAGCAAGTAGCCAAAAGATCTTACAATTGACATAGATAAATTAGATTTATGGTAGTTTTGTTCTTGTAGCATATATTAACTGGACAAGTAATTAACCACTAGATCCCAAAAGGAAAATGACAATGTAAACAAATTAATTCCATTGGGAACGAATAGAGGGTCGAGTGATTAGAATTCTATGACTCTACCCTAGAGATCGAGGATTCGAATTCCACCTACACCATTCCCCTTCCCCCAATTATTATAGTATAAGTTTGATAAAAAAAAAATAATTCCATTGTGATTTTAGTCAAATAATTTCATTGGCCACTAGTGTGTGGAATTAGATGTACAATTTTTAATTGGTTAAGTGTGTGGAACCATTTACTAATTGCAGGTTAATCAAATAAAATTGAAGGCTTATCTTGTGTGAAAAACGGTTACTAAGCCAACCACATTAATGAAATCAGAAAGATGATTCGTATTATATAATTGTTGAACTACAAGTGTAATGCCCTTGACCTGTACAATGCGATTGTTTTAAGTCCAAGTTACCTAAAAATTGTCAAGTATATTCAGAATACTGAATATTGAGAAATTCGTCAGCTTGAATAGTTATTATCCTCAGTGCCACTTTTACTGGTGTCAATTGAGCACCATTCACAAGGAATTGCCACTTCGCGTTCACACTTAGATAAGATAGATAATTATTAGAGTATGAATGCAAGATAGTAATTTGTTGTCAATGACACTCAATTGGCATTGAGAAAGATGGCACAAAGGATCTCATTTGTAGCTTGAATATCGGCTTGGGGTCTTTTGTTACACATTTCGGTGTTACACTCATGTTATACCATTCAAGAGAGTGACTAGTGTACACCCACTAACTATATCTGTTAGAAGAGGGATATATGTCATTGTTTGAGGTGGTGTAATATGAGTGTAATATTAAAATGTGTAATAGATACCCAAAACCTCGAATATCCCTATCCACATAGTTATACTTTTCTTAAATATTAGTCCCTCATGCCATTTAGCTAACTTCATGTTTTCCTTGATTGCGGTAATTTTCCCTTCATGCTATTGAAGTAGTTTTATACCGTTATTAGCGATGTTAAAAGGAGTAATTGCCATCTTACATGAGTTGAAGATGCAATAGATACATGAAAAAGGTTATGTCAAAAGTAAACCTATTCCTATTATTACTTTGTGGTTATTTATCTAAATATTGCATTTTTAATTCGAATTAAAAAATATTAATATATTAGTTCATATTTCTATCATTTCAAAATTGATTTTGAGTGAATATATTTTCCATAAAACTGAAAGAAAATTTTGAAGAGATAGAGGCGCTCATGGACTAGGTACTTGGTCCATGAGGCAAAAATTCAATCTGAATCTATATCGCTGGTTCAACAAAAATTTAAATTGTGAATCAGTTTATCACTATAGAATAATAGGATAATCAATTACCACAAAAATCAGGGCATACTGGGTACCTGAATCAGTTACTTTCAAATTTATTTTTTCAAAAAATAAAAAATCTAAATTTCTTTAAAATTTTCACTTAATTACACTTTCATACATAAATCATTCATATAAATTTTATTTGTTTCCTAAAATAAACTCTTATTAATGTTGTACAATAATTAATTCAAGAATTTTTAATTTTTATTCTTATAAAATAATCATTAAAACTATATAAAATATAAAATTAAATCTAAATTTTTGTTCATTCAATTTTGATTAAAAAATTCAATATACAATATATTTTAATTAATATTCGAACTGATAACAAAAACCAGTCCAATACCCTTCTTTTCCGGTTTGGGATCAGATTTTTTTGAACAGTCTTGCAAACACAGATGATTTCAGTCTCCAACTCCTTTCTCCTTTTCCAAATCTTCCCCATCCTTCACCATCTATCCAGTCAATCATCATCCCCCTCTTTTTTTTTTTTTTTTTTTTTTTTCTCTCTATCTATCCTGCTAATCTATCACCCGAACCCATCAAACCCCATCCCCCCCCCCCCCCCCCCCCCCAATGCTCTCTCCACCATTATCAGCCGGAAAACCAAAACCCAACAAAGTTACAGATAGTTAAAAGTGTAGCCACCGAGCAAATTTCAATAATTGAAATGTACCACGGAGTTTGCAACAGCTGGCAACTCTCTCAAATCTCAATTTGGACCTTGTAGAATACCTCAAAATCCCATCTTTCTAATTGATTTCACATCTTTGTGAATTTATTCATGTGTATTATGAATTTTGCTCTTTTGTTCTCTACCATCATGTTCAAAAATTTCAAAACCTTATTGAGCAAATTGGAGACGGAGAGACTAATTCAATTTCTTTTTTTATTTTTTATTTTAAGTTTTATGTGTGACCCATTTTTTCAAAAATCAACTTCAAGCTGATTGCAATGGGACCTTTCTTTTGAAGTTTTCACTGAAATAGACTTTGCCATGTTAACTTCTAAGTCAATTTTCTAAAAATCAATTCAATATTTTTGGAACACTAATGAAAAATAATTTTCTTTAAATTCTGATTAAAAATAGTTAAATATTAAGATAAATAACCCACTACTTTATCTTTCTTGATTCAAATTCAGATAGTCACGACAGCTACTTGAAGTATGGGTACGAAAATTCAAAAAGAAAAAAAAAAAAGAACAAGAAGAAGAATTGTTAATTAGTGTGAGAAATTTCCTTATGAAGTACCTAGATTGTGAAAATTCCAATGGATTGGCAAATCAAATCTGCTATTAGAAGGGAGTCAATATCATCAGCTATATGCCCCAATTGAATTTGTAATCAAAAGACGACGTAATGAAAAAGAAAGGGAAAAATAGACTTGTTATTAAACGCATTAATAATACTGTCCCCTCTTTGGCGATAACAAAGTGTGTTTCAAGGAAATAGACCAATCCATTATAGTACGTAAAAGGACTAAATGGACTCATGTCTGTCTTGAAGGTACATCTTCAGCTTGTAACATGCACGAACTAATATGAACCGTTAAACAATTAACATTCCGGAAAGGAAATCTCCGTTTGTCGCTTCCTATGCGATTAATATACTAGTATTATCTTGGGAGTGATAAATACACTCCTCATTTAACCTCATTCTTCTTCTTTTTTTTTTTTTTTTTCCTTTTATTGGTTCAATCGACAAATCCTATTCTACTTCTACTTGTATTCCTACTCTTATTCTAACATATTCTAGTGGAATAAGACCAAACTTGTATGGATTTGAAGCCTTATTTTAGTAGTAAATTGATAGGAATTAAAGTTTGAATTTTTGACCTCCCATTTAATAAAGAATTAAGTCTATTGTGGTAGCCAACAACCAAGAGCAATTATCATTCACTCCAACTTTTTAAGAGTGGGAGTTAACTAAAAGCTAACGAAAATTTGTTGCAGAAGTTTGAAAGAGTCTATTTCAGGTCTTTTTGTCATTTTATTCCAAAATGGTTGGTGGAGAACGAATGAGGCCAAGTTAACAAAAAAATTTATCACTTTCCACGTGTCTTTCCATCATCGCACTTAAAAAGTGAGTGAAAGACTGATGGGACTAAATTAGGTGTGAATTTATCACTTTCCATTATTTATTGAAAAGCGGAAGCCGTTGAACTGCCCAAAAAAAAAAAAGAAAGATGAATTACACTCGTATTATTATGTTGAAAAAAGAAAGAATTTTTTTTTTGTGATAATTAAAGGAATGTATAAAAATTTATAAAATACAAGTTAACTGCATCTCGCCCAGCTAACTTGTGACAAGTCTGCATTAGAAATACCTTTTAATAAAGGGATAATTACAGAAACCTCCCCTGAGGTTTCTAACAATTTCACCTGGCACCCTTCAATTTTCAAAAATTACACAAACCTCCCTTGGTTAACTAAAGTTCTAATAATACCCTTTGAAATCAATCTTTTACCAAAAAAGGTTCATAAAAATAGAAAAACTCATTTGGTTTGACAAATTATTTGAGTTTGTTTAGGATTTATGTAGTTGGGTTAGATTTCAATATCTGGCTAAGGAATATCTCTATAAATTTTAGCTTTATAATCCGGTTTCTTTTGGTGGTGGTAACTAATGAAAATGAAGCTGGCATGATATGATAGTAATTCAAATGGTCAAAACCCAATATATTTTTTATTTTTTATTTTCCTAATTAGTTGATAGTGTTGTATAGGCATTGATAGGATTGTTTTTTGGTTATTAGTGGCGGTGTTCATTAAGTTAGTGGCAACGACGGTGGTACAGTGGTTTAAGTGGTAAAGAAAATGATATTGTTTTATTTTTTCTTTTGTAGATTGAGAAGGGCATTATGGGGTTTTTAATTAAAATTTTTATTAAAAGGGGAGGTCTTGTTACCAAAATAGTAAATGCAAGGGAGGTTTGTGTAATTTTTGAAAATTGAGGGGTGCCAAGTGAAATTGTCAGAAACCTCAGGCGAGGTTTTTGTAATTATCCCTTTAATAAAACTACTTTTACGGCTTTCTTGGGTAGAAGGGTGCAATTACAATCGGGGAGGATACAAGAATTTGGATAGAAGGGTTTGAACTCAAATTATTTTGGAGTGGAGACGAGTTTGATCATGTGATGTTCCAATTTTACTCTACTCGTTTACGCTTCTATGTCAAATTAGTCCAATACATCAAACTGACAGAGGAAACAAAAAAAAACTTCCTAGTTCCTATAATTGTACGCTACTTTAAAAAATGGTTATCTTAAAAAAAATGGTTATTGAGTTTTAAGTCACTGGTATTCCTCGGTAAGTTAAATTAAATGGTCTCCAACCACTGCTTTGGTGAAACATAAAAATCAAAACGAAACTTATGGACCACATTGTATCATAGGAAAATAACATTGAGGCTCCATGTGGTGTTCTTTTATGCTTTGAAATTTATCCTTTGGGAAAAGGTATAGAAATTTATATACTTTTTTCTTTTTATGAACGAAATAAATTCTACCGTATAGTGAACATAATCAATGGACATCTACAAATGAAATTTTAATCTACTTCACTATTTAGGGCATTGCGGTGTATTACTTCCCGTCTGTTTTACTTTGACATTGGTACAAGAAGCTAGACTACTACGTCCTTTGTGCGTTAATTGTACATTCTCCATCCTAATACCTTTACAAGGAAACGTTTTGCTGCAATCAAAGACTATGCCCTTCTCCAAAGCACTAGACCCTTTTATATTCTTGTATAACACACTATTAACTTGTACAGCATCCTTCTGCAATGGAAATAAAAAAAAATTATTAGATATATATAAAATTATGGCACAATAAATTGTAAATTAGCACATATTAGCTAGAGATCATTACCTGTACTAAGCAATTCTTTTCCTTTTTGTCACAATAGAATTGATCTATTATTATCGGATTTGTCACATTTCGCATTTCAATATTCTCGAAGACAATATTCTTTGCGTATCCACGTCCTCCCTTTTCAAAATGTAGATTAAGTTGATGTTAGATTTGACAATTACAATATTCTGTGTGATTTTAAATGTAAAAAAAAAAAAGAAAAACAAATGTAATTTGTCAAAGTGAAAACTTTAAACTATGGAGGGGTAAGGTAATTTTCTGGTTATAGACTTTTCTGTTACCAGGACTGTGTCAGTTTCATTAGTCCAAAAACTATGAACATACAAATTAAAGGTCTGTGTTATCGTGTGATTGATCGTTTATAGATTTCTTGTACAAAAATTAAGCCCCAAAAAGATATCTGAAGGTGTGTCTTACCTGCCAACTTTTTATTCTTACTCCATTTGTAGTTCCAGTAAATGTTGCTCCAGTCACTCTAATATCGGACACATAGTCCTCATCACCATTTTTTCCCAGGCTACCAATGCTGGAAATACAGAATCGTGTCAACTCAGTTTTGTTGGTTCATAAAGAAAAGAGGGATAAATAAGAAAGAAGACGAAGAAGAGAAGAGATATTACCTGATTCCATGGCCCGGTCCACACTTTATATCCATTGCTCGAACCGTACTGGATCCGCTGACTATAGAGATGCAATCATCACCTGCGTTCAAAGAAATGTTTTGTAATTATTAACTTCGACAGTATCCTACTTACAACTTTCAATTTGGACCTTGTTGCTTCCGATTATTATTATTTTTTTGTTCGATATAAAATTTGTCAATCTAAACTTTTGCTGAACTTCCTTAAAAAAAAAAAAAAGAAAATTTGCTGGATTTTTTTTTTTTCATGCTTTTCGGGAGGTGAATTCGGTTGCATATGCTCTAACTCGTCAAGGAATAGCTCAGGAATTTCTTATTCACATATGGCCAACCATGTTAGAGGGCTGTTTAGAGTAGATGGGGTGGATATGATCTATATCCATCATTTATACTTAAATCTTTGAGGTTAGGTCTTAAGTCTCTCATGGTTTACTCAATTTTTTATATTAATAAAATCGGTAGGATTTACCATAGATATCCCTTCGTCACGCGAGATTTTTCTTTTATAGATTTTTATCTAAACTTTAAAAAAGCAATTTTTAATGGTATACATGAAAAAGTACTTAATTAATGTTCTCTAATAAATTATGAAAAAGCATAAAAAATCCCGAAAAAAGAGTTAGAGGTATTAATTTTTTGAAAAATTAGTTTAGGATAGGAGATTAATAACACAAGAATATGGTTGATCAGCTGCATTTTCCCTACCTGTTCCAATGTCACAGTTTATGATCTGAACATTTTGGGATCCTGAGATGTGAATGCCGTCAGTGTTGGGGCTTGATCCATTCGATTTTACCTGGAGATTTGATGCTTCAACATTCGTACAATTGCGGAAATTAAGGTGCATTTGTTGTGCATTTCTTATCTTTAGGTGTGTCACTCTAAGATTTGTGCACTTGTCAAAGGTTATAGCCTGTTATGATAAGAAAAGGAAAGAAAAAGAATTAGGCATTGATCATCATATACTTAGCATCTCAATAGTTATTATTTCAAGTAAGCTTTTTGACCATTGCAAAGCTTTAAGCGTACCGTTGGAGCACCCCGACAAGGCTGCAAATTGAGAAAAAAGGGAAAAAAATTTGTCAATTACTTGGAAATAATTTGTATAAGTTACCAAAATTAAATAAATATTAGAACAATGTAGGGTTGGGTTCTAAAATGTTCAAAATGGCAGACAAGGTTGTTTAGTTGCAAGGAAAAATTTAGATGGGCTTCATAAAATGTGCAATTAAGAATTAAAGAGTATTTGCATATTAAGACAAATTGTGCACATGACCACATTTACAAATTAAAACCATGCATGGAACCTTTGTGACAAAGTTAGGTACATACTTGTTTTTCGTCAACTTTGCAAGATTTTGGCCACCAAATCTGTCCGTTTCCACTAATCACGCCACCACCATCAATAGTGAAGTCTCTAAGATTCTCAAACTTAAGCCAAATTCTTTGATCTTTTTTGTAGTCTGATATGCGTGTAGAAGCTCTGATACTACCTTGGATCTATTATGAAATTAAAAGGAAACAAAAACAAAAGCTCAAGATATTTATTAAATTGATGTGCTCAATTTCTTTCATCGATGTATATTTTGAGAGATATATTGTTCATTGCTTATTTACAAACTTACCCTCATTGTAATACCCGATTGGCAGGGACCCTTAAAAGTAATTGGCTTGAGATGATACACTTTTTTTGCAGGAACCAATAAAATACTTTGGGGAGTAGAGCATGCCTTCGTCCAAGCTCTGATAAATGCCTGAAGAAAAAGGGAATTTTTTTAAATGATGTAGAACTTAACTTTTTCTTTTTTTTTTTTTTGTTTGGGGCAAAAACAATTAAAGAAATGTTTTGAAAGAAAATTAATAAATTATCACTATTCTTAAGCTTCAATGTCTCTTGAAGCAGCTTCTACTGCGAACTTGATAGTTACAACTTATTTCAACCAAACATACAACTAATCCCGTAATGACGAAAACCAACAATTTGGCAATATGTAACAGGCACCCAAAAAAAAAAAATAGCTAACTTGAATATATGACCAATTAATTTCTTTAGCTAAAACATTCTTTCTTTCTTTCTTTCTTTCTTTCCGTTTTTTGTTTTTTTTTTTTCTCAAGATGACATACCTTAGAATCATCTCTTCCACCAGCCTTGGCTCCAAACTTGTCGACATTCACTACATAACCTCTTGATCTTTTTGACCTTGCAGAATTCAACAACCCTTTTACCGAAAGCAATCTTCCAAATTTCAGGAATCCAGATTGTTGCTTGATTTGCTTTTGTTTTTTCAAGATATGGCCAGTTTCATTATTTGCATGAACCAATTGTCGATAACCGGAGTGCGGATTCTGTTGGATGGTGCTAAGACAGGATGAAGAATAAACCAAAACGGTAAAGATAGTAACAAGAAAATATTGAAGAAACATTTTCATCTTAAGGTACTCTTTGGATAAAGAAAGAAAATGATTCCAGTAAATGAGAGGCTTTAGTCTTTACTACAAGACAAGATTTAACAATGAAGAAGGTAACTCAAAATCTACGCATATTTATAGCAAAAAGTTAACTTAACAAATGGGAAGATGATAGATTTAGAAAAGGACAGGAAGGGAAGTTAGAGGAATTGACTTCTAGACAATCCAAGACTACTCGGGGAAGAAATCAAACATGTTTAATTTCCATGACGCAGAGGGATCATGGATTTGGATGGTAAACGAGGCTGAAACGGCAGGACTGCTTTTTGGTAGTAGTTGACTCTTGCTTCTGGTATCTCTCAACTTAGGAAGATCAATTAGTTATGTTAATTTCTTTATGCTTGTTTACCAACACATGCAGGTTGCATAGTATGACCAAACAAATAGAAATAAAAAATTGGCTCTATGCACTTGCATACCTGTACCTACGCATACAATACAGTATGCTATACATCTTATTCTTTTTCCATTTTCCCCTTGGGTTCGGTGATCAGGTGTAGGACCCTCAATAGGGTTGAGTTGGTCAAGCCTTGCCTATTTGGCTCGAAAAAGCCCAATAAGCTTCAATTCTCGTTAGGCCGATCTCAACTTGAGCTTAAATTTTGGACTCGAAATATTTTTAAGTTGAACTTGAACTCATTTGGCTCAGGTCCATTATAGGCCCGGCTCAGAAAACACCAAAACTCTTATTTTTCTTTCTTCATCTCACCCACCCATCTACACGATTCTCTCTCTCTCTCTTGCATAGATGCGCATCTATTTCCTTAATTCCTTGTCACAATTGAAGTCTATTTCCATGTGTAATTTAAAGTTTGTGTTGTTTGTTCTTTGGGGGTTAATATCTTTGACTCGGTTGACTATTCTTTCTCGCAAGCCTTTGAATTTTTTTTTGTTTGTTTTACTGAGAAGAATTAAGCATAAGAATTTTGGTGGGCTGTGTCGGTTGTGCGTTTTATCTTTCTACTCTATGGAGCAGCTAATTACTTATCTAGGATTACTAAAACATATTGTTGTGGAAGTTTATACAGATTGAGTGAGTTTGGGTGCTTGTGATCTTGGCAATTGATGGAAGTTTGCTCTAGTTGATGTGTTTTTTGCTTTATGGATTATTTATGTATAATAACTGGAAAGCTACCATGGTAGAGTAGGGAATGGTACGGTATGACTAATAATGGGTGGTCTACTCTTTGTCTTCTTGTTTTGGACGTTGGAACAAAGAATTTGTAGTAGTATTTGTTTTCCCAGTTCGTCTCTACTCATCATTTCTGTAAATGTGTTGAATTTTAAAAGTATCTCAATAGTTTCAAGCAGTCTAAGTTCACAATCCGAATATTTTGTGAGTCGAATATAAACTCTATATTTACAAACTCGAAACTTATAACCCAATTAATTATATGAGCTATGCATTAACTTATAAAAGCCCAGTTCACAAGACCCAATTGGCATGTTAGTGTTTGGACCAGCTATTTCATCTTCTTGAGTGAATAAAAATTTAAGTATCATGTCCCCACTAGGAGGTTCAGCCGAGCTCAAGATTCAGATAAAAAATGGGAAAGTAATTCTCTGAACATATGAAACATGGGAAGTTTTATTTTATTTTCAAGATTTGTGCGTTAAAACAACTAAGACGTTTCATGTTTTGCCTTCAGATGCATAATATGAAACCTGGGAAATTATACGCAGACTTTGTTGTCTATAACTCGAGGTGATCAATAAAGATAACCAGTGCGATTGGGAGTGAGTATTGCGTGCACCACGCGCGCCACGTGGCGTGCCACGTGGTGCACTAGAACCAATCACATATCGCCAAATAATACAAGGTATGGCCCACCATTGCTACATGGCGATAAATTATTGGTTCTAGTACACCACGTGGCAATGCACGTGGTGTATTGTATACTTTTCCGGCGATTGGTAGGATTTTGATTATCCCAATAAATGAATTACTATTCAATATATGACATAGTCTGTTGCTATGTGAATAGACAATCAATCAAATCTGTCAAACATATGAAAAGTCACTAAAATTACAAACTGAAGTCAAAGGGAGTAAAATCAGACAAGGGATTTAAATTTGCAGTTTAATGAGGTTTGGACTAAAATGTAAAGCACGGAATTTGTTGGTAAAGCAGTACCCACTGCCTTTGGTCCTAATGCTAATTGGTCTTCTAGAAAAATTCGCCGTACTTTCCCTAACTCATCCATTCATTTTCAGCATCTCTAAATTCGGCAATTATTGTTCAATCACAGCCTTGTTAACGTGTAATATTTTCACTGGTTTTTGGCGCATTTTTTAAATTATTGTTTCCGCCAGTTATCATCTTCAATTGATGAGTTCTAAAAAGGTACTCATAGCATGATTTCGTGTAATTTTATGTCTATATGTATCGATACAAAAAACCCAAAAGAGAAAAAAAAAATAATAAAGATTGAAGAAAGAGATCAAGAAACATGTTTTCAGATGCAAGTTGCTAGTCCAAACGCAGTTGTTGACTTGTGCAATTAGAGTAACTGGAATATTAAAATATAATCAGACCTTAGTCAACAATGGTATTTTGCCTCGTGCTTCCAAAAGTTCCTTATCCTGTGTCTCAGAATTGGCGTGCAATTTCGTGGTCTGATTAACACATTATGATGTCAATTGAATATTAAATGATGTAAATGCTTTTTCGATTTGGGGTGTTAGGGGGGCCGTTTGGTAGAGGGAGTCAGGGAAATTACCACTGTTTTAGGTGATCAATTTGACCAGTTTGACAAGAAAATTGTATTGGTAAGTTAATGCTGAACGGATGCAATTGGCGTTTGCTTTGGCAGGCGGGGATCTGTTTTAAATTAGTTTTTAGCATCATCGGACTTGCCGTGGTGTGTTTGGACAAAAAAAAAAAAAAAAGGGATGGACTTGGAGTATTCTAGTTTATTAGTGCTTTTATTAGTACTACTTTAATTTGAGAAAGATTGTCTTTTTGTCACAAAGTTGGGGTCACAAAGTTGGGTCGAAGTTTCATATGGGCACTAGGTAATTGCAAAATTATAGACTAATAGGATAGGCTTGAGTGTGTGTTTTATGCTCCTAAACATCTCTTGTTGGATGTTCCCACTAATTTCAATTGTGTCATTTAACTTCCTATATTATTCATGAATTCTTCCACGTTAGTCTAACTGTTATATTGTCAATGGCAAAGGTGTCCTAATTGACATCGAACCTTACATGCTTCAGCAAAAATTCTGTAAGTAACCTACAAATAGGCCTATTTTGTAAAAGAATCCTTTTAGACCAAATATCAATTGCATTTTAGGCTTAATTGAGCTTGATGGCATTTATTCCCATAGAATCTTCCAACCAAAATAAAGGTTCGGTTACTTGTCTTTTGGTGAACTGGATTAATGTTAGACCAATTAATATGCCTAGGTAAAATGGAAGTTATGTAAGAAATTAAGGGGTAAAGTGAAATTTACCCTATATAATACTTTTTACAAAGATTGTGTCATGTCTGATGCTGTTGATGTTTTAGTGTTAATTGAAAAAGAGTGAATAATATTGTGATTGATTATAAGTTACTATAATCATATATACTTGCTATTTGACATGGAAAAAATAACTAAAAATTAAAAATGTTAGTCGTCCCGTGGCTTCACTAGGAACGTAAACAAGTCGATGGAGTATAAATATTATCATGTTGGAATTTAACCGAACTTGTCTCGATTCCTAAATAAGTATACATGACCTCCAATTCGAACTTGGGATCTTACAATTTTAGAATTGAATTTTGACACAAGTCACTAAGGCATTGATCTTGTTTTTTATTTCAGCTCTGACAAACATCAATTATACAGATCATTCCCAGACTTCCCACTAGGGCATTGATCCCGTTTGTCATGTTTGTCAGAAATGCAAGCATAGAGAATTGTTAGTGCATTTATTTTAGTTTCGCACTCCATTATCTTCACCAGTTAAAAAGGACTTGTCAACGGGGGCTAATTTTACCCAAGTTCAACCTAAACCCATCATATTTTTGTCATTCTGAATTTATTGTTTTAAACCCCAATCTTGCCTGAATAGAATTATGAATTTGAATAAGGTCAGGATGTATACAATCCATATCCATATCCAAATCCTACCAAGACGCATTTAGTGTGCAAACAAACACACACACATACACACACATAGATATATTATCTTATTTTATGGCATGAATTAACAAGTCTAATTTGACTACATTTCTTTATGCTCTATTGAATTATGTTGAATTTGGGTTCTACATTATTCATTGCTTTAACTTGTAGGGTTTTGAAATTGCACAAAATGGTAAAAAAACCGTGGGCACCCATATGGTTTTGAGCTGTTATTATTTGAGTACCAGAATTCAACTAGATGTTAATTTTTTGACTTGTTTGGTTAATTAATCAAACCGTTATTATGGTCGACGTAGTGAGTTTATGGAAGGCATATATTTGACTTCCACGCTTCCTCTCGTTCTATGACTAAGGCAGGCATTTCTGGTCGTAAAGTTATCACCAAATTCGTAATAGGGATTGACATATTTGAAGTATGGAAGAAAGTTTGGCTTTTACAAGTTATTTCCTTATTCTCTATTTGGCAAAATTGAATGGAAAAAGTAACATTCCATTTCGTCATCTAGAAGCGTGATAAAAGCTTGAACAATTGCTTAAATGCTAATATGATGGTAAAGTTTATAAAAGTTGGATTTTGAATTTTGTTTGGCACTATTTGGATGCAAGAATCTAGTCAGAAAAGAAAAATAAGAGAAAGAAAGGGAGATCACATATGAACCCACTCCTGTAGTGCTGAAAAAATAAGTGAAACTAGGAAAATTTGAGAAAAAAATGCAAAACAAGACAATAATTAAATGAAAAATTGTTAATCATTCTTCTTTAGAAAAAGTAGACTAACGAGAGTCTTTATAAGCCACCAAGGGCAATCGCACCCAAGGGCTCAGTTCGAATTGATGAATTTAATATAAATCTTGCTTATCTTTTAAAATGGCTTTTAATATTTAAGTGAACCTAAAAATAAAAGGTAATTTGGGACGATTAGAAAATGAAGAAGTACAATGGAAGATTGAAATATAAGCACAAAGAACACAAATTTTGCTCCGACTAAACAAATTTTCTGGCTTCAATCCTGATAATTCGTCCGTAGAAACTCCATGTACCTTTATTCACTGTTTGCCTGAATGGGAGCGGTATAGCCGTAGTTATTTGAACGTTTGCTAGCTCTACTACCCGGAACTTACTGTTTCATACTTGAATGCACCTTTGCAACTTTTACTACATAAACTGTTTCTGAACTGAGTTACACAGCACATACTATATGATACCATCTTCGAACTAACGAGGAAGTCTATGAGCTGCCTGCTCTGTGATCTATTATCTCGTCCAACAAGAATTGTTGGTTTTGACAATAGTTTCTTCCAGTTTGGATCCGGGGCTCACAATTGGCCCTCCTTTTCATTTCGCACAAGTTGAATGCAGTGTAACTGTCAATATGATGTAATTCTCCAATATTATGGTGTAATTTTACAGAATTATCATATAACTATTTTTTACGTAAAACGATGTTGTTTTGGAGGTTCATTTTTTACTTTGTTAGTTCAATCTCGTTTGTCAATTTTAAGAATTTAAATCTAATCCGTGAGATTGCGGGAACGGCACTTGTAAGGCCCATTTCTGGTTTTCTTGATGTGGACATTGACTACTAAAATGGAAAAGCCCTGGTTTCTTGGGAGAGGGGGGGGCCTAGTTACGAATGAATTGGGATCTAATTAGCTTTATAGTTTAGACAAAGTTTTATGATTTCTACTGTGCAGTATATTCACAATATTAAGGATTTGTAATATTGAAGACATATGTGTTATGATTGGTGATTTATGTAGGAATTTTAGGATGTCGATTTTTTTTAAATTGCATGTGCATGAGGTTAACAACTTGGGGGCGCAGCTATGTCATTTCCTCGTTCTGGTTAGCTCCTGGCCCAAAAACTTTGTATTTCAAACTATTTGTCTTCCAGATATGTTTAGTCCCAATTTCTGTCCAATTATTTTTCTTAGTAAACTTTTTTTTTTCTTAGTGAGAAGAGGCACAATAATTGTCACGGTTACAGTTTTTCTCGACAATGCAATTTACAATTTATAAACTATACGAGAAGGCACTTGTAATTTTTTTTGGATGAATAAAAATCGGGTACTATTTACTCGCATATGTTTAAATTTACAAAATATAATCGAACCTAAAATTTTAAATTCTTATGTTGGTGACCAAATCATGGTCCGCCAATTGCAACACAACCATATTTGCTCTAACCATAAAATAGAAGGTCGAGGTTCCAACATTCGATCCCAGGAAGGGGAGGCTGGAAAAGCTTCCCTTGGCTTACCACGAAAGCCATTGTGCTAATGGGTTTTCTTCCCAATTATCTGAGCTAGCACATCTATATCACAAATAACCTTTTACTCCAGATTCTACTCAACAAAATAAAAAAAAAGAAAAAAAATCAAACATGATAGCTTATTAAGAACGTTGGATATATATATATATATATAAGTGTATATCTTGGTTAGTTTTTGTTTATTGCCCTCGATGATGCATTTATTTTATACCAAAATTTGGCATAACTATGACTATGAAAATTAACTAAAATTTAAGCTATCATAAAGTTGAGATTTATGGTTAAAAAAAAATTATATCACCATTTTCTCGAGCTTATGTAACTTTTGAGCCAAATTAATAACTAAGGAAATCAACTTTTATCTTTTTCATAATTAGGATATCTATATTCCTTTGCTTAATCAAGAACATATTTTATATATAATTGCCCCTTTCATTGAATAAAAAAATAAATTGATAAAATCCAATTACTTCAAAATTTTATTATTATAAGAAACTAATTTACGATTCAAATTCACTTTGGCCATATTTTACAACACCTTTAAAATGCACATTTTGTACATTAATTTTTTTTGCTGTAAAATAGATGTAACTATGAAATCACAATGCTTAATAAAATTCTTCGTTATATTCTTTTCATAAAAAGTGGTTGATTGTGTCCTAATTCAAAGATCAATAAAGAAATCCTTTCTTGGTACCAAAAAAACAAAAATAGAAAAAAAGAAAAGAAAAGAAAAGAAAAGATCCCACAAGCGTGAAAGCATCAAAGCCATTGCATGAAACCAAAGAACCAGGCAAAATTCAACCATTAATGTGAGGCCGGACATACCTACCGAACAAAATAACATTAATTAATAATAACAAACAGAGATTACCATAAAACTCTGGGATCAAGTGCCTAAGGTTAATGGCCTAGACACTATAAACAAACTCAAAATTTAAAAATTGTATAATATGAACCATAGTTATTAAATCAGTTCCAACAAACCAGGCAAAAGATTCGATTTTGATGGGTCATTCATTGGATTGATGGGTGAATTATTCGACTGGTTTGTGTCATCAAAATTGTATTTTTAAATAAATATAATATATTTTTATTATCTTAAAATATGGTACATAAATATTAGTGGTTAATTTTCAAATTCTTAATTGATTAGTTAATGAATTACAGTCTAAGTAAATGTATACATTAAGATAAATACATTTTGATATCAACTATTGTACATAATGATGTACAGTTGCACTTTATATTATTTTGTATTTACAATTTAAAAGGCATATATAATTATCATAATACATTTGCGCTTTAATGAATAACTTTATTTTATTTTATAATACTTTACAAATATATAGTTTTTATGCTATGGAAGATAAAATAACTATTTCACTTTAATAATACAGCAATTTTTTTAAGGACATAGATTTATTTTTAATTATAATATATTTTTATCTAAAAATAGAATTTTGAGATTTTACAATTGTCGTGTGATTATGCAATATTTATTCCAAAAGTCTACCAAGTATACATCTAGAAAGCAAAAAATATATATTTAAAGGAGTAATTCATTAATAATGGAATAATTTAATTATAAGTGAAGGTTTAGCCTAATGGTTTAGCTTCTTGGTTAAGCCTACTGCTCAAGTCCAAGTGGGTAGCTCAGGGCTTGAACGGTTGAACTGTGACGCGAGGTCAGGTTTTGTAATTATGGTGTGAATCACGTAATGTACATTTATTTTTAGATAATTTGTTGGCTCACAAAATATTGTTCAATATTTATATTTTATAAAAAATAATTTTACAACAATAAACTTACCAAGTATAACTAGGGGTGAGAATCGGTCGGTAATTCGGTAATTCGGTAACTTGAAATCGGTCAATTCGGTATTTTTTTTTTTCAAATTTACCGACCGAATTCGATTTCGAATTCACTTAATACCGAACCGAATTCGATTTCGAATTCAATTCGGTAAATCGGTATATTAATTTGGTAACCGAATTCAAAAAATAAAAATTAAAAAAATAAGAAATTTAAAATTAAAAAATAATGGGCTTAAGGAAATAATGGTCCAACCCAATGATTAAATAACCAAACCTACTATCAAATTACTAGTCCAATTAATGCTAAATTCAGTAATTCGAATTCGGTATATATATACCGAATTACCGAATTCGAATTACCGAATTGAATTCAGTAAATTCGGTATTACCGAATTAGAATTTTATTTTCGAATACCGACCGAATTCGATTTCATTTTTTTCGGATTTTCCGAATTAACGACCGAATTACCGAATTCGATTTACCGAATTCAATTCGAATTCGTCGGTAATTCGGTATTTACCGAATTTGCACACCCCTAAGTATAACTAATTCAAAAGCGTGTGGGACTCACAAAATAATAATGTTCAATTTTTACACTCTGTACAAAATAATTTATAATTATAAACTTACCAAGTATAATTAGTGCAAAATTGTGTGCATTGATTATTTATTATCTAGAATAATTGCCAACGAACAATTGTTCTCTTTCTAACAAAATTTTTTTTATATGAATTCAATTTACGGTCCCATATAAAATCTTGTAAATTAAAAAAAAAAAAGTCACAATATTAATTTCTTACTTAACATGCATCAATAATTTCATGTGCATGGGGCTCTTGTTTGCTTTCTGACTTCATCGTACATCACTTTACAGTGATATGACATCACTGCTTATAATGGCATAGCCAGGAAATTGACACACTTTCATCACGCTCCACACTCTACAATCCACTCACTACTAGTACCAAAAACTGACAATTCATCTAAAAAGTATCCAATCATTCGGACAAAAAGTGACAAAACAAGCATATTTTGTCAGGTTTCTAGATTGGAAAAAGAAGTACTAAAGGATTTAGCAAGAGGGTTGGTCTCAGAATTGAGTGGAAAATGGAGAGAAAAGAAGCAGAAGTAGTGGTGGAGGAAAAAATTGAGGGAAGTCAAATAGTTGTTGTGAATCCAAAGCCCAGAAAAGGGTACATTTCAAAGTTGTTAGATTGGTTGGAATTACTGGTGGTGAAGTTGATGTATAATTTTAAACAGCCTCTTCATTATCTTAGTGGTAACTTTGCTCCTGTTGATGAAACTCCTCCTTGTAAGGACCTTCTTGTTAAAGGTCATCTTCCGGTGAGTCCATTGAATTTTTTTCAGTAATTGATTATAATTGGAAATTTTTTTTAGAGTTTTATGGGTTCTTGTTTTGATGAATTCTATGATGATTTTTTATTTTTGTCGTATAGGTATTAGCATATCTTTTTTTCTTGGTTTCTGTTTCCTTTAATGAAGATGGAATTAAAATATTGATAGCATTTTTTTTTATTCCCTCTCTCTGTGACATGGCTTTGCTTGCTCTTTGCACATTCTTGTGGATTGAACTTTTATGTCGAGGATTTGTTACCAGAAACTTGATTGACCTGATCATCAATGCTACTAGGAAATATAATCAATGTTTATAAATTGAGACACGAGTAAAGGGTTATAAATCATGTCATTGTTACCAACATAAATTGTTGATGAAGTGGCAGGTATCTTTTTTGTGGTGCAAGATAATGTTTCGATGTGCTATATTAAATTGTAGAAGCACATTCAGTATAAGACTCAGTTTGTATGCCTCAAGAGTGAATTCGATAGTCTGACAGAGAATAAAAATCTGAGTACTTTCCTGGTGATCAAGCTTTGCATATCCAGCCAGTGTTCCTTACTTTGTGATATATGAAAAAATTTTCATTTGTAGGAATGCCTCAATGGCGAGTTTGTAAGGGTCGGCCCGAATCCTAAGTTTTCTCCAGTGGCTGGATACCATTGGTATGTTGTTTTCGTTTGCAAATAATTCATATCAGTAGCCTCATTTTTTACACTGTTTCTACATCTTCCGCTTGGATAATCACATCCTGTGCGGGGACTAGGTGCAATTTATTTATCTTCAGAATATTACTTAGTTGCCTTTTTTTTTTAGGGAATTACTTAGTTGCTGTTGTTTTCTTCAAATGCATTAGGACGTTCATTCTTTAAGCTTAGGTGATATATAGTTGGTGTATCAGAGAGATTGCTCTTGACTGCAGTTCTCCACCTTACCTTTATTTTTCTCCTCTGCAGGTTCGATGGAGATGGGTGCGTATTTATAATGCTTTGATTCAAGATATAGACTACACATTCATGAGTTACATTTGATTTGTGGCCGAAGGACATCAAATATTAGTCTGTCTCTCATTCATCCAAGTAGTTTAATTCATCTCTGTTGGGCCATATTTGAAGAAAACTAAAGCTATTAAATATTTGTTTCACTGGATCAGAACTTCTCTGGATCCTAGAAATTGGGATAAGAGAAACTTGGAATTGCATCATCATATGTGACATCATTTATTGATCACAAAATAGAGGATCTACAATCCAGGTAATGGTCGTGAAAACAGCATTAGGTCCTGATAATTCAAGGGAGAGATACAGAGGAGCGATTTACCAGTTTGATAATGGAAAGGATCTGAAATAATGCTGACTACCTTATTTATCCATGAATTTGTCATATTTATTTAACCAGAACAGGAAACAAGTATTACATTTCTCTTCATATATCTGTTGTTTATTGTTGTTTTCTTAGCGTTCTCACCTTGACAATGTTTTCGTGGATCACTTGGCACTTGTTTGGTTTGAATTAATTTTCTTTGGCACTTTCATGTGTTGGATCTTTTTGGGGATTATTTTAAGCTTCTGTTGCTGCAGAATGATTCATGGTATCCGCATAACAGATGGAAAAGCAACATATGTGTCCCGTTACGTGAAGACATCAAAGCTTAAACAAGAAGAATATTTTGGAGGAGCTAAGTTCATGAAGGTATGTATGCAACCTAAACTAGTCATTTTGAATAACTAGCATTTTCCTTTTAATGGTGTTCTCAGTTCTTTTGTCTTTACTTCTCTTTTTTCCTCTTAAGGAAAGGACAGTTTCTGATGGTATTTTTCTAATATTGCTGAATTTCTTTAATCATTTTACGGCTTTGTCTTTAAGAGTGCTGATTGAGATTATGCATTAATTTGAAAAGCAATGACTATAATTTTAAGAGAATTAAGCTGTGGGATGTTTTTTAGCTTTCGACAAATGAGATCAGCTGTTAACAAGCAGAGAGGTGTTGCCAAAATCTCTCTAGGCACGGTGCCTTGAGGCTGTAAAGTTTCGAATTTTGCATTTGATACCTGTGGCTGTGTATGAAAGATTGAGTAGGTATAATGATCTCTCTAAAGAAATTTATCCTTACGAGATGAAAACTGTCTTTAAAACAGAAATTTGTTGGATGTGGAGAAAAAGTACTTGATTCTGAATTAACACATCAGTCAATGCATGCCACTACTGGAAATTAAGTATAATATTGAAAAAAATTCGTACATAGAAGTAAAACAGTTTAAGCTGTTAGTTTGGAAGATTATTGGAGTTACGTTGTGTGTCAAAATAGGAACTATAAACTTTTGTGTTCTAGCAATTACTTATTATAAGAGAAAACCAAACTTGAAATCGTATTAACATCAACTACAGAAAAATTTGAAATGTTAGACAATAATGGATCATTATAATGTTAATGGAACAAAGTTGGAAGATTACATAGAATAGCCCAAAATCCTAATCCTTCTTAGGCTTTAACCAACTTCAGTGGGATGGTTTTAATCAATTTTATTGGGATGGTTTTGATAGTTCCTCTGAAGCTTATTAAGTTAGTTTTATTGTGGAGTATATCAGTATAGTGGAGCTTATGCAGCATATTCATTGCATATGTCCTTCATTCCTACATCTTGCAGGTTGGAGATCTCAAGGGGCTGTTTGGATTGTTCATGGTTAACATGCAAATTCTTAGAGGAAAGCTCAAAGTCTTGGATATGACCTATGGAACTGGAACAGGTAAAAAACTGATTGCCTTAGGTATGTTTTTGTGTCAAAGGCAGCACAAGTGAATAGATAGCCCAAACCACAGTATTTTCGTCTTGTTTCTTCTTAAACTTAAATTCCGTAATATGATCTCTCCATACTATGATCTATATATACTTTTGAGCCTAGTGGAACAAATTCAGCAGGGAGTAAACAGAAGACTAATGATAAATACCCGACCTTTATTCTTCCTCATGTTTTTTTCCCCTTAGAGCTGCATCATTTTCTTGTTTAGTTTTCTGCAACAAAATTAATTGTTTCAAACAATCCAACGAAGGGTGTCCTTATACATGATTACTAATCATATTCATGTAGCTTCTTCGTAGCTTTGTAGGAAAATTACTAATTTGAAATATGTTTTGCCCTGTGCTTCCAGCAAATACAGCTCTAACCTATCACCATGGGAAGCTCTTGGCACTTCAAGAGGCAGATAAACCATGTAAGCTTGCTTTCTTTTTATCTTTCTGTTGAACAATAAAATGTGGTAGTGTATTGCTCTGGATGCTTAAGAAGGGTCCATAACTGCTCGTAATTGCTCCTCATTTATTTGGATCATTCACCATTCATTGCCTCTCTGCTAATGTATTAGACATGATTTACATACTATATAATCCTACTGTTTATTTTTTCCTAATGCATAATCATGCGTTATAAAAGATAGCTGATACTAAAATTACAACGTTAAAACCTTTTGATACTGAAAGACTTGAGAAAATAATCAACAAAAACTTGGCTGCTTTTATTGTATCATATCTTATGTCTATTTCATTCTTCAGATGTGCTTAAAGTCTTAGAGGATGGAGATCTACAAACTATAGGCTTGCTGGATTATGACAAAAGATTGACACATTCCTTCACAGCTCATCCAAAGATTGACCCATTTACTGGTAAGAGGGATTCCATAGGTGTAAAATTTAAATTTTTTGAAATTGAGTAAGTGGATATTTTTCTAAAAATATACAAGCTTTGGCTAGTTATAACCAGTTTTATAGACTCTAGAATTTTGATGCTCGGTTAGACTTCAATAATTTGCTGTAGAAGAACCTAGTTAAGTTTTATAGTTTGTAACTAAAGTTATTCCTGTAGTTTTGAGCATCACGAGACTGGTTCATTTAGTCTTCTTGTGTTTTATTGGCATATGTTTCTTACAAGACTTTTACCTGCAGGTGAGATGTTTACATTCGGCTATGCACAAACACCACCATATATCACCTATAGAGTCATATCCAAGGAGGGAGTAATGGATGATCCTGTGCCAATTACAATATCAGACTCGATTATGATGCATGATTTTGCCATCACTGAAAATTATGCAATTTTCATGGATCTCCCATTGTACTTCAGACCAAAGGTATGGTGATTTTTCCTAGTAACCAATTTCTCGTTGGAAAGACGTACTGTTTGGCATCTATCTGAGTCTAACGTCTGGAGAACACTTGACTCTGATTGTAACATAGGCAGTTGATAAATATCCACGAATCGTATTGTTGTACACTTCCTTTTTTTGGGATTGGAAATATATAGGATCTCTAAAGGATGAAGAGTTTCATGCAATGAAGGTAATGCATAAGTGTGTAATCCAGTGCAGAATTTGCAACTCTGTTACATTTTATATAAAGAGGCTTTGAAATGCAAAGAATATATACATGAGTAAATTTTTAATGAATATTAAATTTGACAAACAACTTCGGTGAGTGGGCCGTAGGTGTCATTATTGGAGTGAACTCATCCTAAGCTCTAACTTTCTCCAAGCATGTTTTGAATTAGAAAAAGCTGTGTGGGAAAGTGAAGTGCATTGAGTAAAGGAAAGTGAAAATCACTTTCCTGTGCACATTTGGTTACTGAGAAAAGGTTGGAAGGAAAACGGGCAGTTAGTGATATTTAGTGGTGATTTTTAAAAGTCATCTGTCTAACTCACTACTTTCCTTCAAAATCCTGCAAAGTTTGTAGGACATAAAATATTGGAAAATTGCAGGAAAATACAAGCATTTTTTTCCAAATTTTCTGCTGACTAAACACATTTAAAAGGAAAAGTAACTAACTTTTCTTCACTTTGCATACTTCTCCTTACAAACAAACACTACCTCAAGGTTAGTTTGGTTGGACATAAAATGTTTTCCTTACATTTTACATGGAAAAGGCAATTTTCCTTGCAATATTCTGGTGTTTGGATAACAATCTGAAAATCTTTTGTAATAGTTTTTTTTGATGTTTTTTGGTTGGTTGTCGAAACCTCCAAAATAATACTGATTTTCTACTACTAAAATAAAGAAATTTTTGTAGTATGATCATGAAAACCAGGTCGAACCCAAGGGAAATTTAATTCTAAAAATCTTACAGGAAACTAAGATTAAGGACAAAAATTTTGTTTTGGGGGGAGGGGGGGGTTGAATCAAGAATTTAATAAACAAATTCAGGATAAATTAAAGAAACTAATCAATTAAAAATATCTCTGTTCAAATGTTATACATCCACTCCATAGATTCGGTTGATCATTGAAGTGCCAAAAATTTTACTTTTAATCCAAGCAAATAAATTCAATTAACCTCAAAGCTAAGGATAATCAAAACATTCAGTGCTAAAATAGACTTAAAAGCTTCCATTCAATCCCTTACTATCAAGCGAATTCAATATTGAGAAGCAATTATCATTCACTCAATAATAGCATTAATTCTAAAAATGTAAATATATTTCAAGTAACCGTTCAAAAGGCATAACGGTTTAACTTGTCTTATTTCTCCATTGTAAATTAACATTAAAGGGTTAAACAATCAAATTAATTTACTTTTCTTCTTGTTCTAATCCCTAACAACAATTACAAATTGAAAGGAACTAAAAAGCATTTATGCAATGTGTAGACTATTTCAACAAGCGAGAAACAATCATCAATTGCACGAGAATTAAAACAAAGGAGAAACAAAGTACTCAATGATGGAAGAATTAGCATGTATGCAATGTGTAAACTACTTCAACAAGCAAAAAATAATCATCAATTGCACATGAATTAAAACAAAAGAGAAACAAAGTGCTCGAATATAAAAGAATTACAATACGAACATTACTTTTCAAAACCAGTGTTGTAGACGGAAGTCATTCCCCTTGAATTGAATGAGGTTATCTGGCTACACATGATTCTAAGAAAACATTGGAAAAGAAAAGAATAACATAGTAATGCATGGGATGCATTATATGGTCTTTGGCTTCTCCTCTTTATAGTTTAAGAATTGTCCTAATGATAAGCTTTCAAGAGTAAGAGATAGGATACTTGAAAGAGAAGATCTCATTTAATCCCACCAAACTTCTTTCAAAATTTGAATTGCATCATTCTTTTGAGGCCAATGTGTATCCTGTTGATTGGATTTTCAAATTCGAATTTGTATAGTGTCCAGTGATATCTTCAATTCAATCGTATACTTGATTTTGCTCCTTATCTTCTCAATTCAAATTTCCTACTTATTTTCCTAAAAATTGTAGAAAATATGCATCATAAGTTGGCAAATCCAAAGCAAATCATAACAGAAATATATGCAAATATTGGATTTATCATTTTTCATTTTAATATTATTATTTTGAGTTAAAAAGACCAATAACAATTGTAATACATACTCAACGAGTAATTAAAGTCAACAAGAGATTGATTTTTGTTTAGAATTAGACTATAAGATAACATACAATGGTAAAGTATGTGTAACTATTGTTATAAAGAGAAACTGAGTGCAAAGAATTAAAAACAAAAATAATTTGGTAATTGAGGTTTGAAAAGTGGGAATTGATGTTTAATGTCACTATTTAACTCTACAGGCTCATTTATTTTGGAAGGAGATGCTTCTACTGTGGTTAATAAAATTAATAGTGCCGAGGATGACTTATCTTCGTTAGGAATTATCGTAGATGACATTAGATTTGAATTGAGTTCTTTGCAGACTGTGCAACTCAAATGGGTTCGAAGATGTGGAAATCAGGCAGCCCATCAGTTGGCACAATTTGCAAAAAACAATAATCTGGAGAGGATGTGGAGAATTATACCTCCAAACTTTGTTGAAGCTTTATTGCTTGCAGAATCTTCTGCTCCTTAGTATTAATGAAAGTTTTTTATTTCAAAAAAAAAAAAAAACTCTACAGGCTCATTAGGTCAGTAAGTTGTTGGCCAAATGGAGGAAAAGTGGAAAGGATTTTACACAGGAAATTTCCAGTGTTGGGTACCAAGAAAAAGCCTTAAAATATTTTCAGTCCAACCAAATAGACATTCAACCTTGTCATTTTTCAAATTAGAAACTAGTGTCTATCCTTGAGAAATTCTGATTCTGGAATTGGAGTGATTGGGATTCTTTACAGTTCAGCTCTTTGCATGAGCTTGAACATTGATAACGTGGTACTTTTCATTCAAACTGCATCATGCATTACGTACAATTCTAGTTGTATAAGGTGTAGAAATTAGGAACCCAAAAGCTGAAGCAACAGGTATTTGTCAATCGTGTGCTCCTGTAAACCAAGGTAAATCTAAGCATAGATGGTAACTGGGACATGGCTAGACAATGGTATTATCCAGAGCGTAAAGCTTTTATTCGGAACCTTTTGGTAAAGAAAGGCAGAATTTCCTTTTCTGTGGTCGGATTTCAGGTAATAAAAAAATGCTGCCTAAAGTTGTCCTTCCATTGCTTCTGAAAGATATGATGGGAAATCCTTTGTCCTTTTTCAAGCACTCTTATTATTTTCTCTTGAAGTTGTTGTGCTGTCCTCTTGAAGTTGTTCTGAGAGTAGGCTCAGACATTGCGAGTATTTACTACTTATTCCTCATCTCCAGAGATGCGATCTTCTGTAGCTTTGTACATGTTGCATGCCTCCTATTTTGTGGGATATGGTGATGGAAGATGAACTCGCGCAATCAACTTATGCAATATCAGAATGTACTTTTCAACTTAAAGGCTAGGTTTTTGCATCAAGATTCTGGTTATCAATTAAATTCTAGATATGAATAATTAAATTAAGTTTATCATCTTATGTGTCCCATGACCGGTCTAAGAATCGAGATTGAGTGATGTATACAAGGATATATGAGAAGATACAGGATATTATATCATACAATGTGATGTGATATTTATATATTCCTAGCATCTATCCATTTACTTGCTGAATGCCCTAAACAATACACCCTTTCTACCTTTTTCTTCTTTTTCATTTTCTGAGGCTGTTTGGTCAGGCTATTTTGCAAAAGAGGAAACTGTTTCTATCAAATAAGGAAGTATCATAAAGTACCCGAATATCACAATAGAAATCAGTCAAAAATTCCCAAATTGTTTTATCATTTCTAAGAAAATTTTAACAAAGTCAGTAATTGTATATTGCTTAATTCTCAGGGTATTGGCATGTATACATGATTTCAAGTACATCATAAAAGATAAATGATGATTTTGCTTGATATAAGGCACGAATTTCCTATCTATTAGATTTAGCGCTTGTCAAATAGTAATAAGCGAGTTTAGCTTAAATCTCGTTTGGTATTTCAGGAAATGTTGGCGGATAAAAAGCAAATATTCATATTTGATTCAACTAAGAAGGCTTGTTTTGGGGTCCTTCCTCGGTACTCAAAGAATGATTCCCTGATTAAATGGTTTGAGCTGCCAAATTGCTTCATTTTCCATAATGGTGAGTTAATGAGTTTTTTTATCTTTTGCTAAGCATGAAACTGCTGTTTACTACATCTTCTTTTTACATGTTAACCAGTGGTTTAGTTGCATAGATACATGAAGTATTATGCACAAAATCATCTACAAGGGCTAAAAGCAGCACAGCTATGGCCCTTGAGTTTCATCCTCAGGGGAAAAAGGTTGATTGTCATACACTATAAATGTCTCTGATTTAGATATTTCCAACAAATGAAACTATCTGAAGGAAAAGAAACCAAGCATAATGAATCTTATAAAAAGGAAGCTTTTGAGCTTGAAAGCATTTTATATAAAAGAAAGGAAAAATTATGGCTTGAGGTTCAAACTTTGACTTAACAAATCACAAGCTGCAGCATCACTTCAAATCTTGAAACCTGCTAAGTTGGTCTATTACTGAAAATTTGCTTTATCAAAGAATGGAGGGTATAAAGGCTTGGGAAACTCAGATTGCATGTATACATGATGTCTGGCCATTTGATCATCCTATACTTCAAATTTTTGAAGAGGAAGTAACAATTTGTTTTCCAAATCCATCAAAAGCAGGTATCACATGTTAAATCCGAAGTTTTCAGTTTTCTATACAACTTGATATCTAGTTTGTCCTCCTTGCAGGAGTTATAATATATTGGACGATCTTTTAGCTAGTTCAAGACTGTGCTTGAACATCATTTGGTGCCTTTGGAATTTAAATCCTGTTTGTGGTTTCATTAAAAGGATCCACATGGTCAGAAAATCCTGCTCGAAAACTGGAACTAGATAGACACAATGGCATTTTTATGAAAGTTCTCTGGTTCTTGAAACTTTATGAATTTTTTCACAATACTGCAGCTTGTAAAATACCATAACACAGGCTTGGTGGTGTAACCCTATTAAAAGTCAGGACAAACCTCGTCGAGTAGCTGCAATTTTTTCTTGTTTTCTTTTAATGGCTTCTGAATATTATGGACATAGTATTCAGTGACTTATGGATCAAACAAGGAAGTTTTGATCATAATCCTGCGAGCTAGAAGTGACTTTTAATTTTGTTTCTTTTTTGATCGCCCTAGGAATCTAAAAGCTCTTTTGTGGTAATTGTTCATTATTTCTTTGAGAGCTACAATACTATTGGGAAGAATTAGGCGAATTTTCTTGGATATTGCAAAGGCATTTGTGGAAGCAGAGAAGTTTAACTTCTTGTAATTTTTTATAGAAAAAATTTTTCTTGTTTAGCTGTTTGGAATAACCAGATTTAGTTCCAGACAACAGATCAATATTAACATAGACTGACTTATTCAGAACCAATCAACACAGTAAAAATGGCTCGGCTTCAGTATCTTCTCTCCTTTCCCAAACTTATATGACTCTGCATCACTAGATGGTTTTAGAATTGCATATATAATTTCTTAACAAAACAAACCATTCAATTTCTATTTTTAAACTCTATTGTATCATAGGAATTAAGTTAGTTTGTCTTGGTCATGATCTGGGAATTCAAATGGTCTTTGCCTTCCTCTTAACCAGCCAATGCATGGGAGGAAGGAGATGAGGTGGTTCTTATCACTTGCCGTCTGCAGAATCCAGACCTGGACATGGTTAGCGGAATTGTGAAAGAGAAGCTTGAAAATTTTTCAAATGAGCTGTAAGAGTACTGTGATCCCTTGACTATATTGACAGTGCCAGCACATCAAAGGCGTTTCTAATTATGGTTCTACTTATCAGGTACGAAATGAGATTTAACATGAAAACTGGTCTAGCTTCACAGAAGAAGCTATCAGAGTCTGCAGTAGATTTTCCAAGGGTGAATGAGAGCTACGCTGGCAGGTGGTCTCAATTGTTTTGACTTTGTCTGCTGCTAATGTAAATTATACCATGTCTTTTTATGTCTCTGTTGTTTAATGTATGTGGATTATGCCGATTATTAATGGCCTTAAAGGCAGATCAAGATTTTGCCTTAACTTTGAAAAATCCTCTATTTTTTACTTAGTGATGCTTTTGTTAATGTGTCCTTGGGGTTTGAATTTTTTTTATTGAAAATTATATACTTCTGAGTTCCATCTTCTTGACTGGATCCACTTTGCTGTTCTGCATGTACAGGAAACAACAATATGTGTATGGCACCATATTGGACAGCATTGCCAAGGTGACAGGAATTGTCAAATTTGATTTGCATGCTGAACCAGAGACTGGAAAAACAAAAATTGAAGTTGGCGGTAATGTTCAAGGTATCTTTGACCTCGGACCCGGAAGGTTTGGTTCGGAAGCTGTTTTTGTTCCTCGTCAGCCTGGTATTACATCTGAAGAGGATGATGGCTACTTAATATTCTTTGCACATGATGAAACAACTGGGTATTTGTCTGCCTCTCACTACAACAAACTTACAAATAATTGTCATCATATTTCTTGTATGTAAACCCACTATATGTGCAACTGGAGTATCTCATAATAAATCTTTATTATGATATTGTGAGATCATATTTGGTGATTTATTTTTAATCCTATCTTTTATTTCCTGTGTCTATTGGATTCAATATTGAATGGCCCTGGTAACTTAGTATATGTGTGTGATCAAAACAAATTGGTAACACAGACACGGGGAAAGAGATGTGGAAAAGAGGGTAAACCCGGAAACTGTAAGACACTACATTTCAATGTGTTGTGTATTCTTTCTCTTCCCACTATCCAAGCTCATGTGCTGTAGCACTTCTAAGTCAGTTTTTTTTTTTTTTTTTTATCATTTTAGTCATTCTGACACTTTCAAGGTATTTACAACACTGATAACAGAATCTCATGTAGCTACATTGACTAGATATGAGAATTTTCTGTCACTGCTATGTCGGTCTGCTTTTGCTGATCTGGCTATGAGGATGATCGAGGCTGTTGAAATACCTGAATATTAACAAATTTTAGGGCAAGAAGCTAAAACTTAATACACTTTTACATATTCGAAAGCAACCAAGCGTTGAATGTATGTTGCCAAGATGCTAGTCTGTTGTTCTTTTTTCGAAGTTTCTTTCCATTTTTATGTGTTCAAGGTTCTGTTCCTTGTTAGTTGTGAAGGCATAGTTCAAATTGTTAAGCAGTCTCTTCCCATTTTATATATTTTTACTTTTAAAGCAAGGAACCATTCCTATTCGTTGTTAGTTGTGAAGGCATGGTTCAAATTATTAAGCAGTCTCTTCCCATTTTTATATTTTTACTTTTGAAGCAAGGAACCATTCCTAACTTGTATGGAGCATCGATGAAGTTCCTCAGTGGGATGTGTCTCCGCATGATCTAGATGTAATCTATAATTTACATGACAAAAATATTATCCAATGCAGAAAGTCATCTGTGAATGTGATTGATGCAAAGACCATGTCAGCTGATCCTGTTGCTGTTGTTGAATTACCTAATAGAGTTCCATATGGGTTCCATGCTTTCTTCGTTACAGAGGTCAGTTATAATTTCTTTGTTTCCTTTTCTTTGCAATGCATTTTTTACAGTAAAACAATTAAAATTGCTATTGACACAAGCCTATGACAACTGACATCTTAGTACCATCTCTCTGCTTCTTGAATGAAAACATCTTCAGCATCTGTTTAACTTTTCTCAGAAGTTAAAGCTTCCTCATTATGAAATTTTATATAAAAGCCTGCAACTGTTGTTATTTCATCTGCTTTTTTGTTTCCTCTGGATTTCTTTTAGCATGGTCCTCGTCTTCTGATGTGATGATATTTTTACTTCAACAGGAACAACTTAAAGAACAAGCAAAACTTTGAGAACAAGGAGATGAAAATTATGAGCTTAATAGATGCTGAGATGTGAAAACTATCTCCTATTGATTACATATTGCATGTAACTATACCAAAATGATTGTAAACTCTAAACAGAGAAATTGTGACTCTGCAAGTCTCTCTGGTTGCTAAATGATCATATAATTATGACTTTGGAGATAATTTGATATGCTTTTCATTTGAACGACTAGGGTATCACTGCATTTTTTTTTTCCTCATGAAAAAATGTTGGCCATTTTTATCTCTTAATCTCCACACTTCCTCACTTCCCTGGGGTTCGGCTATTGTTTATGGTGAAGTAGGAAATGGCTGAAGTGCCGTTACAAGGGCCTATGTTTCATCTTTCTTCTGGTAGATCTAAATAGCAGGTTTTCTCTTTTATCTGCTTAGCATGTTTACATCTTCATCACGTCCATAAAGGGCCTCCTTCTTCCAAAAGTTTAGTTACATTAAATTAGTCATCATTGGCTAGGCATTATGCGGCAAATTGTGCAACTTAATTATAATTATATAGCAAAGTTTGTGCAGTGCAATTTTAGATTTGGAGTGCAAGGTATTAACTGTTGCAAGCTTTCCAAAGCTTTCATCAAGTACTTGTTTCAACTTCTCTATCAAGTGTCAGTAAGTTCTCCATCTATTCCTGCCATGCTGAACTCAGTTTATTCTCTCATCACATTTCCACAAAATTGCTTACACTATATATGATTTGCCTACCTTTGGAGTCATGTCAATGAGGAATCATTCAGAAACACAACGAAAATAAGGATTAATTGCACTCTAATCCTTAACTATCCTGATCTTGTGTTTGTATTACTTAAGGACTCTGTATCACTTGCTGCCTTAAACTAGCCTAACCATCAAAAAGACTAATGTAAAGATGTTGCTTGGCAGTCAAATTTTAACGCCCAAGGTCTTGATATGGTAATAAAATGACAATTTGATGCATAATCACCCTATTTTGTTTGATCTCTCTCCCGTTGGTGGAGAGGGAAGAGATTACTTGATTTTCTATACTCAAATTGTGAGGCAGACGAGTTTTTCAGGCTCATTTTGGGACAAAAAAAAAGAGGTCAATATTGCATTATCTTACAAATTTCGATGAAGCACACAAGGTTGAGTTTGCCATTTGAGCATATTTATTGGCTAATAATATTTACAATTGAACTAATACAAACAATTACTGAATTAAGGTGATTCAAGATTTAAGGGCAACTTAAACTCGGAAAAAAAAAGTTTAGAATTATATATCTAATTATTCCTAAAAATTGAACTAATAGCATCACAAATATCATGAATTTAAAGTACCGCGCGGGAAAACTTACCAATTTATAACTCTAACTCTCTTGAATGAATTTTTAGTTTACTGCATGCATATAACTATAAAAGAAGAAGTGGTAGACTAAAAATTTATGGAAGAGAGCAGAATGATAGTGCTTAATTCAGGAAGATTTGAGAGTCAGAAGTTACTGAATATGCTTTAAAATGTATCCTTTAATTTATAGGAATTGTAGATAATAAATTTTGACCCATCATCTAAAAATTTCTGTGTTCAGAATTTTTGTTTTTCGCGGTGGGTAATTTACAAGTTTCGTGTCAAAAATATAAATTTCAAATGCTAGTGGCAAAATGGTCTTCCTTCGATGAACTTTTTAAGTCTTTTAAGTTGCAAATTCGTCATTTATATTTTTAAACATTTTTGTAAATTTTGGTAATTTTTGGAAACTCGCTATTTATTTATTTGAGTAGTCATGTTTTTCTTATTTGTGGCACGTTTTTCAATGTGACCTTGCTATTAGAATTTTGAGTGAAAAATTTTACTGTAATAAGTTTGTGTGATATTTTTTTTTCTTTTATGTAAAATTTAATAAATTTTGGAAGCGTTTAAGTATTTTTACTTTTCTTTAATTTTTAATTGAACTGAAATGAGTTATATTTTCAAATAAAATTTCATGTCAAATCAGTAATTTTTTTTTTTCATTTTGTACTCAACCTAATTTCTCGTACCTGACATAAATCCTATGCCATTCCCATACCCCATTATTCCTAAATGAGTAAATCTACCATCACACAAATATATTACAAAAAAAAATTTAGCACAAAAAATATAATAGCAAAGCTGCTATGGAATTATAAAATTTAGAAAATTCAAATAAATATTCAACAACTTTAAAAGATTACAAAACTTTCTGAAAATTTATTAGCACATAAAAGTATTTTACAAAAAATTATTTGAAAAATCTAATAAAGAAATACTTTGCAAAATGTGCCAATAGCAAGAAAAATTACGAAAGTTAAGTATATATTAAATGACATCCAAAGATTATCAAAATATGAGAAGATGTATAAAAATATAAAAATGAATTCAAAAAAATTGAAACACATGAAAAAGGCACTGAAAAGTCAAAATTAATATTTTGCTTCTGATACTTACCGAGCACTAAATTTAAAAAGAGAAAATTATAGTTTTAATACCTAATATTTGGACCATCGGCAGTTTCAATCCCTAAAGTTTAGGTGAAAGCAAATCTAGTATCAAATGTTTCAATTTTGTAGCGCATTTAGTCCTATTGAGATAGTTTTAGTCTTTAAAGTTTGAATGAAAGCAAATCTAATATCAAGTGTTTCAATTTTTCAGTATATTAAATCCTATTGATCGATTTTGCTAAAATCTTACCTAAACTTGATCATGTGATACTCATGTGTTAGTTATCAAATTTAAATATATAAATATATATATATACACACACACACACACTTCGATTTGCTACCTATCCATCTCATTTGTCTCGAATAACAATTACAAACAATCAAACGATTTTTAAATGAAATTTTTCAGAGACATTGAAGAGCAACATTTTGGCTTCAAAGTATGGCCTTAGGATTTTCTTTTAAGAGCAAAGAGAGAGAGAGAGAGAGAGAGAGAGAGAGAGAGAGAGAGAGAGAGAGAGAGAGAGAGAAGATAAAATAGCTTATTGGCTGTCCGAAAATCTGAATTTTTTCCAAATTTATTAACTTTTTTATTTTATTAATTTATTTTTTAGTAAAGACTAATGAATCAAATTAGTACCTTTAGTTACAAATTATTGCAATTAAATTTTTCTTTTTATTTTTTAAAATTTGGTTATTAGTAGTATCACGTGACTAGATTCTAGTAAGATTTTAACAAAACTAGTCAGTTGGACTAAACGTGCTAAAATTGAAAATTTTGATACTAAATTTATTTTCATTCAAACTTTAAGGACTAAAACTGTATCAATACAACTAAATGTGATGAAAAATTGAAACATTTGGTACTATATTTTCTTTCATCGAAACTTTAAAGACTAAAATTGTGATGCCTCAAATATTTGGTACTAAAATTGTAATTTTCTCATTTAAAAATGATTGGCAAGTGACAATTTGTTAAAAATACTCATAAATGAAGAAACTTTTAAATTGCGAGGAAATCATCTCTAGTTATTGGGGGAGAAGAGATATAAAGGGACGTTCAGGCAAAGCAAAAGCTCTTCTTTATTTCTAGTTATGAAAGGAGAAGAATATGAAAATACGTGCTGGAGAAGTAGGGGCTCTTCTTTATGTCTAGTTGTAGTAGGGTTCTTCTTTGTCTTTAGTTATAGAAAAGTGAGTGATGTGCTGGAAGAACAGTGCTTTCTCCATCTCTAGTATAGAAAAGAGTAGTAAGGGCTCCTTTCTAGGACACGGTGCCTCGCAATTTGATCCTTTGCCATTTTTTGCAAGTTGAAGGTGGTGTGACTGCTCAGCATCTTGGTGTAATTATTTAACATTTTGGTGCAACTATCTAAATTTGTAGTTTAACTAATTCCCCCCCCCCCCCCCCCCACAAAAAAAATACCTCTTTTTTGGTGTATTTTCAGTTCAAATTTTATCCACGTAGCACACATCTCAGCCATCTATTTTGTTACATTAAATCACGGCCATCAACTTATGAGAAATGGGACATGTGAGGCCCCAAATCCTCTTTTCTATATCTTGTTGTAGAAAAGGAAAGGATGCACAGGAGTAGTATGAGCTTTTCTCTATTTGTCGTTATAGAAGAGGGAGGAATATGAAGAAATGTGCATGAGTAATAGGGCTCCCCTGTTCTGCTCTCCTCAAAGTCGTGGATATCCACCACCTTCACATCTTTGTTTTTGTATTTATTATATATATATATATATATTTTACAAGATAAAATATAACTAAATAGACTCCATATTGCAATAGAATTAGAAATTTAAATGAACCGAGTTGTTTGCGAACATAGTTCGACTCGACTAGTAAAAGCTCGAGTTCTACTCATTCACATAGCTAAATGAGCCGAGCTTGAACACAAATTTTGGCTCGTTTCCTAAACGAATGAGCTCGAGTTTAGTTTATTCTTATAGTTAACGAGCCGAGTTCGAACACAAATTTTGGCTCGTTTAATGAGCGAGCTCGAGCAAGCTCATTTAATAAACTAGCAAAAACTTGAACATGAAATACTCGACTTGAATAATACTTTTACACTTTTTTGAACCGAACTATTCACAAACAAAGCTCGACTCGGCTTGTGAAAGCTCGAATTCAGGAGTCAAGTTCGAACATAAATTTTGGCTTGTTTAATTAACGAGCAACTTGTCCTTGCTCGTTTATTAAACAACCACGAGCTCAAACTGAGAATACTCGACTTGACTTGGCTAAAATCGTTTACAGCTCTAAACAGAATTCATTGTAGATTTATATTTTATTGTTGTATAAGTCGGTTCTAACAAATTTAATATACATAGCTTTTAGATTACTAAATGTTTCATCAATGGCATATGGAAAACATAGACATAATTGCCCAAGAATCACCTCCAATAAATATTGAAACTTAAAACAGATAAAATAAATAAATAAATAATCTAGCAAATGTCATGAAAACTAACAAGCAATGAGCACATCAACTAAAAATAATTGGAAAAAAGCTATAGAAGAGTAGGATTGAGAGAAAGAGAGGGAGTTGATGCCCTAATTTGGAAACATATAGAGGAGAAAAAGAAATTGAAGTTGATAGGGCACTGTTTGGAGAAGCCAAATTGGGAATCTGTGGGATTGAAAATATAGGATCAGATAGTTGAGTGTTGGGCAAGAATTACATCGCATTTTAGGTTTTCAAAAACGGGCCGTGTTTTTGTTTTTTAATATACATACATACATACATACATATATATACACACACTCTCTTAAAAATATACTGTTAAAAGGTCTATATTTGCAAATCCTAAATAGAAAATGATATGTGGAAGGACTAAAAACACTTTAATTCTGAATATATGATTGTCCCTGTTCTTTTCTCTTTGATGTTTTCTCGATTTCATGAAATTCTTATTCTGCAAAAGGTCATTAAGCCTTTTAGGACACTTATTTTTACATCAGAGGCAAGTAAATACTTGCTTAGAGGATGAAAAGTCTATTATCACCTACCAAGCATTGCTCTTTCAAGTGGATAACAATGTTTTGAATTAACTTAATGCCTTTAACTAAATTTAATACTTTTTGTTATTTGTCAATCTTCTTGGAGTTAAAATCTTACAAGTTTGTGAGTTAAAGATAGTTTATGCTATATTCATGAAGATCTTTTTGGTGGGTAGTCTGTGAACATACGTTAATACATGTAATTTACTATTTAAGCATACACGTTCAGATTTATTTAAAGCTTCTTGATTTTAGTCACTTTTACTGCACTCTTTTAAAAAATTATTCTTGATTTTAGTCACTTTTACTGCACTCTTTTAAAAAACTAACATTTGGACACCTAATTAACGAATCTTTTCACTAATTATTTCATCCTATTTATATTAGCTATCCCAATTTAGGCGGGTGAAAAATTCTTACATAAACCTGATCCATGACCCCTCATATGTAGACCTTGTGAATTAAAATAAAACCACATAAATATTTTTACATCATTTTCTTATATTAGAATGCATCACTATACTTATTAGTCATGAATTCGATTCGTTTAAAAATCTCTTTTGTAAGATAATGCCAACACATCTTGCGAAGTTCAAAATTGACATCTACAGAAATATAAGAAAAGTACGTCTCGTACCTTCTTATCCTTCCCTTTTTAAGTTGAAGCTTAGTGTTCAATAACTCGAATAAATTGGAAGTCTGATAACGACGCAAGTTTTGAATCTCCTCCAGCGGCCTTCAGCTACACTTTAGAGAGAGTCCTGTCTTAGTAGGACAGTTTAAAAAAAAATATTGAACAAGCTGTGACAAATGCTGCAGGTACTAGAAGGATTGCACGTCAAGAACTCGACAAAGATGATAAATCCAAAAACTTGATGAGAAACGGCAAATCCCCAAGTTCCATAAACAAGACTCGAGTTCAAGATTTGGTACAAACAACTAAAACTCACATAAAACAACAGAAATTCACACAACTGAGCATTTACGACAAAGTAAATTGTTTAAGAAACCAAATCCAAGATTACTTCTACCATTTGATGTAATCTTAATTTACAGGGAGAGAAGAGGGAAAAGAAGGGAGAAAGGTAGGAACAGATGGAGAACTGAAAACTTTAGCAGGCTCACCATCTGTTCTATTTTCCTCCAATCATCTCCCACATACATACAAGTAACCAAGCCAAGAATGAATTGCCTGAGCATTTTCATGCTACAGAGAATGATCCCTTCAGTAGGTATGATGGGTCAGCACCACCAGTGTCAACTTTTGTATGGATGACATGTCTTGTTGACTACCTCAACATACAAAGACAAGCTGGAGGAACCCTCCACCCGATGAAGGAGTAACTTTGTCAATTGCCAGATGCGGCCCCATAAGGAGCCTGGTTCACCAGCAAGCTGCAACTCTTCTGATTGAAATGGTGCCTTCCTAGCTCACTGCCACTCGATTGAGAATAATAAAATGACGAAATTCCACGGCCATTACTATTGCCATTTGAGAGAGTCTGCTCTTTCTCTCGCAGCTGATCAGAATGTCCATTACGGTCAGTTGACAGATGCTCTGAACCTGATGAGTTGCCTGATTGTGTTGAAGTAGCAACTCCACATTTTGTCTGCTCCTTTGATGGAGAATTTGATTCATTGCCTTCGAGCTTTTTGGTATTGAGGAAACGACCACCAGAACCCCTGGCCCTTCTCATGGCATGTTGATGCCGAGATTCATGAAGATATGGCTAAATGAAACACAAAGAAAAAAGAGGAAAAAGACAGCAACATTTCAAAAAGATCGTAAGCACAAAACTCTGGATAACAAAATGTGAACATTAACCTCTGAAAGCTAAGAGTTGAAAAATTGGGCTTTGGATCTCCTGCTACACAATTGGTCACACACTTTTTGTCACACCTTGTATTGTGACGACACTTATCCCATCATTTAATATTCATTGATGGTTGGTAAATCATGATTCCTTGTTGATATTAAATGCAGGGATACGTGTCACCTTTATTTAAAGGTGTAACAGCAATTGTGCAACGGAAATCGAAAGCTGAAAATTTAGAAGAATGCTATGGACTAAATAGCCACATAAAGCTAAAGGAGAAAAGGAGAAAAAAAGATCACGATACTAATAGACAAATTATCGGAAATAGGAGGTGGTGGAAGATTCAGCAGCTTAGCCCTTAATCATCAAAAAGAAAATAATTTTTAATCTCATATCCTTTAGCAGTTTTGTTAAAGGAGAAGTATATACCCCATATTGTTTCAGTTTACAGGACAAAATAGCACAGAAGAATAATGTATAAAATATTATTGAAGACAAGAAATATAATATTGGCATCAATATTCAGAAAACTTGTAGACCAGAATGTTAAAAACCTAATTACTTGTGCAATAAATGAATTAGAAACTGGAAATCTCAGTGCACTTTTGATGCAAGCTGCTCACAAGCACCAATCGGGAAAAGGAGATTGAGAGAACAAACCTATTAACTAATATCAAATTTTTTTTTTTTAATGAAGAAATGAGTTCTTAACCAATAATGGCCCCTTACATCAGCTACACTAGATCCCATAATATAAAGAAAAATAGAAAATTTCTTTTAAAAAAAAAATCGATCAAATAAGAAATCCTTAAGCCCCAAATAGAATTATAAGTACACAATAGTGCAAAGCCAATTGTATCTAAAATGGAATCTTGAAAATTCAAATACAAAGAAACCCCAAAAAAATACATACATCCAAGCATTAGAGAAAACGTCGTTTAACCACTTAAAAGCCCTCAATTTCCAATATTGCAGATGCTAAAAGAGTAGCAATTAAGGTCCTTCAGAAATTTAGTTCCTGGCTTAGTGCTTCCCAACATAAGAAGATGGCTACTGGGATAGAGTATCTTTGGAACTTCCAGAAGAATTGTCAGAACATGCGCATATGTCAGTAATTGATGGACTTTCCAGGTTTCAAATTTTAAGTTTCCGTACTTGTCTTCCTTTCTCTTCTTTCCAAATGAAATCTTAACACTTGCACAGTTCTTTGATGAAAGACAATGTTGTGTACTTAAAAATGGTGCCTATGTTACTAGGTTTGCACCCAGTAGGTGCCTGCTTTTAGCTTCTTGAACTCGTTTTGAGGTGAGGGAATTGAATGAGGGTCAGCCACAACAAACCAAAGTCCAACCTGGTTTGAGCAATCTTACTAGATTGGGATTGTTTTGACCGGGTAAACCTGGGCCATATTGCCTAAAAGCTAGTAAAGTTCGATGGTCTCACTGCCGTGTTTTGAGAACTTGTTAAACCCAAGAAGCCTAAGACATTTACATTTGTAATAGGTTATGATGTCCAGGAAACTCGATAACTCCTTGATGGCTGTGTTTATCTTGAGCTGTCAGTCCTTGTATGAAGGAATATTACTCTCTCACCATTCGCCCTTTAGCTGTGACTTTAACAAAACTTGTTCCATCCTTTAATTCCCCCCCCCCCCCCCCTCCCCAAAAAAAACAAATTGTAAACAGTGTTTTTGAAAAGGATTATTGGTTTATTCCATTAAAAATAAATTGGTCCAATTTATAACCTAATAGACTTGAGGAATGAGAATTTCTCATAATCCAAAATGAAACTTCTCAATTGATTTTTTTAATGGGAATAAGAAGTATCTCGCTGATACAAATAACTTATGGTTGGTTACATACAAATGGACTGAAAGAATAAGCAAGACCAGGCATAAGTCAATCATTTGATTATGATATTCATGACCTGTTCTTTCCTTTCAAGGATATGGATAAATACACTACTTTGTCAGAAGGGATAATTAGTTTCACATTTAACCAGTATTATTTTCCCCATTCATGAACATAGAGTTAAATAGGATTACATGGGATGGAGAAGAACCAAGAACAAAGAGAAACCTCAGCAGTGGCTCGGTTAAAATAGTCAGATACTCTTCAAAAAAGTAAAAGCCACTAAACAATATTTTACCTTCCTCCCTTTTATAATCTTTTTCTCCATCTCTGCTTTAGCACGTGACTGCCTTCTCCTTAGTATTCCGTGATACTGCTTTGCATTAACATATACTGGTTCTTCCTCCATCTGAAGAGGCAAAGGCATCCTGGTCTGATGAATTCCAAAATACTGAGGATGCACCTAGCAGCAGGCCAAAAACTATTCAAATTTTTAAACTGGACAAAGAGGTTTGCAACAATGCTTCACAATATCAACACAAGCAAAGCAACGAGAAATTAGATAGACATATGTTGGTGACTGATGTAACAGAAACTGGCATCCAATGACATAAAATCCTTCAACGACTAAAATATATGTGATAAACTGGATTAAGAGGTTTGCAACAACGCTTCACAAACTCAACACAAGCAAAGCATCGAGAAATAAGATAGCTTTCTGTTGGTAGTTCATGTAATGGAAATGGAAATCCAAATGACCTAAAATCCAATGACGACTAAAATATATGTGACAAAGATCCAAGAATGAATAAAGTCCCCATCCCCAACCCCCTCTCCTCTTCCACTCTCTAAAAATATTTGAAAGATATTATTCTTGCTTTCTCAAGTTCTGCAACAGACGAACTTCAAAATTTCATTAAATGGGCTCTAATTTTCAGCTCAGACACTCTCTGTACAATTAAAGCAACTGTATCTACATCAAATCTCAGTGCGAACATGAAAATCCCTGCAAATGTAGTGCAGCATTTTACACCATGGATTGACTATGAACTGAAATGTAGATATTACTTATTTGGGATTCTGAGCCCTTGTGAATGGACCATAAATTAACAGTTCTTCATCTACAGTGAAACAGAGCACACTGGAACATTGTCATTGACGTCTCAGAGTCAGAGAAGATATCAAGTTATACAACTTCAACACAAATAGGCCATGCTTAAAAGCAAAAGGTACTCTGTGCCTGAGTTTAGCATATGAAACAGCTTAAATTCACAATTATCCTTTAAGGAAGTAATGTTTTCCACCAAAAAAACATGAACACATAGCTCGGGATGATGCTTCTGTAGCAGAGATGAAAAAATTGCACAAGAATTTTGTCAGGTCTAAGAGAGTCAATCACATATAGAGTTAAGACAAAAAGTAGCAACCCGCCTACACACATGAACATGAACAAATCAACAACCATGAAGCCTCAGACAAAATAGAAAAACAGCACTTTATCCTTACCGGAGCCCCATAAGTGAATTACTCCCCCATATTGTGGGTCTGGATATGGGTACGATGTCAACATCTGCAAAACATATTAACGCAAACACAGTTTTAATATGAAAGAAAAAAGGTTACATTAACGAAAAACTTCATTTCAAAATAAAATCCTTTGGTTGTTATGCTAATGATTTGTTTGCTATTCACATCTACACGTGAATCATGTGTTCCTAAGTGTGCTATCTCTTCACTCTTTTTTTTTAATATGGGATTGAACAAGGTGAGAGTTTCAGGGCTGGGGAAAAAGGAGAGAGAGGGAAACAGAAGGAGACAGAGACTTACAATTGAATGGCCAACAAGTTCCATTTGAGAATGGGAATCAAGATGCCCACTCATTGGTACAGTTGAAGCTGCATGTTTGATTTGCTGCGGTCCTTGACCTCCACTTCCAATTGATTCTGGAAACAACCATGATAAACTTGCATGTGTAACAAAGAATGAAAGGTTCCATATTAAGTTATGACCATATGAAAACATGCACCCTTATGGTTTATGTGTATACTTGTTTGGGAAAAACAAAATAGAAATTTCATCATCAGAATAAGAAAACATGCATCTGCATCAGCATTCGTACGCATAATGCACGTCACAGCAAGAGGAAGGGGCGGAGGTTATTTTTTCGACTTATACGAGGCATCTTCACCCAAATAACCTAACAGGAAATTTGCACTTGTTTAAACAAGGGTATATTGTCAAAGAGGCAGAGGTCTTGATCAAAGCAAAAGGATATTACCATCGTCTGGGCTTATTCTGCAAGAGGAAAAGGAAAGGAAAAAAAAAAAAAAAAAAACCATCCCGGCAGAAGACAAGTTAAGAGGCGGCCACCAACATATGAATTCAGCTAGTTCGTTTATAAGTAATGTAAATAGCAAAGGGATAATTAAATGAGAGTTCAGAGATCTTGATTACTCTGTTAACTAAAGCATCATGACCACCTGTCCTCTGCAAAGTTCCCTAGCAGGTAAAAGTGCTAAACCAGAGTTATGACCTTTTTGTTAAGCTAGCTTTTCTCGTAGCACTTTTAGATTACAAAAATTAGATCATTAATTCTCTTTTTTCCTAGTCTTGTTCCACACTACAATAAATGCAAACACCCTGATGTCACTTTCTTGAACTTTCTGGTTAGATAAAATGTGAATCACATCACCAAATTGAGAATGCAATTAAAAAGGCAGAGGACCCAATGAATGTGTACAAGGGAAGACTCTCTTACCCAGCATATTACTTAAGCATCAGAAAAATTAGACAACTTCAAATAGGCTCTAGAATTATGTCCCAAGATTATGCTGGAAATAGTGCTAAAAATTTCAACTGTCCATTTTCTTTGTAGAGTATAGGCAACTAATCTGCAGAATTGGAGTGTACTTCATACCATTGATATTTCTCAATAACATCATGAACATCACATGGGCTTTGAACACTATAATTAAGCCATTTTGCTATTTAGTACCTCAAATAAATTTGTAATTGTCAAGAAAGCCAAAAGAACCAATTCGAGATAATAACTCATTGGGCCATAAGAGGTTCAGACTTCAGACTTCTTGTTAAGACATCAATAGGCCTTGAAATTAAAGGTGATTATAAGGATGCCAGGAATGTGAAGTTGTATAGTTTGGCCTGATCTAGGACTTGTTAGAATTGGAGGCAGAAGATTGATGATATGAGAACATGCATCATAAAATGAATTGCAGCTCACATTATGTTACCTTTGGAATTTGCTGATCCACATTCAGAATTAATCAGTGAATGCTTCTAACCACTAAAAGCTAAAGGTAGGGGTCATTAACTTGAAGACCTGAAATACTCAAGAGCATCTTTCTTCCACTGTATCATTTTCATCTCTTAGCAAGTTTGAGACGAATCAGTACACCAATTATATCACTTCTAATGCTGTTGGGAATTATATATACAACATATGTTTTCAGACTTAAATCATCAAACAACAATGTCTTGAGACATTTAGATAAAACCAGAATCTTGGACGGCGTGGGATAATAGGAAAGAATAACTCTTATCCTAGAAAGCAGTCCCAGAACAATTCTTGTTGGGAATAAATACAATAATTTTCTCTTAAATCATCTAACAGCGACTTTTGAGTTATTTAGAGAAAACCAAAATCTTGTATGAGTGCAATAGAATAACAAAATAACTCTTATCCTAGAAAAAAAATGCAATCACCAAGATAACAATTTCCAGTTCCTAATCCTGTCCAAAATTAATATATCTTAGGATAATTAAATGTCTGGAATACTCATTTTGTCCTGTTGAGAACACATCTTTCATTAATGAACCAAATCAATGGATGTCGACTCCTAGAAATAACCACAAAAGAATAGTAAATATTACAGTTGAGGGGTCCACAAAAAAAAAGGAGGATATTTTGGCTGAAATATCCCAGTCATATAGTTGTTCCGTCCATACAAAACCAAATCATCTAACCGTGCAGCATATTGAAAAGGAATCAGAATGAGATTAACTACGCAGTTATATCACACAAAATTTGCATCCGCTCTAAACGATTCACAATTAGTACCCGTTGGTGGAGCCACACTGGTGTCCCGTTCTTTGGTGACACCTCCACTGACACAACCATTTACATTTTCCCCTGAAGAAGGCAGACAGGTACTTTCAAAACCACGCCACCAAGGCTGTGTATAGACTGTCGATGAGGTGATATTGTGCACTTCAGCCTCAACCTGCCTACCTTCATTTTTAGCTATCGTGGGCATTATAGTCTCTCCCAGACAGGCAATAACGAGCTACAAAGCAGCAATTACTTAAATGAGAAGGATGAAGAAAGTGAAATAGGAACTTCCAATTTAACCAACCAATACCAAATGCATTTTTTTCATGCAAAAGTCCAAACAGTATCCATGTGAGTGCAGAGAGAGAGAGAGAGAGAGAGAGGTGGAAAATTCTCCATGCTAGTACTAGGCTCCTAGCTCACATATTAATACACATATGCTGGCTCATTTTCTAGGTCAAGCAAGTTAAGCAGCATACATATGCTCAAGTTGTCAAAATGGCTAAAAGATGAGCTATGTCAATGCAGACTGCCTAGAACCATATATCTACAGTCTAATCCCCCGGTAGCAGGACAATTATAAACTAGCTAGAATATTAAGTACAAAAAGTTCCCGTGAAATCCCACTTTTAACTACAACAAGACTTCCTAAAGAATTCCTATAGTTTCTTATTTTCCTAGTTATAGCTTCCATAGCCACCTCAAAGGGGAGAAAATGAAACAAGGATTCATCTAAAACCAAGAAAAAAAGCTAACAACTACACCCTGAAAATCTTCAAGAAAACAAAGTACATAAAACAAAAAGACACCGGAAAAAAAATTGAAATTCAAAAAATCAAAATTTACATCTCTTCACTCTCAATGCACCTTTAGCTCTTCTATAACACCAAAACATTTATGACAAATTACTAAAAATTAAATCCAAACCCCAGCTGAAAAGGTTAACCATATCATGTAAACCCTTTTTTCCACTCACAAAATTAAACCAAGCCCAAAATCTTAATTTCCATTTTCACTCAAATTTTCAGTTTTTTTTTCCTTTTTATGTTGAAGTTCAAATTTTTTTCCCGTTTTGATTTTTTTCCCGTTCTTCTTTCTGGGTTCCAGTTAAAGTCAAATTTCCCAGATAAAAATAACTCAAGAAAGTGAGAAAAATCATATCCAATCAGAAAACCCTGAATAATAACTTCCAGAAAAAAAGAGGTGACAACAAAAACAGAAAAGAAAAGAAAAATAAGTAAACAAAGACTTACTTTGTAGTCCTTTAGGAAAGAGAACAATGGATTTAAAGCAAACCCTTTCAGGAATTTGGTCTGATTTTGAAATTGAAAGACTTCATTTCAAATCCATTTTTTCTTTATGCAGCGTCCCAGCTAGTCTGCAGTTGTTATACAGACAGTTCTTGTATGTACATATTTTATTAAAGCAAAACAGTAACTTTTAAATTATAAAAAAAAAAAGTTTCTGAGAGAAAAGAGGATTTCTTTTTCTTCATTTTTTTAATGAAAAGATTTTAAGGTTTGGATTTATTTTTGTTTCACGCCAATGTCGCTTTCTGTGTCTTTGTCTGAGTGTTAAGGTTTAAATAATGGGATTAGTTAATTAATTAAAGGGAAGTTTGATTCGGACTTGAAGATTTGAAAGTCAAGAATGGCCTTGAACTTTCTTATAATTACAAACAGTGTCCTTTCCTTTTTTACAACCATGTAAATATTTTGAGGGTATAATGGCTAGTTTGGGACTAGCATAGAAAGGAAAACAAAAAAACAAAAAAAAAAAAAGAAAGATTGGATGAGAAGAGAAAAGGAAACTTTCCTTCCATTTCAACCCAAAAGCGGCGGAAAACTTTTTCTTCTATAAAACTTCTTTTCCATTCTTTTCTTTTCCTTCACAACATTCTCTTCCAAACACAAAAAATTATAAATCATTCCTTTTTTCCTTTCCTTTCTATTTCCTTTCTATATGTTTCTCACCTCCCAAATGGGTTGTAAGTAAATTAATTTACCTCCCCAACTCGTTGACCAATATCATAAAAGAACTAACACTTACAATAATAAATCTGGGATATCAAGATTACAATTATAAATTTTAAATTGGGATATCAAGATACAGTTTTTAATTCTTGAATTCTTTCCTATAAACGAGAGTGATCTTCGTTGAGAATTGAGATAAGTAAAATACTTCTCCTACTAAACCTATCAAATTTGGTTATTTTGATGTTGTATTAATCACATTGATAACAAAGTTGGTAATTTATGGTTTCTTTTTATTAATACGGATATGAGTTGGAGCCTTGCAAACATGAACGGGAAGAAACTTGAAAGTCAACATAGTTTTTAAAAATAGTGTATCAGAGATTTAATTAAGATATTAAAACTTGAAACCCATATTTATCAGGAAGATATTAAACGTAAATGATAAATAAGACAAGAAAAATACGAATACAAATCCTCAACATATATACAGAGTGTTTTCCCATGTCAAAGAATGGATTATGAATATGTTAAATTGTCAATGTTCCAACATGATGCACATATGACGCATGAGACAAGAAAACTACTGACACAAATCCTCAATGTTTACTGAGTGTTTTACTATGTCAAAATGGATTCTAAATCTCTTAAATTGTCAACCTTCCAAGTAGTTCCAACATGGTGGGGCATTTGAATATGCAATGTCTATATGATAACTTCCATTATATCATTTTTCTATACCGTATTTGATCATCCATTTGACCTGTACATCCCATTCTCTCTGCTGAGTGGCTAAATAGTTTTACCTTGTTTCTTCTTTGGACCAATGCGGCAGGAGGAAAAAAAAAAATTATTTTGTGATTAGAACAAATTGTCTCTGGATGGATTTTTTTTGCAGTATTTTTTTAAAAACATTACTATAGTTATTTTAAAGATTGATAAATGTGTATATAAGATAAAAAGGTAGTCTAAAATAGATTTAAAATTTCTAAAAAACATGTTTTTAAAAGACAATATAAAAAAACAAAGCCAAACTTATTATAAAAATGATCCTTTTGCATTCTTTGACCTTTGCAAATGCATTAATTTATAGATTTTACAGACACATAGCACTTTGAGAATGTCTTCAAAAAAAAAAAATTGTAATATGTTCTATCCAAATCAACCACTTTCTCAATAGAATGAACGTAATCTGACTATTTTCCCCCACCCCTTGTCATTTAGGATAGGACATAGACATAAGGGATGAGTTGGAGTAAAACATCAAAGAAAAGCAAGTACAATATCCCAAGGCTCTGAAGGCATCCGTCATCTATGGTAACATGTTTATTTGTACTGCCGGCTATTGACAAAGAAATTGTCAGGGAATGTTTTCTAGCATTAAAAGCTTCCATGAACGAAGCCTCTAGTATTTATGGTTTTGTCTGGGGCTGCGTTGTTTTTTGGTGGGATGGGGATAGGAGAGGAGGGGATTGATTGGTTCTTGTTTCTGGCTTTCTACTATACAAGAGCCTAATCCAAAGACGTGTGTGTGTTGGTTGGTTTTTTTTTTGTTGGGTTGGTTGGGGGGGGGGGGGGGGGGGGTACAGGCATGTTAAGTTACAAGATAGTCACTTGTATTGACTTAGCTTTAAAATTACAATCGTGAAACTCACTTTTCAGGGACCTGTGCCATATGCTTATTCCCCAAGCCCCCAAGGGGGAGTGGATGATGTTGAGATAACTTCTCATTTTTATAACTCATCAGTTACCAAATCCGAAGCCCACTTCCAAAAGTAAACTTTGAGAAAAAGAAAGAAGATCAAATGAAAGAAGTAGTTGAAAAGACTACAGATTCCAGCCTGCTTATCAAGATTTGAAGGGCAAATTAGTCACGTAATATTTAATGGATAATTAAGACTTAAGATAGCAGTTAGTGCTTGATTAATTAAATGAAAGATACTTAAATAAAGTTTGCCAACTAAACCACTTGTACGAGGCCGCCACAACGTGTCTGGTTCGTAACAAGTTGACTATTGGGATCCACAATTTTGTTCGTCGACACGTGGTCTCAACTACAGAATGGTAATATGGTCCCGTTGGGGTGTAATGTGGCTTGGGTTCTCTGTTACAGGTATCCTTGTAGAATAGCCGTGTAATGTAGCATTAGCATCAATTAAATTACATCGTATGAACATTGGACAACCCATTTATACATATATAATGAAAAAAAAAAAAAAACAAACATTGGACAACCAATTGTACGTATATAATAAATATAATTAATAGGGATTCCACTCTGAATTCTCCATTCCGAAAAGCTCGCTCTCCCATTCTTTTACAGTGGTCATGTGTATTAATTTGTATATGCGTTTATCAAAAAAACTTAAAGAATTTATGAGTTTTTCAAAAACACCCTGAATTAATACAAGTGGCAGCTACATCAGAGCAAGATAAACGGAATAAAAGAATTTTTGGGACAAAAATAAAAGAATTTTTAGGACAAAAATAGAATATTTTTCGGGATAGAACGATAAACCACTGGTGATTCATGTAACATGAACAATCACAATTGTATTATAAATATATCTTACCTCATACAAGTAAAGTAAAGTTACTAATAATATATTAAATAAAATTTCAAACGATTTTATCACACACAATTAAAAATATTATTTTACGAATACTACTTATCCCCTCCTTTTAAACTCAAATTCTTAACTTTCGCGGAGAACTTAATCCCTTGACCTACAGCTGGAGAGAGACGTTAAGTGCCTGTCTCCAACACTGCGCGCCATTGGCCCAGTCGCCGTGAAACCTACATTGAACCAGTGTTTTAAAACCCGGACCGGACCGGTCGGTTCGACCGGTTGAACCGGGAACTAGCCAGGCCTCCGGTCCGGTTCTATGCATTTTACTATGCATTCCAAGAACCGCTCAGAACCGGATTAGACCGGCGAACCGGATCGAATCGGTAAACCGTCGGACCAGCGGTTTTTTGAATTTCCAAAAAAATGCACATGTTCGGCTGGTAAGAGGTCTCGAACTTGAGACCTCCCACCAAACCTTCCTGCGTAAGTGCCACCAAGCCAGCCGAGGTTTTGTTGCTTTTGTCTTCCAAATATTTTACTTATTCTTTCGTTTGTTTTTCTTTAATCACTTTAATAAAATTAATTATTACAGTTTTAGTTTCCTTTTTTCCATTATCAATCATGTTTGATAAAATTAACTCACTCTACTTTTTTAGTTTCCTTATTTTCATAAATCATATTTAATTAATTTAATTGATTCTTACTTTTTTTAGTTTCTTTGTTTTCTTTTTTAATCATGTCTAATGAAATTAATTGATTATTACCTTTTTATCTTGGCATCCAAATTCATTATATTAAAGAAATATTGGATTTACTTTTACCAAAATCTCTCGCATTAAGATTAGTCCTTTTATCTAAATTATTTAATTATTCATTTTTATGCCTTAAACATTCTCCTAATTGAAAGTTTAGATTGGTATTTTTGTAAGTACTTTGTTTAGATTTTTGAATTATGGTTAATCACTATTCAACAATAAGCACGTATTGAATCTTGAAAGTAAGAATGTAGAGAGTTATGTCTTTTATTGAACAAGATTGATTAAATTAAGTTTAGGCTCTTTTAAGAAATTCTAAATCAAATTCTTGATTGATAAAAATTTGATAGAAATGATCTCCCATTAGATATTGTACCATAAAATGTAAAAAACTAAAAAATTAAAACTAAATAGATTTAAACTAATAGTAAGATAATCAAATTGAACCATCAAGCCAACGTTGAGACCTCCCAACAAGGCTTCTAACGTTGAAACCATCAAGCCAATGTCCAAGTTGTTGCTTTTTATGTTGCAAATATTTTATTTATTCTTTCTTTAGTTTTCCTTTAATCATTTTAATAAATTAATTGATTATTACATTTTTAGTTTCTTTATTTCCTTTTGATAAATTAACTCATTCTTACTTTTTTAGTTTCTTTATTTTCATTAATCACATTATTGAATTTAATTGATTCTTACTTTTTTTAGTTTCTTTTTTTTTAGTAATCATGTTTAATGAAATTAATTAACTCTTACCTTTTTATCTTGCCATCCAAATTAATTATGTTAAAGAAATCTTAGATTTACTTTAACCAAAATCTCTAATTTTAAGATTAGTCCTTTTATCTAAATTATTTAATTATTCATTTATATGCCTAAACCATTCTCCTAATTAAAAGTTTAAATTGGTATTTTTGTAAGGCATTTGTGTAAAATTTTTAATTATGGTTAATCATTATTCCATAATAAGAACGTTGACATCTTGAAAGTAAGTGGATTGAAAGTTATTTTCTTTATTAAAAAAATAAAAATCAGTTTAGATTATTGAAATCATACTTTTTCTATGCAATATATTGATTCCAACTGTTATAACATCATATATCCACTTTTTCTTGACATACTAAAAGAAAATGTGTAGATTAAACAGAATTGATTAATTAAAAACTAATAAGCAAATAGATTTATTTGTTAGTTTTATTTTAAGACTATTGTATAAAGTCAAATTGACTAGCTCAATAGTTCGATACGTCATAAATAAAATTTTTTTTGGAGAGAATACATCTAAAGTTAAAACCTTATAACCAATTTTAAATAAAGTTTAGGCTCTTTTAAGAAATTATTGATTGGTATACAATTGTTAGAAATTACCTCTCGTTGGATGTTGTAACAAAAATCGTAAAAAACTAAAAAAATTTAAAAACTAAATAGATCTAAACTAATAGTCAGATAATCAAATTGAAATTTGAAAATCATTTGATATGCGAACCTACCTTAAAAAATAGGGCAAAAGAATTTTTTTTATTTTAAAAAATTACATCTACTCAAACTGCCCTATATACAAAGTTAATTGTATTATTGGTATTAAAATAAATTTGAATTTTATATTGAAAAATAAGTCTTGATGGTATTAAAAAAGTAGAGAATGTGAAAGCAAATAACAAATATAATTTAATAATTTAGAATATTCAAGATTGTAATTTAAAATATTTAAAAATATAACAACACACTCTAATGGTAAATTTTATAGTTATTGTATTTTTTTATACTTGTAATACCATTTTCCTTGTTAATTTAATTGTTATAGATATAGAAAATTTCATAAAATTTTTACCAAATATAATAAACTCATTAACTTGTGAATTTAAATATAATAAATTCATTAATTTGTATAGTTGAATATATTTAAATAATTAATAAGTTGACTAATTCAACAGGGTGGTGTATATTTAGTATTTGTTTTATATTATACATTAAATTAAATTAAAAAAAAAAAAGAAAAATTATTGAACCCCGGTCGGACCGGTCCGACCTTGAACCCCTCCCCCCTCTGGTTCATTCACCGATCCGGTTTTTAAAACATTGCATTGAACGACTAACATTTGTCTGAGAACTGCAGTATACAGCAGTTAACGGACGGACCGTGAGTTGTCGTCATCCAGGTGGCATCATACAGAAGACAATCTAATGGTAGAGGTTAGAAACGTCAGCTGACCGTGGGTCACACGCAAGCGGTGTAAGAGGACACCTAAGTCGAACAGTTGGCTGTTTGACACGTGGAGGAAGCTGGAAATATGTTCGCGAACACCTCATCATCTTGCTGGAATCCGCTTCAAGGCTAACAAATGCATTCGGTGCAAGGACTAAAAATAGGATAATAACGGAGCGAGGTGCCATTGCCGATGGTCGCCATAAACAATCTGCTCATAGACATATAAAATAGGTTTTGAATTAGTAAAATTATTTATGCTCTCCATATATATATTTACATATGAGACTAAATTCTTATTCTTAGACATGTAGGGTCTATTTGTTTGAATTGAAAATATTTTTAAAATTTTCCTTATTTCCAAACACCAAAAAGTAATTTTCTGTGTAAAATATTTTCTAATTTTCCTTCCTTTGGTTGAAAATAACTTACATACTCAATGAATATAAGTTATTTTCCTTAGAGTTTAAGAGTGACATTAAACCTTAAGTACCTACTTTTATAACTTTTATTACTAAACTAATTTTTATTTTTAATTCTTATGAACTAATTTTTCATAATCTTGGGCTCCACAATAATATGATTATAGTTATGTATATTTTAAAATTATATTATTTTGAAGATTAATCATAAACAAAACAATCACTAGTTAACTTTATTTACTTGTCAAACATTTATTACAATTGTTGTTAGTCTATTTAACGCACATTAACAATAAAAAATTCAAAATTCAAAAAAATTATTTTTCCAAAGATTTTACATTGTCAACCAAACACCAGAAAATTGCAAGGAAAATGACATTTTCCGTGTAAAATGTTTTCTTACGAAACAATTTTCTAGGAAAATATTTTACATCCAATCAAACGTACCCGTAATCTTAAAGTCTTATATTTAAGAATATTTCACATAAATGTAAACTTAAAATCTTATAATATATTAAAATATACTAAAGCGGCTTCCTCCAATTCTGAGAGGCCTTCGTGTACCACATAAAATTTGGGATTAGGGAGTTTTTATATAAGATTTAATAGCTGGCGTAATTAAACTAAACTTCAAAAAGGTTAGAATTCCCTTATTACTTTTTGGAAGTTATGTTTTAATTTAACTTTTAATAAATTACTAATTTAAGACGTTGAGCATTATTTGTTAGTTTCTTATTAGAATGATATTATCTATTCCGATTAAGTTTTTTATTATTTGAGACTTGTGAGTTATACATAGGGATTTCTAGTATTGTATTGAGTGGGAAAGAGTTAAGAGTTCAGAGAAATTCTAGGTAACATCAAGGCAATTGTACCGTATATTTATGTTGGTCTCAATATTAAATAGAGATGTTTTATTTGGGAACTCCCCTTCTTCTGCATATTTTATATGTGTTAGATAAATTTAGTTGTATTTTTTTTCCCTGGGTACTAACAATGAGTGTCAAGCCCTAGACTTGATCCTAGGATGTCAATTATTGGTATCAATTGTAGTTTAGGACATAAGATTTGTGTTTAATAGAGTACTCAAACATCATATAAATAAGACTATTGAGTTGGTCATGGAGGACTTGGTTGTTGACAATTAGGGTATAAAATTTGAGCCTAATTGGACAAAAATATTTATAAAAAAAAAAGATTCCATCGAGTATTATTTATTAGTTTTCTATTAAAATTATATTATCTGTTCTAATTAAGTTTTCATTATTCAAGACTTGTGAGTTATGTACAAGGAGATTTAATGTTGTATTGAGTTGGGAAGAGTTGAATGACTAGAGAAATTCTAATTAAAGTTAAAGCAATTCTACTGTGGGTTTATGCCGGTATCAATATGAGACGAAGATTCTTTATTTGATAACTACTTTTCTCTCATATATTTTATATACGTTAAATAAAACTCCGCTCTGTGTTTTTTGTACTAACATTAACTATTATTTGCTATCATGAAGAATTGGAGAAGGTTAAAATCTCTAAACCTAAACGTTGTTAACATTAAGTTTTTCTATACTAAATGCAAACAAGAAACCGGAGTGCATAACTAAAAATAAATAAATAAATAAACGAGCATTTGAGAAAAAACTCGAGTTTGTGGCTATTTGTTCAAATTGTTAACCGCTGATATGAGGTTTCTTGACACTAAATTACTAACCTCTGCGAATTGACTATATATATCCATATAAAGAGATGAAATTACATATCTCAAAATTATCATATTGGTTGGTTTTGTGTATAATTTTCAATAACCTATTTGGGATGGTTTGCTATACAATATTGAATTCCTAACCATTTGTTCCTTTACTCTTAACCATTGGACAATAATTATCCTTTTCTAAATTGTCGATTGTTAACTTTTAGATATCACATAAAAATATTAAGGTAATGATCGTAATTTTTGAACTATTTTATCAATTTTTGGAGAGAACTTCTTTGGAATACCAAGTTGTTTCAAACACTTCTTTGTAATATGTTTTTGCTTATTCTATATATAATATATATGGCGTTTTCAAAAAAATTCAATTTTTGGAGAGAACTTTGCTAGAAAATGATAGAGGATGATAATTTGGACTCCGAACCACACCAGAAACAAATTTATTGGAAAAGAAAATTAAATGAATATGACCAAAATCCAACAGAATTACAATTTATGGAGTGTGCAATTGTTTTCCATGTTTTTAAAAAGTTAATATTTTGTCAAAATGCATATATGAGAGTAGAAAAGAAGTAAAAATGTAATAGAGATTTGCAAGTTAGATTCTTTTAGACAGCGTTTTCTAACTATAAAAGTTCCCATGTATTCTAAATTTTCATATAATAAATCTTGCCTTTCTAGTTCTCAACGTCTAATGAGTTATCTAAAAAGAAGTATCTTCACAGTAAATTTTAGATGATATAACAAAAAGCTTAATCAAATAATTTTTTAATTTAGTTTCTTCATTATGAAAAATATTTTTACCAGTGCTTATGCACGGGATTGCAAACTTGTTTAAGACAATTTACTGTTTTTACCTAATAAAAAAAAAGAGGCAAATGTATGCACAATAAAATGGAGTAACCTTTGATTTATCATATAGAAAGAGAAGCCAGTGCAAAGATTATATTGATCTTGTTGTATTTTTTTTTAAAGGTGCTTTTGCCAAAAAAAAATTCAAAGATTTTGAATTTTTTATCCAATTGTTGTTTTTAACTTTCAATTACAATATTGGAAAGATGGAGAGCAATGTTAAAGTATAAAAAAAAATATAAAAGTTAAGGGATGCAATGTGAGACAAAATTAAAATTTTACAAAATTGCAAGGTGAAAATTTAATTTTTTAAAAGCTGAGGGGAAGAGGAGAACTGCGCACCATCATGGTAACGTGGCTCGGTCACTGACCACAATATTATCTAGGTTGCTCAAGTTCAATTCTCAAAACTTTCTTCTCCTCATTTTCCCTTGGTAATTTTAGATTCTTCTTTGGAAAAAAAATAAAGAGATTACAAAAGTAGAACTAAATTATAATAACCCCAAATAATCTTTTAGTGTTATTTGATTCCTTTGAATATAGACAAGCACAAGATTTCAATTTGGGAACAAAATGTTTAGTATGATATTAACATGTACTTTACACTATGCATGGTAAAAAGTATTATATCAACAAATTCTTTTAAAAAATCATTTGGATTATAATTTTACGTCTCACTATTCCCCTTGTAAGAATTAAGGTCTTCCTTGAACTGAAAAATACTAAAGAAATTATGATATAAAAAGTTAAATTGCAATAACACCCACATGACCTTTATGGTATAATTATTACCCTCCTCATGTTTCTTCTTGTTTCAATTTATCCCACAAATGCATGATTTTGTTCTGGAGGCAGCACAACTAGTTTGTAGTATATACCTCATACTACACATACTATATGAAAAATTGATATAAAGAATAAGATTTACATTTGATAGCTCTTTATAAATTGAAAGTTACTATTGTTACATTATAAGAAACCAAAGCTTTTGTTGGAAGTAATTTCTTTTTACAATATTACATGTAAAGGGTATTCTTGTAGAGAATATAATCCTTGAAACAAAATAAATATGGGGAATTCATTGAGAGCATTACTGCTTTTAGTTTCTCAATCATAAATTTGGTCTAACTTTTTAATGTTTGGGCAAAATAAATTTAAACTAAATAAAAAGAAGAAGTTAATTGCAAAAGAAAACTGTGATATATTAATGTATTTTTAATTTATCTCAAATTTCTCAATTACATGATTGGTAGTTTTTCGGGTTCTAAAATCCAAAACAAAAAATTGAGATTAAATTAATGCATGAATTCAATCCAAATTAGACACTAAATTAGAAATAAAGTCAGATAGATTACAAAATAATTCTATGGGCCTTTCTTCATCTCATTCTTTTGGTAAATTTTAGTGAAGCTAAATTTAGTGGTAGTAGATGGACTTAATTAAATAATGTAGCATTTTTAATCTAAGTTGTCCAGTAACTTTTGAATCTAAACTATTTATCTAAAATATTAGAATCAAGTTATTAGTAACCATGACTCATGATATTATATATCAATCCATCTCCTTTCTCCTACCCAATGGGGGATATCACATTTATTCATCCTTTACGCTTTTGCATCCTTATAAAACTCAATCTGTAATATGAACTACCTTATATTATATAGGACTACAGATACAGTTCATATAGATTTTAAAGTTGTTCCTTGCCCTTATTCAGTTTCATTCAACACTTATTTCCTACATTTTTTTACGTAGTCGCAGCCTAATATTATTAACTTAGTCACATCCTGTGCAGTGATCACATGAGATTCGATTTCATACCAATTGTAAGACTCTGAGATTGAGTTGTTACATTAACTTTTAGACATAAATCACCAGCACAAAATGTTTCAAACAAGTTATTAGCAACTCACAAGATATTATGTAAGAATCCATCCCCTTTTCCTGGATAGGAACCACTACAAATAAGGTAAAAAGAATCATCGATACTAACACATTTTAAAAGATAAATAGTTTACATGTTTTTTTTTTCTGGGAGGGAGCAAGCTATGTATAGTTTTAAGAGATTTTATTGAAATTAAAGGCTTAGCTTTTTTTAACTCGATAGTAAGTTGATACCATCAATACTTTATAACCACATGATTAGTTATATTTTTAAATTTAAATAAATTAAAAATGGACTTACCTATAATTTTTGTTAGTAAATTGATTTCCATTGGATGGAATTTTGATCTTAAAAAAAAAACTAAATAAACTTGGGAAGAAAGAATTCAAAATAATTGAAATATGAAGTAAACTATAGAACAAAAAAATGTGAAGTAGACCTTTCTATGCTATTTTTAAGTTATAGTTTTTGGTTTAAACATGTAATCTAACTCGTGTCCTTCTACAAGAACAAATTCTAAATAAGTACGGTAAGACATTCTATGTTTTAGGATAAATTGAGCATGAACTTCTCCTATGCACAAGAACTCTTTTTATATTTTTCCAAAAAAAGAAAAGAAAAGAAAGTCTTACTAAAGGAAGTGGAACATAAAGCCAAATTGTTAGTATAAAATAACTTTAAAAAGGAATAGCTATTTTTATAAGGAATAGCTATTGTTATCTTTATAAAATAGTTCTGCATTTTTGCTCACTGGTCTGTTGAACTATATTTCTGTTAACAAACTCTAAATAAACACAAATATGTTTTCTAGATTAACAATTTTTCCATTTGACATTTACAACTCAATCAAATAGTGGATTAAAAAAAATTACAACTGCTTTATTTTTTATCTATCCTTTTTATGATTTTTGTTTAAATTTATTCGTTGATTTGTAGGTCATAGCTAGCAACAAATTAACATAGTTAAATTCATTAATAGGTTAGTTAACTCATCTATTTTTTTTGCCTAATGTTTAGGAATTTCGACATTTGAATTTTTAAACATAACATACAACAGTGAATTCTTTTCAACTAAACTTAATCTATAAATATTGCATAGGCACATAGTATGATATTAAACCAAAGTTATGTTGCAAAACTAAGTAAAAAAAAAAAAAGCCTAAGAAATGACAATTGGTTCTATTATAAATAGAGGTGGCAATTAAGTCCTAAGACCCAATGGGTACCCATACCCAAATTTAATTTGGGCGGGATAGGTATCAAAAATATGGGATTGGGCCTAAATAGGAGTATACTGAACAATACCCATTTAAATACGGGTATAAATAGAATTTGCTTGGGACTCCTATGGGTATGCTAAACAATTATTTAAATATTATTTAAATGATTTAATATTAAAATTTTAAATATTTGATAGCCAAATATCATTTAAATGACTCAAAATTACAAGTATGTCTAATAATTTTTTTTATTTTGGTAACAAAAAAAATTACTATTGGGTATTTGGGCGGTATTAAAATGGGTCTAAACCCATTTTAGTTCCGCTCTGTTTGGGTACAACGCATATTTTATAGTCTCAATTAACTCCTGCCCATCCTGTCCTTTCTGCCCATTTGCCATTTCTAATTATAAAGGACAAAACTTGTGAATATTATATGGAAAAATATTTTATACGCCTAAATTTGTCTGAATAACGAACTACTATAGAAATCAAAATACAAGATATATGATATCAAAGAACTACAAATAGTTTCTTAATGATTTTGTACTTAAAAACAATTTAAATAAGAAAAACTAAAAATTAGTTCTCTATCACTTAATTTTCACTCAGAGTGCTCAACAGGCAATGATTTGATCACATGCATTAAAATCAGCATCAATTGCGTACCAAAATATAAGATTATTTGCAGTTAATTAGAATCCACATTAGTGTTCACCATATGTTTTGTCCTTTTGACTATGTACAAGGGTATAAATTCAATTCCAAAGTTACATTAAGTGCATTTTAGCACTTGAAATTTTTGAGAAGAAATAAATGTACTTATTAACAAGACATGCCAAGTCAAAAGTACAATAAAGAACAAAATAAATGTCTAGACAACAAATATTGCTCTAGTTGTCATATTATTTAACTAAAGTAGGATATATCAAATGAAGCCAAACTTAATTTGGAAATTTAGGTAATTAACACCTATGTATCTTTAATTAATGTAGAGCAATTTATGATGAAAACAATATTGTAGAGTATAAATGTCTAGTTGAATACACTAAAGAATTTATAGTCTCAATTTATCTTTGTTTTTAATAATTAACAAACTAATAATAATGTATACTAATGTTTTATCAAGTTGCAGTTGTAGTTGCAGTAAAACAAGTTAAGAATCAAAATGAGTTGAAAATAGCAAATTAGAGGTGAACCAGACGACCAACCAGATACATCAAAGAGTGATATGGATATCTAGTTCATTCTGGTGAGCATGTGAACGAGGGACCGAATGAGAATGCGGACTATCCGGTTTGCAGCAGAGTTAACTTTCTGATGATTCCAAAAAGCATGCGAACAATGGATTGGACGAGCATGTAGACGTCCCGATAGATTGAACAGCTGGTCAGAAAGACTTGAATGAGCATCCAAATGCACCAAGCGAACGTCCAGACGGGATCCAGACTAGGAAAACGGACTTCTGAATTATGAATTTACTAAGTAACGGTTAGTTTCAACAAAATTTTCAATTTGACCGTTGGAGACTATTTCTAGCTGTTTTCTCTCCCCTATAAATACCACTTGGTGCATAACTAAAAAGGACTTTTGCCTATAATTATTGCAAATATTTAAGAGCGATTTTTGTAAAAAAATAATCTCCTTTTAGTGTGTTCTTGTAATAGATTATGAGGTAATAGGATGGGTTTTGATAGCTTTTCAATTGTGGTGTGAGAGTAATTCAATTTTAACTTTGTGAAGGTTGATTGGGGAATTGTAAACTCTTTGGCAGAACTTGTAAGAACATAGTGTGAGCAAAGATACTGTCTTTGCTTTGCTAGAGCTAATAGAATTAGTGCAAGGAGTGATCTGTCTATTGTACCTTTTGTATTGCTTCACCAAACATAAAAAGCATTTTAGCAAATTAAATTTTCAAGTTGATAACTTGGAATGGATATAGATACCGAATTTGGTACAGAACAATTATAAATCAATTGTGTTCTTTTTCCTTATCTTTTCACATTACTTTGCATTTAAATTGCGTCATTGTGATATTTACTTTATTTTTATATTGCAAGTTTTTATTGGGTAAAAGTTGACACTTCTCCATTTGAATTTTAGACAATCTAATTCACCCTCTCTTAGGTTTAGGTTGCTTTGGAGTCCTACATACACTGATTTTGACAACAGAATATTATTTTTAGTTTTATTTATTTTTTTAGTTAATTGTTTTTTCTATTTTTTGATATTTTATATATTGTTTTAGACCCAAATATGGTTATAAAACATTGAAAATGAAATGAAAGAAAAATCACACAGAGGAGGAGGAGGAGGAGGAGGACTAGGAGAAGGATAAGTAAAAGGGGGAAAGAGGACACTAGGAAGGGATAACTAGAAGAAAAAGAGAGAGAAAGAAAAAGGAGGAGGAGGAGGAGGAGGAGGAGGAGGAGGAAGAATATGAAGAAGAAGTGCCCATGCTGTAATTGATCCAAGTGTAGCAAGTGTGCCACTTGACTTATGTCAAGAAAAGATAAAATTAAAGTAGATAAATGTAAAGAGAAATGTGCGCAAATAAAGTCTGACTTCTAGCTAATTGTTCATCGTCCCGCCTTGAATAGCTCAAGGGCTTAGAACTCGTACCAGTCTTGAATAGCGTCAAGGGCTCCGAACTTGTACCAAAGTGATTGGAGTAGAAAGTGATAAGAAAGGATGTTGATCTATAAATAAAAATTCACAAACCAAACATCGGCACGCACAACTATGCTTTTCAATTGATTGTACAATGCATTTTACTAGTTTTTGTGTAAAGTGACGGCGTTCCTTTTTTTTTTTTTTTTTCTTTTTTCATTTTTATATGAACTTAAACTTGAATCTTTAACCAATTATTCTCCAATGCCATTTGTTTTTAGGTTTTAAATCTATATAGTAAATTTCATTCGATATCTAAGGCTTTATTGTATAAAAAAGTTTTTCCCTTCGATTCTAAAAGAATTTTGGCTTCTGTGTCTAATTGTGCAAATGTTCATATTACATCTAATTCCAGTCTATTATTGAATCGTGAATGCAATTCCATATTACTGGAGACTATAATTGAATCCTTAATTCAATCCCATTGATACACATGGACACGTCAGTTGTTATCTCACAACATAAACCAATACTTAAGGTATAAGGAGGTATTTACATAGAGAAGCTTAGCTGTGGATTTAGACAGTGCACCTATAGCTGTGGGAAAAATATTTAGGTGGACTGTATCTAGGGGTCAACGGGATTTTGAATCCACCTAAGTATTTCCCTAGCTGTGAGATAGAGGTCGGGATGGTTAAAGGCAAAAGGAAGTTGAAACCAAGAATTTCACATGGTATCTTTTAATAAGAAGTAAATTTATTTTGTTTGTAACACTCTGTTCAACATAAAATGGGTCAAATTCTACTAGATAGAACATATGGAACTTGAGAAACAACATAAAAAGTATAGGAAATGAAAAATATGAATCAAAAGGATCTAAATTTCAAATAAGCAAATTCAGAGTAAAAAATAATGTCTTCTCCTCGAATAATTAAAGAGCAACAATCTCTTGTTTTTATTGCATGATCCTGATTGAACCCGTACATGTTTGTCAAAAATTATAACCTAAATTTGTGGAGCTTGAAAAACAACATAAAAGGATTAGGAAAAGAAAAATATGAATTAAAATTTTTCTACGCTAGCAACTCAAATTCAAAAAAAAAAAAAAAAGACAACTTTTTCTTTTGCGAAGAACTAAGAGGCAAAGATCTCTATTTAATATAAGACCATGATTGGACTGATATTTGTTTGTTAAAAAGTTATTAGCCTCTCCTTTGCAAACAATAGAAGTTTTCAATTGGAACACAGCTCCGCTAACCTACCGTGCAAAGCGGAAGGATTTTTATTGAAGGATCCCGCTTAGTTATTCGGATTTCATGCCTCTTCAGTGCAGGCTTCGCTTGATATGGACGAAGACTTATCATCTATTGGAACCGCAGTACACGAAACTCCACTAGTTGAATCGTCTCCGTATTTCTGATGTTTCCTGTTCTAGAAGGCCTTGTAATTTGGCTGCTCATGATCAAGCTCATCAAGCCAAATTTTTTCTACTCCACAATATTGGTGGAATTCATTTCCTACCTGTATCCACTCACTTGCCATGGCCGAAATTCATGCTGAACGAAATTGTTGTTTTCTATCCAAAAAAGAAAAAAATAAATAAAATTGTGATCCGGATAGATCCAACAACGACGACGACGACATCTAAGACTTATCTCACTATAAGAGGTCGGGCATATGATCATATGTTGCTGTTGAGTTTGATTAAGACATTTATTCTCATTAAGATTTAAATATAACAAATCTTTTTTAATAGTTTCTTCCAATTTTTTCCAAGTCTTTCCCTTACCCTTTTAATTTGAGTTAAAACTTCTCTATTTTCTACCCTCCATATTGAAGCGTCTAGAAATCTCCTATGCACACGACCAAACCATCTTAAACATGAATCTCTCATCTTTTCATCTATTGGCACTACCCTACTTTCCTTCTAATGCATTTATTACTTATGCTATCTAATCTAGAATGTTCGCACATCCATCTCAAAATTCTCATTTCTGCAACCCTCATATTTTATTCATATCCACACTTGGTCAACCCACCCTCTCCATAAAGCATCGCTAGTCTTATAAAACCATCCAGATAGACACAATTAACCATTGATTTCGAGGGTTATTCCATATGCACTCCACTTTTTTTAAGTTCTCTTTAGCATTAGCCATGATGGTATGCACAGATTCTATGTAATTTCCAATTGTAAAAAATGCAACTAAGCACAGAAACTGGGAATCAATTTAAAGCCCACTCGTAGTTAAGGATTTCTGTTGAGAACAAAATTGACACTGAAATTGATAAGAATTTACTGTCAAGGATAATTTTCCTTCACAGCTTCGCAATCTACGTTACAAACTGTACAGCTACCGGTCCGTGAGAAATAAAAGCAGGCATCCAGCGGCTTCAAGGAAACATGCCCTCTAGATATTCGTCGAAGTTTTCATCAACATTAACTTTCTCATCCTTCGTTGAAGATGAAGCCTTTTTCCCTACAAATAACATGCAAGAAAGTATAAGCATGGTTACCCAGAGATTAACCATGAGAAAACAAAGAAAATATGAATTTCAAAAAATTTTGTTCATTAAACTTGAAGTGTAGCTCCTTCTAATCTACAAGCCAATCTGTAACACTACAAAAACTGCATAGTTAACTAGCTAGGACCACCCATGAAAGCATAGATCAAGTCCCAGACAATTAACCGCAGTTCACATCATGTGATGCCTGGAAACCACACTGGATTCCTCATCCAGTTGGAAGATATGACATATCTGACTACTCATATTTTTTTACTCTATTATCAAAAGACATTCCTAAGATTATTACAGCACCCAATACAGAAGAAATGGGGCATTATACAAAAGCTACAGGCCTCTTCTATAGTATTCAGAAAAACATAGCTTCAACAAACTTTTTTAACTTCTCTATGCAATGGAAGTATTCAGACCTATTTTTAGCTTCAACAAACTTTTAACTTCTCCATGCAATGGAAGTATTCAGACCTACCAAAGATATTGATGTACAATTAGAAACTTAGCTAAAGCTAACCGATGTTTCATGCCTACTAATCAGCGAACATTTAATAAGCAAACAGATTGAAAGATCAAATTGGGCTACACTAGAGCAGGAAGCAAAATACTTCCAAAGGAAGTTGGGTCCAATCGGACCAAACCTGCCTTCACAATGGAAAGAAAAACTGAGAAGATTCAAGTAAAAATTACTACCAGTATGACATGGAATAAATCATTTTGGAAACCGTTAAACGCAGCAAAATGAGTAAGGCTTATATGGTGGTTCTGAGCAATACGTCAGATTGCCACAGTAGATATATATGTCGTAACCTAGGCTTCACACTTCTGCATCCCAATTCCAAAATAACTCGGATATGAAGACTAACACACCAACATTTGTTGACAATCAAATATACCATGTAAAAATAAAAATTAATAGATGCAAGTTCCTGCAATTAATAGATGTCATTCCCATATTTGAGTAAATCCTCAATACCAGATAACTCACATTTTCCTAGAAATGGCTTCTTTTATATGTTTGTATCAGACTTTTCGACACGACATGGAAGAGAAGTATCCTTTCTTTGGTCTTTAAATATTTCATTATCTTTTAATTGTTGCAGACATGTTCAATTCTGAGTACAAATTTTAAGAACACAACATGTGACCAAAATTTTGAATTTAACTTTCGATAACTGGCATGGCAGAAGAAGGCCAAAACGTGTTTCAGGTTGTTAAGAAGATGCTAGTGTCAGACATAAATATGATGACAACTACCTATATACTTCACAGATTCTAAACAACAAAGAAAAATGAAGTGCTGGCCTTTTATGTAGGTTAAAAATGTTTACTTCTATATCTGTGATCAACTAACTAATTGCAGAAAGCACCACAAACTGGTGCATTGAGTGAATAACGTGGTTTAGAGTTAAAAAAAAAACTTTTAAGCAAATATCAGAAAAAAATTTGTTCCCATTTGTGGAAAAATATTCGGCCATGTTTATTTCTTCTGATTAGATTACATATATATATAGAAATACAAAGAGGTCTATAGTAGGAAAGGATCCTATCAACTCAATTCAAATCAAAAATCAAATCTCATATTTTATCCTAAATCAAATCTACTATCTTATCTACAAATCAAATATCTTATCTTATCTACAAATCAAATCTTTTCATTTATCTACAAATCTGTTTGAAACTAATTTGCTCCTAATTAGGAGCCATTGATCTCTCCTTCTCAACACTCCCCCTCAAGCTGGCTTGTAAATGTCTTCCATAGCTAGCTTGCTCACTAGGAGATCAAATTGCTTTTTCTGTAGTCCCTTGGTGAGTATGGCAGCTACTTGCTCAGTGGTTGGTATGTAAGGAACACAAATTAGGCCATTTTCAATTTTCTCTTTGATAAAATGTCTGTCAACTTCGATGTGCTTGGTTCTGTCATGTTGAACGGGGTTGTGTGCAATTGAAATGGCAGAGTTGTTGTCACAATAGACTTTCATGTGAAGTGACACAGGAATCTTCAAATCTTCTAATAACCTCTTGATCCACATTGCTTCACAAATCCCATGTGCGAGGGACCTAAACTCAGCTTTAGCACTACTTTGAGCTACTACATTCTGTTTCTTACTTCGCCAGGTGACTAGATTTCCTCCAACAAAAGTACAATATCCTGATGTCGATCTCCTATTAGAAATGCTACCTGCCCAATTAGCATCTGTATAGATCTCAACCTGGACATTGTCACGTTTCTTAAACATCAAGCCTTTCCCAGGTGTCCCTTTCAAATACCTTAGTATTCGATAGGCAGCTTCAAAGTGCTCGTGACCTGGCGAGTGCATAAACTGACTTATTATACTTACAGCAAAGGCTATGTCAGGATGAGTGTGTGACAAATATATCAATCTTCCCACCAATCTTTGGAATTTTTCCCTATCAATCACATCTTCAACCTTAGCGGGACTGAGTTTTAGGTTAGCTTCAATTGGAGTTTCGGCTGCCTTGCATCTCAATAGCCCAGTTTCACCAAGTAAATCAAGGATATACTTCCTCTGATTTACAAATATTCCTTCTTTTGATCTTGCAAATTCCATTCCAAGAAAATATTTCAATGCTCCCAGATCATTAATTTCAAACTCCTCTGCTAGCTTCCTTTTCAACCTTGCAAGTTTTTCGTAGTCATCACCTGTTAAGATTATATCATCCACATAAACAATTAAAATTGCAATTCTGCCCATATTAGAATGCTTATAAAATAGCGTATGATTTGCTTGACTTTGGTGAAAGCCATAGCCTTTTACTGCCTTCCCAAACCTTCCAAACCAAGCCCGCGGAGATTGCTTGAGGCCATATAAAGATTTCCTGAGCCTGCACACTCTATTTGGGCCAATAGATTTTTCAAAACCTGGTGGTGGACACATAAACACTTCTTCTTCCAAATCGCCATTCAAAAATGCAGTCTTCACATCCAGCTGATGTAAGGTCCAATTGAAATTAACTATAAGAGACAATAACACTCGAATAGAGTTAATTTTGGCTACAGGGGCAAAAGTCTCTTGGTAGTCAATACCATAGATTTGAGTGAACCCCTTAGCAACAAGTCTTGCTTTGTATCTTTCTACACTTCCATCAGCCTTGCATTTCACAGTAAAAACCCATTTACAACTAGTTGTTTTTTGGTTTTTTTGGTAATTCTACAACTTCCCATGTCCTATTTTTCATTAGAGCACGCATCTCCTCCCTTACTGCTGATTTCCATTCTGGATCATCAAGTGTTTCCAAAATGTTTCTTGGAACAAACATATTAGAGATTTTTGATGTAAATGCTCTGTGACCCTGAGATAGTTTATCATATGACAGATAGTTTCCAATAGGATGTTTAGTACAAGAACAGGTGCCTTTCCTTCGTGCTATGGGAATGTCAAGATCATAGCCAGTATCAAGAACAAGAACATTTTTTGACAATGGAAGGTTTAGAGTACCTTGCATGTTGACAGGCTCATCATTCGGGATGTCTTATTGGTCTTGTGCCTTGGGAACAGTAGGCTCTCTATCATTTTGATGATTCTTCCTCCTTGTGTAAACTCTAAACTCAGGTTCCTATCTTTTAGGATCATCTAGTAGTATTTCTCCTTCTGTTGGATTTTTAATATTTTCTAGGTCTATAGTATTAGGATCAACCAATTTTTGATGATTTTCATTGGAATCTATGATTTTAAGCAAGGGAGTGGGATTAAGTTCCCAAATATTTTCTTCACTTTGTTTCTCCCCCTGAAGAAAATTTTCCTGAAAAAAAGATTGATGTTCAAGAAAAGAGACATCCATAGTGACAAAGAGTTTACGGGTTCTAGGATTAAAACATTTGTATCCTTGTTTGTTTGAGGCATAGCCGATAAAAACACATTTTTCTACTCTGGGATCTAGCTTGGACCATCCCTTAGAAGGTAAATGTACATAAGCAGTGAACCCAAAAACTTTTAATGGTAAATCTGAATAGATCCGAGCTTCAGGAAAATATTTTTTAAAACACTCAAGGGGTGTACTATAGTTAAAAACCCGAGTAGGCATCCTATTTATCAAATAAGTTGCTGTTAAAACAGCTTCCCCCCGGAGAAATTTGGGAACATTTTTAGAAAACATAATGGCACGAGATACTTCTAACAAATGTTCGTTTTTCCTTTCAACAATCCTATTTTGTTGAGGGGTATCGACACAAGTAGATTGATGTTGAATACCTTTGTGTTTTAAAAAATCACCAAGAATCTCATTAAAATATTCAGTACCATTATCTGTATGAAGAATGCCAATTTTTTGGTGAAATTGGTTTTCAATCATTGTATAAAAATTTTGAAATAAGCTTTTAACTTCTGATTTTTCATTCATCAAGTAAACCCAACACAGGCGTGTATGATCATCAATAAATGTCACAAACCATTTTTTTCCTGAAACCGTGCTAGTTCGTGAAGGACCCCAAACATCACTATAGATAAGATAAAATGGTTTTGAAGGTTTATAAGGTCGCAAGGGATAAAAAGATTTGTGACTTTTTGACAAAATGCAACTTTCACAATAAAATGTTGAACAATCCAATCCTCGAAATAACACAGGAAATAATCTTTTCAAATACCAAAAACTAGGATGTCCTAACCTATAGTTACAAAATCCTTTAATATTTTGAAACGCCTGTGGCAAGATTTAGACCAATTTAGTGATGATTATGAGTGGAAATCACCAGAAGATTACCACCACTATAAGAAAAAGGTGGAGGATAATCGTATATTTAAGTTCCTTATTGGACTGAATGTTGAGTTTGATGAAGTTAGGGGCAGGATTATTGGCAGGCAACCACTGCCCTCCATTGGAGAAGTATTTTCTGAAGTTCGAAGGGAAGAAAGCCGCAGACTTGTGATGTTAGGGAAGAAAAAACCTAACAAAACAGTGAAAAATTCTGCCCTTGCTATAGAAGCTCATGCTGGCCGAATGATTCAAGGAAAATTGGAGGAAAAACCCCGTGTTTGGTGTGACCATTGCAACAAACCAAAGCACAACCTGCTGGAAGTTGCATGGAAAACCAGCAAATTGGAAAGGAAAAAATGAAAATAGGAGTCGACCAGCCACTGCCCATGAAGTTGAAACTGCCCCTTTTAGCAAAGAGCAACTGGATCACATCCTAAAGTTGTTGAAATCTAATTCTGGATTGTTGGGTGCACCTAATGCTTCTGTGGCACATTCAAGTAGTGATCCTAATGCCCTAGTATGTCATTTTCTTTCTGCTACTTGGATCGTCGATTCAGGAGCTTCAGATCATATGACTAATCTTTCAAATGTGTTTCACACTTATAACCCTTGTTCTGGTTATGAAAAAGTTCGTATAGCAGATGGGTCATATTCTCCTATAGCTGGTAAAGGTTTGGTAACCTTATCTAGTACCTTGTCCCTTAAATCTGTTCTCCATGTACCCAAACTTAAATGTAGTCTCTTATCTGTTAGCAAATTGTCTAAAGATTCTAACTACCGTATTATTTTCTTTGACTCACATTGTGTGTTTCAGGACCGGACTTCGGGGAAGATGATTGGCAGTGCTAGGATGATAGATGGCCTCTATTATTTTGATGATGAAGACTCCAAGAATAAAAACTCTCAGGGCTTGAGTAGTATCAGTTCTCTTTCCATTACGGATCAAATTATGCTTTGGCACTATTGGTTAGGACATCCTAGTTTTTGATGATTTTCATTGGAATCTATGATTTTAGGCAAGGGAGTGGGATTAAGTTCCGAAATATTTTCTTCACTTTGTTTCTCCCCCTGAAGAAAATTTTCCTGGAAAAAAGGTTGATATTCAAGAAAAGAGCCATCCATAGTGATCCAAATTGGCTACTTGACAGGAGAAAAGAAGGAACCTGCCCTCGAGGATCCAGATTACTCCACTTGGGATGCTGAAAATTCTATGGTAATGACTTGGTTGGTGAATTCCATGGAGGAGGAAATAAGCTCCAACTATATGTGCTACCACACTGTCAAGGAGCTATGGGACAATATTAATCTCATGTATTCAGACTTGGGTAATCAGTCCCAAGTGTTTGAGTTGACACTAAAGTATTTTGTAACATTTTCCTCACCTTGGCGGATTTCTCCAAGTTAGTATTTTGTAACATTTTCCTCACCTTGGTGGATTTCTCTAAGTTTTAGTAAGGTGAGGAAAATGTTACAAAATACTAACTTGGAGAAATCCGCCAAGGTGAGGAAAATGTTACAAAATACTTTAGTGTCAACTCAAACACTTGGGACTGATTACCCAAGTCTGAATACATTAGATTAATATTGTCCCACAGTTCCTTGGCAGTGTGGTAGCACATATAGTTGGAGTTTATTTCCTTCTCCATGGAATTCACCAACCAAGTCATCACCATAGAATTTTCAGCTTCCCAAGTGGAGTAATCTGGATCCTCGAGGGCAGGTTCCTTCTTTTCTCCTGTCAAGTAGCCAATTTTCCCTCTGCCACGGATATACATCCGCACTAATTAAAACCAGCACAGAAAATTTTCTCCATTCAGCCGGATGGTTGTAATCTGGACTGAATGGGAATCTGAAGTAGGTAGATGGGGGTTATTGGTTTTTTTGATGGAGCTATGAAATTCAGACGAGCTTGGCTGAAATTCTGATGCAGAATCAGACATGGTGAAAGAAGATGGAGGGTGTATAGATGGCTAGAGTTAGATCTTTTGTCTAATGCTCTGATACCATGTGGAAAAATATTCAGCCATGTTTATTTCTTCTGATTAGATTACATATATATATAGAAATACAAAGGGGTCTATAGTAGGAAAGGATCCTATCAACTCAATTCAAATCAAAAATCAAATCTCCTATCTTATCCTAAATCAAATCTACTATCTTATCTACAAATCAAATATCTTATCTTATCTACAAATCAAATCTTTTCATTTATCTACAAATCTGTTTGAAACTAATTTGCTCCTAATTAGGAGCCATTGATCTCTCCTTCTCAACACCATTTAACAGTTTATTTTCAAAGTTTCAGCTTCTTCTGTTTTTATTTTCTTTGAAATACTGTTCACGCTTTAATGAAGGCTAAACACGTGTCATATTAAGGACAAGACTTGCTAAAATCATGGTCCAAATATCTTCTCAAGCCATTACCAAAAACTAACTCGTTCCTCCTACGCTTCTACAGGAAATCTGGAGAGCTATTTTTCGTCCAGACGCATCTAATTAAGAATCCACTTCATGCATTTCTCCGCATTCATAGTGCCATAGAATAGAATTGTTAATACCTCCAGATTATCCAACATTAATCTGGCTAATATTTCAAATCAACCATCTGTAGTTTTACGTATTTCTTCAGCATCCAAAATAACAGGGATAGAAGATTAAATTCTTACCAGATACTACCCCAAATCCTACCAGGATGTGGATGAACTATATCTATCAATATACCCTTAAGAAATCTTTTCTTGTCTGTGATCAATTCAGTCATCTATTTAGTTTATACTAGATCTACAGGACAATTCAGATAACAGGCATCCTAAAATAATATATACAAGCCATGACAAAAAAATACAGGAGTGAAGCAATTTTTAGGGCCCGCAATGATGATGGAGCACCTAACCTTTTCTCCTATCCTTCCTCCTGGCATAATGATCATCTAAATCGTCATCACTTTCTGATCTTTCCCTGGGAAACATGCGGAGTAGTTATTTCCATGTGCCAAAAAAAAAAAAAAAAAAAAAAAAGAGTTTTACAATGTTAATAGTGCAAAAGAATGTTATGAGAGTAGATATCAGATAGCTAATCAGTTGCACCTTTTCCCCTGATGATCTACACTGCCTTTCCCTGTTGATTGTTGCTTCTCTTTCCGATTCTTGTAAAAGAGTTTTTCTGCACATCTGTTTGAACACAATATATAAGACGCAGCCATGAAATGAAAGATGCATTCACCAGATTAGGTTTTGAAGATTTTCAAAACCTTTTAACCAGTACCAATGTGTATTTTGTTAAACAGGTTAGTTTCCTTTCATACCTGTACACAACTCATGTGTGTTAGAAATATCCGATTGCATAGAGTTAATGAATGAGGTGGGTCGATTAACAATTCACAGATGAAAAAATGGTAAAAAAGAAAGCACAATTGAGGGCCACCATCAGCCATAGATTTGTATATAATTATCTCATTATTTTTCTTCAAGTGTGACAAATATTGGTAACATGAGTGGCACAAAGTCATGTACCAGTGACAAAATTCAGATGTCTTGGATTATTTCCTACCCATTCCTTAAAGATCTTTAGTTCTCTAATGTTGTCAGGTCTACACTGAATTGATTTCACAGAATGTAATGGCAAAAAATATAAGCAGCAGCTACTAAAGGAGCAATGATCCTGAAACAGCACCAGGAAGTGTGTGGGGTTTAGCTATGATTACAGAACTTATGGGCAGAACCTTTCTGAATCAGAAGATAGTTTCAGAATTTTTAGCTTTGAAAATCTTAGAATAAGAGTGTAGAAGTAGTAGTTTAGGAGGAAGCAAGAGAGCAAGAGAAGAAAGGGAAGTAAGAAGCTCTGGGAATTCCTACTAGAATTCCCTCTGATTAACCACCTAATGTGAGGTTGCCTACATTTCTCAAAGCAAGCACAACACAACTTTTAATGCTTCAACTTTGAATCCTAGAAACTGTAACTTCCTATAGAACATATTAACCTCAAACAACTCAGAAAACCCAGAAATCCATGATTTTCTGGGATTGAACAAACATCTTTATAGAGCTCTGTGCATTCTGCAAAACAACTTAAGAAGATGGTCCAAAACAACTTTGCCGAGTCAAATTTCACAAGATTCTACAAAAAGCCTAGTCCTGACAACACCAGATAAGCATAATGTGTAATGTATCAGCACAAACAATAAAATAAGCATCAAAATCCACTGTGCTTCTTGTACATAAAGGGCAAAACTTGCTTCACTTCAAAGAAATAACTAGAGGCAATTCCATACTTTCTAAAGGTAAATCTGTATAGAGATTTTGCTCCAGGTGAAAGAGGCATGCCTCATTAATCCAATGGATTTGTAAAATAAGGCATTTCCTGTAAAAATACGAAACTGGCTATGACTAATTAAAAAAGCCCCATTCAATACAAATTTCCCACTTTTCCTCTGATGTTATAACCCTAAGACTCTGATGCTAATGACTTTTATCAACCACTAGGTAAATGATCATTTTCCACTATCTGTTCAGTATACATCATCAGAAAATTAATAGTAGTGCTTTTGAGTAACAAACAAGCAAAAGATTTCCATAAAATGGGTATGCAAGTGAAAAAGAGTGCATTACTTTTCACACGTCACCAACTTCACCAAGGCCTGTTTGTTTTCTCCCGCTTCAAAATAAGAAAAGTTCACCTGCAATAACAGCAAATTTAATGGAATGAAAAGCTAAATAGGAAATCCAACTATTTAATAATGTTTTAAAAGACTCTCCATACAAAATGCAAATCAACAGTATGGCAAGGAAGGCCAAACCTAGAAGCATTGGTTTCATCTGCATCTATTTAATTTCCTTTGTCCAACAAAGTTCTTGAAATCAGAATCATAATGAAGACTATTTACTCCTTTAGTTTAAACTTTTATCACTAACTAGATTTGGGAGTAACAATAATCTAACAGAAAATTAGATAGATGCTCTAAAGACCATATCTAATTTGTTAGATATGCTCAAAGTCCCTAAGCCATTAGAATTTTGGCAGTGTAATCTCTATATCTTCATCCCTAAATTTACTTAGCTTTACTAAAGTCCTGTTTGGGATTGCAGTGGCTTATCACAAAGTATTTTCCGTGCTGAAGCTTTGAAAAAAGGTGCTTAGTAAGTGCTTAATTCTATTGTTTGGGACATAATTGTGCAAGTAATTTTTGCATTTGATAATATATAATTTTGAAATTTTGAAATGTATGTTATCCTTATTCAGTTTGGAATTTATGAAAAATAAAAGCACCAATTTCAACTTGTTCTAGAAGTGCTTATAAAACCAAAAGCACTACTCTTAAATTTATAGAATGAAGTTCACCAAACATCCTAAAAGCACTTCTATCATCTAGAAGTACTTTTTCTTGCAACAGCACTGCAATCGCAAATGGGGCCGAAGCCTGTCAAATTTTATTTGTTATAAAAATGCACAATACTATATCATTATCCAGCCTTTGACAGTAAGAACCTTTGACAGTAAGAAAGATTAGTAAATGCTTCTATCTTACCAGTACTAGTACATCACTTATGATGGATCCACATTTTCTGTGGTAAACTTGCTAATTTCCTCGTTATTTACCGCACATATGTAAATACTACATCCCTCCAAGGTGACTGTAAGAGAAGTTATGTTAAAATGCTTCAATATCTTTGGAAGATCTAAATACCTAACATTGACGAAACTTCACTCTTCTTCTTCTTTGTGATCTCCCCACCCCAAAAAAAAACACAAAAAAATCTTGCAGCCCAAAAAGTTCAAGTACTTTATTTATTCTCCAAATCTATGTCCTTTAAGCAAATTCAAACCAGAGCAGCCCACAGCCTTTGCTCTCAATAATGCATTATCCTAGTGTTATTTGCAAAATGACTGCCTCACACTGCTGAAAATTGGACCAATTTGGTCCTTAAAGTTTCACTAAAAAATTTTAGTCCTTAACTTCTTTATCAGATGAAAATTTGGCCATTTATCACAGAAATAGACCGTACATTCACATGGATTTGAGTTAAGAGGACCTTATGCATTAATTCATGGTTTAAATATTGGGAGTTGAAGGCGTATTTCATCAAATTTTCATCGTTAGTCATTAGTCAATCCTCATCCGTTATCGTTGGTTAGTCAAAGATAAGTATTTAAAGTTGCTAAAAAAGTTTATTGCGAACCTTGAAGAACAAATATGGTCCACGGTTGAAACATTGTGGACCCAAGCGCAAATGTGCCATATCAAACAAACAGATCCACGTAAGAAAAGAGATCCAAATAGGATGCATCTAATATAGCATGCAGATGAATAAGTTAAACGCATGCATGTGCGACTCAAGAAAGATTGTTTACCTCTTAAGCTGCACGTTTTGTATAGTTATTCTTACAAGCGTAATAAAATTTTTGATTAGAAAATTACTATAGCATCTTTTCTGTTCAATTAGTTTCTTTAATTGTAAATCAACATCTTAGGTACGTAGATAGAAAAAACAGGAAAATGTGCATATATTGAATCTAAATTCTTAGGACATAAAGCACAAATTTAATAACTTTCACATGCTTGACTTTCAAGATGTGCTTGATTAAAACTTTCTTATCATGATGTATCTAACAGTGCACACCCCCAAAATAAAAATCCATGATTTCAGCTAAGTTTACAAAACATAAGGTTCTGTTATATTGGTCTGAAAACTTGCATTCGAATGAAAAAAGATAATAAATAACACTGTTTTTCATAACATTCAAAATTGTAAAATTATTTCCTCTCCTAGCGTGCAGGGTTAGCAACTGTTGAATTTGCAAAATTGGCATTTTATTAAAGCCTAATTGCTTAAGACTACATAACTCACCTTTTAGTCTAAAGCTTACATTTTCAATTTTCCCAAACTGTATACATGAAAGAGTAAAAAGGAAAGTAATTTGCCTTGTTTATACAAATGGTGAAACTTGGACTGTCTAAATGAGAAAAAATCCAGTCTTTACCTTGTCAATACAAGTGATGGAAACTTTGAACTGTCTAAATAGGAAAAAAATCCAGAGGTTCTCATTCAAGTTTTAGATCTAGTTGCGAGGTCATATTTAAAGGTATTTACCAATATGAGCTGATGATTTTATTTTTCTATCCATGAATGGTTAGTTTCAGAAATGATATAGTAGAAATCAAAGAGTTTTGTTTGTTGATATAGGACTGAAGGCTACTGCAATTCCAATGGCTAGTTTAGTTTCTCTTGTATTTCTCCACCCAAAGATCCATTCACAGAAATTTCTCCTTGCAAATGATATGGTAGAATTTAATAAAATTTTGTCCAGCATTCATTAGCTAATTATGCCAATGCCCAGCAGCCAGCTCCCTCCTTGACTTCTTCCGGCGCATGTGCACATGCCCAAAGATTAATTTCTATTACTTTTTACTCTCTTTTCCTATCAACGGCTAGTTTATCCACCCCCCCACCCCCCACCCCAAAAAAAAAAAAGGTTCTCTATCTCTAACGGATTTCTTTTTCTTATTCCCCTCGCCATCAGCTACTTCGCTATCTCAAACGGCTAGTTTCTATATTTTCTCCTCTCTCTCTCTCTCTCTCTCTCACACACACACACACACACTCAAAGGTCACGTTTCTCTCGTCCCTTCTGTTTCTCATAAAACCCCAACGGCCAGAATTTTTTCTTTGTATTTTCTGTTCATTTGTCCAATTTTATCTTATACTCCCCTTTTACTCCACCAACAGGTGGTTTCCTTCTTCTTTTCTCTCAAGCGGCTAGGGTTTCTTATTGTTGCTCCAAACAGATTCTTTTCTTTCTCAAATTATCGCTTTCCCTCTCTCCCGTGAAAAAGCATAAATTTTTTCCCTCCCATGTCATTCCTCTCCCTTAGAACTTTAACCTTTTTTTTCCCTTGCATTGTCCTCCGTCGTTCTAATAGTATCTTTTGCTCTTCTCTATTCTAGATCATAGAAAGCATTAGAGTTCTAATTACTTTCTTTCTTTATCAAGTTCAGAGGAAGCAGAATTATACAATTTAAAAACATGTTTACCACTGATGAATTAAAGAGATTCATGGGAGTACTTAGGATGGATGCAAATTTCCTTGAAATTGAGTGTCGTTGCACACTCCGCAGGTTTGGAGACAGCTGTGGCAAACTTAGAATATTCACCAATGGAAAACTAGAGATTGATTGCCATTGTTTTCCTGATTGTCCAAAAGGTAATGTCTTTGTCTATGAATACCTTTATCCTAGCATCTATATGATCCCGCGTATCTACAGTGGCCATTGCAATAGCATCTATTCTGGCCATTGCCATAATAAATATAAATTGTACTTATTATTGTTCTTGAAGCAATAAATTTGACAACAATACTATCTATGCCAAAACCAAAAACTATGCAAATGAAAAAATTTGAAGACAAGGAAAACTCTAATTGGTATGTAGCTCCTCGATCAAAATATTAGCACCCACCACAACAGTTTTTTTTGCTACGTATATCCTTAAGATTTTGTTATACTCTTGGCATGATTTTATCACTAATGGCCCAAACTTTTTATGATAGTCAACTTGTCCCCAATGGAGTTCGCCAGGCACATTGGCAAAAATACTACAATGGACAATTGGAAAAAACACATATGTGTCATGGATGTCGAAGGGAAAAGAGTTCGCTTGTCAAAGACCAATCTGCTCAGGTATCATATCCAGACATTTCACAGACCACTTCGTCGCCCAAATGTGCACCGTGATGAGTTCATTCGTTGCTCTAAATGCAACAAAGAACGTCGTTTTTCCCTTCGAACCAAAGGGCAGTGCAGAATCTACCATGATGCCTTGTTGAAACAAGACTGGCAATGCTCAGATATGCCCACCAGCAAGTAAGTTCATTTACACGCTAAATAACATGTCATACAATAGTTACCATAGGCTATGATAACATTTTTACAAAGAACATCTTATTTGTCTTTGTCTCTCAAATATATCCTCATGGTCTTGCTTACTAGAGAAAAGGGAGAGAACATTGTTAGGGCCATTATTAACTGTATAGAAGAGAGAAATTTAAGTAGTTGGACGATCTTTTTCACTGTTTGGATCTATGTATGAATTTTATCCTTGTAAAGAAAATCATTATGTGCATGACTGTGCAGATTTATCTACTTAGTTGAACCAATTTTAACTTAAATCCTTCCATTATGGTTTTACTTAATCCCTTTTAATTTTTGCGGGCCACATTTTAATTTCAATTTCAAGTTTACCATGGTATACAAATTTCCTATTATTATTGTTTTGGTGCCATTGGCACACTGTTTTAGTTCAGCGCATCATACTTGTGTTTACCATAAAACTGCAGAATAACTTGTGATGATGCTGAGGAACGCAAACCTCGAAAGCCATGCAGGGGTTGCCCTAGAAAGCTTCAATGCAAAGGTTGTATCAGATGTGTTTGTATTGGTTGTAGTATGTGTAGGTTTGAAGATTGTGAGTGCCGCACCTGCGCAGATTTTATGCACAATAAGTAAAGTGTGGGGTCTTAAAACTTTTTTCCTTTCATTGTTGGTTGAAAATTGTGGAACTATATTTTCTCAAATATATGAAGCATTTTATCTCTTGCAAGTCTACATTGATGATGATGATGTAATCATGTTTGCTTAAGGGAGTTTCAATGGTGATCATGTAATCATGTTTGCTTAAGCAAGTTCAGTTAATGTTTTGGTTTTATTTATTTGTGAAGTTATTGAAATTGTACTTGCTATTGTTTTGTGGAATAGAATATTAGTTTGATGCTTTTGAAGTTTCACCTACAAATTTTCACTGTTTACCCCTAATGAAGGTTAGGCATCTATACCTTAAGAAGATAAAAAACTATAACAAAAAAATTCCAGTCACCATTACCTTCACATAATGTATCAAATAGATCTCAAAATTAAGAAAAACTATGTCCCTCAACAAACTCAGGAACAACAATAAATGGCCAACTTTCTCTCTCTCATTTTTTTTTTTTTCATAAGATGACTCCACAGACCAACAAGTGCACCAATTCAGCAATGACTCAAATCTTACTGCAGTTTATATTCAGCTAGAACAGGACAGTTAGCATCTGTGAAAGTCAAGATGGAACAGAGGAAACAACTTCAAGGCCTATACATCCATCCTCATGTGAAATTACGCAACAGATCATTTTTAATTATTCATTTGCAAAAAAGGCAACAAAAAAAACTATGTGAGCCATCTCCAAGTCATCACAAGCGGAAAACAACAACCCAGTACAACTTTAGGCCTCTCTCCTTACACCCACCTTTTATCCTTTCTAAATAAGTGCCAAGCCGAAAATCTAAGTTCCACAGTTTCCATAGATATTTCTTTCCGTGCTAATATCAGAGTAGGAAATCACTTTTTGTTGAAGAGCCATTCCTATCACTCCCGGTTTCCCCCTGGCAAGTCGTCTCCTAATCATCACAAGCGGAAAACAACAACCCAGTGCAACTTTTGGCCTCTCTCCGTACTCCCACTCTGTATCTTTTCTGAATAAGTACCAAGCACAAAATCTAAGTTTCGCAGTTTCCAGAGATATTTCCTTCCATGCTAATCTCACAAGACGTAATCACTTTTTGCTGGAGTCATTCCTACCCTACCCCCGCCATTCCCCTGGCAAGTGGTGACCACTACAAGGAAAATCTCCAGTAACGTAAAAGAAATAGAGAACAGAAGTTTCTTGGTTACCATTTCTTCCCATCACATTATTTTCTCCATTCAGATTTGAGGAAAACCATTTATTATGGATACAATTAGTCTAACTTGGTTAAGTTTCCTGTTCTATTACAAGGATACTAAGATCAAGATTTGATTAAGATCTAATTAGTTTTTGGGATTGATTAGAAAATCTTTCCTATATTAGGGTAGATATATGTCTAGATCTGTTATATACTGTGTCTTGGTTCACTATATCGAGATTCGTTGCATACTATGTTTAGGATCGTTGTATCTACTAGCCATCTAAAAGCGTATAAATACAAGCTTCTTGTAGCTTTGTAGCAGAGCAACATTTTATCAATATACACCATTTCCATCCCCAGCTCTACTTATTATTCTAATATGGTATCAGAGCCGTCCTTCATTGGGGTTGCCTCTATTTTTTTCCTAAAGTCCTGTTCGGATTCTCAGCCAGCCCCATTGCTGGTTATTTCTTCAAAATTCCCTGCCACCCTTCATTGTTGGTTATTTATGTTTTGTAAGACCATTACTGCCTACTGGTGATTCCATCACTAAGAGATGTCAGAAGTTATAAAAGTGGAAAAAACATCTTCTTCTAAAAAAGGAAGACCCGACCAGCCAAGAGGTCAAAGCCGAGATGAGTTGTGGTGTACCTATTCCAAAAAGGCACTCCATACTCGGGAACGGCGCTAGAAACTTCATAGAAAGCCTCCAAGTCAGGAATGGAGTCAAGGAGGAGAACAACATAACAACAACGGACAAGCTCATGTAGTCAGACAGCCATAAAGTGAACAGACATCACAAGAGTCAAGTGCTCTCGACCAAGACGAGATTGAAAGAGTGAGATCTCTTATAAGTAATTTTAAGAAGCCATCGGGTACTTATTCTTCGTCATATTCAAGTGACCTTTTTCATTGGATGAAAATATCTCGTATTTTACCTTCCTTAGCTCTTGGATCATGGACTCAGGAGTGATTAACCATATGACCCATTCATCCAAAAATTTTCTAGTTATTCACCAAATCTGAGCAGTAGAAAAATCAAGTGGTTCTTTGACCACTGTACCAGTTGCAGGGAAATAAGCCCATTAATGAAACTTAGAAAGATGTCCTCCATGTCCATAAGTTGCCCACAAATCTGGTTTTTTTTTTTTTTAAATCAATCAGGATTTATCTTTGAATGTGGTGTTTCACAATATCCATCGTGCATTTCACGAAAAGGATTTGGTGAGAATGATTGGGGTTCTAGAGAATAAGATAGCCTCGGCTACCTTGAAACACCAAGTCAATTGGACATAACCAAAGGCAAATTACACTATTCCCTCATTTTAGTTTCAGTTGCTTTCAACAAAGAAAATGTTTTGACTTCATCGTTGCTACGTTGGACTCCCATCATTTCAGAATATTAAATGAATGTTTTCTTCCTTGTTTAAAGATATAGATGTTGAGAATTTTCATTGCGAAGTATATAAACTTGCTAAACATAAGCTTATATCCTTTCCAATTAATAATAAAAGAAGCTCTATTCCTCTCTCTCTAATTCATAGTGATATTTGGAGTCCATTTACTGTTTCTCCTGTTTTTGGATCAAGATAGTAGTTTTATTTATTGATGATTGCACTCGTGTAACATGACCTTTTGCGTAAACACAAGTCTAATGTTAGTAATATCCTGCCAAATTTTTTGTTCCATGATCAAAAATCAAGAGATTTAGGTTTGATAATGCAACGAATTATTTTAATCAACTTCTCACCCCATTCTTTTAGAAAGAAAAGACAGTGTATCCCGCAACAAAATAAGATGGCAAAGAGGAAAAATGGACATTTATTTAAAAAATTCTAGCCGTCATGATCTAGAAAAATGTGCCTATATACCTTTGAGGGAAAGCAGTTCTTACAACCACATATCTCATAAATCATCTGCCTACTAGAGTCTTCAAATTCAGGAATCCAATTGAAACACTTTCAAACAACACAAATAACGGGGTGTCTAGAATCCTTGGATCTGTCTCATATGTTCATTTCCACAGTCAAAACAAGGGAAAACTAGATCCAAGGGCTATATAATGTGTTTTTGTGGACTATTTGATGCAGTCAACAAAAGGCTGGAAAAGCAAAATTAAAGCTTTTCATAAGTGTCTTCAACTTTGTATTGTATTAGTTGTCTTAGGAGTGTTATTTTGAATTTTAGATCGAAGGGTATTTTAGGTATTTTAGTCTTTTACATGTTCGCAGGAATTTTTCTAGCAACTATGTTTTTATTTTATTTAGTTATTCAATTATGGTAGGTTAACTAATTAGAGTCAGAGTTGTTATAGGAATATTCTTTAAGTGTTTTGTTTTCTTAGGAAATAGGAATTCTATTTATAATAGATTTCTTTCTTTTAGGTAAGTCATAAGTTTATAAATACCTTTGTTATTAGGCTATTCTAGTAGAGAGAGAAAGATTGATTTATAAAGTTTTAGTTTATTTGTTTTAGTTTGTTTTGTTTCTTGAGATTTTTCAAATTTCCTCTTTCTTCTTCCCTCTAACACTGTTCACGCTACTGTAGCGTACTATTCACATACCGTTCATCCGTGAACAGTGCCAATCCCTCTCGATCTTCTGCTTGCGTTCGTAGGCAAGAATAATTCAATCTTGTCCTACATCACTATTCTTTGACTCAAAAACAGTATAAGAGCTATCACCCCCATCAAAGAAATTTTATGTCCCAATGGATGTCACGTTCAATGAATAGGAAACCTATCTTATGAATCCTTACTCTCAGGGGAAGAGTTCAGCAAGAGAGGATAAGGAAGGGTTTTTAGTTGATTTATTCTATTTGTTCTCGCTTATAGTGTCTAAAAGTCAGCTTCCTAATATATGCCTAGACTGGAATTTGAAACAATACCTAAACGTAAACCAGAACTTGAAACACATGGACCTAAGACTAAAACACATGAATCTGAGACTTGAAGATCACCAAAAAAGTCTGATCGTGCTCGAGAAAATGTAAAATTTGGCAAGAGGAAAATGTACTCAAGGAGGCAGGAAGCTATCCCTGAATCTATGCAAGTATGAGAGTCCAATTTGAGTACTTGGAATGAGATAACAATTTCAAACTCTTTATTGCTAGATAAAAGAGTTCCACGTGGATAATTGTGATTAAGACTTTCCCATTGCCATCAAAAAAGGAACTAGAGAGTGCACAAAATGACCATTATATCCCTTTGCACAATTTTTATCTTTCAGGAAACTCTCCATTTTATAAAGCCTTCCTCATAGAACCTTAGCACCATTACCATTCCTACAATTGTATCTAAGGCACTGTCGAATGAAAAATGAAAATAAGCTATGAATGTGGAGATCTATGTTACATGGACTCGCCGGACGATGGCTCAACACCGGTGTCGACACGACACAGGTGCGGGTAAAAAATCTGAGTCAAACTTGGTCAACCTCAAATGGACGCATTTACCTGGTTGCTGAAGGAGAGCCGCCAACCATGCTAATAAGGAAGGAGAGACAGAGAACAAAGAGATGACAAGGACGAAGAAACAGAGATCTGGGAGAGACAGAGAAGAAAGAGATGATGAGGAGGAAGATGCAGAGATCTGGGTTTCTGGCTGGCACATGGGATTAGCAATAGAAACCAGAAGATTGGAGGATGGGGAACATGGGATTAAGAACTGAGTCAGCATTCAAGAGAGACGGTGTTAAGTTGCCCGAGAAGATGAGAGGAAACCTAGTGTGGTGGCAATATGAGGATAAAGGTGAAGAGAGAACAAGAAGCCGACTTTTCTTTTGAGAGGAGACGGAGGCTGAAGCCGTATATTTTATTCTTTATTTATTTTGAACTGAAAACGCATGTTTTTGCAAAATGTAATAAGAAAGAATAAATAAAAAAAAACCGTCTGCAGTCCTTTTCTAATACTTTTTCTTTATCACAGGGGAGTCTAGTCAATGTAGAGTTGGGATTTATTTGTGACTCTTTATGCGTTTATAATGAAAGTTGTTTGTAATTTTTTATGTATTATATAAAAATGTGTATCAAAGGCATAAATTTTTTGTAAAGTATCAATTTGTAATTTATATTTTTTACCGTATCCCCGTACCCATATCCGACTCTTTAGTGGTGTCACCATACCCTAATTTTGAAAAATTGACAAGTCAGATACTTGGACAAGTACCCATATCCGACTCTTGTATCAAAGTCCATGTAACTTAGGTGGAGATGGATGCATTACAGAAAAACAAAACCTATGAGTTGGTAAGTTGCTAATGGGAAAGAAACTTGTGGAGTGTAAATGGGTATATGCTATGAAGTATAATCGAGAGAGAGAGAGAGATACAAGGCACAATTGTTGCAAAAGTGTATACTCAAGCCCATAAAATTGATTACCTTGAAACTTTTGCTCCTGTTGTAAAGATAGACACGGTCAGAGTTATATTGCCATTGGCAGACAACTACGGTTGTGACTTACAGCAGTTTGACGTCAAGAAAGCTTTCTGCACAGAAAGAAGCCTTTATGGAAGTTCAACCAAGTTTTAGAAAGAATTTAAATGCTAATACTGTGTGCAAATTGAGAAGGGCCTTGTATGGCCACGAGCTCAATTTGGGAGATTTGCAAGTGTTATAACCACCAGGGGTTACAAACAAAGCCTAGGGAACCACACTTCATTCATTAAACATTTCCCTTCAAGGAGATTTATGGCTCTCTTTTTGCACTTCGAGAACATAATAGCAACTAGAAATGATGTTAAAGAAAAACAATTGTTGCGTTAATGTTTAGCTGGTTCGAAAAATCAAAGCATTAGGATGTATGAAAAAAAATTTTTTTTTTTTTTGGAATTGAAGTTGTTCGTTTGAAATAGGTTATTTTTATCTCCCAAAAGTACATCATAAATCTCCTCGAAAAAAAGGCAAGATAGCAAGCAAACCAACTAACACTCCTATAGATACGAACCTTGAACTTGAAAGAGCAAAAGATGATATTATGGTAGACTGAGAAATGTATCAGCACTTAGTAAGGATGCTTATTTACTTGTTACACATACAACCAAATATAGCATATGCAGTGAGCGTGATCAATCAATTCATACGCAATCCAAAAGAAGTTCATGTGCAGCAGCTTATCGGGTAGTAGAGTACCTCAACGGAACACCAAGTAGAGGTATCTTGGATAGAAGAAATGGAGGTTTACTTCTAGAGGCATACACAAATGCAGATTATGCTTAGATCAATTGTGGATAGAAAAGCAATCACGGGACGTTGCGTTTTTTTGAGCAAAAATCTTGTGACTTGGAAAAGTAAAAAACACAATGTGGTAGCTAAATCTAGTGCAGAAACAGAATTCAGGGCTATGGCTTAAGGTATATGTGGACTTCTTTGGCTAAAGATCATTCTCGAAGATTTGAAATTAAGCGGGATGGCCCAATGAGACTCTATTGTGACAACCAGTCTACAAGTATCATAGCTCATAATCTTGTGCAACATGACCAAACAAAGTACACCGAGATTGATAGATACTTGGATTGATTTGTATGCCTTATGTGTCTACACATGGTCAACTTGCCAATATACTTACCAAAGGGCTAAGTAGTTTAGTGTTTCAAAACAGCATATCCAAACTGGGAACAGATAACACCTATTCTCCAGCTTCAGGGACGGTGTGGAAAACCATGTATAATGGATAAAGTAAGGCTAAATTTCTTGTTCTATTACAAGGATCTTAAATTCAATCATCTAATCATGATCTAATTAGTTTTTTGGATTCATTAGGGAATTTTTCGCTTGTCAGTGTAGATATTATGTTTGGATTCATTTTATATTATGCCTTATTTCAATGTGTCTAGTATCAATGTATATTTATATCTACTAAGTTCATCGTATCTACTAGTCATGCACAAGTCTATAAATACGGGTTTCTTGTACCTTTGTAATAGAGCATCATTTTATTAATATACACCATTTTCCTCCTAAACTCTATACGAATTATGAAATTGGCTTTTTCGCCAGATCTAAGAGGTAAGGAGGATAGAACTAAGATATTGAAGGAGGAAACAACTACCTAATAGGTAAGGAGGCACATATTTAAAGATGACAATATAAGAGAGAGGGGTTAAGCTGAGACAAATTAAAGCAATTGGGCATACAAGATGTAACTAAGATGAAAAATGAATTTTGCTGGTATAAAAAAATCTCCAGTTTTGACTAGTTCTAAGGAGAAACTATTTTAGGCATAACTGAGGGAGTACAAATCCAACAAAGGACCAAACCAGGATCAACCACAGCCACAGTAAATATTACACCTAGGATCGCACTGATAGTACTCGCGTGCAGGGTTACAGTGAAAGAGTTGGTTTCCGGAAACAACTCTCCTCAAACTTTTAATATTAAAGCTACAGTTGAACTCAATAATAGACTGACCATGCGCTGCCTTCTTGTTTTGGTCGTTCTCAACAGTTAGTGTTGCAACTTCCATTCATAATTAATGTAATCGAAGAATTCCATAATCAACAAAATAAATTCAACAGGTATGGTATATTATCAATTAGTGATAGTATATCAATTAGCATTAATTACAAGATTGTAAATATCTCAATTAGCCTAATTTGAATCATTAGGATTAGTTACCTTATATGATAAGTGTCTAGGTTCATTTTGTACAACCTATAAATATAAGCCTTTGTACTCATTCAAATAATAGAATACAATATACAATTTTCTTCTCCTTCTTAGTTTACATGGTATCAAAGCCAGAACACCAAGATTAGGATTTGAATTTGGGTCACTCGTCTAAAGTGAATGTTTGTCAACACCACCATTGGTCCAGAAAGGAGCGCCACCAACCAATCGATCGGCGTTTCCCCAAAGTCCGGTGTTTTGTTTTGTCAAAACCAAATCTGGTGTGGGCTTCTCTGTGAGACATGTTTTGTTATTCTCTACTCTTATTTCAAGAGTTTGGATCTGTCCTTTTTGGTCATGGAGTTTTATTTTTTGAATAATGGCTGAGAACAAGTCTGTAGTTCTGTCTGATGTGGTTCCTGTGATGTCCAAGACCACAGAACATAAACTTAGCATTTCTAACTATCTTGATTGGAGCAAAACAGTGCGTCTTTATTTGCGAAGTATTGATAAAAATGATCATCTGACTAATGATCCTCCAAAAGATGGTTCAAGACAGACATGGCTAAAAGAAGATGCAAGATTGTTCCTGCAGATAAGGAATTCCATTGACAGTGAGGTAGTTGGTATAATTAATCACTGTGAATTTGTTAAGGAGTTAATGGAGTATTTAGCATTTTTATATTCTGGGAAAGGGAATATTTCCCGCATTTATGAGGTGTGCAAAGCTTTTTATCGTGTAAAGAAACAAGAAAGGTCTCTCAAAGCTTATTTTATGGATTTAAGAAAACTTATAAGGAGCTTAATATGTTGTTACCATTCAATCCTGATGTGAAAATTCAACAAACTCAACGGGAACAAATGGCTGTTATGAGTTTTCTGGTTGGTCTTCCACCTGAATTTGAAACTGCTAAATCTCATATTCTCTTTGGTTCTGAAATCTCTTCCTTGCAAGATGTATTTAATAGGATACTTCGCACAGAGAATTCCCAGTCTATTCAGCTTAGCAATGCTCTTGTTAGTCGAAACAACGAATCTGAAGCTAGAAGACAACAATACAAGGGCACTGGTAAAGGAACAGATACTCGAGGACAGAATTCAAGAGTAGTGTGTCACTATTGTAACAAGTCAAGTCATATAAAGCGTGATTGCAGGAAATTCAAGTATAAGAACCAGAGAATCCAATTGGCAAATATTGCCTCTGCCAATGATACATCTGAAAAGTCTATTTTGATCTGCAAAAGAATTTGCTAAATTCTCTCAATACCAAGAATCTTTAAAGTCGTCATCTACTCCTACAACTGCTGTCGCCGAGTCAGGTAAACCGAACACGTCTTGTATCCTCATCCTCCAAATGGGTAATTGATTCTGGTGCCACAGATCATATGACAACTAATTCTAATATATTTTTTACCTTTCAGTCACACACATCTACATCCACTGTTACCTTAGCTGATGGGTCAACATCCCATGTTCTTGGATCGGGCACAATTAATCCTACTCCATTGATCTCGTTGTCATCTGTCTTAAGTTTACCTGAGTTGTCTTTCAATTTAATGTCTGTAAGCAAACTTACTCGCACTCTTAATGGTTGTATCTCATTCTTTCCTGACCATTGCTTATTTCAGGATCTTATGACAAAGCAGGTTATTGGTAAAGGGCATGAGTCTGGAGGTCTCTACATTCTTGACACAAATGCCAAAGCCTATAGCTTGTTTTGGAATCGTAAACCCATTTGAAGTACATTGTAGACTAGGTCATCCTTCTCTCCCCTTGTTAAAGAAGCTTTGTCCTCAATTTCAGAGTCTGTCTTCATTAAATTGTGAGTCTTGTCAATTTGCCAAATATCATCGTGTTAGTTTGAGTCCTAGAGTCAATAATCGGGCGAGTGCTTCTTTTGAATTAGTCCATGCAGATGTTTGGGGTCCATGTCCAGTCCTGTCTAAAACTGGATTAAAGTATTTTGTTACTTTCGTTGATGATTACTCTCGTATGACTTGGTTATATTTTATGAAAAATCGTTCTGAATTATTTTCTCATTTTTGTGCTAAGATTAAAACTCAATTTAACGTTTCTGTACAAATATTGCAAAGTGACAATGCCAAAGAATATTTTTCAGAATTGTTTCAATCTTATATGGTGCAAAATGGGATTATTCACTAGAGTTCTTGTGTAGATACACCATCTCAAAATAGGGTAGCTGAGCGAAAGAATAGACATTTGCTTGAAACTACAAGAGCTTTATTATTTCAAATGCATGTTCCTAAACATTTTTGGACTGATGCAGTGTCTACAGCTTGTTTTCTAATTAATCATATGCCTTTATCTATTCTTAATGGTAAGACTCCTTATCATAGTCTTTTTCCAACTAAACCTTTGTTTCCCATTGAGCCTAAAATATTTGGTTGTACTTGTTTTGCTCGCAATGTTCATTCTCAGGTCACAAAATTGGATCCTAAATCATTGAAATACATTTTTCTTGGTTATTCTCGTGTTCAAAAGGGGTATAGATGTTATTGTCTTAGCCTTGATAGGTACATTGTGTCAGCTGATGTTAGTTTTCTTGAAAACACACCTTTCACCCCATCTTTAGCTCGTTCAAGTCAAGAGAAGAATGACGATTTGTTAATCTACACTGTCACATTCTTAGTTTCTCCTCTTGAAAAACCTCCAATCATTCAGGTGTATTCTCGACGACAAAATCCTCCAAATGCATGTCCTGAACCAGCTTTTTCATCATTAGATCCCGTCTCAAGTGATGATCTTCCTATTGCTCTTCGCAAAGGTAAGCGTCAGTGTACTTATCCTGTGTCTTCATTTGTGTCTTATAATCATTTACCATCCTCTTCTTGTTCCTTTATTGCATCCCTTGACTCCATCTCTCTTCCTAAAACTGTCCGTGAAGCCTTATCCCATCCTGCATGGCGCAATGCTATGATAGAGGAGATGAATGCTTTAGATGGTAATGGTACTTGGAATTTGGTAAATTTACTTGCAGAAAAGAAAGCTATTGGGTGTAAATGGGTTTTTGCAATTAAATTAAATCCTGATGGGTCAGTTGTTCGGTTGAAAGCCCGTCTTGTTGTAAAAGGATATGCTCAAATTTATGGAGTGGATTATTCTAACACTTTTTCTCCTGTTGCTAAATTAACATCTATCAGGTTATTCATTTCTATGGTAGCTACTCATAATTGGCCTTTGCATCAACCAGATATCAAGAATGCTTTTCTTCATGGAGATCTTCAAGAGGAAGTTTATATGGAGCAACCTCCTGGGTTTGATGCTCGGGGGGAGTTTGGAAAAGTTCGCCATCTTCAAAAGTCTTTGTATGGGTTGAAACAAAGTCCTCATGTTTGGTTTGGAAAATTTAGTCAAGTAGTTGAAAGGTTTGAAATGAAGAAAAGCAAATCTGATCACTCTGTTTTCTACAGACAGTCTGAAACTGGTATTATTTTATTAGTAGTATATGTGGATGATATTATTATCACTGGGAATGATACTGCAGGGATTTCATCTCTTAAAGTCTTTCTCTACAATCAGTTTCAAACAAAGGACTTGGGAATGTTAAAGTATTTTTTGGGTATTGAGGTAGCAAGGAGTAAGAAGGGGATATTCCTCTGTCAGAGAAAATATGTTCTTGTTGTCTGAGACAGGAAAATTAGGGGCTAAGCCATCCAATACTCCAATGGTTCCTAATTTGCAGCTCACAAAAGAAGGTGAATTGTTTGAAGATCCTGAGAGGTATAGGATTTTAGTTGGAAAATTGAATTATCTTGCAGTAACTCATCCAGATATTGCATATTCAGTTAGTATTGTGAGTCAATATATGTCGACTCCAACTGTTCATCATTGGGCAGCTGTTGAACAAATTTTGTGCTATTTAAAAGGAGCTCCTGGACGTGGTATTTTGTATAAAAATCATGGTCGCACTAGGATTGAGTGCTTCTCAGATGCTAATTGGGTAGGATCTAAGGAAGATCGAAGATGCACTTCAGGATATTGTGTCTTTGTTGGGGAAAATCTGGTCTCATGAAAAAGTAAGAAGCAAAATGTTGTCTCACGATCGAGTGCAAAGTTGGAATATAGAGCTATGGCACAATCAGTATGTGAAATAATGTGGATATATCAGCTCCTAACTAAAGTTGGTTTCAAAATTTCAATGCCCGCAAAATTGCAGTGTGATAACCAAGCTGCTCTTCATATTGCATCTAATCCCGTATTCCATGAGTGAACGAAGCACATTGAAATAGATTGTCATTTTGTTCATGAAAAAATATAGCTAGGCTTGATTTCTACAGGATTTGTGAAAACTAGAAAACAGTTGGGAGATCTCTTTACAAAGGCTCTAAATGGAATTCTAGTTGATTATCTATGTAACAAGCTGGGCATGAGTAATATCTATGCTCCAGCTTGAGAGGGAGTGTTAGAGATATGGTATATTATCAATTAGGGATAGCATATCAATTAGCATTAATTACAAGATTGTAAATATCTCAATTAACCTAATTTGAATCATTAGGATTAGTTACCTTGTATAATAAGTGTTTAGGTTCAATTGTACCACCTATAAATATAGGCCTTTGTACTCATTCAAATAATAGAATACAATATACAATTTTCTTCTCCTTCTTAGTTTACAATAATTAATGTAATCGAAGAATTCCATAATCAACAAAATAAATTCAACAGGTTATGAACTTCTGAATTTCAAAATCAGATATAGAATTTTATTTTATTTTTCTTTTTCCCCAAAAAGGATAATATCGATCATTCATCTTAATTTGGATAAATTTCCTAACCAAATATTAACATATCCAAACGATAGAATCCATGGATTCAAATAACGAGTAAGGCTTTCCCATTTCACATTACTTTCCTGCCACGACAGTGCCCAAAAGCCATTTGTGCACAGCTTTAGGCAAACAAAGTTGTTATGTGCTTATTTATTTCATAATGAAAGCAAGCTTGAGCTTTATTTTCAACTTGACGATACAACGGACTTATACGGCTAAGCATTACTTGACTAGAAACCAGATTACGCTCAGATTCATATTTTAATACATCTCAACATAAAATATAAATCTTCATAACCATCCGTTCACTTACATCTCAACAATCAAATTCTAAAATCTGCAAAAATATCAGATTAGTAATAGAGCTCTTTATTTTGTTTCAAAAATATTAAAAAAAATCTGCTTGAATTTGTTCTTGGCCCAACTCATTTTGAACACTTGCATTGAACTCAAAAAACCAATCTTAGGATCGGTAACTTACCTTTTCAATTGCTCCATTGTTGAGTCAATTTGGGCAAGATCACAGTGTATTTTTAATTCATTTTGCACACATTGGTGTTTTATTGAACATCTAGCTGAGATGATCAACTTGCACAAAATACATACAAAATCTAAAGTCTGCATTCTAACTACACGAGGAACAAGGAATGAATTAGTGTAGGACTTCCACAATAGTTTACTTCTTCATTTGCTGCTTTCATTTGTTCAACATGTCTTTCATTTCATTTATTCCACCAACTCAATCATAGAAGCTGACTTTCTTAATGGAATTGAGATTTTGAAAGAGAAAAGTAAGGTCACCTCTCAGTCGTTTTCTATTCTTTCAGGACAGCAGGAAGCTTTCACTGGGACTAGAAGTGATTTTTGTCATACTTCTAAGGGAACAGCTGTGCCGATCCCCTAGCTAACTGAGAAGTGCAGAATATACATCTATTTCTACTTGAATATGTTTTTGGAGTGATGCACTGGTAAATGACTCTCTCTTTGTGCTCAACAAAATTGAAAACCTAACTCACTTCTCAAGTTGAACTAATATAGTTGGAGAGAAGACAGGTTTATGTATTTGAGTGTCTCTATACTTGTATTTCGCTAAATTTATCCCTTAGCAGAAGTAAATATAAATTTTTATTCTATTATTTTAGATTTATGCTAACATCTATGAAATAATGAAATTATACAAACTTTAGTAACAGTATGAATTACCATGAATTAGATAGTAAGTTTCAGTGAAAATTTTCAGTTCGTTTATGTCCTTTCTAGGTAGACCACCTGTTTTGTATTCCTAACCTACACATCAATATCATTTAAGAATATTTTCTACTCTTCGATCAATAGTTACTACTTGCAAGATTAATGCTGTTGAAATAAAAATCCAAAATTATGTTGCTTGTATGCTTTCTTTGTATCTACCCAATAAAAAATAGAAAAGCTGATTTTCATGCAGAGGAAGACCAACTGGAATGTACTCATCATTTAAGGTTAATAATTACTATTTACAAGTTTACTCGCTGTTGAAATAAAAATTATAAATTTCAAGAAACTTAATGGCCAAAATTAACTAGCATACGTAAAATAATAAATTTCGCCATGTATTAGGGTAATTTTTTGTGATCCTTTCTCGTACATTATTGATATTATCTACCACACACCCCAGCTCAACTATTAAGCTGTATTTTGCTACTTGCTGATGTAGCGGGTGAATCTTAATCGAGAAAACACAGTTATTGTCTTACATGATTCCATTTTTAGGGGGGTAATGCAAAAACATGAGTGACCAATCAACTATTTCAGCTCGATTACACACCGAAGTTAAAAGATACTACAAATTATTCAAAGGTGAATTTAGAAATACTTGCCTCATAGCTTGCCAGACCTTCTTTGTTATTGCAGTGTTTGTTACCACATACAAACTGCCCTGACAACCAAGGGTAGCAAATTAGTCCAAACAGACATTAATGAGTGGCCAAACAAAAAAGTCCATGACCAGAAATAAAAATAAGGCTGCCATCAAAAGCATCAGCACAAGCTTTTCCACATTTTAGAGCAATGTCCAAAAAGAAATCAATCTATGCTGTGTTTGGGGTTATTTTTCTCATAAAAATTGTTTTCGTCAGAGGAGAAATCCAGCAAGGAACAATCACTCTATCATCTCCAAGAATGTTGATAATACATGATAAAAAATACTCAGAATTAGATTGTCAATGCTAGAGAAGGATAAAAATTTTCTGAAGTGTGGTAGAGGCTAACAAGCATTAATACCTAAACGTTGACAAACCAAAATTTTGGACATAGGTGGTCTGAAAATTTGATAATCACAAGGTGACTGCTCAGTATGTTTTTCTAAAAAACTGCAAGATCTCTTCCCTCACACAAAAAATTAACTATACTATATATCAAACTACATTACCACAAGGCTAATTGTTGAAAAATTATGAGCAAAGGATATTAGAATAAACAAAAGGTATGGCACAACCCCCCCCCCCCCCTTCAAAAAAACAAAGTCAGAACTACTCAAGCTCAGCTGCAAAAAGCCTAGTTGCTAATTTGTCATGATGAATCTATCATCTTTTACAAATTTATCTAGGGCTGTCCTATCCAAACCCACAATCAAGAGATATATAGCAACTTTTCCCAAAGTCAAGACAAGGTCATTTCCATATCCATTTTAACCCTTCATTTCTCAAGAAGTAATAGCAATCACGGGTATCCTCAGCTCATGCCACACAAAGTGCAAGTATGTTAAATTTTTTAAGTGGAACAGAAGTAATTGTTTGTCATCCTACAACTCAGTCTATAGAAGGTCATTCTATTTCAGGGCCTGAGTTTGTTTTGCTTGGTGGAATCACAGAAATAAGTTAAGTATCCTTTGGTGAAAGCAACAAAATGTCGCCTGGACTTGATTCCATATCCTTTGCCCAACTAAAGGTCAAGTGCCAGGATTTGACTCTATATCCTTGACCAACTAAAGCTCATCTTAAGTGCTTCAACACTACCTCAGTTCAAGAATATATGGCAGAGGAAAGAAAGTAGCAATAAATACATGCATGATAAAAGAGATAAGCAATCACGAACAATACAAATATCTTCCATGGTGGAGTTGAAAATGAAGCAATAACTAATCTAAATTCATAGTATAATTCTTCCAACATACAAGAAGATATGGAGATAATTTGTTTATCAGAGGAATTTACCTTTTCCAGATATCACTTCTTTTTCAGTCCTCCATCTCATACCAATCTAAGGAAAGGAGAAAAACTCAGAAAAAAAATTGATTTACATATAAAATAATCATATTATATGCAAAACAGTATGTCTATCCATATCCGATAAAGTGGGTGCATTTTCACACACACAATATGCACAAGGATTAAGCTCAGGGAAAGAGAGTAAGGGTCGGCCCAGCGACAGATGTTGCTCCATCAAAAATAAAGAAATTTCACACCCAAAACTCTGTCTAGATAACCAGACATCCAATTCTATCTAATCCAGATCATCCAATTACATGCAACAAATGAGAGGAACTCACAAAAAGGCTTATTTGTTTGTGAGTCTATACACGAGACTAGCATATTGACATCACAAACTGTTAATAAGTGATGCAAGTGCATTTCCACATAATTAAGATATGAACAAAGAATAAACTTAGGAACAAGAGAAAGACTAGGCCCCTATATAAATACTCTTCATCTAGAAATAGAAATTTTCAAAAATAGAAAGAATTGGATGGCCAATAGAAATAAAGATATCCTAGCACAATACTATTAAGTCATCCCCATTCTATGCAGTAAAATGATATGTAAATTGTCTAACGTCCTTTTTATCCTAATAAACAGGCCAATAATTGCCAAACCAGTCTCTCATATCAGAAAGCCATGATCAACAATGCATCATTTCCTCAAACAGACTTCCAGAACAAAGAATTAAAAGGAACACTTCGCCTTTCGAGATGTCTCTATTTCAGCTAGCTCTGGTGGTTTGAACTGTCCCACTTGCTTACTTCCAAACTATCATGCCCTTTCCTCTTTGAGGAGGATTAAGGCATTGTCCACATATCCTTTTATTGCCTTTTTTTTATTTGTCTATTCAGAAAGAAAAAATACTTGATCCTCCAGATCTGATTAATAAGTTTTCATCTTTCAAAAGTCACTGCTAGAAAGTAGAGCAGGAAAAAGTAAAATATGATAAGGAAAGGAATAGAATACAAGGGTATAAGATACCTTGCCGGTCTTGTAATGTGACATATCCGCTATGCAATATCTTTTTTGAGTTAAGGCAAACAAACAAGATTCTTGATTCCAATATCCAAAGGGTTCTATGTAAACTCTAGATTGAGATGAATGAAATTACTCCTGGCCACTCAAACAAATGTCAAACGAAACAACATACCACAAAGCACAAAGCAAATAAGCAGTCAGATATGTCAAGCTAGATGCGAGTACAGAAGATATGATAAAAACCTAAGGACCAAAAATAAAGTGCCTTGCAATTATTATTGCTTAAAGAATGATCATGATTTATTTTGTGAGACACAATACTACGTGGCAACAAAGCAGAAGTCCTCGTGCCAGCATGCACAAGTCCAGCATGTCAAATGCTATCATGGTATCAAGTCTTATACAGTAAGGTACTTTCCCTGATAAGCAGATCTAAAAGAACACACTGAGCAGTGAACACTCTCTTTTTAACCAAATTGCTCCATCATCAAATCAAGAAAATTTTAATCCAAAAGGGTCTGACAATACGGGTAAATCAATTTTTTTGACTAAAAATCAACCATAGAGGAATCATCAATATAAAAAGGTGAAACAGACATCACTCAATAACAACACAAAGAACACAAAGTAATGGGCAGTTATTTTCAAGTTCTATAACTTAAATGATCTCAAAAAAAACTAAAAGTAAAAAAAAAAAAAAAAAAAACTATTTTTTTCTGAGGATACTCTTTAAATAGCTTATCATAGTAGCGCTTCACCAGCCTCTGCTCCCAGGATGGATTCATATCATCTTCCTCAGTTCGTATGAACCTTTTCACCCACAACAAGAAGGAGAAATAATAAAGTTAAATAAATAAGTGCACATTATGCATCTCTCTACACCCTCTTGCCCCCATTTTAAAGGTTATACTTCACTGCTCCAGTAAATTGTAGTCTTTTATTTACCAGGCTGCCATTTGTAGCATTGTTCATAATCTTGAGGAAGGGAATATAAAAGCAAAAGAAAATTGATGCTTTAAACAGGATTTAGAACAGTGTAGGAAGGAAAAAAGAGAGATTTGAAATTTGTCCATGTTGCAAGTTAAAAAGAAACTTTACATACCTATATCCTTCTCTAAGAGTATCCTGATCAGTTTTAATAGGCAACTTTTCCTGTATAGAACTCTCTTTCCCATAGAAGCCAACTACGAAATGAATCACATTATCAAAAGGCTATAAGAAACCACAGAGGAACTGTATTATGGTTTCATGGTCAGAAACCATGTGAAAAGAGTTATAAGAAAAAGGCAGTCATCTGTCATCATAACTAACAAACAAGGACACCACATTTTTTAAACTATTTCAGATGCATTATTTCAAGCTTATATCCAGGAATGAGCAGGTTAACAAGTGCAGTAAAAACTAATAGTGGCATAGAATCATAGATCGCCATAGAATATCAGCATTTGGTTCCTAATTTCTTCCCTCCTTGTTCCACTCCTTTTTGTATACATACCATATACACATTTTGCAATTTTACTTCTAACTTTTATGCTCTTTTTCTCATCTGAAACCAAATTAAAAAATGGTACTGGAAAAGTTGTGGGTATCATTTCCCCATGGGTAAAGAGTTTTTTTTTTTTTTTCGCCGGGCACCCCCCAGGGGGGCGGGGGGGAAGAGGGAAAAGGAAGGCGTGGATTGTAAAAATGGGTTTGGCAGATATTCGACTTTTGCTTTTCTACTTTGTTTCTTACTAATAATGGTGTTGGTTCCTTATAGATGAATCCAATGACGCAGAAATAATGGGCAGGTAAGACTCCGTATGGACCAAGTTTTTTAGACCATTTCTTAACAAGTAAAACACTAGCATTTTTAGAAATGGGATGATGTGTGAATATTTTGTTGTTCTAGAGGATCATTTTTGAAAATATGGGACATCTCTCTCTCTCTCTCTCTCTCTCTCTCTCTCTCTCTCTCTCTCTCTCTCTCTCTCTCTCTCTCTCTCTCTCTCTCTCTCTCTCCACCTTAGACATGACACACACAGACAAACAAACAGAACACACACGCATAGACACTGGCTCATGAATTGAACACTTTTTTGCCAAATTTCGTAACTAATTAGTACAAAGATGCAGATGCTACAATCACTACAAGCATACTAGTATAAAACTGATCATGTTTGAACCCCAAATCGCGTGACCAGAGGCACAGAGCCGCCATGATATGTTGTCGTTTGTCGGCTCTCCAGCTTGTTTTATCGAAATTCTTATTCTGCCAATGACACCAAATGTGTCTAAAAATCTTGGTGTTTTGGTGTTAATTTGAGATGGATTTAAACGGCAGCATATCGCAAGTTTTTAGGCTCAATTCACTCTTATTCATGTGTTTTTGTTGTGATTTGGTATTAGGTTTAGGGAAAAAATATTTTTGACCTTCAAACTTTAAAGTTTCTATACTTTTAAACATCCGACTAGTAAGTATATCATATTGCCCCCAAACTTTAAAAAGAGTATGCTTTTAGCCCTTCTATCGGTTTTTACCGTCAAGGTTAACAGAAACGTGTGCATGCACAAAGCAAGAGCTAATTTTCAGGGATATTTTTGTCATCACATTAGGGGGTCCATACTGCCTTCTCTCTGCTCTCTGCTCTCTGCTCTCTCTCTCTCTCTCTCTCCCCCCCCTCTCTCCCCCCTTCTCTCCCCCCAAAACCATTTTCTTCGCCTAACATCCTACCTCCGCCTATCCCTTTCCACAACCTCATCCTCAACCACAACCACAACTTCAACCCAAATACCATTTCTCCTCATTTTTACTCCTAAGAACACAAAATTCAAATCAATTGCTCGTTCATATTAAGGCGGTAATAAATCCAGTCTTGTTGCTACTAAGGCCATTGATCTAGTGGTGCACTTAAAGTTAGTGGATCTGGCAGTGGATCCATTGGTTTTTTATTGTTATTGTTGTTGTTGAGACAGATGACTTGGTGGTGGTGGTGTTGTTATTAAGATGGTGAATCTGGTGAGGATTTGATAGTGGATTTGGTATTAGAGAGCAAAAAGACGTGATAGTGATAGTGACAGTGGTAGTGGTGGTAGTGGAGGAAGAGGAAGATGACAATGGTGGTTATTGAGGCGGTAGATCTTGTGCTAGAAATGGCGGAGGATCTAGTGGTGGAGAGAAAAAAGATGTGCTGGTAGTAGTAGCGGCAGTGAGGAAGAAGAGGAAGAGGAGGAGGAGAAGGAAAGAATAGGGAGAAGGTGGCAAATCTTTGGTGGTTCAGACTAGGGCTACATAATTAGGGTTTAGGGTTGTAGTGACAACAATGGCCTCACCTCTGTTAACCTTGATGATGAAAATAAATGGAAGGGTTAAAAGTATATACATTGAAAAGTTCAGGAGCTAATTCCAGAACTTAATAATAAGAGAGCCAAAAGTACATAAAGTTACCATGGCTAAAAATGTTTTTTCCCCTTGGATTTATGAGCTACTTGTTGTAACAAACATTTTGGTATAAAATTTACAAGATTTGGTGTTGAACTTGCAGGAATTCAACAGCAGTTGAGCCACGATGAGCTGCTGCAGGTTCGTGCTCATTTGGTGGCTCTCCGGCCATTTTTGGCCAAATCCAGACTTCAATTCGTAATCCTTGCGAAAAACGAATCCAAAAGTGGATCTTTAAACAGATTTTGACACAGGAAAATTTTCTGGCAGTGGTTCAAATCACCGCTACCCATTCCCATCTTAACATTGCTGCTTCCCATCCAGTACTTGCTCTTTTCCACAAACATGAGAAAGAAGAGAAAAAAAGCAGAAAAAGAACCAAAAAAAAAAAACACTCATGTTTTCAAAACATTAGTAAAATTATGTTGTGGTGAAATAATGGGATGCCCAAAAAGGAACATCCAAACAAAGCCTATGTTATTTTTGGATATATTGCCAGCTCCAGTCATAATAAGACAGCATTAGAAAACATTTACCCATTGAGACGCGCTAATATCCTTAGTTAATCGATCTTTTAGGGATATGAATATCTTAAGCACACACAAAGGAAGATAAAAAATTTTTCATCCTGCATCTTGCCATGCAGGTAACATGAAGCAGAGCATAAACCATCACACAGTGTCTATGACCAAAATTTTTACTAAGCATTTTAATCCCCATACCTTGAACCAAGAAAGACAAGCTGTGAGCATGAATTCATCATTTCAGCATTAAACAATATCCAAAAACAAATTACATTGACTTAGCTAATCTACGGTACAGAGCAAAGGATCTTGGGACTGATTGAAAAATCATCCGTGTGGCCACTTTTAAAGAAACACACAAGGTCAAATGTCCTAAGGGATACAATACAGAATGAAAACTGTAAACAATTATGACAAAACATATTCTTAAATATGCTCAGTTGCACCAATCTGAATCCTCTATGTTTTAACTGTGAAATATAGGAAGATGACAATATCTGTTTTTCAACCTCAATTATTGAGAGACTTGGTTATAGATTCAGACATAAGATCAGAGCCGAAAAATAATCAAGGGCAAGCTAACTTCAGAACATTATAGGTATTCTGAATGCAAGATAAATCTAGAACACCAGGATTCATTGAACTTAAATAGCTTTAACATAATTTTCCCAAAGAAAAATCAAATCCCAAAATGAGAATCCAACCCGTGGCATGCCTACCAAAAGGGATGCAACAAACACATAGACAAATCTTCTATCTTAGATTAAGCTAAACACGGGACACCTTCTAGAATTCAATGGCCATGTTTTGTATTTCACTGAAGGTCAGTTTCCTCAACTTCTCTAATATATGAAAGCATCAATAAAATACTTTCTACAGTCCTCAAACATTCGTAAAAAGATGTTTGAGCAATTGTAGCCTCCTTTTCCAACTACAAAGAAGGAGACTGTTCATCACTCATTTGCTGTAGGACAAAGAAGCCGACAAATAAATAGCTAACAAGTTGCCGGGTTTTCCTTGCGTCCCATTGCATCATATGAAACAACCAACCTATTTCATTTTTACGCTCAAAACCAAAAATATTCAATCATTAATATAAAAGTTCTCTTTTTCTTTTCTGTTTTCTATCTTAAAGCCCCCAAAACTAGACCTAAAGTCTAAACCCAAGAAAAAAAAACTGTGATTAAACAAAATTAATAATAATAACAACAACAACAATAATAATAATAAACATTCAAACATACAAATTTTTCAAAAGTCGCACATTTTTAACCTAATTATATTCGGTAAATTAACATCCAAATGTAAATTCATAAAAAATACTAAACAAAGAAGCCAATAAAAGATGAAAAATGAAACAATCCGATTAAAGACTAACCGTAATCGTCGATGAACTTCTTGTGGCGATCGTACGCATTTAGGCCTCGTATATGAGCTTGATATTGCCTGTTTCCATAACCCAAACAAAAAGAACATCTTCAGCTTCAATTTTCAATATTACAATTTACAGAAAACAATTTAAGAACTTAATCGCATATAATAATTTTAGAGATTCAATTATTTGTGAAAGAGGGAAGGAAAGAACGAACTGTTTTCGCGCTTCTTTGTCGAAGATAGTCTGCTTGAGAGAAGCGAAAGATGCCATTTTTGCTGGAGAATTTGGAAGCTGCTGAAACCGTCTCGGCAGTCTTTCAACAACATAAACGAACCCGGTCTATTTGAACTTTTGGGGAATCGCGTTTTGGTCCCTGTAAATGTCACTTATTTTTGAATTCGGTCTATCAACAATTATCTTGCTTGGATTAGTCCCTGAAGTGTAAATTGAAAATATTAATTGAACTTGTTTTGATGTGCATGACAAATTTGGAATTTCTTCGAAAAGTTGAAAGCAAAAATAAAATGGACTGAATGTACGAAAAAATAATAGGACTAAATAGTCAATAGTTAATAAATTTTTTGTTTATTTGGTAGATTACATCTAAATAGTCAATAGTTAATAAATTTTTTGTTTATTTGGTAGATTACATCTAAACTATAGAAAAATTGAATATCTAAATTTTGATGTTTGAGAATTCATAGGCCCATGTGACATTGAATTAATAAATTTAACTTAAAAAAGATTTTAAATTACTGAAGAAAATTAATTTCCATTCGCAATAGTGAAGTAGACCACATGATCACACTTCACAACATCTAAAACATAAATGTCTTAATTTCTCTAGGTAGACTTTTATTAAGTATTTATAAGCTTTAGACACAAATTTTTGCCTATAACTTTACATTTATATTTTTTGTTTATTCCTTATATTTATGTTAATGTTATTTTTTATTACTAGTAAGTATGCAATTATCTTCCATAATTTTGCAACTTTCACTTGTTTGGACAAAGAAAAATAGCTCAAAAATGTTAAAAAGCCCGACAATTCAAAATTGCCAAAAACAGGAAATAAAAGTGAAAAGAATCAATTCAAAAAATATTTTCCAACATTTCAACAAAAGACCAAAAAAAGTTAAAAAAGAAGAAAATAGATAAAAAAAAAAAGAAATCTGTAAGAAAAACAATTGAAAAAATCATAAAATATGAAGAAAGAAAAAGAAAAGAAATAGAAGGGCAATTGATGCCAACTCTCTTTCTCCTTTCAGTTTCTTGTTTCATGTCCATATTAATTCAAAACTTTTTGTACCAATCTTGTAAAGGAAGCAACATAATATAAATAGGAATATTTTATAGCTACTTTTTATCTTTTTTTTGGGACAAAAATGCCTTTAAAATCCGTAAAATAAGCTTTTATGTTCCAAATTTTAAAAAATTTGCTTGTTTTTTCTTGATCATTCTTAGCATTTTTTTTAACAATAATGGTTTTAAATCCAACTAAAATCTATGGAAAGATATATCATGAATAGTTAGCATTAAAAATCAAAACTTTTGGTGCAACATCGAGAGAGAGAACAAAGAGAAAAGTTGAGAGAAGATCAAGAGAAAAGAAGAAGTTAAAACAAGTTATGTAAATTTCCAAAATTGTGCCTCAAATTTTTGTGCTAATCCCGACAAAATAGATAGTGTGACCTATATAATTCAACAATTTTGATCCCTATATCTGTTAGGTAATAAGGGGAGTAACGCAGCGGAAAATTTAAAAATTTATTACCTTAGCCATGGATCTCTTTGATATAATCTATACGATTAAAGGGTGTTTAGCACAAATACCTCAAGCATAGAAGGTTTCTATGCTTCAAAAGGCAAGATCCTATTCGATGAAGGTGTTGATCTACCACGAAAAACCCTCCAAGTGTCGAGCCTCCAACGGTATCCACACGAACACGATCTTTAGGAACCTTTGGGCTTGCTTGCCTTGCCTTTTGAGTGCTAGCTCCCTTGAATGATTCATGAAGAACACAAGAAGAAGAAAGAAACCCTAACTATTAGGAAGAAGAGAGGTGGCGTTTTTCTAGGGAAGAGAAACGCCTCTCATGCTCTCAAGTTTTCTCTCTCTAGATTTTGTGTTGTATTTCATCAATCTTCCAAGAGTCAAAGCATGGACTTATTTATAGATGTAGTATCCTAGTCTTTAAGGAAACAAGAGCAATTGGAAACCAAGAAGGTTTAGGAAGCTTACCTTAAGCTAATCATATTCCTTTAGGAAAACCAATTCCAAAAGGAAACCAAATAGCTTCTTAATTCCTTTTAGGAAACTAATTTCCATCAAGATTTAGAATATTTATAATTAAGTCCTTTAAGTTAATTTATCACATAAATTAACCCCATAAGTATCTTATATTTATCTTAATAACAATTTAACCCAAAGACCATGTTCTTATTGTGTGTGACCCATTAGGTTCCATTCACGTTGGCAATAAGTACAAATTATAACTCATTAATTAATTAATTAAGAGCCAGATAAATTAACACTTTAATTTATCATTAATTCACTAATTAATTAATTTGCACTTATAGATCATGAGTGGCGTCTAGCAATGCATCATGACCACCCAAGTGAATAGGAAAGTCATATGGTAGACTACACCTATCAATGACAATGTTACCGTATAATTAATATCCTTTCACCACACTATATCCCAATTAGTCTAAGAGTGTAGTGCGCACTCTTTAAATGACTAATTAACAATTTCTTGTTCCCGAAATATAACTTTCCATAAAAGTATAACCTTGAAACTCTTTCAAGTCATACTTTCACTTTTGCGCAAAAGATTCTTTAAGTTATATTTCAACAAGTGGCCAATCCGGGATATACTCTCCTATAATAAGGAGTGGTGAATCCTATATCGATTATTCACTATCCTTCCATGCTTCATACTATACCCAATCTCTACCGTATGGGCTACTCTTTTACGAGCACCGAGCAATAGAGTCAAAGCATAGCAATCCACACTCAAGATACCATGGTAATCTCAAGTCTAAGGATCACTTACACCATTGCCATTAAGAGTATAATTCATTAGCACTATGAATAGTAACTCTCGGCGGATCAATCCAATGAACTTGTTCTCTAACAAGCATCCACATACCAGCTTAGGTGTCACACGCCATAGTTGACGAGATCAACTACTACTTACCATAAGTAGAGGCAAAGTATGTGCTAGTCTTCCCATATTAATGATGTCCAATCTCATTAATACTACGACTAAGGATATTTAAGAATATAACTTAATGTGTAATAAGAGTCTCATCATTGTAACTCTTACAATCTCTTATACACAGTTAATATTCTATGGACTTTATCAAATAAACAAGTAATATTAATAACAAGTATTAAATGACAAAGAAAATACCACATATATAAGTATAACACGAAATAAGCGTAATAAAATTTTCAAAAACTAACTTGGTTTTAGGGCCTACACTAACAATATCACTTTCATGAAGAAAGTTTTTTTCCCACAAATTAAGAGGAGATGCTTGAGGTCAAATTAGTTATCAACCTTGTTCATGCATCTTCAAAGTTTAAGTTTGGCAAATTTAACATCATCAATCTTTACTTGTATCAATTTTCACCTTCCATCATCGCATTTTTAAGGCTTTTCAATTCTAGAAAAATCTACAAACCCTCATTTAAATACAAAAATGCGTGTTTTGGTAATTTTCTAAATTTTCATCACATTCATTAGCAAAAATAGGAAAATTCATTTTAGTAGTTTTTATTCTAGCTCCTTGTAGAGGATCTACTCCATGTGATACAAGGCATCTAATTGTGCAAGTTAATAAAAATATAGTTAATGTTTGAGGAAAAAATTAAAAATAAAATAAAATTGGGAATTTTTTGTTCAAGTTTTCATCGATCATTATTTTTCAAACTTTTTGGGTGTATTTTAACATCACATTGATATTGATATTGATATTGTTGAGTCGATTCCATTTTAATAGAAATTAATAACATAGTTTTTTAAAAAAACTACCGAATTCTGCAATTTTAATTTCCAAATCTGATTGTTCAAGTTTGAATCTGGTTCAAGCCCAACTATTATTATTTCATGCTAGGTTGTTGACCTAGCTCAATTTGGTTCTGACTTGGCTCGCTTTCCTTTTCCTATTTTTTTCTTAAAAAATAATCAAAACTATGTTAATTTGACCCTTTTCCAGTTTTTTCTACTTTAGTATTTTCATTTTGGTCCCTTGTTTGGTCTTTTTGGTTTGCCCCTAGAAGTTATCAGTTCTCTATTTTTCTCTCCCTGAAACTTTAATTTCATTTTTTGGCTCAACATATTTTTAAAAAGTGCAATTAACTTCAAATTCCTTCCAATTATATATAACATTAAATTAAGTTTCATTGAAATCATTTGATTATGAATCAAGCCTCTAATTATTTTAAATGGTTTAGGACTCTACATTTAGCTGATAACTTTGTCATAGATGTGTTAGTGTATGCCCTAAAACCAAGATGGTTTAAGGTGTTTTATATATTATATTTATCCATGTGGCATTTTTCTTTATCATCTATACTTGTATTTCCATGTTACTTGTTTGATTGATAAAGTCCTTAGAATATTAACTGTGTATTAGAGATTGTAAGGGTTACAATTATGAGACTCTAATGCATAAAGTCATATTCTTAAATATCCCTAGTCATATTATTAATGAGATTGGACATCATTAATACGGATAGACTAGCACATACTTTGCCTCTACTTATGGTAAGTAGTAGTTGATCTCATTGACTATGGTGTGCGTGACACTTAAGCTGGTATGTGGATGCTTGTTTGAGAACAAGTTCATTGGATTGATCCGCCAAGAGTTTCAACTATAGTGCCAATAGTTGAACTCTTAATAGCAATGGTGTAAGTGATCCTTTGACTTGAGATTACCATAGTATCTTGAGTGTGGATTCCTATACTTTGACTCTATTTCTCGGTGCCCGTAAAAGGGTAGCTCATAGGTTAGAGATTGGGTATAGTTTGAAACATGGAAAGATAGTGAGTAATCAATATAGGATTCACCACTGCTTAATAGGAGAGTATATCCCTTAATGGCCACTTGTTGGAAATATTAACTCATAAATCTTCTGCAGAAGTGATAGTATAACTTGGAAGTAGTTTCAAGGTTATACATCATGGAGAGTTATATTTCTGGAACAAGAAAATATAAATTAGTCATTTAAAAGTATGCACTATACTTTTAGACTAATTGGGATATAGTGTGGTGAAAGGATATTAATTACATGGTAACATTGTCATTGAAGGGTATGGTCTACCATATGACTTTCCTATTCACTTGGGTGGTCATGATGCATTGCTAGACGCCACTCATGATCTATAAGTATGAATTGATTAATTAGTGAATTAATGATAAATTAAAAGTGTTTAATTTATCTAGCTCAATTAATGAGTTATAATTTATACTTATTGCCAACATGAATGGAACCTAATGGATCACACACATAAAGAACAAAATATTTGGGTTAAAATGTAATTAAGATAAGTATGAGATACTTATGGGGTTAATTTATGAGATAAATTAACTTAAAGGACTTATTTATAAATATTCTAAGTCTTGCAGGAAATTAGTTTCCTAAAAGAAATAAAGTAACTAATTGGTTTCCTTATGGAATAGATTTCCTAAAGGAGAAGGATTAGCTTAAAGTAAGTTGCCTAAACCTTCTTTGTTTCTAATTAACTTTATTTCCTAAAAGACTAGATTACTTCCTATATAAATAGGTTCATGCTTTGACTCTTGAATGATTATTATTGTAGCACAAAAGAAAACTAGTGAGAGAAAAATTGTAGAGAAAAAGTCACGCCTCTTTCTCTCTCTAGGCGTCTCTCTCTCTCTCCTAAGGGTTAGATTTTTCTTCTTCTTGTGTTCTTAATAATTCAAGGGAGCTAGCACTCAAAAGTCAAAGCAAGCAAGCCTATAAGGTTCCCAAAGAAGTTGTTCGTGTGGATATCGTTAGAGGCTCTAGTTTGGAGGGCTTTTCGTGGTAGATCTAACATCTTCTTCGAAGGATCTTTGCCTAGAAGCATAGAAATCTTCTGTGCTTAAGGTAATTTTCATGCAAACCCCCTTGTTAATCATATAGATATGTCAAAGAGATCCATGGTTAAGGTAATAAATTTTTATTTTTCCGCTGCGTTACCTATGCTATTACCTTACAAGATGCACGTGCATATACCTATGTTTATACACACACATATGTACACATACCCCGCCCCCATTTCACTTCCCATTGTATTTTATGTCATCTCGTTACACTTGCACATATATACACATAGTTCTTATTTAATGTCATTGGCTTCTATATTTTTTAGACATTGTTATCATATTTGTTCATGATTATGCTAAGCCTCTAGACTAGATTGTGGTCATAGGTCATGTTAAGATTTTTTTTCAACTACAATTGCACAAGATTACATGTGGAATTTTCACGTTTACCTTCAAGCAATGCATATTTCATGTCCATTTGTTGTTATCTTTATGAGGGTTAATACTCAATCTTAATACAAATTTTAATTTTATATATTTTTAGGTGTTAAATATCATTATTAAAATTAGATTGGATAGTTAAAAGTAGTAATCATATTAATTAAATGTTTTAACTAAAAACATGGTATTCTCGAAACACTAAGTCTAGGTAATTGCAGCACTATTGACTTGCTAAAGTCTTGATTTTTAGATACTTAACTAGATGATTTTACAATTTATAAAGATAATTTATATGATCATGGTAGTATAAAGACTTTATAGTTTTAATTTATCTTTGATTTTGATGATTAACAAAACTAATAATAATGTATACTAATATTTTATCAAGTTGCATTTGCAGTGGAATAAGTTAAGAATCAAAAGTAGTTGAAATTAGCCCAATAAGAGATGTAGCGGACGGCCAACCAAACGCATCAAAGAATGATACAGAACTTCAATTCAATCCAGAAAGCATGCGGATGAAGGTTCGAAAGTTGATGCCGATGTCCAGACTACAAAAGAACTAACTTCTTGGTAATTCTAGAAAACATGCGGACGAGAGACCGAGCGAGCATGTAAACGTCCGAACGCCTGAACAGTTTATCAAAAAGAATTTGGATGTAGGTCCAAATAAGGATTTGAATGCACTAAGCGGATGTCCGGACCTTGATGCAGACGTCTGAGTTTCATTTAATAAGTAACGGCTAGTTTGACAGAAAATTTAATTTGATAGTTAGAGACCATTTCAAGGACATTTTTTACCTTTATAAATACTCTATTGTGCAGAATAGAAAATAATTTTTGTCTAAAATTATTGCAAGATTTAAAAGTGATTTTTGTAGAAAAATACTTATCTTTTGGCGTGTTCTTATAATAGATAGTGAGGTAATAGGTTAGATTTTGAGTGCTTTTCAATTGTGGTGTAGGAGCAATTCAATTGTAACTTTTTTAGAGTTGATTGGGGAATTGTAGAACTCTTTGACACAACTTGTATGGACTTAATATCAGCAAAGAGGGTGTCTTTTGACTTAACTAGGACTATAATAGTTTGTGCAAAGAGTGATCCCTTCATTATACAATTGGTTTTTACTTCACCAAATTGAAAAATCATTTAGTGGATTAAATTTTAAGTTATTGAACTTTGGAGTGGATGTATGTATTGAATTTGACACCAAATCATTATAAATTGGTTATGTTCTTTTTTCATGTCTCTTCACATTAGTGTTTACTTATACTGCATTATTATGATATTTACCTTGTTTTTATATTACAAGTTTTTATTGGGTAATAGTTAATACTTTTCATTTAGAATTTTAGACAACCTAATTCACCCCTTCTTAGGTTGTATTTGGGCTTACAATTGGTATTAGAACTTGATTTTCCATTTGGTAACTTAATTAGCCAAAGATTAAAGATGGCAACCACAAACAATGCACTCTTTTTAGAGTGACAATCCATCACAATACCTCCTATGTTCAATGGTGTTAATTATGAGAGTTGGAGGGATAAAATGGATATCTTTTTTCAATCTATTGATCTAGAATTATGGTATATTGTTAATGAAGGACCTTTTAAGGCTATTATACGTGATAAGGCACTAGGTAAGGTTACATCAAAAACTAGGCATGAATTGAATGCACAAGATAAAATCAATCTTACATTTAATGTCAAGGATATGAAAATATTGTACAAAGCCTTAGATGCCCTGGGATAAAAAGGATGTAGGGCAGCTAAGGAAATATGAGATAAATTAAAGAAAATTTATGTTGGTAGTGATAATATAAGAGAACAAAATAATGCCTTACTTTTTACTAGGCGTGAGTCTTTCAAAATGAAACCTCATAAAAATAAAGACAAAATGTATTGTCGCTTTAATAACATCATCAAGGATGTTGAGCTTTTAGATAAAGTATATACATTAGGAGAGAAAAATATAAAGATCTTAAATATTTTACCAAAAGAATGGGAAAATAAGGTTATGGCTATTGAGGAAGTCCTTGGCCTGCGGTTTCTCTCGCGACAACTCTTTGACCAGAGCCCGTGAATAGAAACTGTTAGCAGTTTCTCCCCTATAAACATTAATTTGTTTTCAATTACTTCTCCACCATAACTTAAGTATTAATTAATTTCACCTAGAATTGTGGGTATTTTAGACAATAACCAATAGACACATACTGGTAGGACACTATGCAATTAAGTTTAGCTAGAGAGTTTTCATATGCTATTTAAATTGTAAAATTATTTTGTCTATGAAAATCATTTTCAAATGTGCATAACCTGTTATGTGATGTCTATCCTTGATTGGTAATTCGTTTATCATTAGTGGTGCCTGTTATGAACTCAGTGATGTACTTCATCACCCAAGGTAAATGTTATTATCATGAAATACTTTTACAAATAATCAATACTTGTACATGCAATAAACTCAATTTTGTATTTTATCATAACGGAAAATCTTACTACTAACTAAATACTGTAAATTGTTGATTGATACCCATGCATGCAACTGAAAATTGAATATTGACGGGCTCTGCTTTAAGCAAGCCTAGCTCTGATTGAGTTAGCAGCTGGTCTAGTCACTAAATTCTGGCTACCTGGGCTTTTCAGCACCTACTGACCTATGGTGAAGGTTCCAGGGGTTAAGGAGGTGTAGAGAAAAAGTGACTAAGTAATACTTGAGTTTACCATCCGAAATGATATGGCCACAAGATTGACATACCGGAGTGATAAAGGTTATTTCTAGAATCATTACACACCATGGCAACTGATATTGAATATTACCAAATATTGCTATACTTAATTAAATGAAATGGTTGCAAAGGCGACAAACAATCAATACAACCTTGAACAGTACTTAACATGAACTAGAGCAGTATATTTGGCTCAATTTTGCACACTATCTGACATGATCTTGAACTGTACTTATAATCTCAAGCAATACTTGACATAGTCATGCTGTATACTTCCTTAATCATGTATTGACTTGATTTAATATTTTCTTTTAAACTATTTATTTGTGTGAATCTCTACTTAAACAAATATGCTTTAAAGGATTTTTCAAATGTGGTTTTGAAATGGTCTCATTGGGCTTTAGGCTCACTTTATTTTATTTATTTTCCTCATAGATGGAAAGGTATAGAGAGCAAGTAGAGTGGTCTGATAAAGTTATAATAGTGATAGGTTCCTTTGAGGGTGATATACGTTGAAACCTAAGTGCCTGGTACCATTGTAAACATTTTGATTAATGTATATACAAATTAAGTCTGATTTGTTCACGATACTATTGAAACCTGGCAAGAGTTAAGCAGGCACCTCAATCGGAATTCAGTAACATGTTCTGGCTGGAATGTCACAATTTTAGCAACATTTGCACTATCGTAAATGTGGGTAATCAATTTTGACCACGTATGAAAATTTCATTGTTCAAAATTTTCATTTGTTTTTCATGAGTTCGATATAAAATCTGTATGAAAAACCTAAGTTTTAAGTATCAAGGGCAAAAACGATAATTTTGCATATAAAAGTCGTTTTTAGCTATTTTAAATTTCTAAATTCTATTTTATATCTTTAAACATTCTCTTAAGTTTTGGATCGACAACACACTTCTCAAACTAGTCTTATGTGATAATTTTCAATTATAAATTTTTTACACGTATATTTTGCTAAAATAGAATGGGTAAAATTTTTGTGCTTTTTAGATTTGTCTAACCATTTGATATTGTTATCTAGTCAATATGAATTATTTGGCCAGATAAGTATTTTGAGCTATTGTATTTCACTTATGCTACAATTCTTTTGCTTCACTTATTTTCTCAATCACACGCTCAACTATCATTAATATACTATTTTTCCAATCATATCACCATTACTATTTATCACTTACCCTCTGTCACCCCATACCATTTATGCCACATTTATACTCAACCAAAAATAATTTTCTAATTTTTTTCGTACACTTCACTTCACAACATTGTGTACTTAAACTCACTGTAATATAGTCACGTAGACAGCCATTACACACTCACGCGAACACTACCACATAAACACAAATCACAATTAAACACATCCTTATTTTTCACTACCACAACTTTTTCTCTTTCTATCCCTTTCCATTTTTATTCACAAAAATAGAGTAACTACAAACAATTTGCCACATATACATCATACATACCCAAAGCAAATCCCCCTCGGACTCTCAAACACAGACACCACACATAATTAGATGCAAACACCCCTTACATACATTTATGCCTAACGCACAAAGATACAAACACCACACACAAACACATGCGAACACATTGACAGTTATAGGAAACTAGTGACACATGCACAAGGAGACATACAAACAGTCACAAACATATATGTGTACATAGACAAAAAGTTATCAACGCTAGAGTTACTCTTGAAAGTGCAAGTAATTTGTTCTGTTTTATACTACTTTATACATAATGTTTAAATTTTTTGTGTATTAAAATAAAATCTAATATTGTGATGGATAAACACGAAATTGAAAGTTTTGTTTGTTGTATATTGAATTTTGACCTGAGCCCTAAAACAAATTGGATAAAAGAGGGATTGTATTTTGTGCAACTGCTAGATAAATTGGTCTAATGAAATTACTCGAATCCAAATTAAAAATAATTAAGAATGATAATTACAATAAGATTTGCTATTGCTTTTGGAGTTCTGATTTAGTAAGAAGCCCTTTGAATGATTATTTTGAGAGGTTTTCGGCCACAAATTTAACAAAGTTTTCTTTTGATTCTTGATTTTGGATTTCAACTTGGTCGAATATGATATTTTTGCCTTTATTATGTCATTGTGTTTTCCCCTAGACTTGAGAACCGTCTCCATGTGAGAAATTGAGAGTTTTTGGACTAATATGATATGATGCTTGACAGGAGTTTAATTCTAATATCAAACTCAAAAAATAACATTTTTGTTAATGAATTCTATCACTAAGACAATACCTAGATGGTCAATAAATTACTTTAAAATGGAAAAGGGATTTCAAACTAGCTACATAGAAAAGTCTAGAATTTGAGTCCATAGAGTTGTGCAGAGTCCTCAAATTCCAGAGGATTTTAAATATTTTAGTGAAATATATGTGATTTTGATAGGACAAAGAGGACAAAAACTTAGACATGTGTTGATATTTCTTTATATGTAGCAGTTGTATTAGGTCTGAATTGGTTGCAACTTGCTATTGTATCTTTGACAAACCTACTGCATCACTGGCTTTACAGTCATCCTATTCAATACTACTAAACTTATTTTACTCATAAAACTATAAATTCGTTACACTCATCACAAGTTATCACTGCTCATTCTATTTTCATCGAGCAGCATATTTGTAGTCCATAACACCACAGCAAAAATACCATAGTATTATAGTTTCATAACAGCCACAAAGTCACTATATATGGCATCCAATCACATGGTCGCCACAAGTCTTAAATATATTTTATATAAATGATTAGAAAGCATGTATACTATTAAAGAGAAAATAGAATTTTTGAATTTGATAATGAAAAAGGTGAGGTCTTCTGCTCTTTAGCTTCAGGATCCTGAATTTTCAGTAATAAAAAATTTCAACATCTTCAAATTCAATTTTATCATCAGCCTTTTATTTATTTTACAAAAAATCAACCTCAAATTCAATTTTCAAAGTACAACAAAAATATCAAAGTAAACATAAAAGCACAACAAATTATATTATATTTACACAAGTAGTTTTTTAAGCCCATGAAGATTTTGATCCCAACCTGATCATTAGCACAAAGCAACACTTGTATTATATGTACAAACATAAAATACATCAATTATTCATTACTCTATCGCCAATATTAACTGTGAGTCTCTAATCAACAATAGTAACTGGAGTGGATAATATATCACGTGTCATCATTGAAAGTGTTCAAAACCTTCATTTTTTTCCTTTCCACCATCACAAAATTTCTACATTTGTATTTGCATCATAATTGTACCTAGACTCATCTATATAAACATCCAAATCTGATTTTTCTGGTAGAGCTATATCAATTTTGCTAACATGTATATGAAACTAAGTTACACGAACTCTGATATGAGATCAAATATGGGTATGTGTCTAAGAGTCTGACTCGACAAAAAAGTTAAACAAATTCATACTTAATCATCCATTCAAATAATCAAACTCAAAATTAAGAATTGTAAATTAGTCTACTAGGATCCAAGAATATAGAGTTAAAGAGCATACCTTTTTTTAGTAGTGACAGGTGACATTTTGAAACATGAAGTTTCTTGAAAAATAAACTTCTGTAAGTTTTTTGAAATTCTTGAGTCAACAATAATGTTAATCTTATCTCTAGAACCTAAAGATTGATGCTCCTTATTGCTATACCTAACTAATCAATCAATTAAACTCAACAAGAATTAGTCTCAAAAGAAAAGTTAAAGACAAAAATATTATAGATTCTAGTCATCAAGTGTAGAAATATGTAAACAGAGAAAAGACATTACAAACTAAAGACAACCACTTTAGTATATGCTAGATCTTGTAGTTTACATTTAACAAAAATACAAAAGATTACATAAGTAGCTATACACCATCAAAATACACATAAGTTGTTCACTTTAAACAAAAGAACTATAGGCTTCAACACTAGTTCACTTCTTATGCTACCTAATCACTTAAGTTTTCTTCAAGTTCTCCACTCAAATTCTCATGATCATCATTGAACCTCATTGCTTCAAGATGAGGATCATTGATTGAAAGTTCAGCAAATTCAACAACATCCCCATCAATATCTAGCTTATCTCCACCTGTAAATGTAAATCATAAGATATTTCATTCTCTAAAAAAATAAATGAGAATACTAAACTAAGAAATCAAAGATTACTTACATATGTCCCAATACTTTGATGGTCCTTCTTGATACCACTTTTTTCTTCTAGACAATAGTCGAGTATTAGCATGGACATATACTAAGTCTTCAGCTCTTTTACTCGTCAATTTGTTTCTCTTCACACTTTGAATTAAAGAATATGTGCTCCAATTCCTCTCACAACAAGAGGAAGATGCTGGTTGTGATAGCAACTTGAAAGCCAAAGATTGCAATAATGGTGTTGATGATCCATGATTAGCCCACCAAGAAATTGGTTCTTCATAAGCTCTTGAATCAATGACATGAGGAGCATTGAAATAACCTGTCCCACTTGAAAATGCCCCATATTCTGTATAGACATCTCTTAGAACTTTTGAATCTGAAAATAATTTTGCAAAGCACAAGTTTCTATTTATAGAAACTTCTTGATCTTGATTAGGTGCCAATCTTTGAGAGCCATTACTTCCACCTTGAAGCCAAATATCACTGTAATATTTAGGCACCAAGGAATGAGCCATACAATGTAGAGGAGTGTTACTTTTGTTCCATCTAGCCTCTAAAATATGGTGAATGACATCAAAAAATTCTGAACAGCCTGTCAATATATCTTTTCCTTCATGTTTAAATATCACAATCTTTACCTTTTCAATCATTGAATCCCACATGTCATAGATAAGGTGTAAAATAGGAGAATCAGTGTCTGCTGCTCGTAACATATCTATAATAGGCTCAGTGAATTTCAGTAGATACTCCAATTTATCCCACCAAGTATCATCAACAATACACTTTTTAACTTCACGGGCTTTCATCTCTATTGCTGATTTTCCATCTCCTCTGTAGTTTTTCCAGCTACTATCCATTACCATATTCTCTAATGCACCTTTTACATCTCGTAGTCGTAGAGCCATGATAATGCTAGATGCAAATCTAGTTTCAGCAATTTTCAGCAAAGACAAGCTAGAATAGCTCTTAAAAATTGAGTTTGCCCTCTCATGATTAACAATGAAGTTTCTAATGTTTTGAATATCACCAATCAACTCAGCAATCCATACACATTGGGCATATTCTTCTGAATTTTCAGGTGGCTCACACATTCTCTTTAATGCCAAATTCAAACTATGAACTACACACGGTGTCCAAAAGATGTGAGGATACTTTCTTTCAATGATTCCTCCTGCAGCTTTGTAATTACTAGCATTATCAGTGACTATTTGCACTACTTCTTTTGATCCTATCTCCTCTATTGCTTTGATGAATAGGCTTGCTACATAATCAGCATTGTTAACATTCTCACTAGCATTTATGGCTATCACAAACATCACACCACCTATAGATGTAGCCATGATGCTTATTATTGGTTTGTGTAGAATATTAGTCCAACTATTTGAGTAAATAGAAACACCTTTCTTTTTTCAAGAGTTTCTAATATGCTGAAACTTCTTGTTTATATGTGTCTTTTTTTGTGCAAGTAAAGTTGTGCGTAATGAATCATAACTTGGAGGGAAACATCAAAACAATTTACTATTTGTCAATGCTTGAAAATATTTACGAAAGTAAAGACAACAAGCAAAATTAAATGATAAAGTTGAAGCATAAAACATACGAGTTGCTAATTTATCCACTATATCTCTCTATGCCTCATTGAAAGCTTTTTTTAAATCTCTTGCTCCTACACTTTTTTCTCTTTTTGTGTTACAACAGGTTTGATCCCTCAGGCAAACTGAAATATTCAGTTTGTTTTCTTGCTAACAGTTGGTTTTTTGCCTTTTTTGATTCAGCTTCTTCATGCTCTTTTTTAATAATCTCAACAATATCATTTGCAATTGCACTGCAGGCTTGAACTCCATGATTTGGTAGTTTCAGAAGATGTGCTTTTACCTTTGAATATGATCCAGTCACTTTTTTGTTACAATAGTTGCATGACCATTGTCTATTCCCCCCTCCTCCTGAAGGTAGATTTAAAACTTTCACATGATTCCATAATGGTTTATCATCAAATTGACATCCCACAGATGTTGGTGGTCTTAGAACTCCCTTTTGTTTCCCTTTGCTAGAAGCAGACATTACTTGATGAATTTATAAGTTGAGAAAAATTCCTTACTTGAATTTGTTGCCTGATGATCTTCCTTGTCTGATCTTTGGTTCCGGTAGAAAGAAGGATTTTGCCTTCAATACAGAAGAAAGACGGATACGATGGTTGAGGAAATTGATCTTTGTATCTGGGTTATAATAGTAATGTATTGAACATTGTACAGGTATCTAAAAAATTAAAGATAGACTTGAGCGTATTCAGATGTCTTAAAATGTTTTTTTCTTGGAATCTAGTTGTGATATTGACCCTATGACCCACCAAAATGCATTTTGGCAGCAAATCATTTCCGTCATTTTTTTTTCAATTAATTAATTTAGGAATGGCCAAGTATAAATATTTATAAGTTATAACATGTAAATTTTTGTGACAAACAATTTGTTAGCTAAAAATTTTAATTAAACATTTTTTTATGAACTTGGCATATATATTTTATTAATAAAATTGGAATAATATATTTTTTTGGACAACTTAATTTTGTATAATATGTCTCTATTATATATAATTTGACAACATGTAAATTAATTTATCGATAAGTACAATGGTGGATGTAAACACTTTTAGTTGATAACTTATTGATGCTTATAATCTAAAGCACATTACAGCATACACTTTTTTTTTATTTTTGGAACAAAGGTGAACTTTCATTATAAGGATGAAAAATTTACATCTGTTCAATTAATTGACCTATAATCTCATTCGATGTTATTTGATATAAGTTCGTATACAATTGGTTATTTTCCTTTTATTGTGTTTTGGTATTATATTTGATATTCACATGTCACTTCTAATTTGTAAATTAAAATTTTCTTTTTTGGCATTTTTAGTTTAGGTTCATATACACTTAAATATTAGCTCTTTTCGTATTCCTTGTCATAGCATTATTTAAATTCAATGCATTGCACGATAATCATGCAAGTAGTGCATGTTTTCTAACACAAGAATAAATGTAGCTTAAATTATACGATGATCTTTGTTTATGTTTATATACACTGAATGTTATTACTTCAATTGAAATTATCTGTTATGTACTTTAGATTTTAAATATAAGTTAGTGTAAATTAACATAATTTTCTATTAGAATAATAGTATCCCTTTAAATCGCAATATATATGCTTACAATTTAAAGCTAGGGATAAGAATCGAAATCAAATTTGGAAATTCAAAACTACAAAATCGGGTAATTTAAAAATTTGGACCTCATAGGATCCGATCAATTCAAATTTGAAAATGCAAAATTTTGAATTAAATTCACTTAAAATCGAAGTCAAAATTTTGATATTGAAATAAAAAATTCCAAAAAAAACTACTAGATATTTTGGTATGCATTTTAGGTTTGAAGAAAAAAAAAAGCCAAAAATAGATGATTGTTTTTGTTTTTCTAAAACATAAATTACTAGTTGTTTGTGACTTCTTTCTCCAAAACTAAAATGGTGTATGTATAGATTCATTAGGCATTATTCCATCTGATAGAACAGAAAACTTTACCTTGATGCAATTAAAACAAAATTTTGAGCATATACAATACTCTTGTAACATTAATAGAGCTTTATATATATATATATATATATATATATACACACACACACACACACACAAAATGAAACTGGATATCTGATTTCGTTTTTAAATCGAAATTGGAATTTTCGAAATCAAAAGCTCCAAATCCTAATTTGTTTCTAATTCAATAGTATGAATTCAGAATTTTTTCATTTCCATTCCCATTTTTGTCTTTTCGAATTGGAATTTCCGATTTTAGCTCGAAATCGGATGGAAATTTGGAACCCCTATCCAAAGCACATTAAGCATACACTTTTTTATTTTTTGAACAAAGATGAACATTTATTAAAAGGATGAAAGATTTACATTTATTTAATTAATTGACCTATATTTAAATTCAGTTATTTAATTAATTGACCTATATTTTCGTTCAGTGTTTTTTAATATAAGTTCATATGCAATTGAGTATTTTCCCTTTTGTTGTGTTTTAGTACTATATTTGATATTCACATGCCACTTCTAATTTGTAAATTTCTTTTTAACATTTTAGTTCAGGTTCATATATAGTTGAATATTAGCTCTTTGTGTTCCTTATTATAATATTATTTAAATTCACTGCATAGAATAATAATATGCAAATAGTACATGTTATCTAACACAAGAATATAAATTATGTTATGACTTTAATTTATGTTTAAATGCATTGAATGTTATTACTTCAATTGGTCTTTAATCATTTTAAATATCAGTTGGTTTGAAATTACCTCTTACGTGCTTTAGATTTTATATATAAGTTAATATATATTAACATAATTTTCAATTCAAAAAATAGTATCACTTTAAATCACCATAAATATGCGTGCTGTATTTTTCTTTAGATTGATTACTTGATATTCAATATCGTTAGCAAATGATAATTTTTTTATTTTTAAATAAATTTTTGTTAAATAACCTTTGTTATGAGGATAGTTTAATTTGGAAAAGATTCCATAATAGAAAATTTAATACGTTGTATCCATCGTGTTTATGTACACTAACATAGTGATAAATATGTCCCTTAATGACATAAAATAAGAATCGAGTAAAGGAATCTAGAAAGGTAACTATTAAAAAAATCTTTAAATTCTGATGCTATAATTGTGACAACCCCACCTTACCTAGAGGCGCACCAAAGGGCTTAGCGGTTTGCCTGCCTGGCTCTCGCCAAGACTCAAACAAGCACTCACTCGGAACATCCAAGCATACCTAACTCAAATAAAATACATTCATAATGAAATACATTCATTTAATTCATTCGAAAGTACAAGAATCACAAGAAGTTTACATATCAAAATATACATATTATTTACAATAAAAGCCTATACAGTTAGGCTATCAAAATACATAAACAAAACATTTACTATATCCAAAAGTAACTTTTCCAGCTTTAGTGTTTTGAAAAACCTGGTTAAAGAAAACAAATGAACGGGATGAGCTATAATAGCCCAGTGAGTGCCCAACTCATGCAATCATACTAGGAATTCATTATTTTATGGAACAAGATAATTGACAAGGTAAATAGACAGGTTATGAATAATTTAATTAACAAGTAGTCAATGGAGGATACATGGCCCAACTACAGGAGCAAGCTCAACCGCAGGAGAAGCAAGTATTGTTCATGTAACCATGATGTTAGGACCGAGATAATAACCCAGGTCTTTATCAAAGAATATGCCAGTACTATCACGCACGCCCTAACCACCGTTCACCTTATAACCTTCGTATAGGCTACCACATCCAGAGAGTAATCTCGACTTTGGAGGGCCAACACGCGAGAAAGTTCAATCCGGAGTTGGCCTCTTTGAGGATTCACAACTCAAAAGGGAAAGAACAACACGCCCTAAAACACCCAGCACGCCTGCCTGAGTTGACTATCCGTGAAGTAACGGTGAAGTTAGTCACGGAAGTCTCATGCACAAGTAACACATTGGATAATGAAAGCGTGTAACATATTGCGGAATAGATGCAATAAAGTACACATCTTTCCTCAAGTAGCACATGTCATCAAATAACAATTACAAGTATAACATAAATTTTCATAATATAACATTCTCAAGTATGACAAAATATTTTATGCCTCATGTACACATAAAGATACTCACCTTTAAGTGCTTAAAAAAATATTTCGTAATACGGTCGGGTCTCACTTCCGGAGCCTGAAATTCAAAAGAAAATAGTCGTATAAAATCGGATAAAAATCTAAGTAATTCGATAAGAAAATTTGAGAAATACCTCAAGTATTTCTAGGGTTTAATTTCTAGGGTTTTGGAGTTTAGGGTTTTACCCTAGGGTTTAGGGTTTTCGAAGTTAGGGTTTTTCTAACTTTTAGGGTTTTGATCGGAAAGGTTCAATTCACTAATAGCTAATCTACGAAAATTTCTGCACGTTCTAATCACTAAATTACAGCTTATAAAGCTGTAAATCATAGCCTAATCACTTTATTTCTTAGATTTTACTGAAATTTCGGCAACACTTCCCCTATAATTGGACTAACCCAAAATTTTTAACCTGCAAGAAAAACATCCAAACAACCCAATCTCAAATAGTTCTACCAATTTCACATCAAACTCACTTCAATTTCACCCAAATTCATCACAAAAACACCTAAATTACTCCAAGTTTCTTCAACTAAATCATCCTTAATTCATGCCATTTCAAGTTTAAATCACTATCTACAAGCATACAAGTCCATAAACCTTATATTCATGGAATAAAACTTCATATTTCATGGCTAAAATAAATCATACTTAACAATAAAGACATGGCTTAGAAGCTAGAAAACTATGATCTTTTACTTGAAATAAAAAGAGAAGTTCTTGGGAAATACCTTTAATAAGGCAAGATTGTTGCTTAGGAGGAAGATTAACTCAATTTCTATGGATGAAAAGTGATCAAATAGAAGCAAAAGCTCCAAGAAAATGAAAGCAAATGGAGAGAAAAGAGAGAAGAGAGAAACTGGCCAAGTGAAGAAAAAGAGAGAAAAAGTGATTAAGTGAAGAAAAAAAGAAATGGAAAAGAATTGGGAAAAAGTTTGACCAATCAAAGCAAGACAAAAGCAAAGTGAGCTTGACTTTCTTACCATGGTAGACCACACTTGGCTAATGGTAATTAGAAGGGATTTTTATTATTTATCCTATACTTAAATCTTGCAAGACATGCTAGGTACAAATCTTAAAGGCAATGGTACAACATGCTAGTAAAATAGAATATCATTCCTTATTATTTTTTCCACTAATTCGGCCCTTCTTTTTTTTTTTTTTTCCTTCTAATGAACATAATACAAAATAAATGGTTTTGGTATGAATTTCTAGGGTGTTATAATAACTGAAACATAATCAACTGAAAAATTGCATATAAGACAACATACTTACACATGTTAACTTGGCATAAATAATTCCATGAACTACAATTATAAAAGTCAAAGACAGCTAAAAGTTTTATACATATATATATATATATATATACATATACATATATGTGTGTGTGTGTGTGTGTGTATTATCAACCTAATAGGAAGATAGAATTAATATACACAATGTGCATTAGCAAAAACAAGCCTTTTCAATTTAAAAAGAAAAGGAATACAATATAGGGCTCCAAGTCCACAGTCCACATCTTCTTAAAGGAAAAAATAAAAAATGCATGGATTAACAAAATAGCTATGTTTTCAGACTCGGATTGGGTATTGACTCGGCTGAGGTCAGGGATCAGGGGTCAATGGGTTTAACCGGAAGTCGACCATGGTTGAGCCGGATGACATCATAAATACATAATATATATATATAATAATGGCTACTTAGATATTTCTCCTTGCAAAACCTATAATGCATTAAATAATAATAATAATAAGAATAATCAAATCTCTAAGCCCACTAATTACAAATTTTGATTCTCTTCACTAAATTAATCAATGCCATTACAATTTAATTACTTGGTTTGAAAAAACAGATTTGTTATTAAAAGAAAATTGTTAAAAAAAAGTTGCAAGGAGTCATAGGTCTGGTCAAATTTCATTGCATGTCAAATTTACATTTAACTTTGTTAAACTTTCACCCCGCTTATTGATAAGATTATTCAAAATGCCATCCAACAATTTAATGAGACAAGTCACTATGTTGTCTTGTCTTCATGCGTACCGCTTTTGTTTTGAACTCTGACGTCTCAGAGTGGGCCACTACAAAAAGTTCTCATCACTTTCTTTATCCAATAAACCTGACTCTACCGATTCCCGGTTTTAACCGGTCAAACTCAGTTTTTGACCGGCTTTGACTGATTTTTTTTAATTTTTGATTTTTTAATGTAACTCGAACCGGATGATAGGCCGGTTCTCGATCCGATTGGTTCAACCGGCCAGTCCAGTCCGAGTTTAAAAACATAGCAAAATAGGCCTTTTCAGTTTACAAAGAAAATGAATGCAATATAGGGCTCTAGGCCAACAACCTATATGTCTTCTCAAAGAAAAAAATAAAAAAATGCATAGATTAGCAAAAATGCCATTTTAGTTTGAAAAGAAAAAGAATACAATATAAGGCTTCAACCCCACAGCCCACATGTCTTCTCAAAGAAAAAATAAAAAATGTTGGTTGGCTTATTCTTCTTCTCTCTTTGTTCTTCTCCTCATCGCTGTTACTCTTGCTCTTTCTCTCTTCCATGCAACTTGACACTATCTCTTTCTTCTTAGTCCCATGTCTCCACCCTTCCGTCTTCTTGACTCTCTTCCTAATTGAATCTTCTCCACTCTGCCAGGCCAGAACCCCAAATTCATGTTTCTTCTTCTTCTTTATTTCTTCTTCATTTGCATGGGTTGAAGTGGGCTGATAGTTCCATTTTCAGCAACCAATCAACGTGCTCATCTAAAGTTGGCTGAGTTTGACTTGGATCTTGTACCTGTATTAGTGTTGACTCGTGTTGGCACGGGTGTTCTGCCATCAAACAGGATAGTCCATGTAACACATATATGAAACTTGCCTTTGCCAGTTAGAATGTTTTTCCCAATGCTTGGACCATCAACACTACTTGAAAGAATTGCTTTGCTCTTCTTTCTTGGTTATTGCATTGCTTGTTCTTTACCATAAGATGAGATATAAGCATAAATATATTACTTAAACAATTAATACAATATTTTAACATCTCATCAATATATGGACTTGGAAGTTGAATTTTCACCATAAATAATTGGAAAAGCATACTTAATAAGAACCATTTTGTACCTTGGATCTAAACTAACTCCTAAATTAGCATATTACATTCTTCCCAATATTTATCAAAATTTTCAGCCATACTAGAAGCCATATGTCTAATATAATCTGATGTATCAAGAGTTTTTTCATTTAAGAACTTCTTAATCTTATAAAATTCAACAAGGAAAATGCTAGAAATGGGATAACTCAGATCTAAGATTCATGTTAGTAATTTCATAAAAAATGCTCAAAAATTGACACTTCTTCTAATTTTCACCCAATCTTAATTTGTTGGAACATAATGAAACTCCAAGTCATGTTCATGATATGTTGGAAACACATTTTTAAATTCTAAAATAGAAGTCAACATCACATATGTCACATTCCATCTCGTGGCCAATCGAAATTCAGTTTTTTTTAAGGCAATTGGGGTTATTTTTTATTTTTTCAAAACTTAATCAATCGAGACTCTGAATTATTCAAATACTTAATTCCCTCTTTAACAGTATCAATCACTTCATTGATTTGACTAAGACTATTTTGTACTAAAAAATTAACTATATGTGTGCAACATCAAAAATTAAAATTTTGTCTTCAATATTTAATCTCTTTTAAAGTGAAGAGTCCTCTTTTAACCTCCTAACACACACATTATTATAAGAAGCATTATCTACCATAATACTAGATATCTTGTTCTCAATTCCCCATTCAATAAAGTACTTACTAAGAGCGTCAACAATTATAACTCCTGTATATGGGGTGGGACATTACAAAAGCTTAACACATGCTTTTGTAATACCCAATTAGAATGAAAGTGCCAAGTTACAACTATGTGATAAAATTTTGGTCCGACTTCCACAAATCTATGGTAATATTGATTTTACAGATATCTTTCAATAACATCTTAAACTTTTTCTTTTTTAACAAAATTTTCATCCGTTGTAATGCAGTCTTTCTTAATAGCGTATCTACTTAGCTTTTGATAAAATTAATTTCAAGAATTTATTAAAAATGAGATGTTCCCGTCATTTTAGATGGATAATCAAGACGAAGAACAATACGAGATGCAAATTCCCTTACCCTAGGATGATTGTATGAAAAATTAGTAATCGAGAACACAACATATGTTGTTGTTTCTATGAGAGACAATACATATTGTTTTGTCTATTTTGTTTCCCAGTGTTAGCTTACTTTGTAGACAACTCTTCAAATGATAATTGTATTGAGTAGTTGGTGGTAATGATCAAACTTTTGGCAAAGAATCCCTTGCAATGGTTGCATTGGACTTTCTTTTTACCATTATTCAGAGTTACTTATTTTATCTCATCTCATATAGTTGACTTATTTTTTCTTGGTTTCCTTTTCTAGGTCACTGATTATCCATTATCAAGTTTTTCTCCAACTTCATTGCCTTGACCTTCCATAATTTCTATTTCTTCATTCATCTCATCATCATTCTTTTCAATATCGTTAATTTGATTTACATCTTGATTGCTACACTCCATAGTCATTCGACTTGATGTGAATGAAATACTTTTGATCTGTATTAAGATTGATATACAATAACTATTTTTGAAATCAATTAATCAATATATGATTATTTAAAGTGCCCAAAAACCGATGGATTTGTAGCATGCTCAAGATGCATTTAATTTATTTGTTTTGAGATCTATTGATGAATGTATTCCTTTTCTTATTGTACAACCCGACTATACTTGTATATGTTTTTTCTAATTTATACTTTTTCAAGTATAAGATTATTTAGGTCCATTATTTTATTTTATGACTAATTTCTTCAATATTGTGTGGTGATCGATAGCATAAAGAATATGCTGGTAACAAATATTCTCGAATCAATTTTCAAGTCACATTATAAGATTATGCCACATGTATTATAAAATTATAGATATGTGACATCAATTTTTTTGGTACATAGTCTTTTTTTCATCTCTAAAAAATTATATTGGTATTAATTTTAATAACTTTTCATATAGTCTTTTTTTCTCACCTAAAAAAATACATTGGTATTAATTTATTGCTAATACTCTGCCATTTTTTTTTAAATTGTTCAAATGGAAGCCAAAAATAAAATTTTTATTATACATATTAAGCATTTGATTTGTTTCAGTTTCTTTGCCAAAACAAAGCGAAGAAAATTAATGGAGAAATGATATTGTCTTAAAAGTATAAATTGTGAATCTCTTTAATTTAAACATGCTGACAACCTATTTTTAAATACTTATGTGATATTTAAAACCTTATACAATAGAGTTATAATCAAAGATTTTAAAGCTTTGCTTATATACTATAACTCTAATTACAAATCAGTTTTAATCTTTATCCTACCTACACATTCATAGTTATAAGAAATTCATAAATAATATTATAGTTTTGTAAAGAAAATTTGATATTTGTAAACTCAACTGATTTATATGTTAATTCATGTATAATATAAGAAAAATACAGTGTAAAAGAGTAAGATGAATATTGATATTCCAAGTTCTTGTTTTTACAAAAGATTAATTACGAATAATGAAGTGTCCATAAAACTTCTCCCTTAGGTTTTTTTTTTTTTTTTGGCTATGGCTTTAGATTTTCCCCCAAAAAAAGCTACAATAGAAATGTACAACATATATTCATAAGTTCACAAAATAATTTCAGAAGATTTCGAAGATGTTTCATCCAGTATTCATTAATTTGTTAACATCTAGATCGAGTATTATAAGTGTTTTTTGTTTTTAATCTATATAATAGACACTCACATTTTTTTTATATTTCATAGAAGTGTGATAATTTTATTTTATTATTTTTTATGAAATTGGATATTCAAGTGTGATAATTTTATTTTATTATTTTTTTATAAAATTGGATATTCTTACTAAATAGACTGTTATGAAAATGATCAAAAAAATTATGATAAAGTAAAATGATTGTATTTATAACGTCGATTAGCTGTTAGTTTCTAATGATACCAAAACGAGAAATTATTGATAGACCAAAATATAGCTTAACACATATTTTTTCTCTTTTACATTTTGATAAGTAGATTAATAGATATTGAAAATAGATTAATGGTATTTAGTTATAATTAAGTACTTTAATATTTAGGAACACAGTAATACATGTTCTCAAAATGGAGAAACTCATTGAATTCCTTAAAATTTAGTAAAAATATAAGTGTTTAGTACTGTTGATTTGGCTATTTCGTATATTACATGCTCATGTTATATTATATGTGGTACTTGCAATAACCACATGTTAGGAAATGGTATTTAGAACATAGCAAAGCAAGCTTGTAACTCATTGAAAAATGGATCATTGAAGAAGGAATCAAGTTATTATTTCTATAACAAATAGGAAAAAGTTATATTAATTGATGAATAAATTAGTCAAGAAAAATCAAAATGCTTATGAAAACAAATAGGAAAAAAAGAATAAAGTACTTGTAAAAAATGAACTATTTTAAACATGAATTAACATAATAGAAAATGTAAATATGTTAGTAGAAAAGAGAAAGCTCCCATGATTAAAGCAGTACTCAATTTTTGTATTTTTCAACCATAAGAGTATTTATATGCAAATTACTTTCTGAATATGGTTGGCTTCAATCTTAAAAAAATTCATATACATAATGGAGTAAATCGTCCAAGAAGAATTATCAACACAATTTATTCAATAATAAATATTTACAAAAGCATACATATATGTATATGTGTGTGTGCGTATATATGTATGCATGTAAGTATATGTGTGTGTGTGTGTGTGTATGTATGTACTTATCATGTTAGATCTAGATTATTTGGGAAAATATATTATCTCAAATAAAATACAGTTATCCTAGTTTCTTCAAAAAAAAAAAAAGGAAAAATTCCTAAAAATTGTTTATTTTCAGAAAACTACAATTGAAATGCATTATCATTTTTCAAAAACATGAAAAAAATATTTGGTTGTAATCAAATAGTTCATTATGCAAAAGATATCCCACAACTTGAAAAGTGCAAGCTGTATTTAACCCAAAAATAAAAGAACTTTGAAAATATCCAATAATGAATTACATTTTGTGGTCTTAACTAACAAAACAATGTCACATTCCATTAAAATGATAATATACAAAGTACAATATATTATTAATGCTTGGGTTTGAATTCCTTCCTTATTTTTCTTGGTTTGGTGGTATTTTAAGCATTTAATAAGATCAAGTAAAACTAATAAGAAAATAGTTTGTACTTAGGATTGGTCATCATTATTCTTCATTTGTAATTATTTCACAATTAATTATGGAAATAATTAGTTGGTGAAAAAAAAAACTTGTTTAGTAGATTCTTGCTAGTAAAAAATAATTTTTTCGAAACATATTATTTTAAAAATATAAAACCATGGAATTGATAGACCATATTAACAATGTACATGTGATGCTAGATATTGGTCTTTCATTAATTAAATAGAAATTTGAGGACATATGGGAGAGAGACCTTTAAAGACTCAACGATCATCAAAGATAATTGAGGAAAAGGGAAGGAAATTAAATGGAATATTATAGGAGCATTGTATAAGGAGACTACTAAGATGAGATGTAGGTCATCAGTTAAAAATTTTAGAATCTCATGTTTCTTAGAGTAAAGTTTTCAAAATAGTGCTTAGTATTTTTTGCCAGTAATTTGTCAAAATTCAATTTTTCTAGATAATTGATTTTTTTAAATAAAAAAAAGCAAATCAAGCATCAAACAACTTTAAGAAGTGAACTAATCAATTTTTATTTAATAAAAAAATAAGCTAAAAAAACTAAGTCTTAATTAACAAGATAGGAAAGAGATGTTACAAAATAATCTTATAAGAAATGTAGCTTTTTTTAATTAGAACTAATTGGATTATTTGCCTTTTTGAATTCTTAATTTTTTTAAAAATATGATACAACTAACTAAGCAACTTCAAATTGAATTGAATTTTGTCATGTGAAATGCATATGTTGCAAGGAATAGATAAATATGCCATGAATGAAATCGATAATATGTACAAAAGTGAGTATTGACGCATTTTGAAAAATGAAAGGACAAATATGGTCTTAATCAAAATAATGATTTGTAACTATGCTATCAAATATACCTCAAGACAATGTTTTGCTCCCAAATCCAATAATCATTGATTTTATTAAGGCATTATTACCATCTTATTGAAACATGTTCATGACATATAATCAAATCAAATTCAAAATTGGGACTACTTGATTAATTTTATCATATTAAAAATCATTAAAACTTTATGAGACAAATAGCTGGAATATGAAATTTAGGGAGTAAAATTAGAAAGCCGCATTTTTGAGGAGGTACTTTTGTACTTAACTTCTAAAACAAATAAAAAATTTATATAATATTGATGGAGAAGCAAAAGAAGATTTCCAAAAATAAGAACTGGCAAAAAAACACATAGGGATTATTTAAGATATTTTAATAGCATGGTAGGGTCGGTAAAAAGTGCAAATACAAGAAAAAAGGGAAAGCATTAGGGACATCTAAGTTACTTTCAATTAGATTCACACTAATTATAAAGCTTGAAATTCATTAATTCATAAATCATAGAAATTTCTAAAATGTCTAAGTTGAATTTTATACTTATTTTCACGTAAAAATATTACAATAATATTTTCAAGCGATGCTCTTTTGGACAACTTCTCATTTATCTTTCCTTTCAATATTTTTATTTTCACAACAATATTATTATAATAATTATAATTGATTTCTCATAATTGTCAATCAATATTCTTTTCTAATTAAATAGTTTACTATTTAGCGGTTAAATATCTTATTAATTTTAAAAAATTACATCCCCAAAAAATCAATGACATCTTTTCCAAACTCACTCTGTCCTGAAATAGATTTCAATTTTGAATTAGAATTGTTCTAATTATTAGTTTGTAAGAAACCCTAATTAATTTTATTCTTCTTATGGAATCATTAGAATAAAATGTTTACTTATTTTTTACTATAATGATATCCATGATGAGTTGCACGGTAGAATTTAGTTTAGACTTTAGAGATATTTTCGCAAAATGAACAGAGGCGGTAAAAAAAATTCAAAAACAAGAAAAAAAAAGGAAAGCGTTAGCAATAACCAATAAGCACAAAACTGTCGGTGGAGTTGCTCGAGCGAGTGCGACAGTCACAAGCACTCATTTCACCACCTCACAAACAACAACTCTTCTGGTCTTCTTGGCAGCTCACCCACAGCTCCCACGTCGCTTTCGTCTCTTCTAAGCCAAAATCCCATTTTTATATTCATCCTACAATAAATTACAATTACCATTACTCGCTTTTTGTCTATTTTATTTAATATTTTGTACCCTACATTTCATTTCATAGCTTATATGGGTCAAAAGACAGCTGCCACTGAGACATCCCTCGAGTTCAGAGAGAGGACAGAGAGAAAGAGTTGGTGGGTTGTCCATTTTGGGGACTCAATCGAACTGGGTCGGTTTCAATTCTGTTATTTCTATCACCATTTCTTCTCTCATTTCTCAGCTTTGGATTGTGCTAATTCGATTTTGGATTAGAGGGTTTTGTGGACTTGTGATATTTACTGCTATAGGAGATAATTTTGTCGGCGGAGATTGCAAGCTGTAAAGCCTAGATCTTGACGTTCTCTTTTCCATTTTCTTTGTTTTTTGGTGGATTTTCGATCTGAATTGTGATTAATTTTATGCATAAAGATATATGTGTACGTGGGCATTGTTTTGCTAGCTTAATTTAATTGGGTTACCAGAGAAATTTCAGTGAAGAATTTTGAATATTTTGAAATGAACTTAAATGAGATCAGTTCAGGTTGACTGTTGGTTTACTTCATTTATATGTAGAAATAGAAGCTGACGTTTTTGTACAGGAAAAATTAGAAATTGATGATTAGGCTGTTTTTGTACTTTAATTGCAGAAAAGTTTGTGGAGTGTGATGTGATTTTACATCTGATCTGTAATTTGAGGGAGTGTTTTTTAGTTAAAAGATTTGCTTTTGCAGAGATTCTATTGCTTTGGGGAAGAGTTTAACGGCTTTGGCATGTGGATTTTCCTTACATTTGCTTGAGGATCTGGATAGATACTTGAGTGCTAATCCACTGGTTCACATTTAAGCTGATAGGTGGCCATGGAATTAGAAGGAGAAACCAAGGTTTGTCGTTCTTCAGCTTAAGAAGTGGTCAATGAGGAAGCTTTCTTCTTCGGTTACATCTAAAAGATTGAAATTGATTATTTTTACTCATTTTCTTGCTTTTCTTCAATTAAACATATCATCAAGAGTAGTGTGTTTTATTATCAAGTGTATGGAAGTTGGATATCATCTCGGCAATAGTTTTTCTTTCTTTCTATTTTTGGCAAAAGGGCTTGAAAATCCGATAGCGTTATGGATTATGATGATTGACAATACAGGGGAAGGTCTTGAAGAACTTGGGTGGTCAAGTTTGCCAGATCTGTGGTGATACTGTTGGCGCAACTGTGGATGGGGAGCCATTTGTTGCTTGTGATGTATGTGCATTCCCGGTGTGCAGGCCGTGTTATGAATACGAGAGGAAGGATGGAAATCAATCTTGCCCTCAGTGCAAAACCAGATACAAGAAACATAAAGGTATACTTGGCGCAAGTTACGTGTGTTTTATTTACGTATGACTGCTGAAAGCTTCGTCATGTGACTGAAGGTTCGTGCGTGCACAAGAGAACTATGCTGCATATAGAAACTAGGGAATTCCAAAAGTAATCTGGTAACAAATAAACAATCATTTCCATAATTGAGAGACTGTGTTCCCTTGCCAACTTAAAAGGTTATAAAAGAGAATTTACAAAAGTACAAGTGCATTTTTGGCACAATCACTCAGTTGAAGATCTGATATTGTACCTTATGATCGTAGAATATCTAGCATGTCTTCAGATTTAGATATTTTGAAGTTTTGCTAATTTTGCATGTTCTACTTTGTCTGTCGTCATATTTGGATTGCCTGCCAAGATCAAGATCTTCAATTTATCATCCCCTGATGCCTTACACTGCTCATTTGCTTAAGTGCAGGAAGCCCTGCAATTAATGGTGATGGAGAGGATGATGGTAGTGCTGATGATAATGCAAGTGACGTTCATTATTCTGCAGAAAATCAAAATGAGAAGCAAAAGGTTGCTGAGCGCATGTTGAGCTGGCATATGACTTATGGACGTGGAGAAGACGTTGGGGTTCCAAAATATGATAAGGAGCTCTCCCACAATAACATTCCTTTACTCACAAATGGAACGGATGTATGTTTTTGGGTTCTTATCTTGCAGTTGCTACTTAAAATTTTAAGTGCAGACTGACTTGTATATATGAATTGTAGGTTTCTGGGGAGTTGTCTGCAGCATCTCCAGAACGCCTGTCTATGGCATCTCCAGGACATGCTGGTGGGGTTAAACGCATTCATCAACTTCCTTATGGGTCTGATGTGAATCAATCACGTATGTTCCTCTTTGTCCATTGTGGATCATCTTAGTATAAACTATGGCCTCGAGCTGCAATTGCAATCTCAAGAATAAATTTTGGTATGTGCAGCTAATATAAGGGTTGTGGATCCTGTACGGGAGTTTGGATCTCCTGGGTTGGGAAATGTTGCCTGGAAAGAGAGAGTGGATGGATGGAAGATGAAACAGGAGAAGAATGTTGTCCCAATGACCACGAGCCATCCTCCTTCTGAAAGAGGAGTGGGAGATATTGATGCGAGCACAGACGTGCTGGTGGATGATTCTTTACTGTGAGTTTCTAAGCGAAATTGTTTACCCTACTAGTCCTGTGTCTGTGTGGGTTAATAATTAACAGGTCTTCGCTGGTTAAAAACAGAAGAATAAGTAAGCAACTCCTTTGTTGTTTACATTAATTTTAATTGCTGGGATGTGAACAGTCTTTTCTGTATCCTATTTTTTCTGAACGTTTGATATAGAAAATTGAGAATGGTTTAATTGCATATGAATCCTTTTATTGTTCTAAGATATGTTAAATTTTGGTTTCGTTTAGCCTCTTGCTTCTTCTTCCACCAAATTCTGGTGCTGTGATGTTTTTTCTGAACTTCTATTCAATTGACATGGGTAACCATTGATTTTTTTTTCTTATTGTTTCTGGTGATATCAGGAATGATGAAGCTCGTCAGCCTCTTTCAAGGAAAGTGTCTATTCCATCGTCCAGGATTAATCCTTACAGGATGGTTATTGTCCTCCGGCTAATTATTCTCTGCATTTTCTTGCACTACCGAATAACAAATCCTGTGCCCAATGCATATCCTCTTTGGCTGATGTCTGTGATATGTGAGATTTGGTTTGCAATATCTTGGATTTTGGATCAGTTTCCCAAGTGGCTTCCGGTGAACAGGGAGACATACCTTGACAGGCTTGCGCTTAGGTTAGGCCAACTCTATTTGTTCGTCTTGTTCATTCTTTTTAAGTTCTCCTGGTTCAGTAATTAAGAACTTATCTTCCCTCAATCTTTAAAATTGCAAATTTGTTTATTTGTAACAGATATGATCGTGAAGGAGAGCCATCTCAATTAGCTGCTGTTGATATATTTGTCAGTACTGTTGATCCTTTGAAGGAGCCTCCTCTTGTTACAGCCAATACTGTCCTGTCCATTCTTGCTGTTGACTATCCAGTTGACAAAGTGTCATGCTATGTCTCTGATGATGGTGCAGCTATGTTGACATTTGAAGCTTTATCAGAAACAGCAGAATTTGCAAGGAAATGGGTTCCTTTCTGCAAAAAGTATAGCATTGAACCAAGGGCTCCTGAGTGGTACTTTGCCCAGAAGATTGATTACTTGAAAGATAAAGTTCACCCTTCATTTGTGAAGGAACGTAGGGCCATGAAGGTGGGAGCAATGCTTATGCTAAAATAAGTTTGTTCTTGCCCTTTAAGTGCTTACTCTTAACATTTTATTGTCTGCTTGAACTGTAGAGAGAGTATGAGGAGTTCAAAATACGTATCAACGCTCTGGTTGCTAAAGCCCAGAAAGTTCCTGAAGAAGGCTGGATCATGCAAGATGGTACACCTTGGCCTGGAAATAACACCAGAGATCATCCAGGCATGATTCAGGTAATCCTTTTCTTCCATGTAAGATTTTGTTAGTTTATTCAATATAACATGTTAGTTGAAAGCTTGTAAGTTTTGCTTTTTGGCTCCTTTTTTTTCTGGGTGTTTTTGGGCGGTCTTTTCCTCCTTTTTCCAGAGTTTTGAGGAAAACAAAGAACAGTCGTCAGACTTTCATTCGGGCTTCATGGTTTAAGATGGGGTGGCTTTATGGAAGCCCTTTAGCGCTGTCTTTAGCTCAACTTGAATTTTCTGTATTATGCACCAAGTAGTTCTGTTATCATAAAGCAAATTTCTGTCTTTCTATTGTTACATTAATTACATCTACTTACAATAATAACAGGTTTTCTTGGGTCAAAGTGGAGGTCTTGACAGTGAGGGTAATGAATTGCCTAGATTAGTCTATGTTTCTCGTGAGAAGCGTCCAGGTTTCCAACATCACAAGAAAGCTGGTGCCATGAATGCTCTTGTAAGCAGTTAGCAATTATTACTGATTCTGGTTCTCTTTTTGTCTTGGAAGTCATATGACTTATAATCCACCCTTCTCTTGCAGGTTCGTGTATCTGCAGTTCTTACAAATGGACCTTTCCTGTTGAATCTTGATTGTGATCACTACATAAACAACAGCAAGGCTTTGCGAGAAGCAATGTGCTTTCTGATGGATCCCAACCTTGGAAAGTATGTTTGTTATGTTCAATTTCCGCAGAGATTTGATGGTATTGATAGGAGTGATCGTTATGCAAATAGAAATACTGTGTTCTTTGATGTGAGTTCTTGATCCTGGTTAACCTTTTGCTTTTCTTTTCATCATCCATTATTCCATTTAAGGTTTTTGTAAGCCTAGAAATTATTTATTTGATAGCTTTCCAAGCCTGTATTTCTTCTATGCACTGAAAACAATTTTATTTTTTTTTGGTATGTTCGTTAGATAAACTTGAGAGGTTTGGATGGCATTCAAGGACCTGTTTATGTGGGTACTGGATGTGTCTTTAACAGAACAGCTCTGTATGGTTATGAGCCTCCTCACAAACCTAAGCACAAAAAACCAGGTCTATTCTCTTCTTGCTTTGGTGGATCGAAAAAGAAAAGTTCTAAGTCAAGTAAGAAGGCATCAGACAAAAAGAAGTCTAGCAAGCATGTTGATCCCACTGTACCCATATTCAGCTTGGAGGATATTGAGGAAGGGGTTGAAGGTATGACGCTGGTCGCTGGATGTTTTACCTAACATTGCTTATGCTATTTGATGAGATCACTGCTTTATCATTTGAATTTTGCTTTGTTACCTTGAATACGTATGTATATGCACTCGGAGGCACAGGAACACACACGTCCACAAACCCACACTCACTCATCTCTCTCTCTCTCTCTCTATCTCTCTCTCTCTCTCTGTGGATATTTAGATAGCCCTGTTGTTCTGGAGGCAAGTTTTATGCATGTGCACTCTTGGTAGAGGCTAGAAATAACTTATGTTTTACCATGTCATATCATGAAGCTTTTCAAGAAGGAACACAAGAACTAATTTCTGGAAGAGTTCATGTCAAGAAGATATGCGCTTCCATCATTTTGTTTTTGAGCCGCTTTGAAGTATGGAAAATGCACACACAACGAGCTTAGTATTTTTGAAAAGCTCACATGCCATCCATGAACTTACTCCCACACTAAACCTTGGCTTCTGCCTGCTTCCTCCTGTTTGTTCTTTTTCATTCTCCTACAATCTGGAATTCTACTATCCATTTAAAGCTGATCTGTGCTGGTTAGAGCTGGTTTCTGGGCTCGTATTTTCTGACGTTGTGCTTTCTGGAATATGGCTTCTATATGAATGGATTTAATTTAAGGTTACAATAAAAATGGTTTTATTTTATGTAGATTGATGTGATTTTGAATGTTGGTTACTAGTTGCCGCGCTTCATTGCTCTAGTTCTTTGGTAAGAGTCCTTAGATGTCTGCTTCACCTTAGCAGTTTCAATACCACTGAATATCTCTATCCTCATGTATGAAGTCTTTGTTATCTTGGAAGAAGTTCAGACTTGCTTAAGAAAATCTACATAATAAAATCTGGAGTACATCTGTTTGTTGCTTTGAACTCTTTTTGAATGTTGACAATATCTGACTTCAACTTTTTGGCAATGGGCATAGGTGCTGGATTTGATGATGAGAAGTCACTGCTAATGTCACAAATGAGCCTTGAGAAAAGATTTGGTCAGTCTGCTGTTTTTGTCGCGTCGACGCTTATGGAGAATGGTGGAGTACCTCAGTCTGCTATGCCAGAGACACTTCTCAAAGAGGCAATTCATGTGATCAGTTGTGGATATGAAGATAAAACAGAATGGGGAAGTGAGGTGTGTTGGAATTTGTTAATTATTGTCATAAACTTTATGAATTGCTTCTGAAAATGTTTCTTCAAAGGTTCCCACAAACATTAAGTAGAACAGTTTCATTGGATTGGAATTGTCCATTTTGTTTGCTTTCATCTATCAACATGGATAATTGGTTTCAGCCTATCTGAAAACAAATGTTTAACTACCTTGTGTCAAGGAAAATCAAGGAAAAGAACAAAAAGCAATTAGGAGTAAGTCTAAATGGTTCCTGAACATTGAGGCAATCTAGTTCTTCGATTCATATGTATTAGGAATGAATTTATATGAGATACTTTGGGAAACCAGGCAATCAAGTGTAGCGCGCAATGTGAAACAAATCACTGATTCAATTTGAAGCCAAAATTTTCCCAACACATAACCTAATAAAAAACTCAACATAGGTTCTGTACAATAAACCCTGGTGTTTCTGAATTAAACATTCTCCGGACGGTACCACAGGACTTTGATCAATGTTGCATTTGCTTCTTTTTTGAATGCAGCCATCTGTTTCCAAAAATTTTAGTTGTCAATTGTGATTGGAAAATTAATTCCTTCATATTCCCTGCCTGATTTATGACATTTTTGCCACAACTTTTGGTCCTAACTTTGATCAACTTTATGTTTGCACCGAATTATACTTTAATTTCTGCACGAGATTTGATCATCTATCCACTCATTGTCATCTCCTCAGATTGGATGGATTTATGGTTCTGTCACAGAAGATATTCTCACAGGATTCAAGATGCATGCCCGTGGCTGGCGTTCAATTTACTGCATGCCTCAGAGACCAGCATTCAAGGGATCAGCTCCAATTAACCTTTCTGATCGTCTAAACCAAGTGCTTCGATGGGCTTTAGGATCCGTGGAAATTCTTTTCAGTCGGCATTGTCCAATATGGTATGGGTATGGTGGAAGGCTAAAGTGGCTAGAGAGATTTGCATATGTCAATACGACCATTTACCCTGTCACTGCCATTCCTCTGCTTATCTATTGTACATTGCCTGCTGTATGTCTACTTACTGGGAAGTTTATTATTCCACAGGTTTGCTACGTTTACCCTTTTCTTTGGCTTTTAATTACTACATAGATACTAGTAGTGATTCTGTTTCAGTAATTACTTTTTACTATGCAACTAAAGGCAAATTCTGCGTTTGCTTGCATTTAAGTGACTGTGTGGTTGCATTTAGCTAATTGCTATTCTGAAGTGTTCCATTTCGCACATTTGGATCTTTTCTTTCAAATTATTCCACTTACCATCTCTCTATGTTAGAAAGGAAAAGATATTAGATGACACCAATTACCATGCTCTGATAAATAATGTTCTTTGGAGCTGTCAGTGCTTGATTTACATAGAGAGCAGCATTTCATATTCTGATAAGAAGTTCAACAAAATCATTTCGTCTAACATTTCGAATCTCATCTTTTGGGCAGATTAGTAACCTTGCCAGTATTTGGTTTATATCCCTCTTTCTTTCAATCTTTGCCACTGGTATTCTTGAGATGCGGTGGAGTGGTGTCGGCATTGACGAATGGTGGAGGAATGAACAATTTTGGGTCATTGGTGGTGTCTCTTCTCATTTTTTCGCTGTCATCCAAGGATTGCTCAAGGTGCTGGCTGGAATTGATACAAACTTCACTGTCACATCCAAGGCATCAGATGAAGATGGCGATTTTGCTGAACTCTACATGTTCAAGTGGACAACACTTCTGATACCCCCCACAACTCTGCTCATTGTAAACTTGGTGGGTGTTGTTGCAGGCATTTCCTATGCAATCAACAGTGGATACCAGTCATGGGGTCCGCTCTTTGGAAAGCTGTTTTTCGCCTTCTGGGTGATTGTTCATCTCTATCCTTTCCTCAAAGGTTTGATGGGGCGCCAAAACCGGACACCTACTATTGTGGTTGTGTGGTCAATCCTTCTTGCTTCCATCTTCTCTTTGTTGTGGGTGCGAATTGATCCCTTCACCACTAGAGTTACTGGCCCTGATGTTGAGCAGTGTGGAATTAACTGTTAGAAGATCGAGATCTAAGTCTCCAAAGGAAAACTTCGTTCTGGACAAACTCTGAAGTAATAGTGGTTTCAGACGCGATTCTCTTGATTTTCATTGGCCAGTTTTGGTCACGTAATTGTCTTGTCCTTGAAGTCTACACTTTGTGCAGAAATTACTATAATATGCCGTCCAAAATATGTATTGTGCACAGAACCTCAGTTTTTTGGTTAAATCTTTCTTCCAAAATGGAGATTTCCTTTATTATTTATTGTATCTGGTATTCTAATCACAGTTCATACCCAATGATAGAAGCGTTCTTGTAAGTTAACGTCTGCAGTTCATTTTTTCAGTGATATAAAATTATTCATTCGTTCTACAGTTTTGCTTTATTTTGTTGTGTTTTAATACAAACGTATGATCCTGCATTGAAGGGGACGACTTCAATGCTTCCATTCTTGACACCTTTCTCACTAGTACATGTGTAGTTGAGTGAACCATCTAGTATTATCGCTTGAATTTCACTTGGATTTCTCAGATTGAGATCCTGCTTAAGTGATGCACATAAGACGATGAGTAACAGTACTTCAACCAACATTTTTGGACGCTCATAAAGAAGGGTCAAATGTTGATAATGAGCAGTTCATTATTTCATCTCCCACGATAACTTTAGGAACTCTGCGAGACGCCTACAAAGGTAGAGTTGGCTTATGCTTTATTGAAAGTTTTACCTTGTCAATTGCCGGATGCCCACATGCCGCGGCGTGGTGCTCCGGGGAACAGTTCCTCGACAATTGCAGGAGGAATGGGCATGGAGCTTCGTTGGGGCCGCGGAGAACGGATGCTCGCCAATTGTCCGATGAATTGTAGTGAAGATTTCTATATTTGAATTTTGAGTAGCATCAATTAAATATTTGATAAATCTCACAATAGTTGAAGGTTAGACAGGTAAATAAATAAGACTTTTTTTTTTTGAGAACTGTAAATAAATAGGACTTTTTGAATACATTTACACTTTCAATCTTCAAATTTATTTTTGAATGACCATATTAATTATTTCAATGTGTACATTATCTCGAGCAATTCAATCTTGAATAATTCATTTATATTAGTGTCTACATAATCTTTAGCAATTTGAATGTACAGATTTACAGAGACTTGGATGGGTGAAGTAAACTATCAAATAAACTGTTATTTGTACTTTATGAATCTTACGAGTCAAAAGACGGAATCTCACTCTTGTCTGGCAATAAATGTGATTCAAACAGTTGTTCTATGCGCTGTGAAGAATCTTAGACTATCAGCATCCTAAAGAAGGATGGTTCCACTTGGCACACGTGCTGAACTTTAGGATAAGTTTGGCAAAGCAAGTATACACAACTTTATAAGGGCTCTTATTGAAAAATTTGGACCTCAGAAAATGTGATAATTGGATAAATTTTTATAGATATTAAAATATCTGTTTAGAAACTTCTTTCAGCTCCTCAAACGGAAGATTTTTTTTTTCTTTTTTTTAAACCAGGCACAAAAGATTCTGTACCATATCCCAGTGCCAGGTCTTGCACTTCTTACTGGCATGTTTTGTCTCTCTTTTTATGTAGTGTCTTTTCTTGATCTTGAATTGCAGTCTTTCTAATATCTCTGCAGTGTTGTGTGATAAGATGGCTGGAGCTGCAGCTGCTAGATCTTTCACTGATGCTCGTACTTGTCCCTGTTTATGCTTGGACCCCATGATTTCAAGTAGCTTGAGTGTCAAGACTAACATGGGTTTGGTCTTGTATAAAGACTCGTCAGGTAGAAGGAATTTGAAGAAACTGAAGTCAGTAGATTTGGGCAGCTCTTTCTTGGATTCCAGGTCCACAGAGAGGCTTTCTTGTGGTGCACAAGGTTGCAGGAAAAAGAAAAAGAAGCTGCATCATCTTAGAGTTGTTGATGAATTGGGAGGACAATATGAGGAAGGTTTTGATGATGTTAAAAATGTAAGGATGATCTTTTTAGCTTGCTGTTATGCTTGTTTCTGCTGTTAAAGCTTTTGTTGGAGCTGATTCATTCATGGTAATATCTGCATAACTATGCCTCAGTTCTATTGCTCTTCTTGTTGGGTTTTTGGTGATTTTTTCATGCCCCCCGAGAGAGGGCCGGGGGGGGGGGGGGGGGCTTGGGGGATGTTCCCAATAAAGTTGCAGGACATTAACGGATTACTTACCGTTAATGCAATTACAGTTTGCAAATCAATGCAGGTCTTGATTTTCTCTAAGATGTATTACCTACTCCCAATGCAATTATAGTTTGCAACAAATGCAGTTCTCGATGTTTGCAAAAAAATTAGATGTTTTAAAAATTCAATGATGTAAATCTTTTTTTGGCTTTCTGTGCTTTTCTTCTCAAATTTTGTATCTTGAGGAAATGAAAATCTTCAACTTTACAAAAAAATTTTCTGTGCTTTGCAGGAAATAATCAACTACTTGACTTACAAAGCCGTGAGGACAGTGCTTAACCAACTCTATGAGATGAACCCCCCACAATACATGTGGTTTCACAAGTAAGTGAACCATAATTTCCATGTTCGCATCTCAAGGATATAAAAAATCTACAGAATAAGAAAGAAATTAATAAGTCAGTTGGAGGGTCTGATTTGGGATTTTTCTAAGACCTTGATTCAGTATTGTGCAAATTTTCTGATTTTTTGCTTGCACTTTGAGTTACTAGTTGCATAAATAACAAAATAAACTCCTTGTAGATAATTTGGCAATTTCATTCTATTAAATGATGAGAGCTGTTGGAATTACATTAACAGTCATTTTCCTCAAATTTCATCACCATAAGCTGACCAAGCATTCTGAAAATTTCTTCAATTCTTACTTTTAAACAATAGTCCCTGTCAGCTGCCTTGTCAGGAAAAACTAGTTTTTGTTTCATAAATCCTGCAGCATTTACTATGCTTATCATAAGGATTTATTTTGATACGGATTTCAAGTTATTTTCCATTTTTTGCAGCTTTGTTGCAGAAAATGTGCCCAACACAGGGAAGGGTTTCCTTCAGAAACTTGCAAAGGTAAATTTGAGGAGAGCTTAAGTTCTGAGTCTTATTTACAAATCTTCTTTGTTTGATCAATATGGAGGACGAAATCCTTGAGACATTCCAAACCAAAAGGGAGAAGTGATGGAAAATGCTTGATTTTACAAACAGAAGCAGTTTAAACTGAAAAGCTTGCTTGAAAATTGCATAAAAAAGTTGATTTGAATCTCTTCCATTACAAACAACAGGAAAAGCAGGATCTCGCTGAAAGAGTGATGATAACTCGGCTTCACCTGTATGGAAAATGGATCAAGGTATGCCTTCTTTTGCTGTTTTTCATGGTTAAATCATCGTTTTAATAGTTGCTACCTGTACAAGATGTCTTGTAAAAGAATTTATGGCAATGTTGCTGATACTGTGTGTAGTAAATGGAATAAGCAACTCAATGCAACTGTCTACCTTGAATTAATAAGATCTTGTACAAATTCAGAGGAATGGTGGATCATGGAGTTAAATGATGTTCTTTTGTGTGTTGTTTTAATCTAGATATGTGATCATGCTGAAATGTACAAGGAAATCTCTGATGAAAACTTGGCATTGATGCGAGAGCGGCTAATGGAAACAGTTATATGGCCATCAGATGAAACTGATACTGAGAAAACAGGCTGAAGGGAGATGTTTCTTTCAACACCTCTATCCTTTTCTCTTCTGCTTTATTCTGCATATCTTTCTAGTTCGTTCAAATAGATTGTTGCAACTCCATACATTTTTTGCAATTCATGCATTTAACATTGTGCATGTAGTGCACCAAGTCAATCTTTTTCAGCAATTTACAGGGGAGAAGAGATTGACATTCAGCAGTAATGAGTGTGATGCAGATTTACAGTGTTTAATTACCAAAGGCTGTTGTGCACATCCACGCATTCTGACAATGCAAAAAGAAAAAAAGGAACACATTAGAGAAAAGTTGTAAAAAAGTGTTCGTAACAAATGTAATAATATAATGGTTGAGAACATGTTCCTTCATATTATATAATTGATTCGATGTTCTCTATTCTTCACATTCTTAAAGTCCAGAACATTTTTGAATTTTTTTTTAAAGGTTTTGTTCCATTCTGTTGCATTATTAACTACTGAAATTGCCGGTTTTTTTTTTTTTTTTTTTCAGAATTCTGACAGATTTTCTACTGGTAACATATTTTTTATCCTATTCTGCAGACTAATCAGAAAAATGTCATAAATCATTCTAAAAATCTTATTCTGAAGAAAAATTAAAGAAATTTTATAAGCTCTTTTAACTGAGGTGTTCATGGGAAATAATAGCTTGTTCTTGGATGTTGGAAGCTGGGCATCACCTCGGAATCACCCGACAGTAGAGTTATAAAACGGTAAACAAATATAATTATGGGTATAGTCTATTGATTGAACTTGGCTGTCTCGAATGTCCATACAATTTTCTAAGAAATTTTTAATCCCTTAAGTAGCTGGCTTATATTGCAGATAGCAAAACGCTAGCCTCAAGTAAAATTATTGAGCAGATAGTGGATGATACCAATATTTGTTATTTGTCCTACCTAGCGGTTGATTTTTTGATGTATTTGTCTTCGATTGTGTCCTGTAAGACCACTAGATTGACCACATTTAATTTCATCTTTATCAAAGAAGCAAGAATCAAAGTATGAAGTACAATAACCTCGATGTTCAAAACTTTGAAATCGAGGACCGGTAACACGTACCATTTAGGACTTACAAGGACGTGTAGTTGCTAACAGTTTCTTTTATGCAAGCATCGAAAAGGCCCAAGAATTTTGGCAGATTAGAGAAAAAAAATGGTATAGAAGTGATACCAGGGTGCAAGATCTTACCAGTTTCAACATCATTGCAATATGTCTTGAAACCTATGATAGACACTTGGAATCACTAACTGATACCAACAGAAAAGGTTGTTAAATATGTCATGATCACTGCTAATGCAAACCAGATTGTTGGATGTAATATTGCAGCAAAGCTCAATTCGTTGGCTGTGTACCGGAAATGTTAGGAAACAGATGTTACATCCAGCGCAAAAAAGCCACTCCATATGTTCAAGAGAAATGAAACTTTCCACTCTTCCCCTAGAAAGAATTCTGGATCCTTTCAGGAGCTACTTTTTCAATTGATACAGAAAATTTGGACTAGTGTACTGCTTGTACAGCAATTGGTGATAGCTGAAGTTACCCTCTGTCACCAATTCTTCCAAAGACGGAGAACATGAAAATGGTGTAAAATTTGGGCAGTCTATAATTGTGAAATTGTGTGTGGAAACCATTGCACTTCATTCATTGAATGATGCTGCTGAATCTTCAGTGGTTTGGTGTAATGTCACTTTTTTCAGCACCTGCTGGGCTTCTCGTCTAATCAGCGAAGAGAGGCAAGTCAAAGAGTACATGTTCTAAGGATGGAAAACAATAGGAAGGTTTAGAATTGTGGCAGATGTAATTCAACATATTTGAGGAATAATTTTTGAGAATTCTCAGAAAAGGAAGTTCATCAAATGCTGGGAGTTGTTGGCAATAAGAACACTTCTCAAAGTAATATTTACAAGAATTGAAGCAATGAAATTCTTTTAGCACTCGTCCAAGCTGGAAATTTGACATCCCTATATACATATATGTGCTCTTAAGATTTTCGTGATGATGATGACATTAGGCTATTGCTAAATCATCATATACATCAACATTTAGTTCTCTGTTCCAATTCAATCCCAATGAATAGAGGTTTTCTTGTCTTTTATTTATGCTTCTTCACAATCTCTGGCATTCTCCACGTGCTCAGGGTTCATATTGCATAATTCTTCTCTTGGATGGTTTACTCAATTCATTCAGTCCACCACACTGGAAGAGCTCAAGGTTCATAATGCACATCTCTTAGATGGTTTACTCAATTCATTCAATCCACACATTTGACAAACTTTTCCCCAGGTCAATATTAATATGTTAGGAGAGAATTCAATTTGCCAGACCCCAGCAGCATGCAATTCAGCTTACTACATTGACTAATATCAAGGCGTGTCTCGAAGACTGACCATTCTTGTTATCCCATTTGGTAGTTCTTTCAAGTGTACAACATCTTTCCAGTTTCAAGGTCTGTAAGTTTTGGAATACAACCTGGTAGAGTAGTCAATGCATTCTTGGAAAGACCAAGGTGCCTTAAATGGTTTAGCTTTCGTATTACTCTTGGCAACTTTTCAATCCTTTGATTGTGTAAATCAAATACACATGCGTGCGCCTAAAGCATGCATTATTTACCTCATTAGCATCTAGATCATGCATTACTCTTGGAAGAGGTAACAGAAATGTCTTTTCCTTTTCAACTTTGAGCAAGTATGGGGGAAGAGTCCACGTGGTAGGCAAATATTTCTAAAAGATACACGGTGAACTCTTTCAGAAGCATTGCCTCCATCTGCTTCTGCAATGCAGCATTCTGGATTTGCAATAGAGCATGCAAGATCATGCACGTGGTCGTGCATTTAGCAACTTGAGATTGTTGTTGTTGTCATCCCTTCTGACATTGTAATCAACAGTAATTCTTCAAAACACCGTAAGTCAATATCTTGCAAGTGATCTCCCATTCCCAATTGGTGAATACAGCCTTGTGCCACCCCCAGTTGGAGTAGACTCTTTATTTCAATTTGGGAACAATGAACAATAGCTAAACATTGGTTCAAACTACTTGAAAAATGGTCATAGCCTATTTAAATAGAGAAAATTGTAGTTTTGGTATCAAATATTTAGAGTATCAGCAGTTTCAATCTTTAAAGTTTAGATAAAACTGTTATGCCCCAAACATTTGGTACTAAAATTGCAATTTTCTCATTTAGATATTATCACAACACAATTTGTTACGCCTTCCGTCAGGAAATTGACGAAAGGGTTTTTGGCAATCCCAAAAGACAAATAACAAAGCAAAAATAAATGAAACAAAAATACAAAATTTACGTGGTTCAAACAAATGGACTTACGTTCATGAGCAAAAGAATAACAAATTTACTCTACTTAAAGAGAGTATAAATCTTAAGAAAGTGTTCCTAGGCCCAATTTCTTAGGCCAAAGCACTTGATACTAAAACATAAGAGAATTCAAAATATTTTATTTTACTACCAAAAAGAGCTTAATGAACAAAAGTCTCAAACAACCCACTAAAAAACACTCTTTGGGTTTGGTGTGTCTTATCCCACTATATTTATAGCCAACAAAGGAAAGAACCCCTAATAAAACAAGTGATGTAGGACAGAGCCACACGTAACACACACATAACACAATTTAATTCCCAATGTAGGACAGAGCCACAATTTAATTCCCAAAGCAAGCAACCACTCATTCTCTTCTTCAGTCGATCTCAGTATGCTTTTAAGTTCTTATTGGTAGAGGAACTCCAAGGCACATTTGATAATATGATTTCCAATCTCTACAAGGTTAGGATGCTTGTCTCTTGCGATTTTCTGAATGCTAGTTGCTTAAACAAAGTTCAGCTTGCATCTTCTGGTAAACTCTCCTGCATACAGATACATTCTTCATTCAAATCAAATGCAACCTTTTGGCCGCGAGTGGTTACAACAATCTTACTTCCCCTGGCACTAACTATCAAGAAACTCAACCTGAGTTCATGTCTCTTGATTTTCGTTTCCAAGTGTCATCTACTACCAGCAAATACATCTTCCCTTTAAGTTTCTTTCGACTGAAAATCTGCAACTGTTCCATCCCTAGTGTATTTTTTACTTGATATTTTCTGCCTTCAATTCAACATGATGACTGATTTTATATTAAATGGATTATAAACAGATATCCAGATTCTTAGCTCAAAACTTCTCGCAATCCTTTCATCATTCTAGACTAAATAATGCCAGTGTAGTCTTTCCATGACCTCCCATTACCAACAATTTCTGTAGCAGAAACGTTTTCTTGACCACTTGGGCACATCATTAACTTCATCATTTCCTCATTCTCCTCTTCTCTTCCTGTAATATTCGAGGCTAACACATAGGAATGTGTTAGTATGTCTTGTGTCTTTTGTCTTATATCGTATGGAGAAATATGTTTTCTCTTTAGTAGTTCTTATATAAAGTTCTTTAATGAATTTTTTTTAGTTGTCACGTGATTAAGACTTTGGTTACACTGACTAGAAAATGAAAGAATAGTAGGGAGAAGGAACTAGGGATTAATGAGTTATTTGGAAGTTTCATTCAAAATGTTGTTGACATTGGGTTATATGGAAGTTTCATTCAAAAATTTGTTGACATGAATTCAATTTAAGTAATTAACAAACAAGAAAAAAAAAACAAATAGAGGAGAATTCTTTTATAAATGTTTGGCTATTCAAAAGGTTGAAATATGATTTAGATAAACCATAGGGTTCATTTTGTAATTTGGACAAATCTCAGAGGAAGTAAAGTTAATTAATAAAATTTGAAACAAATACTTTAGGAATTTTAGACATATATGTTGCTAATATAAATAGAATTTTTAACGACTATTAACATGAGGGCATATTTGATAAATATTTGGCTATTTAAGGGATTTGATTGTAATTTAGTCAAACCATAATGTAGATTTGTGATTTAGCCAAATATTGAAGGAGGTAAATGTAATTAACCCTATAATATGTAACAAATAATTCTAAGAGCTAAAATACTCCCTGAATGGGTTGTAAGGCTAAAATTAATTATGTTTGAGCTTATGCAAGCGGTGAAAGTGCTTTTTGGGGTAAAAACCATTTCTTCTTCTTAAGTTGCACATTTACAAGGCTGATGAAAGCTATCTTTATTTTCAATTTACTTCTAGAAATTCTAGCTTATGCAAGCCATCAACTTTGTTTGTTTGTGTTTTTTTATAAACATGTGTTTCAAAAGCATCAAACACATTTTTTAATTAACTTTTTATCTCACAAACACATTCGTCGAAAAGAATCTTTAAAACTATTAAGTAACATTTTCTACAAAATACCCCAAAAAAACAACCATCCAGAAATAACCATATTTTGTGTGGCATGATGAAAACCCATCCATGGTTAAATCAAGATTACTAATGTCATGTATTAATTAAATGCGTTTTGTTGTGAGTATCTACACTTAAAAACATACGAGTACAAAGAAATACTCGTGCATGAGTCATATAGGATAAGTTTTAACCATTTTACTAAATAAAACGATGATAAGAGTAACATTTCCTGAATTTCAAATTGAATGTTTTAATTGTCTTTTTATTTGTTTTGGAATAATGTTCATTTTTCTACAAAGAAAAGTTTAAATTATAAAATGATCTGTCTATTTTGTATATAAGGGTATATAATAAGTGGTACGTGAGGATACAGAAGATAAATTCATTATAAAATACTTCGAACATTCATATATAATATGCATTAAAAATATGAGTGGACCTATATACTTTTTACTATTTCCATACGTGTATTTTAATTAACTACTACGATAGACTCGATATGTTTCTAACTAACTAGTTAAATTATTACTTTTAATCGTTCCAAGTCAAATTAATAAGAGGGAGTTACTTTTGCAAGGTGACAAAATAGACACAAATAAATTTTGGGGTTCAAGATGATAAAGAGACCCCACTAATTTTGATCTTTTGAATTTCAAAGCAATAGTCAAGCTTGTCAAGTTGGTAACAAAGTAGCAGCCACAAAATTAACATCTAGAATAATCAACATCTTTGTGCAATTATATGCCGACTTATCAACCCCCCCATACCCTACTTGATTATTACAACCAGTGATTAAAAGCAGACTCAATGTGTGTTCAAATAATAATAATTAAGATTATTATAGAAATTAATTTTAAAAAGAGCCCTTCTTACATTTTAAGAATAAATACATAAAAACTTTGTGAAACAAAAATCTGCTAATAAGCCGTTATTTTTAATTTGAATTTTTCTGATTCAATCTATGCGATCTTTTCCTATACTTTCAATTTGAATAATCTGATTCAATCTATGCGATCTTTAATTAAAATAATATCGGTCTTCCATATGAAGAAATACTATTCACACTTTTTAGTAAAAATTAATTTGGTTTTCGGGCTAGGATCCTCAGGGCCTCATTTGATCCCCGTAGAAAAGATTAGCCCTTCTTTATTGAGTTTAATTGAATTAATAAACTAGATTAAACAAAAATAGGGAAGGGATTTTTCGCTATCAGATTGACTGAACAATTATCTTGTCACCATTCCAAATAATCTATATTAAAATTTTAAATTTGAAAATTTCGCATCACAATCCAAATATTTGGAAGATTAAAGCTAATAATGTAAGATGTGAAGTTTTAGAATCAATTTTGTATAAACCATTTGTAATAGAATCTTTTTATGAGCAAGATTAATCAATGGTTTAGGACTCGTTTATTTCACATACTGATATCGAACTAGATTATTCATTCTCTACAATCTCATGTTTGGCTCAATTTTAGGGATAAGATCAATTTTACGTAAGATTAGTCATCCCTTCTAAAATAACAATTCCGTGAAACGGCGGAATGATTTATCTTGAGTTTAACACCCTGATGGGACAAGATGACTAAACGAGTTTTTGGTCTTCTATAAGCAATTTTGGTCATTTTGATAGGATTAATTACGTCTACCTTCCTTCAGGATTAACCAAATTTTACCTCCCTTACCAACAACGTCCAAAAGTAACCAACCAAAATGGTAAAATGACAAAAATAACCTTTGTTTAAAATACATTTACTTCCGTTGAGAGTTGTCTAAATTATAAAACGAACCTTGTAGTTTGACCAAATTACAATCTAACATTTTAAAATAGCTATATATTCATTAAAGACCCTCCATAATCATCTAAAAGATAAATAAATAGATAAAAAAAAAAACTAGGTGCAACTACTATAGATGCTAAAGAAAAAAAAAGGAAAAATTATCAATAAAATTCTCTTCCTTCTATTCTTTTTCTTTTGTTGGCTGCTCATATTTAACTCTTTCTGACTTACATTTAGCTAATGCATAACAACAATCTAAAACATCTGCATACAGTACTGGGCAGCGAATAAGAAGATTGAGTTTGATTTATATGTAAAAAATATTATTTCAAATTAAGGAAAAAAACTTCATCGTGAATTTTGAAGTTGAGTTTTTGTTTTAAGTTCTAAAAAAATGTGTTTTCTAAAATTTTATTTTGACTCTCAAGGTGTTGATTTTATTTAAGATATTAAAATTTAATAGATGGTGATAACAATAATGGAATTAGAGTATATCTTTAGAACGTTGTAGTTGAGAAATAAAATTTGGTACTATGCAAATACACGTAAAAAATTATTTTTCATGTCTAATATTTGTTAGCATTGGTAGGTGTTATCTTGCCGTTGATAATAAATAACTAGAATTGTGGTAACCTTTATTGTAGCTTATCAGAGAAGGTAAAAAAAGAGAGAATTAGAATTTAATGAGCATGTTAAGAATTTCGCAAAGATTATTATTGGGATTATTTAGGGGCATTTGGTTCGCAACTAGAAAAATTAGAATCGGAATTATTCCTCCTAGGTTTAGAATGAAGTTGCCAATTTCAATACATATGTTTGGTTTAATACCTGGAATGGGTATCATTACTACAATTACTGTTTCATTTGCTGGGAATCGGAATCATATCTTCAAGTCATCTGAACGTTTGCATGCTTGAAACATGCGAAATTGCTCCGGTCGATATTCAGATGAGGTTCCAAATGTTCGAATTGTCTATGCAGATATTTGAATGATTCATGCAAATGTTCGGATGCATAAATCATTCGTAAGTTTTTGTCAAAATCCACCAATTTGATCGGGTTTTACAAAACTCAAAATTTTGAAGGTTTGATTCCGATTCCCGATTTCGAGTCTCGATTACCAAACAATAACTATGGAGATGATTCCGATTCCTGGATCCAAAACCCTCATGCCTCCTTAATTCAAATGGGAAGGTCGTAGATAATTGTTTATCGAGTCAAAGAATTGGAATATCATCTTGACAAACTATAAGAGTCATTTTTTTATTTGGACAAATCTCAAGGGAAATAAACTTAATTAATCCAAATTGCAAAAAAGGTATCTTCGGGCTCTTGGCTATATATATTTCGATGGCGTGAGCAACATTGACGTTTTACCATTCAAGGGATTTGACTGTAACTAGGTGAAAATCTCAAAGTTTATTTTATATTTTGATCAAAGTACGGAGGATATAATTGTAACTAATCCCATTTCAATATGGGTGATGATTTATTAACCACACTCTCTTTTTATCTTCATTAGATTAAATCACTAAATTACATCTAAATTTTAAGATCTTAAATTAATTTCATCTAAAATAGTTCCAAACTATAAGATCTTAAATTACAAAAAAAAAGATTTTTTTTTGATGTATTTCAAACAACAACAAAAAAGTAGTATATATATTAAAATGTAAAGTATATAAATATATTCCTTTCCATGTATATAAATTTGTTAATAATCCAGAATGTACCAAATTTTATTTTCCTTTCCGGATTGATACTTCTCTTCCATTCGTCTAAAGGCCGGGTCCACATCCTAGTTTAGGAATAATGTTCGTTTAGAGTCATATCATTTGAAGTTAAAAGTGCAACTGTTATGTCGTCTAATTATCTTGAATTCAATGCTCAAATCTACGAATGTAACAAAATGAAATTGAGCCATATTAAGGGTAAAAATGCAAAAATATAGTCAACATAAAAGAAAACAAAATTCTTGCCATGTGTCAAAAGTACAAATGAATTATATCATGTGGAGTAAAAGGATTATAAAATAGAAAAATGCCGTCAATGAAATACAGCTAATATTTTTCCCAAACTTTTGGCTACTTACTCAAAATAAAAAGTTCAACTTTTCCAGCAGCTGAGTGATTTGACTTTTCCTTACCATTTTCTTTCTTTGTGTGCGGCCACCGTCCTTCTTGTTCAAAGCTCAACCGTTAGACACTACAAATAGAGCACTTTGGGCTCTCTCTCGGAGAAGAAATAGAGTTCTGGTGTGCCCTGACGATTTAGCGTGTTGAATAAATAAAATTCAGACAAGAAATGGCAGCAGCTCAGCCTGTCAAGGTGGTCGCCCTCTGTGGTTCTCTCCGCAAAGGCTCCTACAACCGCGGTCTCATTCGTGCAGGTATTTACTCTTAGATCATCTCTCTAGTATGTTTATGGACTTTTGCCATTAAAGTATACCTCACGAATATATGATGTATCAGAGGGGGTTTGGTTTAGGAAAATCAGGAAGAGGAACAGGTATCAATAGTAATAACATTCATCGGTGATGTTTAGAAAATAACTGTCACTATCATTCAATCGAGTGATTAATTAAAAATTCTATGATTCTCTCAAAATATTATTCTATCAAACTCATTAACTCTTTAGAAAAAAATGATGCCCATTCTATTACTAAACAAAATATGTTGGAAGGAATTATCAAAACTTGTACTCATACTAGAATTAATAATATTCATAGTGATAGTAGTAGAAGAATTTGAACCAACGGCCGCTTAGGCTTTCACACTTCATTGAAGTTTATTTAAGTAGTGATGCTTGATGAAAATGCATGATATTTTGTACATATGCTGGATGAAGATGCATGTATCAAATGCGTAAATGTAACGTAGCCATGGTTTTCCTGCCTAACACGTCCATTGACTTGTAATTTTTTAAACAAAAAATAGGAAGCCGAAAACAGAGCTAAGAACATTGATTATTAATTCTTTAATACTGTTAAAAAAAGTACTGAGTAGTAAATTTAGTGATTTTATAGTTTTGACCACTCACCTACTAAGAATTTTAAATAACTCACCTAATTTTAAAAATTTGTATAACTTTTGGCTAGATTGTTCTTTTTTTTTTTTCTTTTTTCAGTTTAGGGCATTTATGTCTATACATAATAAATTAAAAATACAAAAAATGAGAATAAGTCATCGTCCAACTTATACCCTGGGAAGAAATAGTGAATTTGTAAACTGTTGACTGTCTTGTTCTTCTTTATAGTTTAGGACATTTATGCCTATATATAATAAATTAAAATATAAAAGGAAAATAACCCGTCCTCCAGCTTGTAGCTTGTGTTGAAAATAGTGGAAAAAGCAAGAAAAAAAATATTAGAACAAATCAATGGAAACAATAAAAGAACTATTTTTCTTTTAATTTCTTTCTTTAAATGCTCATAAATTGAATGGAACTATAAAGGTTTAACGTCTAAAATAGACTAAATGCTCTTTATTTTACATAATTAGAAGTTTAAGTTAAGTAGTTAAAACTTTACTGTGATTGAAAATAGCAAAGAGACCTTGTGTTTTTTTCCCCTTTCAAAAAAGAAAAAAAAATAAACTCCTTTTTGCCTTTTGGTTGGTTTAGTTTAATTAGAAATGAATTGACATGTGAAAAATCCTGACTTGTATTGTCAATTTTAGCAATCGAGATATGCACCGAGTCAATCAAGGACATGCAGATTGAGTACGTGGACATATCTGCTTTGCCATTTCTCAACACAGATCTTGAAGGGGAAGGGACTTTCCCTCCTGCGATTGAGGCATTCAGGCAAAAGATTCTCCAAGCTGATAGCGTATTCTTTGCCGCACCAGAGCACAATTACTCCGTTTCAGGTACCAAAATCATTCTTTATCTACTGTCAAGTTCTAAACAAAAGTGACCACCAAATTGTAAGAAATTATGTTCGTGAAATGAATAGCTTTCTGAAGAAGTTTTGGAAGTTTAAGGTCTGGATTGGCTTGAATTTTTAAAGGTTAAAAAAGATGTACAGTTGTGATTAATTGTTGTGCACAATTCTAACAAGGTATATAAACCTTGTGTCTCAATCTTTACTATAGCTGTATTATAGTGTATAACATGTGTGCACGTTGCATATTGCACGGTACGATATTGTCAACCTAAAATTCTATATTTGTTCAGAGATGTTTCTCAAAGACATATTTTTAGATAACTCCAAACGCGTTGTCTAATCACCTTTTTTTTTTATTTTACATACACATTTGGCTAAATAATCCTAAAACTGTTATAGTAATTTTTAGTGGTAATAGCCACATTTTTCATGCAAAATGTGTTTAAATTTTATTCTTATGAACCCCTTACTCAAGCCATATGATGCTCAATAAATTTATAATTTTATATAATAATAAAAAATTTATTTTGGGTCTTAAATTTTGTAGCACCTTTGAAGAATGCCCTTGACTGGGCATCCAGACCCCCTAATGTTTGGGCAGACAAGGCTGCGGCCATTGTCACTGCGGGAGGAGGCGCTGGAAAAGTACAATATCATCTTCGCCAAATTGGAGTTTTCCTTGATCTCCATTTCATAAACAAGCCTGAATTTTTCCTCAACGCATTCCAGCCCCCCCAGAAATTTGACGATGATGGTAACTTGATTGATGCTGATAGCAAAGAGAGATTGAAGAAACTTCTTTTGTCCTTGAGAACCTTTACGCTTAGACTCCAAGGAAGGATCCATAATTGAGCTGTTTGAACTCAATTGTACTAGATCTTTTCGGCAGATATAGCAATGAAACATGCATTCATTTGAGATCTGTTTAAGCATGGACATGAAGTTCATGAGGAGTTGTGTGAAATTTTGGACAGTATGGTGGATGTCCTTTATAGTACTTTTTTTTTTCTTGGTTATCGTTTCAATTTATTTTCCATGTAATATTGTGCATCATCTATTATGGCCATCAATACACAAGTTAAGTCCACAACATTCAAAAAATTGTCATACATTATATAGATGACTTTTAATAGATGAATAATTGCATACTGTCGAGAAACAAATATCTACATAAAGTCTAACTATGAAAGATTACACAGCCCGGCTCATCTAATATGAAAGTACCTTACTTTTTGCTAAACTAACTAAGAGATTAGGAATGTCATCAATGTCATCAAACTTTAAATTCTTTCACATCAACAACTTGTTGCACTACAATATACGGTACGTATGCAGGGATTATAGAGTCTTCAGCAAAATTAAAGCCCAAGGAACTTCGATGACGACCAAAAGAAGGCAAATAAATAAACCTATTCAAAAGAACACCTTTGAAAAAGTTGACAGACAATTTCATACCTTCCTCACAACTGTACTATTGTTGACAAACATTTACAATCCTACCTCTGATGCGTAGATTTCAATAATATAAAGTTGAGAAAATTGCAGTTTTGGTCCCCAATGTTTGAAGTATTGGCAGTTTTAGTTCCTAAAGTTTGGACAAAAACAAATCTAGTACCAAATGTTTTAATTTTTTAGCACATTTAGTCCTATTAACCAGTTTTCTCAAAATCTTATCAGAATTTGATCACGTGAAACTCACTTGATGGTTACAAAAGTTTTCAAAAATAATTAAAAAAAGAAAAAAAATTTATTGCCATAATTTGTAATTTAAGGCACACATGCAAATGCACTATCTAGGTAGATTTTTTCAGTTTTATCTGCTTATTTATTATTTATGAACTCAAATTAGCGTCCTCATTAATACAAATTATGGTAATTAAAATTTTTTCTTTAATCTAATTATTTTTGAAAATTTTGTAACCGGCACTTAAGTATCACGTGACTAGATTCTGATAAGATTTTTGTAAAACTGGTCAATAGGACTAAATATGCTAAAAATTTGAAACTTTTGGTACTAGATTTGCATTTGTCCAAACTTTAGGGACTGAAACTGCCGATACCCCAAACATTTGGTACCAAAAATGCAATTTTCTCTATAAAGTTAGTAGTTTGGCTCATATTCACAACTAAAAAGATAATTAATCTTATGAGAGGATGACTTAAGGGAAAATTTTTAATTAGACTCGGAACACAGTCCTATATGTGGACCTTGTGGTTTTAAAAAAGGTCATGTAAGCATCGTTACATTACTTTTTTATATCAGCATGTATCACTTTACTTACGTGGCGCTCTTTTAAATCATAAGATCTACAGATAGGGTCATAGATTCAATCCACCTAAGAATCTCCCATGACTTAAAGAGGATAGAAAGCCCAGGCCCAATACATCCTATGGAAATAACTTTAATGTCTATTTTCATGCCTTCATCTGCTAATACTAATCGAGTGTAGGATTATATACGCTGAGAAATTGAATCTTATTGTCGAAGCAAGTATCAACACAACATAACAGGAGTTCAATATATATATATATATATATATATATATATATATATATATTCTCTTGGCTAATGTGAAGAATTTTTTCCAAAGTGGGTTTAAATATTGCATAATCACCTTAGAGAGCAATGAACAGATCATTGATCTAGGGGGAACTTCTTGTTGAGAAGCCAAGATAAATCTCGGGGGAGAGCGAGAACAGGCAAGACTTGCTAAAATGTGCCGAAATGGCAAACTTTAGCTAAGTACGCTGTCAGAAAAGCCGCCGTAACTGACGGAAGAGAGCTTGAACTCAACTGCAATTTCGTAAAACATAACCAGCAATCAATCCAAAACAACATTATCAGTACACATTTCAATTCTCATCACTGGATTCGCTTGAAAAATCCATCGATTGGAAGATGAGTTCTGTAATCAAGATACTGGGAACAGCAATGCAAGGACTAGAGAACTTCAATCGGGGAATGTACATGTGGCTACATTTTTTTCTACGCATAAATAAATTCTTGACATGTTAGATGCCATATCACATGATACATCATCACACACGTCACATACCACCACAACATTATTCATGCCAACTTCCACGTTATTGTCATTCATTCAGTATCTAAATTATCCAAACATATTGTAAAATTTATCAACATATATATATATGTAGATAAATTTTTATTTTTACCTAAACATAAGTATATATGTATGTAAAAACATTCATCCTCAAAAGTTTAGACATATACTGACGTTTATTTTATGTGTAGGTAAAGATTTTTTTGAGGCATAATTATATTTTATCACACATCATTTGTGAGGGTAAAAACTTAATTTCTTGTTGTGAAAAAAGTTAAAATCTTGACAATCCTGAAACAAAAAACAACAAGAACAATAAGAAAGTTCAAATCTTTTAACAACCTTGATAAAAGAAAACTAAGAACTAATAAAAGATTTAAACTTTGGATGTCTTTAGACCAAAATTAATTAAGAAACTCCAAGAACACGAAGGACACAAACCAAGATCACAAGAACAACAACAAATAATAGAACACCGAAAAAAATATATCCAAATAGATTCAGAAAAAAAAAGAGATATACCCAAGTTTCACTAATTTGATAACATGAACCCCCTTGCGATCACAAGATTATCCACCCAAAGATCGTCTTGAAAAATCAAACACTAAATCAAACCCAATTCTCCCACTGATTAGAATTAATTTATCTAATTTACAAACAATTTTGTTAAATAGATTGATCTCAATTCTCCCACTGATTAGAATTAATTTATCTAATTTACAAACAATTCCCAATTCTCCCACTGATTAGAATTAATTTATCTAATTTACAAACAATTTTGTTAAATAGATTGATCTCAATATAACGTGGAAGGTAACTAAGCTATGGAGATAGGACAGTTAGACTCAAATCACCTTTAATGGGACTCTAACATCATAACACCTAGACCTCTACCCAAACCCGTGGATAGCGATCTAGAAGATGGGAAAAACATAGAAACATTCAAACCAATTGATAAATAATCTAACTAATGGTTTAGACCGCCATAAGAACTAATCTTGATAAGGTCCAAAATTTAGTTCTAATCTTAGAGATAAGAAAACTTCCATAAAGAGAAAATTTAAATTTTATTGATTCATCATAAAATACGATTAAAAAAATACATAAGAAGGCCTTTTCACAAGCTAAATAAACAGAAGAAACTTATATGAAAAGTCTTAGTTGAATACAAGTTAAAAAAACTACTAAAATCCTAAAATAACTAAAAACTCGTATTGTTGCTGCAATGAAGCTATGAACTTGCTCGATAGAAGCCATAGGCAATTGCTCCCAAAATACCCGGCGGTTGCTTTCTGTCACAAATCAACAGATCCTAGGTTCACAGATCAGTTTTCTTTACTTTTCTAAGCTGTTTTCTTCGGTCCATGCATTCTCTAGTCCTTCCATGACTCTCTAACCATGTTTATGCTTCAAAACTAACTCTAATTTGTCACTTTGAATGTATTTATTCATAAATAATCTACCTCTATTTAAACCTAGATCGAAATCTAGAACACCATCTCATGGGCACTTGATTGAATACTTTCCGTGCCTTGTTGCCATGATCTGAGTCCTTAAAATCCTCCAAGATATTTTGATACCAAATTAGAGAATAGGCTATTAGGATCATTCCACTACTTCTCTTCTTGAGTAACCAAAACACATTTTGTTGAGAAAGAAGCTAGTGACTGTGTTTTTAAATTCGGATTGGACTGATCGGTCGAATTGGTTAGACCGAAAATCGGCTAAGCATCTAATCCAAGTCATGTTAAAAAATTGGGAAGTTAAAAAACTGATCAAATTCAGTCAAAAATCGGGTTTGACCGGGAATGGATAGACCAGTCAAAATCCGGACTTTGATTTCACCATTATGATCGTTCATGTCCTGGCATCTGACCACGTTTGGGCTGTCAACATCACGGGGATCTCGATCCACGATAGATCTGGAGGCAAATTGAGTTATCGTGGTGACCGTAGATTATTTTGAGGGCGTATTTGCAGGTAGTTCCATCGCTGCCGCTACCGATGCAATTGATTCACCCAATTTTGGAGAAGTTTAGGGGAGAGGGGAGAGGAGGAGGGTCCGGATGTAAGTGGGAGATGAAGCGGGATAGCTGACTTGGAAGGGTCTCGCTGCGGAAGGGGAAGAGTCAGATCAGGACGCTATTTGAGGGAGACGAGGATGAAGAGGCAGGGGCCCAGCTGGTGACGGGGGTTGAATTGGTCACATAATAAGCTATGTCACAAGTGTTTGATTGATTGACTTTACTGCCTAACGAATTGATCAAAGGATGGATACCAATAAACAAACACAAAGCCTTCTGTGTGTTTTTTTTATAAGCCTTAGGATGCCAATAAACAAACAAAAAGCCTTATGGGCTTTTTTTTTAAGCCTTTTGGGTTTTAATTGGTGAGATGGGATAAATAATTGTTCTACTTTGGGTATTTTCTTTTTCCACCTCTATTGGAAAGAAATGACATGAAATTTCAAATTTTGAAAATTCAATTTGCAGGAAAAATAATATATATATATATATATGATATATTTATGACTTCATCCTGTTCGACCCCAAGTCGACTCCCGATCGAACTCATTAATCCGTAACCTCTGAGCTCAACCAAATTGATATGCAATCTGAGTTTGAAAACATAGGCTAGAGATTACCCTACGATAAGTGCTGAAGATAAAGTATGGAGCTTGTAATCAATGTATGCCATTGTCTTTAGACATTTCTGATTACAAGAGAGATTCTACCGGCAACATTGACATTCTAGAAGTATTCCTTCCAAGAAAATATTTCCATTTCCTTATCAAATTTCAAGAACCAAACATGACTAGATAAGTGAAATTTAGACTTGATCAGCAAAAGACAACGCAAGGAATCAGCAAAATAAGCTTGATGCTGAAATGGTTTTAGGCGATAAATGGAGAGTCTATTATGGTTCATAACTAGTAGGATATGATCAATAGTGTAAATAGTATGTAGTTTGTTCTTTGAGCATTGCAACTATCACTATGGTATAAAAATCTATCCAATAGAGATAGAATTGTGAAAGTTAGTTAACAATTTTATAATTGTAGGGGCATATATGAATTTGTCCATTAACTTTTCCAAAGGGGCTTCTCTTAAATGGGGTAATTTATTGGCCGTCTTTTGGTTGTCGTCAAAGTCTGTTGCGTTTTGATGTGCTATAGAATCAATGAAGTCGATAACCATGTCTTCAAATGAAACCATGTACTTTATTTTATACTGCAACGAATTAATTATTTTAGGTATTTAATATTTGATAGTTTGTATAGTCAATAATGAAAATAAAATGTAAAATGTAGATATAAAAGAAAAGAAAATAGTAAACATGATTGCAAACATAGCCTAGTAACAAAGTTGCTTGTTAACATGCATGAAATCTTAGGATCAAAATATGAAAAAGTTCACAAATTTTGCAAACTTTTCTTGACTTACTGGGTTCTTTTAAACCCACCCAGGTCCTTAGGTTTACTGGTTGAACCGTCGGGTTCTCGAAAACCCACCCAATCATGTCTTGTCTAGTCAAATTAGTAATACAAACCTAGTTATGAAAAATTACTAAACATGACATGATCCTACAAACTCTTCCTTATGTATAGTAAGATGATATAGTACCAATAGCATTTAATTTTGGGTGGTCAATTCCAATTTAATGGAAGAACAAAGCTTTGAAACCTGATTCGACCTGCCCTCCGAGAGAACTACACCCCCATATACTATTCGAACCACAACATGTGGTATGAAATTGACCAGCCGACGGGTGAGAATGATCACAGCTGGTCATCAATATTACCAGCAATTTCTGGTAATGGGTCCTATGAGAGATAAGTTGGAACTGGATGCTCTAATAATTTTCTGCATATGGACCATTCTTTACTTACAGCCTACATCAACTGATCTTTCTCAAGGACAAGTCATTCAAGACGGACAATTTTCCAATTCCCCTGTCTTCATAATTTGTATGGCTATTGAGGAACAAAAAATTTTGGAAACACAAATGATTATTACCTTTCTTGCTGTACCGTATTGTTTTCATTTTTGGTTAAAACAAGCTACTTAATATAGAGGAAAATATATGTGAAGGGCTAGAGTTAACTTACTAAAAATGGTATATACTCTTTTATTTTTTGTGATTATAATTAATAATTGTATTTCCCGAGTAGTGCTTAAACTACCAAACTCCATTAAGGATCTGTTTACTTGGATGTAAAATATTTTCTTTTGAAAATTATTTCTTAAGAAAAAATCTTACATGAAAAAAGTCATTTCTTCTATGATTTTTTTTATTTTTAGATGGTAGCATGAAATTTTTTTTTAATTTTTTTAAAATATTGTTATGTGTCAAAAAGGCTAACAGCAATTTAATTCATGCTTGACAAATTATTAGAGTCAAGTAGAGATTGTTTTGTTTAAAATTAATCCATAAGATCATATAATAGTAAACTATGTAAAATTATAGATATATTATTGTGGGACCAAAATGAAAAGAAAATGAGTGGATAAGAATTAGAAACAAAAATACTTTGGTAAATAACAGTAGAAAAGAAGGTGCTTGAAGTTTAATGCCACTCTTGATTTTAAGGAAAATAACTTACACTCATTAAGTTTATAAGTTGTTTTCAACCAGAGGCAAGAAAATTAGAAAATATTTTACTTAGGAAAGGAAAATATTTTCCGGAAAAATATTTTTAATCCAACTAAAGAACCCTAAGGGAAGAGGAAGAATTATGTCTTAGCTATTATCCAAGTACTGCCTAAGCTTCAATAATATACATGGTCCCCATATTTTGGGGGATAATTAGTCAATGAAGTACTGCTGGTAGACATATTTATCATCATAAATTGATTAAAGTTGCCCCTAGGATATAGAAAATATATCTTGAGACCTTGAATCAGGCTGCGGTTTACAGCTTGCAACCACTTCAAACATGTTATTTACACAAGACTCTTCCTCTGAACTATAAGATTATGCTTTTATATGCTAACGGTGGAAGTGTTTCTTCAAAATAATGGGACCAAAATATACCCCGTCAAAGAAAATACCTTCTTAGAATCTTATCACGAGAGAGATATGGCATTAACTTAAATCTTAGAATCTTATCAAGAATAGAATGGGGCATTAACTTAAATCTTAGAATCTTATTTACACAGGCTCCCTAAAAGGGGAACCAAACGAAGGGCTACAAATTGGTGCATTCTACCAAAACCTCCTAGAGTTTTCAGAGTTGTGTACTTCAACAGATTATTTTTTTTATTATAATTCAACAGTCACTAGTGCTAAGTTTTTGTCTTTGTTTAATTCTCAATTGGGCTCTTCTCTTAGGACAAAATTGTTAAGGACTATTAATCAGTTATCTTCTCTACCCTAAAATGAATGTCATAATGAGATGTTTGAAGCAAGTGTCAAACATTTGAATTGCTTTGCACCAAAAACTGATTTTCAGGATGAGGAGTTGGGACCAAGTGGTTTTGTTTGTTTATCTCTATCACTCCTGGAGCACTAAATTTGTTTTTTTTAATCAAACCTTTTCTATTAAAATTAGAATAAGGGAAATGGTACTTGGTGAGATTTGAACCCTGACCTATAGGGTGGAGTCGTAGAACACTAAAACTTGACATATGCCAAAATTTCTAGCTACTAATATTAAATATTCCTATGTAGTGAGACTTTCGCAATAGCTATTTGTGCACTATAAAACTCATCCGGCATACGGATCTAGAATTATGATTGAGAAGAATGATACATGTACCCGCTGAGAAATTTTAAATCCTTAAAATTGGAAAACAAACTTGAATGAAGAAAGAGAAAGAAGCAAAAAAGAAAGGTGCTGTTCATATTTAATGCAAGAAAAAAAAAACGCAAATTTCTTTAACAGTTTCTTTTGTTTGGAAGTGAATTCTCATAATGCTCATTCTTTTGCATTATGAAATTGACAAAAAAAATTGAGTATAGCAAAAAGTTACACTTTAGAGATTCCTACATTTGTTTTTGGAAGGGGACAGAATAATCCCACTGGGGACATCACATGATTTCTTTTTATTATAATAGTAGCACTTATTTATATCCATGATATATCGACATTAATTTTCACTCCATATGTTTTATTTTCTTTCAATATCTCATTCCAAACACAGCATAGCGAACAATCGGTGTACTAGAAATGTAACCTAAAATCCATGTGCTTAAAGTACATGAAAATAATTGCGGGAAGGTCCAAAAGGAATAAAACTAGAAATCTTGTGAGTCTAGCAAGAATAATGATAATGATGTTGTTTCAGAGTGTGAGTTACTCTAATCCTACTTTCTTGCATTCGCCCTTTAAATATTTTTTTCCACTTTGAATATGAGCTTTCGTGAGAGTTAGAAACATTTTTCAGAGTAAAGAAAATGTCCATTGAACCAAAAAAAAAAAAAACTTAATACTTAAATGATTAGGTGGAGCAGGTACATGCTTCCGCCATCATTAAAAAAGTGCGAGGATTAAAAAAAAAAAAAAAAATCTTGCAATGACAGTGATACTATAAGAAGAAACATTGCTACTGATCAAACTATTAGTAATTTCTTTAAGCCAATTTGGCCTTGTTAAATATGAGAACATTTAAGAGGAGCAATAGTTATAAGAAAAAAGAAAACAAGAGAGGAATGTATTCCAAGAATAAGGGATAATTACAAAAACCTCCTCTGAAGTTTCTGACAATGTCACTTAGCACCTCTCAATGTTTAAAAATTACACAAACCTCCCTTGCATTTACTATTTTGATAACATGACTTCCCTGTCAACATAAATTTTAAATGAAAATCCCATGATGTCCTTGTTAATCTAAAAAGAAAAATCAAAAAATATTTTTTGCTTTACTACTTGAGCTGCCAACAACTTAATGAATATCACCACTAGCAACAACAAAACAATCCCACCACCAGTACACCACTACCAACTAATCATGAAAATAAAAATAAAAAATTCATCTTGTTTTTACCACTACAATAACAACCACCATTACTACCATATCACACCAGCTCCATTTCATTAGTCACCACACCACAAGTATATAGAGGCAAAATTCATCGAGATACTCCTAGTGAGACACCCAAATCTATTTGCCCAAAACCAATTATATGTTATTAACTTCTAAACCATAAAAACATAAATCAATTCACATATAGTAATAAGAATAATATATTATGCTAGAAATTTTTTTTGAAAATTAAAAGCCCTTAGATCTTATAGATTCAAAAGATCATAGACAAAATACACAGTAGGTAATGTATCACTAGGGAGGAAAAGGCCCATATTATTGGTGGAGGCTTGATGCTGGGGAGGAGTTCTAGAAATTTTTGGGAACGTGGAGGAGATTTGGGAAGTGGGTATTAGTAAAAAGGAGAAGGAGATTGACATTAGTGGCAAAGGACAATAAGTTGAGTAGGTTTGACAGTTAGAAAAAAGGAGTTGATGGGGAGAAGAAGGAGAGGGGGCAGCTAATTGGGAAAAGAAAGGTGGGCGACTAGTTGTGATTGCAAGGAAAGATTAGAGGGGGAAGAGTATGATGAGCCAAAGGTCATTATAGTCATTTTAGCTGATCAAAAGAGGTTAGTATAATTTTTCAAATCTTGGTGAATTCATAGAAACCTGAGGGGAGGTTTATGTAATTATCCCCAAGAATAAATGCAAGAACTATATCTTATTCTTCTTCGGACAATATGTCTTTCTTCTTTCACACTATTAATTATACAATAAAGTTATTTATTAGATTAGTTAAGTTAATCACTTCTTCGCTTTTTGGAAAAGATAATGTGCACAATGAGTTTTAGTTATTCAACTCATGCTTCTTACATGTTTATACGGGATGGTAATGTAGTCATCATTTCATCGAAACAGGACGAGCTTTTTCAGCGTGTATCTTGATTTAGCATTGCTGGTTTACTCTCTTTGTTTCGTCCGATCTCAGATGTAGAAATTGCGCCGCTTGCTTGCCTGAATCGGAGTACGTTTTCCTTTCTCATGCGACATGAATGGTAGGACTATACATTGGCTAGTTTTGGATGTAAACGGAGACGCACGACTTTCATGTTTAACCAGATGAAGTCTCATGCAAGAAGCATGAATAAAGTCCAAAAACGAAATTAATTTTAAACAATTAGTAAGAGTTTATGTATCAATTTTAGGCCTCTTATACAATCTTGGATAGCACAAACATGTATTGTCTGGCCCCGGCTCGTGGCCTACACAGTGACTAGAGTCTCATCAATCAAATTTAACTATTTGGACTGCATCCTTACTAACTGAAAATGAATATCTTAAGTTGGATTTAAATGCTCGGTCTCAACTAATATCTTGGTTCATGTTACTGAAGTTTTCCGACGTCAAACGGAGTATTACATGTATATATACATAATAGTCATTTTAAGTATAATTCTTACCTCTGAGACGGAGAAATAAATTTCTAAATAATTATGGTAAGAACTCATACATGAGATTCAATTTTCTTTTAACAACTTTTTGAATAGACTATCCCACCAACTCTCTAAATTTCCTTAAGCAAAAGAAAAGTTTTATTTTCCATGATTGTTCAATTTTTGCTTTGATTCATATTATTTTTTTCGCATACAATACACGCAAATGGACAGTAGAACATCTCCCAATGAAGTTCAAAATTAAATAAAAGGATGTATGCAGAAAAAGGAAGTGAAGAATGGTCTAATCCAGCAGGATACTAAGCAAAAACTTTAAGCCCAACCAGGCCAGTGATGTCCCAAGTTGATCGATAGCTTTGGCAACCCTTTTTTAATGAAATAATATTTATTTTAAATACATAAAGATAGTAAAATAATACCAAGAAATGTCAATTTTATCTCATGTGCGATGTGCAACAAAGTATTAAAATCACAACAACAAAAAAAAAACTCAAAAAGTAAAAGAAGTCTAAAAAATGAAAAGGGTTTGATTATTCAATGTTTATGCATGCTCCTGTTCCGTCTCTCTTTTTTTTAAGTGCCAATTGAGTATCTCAACTTACATATCTGATTTTAAATTGTACTTGAATAAAATTTCGGACCAATTGGATTCAAAGGACTTTATTACGTGCGATGGAAGGAGGGGCACTCGTTGGGGAAAAGAAATGGATAAATGACTCTGTTGGTCTGTCAACATTAATACATGATCATATTTCGTACTTTATATTCTAAAAAAATTCTTATTAAATTTTCAACTTGCATATTTGGTTTTAAATAATTCTCAAGTAATATTCCACTAGAGTAAATCTATTTTTTTTTAAAGTTCTTTACCGTGTTGCCTGACAAAGTGAGTTGTGAATTGCCAACTTAATTATATTTGCTATATTATAAATTTGTACTAGTATTATTGTAATACCAAGGACCTTTAGGGGTATTCTGGTAATTTGGGATGTTTGGGGCGAATATATAAATTGAAAAACCAAGAGGGACTCGATTGCAATTTTGATAACTTGTTTTATTTACCAAAAAAAAAAAAGACAGGCTTTCTTTCTTTCTTCTTTCATTCTCTCTTCCCTCTCTCTTGAACGCTCTCTCTTTTGCCCTCTCTTTCTCCATCTCTAAACTTCTACTCAAGAGGGAATTGAGGAGTTTCATTCTCAAGAGGGGAACAAGTAGAGGAAGTCCTAAAGCTTCTACTCAAGGTATTTTTTCCAAATTTTTATTCTATCTTGTGGGTTTAATCCATGATAATGTGTAGTGCGATTAGAAGGTGATTAATGAAGATTTTAGAGTTGTTTATGCTTTATGAGTCTTGTATTTTGAATGGGTAGTGTATGTGTATGAACTGGGTTCTATGATGATTGTGGGTGAAGTAACTTTGATAGATTTTGTGTGAGTATGAACTGTGTTTTGGGTAAATGAGTGTTTGAGCTTGATGTGCCTTTGCTATTGCTTTATTGTGTCATTTTGGAGTTGATTTGGTGTTTGGATGGTGTTGGGTCAAGTGGGAGTGAGTGGATTTGATTTTGAGAGTGTTGCAGAGTTGTAGATCGCGTTTTCTGAACTCATCCGCGGTGCCATCCGCGCCGCGGATGAGGCCGCGGCTCGATAGGGCTAATCGTCTGGAGCCATCCGCGCCGCGGATGACCTCGCGGATGGATACTGTTGGTGAGCCGCGTCGCGGTTGACGCCGCGGATCACAACAGTTCCTCCCTCTTATACTTCGCTTTGCGTATAAGTTAGATGTATGCTTCAGTTACGATTTCTTGGTAGAGTTAGTGTTTAATCGGATGTTTAATGGTATGTTTTAGGCGGAGAACGTGATCAACCCTTCGCAGAGCATTGAGTTAGCTCAGACTGAGGTAAGTGGGACTAGTATCCCTTGGATTTGTGAAAAATGATATTGTTAAAGTATGATCGTTTTGAAACTATAGTTGCTATGATCAATGGCTTGATTGTGATTATGTTCTCATGTTACTATGATTTGACAATATAAGATATAACGAATTATATGAACAATTGAATGAATGTGTGCACAATGTTATATGTTTGGACCGAGCTGACCGGGTAGTAGTCAGTAAGACCGGACTGGCCGGGTTAAAGCCAGTAAGACCGAACTGGCCGGGTTAAAGCCAGTATGACCGAACTGACCGGGCAAAAGTCAGTATGACCGGGCAACCGGGTTACAGTGAATGATTGGATATCCAGGACTTTGTTTTGAATGATTTGAACCTTTGTTTGAATGCAATGATGCTTTGTTTGAATGCATTGTCTAGTTTTGATACGTGATATTGGATTTGTGATAAAGTGGGCATTATCTAACTCCTACGGACTTATATGAACCAATGACTATGTGTTTCGAACGTAGCTATATGTATGACACTTTCAAGCCACAAGGTGATGCTTTTACCGCTTGCTGAGTGATTTTGTCACTCACCCCTTCCTTGTTGATATGCAGTGCTAGATGATTGTGTGGCTGGAGAGTGTGCTGACACTCGGGATATGCAAGGAGATTAGATGTTAGTAAGTTTGTAGTGGTTTGTATTTATGTTCTTAGACTATGTTTGTACTTTCTTACGTTAGATTAAGACGATAGTGAATGTGAGAAACATTTAGAATCATGTATGTATAGTTTGGAAGGCTATGGTAGTGGATGACATTGTACTAGTACTCAATGATATCGTTTGATATGAGATATTGTAAATGGTTTTGTAGGTGTAATAATTGGGATATTATGTTAGATGTTTTGACTTTTCGAGCCTTGTAACTCAGCTTAGCCTGGTCACGGCGGTGTTATGTCCCGGGCACGGGGCGTGACAATTATCATAAAAAAAAAACTTTTTTTCTTTCTTACAATGGCCAATACAATCTTTGTCATGAAATTTAAAATTCTGTCAAAAATGTAACATAAGATTTGCTAAAAAAATAAAAGAAACCAATTCGTTCATTATTAATAACACTTGCATAATTTAGATTATTAATAACCATTTACCCCACTAAAGGCACACCAAAATAGCAATTCAACCAAAAGTTTGGTCATTTGCAAAGAGTTGTCTGCGAATCTATGTCAACAAAAGCAGGCCTGAGGAGGTGGTAATTCCTACTGTGAGAGAGTGGTGACTTGTGCTTTAAGGAAGTACGAAGGTTTAAACTTGAAAAGTCATACACACAAATCTCCTTGAATTGATTTTCTTATAAGGTTACTTTTTAATAGTAAGAAAGACTAGTTTTTCCACATTTTTAGTAATTGATCTCCAAGTTGCTTTATTTTCTCTTTGCTATTAACAATCTTTGAAAGCAATATATTGAAAAAAAATTATGGTCAACTGGACAATATTAATGAAACACTTTGTCATAATCAGTAGGAGATGATTACAAGAAAATAACAAAGACTTTATCTGATGAAACTCTTGGATATAGTCAGTCAGGAGAAGTTAGTTTCAAAATATATTTGTCTTTGGTCCCTCACAATTGGTCGATAAAAACATCTATATCAATTTATATAATAAGGTTGAGAATCATGCTACACACACTTGTCCATCATTCCAAAATTGAGAATTGCGTTACACACACATGCAATTCAAAAAATTTAAACTTAACCTAGTAGAATGTTGCCTAAGGACCCTTTAGAATCAAATACGTAAATTAAGTTGAGGTATGATTGAACTCTTTTACCCAAAATATTTAGGGGAAAAAAAGAGAGGCATAATCAATTTAGTCCAAGCTGACCCGTTAACCTGTTTTGAGTGTGTTTGATTGATTTTTAAGTAATCTTGACTTGACAATGAACCGGTCTGGTTCTAAAAACACTCATAACATTGTGCTAAGTAATGTAATCATGGTGCCCTAAGGATTTTCTCAAATGGACCCGATTTATGTGGATCTAATAGTCCAGATCTGAGCTACCAAAACTGAGTCTTGGTGGCTCAGAACTGGACTATTGGATCCACATGAACCAAATCCATGATAGAATTGGTTGTGCCTGATATGGTAATTGGTCATTTAACTTAAAGTAATAATTAAAAAAAAAAAACTGGCCTAAAAAACAAAAATGTGCTTATTCCGACTTAAAACAGGTCGAGTGGCAACTTTTTTAGTTTAAGGATTTAGTGTACAAGTCATACTTTTCCGACGGTTGATTTCTCGTTGTGTTTTTTTTTTTTTTTTTTTGTCCTCTTTTTCTTATTTTTAGTCAGCTGATGTGCAGCTAGTTGGCATGATAGAACTAATCTATCTTTCCATCTCATAAATTCCGCTAGAAGGTCAACTGTGAGAGAAAAAGTAACTTGTTTATAATCCCTAAAATAAGTTTGAGCCATCTACCAAGTCAGAATTGATGTTCATGTAATAATGTAGTGCTTTGTCATTTTACTATCCATTACTGACCTTTTCTTTTTTGGTCAATTGCCAACTTCTATAGTACTCCTACTCTTACTCTTATACTAGCTTATTCTAGGAGAATCCAATTGGGTTATGAAAAATTGATGGAAACTGAATGACCATCGAATCACACAGATGTACTATACACCTGTATAGATTTGAACCCATATATTAGTGGCAAATACATAGGATGTTAAGTTTGAACTCTTGACCTCTCAACTTACAAAAACTTGAGTCCATTGTGGTGGCCGATCCATTGGTTTTACTATCCATTACTGACGGCGTTGTTAAACTTTTGATTGAAAGGGAAAACAAAACTATGTAAGGACCCATTTGTTTATGTACTCTGAGAAAGTCGACAGTAATTGGCCATTATATTAAATGCAAATTGCAAAATGAAGCTCAATTATTGGTTTGAAAGAGTTGACTTGAGTTGGATGTAAACACGTTTGACAAATTTTAACTCAGGGGTCCAATGTTGAGGCCATTGCTTTCTCAGATGAAACATGTGTAGAATCAATGTCTTCTCAAAGAATGGCGGATTAGAACCGACATAGAAAACTACTAAACTCCTCTTATCCATTTGATTTCTTGATTTGGATGGATCATAAATATTTAAATTAGTTGACTGAGTCGTTCAAATGGTTTGAATTGGTTTTCAGCAAAATATCTATGTTTTCAGACTCGGACCGGATATCGAACCGGCTGAGCTCAGGGGTCAGGGGTCAATGGGTTCGACCGGGGGTCGATTCGGGGTCGAACCGGATGACGTCATAAATATTTTATATATATATATATATATATATATAAACACACACATATATACACTTACTAATTTTTTTCTTAATTTTAGTTGTTAGTCCAAAAAAATTATAGCCAAAATACCCTCAATAACCATTCTGATATCTTGGTATTAATAGTTAAAAAAGCATTGAATTGAAAAAATTATAAATAAATATAATAGACTCAAATTATTTACTTTTTAATATAATTGGTATAAAGAAGTAAAAGTAAAGCAACACTAATATTTTGTAATTGGTCAAAGAAGTTGGTTGCTTTTGGATTTGATAACTAGCCCAAGCAAATAAAAATCATGTGTTGATTTAGCATTGATGTTCATTTGTTTGATTTATGTCAATGGGCTCATGTCATTGTCAAAATTCAAAGACAAATAATTGTTGTAATCTATTTTCTTTAGACAATGAATATAGAAGCCCACAAAGATGTATAAGGTCCCATATCTGATTAAGTATGGAGCATTAATGGGGTTGGGTTTATTTTTGACTTTTGACCAAAAAAAAAAAAAAAAAAAAAAAAAAAAAACTGGCCGGTTTCCGGTTTCCGGTTTCCGGTTTCCGGTTTTTCCCGGTCAAACCCGGTTTTTGACCGAGTTTGACCGGGATTTTTAAAAACCGGTTTTTTACACTAACTCGGACCGGACACTTGGCCGGTTCCCGGTCCGACCGGTCCGACCGGCCGGTCCGGTCCGAGTTTAAAAACACAGCAAAATATGTGTGGTTCTAATGGACAAACTTGACCGGCAAATGATGTGTTCTAAACTCATATTTAATTTTTGGTTGCCTTCAACTTGCATGAAGATTTCTTAGTTTTCCAAAAATGGTGACACATGCAGAATATATCTGTTTTTGGCTGATTGGTCATGAATATTTTTCATAGTCAGAATACCTGATGGTCATATTAAAAAACGTTTTAGATGCCCAAATGAATTTATGAAAGCGCTACTTTGGAATAATTTATTAGAACTTGGTGTTATCTACGTTGCATAATTAAGGTTCCTTTTCTTCTTTTATATTACGATTAGGTTTTATTTTTCTCCTTCAACTAAGTTGTCCTGAGTCAGTGTGATTATATTTTAATTTTTTTCAAGTTATTCAAATTTATTCATTAAATCTTCCAAGAAATACACCAGATGTTCTATGCCTAAGCTATTGTGATAACCTCAATTTAACTAGTCAAAGAAATTTCTCTATAATATTATGCAATATTCCAAGTTGAAGATAACAAGAATGAGTCTATTGGATCTTAGGCAGGTGGGCTGTTATTGTTATTGTTATAGTTCTAAAGGAAAAATATGTAAATTACATCTGATAAGTATATACAGTTGTTAAGCAACGTAAACTGATACTAAAATGGTCTCATTGTATATGAGAAGTTAAAATGCTTCTATAATTGAAATTATGTGAAATAATGTAAACGTTATCGAAACAAATTTTAGTTTGATAAAGTGTAATTATTCTAATATCAAACAATAAGCAATAAGAGGGGACAAAGTCATCTTCTTATTATAAAGAAAATGCAACAAAATTAAACAAATTTTGAGGAGGAAAAAGGAATTCAACCATGTTCATATTAGAGGTTCATTGAAGAGGTTTGAATAGGTCCTTAATAAAAAAAAAATGGACAAATTGACGGCCAAATGATGTGTTCCCAGTTCATGTTCAATATTCAGTCTGCATGGTTATTTCTTACCATATTATTGTTTATAGGTCACAGAGTTTTTTATTGGAACAATTGACCGCATACAATATTTAAATTATTTCAAAAAGTCCAATTTTATCTACTAAATCTTCAATTACCGCGAAGAAGTTATTTGAATGACTTTTATTTGTGACGTTGGCTAGGCAGATCTCAGCCCCTTAGCATGCTAGAATTAGGTTCGAGTTTCACTAAAATAAAAAGCTGAGCTTGGAGCTAAATATTAGGTTTATAAACTTGAAATATGAGTTGAATTTGGACCAAATTAAGCTTAATTATTTTTTTAGGGGAAAATTAAGCTTAATAATTTTTTTGAGTGGAAAATTAAGCTTAATCTAATCAAAGCCCAGCTTCTCTACTAACAAAAAATACAGTTACTTACATATAAATTATATAATTCTGCTTATTTAATTACAAAACATGTAGTTACTTACATGTGAATTACTTATTGTAGTTACTTACATGTGAATTACATTTGAGTGTTAAAATTACTTCTACATCGTATCAAGTATTGAGGATCTGTTAACAATAATTTCATGCTGTGCTATGTTGTACTTATATAAACTTAATTAATTTTTCATCCTCTTACTGATATAAGCATTTAAATACAACATGCTAAAACATAATTAACAATATGATTTGGCATACGGATTTAATGGGACATATTTTCAGACGAACTTAGGCTCTTACTTTTTATTCGAGCCAAGCTTATCTAGCTACATGATCCCTCACTATTATCTTTTTTAGGGAATGATAATTTTGTGTTTAGACTCTGTTATTATAATACGCTCAACTTAAATAATAGTAGGATATATCCTCCCATGTTTTAAAATTTATGAAATTATTACAAATAACTTGAAAATAATAGGACTGACTTTTGGTTAACAAGTAATTGTAATTTAAAACATGTATTTAAAATGTAATAGCAATCTTTTACTGATCCACTAAAAGTAAAGTGGCAATTGTGCTTCAAATATATGTATATATGCAACTATTTTGGCATATATGTGGAAGTTTTGGAAAGGAGTTAAAAGTTAGAGAAGACATATTAATATTATTCAATGTCCATTGTGCCATCTAAACTGTCCTCAAAATCCCAATTTGCCATCTAAACTAAATTTTTCTTCATATTGTCATCCGAACTATAAATATCAGCCCAATCTCCTATATCTCTTAACATGTATTTTGTTTTGACTTTACTCTTTCAATTATAATGCCTCCCTCCAATCTTCTAGCTTAGCATTTACTCCCTCCCTCGTCTTATTGATTAAAACTTTATTGTCTGCAAACGATATACATTCAGGAATAACTTTCTCTAGATGTTTAGCAATTTTGTCAATTATTAAGGCAAAAAGGTATGGACTCAAAGCAGATTCCTGGTGTAAACCTATAGTATTCAAAAATTCACCTAATATCCCTGCTGCTATCCTAACATATGTGGTTACATCTTAATATATATCTTTTATGACTCCTATATAAACTACCTTACCCCCTCTTTTAGTACTTGCCACATTATATCTCGATTAACTCTATCATACGCCTTTTTGATATTAATAAATATCATATATAAATCTTGTTTTTTCTCCTTATAATGCTCACATGAGCTTCTTATTAAATGTATTGCTTCTACTGTAGACCTCCTTGATATAAAACCAAATTGGTTATCTAATATTTTAGTCTCGTTGTCTCAACCTTGTTTCTATTACTCTTTTTCACAGTTTTGTAGTGTGACTCAGTAATTTAATACCCCTATAATTTGCATAGTTATGTATATCTCCATTATTCTTAATATCATCGAAACCAATTACTTTACCATTTTTTATTTTGTTTTCAATGCTTTTCTACCACTAAGTGTTGGATTTTATTGTAATATGTTGAATTTCTATTTTGCTCAGAATGGTCAAACTCACCTAGTGTGACTTCATTACCATTGATTTCATTAAATAGGTTATAGAAATACCTCTTCCATTGATTTTTTATTTATTTTTCATCCACTAAAACAATTTCAATTTCATCTTTTATACATATAATTTATGTTAAATCTCTTGTTTTCTTTTCTCTCATTTTTGTTATTTTATATATATCCTTCTCACCCTCTTTAGTATCTAATCTTTAATAAAATTCTTCAAAACCCTTTGTCTTTGCCTCATTGATTAATTGTTAATTGTTTCACTTCTTTCTTGGCAATTTTATATTTTCAATATTTTTCTCATTTCTACAAGTGTATATTGTTTTGTAATTTGACCCTTTGTTTTTACTTTTTCTTGAATTTTTTGGCTCCATTTATACTTGAAACATCAGTTTTTAATATTTCTAACTATAATATTGAGCCAAAAAAACATTATACATGATTAGATTCATTGCACTATCCCCTGCACATTACAACTTTTTTTTTTTTTTGGTTGCACCCTGTTACCATGTTTCTTTCGCAATATAAATTTTACCTGAGGCATTATATTTATAAAGAGTACTGAAAAATGTTATGCAAACAAATATAATGCTAAAAAAAAATTTAATAAAAAAAATTGTGTTAGAATTTCAATATACAATCGAAACTCAATACTTATCAAAATGTAATTGTGAAATGAACATGGAAAAAAAAGAAACAAAAATATAAGAAAAGAAGAAAAACTTAGTGATATGCTAACCTTTTTCATTAAATGGATATGTCTAAATATGTTCAAAGGCTATTTTGAAATTGCCTCTCTTTTTTTATTTTCTAAGAAAATAGCATACAAGTAAAACTTATATATACAAATTTTTTACTATGAGTTCTCAAGGTAAAAAGTACTAAAAAAATTCATAATGGTATATAATAATTATTATAAGTTATATATATGCAAAATTTTAATTGTGAATTTTCAAAAAAGTCATAAAAAAGACCATAATATTAGATAATAATTAATATAAAATGTTCCATAAAAATCGTAAGGTCAATTTTAAAACTCAAAAAGTAAAGGAATAAAATTTACAACTAAACATTGTGTACTCTTTAATTCAATAAAGAAAAATTTTCATAATAACGTGGGAAAGTCATATTTCAAATCCTATATTTGAGCTATTTGCTAATAATGGGATTCAAAAATACAAGAAATAAAAAATTCATAATTCATTCATTAGAGAAGTATTTAATTAGGTTATGATAAAAAGTAAGATTTTAGAAATGATAAATTTGGAAAGATTTAGAAAGTTAATATCAGTAAATTGATATAGTATTGAATAAAAATTAGAGAAAATTACAATTTTGGTTCCAAATGTTTAGGGCAGCAGCAATTTCAGTCCTTAAAGTTTGGACGAAACCAAATCTAGTACTAAATGTTTCAATTTCTCAACACATTTAGTCCTATTGAGCAGTTTTGCTAAAATTTTACCGAAATCTAGTCACATCATACTCACATGTCGATGACCAAATTCTAAAAAAAATATTAGAAAAAAGAGAAAAATTTTAATTATCACAATCTGTAATTAAAGGTACTAATTTGAGTTCGCCCACGATAAAGAAGCAGATAAAATTAAAAAAATCTGCCTAGATAATTACAAATTATAGCATTAACATTTTGTCATTTTTTCATTTTTTTTAGAAAATTTGGTCACTGGCATGTGAGTATCACGTGACCGAATTCTGATAAGATTGTGGCAAAATTGGTCAATAGGACTAAATGTACTAAAAAATTGAAACATTTGGTACTAGATTTGCTTTTATCCAAACTTTAGGGATTAAAACTGCCGACGCCCCAAACTTTTGGCATCAAAATTGCAATTTTCTCTAAAAAAATAATAAAGGAAGGAATAATAAGAACTTGTCTGCTCTGCGTCCATGTGCTTGTGGTCCATGTGCATATGTAAACACAACCTTAAAATGTTTGTTTTTGTGTGTGTGTGTGTGTGTGTAAACAGTATTAAACTTGTCACAAATATGAACTTTTCTTTGTCTTATATTGAACCATAATTACATGGCAATGCTAAACAAGTTAAAAAATATAACCAATTAAGTGAAATGAATAATCTCGATTACATGGTTTTTAATTTAGGACAATGATTTCACATTGCTCATGAACTCATATATCAATGAGTTATAATGCTTTAAAATTTTTTAAAAATATAAAAATTTTCGAATGAATACTCTTAGTGGTGTAGGGGTGTCGACAGTCCTAGTCTGGACCTAGAACTGACTCAAACTCATTATTTTTTTTGGGTATGTGTTATCTGTTTATCTGATTCAGATACTCTATTGCTTAGTCTAGCCTTTATGGAAGCTTTAACAATTTATGGGCTGGTTGTAGCATTAACACTTTTGTTTGCGAATTCTTTTGTTTAATCTGTTTAATCTTAGCTAGAAATATAAAAAATACATATTTTATTGCCTAGCACTTGTCGTTTGTTTTTTAGAATTTTAACAAGATTCCAACCCTACAATTACTTATTCATTAACAAAATAACCTACGAGAAGGGCTAATTTGCAGATAAAAATTGGTATACCGACTCGCTTTCATCCTTCCTGCCTAGAGACCAAGAGAAATTAAGTATTGCAATAGGGATAGTTTACATAACTCGAATACTTTTTAAATAGAAAAAATTAAAATAAAAGAATAAATAAAAAAGAGGAGCAAAGTAATAAAAAAAAGAATTCTATTTTATTTTTTAGTCTATTTATAAGAGGAGATTGTATGAAAAATGTAACTGATTCTTTCGTTTCTTTCGGCCCCTGGCCATCCGCCGAGAGTCTCAGGTTTAATTCTGATATTTTATCAATAAATTTAATAAAAAGCTAGTTGAATATGGAATATGCTATTTTGACTGGACCCATTTAAATAAATAATAATTAGAAAAAAATATATACGTATTTTAGACTTTCAATGCCCAATAACCCAAACTCTACAACAATAATTGTAAAATATGTGTATGTGTGTATATTTTACACTTTCATACGGACTTGGACGTGACCTTTAATTGAACTTGATGGGACTCGGATTCGTTAAATCAAATATAAGATCCGTCGAGTATACGGGTTGAATTCAGGTCAATTTTGTTTGAACCATGTCCAAATCCATAATATTCAATTCCGGCCCTGACCTGCTCTGTTAACACCACTACAGTCACACAATAAAGCACACATATTTAACATTTTTAAATAAATATTTATTTTTATTGGACCTCTTACAATAAAATTTAGATACTTTCCTGATTTAATTGAAAAATTTTTACATGAATCCAATCGACGGCCGCACTTGTGAATCTTGTGGTCCAAAATAAACCACATAAGTATTCGTACATTACTCTCTTACACCAGCATGCATCACTATGTTGATGTAGTACTCTTTTAGATCACAAGGTTCACAAGTTACACTGTAGATCCAATCCACCTAAGAATTTTCTATTTAATCTTACTTTTAAAAAAAAACTAATACTTGGAAACCCTTATGTAGAAAACCAAAAAAAAAAAAAAAAAAAAGCTTGTATAATAAGATATGAATCAAAATACAAAGATTTTTTTTGTAATTTATCATGATACAGTGTAAATAAAAAAAGTTTGTAACTTTTTGTACCTCCCCTTAGGGGTGGGCATGGGTCAGGTACCCGTCCCTAAGGGTGTAGATACCAAATTTTGACACACCGTTTATTTTTCTAACATTGAGAGCATTTTTATATTTTTTGGGGGCAAATTCTAATTTTTCAATAAAAGGGGTACAAAATCAACAATTTTGGGGGTCAAAATAGTAATTTTTAACACGTAAATATTTTTTCATTAGTTTTGGAGTTTAAATGTACATTTTTGTATTTTATACAAATTTCTAAAATTTTGTGAGTTTTTAAGTTCAACTAATATTTTTATATATTTCACCAACACAATGGCAAAATGATCATTTCGTCTCACGAACACCATTTTTTCTCATTTCGAGCTTTAAATTTATTTTTCATGTTTTAAAATTTTTTTGATTTTTTCGGGGACAATTGCTATTTTTCTGTAAATATTGTATTTAGGGGCAAAATAGTCATTTCACATTCCAAAAACAGTTTTCACCACTTTTTGAGTCTTAAATTGATTTTCTAGGGTTTTAAGCTCATTTTTAATTTTTGATAATTTTTCGAGGTCAATAGATATTTTTCTGTATGTTTGATAATATAGGGGCAAAACAGTCATTTTGCCTTATGAATATTTTTCTCTATTTTTGGGTCCCAAATTCACTTTTAGGTTTTTTTTAAAGCATATTTCTAAGTTTTTCTAACTTTTTAGGGTGAATTACTATTAATAAATTTATCATTTACATTTTCTTTAAAATTTCTATTTTTATTGTTTTTGAGAGAGAACGTAGATTTTTAATTTTTTTTGTAAGGTAAGGTTGTAATTTTGGTAGTCAAGAGCGTTTTGGTCTTTTAGTCATTTCTTGGAAGATAAGTCTTTTGTGCACTATAAATAACCCAGTTTTTTGGAGGGAAAAAAAAAAAGGCCTAAAGAGATTTTTTTAGTTTTTAGTTTGATCTATTACACCAAGTACACAAAAAAGACACACTTTTTCTTACATTTATCTTCAAGTTTTCACCTAGAACACCTAGAACACACACTAAGTTTTAGTACATCTTCAAGCCTACACCTACAACACATAGAACACACATTAGTACATCTTCAAATTTACACCTAGAACACCTAAAACACATACTAGTACATTTTCAAATCTACACCTAGAATATACACTAATTTATCTTCATACCCTACACCTAGTACCCCAAAAATACACAATAGCTAATCTCATATACTTATTCACTTTCTCTCTCACGCACTACACACACTATTCCATACACTTCTTACACTTTCTCTCACACACACATACACATGGTCATTCACACACACCTCACACATTAACACAAACACACATACTCATCATCACACATTCAAACACACAATAAAAAACACAGCATACATTCACACAAACACACATACAAAGCCACACATACAGTCCCACACACAGTTGACACATGCAAACAACACATAGATTCTCACACATAGAAACTCACACTTACCAGTCAAACCCACACAATCGCACAGTGGCATACGCACACATTTACACACATAAATTCAATCCTAGTTCATTAGCCTTTCCAACAACCCAATCAATTGCTCACAACAATCTAAATTTGCCACCCAAAACAGCCCAAAACCAGTCCTAAATCGCAGTCCCAATCATAGCCTCAAAGCACCAAGTAACTTCGGGCAAACCAATTGCTATTCCAATCCAGAACCACCTTTATCACCAACCCCAATCCCACCAATAAAACTACCTCTATTACTAGTAGCTCCACCATAGCAACTAAAAATCCAGCCAATTCTAGTCACAAAAACCAGCTCAAACCATCCAACTAATCACCTGCCCCTTCATTCACAATAGTCACCCAAAACCAGTCAATATCAGCACTCAAATCACTGAAACCACCAATTACTTCAACTCATAACCACCCCAATTAGCTATTGCCTCACTAGTAGAACCATAAAAAAAAAAGAGAGCCTCCACTATCCCCAACCACTTAAATCATCACCACACCACCGCCATTGCTTAGCAACCATCATAGCCAAGCCAGATAAACAAATACGGATAAACAAACCATCGTCTGACATTGTTAAACTTTCCCTGTTCCCATCCTCCCAGAGTCTCCTCCACTACCAAAGCCACCACTACCTCGCATAGCCCTTTTCTCAACTAAAATCACCATTAAAATCAAAAGGATCAATCCTCTAACCACCAACCACCACCCAATTCACTAACCTCAAGCCATTGCTAGCCAATTCGTCCTCAGTTCCACTATTGACCAAACTGCTAAAAAAAAAAAAATAGACAACAACAGCCCAACTTCATCTTCCATCTCTCTCCATCGGCTCCAACCAACTGCCATCGTAGATACTACAGCAATCACCTCCATCGAATTTTCCCTTGAATCCAGGTGAGTTTTCTCAGCCTTTTTTATTCATGCTGTTTATTTGGTTAATTGCTCAAGCCTATAGCAGTGATGTTTGATGCATTGAAGAATTTGAGGTTTGAATTTTGTAACATGATTTTTGAAGTGTCGTTGGGGTTTTGGAGTTCCTAAGAGCCGATTAGTGAGTCAAAAAGAGTTGGGTTGGAAATGGTTTAGATATTTATTTTGAGGAAAATCGATTTGAGAGAATCAGTTATGGTGTTCTAGAATGCAACAGAGAGAAAAAGAAAAATGAGCAAAAAGAGGGAATAAAAGGGAGAAGCAGAGAGGGAAAGCAAGACAAAGAGCGAGGGAGAAGTAGTAGAAAGAGAGAGAGGCAAAGAGAAAATAAAAAAGAAGGGAGAAAAAGAGCGAAAACAAAGAAGAAGAAGAGCAGCAAATGGGGAGAAAGAAGAGAAGACCAGAGAGGAATAGAAAATGAAAGAAAGAAGAAACGGGAAAAAGGGAAATGAGAAAAAGAAAAAGAAATGGCTGGAGGGAAGAAGAAAACAGAGAAAGTTAGAGAGAGAGAGAGAGAGAGAGAGAGAGAGAGAGAGAGAGAGATTGAACTTGGAAATGTTTAGGTTGTAGAATAAGTTTTTTGGACATTTTGATTATTGATTTTGAGAAGGGGTGGAATCTGTTGTTGATTTGATTTATGGTTGTTCGTCTTTTGTTAAAAATGTTAGGGAGTTAGTTTTAATCTTTGTTTTAGTCTAGTTGTCTTTATTTTTTGTTTTCTGTAATTTGTTTTTAATCTAGCTATTGATTAAGTATTTAATTTACTTAACTAATAGTTAATTGATTTACTTTAATCTAGTTTAATATTTTGATTAGTTTTTTATGATAATGCAAGCATTTATGTATTAGTCCCTAGCATTTGGATATTTTCACTAGGCCATGAAACATTTTTTAGTACATGCAATTTTTTTATATTTACAGATTGACCCCCCAGATTTTATATTTTTCAATTAGATCCCACAACTTGCAAATTTTCCCATACTTGCTGAATTTATTATTTTGCGCCCCTAATTTACTTTAGTTTGCATCTTTGCCCCTAGACTTGTGTAAATTTTTTATTTTGTCCCCCAATTAGTTTAAATTTGCAATTTGACCCCTAAGTTTGCTCCATCTTCTATTTTTGCCCCCTTAACTTGCTATAAGTTACATTTCCCCAAGTTGTTAGTATTTCGTATTTTACTCTTTATTTTATTGAATAGTGGCCCCTTTAACCTGAGTGTTCATTTTGTTAGCATTAGTACCGAGCTTTCGAATAGGGGTGCCCCTTATTTCTCATTAATTTTTTCTTATGTGTCCTAATGTGCTCTTATGTGACTTTTATGCATTTTTTTTCATGTTTTTTTTCATTTTACATATATTTTGCATATTTATTTACTTGATGTTATTCAGTTTCGAATCTTATTATTAAATTTTAAATATTTTTGTAATATTTTGTATTTAGTTAACCGATGTAATAGTTAGATTATATTTATTGTATTTTGAGCAAAAAATTTGTATTTAGATAGCAAGTGCAATAGATAAGTTGTTTTTACTTTTTCTCCCTAAAGATTGTAGCTAACCCCTAGTGTAATAGTTAGAGCTTATTTGCTTTTGTGTGCTTGTGTGCTTATATGTTTTACTACTTTCTTTAGAATTTTTACATTTAGAAGATCATGCCTACGTTTTATGTGCTCCTACATGCTCTTATATGTTTTATATAGATACCAAATTTTGACACACCATTTATTTTTTCAACATTTGGGGCACTTTTATATTTTTTGGGATCAAATTCTAATTTTTCAATAAAAGAAGAACGAAATCAGCATTTTCGAGAGGCAAAACAGTAATTTTTAGTTGTAAATATTTTTTTATTAGTTTTGAGATTTTAAATTCATATTTTAGTACTTTCATACGTATTTTTAAATTTTTTGAGATTTTGTCGTGTTTAATTAATATTTTTCTGTACATTTCGTCAGTACAAGAGCAAAGTGGTTATTTCACCTCGCAAATGCCATTTTCACCCATTTTTTAGTACCAAATTTATTTTTCAAGTTTTTAAATATGTTTCTAAATTTTCTTAATTCTTTTGGGGACGATCGCTATTTTTTCCGTAAATACCGTAGTTAGGAACAAAATTGTCATTTCACATTCCAAATGCATTTTTTACCAATTTTTGAGTGTTAAATTCATTTTCTAGGATTTTAAGCTTAGTTTTAATTTTTAGTAATTTTTTAAGACTAACTGATATTTTTCATATATTTTAACAGTACAAGGGCAAAATAACCATTATGCCTCCTGCATATTTTTTGCCATTTTTGAGTCCCAAATTCATTTTTAAGTCTTTTGAGCATGTTTTTAGGTTTTTTTTTTTAACTTTTTTGGGGTGAATTTGTATTAATAAATTTATTATTTACGTTTTTCTTAATTTTTTTAATTTTTGTGCTTTTGGGGGAGAACATAAATTTTAATTTTTTTGGTAGGGATAAAGTTGTAATTTTAGTCGTCAGGGGTGTTTTGGTCCTTATTCATTTCTTGGAAGATAAGTCTTTTGTTGCACTATAAATACCTCCACTTGAGGGTTAAAAAAAGGGGAGAAAAAAAATTAAAAAAAAAGCTTAAAGAGAATTTTGAGTTTTTTAGTTTTTAGTTTTATCTATTACACCAAGAACATAAAAAATACATGCTTTTTCCTACATTTATCTTCAAGTTTCACCAAGAACACTTACTAGCCTTTAGTACATCTTCAAACCTACACCTAAAACACCTAAAATATACACTAGTGTATCTTCAAGCTTATACCTAAAATACTTAGAACACACACTAATACATCTTCAAGTCTATACCTAGAACACCTAAAACACATACTAACACATCTTCAAGTCTACACCTAGAACACCAAGAACACACACCACCCATATTTAACTTTTCACACACTACACCAATAACACACACCACATCCCAAACACTTAAGCCACAACACACACTTGCACACATAGCACACGGTAGTTCTTGCACATAGATTCAGTCCCCTCACACTTCACAAACACTCACACAATACGCACACAATTCACTCACGACACTCACACATAGTTACACAATCACGCAAGCATACATTACACACAATCACACAGATTCAGCACACATATAGATACACATAGCTTCAGATACACATAAACGCACACAGCAACCTACACACACCAAACCTCACCATTCTCACACACTTATTCATTTTTCTCTCATGCACTACACACACTTCCATACATTTCTTACACTTTCTCTCTCACACATCCACAATTCACACATGCAATGCACACATTTCACATGCAATACACACAGTTTCACACGCATTACACACACAATCACACATTTTTTCTCACACACTTCATACAACCACACATTTACTCACAATCAGAACCGAAACACATACATACACACATAAACTCATTATTCACACACACATCTCACACACGATTTCAAACAAAATTTCACAAATTCAGCTTCTCTCTTCCACTTACAAGCCTTATCAAACATTCAAACACACACACGTAAACTCACTGATCGAAACTCACCACACACACAGGACCATTGCCCAGACCCCCTGCTACTATCAATCACCACCCACTCCGCCTCTCAAAACCACCAGACTCAAATTCAGCAAGCAGTCACACCAAACAATTACCACAACCTCCCCCAATATTCAAACCTCCAAAAACCACCACCATCTTCAACAAAAGTCCACCATCAATCAAGTCTCAGCCATAACAACCATCAGTTATAGCTCACAGACCATTCAAAAAGCCCACCAAAACAACCCTTAAAACCATAAGCAATTTACCAAAAAAATCCCAAGAATCCAACCACCAAATCTCACCAATTGCCCTCATCCCTCAACCAACGTCACCCAGAAGCTAGTAATTTACACCATTAATAGCCCCAAGAACTGCCAGTTACTTTCATACTCAAACCTCTTAATAGACATAAAAAATAGTCCAAGTTACAACCCAAAGTAATCTTCCACCAACAACCACCTCCACAGCCCCCCAATTTCCTCCCCCACCTGCTAGAAAAAAAAATCATTGAATCAGTCAATTCACCCTCCCTGCCAACCACAAACCTACCACCATCACAAGCCACGAATAACCAAGCACACCCACACCAGCCATTGCTCTACCAAGCAGCTTCACTGCCATCACCTAATCCCCCACATTCCTATAGTCACAGTCTCTATCCCCAATCAACTTGTCACCACCCAAAGCTCAAACTAACCACAATTCATGAACCCAAATCATTAACCAAGCCACTCCCACGAGCCAATCTCGAAACTAAATGTGAACCACTTTCAAAACCAGTCAAATACCATCATCAAACAACCTTCCAGTACCACCCCTCTCCTCCCACACAGGCCCTCCCCTGCTATCTGTCTCTGCCACCACATTTTCCAATCTTCACCCAAGTTCACCACCAGCAAGCCAAAAACCACCTTACCACCCCTGCTGTCATCTCAATACTACAACTGACGCCCTTGCTATCTGTCTCAACCACCATCATCTTAGCCTTCCCTTTCTACCAGCAATTCCCTAATTGCCATAAGAAAGCACCATAGCCCACAATCCAAACTTCCAACTACTTGTAATAGGCCGTACACAACTCAAAGCCATTATCACGACACCACACCATCATAGCAGCAAGGTCATTCGCCTCACTCTTCTGCCAAATCAGTAGCAAATCATCAGCGTCATCAGGTTTCATCAATTTCTCTGCAAAAACAGGTAATCATTTAAGGCCCTTCCCTCCATTTCCCCTTTAATTGGCTTTATTTACTTCGATTTCATCTATGAAAATTGAGTTAGAAATTTAGGAATTTGCTAGAAATCTATGAAATCTTAGGAGCCAATTTGGTTAATATGCTTGGTGGGAATTGAGAAGAAATTGATTTTGGCAAGGGGAGGGCTGTTTCGGTTAAAGAAAAATGACGAGAAGTTGGGGAGTATGAGAAATGGCGAGAGAGAGAGAGAGAGAGAGATAGAAAGAGAAAGAGAAAAACAGAGGGCTGGAGAAAAGAAATCACATAGAGAGATAGAAGACCAGAGAAAACGGGGAACTGAAAGAAGAAATCGGAGAAAGAGAAACAGAGATAGAGGGGGAAAAGAAAAGGAAGAAAGAAGAGAAATCGAGAAAGAAAATGGAGAAGACATACCAGAAGAGTAAGAGTGAGACGGGAGAGAAGAAAAAACGCGAGAAAGAAGGGAGAAAAATATGAAAGAAAAGGGAAAATATGAGAGAAAGAAAAGGCCAGAGTGAAAACAAAAAGAGAACGAAGTCAGATGGGGAGAAGAGAAGAAGATAAAGAAGAAGCTGAATAAGAAACCTGGGGGGAGGGATTGAGTTATCTTTTTGTTTCACTTTAGATCAATTGGATTTGTTCCTGATTTGTTTTAACCTGGTTCTAATTCATTCATTTAATTTAACTAATTGAATTAATTTAGTTCTTAATCTGTATTAAATTTAGCTTTAATTCATCTAATTAGTCTAGTTAACTTGACTAAGGTTAGTTAATTAGTTGAATTTTTAATTTATTTTTATTTAAATTTGGCATCTTCCCTTGTTCTTTCGGTTTTATAATGTATCTATGTTTAGGTTTTAGTTTTGTTTATATCACTAAATCATAAATCACTTCTTAGTTGTTGCAATTTAGTCCTTTTATTCACAGATTACGCCCCTTTTAGGTTTATTACCTTTCAATTAGGTCCTTAATTAGTTACAATTTTACCTCCTACTTGCTCTAATTTATTGTTTTGTTTTCCCCAATTTATTTTACATTGCCCTTGATTTTGTTTGAATTTATGATTTTGCCACCCTTCCCAGTTTACTTTAATTTGCATTTCGCTCTGTAGACTTATGTGAATTTTAATTTTTACCCCTTAAAATTTTATAGAAATTTACTTGTAGTCTCCTTAGTTGCTAAACTCTACATTTTTATCCAATTTGTCAATACTTACATTTTTTATGTTTTATTTCTTTACATCGAGGTACATTGACTTGTTTGGTAATTTTGATTAGTATTGGTATCGGATCTTTAAAGAGGTATCTCTATTTCTCGTTAATTTTGTCTTATGTGTTCCAATGTGTTTTTATGTGATTTATTATGCATTTTCTTTATATGTTTTCTATTTTTACATGCTTTTTGTGTATTTGTTTACTTTACATTCAAATTTTATTGCAAAAAATGTATTATTTTTGTGTTTAACTAGCCAATGTAATAGTTAGACTACGTTTCTTATGTTTTAGCAAAAATTGTGTATTTAGATAATAGGTGTAATAGATAAATTTATTTTTACTTTTCCCTCCCAAAATTTAAGTCAAAATCCCTGATGAAATAGTTAAGGCTTATTTGCTTTTGTGTGTTTGTGTGCTTATTTGTTTTAACGCTTTCCTTACGGTTTTGCATCTAGATATCTTGTGTACATGAGGATTTTGCATCTAGATATCATGCTTATATGTTATGTGCTCCTACTTGACTTTATATGTCTTTACCATTTAATTCATGTTTTATATTATTTCGTCACCACACTAGTCCAATGCTAGCTGTGGCTTTATCGTTTCCTTGCTAGTCCAATACTAGTGGGGAATTCCTAAAAAGGGCTAGTCTAACACTAGACCCTTAGGGCATTTTAATACTAGGTGCACTCGTGTGCATTTTACATCATTTCACACACTATTCCCTTCTTAGTTTTTCATCATTTTGCATGATTTTTTATCATCATTGTTATCTATTTTTAAGTATTTGACAATGCATGACATTTAAGTTATATTTTTACTTAGACTTTTAGAACATTTGTGTAATCCGACTAGAAATAGTCGCCTACTCACGTGGGAAGCAGTGGATTGACAAGCCGTTCCCCCCTTCGTGAGTAGAAAAATATTAGATACGAGTTGTTAGTATCCCGTACCCGTTATATTGCATCCCTACTTTCTTTGACACTTATTATCTATAGTATTTGCCTTTTTTTTTTGCATTTCATTTTGCATATACACTCGTGACTCTCTTAAGGTCTTGATTCAAGTTTTGCAATTAATGCGATAATCACAATCAAGCCTCGACGGAACATTTCAACCCTTCCGGTACTCACATTTAGATTTAAGATTTGTATTCATATAGATACATCCAAACGTGATAGAATTTAAGATTAACTTAGGAAAATTTGATTAAACCTCGCAACTAACTTCGGCCAGGTGGAAAGGGTGCCTTAGGCGCTAGCCTTTGCCTTCCCTTTCTTTAAATGTGACTCCCGAAACTTCTTCTCTTGTTTTTTGTAGACCGGAGTCGAAAAAGAGTTTTAAATATTTTTCTAAAAATTTTACTTTTGTTTTGTTAAATGATTTTTTGGGTGACTTGGTATACCCTAACTTTATACCAACCATTTTTCAAAATTACTTGGCCAAAACTGTCGCATTTTTAGTTCCGGCTTTATTTTCTTTTAAAATACCATTTTTCCTAAAAAAATATATTTTTTCACTAAAAACTCGATTTTTTTACATACGCATAGTTTTTCCAAAAACTTATCTTTTCAAAAAGGGTCATCGGACTAGACTGTCTTTTGGGGCACGATAGTCAATGACCCTACCAGTATCTTATCGATTTTGGATGCGACACTTTATATGTTTATTTGCTTTTAATTTACGCTTTACTATTTTAATTCATGATTCATCAGTTTTATTATTCCGTCACCACACTAGTCCAACGTTAGTTGTGGTTTTTTCGTTTCCCCGCTAGTTCCAACGCTAGTGGGAGATTCCTACAAAGGACTAGTTTATCGCTAGACCCTTAAGTCACTTTAGTGGTAATTTCACTCGTGTACATTTCATCTCATTTCACATACATCTTTCTTTTTTTTTAAATTTTCCATATTTGCATGATTTTTTGTATATATTTTATCATTATTTTCTATTTTTAGCATTTGACAGTACATAACATCTAAGATGCATTTTACTTAGAAGTTAGATAATTTTGTGTGCTCTAACTAGAAATAGTCATCTACTTATGTGGGAAGCGGAAGATTGACAAGCCGTTCGCCTCTCCGTGAGTAAAAAAATATTAGTTACGAGTTATTAGTCTCCCGTACCCGTTATGTTACATCCCCACTTTTTTGGACACTTACTATTTATACTATTTTCCTTTTTCTTTTTGCATTCCAGTTTGCATTTACACTCGTGACTTTCTCGAGATCTCGACTCAAGTCTCACAATTAATGTGATAATCTGACTCAAGCCTCAACGGAATATTCTGACCCTTTCGATGCCTCATTTAGATTTACGATTTGTATTCATGTAGACACATCCAAATGCAATATAATATATGGTTAATTTAGGAGAATTTGATTAAACCTTGCAACTAGTTTTGGTTAGGTAGAAAAGGTACCTTAGGCGCGAACCTTTACTTTCTCTTTCTTTAAATGTGACTTCTAAACCTTTTTTTTTTCGTTTTTCGTAGATCAGAATCGAAAAAGAGTTTTTCAAACATTTTTGTAAAATTTTTATTTTTTGTTTTGTTAAATGATTTTTTTGGGTGACTCGGTATACCCTAACTCAATATCAAGTGGCGACTCCATTTTTAAAATAAAACCCTTTTTCAAAATCAGTTGGCTAAAATTGTCACATTTTTTAGTCCCGGCCTTATCTTATTTTTATTTTAAATAATATTTTTCTTAAATAACACTTTTTCAATAAAAACTCAATCTTTTTTCACATACGCACAAGTTTTTCTCAAAATTTTATTTTTGAAAAGGATCACTGGACCGGACCGTTTCTTTGCGGTGCGACAGTCCTAGGCCGACCCGTGCTCACAATTTTGGACGCGACAAAGGGAATTTGGCTGATCCGACCTTGACCTGTTGGGTCAGTAATTTTCCAACCCTAACTCGACCATAATCCATTCGAGTACCTCATCCTCGGATACCCAGAAAATAGGCTTTCTAAAATTCTCCTGACTTTTCTAATTTTCCAAATAATCATAAATGTCCACTAATTGAAAGCTTATAGGCAAATTGAGGATTTTATAGTCTGAATTCATCTTGGTTTTAATGATTAAAAACTAATGACAACATATACTAATATTCTCCCAAGGTGTATCTGTAGTAAAATAAGTTAGGAATAAAAAAAAAGTCAAAATAAAAAATAAAAGGCGAAGTGAATGACTGAATGGACACTCAAAAGGATGAAGCGGATGATTAGTTAATTCCAGAAAACATGTGGACGAGGTAGCAGACGATCGGTTAATTTTAGAAAGTTTGAGGATGAAGTTGCGGACGAGGTAGCAGACGTCCGGTCCATATACTTGAAATAAAATTATGATAAGGTCCCTATATTTTTCAATATTTATATAATATATTTTGGATCGGGTCGGATCGAGTATCCGCGAATTATTATTTTTTTCATTCGTATCCGATCATAAATTTACAAATACCCGACCCTAATTTGCCCAGCTGAGAAAAAAACAGTTCAAACACCCTATGTTTCGAATCGAATCGGTAGATTTTTAAATCAATAGGTTTTTTTTTACCAACCCCCGTATCCCCTCCACCTTAACCCGTTTTTATACCTGGCCCAGAACTTAAATGAAAAACATAAAAACGGTCACCCCTCTCCTTGACCCAAAACTTAAATAAAAATGAAAAACGTCCCCCTCCTTAACTTTTACCTGCCCAATCGGTTCCCCTCGGAAATACTCTCTTACATGATCTGATCTGAACCCTACGACTTTCAAAAAAATAATTTTAACGGCCAAGATTCATCACACCCTGAACTGCCCTTAGCAACACAATTACACTCCAGTACGCTCCTCCACTTTCAAATATCTCCCCCAACCCCACCCAAAAAACAATTCCGCGGCCCGCCTCAAATTTCAACGAAATTTCATTTCGCGTGTGTTTCAACGTCATTTCTTCTCCATTTCAATTTGCATTTCATCTCCATCTCAATTTCATTTTTCCCACCCCCAAAATCTCTCACTTTCTCTAGATCTTTCTCTTCACTCTCTCCTCCCAGTACTACTTTCTCTCTCTATACATACATATATCACTGGCTCTCTCTGTATATGTATATGGTGTTTCCATATTTTTTCCCCTTTATTTAATTGTAAGATAAAACTGAATAAATTTTTCGGAGATGACAACAATTGTAAAACAAGTGGAGGAGAAGGGAGCTTTTTGCTTCCGTCGTTTTTTGTTCTTAACTAGTACTACTTCTACTACTTTTGATCATCAAAGAGTGAATTAAGTTAATTTTTTTGGTTTATTAATTATTTTTTTGCAAAAGAAAAAAGAACTAAGAAAGGACGGAAAAAATAGAGAGATCCGTGACGAAGTTGCCGATTTCTTCTTTTGGATCACTGGTAAGTTTTTCATTTTTTTAATTTTTATATATTTTATTGTTTTCTTTCTTTGAAATTTGTGGGATTTAATTATCTTGATATCTGTGTTTGGTCAACTGGTTTTCAGTTTCATCGTTGACTTGGATCTTTACAGATTATGAAGATGATGTTATTTTTATCTAGATACTGTTTATGCTGTGATTTATTTATTTATTTTTCCTTTGGTGGAAGATTTCAATTTATTGTTACAGATTTTGTTGGAAGTGGATGATTTTTAGACTAAAAATGGCTTTTTAGTATTAAATTTTTGGATCAATAGATTGATTGGGGATTAATTTGTGAAATGATGTAAGTTTTAGGCTTAATTTATAGATAATGATGTGATCCTTTCTGAAGATCCCTCTTTGCTGAATGATTGTTTGCTCAATTTCTGTGATTGCTTTAAAAATGTATGGATAGGTGCATATAATTGACTTTAATGCAAGATTATCTTTATTGATTTTAATGCAAGATTATCTTTATTGATGTTATTTTTTCTGTTTATGGTATCCCTTTATTTTTTTAATAAATTATTTTTCTGTTTAAATCAGTCCTAGAACTTTTTGAACATAAGTATAAATGATTGTTTTCTTTCTTGTATTATTTAATATATCAGTCTCTTGATTATGAAATCTGGATTATGACCGTTGCAGCCCTGTATTTTTTGATTGATTTAGCTTTATATGAACATATAGTTTAGTGTTGGTCAGAATTTAACTTTGGTCGTTTTGATTTGTAGTTTGTCTAATGTGTGGTGGCCCGGAGAGATCTAATTCATCAGCATCTACAGCACAACCTACTGGTGATACCAAAACTAACAACACAAAGAATATGAGTAAATTAACTGTTGTAACTGCAGATTCTTTTTCAAGTTTGCTTGAACTCGCTGCTAACAATGATGTTGAGGGCTTTAAGCTAATGGTTGAGCAAGATTCCTCGGCGATTGATGAGGTTGGACTTTGGTTGGTGCGTAAGAAGGGAACAAAGCAGATTGTACATGAGGAGAGAACTCCACTGATGGTTGCTGCTGCATACGGAAGTGTTGATGTTCTGAAGTTGATTGTTGCACTGCCAGAGGTTGATTTGAATCGAACTTGTGGACCGAATAAGTGCACTGCGCTTCACTGTGCTGCATCTGGTGGTGCTCTCAATGCTGTTGATGCAGTTAAGGTGCTTTTATCAGCTGGTGCTGATCCCAACATCGAGGATGCCAATGGTCAGAGGGCTGCTGATGTTATCGTTGTTCCTCCGAAGGTTGCAAGTGCTAAAGCTGCACTTGAGGAGTTGCTATTGAACAACTCATCTGATGGATCAGTTGGCAACTGCAATTTAAGCATATCTGTGACAACTTCAAATACTTCCTCACCAATACTCTCGTCATCACCGGAGAATGGATCTCCATGCTCCCCATCAGAGTTGGTTTCCTCTCCTATTGCATCAAAGCTCAGTGATGCTCCTGCAAATCCTGTTTCCGAAAAGAAAGAATATCCTATTGATCCATCTCTTCCTGACATTAAGAATAGCATTTATGCTACTGACGAGTTCAGGATGTTTACATTCAAGGTCAGGCCTTGTTCAAGGGCCTATTCTCATGATTGGACTGAGTGCCCATTTGTTCACCCTGGAGAAAATGCACGCAGGAGAGATCCACGAAAGTACCATTACAGCTGCGTTCCTTGTCCTGATTTTCGTAAAGGTGCCTGTAGGAGAGGTGATATGTGTGAATATGCTCATGGTGTTTTTGAGTGCTGGCTACACCCAGCTCAGTATCGAACACGGCTATGCAAGGATGGAACCAGCTGTGCCAGACGAGTTTGCTTTTTTGCCCACACTGCTGAGGAGCTTCGTCCTTTGTATGTTTCTACTGGGTCTGCGGTTCCCTCGCCACGATCAGCAGCTTCAGCTGCTGGTGTCATGGACATGGCTACTGCATTGAGTCTTTTGCCTGGTTCGCCCTCATCCCATTCTGTGATGTCTCCATCTGCATTTAATCAGGCCATGTCCCCAACTGCAAATGGAATGTCTCATTCATCTGCAGCATGGCCTCAACCAAATGTTCCTACCCTTCATCTGCCGGGAAGCAACCTCCAATCAAGTCGCCTCAGATCTTCTCTTAGTGCACGAGATATCCCACCTGAGGAATTTAATATGTTGCAGGATTTTGATGCCCAGCAACTAGTACTAAATGACATGGCTTGTTTTTCACAGTCACGTCCTAATTCTCTTTCTCTGAATCGTTCTGGTCGATCTAAGACACTAACTCCCTCGAATCTTGAAGAGCTATTTTCTGCTGAGATCACCTCTTCTCCTCGATACACTGATCCGGCAGCGGCTAATGGAGTTTTCTCTCCATCTCATAAATCAGTTGTTCTCAACCAATTCCAACAGCAGCAGAGCATGCTTTCACCAATCAATACTAACATGTTTTCTCCCAAAAATATTGAGCACCCTTTGTTGCAGGCTTCATTTGGCGTTTCATCTCCTGGAAGAATGTCTCCGAGAAGTGTGGAGCCTATTTCCCCAATGAGCGCACGACTCTCTGCTTTGGGTCAGCGTGAGAAGCATTATCAACAGCTGCGTAGCCTGAGCTCGCGGGATCTTGGATCGAACAATGCTTCTGTTATTGGGTCTCCTGTGAATTCCTGGACCAAATTTGGCTCTCCAAGTGGAAAAGTCGATTGGCCTGTTAATGGAGATGATATTGGTGAGATGAAAAGGTCATCATCCTTCGAGGTTAACAACATTGGAGAGGAGCCTGACCTCTCATGGGTGCAATCTCTTGTCAAGGAATCATCACCTGAGATGAAAGACAAGCTTGCAGCTCCCATTTCTAATGCTGCGCCATCCGGTGAGGGTTTGAAATCCAATTCTCAAATTGATTCTATTGATCACTCAGTCTTAGGAGCTTGGCTCGAGCAGATGCAACTTGATCAGCTCGTAGTCTAGTAAAACAGCCTAGATTTATTTTCATTTAAACAAACTAAACTCTTAGAAGTATATATTCTTTTGGGGTATTTTTTATTCGGGGGGTAAAGGCAAAGGCAATGTCAAGCTGGCAAAAATTTCTCAAGGGCTCGAAGGCTAGAAATTTTCTGAAAGTTGAATTCAATTTTAATCATTATTTTGTTTACAGCAGAATTCTAAGTCATCTGGGTTGTATTAGTATTTCTTCTTACTGTATTTCATCGTTATGGTAATATTTTTTGAATTACAGTAATAAGCTTTGGATCTTCATACTCCATTTTCATGAATTTTTTCTACTCCAGTGTTCGGATTTGCATTCTGTTTTACTTTCATACATTTTGCGTTCAACCTGCGACGTTTGATTCTTATTCTGATTTGTCGTACAAGACCTTGAATTTACTGGAAATAATCTTTTCGTTGTTTTGTATGTGGGACACACACGGTTTCCCGGGGTTGGTGGTCTGGTTTGGATGAAGTGTTACATCTTTCCCTCATTTTTAGCCACATCCGTGTCTCATGTTTTCAAACCTACCTACCAAAATAGTTATTCATTGGTGAAATTGAATAGAACGTGGTGGGCCATTTGTTGGATGTTGATTTGCGGATTGGTTGGAGGGTAAGGTTTGGAGGTTAGATGAGATGCGGCAGCGGATTTGGGACCTCTTAATTATTTCATTCCCTTCTTAAGAATTTGCAAAGTTGTTATGGTTCTATACTTATTTATGGTAGACAATGAGTTGGTGTGATGTACTTTGTTTAAAATGGATCACTCAGATTTAGTTGTAGTTGGCAGGACTATTTTGGAAATATGTTGTGTTGGATTTACTTGGTGAACCTGTGGAGGGTGGTTTCATTTTTTCAAACCAAGGAACTTTTGCCTGTAGGGTAAGAGGAGTAAAATGGCACTGGGTTGCGAATTCTACATTCTTATCAGTGTCTTATCTTTCTAGTTTAAAATCAGGAGTAACTTTTAATTAACTAGTTTTATAGTATGCTTTTGGAAGCTGGTTAAGAAGACAAGAAACTTTTTTAAGCTTAGTTTCTCTGTTTAAGGTCACATGGACAGTGAGGTAGGTTTCTCCTTTTTTATTTCCATTGGCATGAAAGGGACCGAGAATATTGTGGGTCGGTGCGTTTGTCTGGGAACTCGTGATTACCAGGACTTGGAGAAGAAATGAGTACCGTGGCTTCAACAGTTATCGTTTTAGGTAATTCTATAAAACAATTAGATTTTGATTGATGGCATTATTTGGCCTTGTCATATTAGATAATTGTTATCGTTTAGATTGTTGAATATTTAAGATTAATTACACAAGGCTTTATTTATCAATATAATCATTAACGTTACGTGTATTGGAAATCTTTGCCACTGTATAAGAAATCCTTATCAGTGATTGCGTTGTTTCTCAAAAAATTGTTTTTCGAAAATTATCGACGCATTTTTTTTCTTAACTTTTTTCCCCCCTTCATTTCACGTATGCGTTGCCTAGCCATTCACTCAGGCATCTCAATCCAATTGGTTGAATCCAATTGGTTGAGGTACGACTGATGTTATTGCCAGAGCAAATTTTATTTAGCCAGAGCAAAATTGCTTAAAATGACAAAATTATCCTTCACAATTTAACTTTTTTCCCATTAATTATTTGTGGGACCCATCACCCAACTCTATCCAATCCCAAGTTTGTCACTAGATTTCCGGCGTCTCGCTATTGGAGTTTAGAACAAAAAGAAGAAATTATTATAAAAAGACAATTACTGCACTATTGAAGTCCTGGAGCTTGTTGATTTTTGTGGTTTTTTTTTTTTTTTAAAGATTTCACTAGAGTTCCAGTGAACTTGGGAACTAACGTCCTAGAATTTGTGGAGTTTGAATGTGCGATTTCTGTGTTCTCTCTGTAGCTCTCTCTGTTGTCCATAATTCATCAAGCCCATCAAACCCAGATCTTCCTAATTTCTTCTCTCTGCTTATAATTTATCAAACCAAGTTCAAATCACACAATCTCAAAGATATTTCTTCCATTACAAAAATCTATAAAAATACAAAATCTCAAACGCAATCATCTTAAACTTCATAAAATTAAATGTAAAATACATTGAACATGTAAAGTTTTGGACTACAAAATTTAGGGTGGGGGATTAGGGGACGGGACAGCAAAGAAGTAAATAGGTAAATATGAACAAGGGTGAATTCAACCAAAAAAGGAAAACATCTCAATTCCATTTTAAACTGAAAGGAAAAAAAACTCCAGAATAAATCCTTTACCAATCTATGATTGAAGTATGATACGTGTATGGAATTGAAAGGCAATAGAATAACGGAAGATTAGGAGAGGATAATGAAGGTAGGAGGGTGAAGCAATAAGGAAGATTAGGAGAGGGTAATGAAGGTAGGAGGGTGAAGCAATAAGGGCCGATGGGGGCTAGGTAGAAGTAGATTAAGTGAAAGTAGAGGAGGATTAGGAGGTATAGGCGTCTCTCCAAGGAGAGAGAGAGAGAGAGAGAGAGAGAGAGAGAGAGAGAGAGAGAGAGAGAGAGAGAGAGAGAGAGATGCATCTTACAAACAGTAGTAAATATCATTGTTGACTTGTGAGGGGCAATAATGTCACTTGAGACCAATTTGCTCTGGCAAGATAGAAATTGCTCTGGCAATAACATCAGCCGTTGGGGTACCAATTAATGTGTTGCCTGACCATTCACTCAGGCAATTATCTCAATCCAATTGGTGGAGGTACCATTTCTTCTGGTGTGGAAAGTCTCATTCATAATGTGGAATTGAGAAAAATGTCTATGGTGATGAGAGTTAAATGCATCCTTGAAGGCGGAAGGAAAGTGAAAAAACAAACAACGAATATTGGCTGTTGCCTGTGGTTTACAGATTTACCAATTTGACAAAATGCTAGACTTCCAATACATGGTGGTGGAATCATCAATCAATCACGTCATGAATGATGGAGCTTGTGACTTGTGAGAATTATTATCTACTTTTCTTTTTTTCAAATTAGGGAAATTTTATTTGCAACTTTTTGCAGTATTGGTTCTTGAAAAATATAGGTGGAATATTTGCTTGGAAATGTTCGGCAATACTATTTGTCCTCACCTCAGTTGTACTTCTCTCTCATGAGGTCATGGCTAAGGTGAACGCTGTTAAGATTTTAAGTGGAATCCACCTTTGGCAGCCACTGGGCTAATGGCCCAGTAGTCAGGGAAGACTTTTGCTACAAGTCTTGAGAGTAAGCAAGTCTTGGGATTAAATTACACTTACGTCGGTTATGAATGATTTAATAAGGAGAGAAAAGTCGGTAATGCTTGAGAAGTCACACTTTTAATTGTGTGTGGGGGAAAACAATTTGAGATTTCACAGAGCACACCATTAGGAGCGTTAGACAACATTTGTAATAAAATTGTTATTGCACAAAAAAAAAAAAAAAAATTCACCTTTTGCATTTAATTTTTTTACCCAACAATAAAATGTAAATGTATTCAGCTTTATAACAAAGGCATTTTTACTTTGAAAGCTTAGTTGCACTAAACCCCTTCAAAGGTTTAGCATGATTTTACTTTAGTCCCTTGCATAAATTTTTTGTCTGATTAATACATTTTTGTGTCATTAATACATTGGACTGACAAGAAAATAATAGTAGTGCTACTAGTATTGTCAAAAAAGACAATTATACTCAGAAACTAATATTCTAGTTTTCAATTATGCATGCTTTTATTTCTAAGGAGTCAACAAGTAAAGTAAATAATTTTACATTTTTGACATATTATTATAGCTAGTTGGTTTAAACTTTATTTTTATATTTGAATTTGAAGTTAAAACTATTTATAATTTACATAAATTAAAACTCACATATTCAACTTTGAGTTTTAATACTCCACCCCCCACCCGCCAAACCACAAAAAAAAAAAAAAAAAAACCCAACCCACCACTTTTTGAGGTAAAGAACGAGTTTAGAGTCATTTATTAAAGAAACTTCCTAGTCATAGTTTTTAGTGCATCTGCGATATGTTTTCGGAAAAATTTAATATATATACATATTTACATATATGTATACATTACACACACACACATATATATTTATCACTTTTATTTTTTATAATTTTGGTTCAATTTTTTTGGATGATGTTAAAGGATTTCCTTATAAATACTTGACTATTCAAAATGTTAGATTAAATTTTGTTCGAATTATAGGGCTCTTTTGTAATTTGAACAAATTTTGAGGGAAATAAACATAGTTAAAGCAAAGAGTATTTTTGTCGTTTTATTATTTCCGTTCATTCGGTTGATAAAGAAGGTCAATATGATTTGGCTAAATCTCAAGGGACTAATCCATAATTTGGATAAACTTCAGGGAAGGTAAACATAATTAACCCAATTAAGTGTTTAAATAGTGAATGCACATTCACTTGATAATAATAGAGGAACTTTTTCATAACATCATGTGCAACAAAAATGCAACAAAATTCCTATATTCACACCGAAAAGTACATTTTTCCAGTGATTATACGGATCCAATCTCAACCAAGCCGCTCTCTCTCTATATATATAGTGTGTGTGTACGTATACGTTGAAGCATTGTGCAGCATGTAGAATGAATATATATAGTTGTGACCATCCTACAGGCATCGGTAGAAATTTATCAGAAACTATTTCTACCCTATAATAGATACATTCGACATTAAAAAAGAAGAAATGGAAGGGAAGAAATGCGCTATGCAACAGTACCAGTAACATGCTAATGCATAGCTTCGAGGATGCAGAGAAGTGCTCAATTTGTGTCCTAGGACAACTATTTTCCTCGTAGATACCTCCAGGGTCCTGTGTCTGAACCCACCCTGCCAACAGATAAATATAAAGATTGTCAAAACACTATGCGGTGTTTCTAATTTTGGAAGTTTCAAATCTAAGATGCTCTAGTGAGCCAATGAAGCCAAAAGTTTTGGAGAGAAGAAACAAGCATCCAATACTCGAGCACAGTATATATATAAATAGATCATAAAAATACATTTAGGTACAAATGCGCGTGTAAATGTGATAAGAGTAAACAAAAAAATCAATCGAGAGCGTTCTAGTTGAATTGTTTGTCATTCCGATCTAAGTTTGGAAAATTAATTAATTTTATCTATCGATACAAAATTCATGTTTAGTAACTGCATATTTGGATAGATTTCCAACATAGTTTATGTTTGATCAATTACAAACTCGAATCAAGACTTAATTGAAACGAGCTTGGGGATTGAGAAAATGCCTCGTCTCCTAATTTGAATCTTTTATATAGAAGTTTATATCCGGTGGAAAATGCAACATTTTTTTGTAACATAGCGAACATGAAACCAACGTCCTAGAGCACTAATTATTTCCAAATATTTTACATTTATAGGCGAAACTTAACGAAAAAGTGATGTAGCAAGTGTGAGTGAGTTGCTTAAAACAATACTACAGAAGACTGAAAGTTGAAAATTAAAGAAATGTGAGTTGTACTACAGCTTTTTTTTTTTTTTGGGTTAAATAAACAATTTAAGTGCTTACTTTATAATTTGATAAAATGGCGCAGAATACAAAAATAGAGCTTCTGACACCTAACTTGCTGCCCTTGGACTCAACAACTACAATCATTCCACCTCTTGTGTTTCTCTAGAAGAAATTATTAATATTTTCAATTCTACTGTTTGCACTAAAACATTAGATGCAATATAAACAGGGAAAAAAAAAAGGCAATATTAGGATGGGCATTTCGTTTTGCAAACCTGTAGCTGCAGATGCCCGCGTTTCATGCATGCGCATGGCGTAATGGCAATGCCGTAAAGCTCTACAATTCTAATAAGGTTCCCGGATTTAATGAATGAAAAGTTCATGTTGAAACATGTTTTTTTTTTTTTTTTTTACATTTTTGTTAGTCTAATGATGAAGCCAATTTTTATTTTGAAAATTATGTGATCCAGCTGCAACATGTTTTGAATAAGTATTAATCTTTCTTATGTCGACAATGTAAAAATTTTATTATACAGTGGATTGGATACATGTCGCAGGCGTAAGATGACAATTTCAGATTTGAATATAGGATATGTGTCATGCATCTATATTAGTTAGTGTAAAAATTTTTTAAATTGTCGGAGAGAAAAGTATTAATCATTTAAATAATGTGATAAAAGAATTTAGCATAGGAGACATTATGCATTGGGTTATAGAAGAGAATCCAAGAACTAAAATAAAATAAACAAAACAAAAGAGAATATTTATGTAGGTCTTTTCAATTTCGATGTTTTAAGAAGTTATTCTTTTCCAAAAAAAAAAAAAAAAGAAGTTATTGTGAAGTCTTAAAAAGTGTTTATTCAAACATGCATGTCACAATAGAGAAGAATGGGTTCAAGAAAATCACCACTGGATAAAAGAATAGCTTTTAAAGAAAGAAATCAAAGAGCTTATCAGGACTTGATGGCTTACCTTTGGAAAATCTGGTCTAAAAGAAGGCACAACTCACAAGCTTTCCACCTCCAACTTCTCTCTTTTTCAGCAACCATCAAGTTTGAGCACATAATCGTTCAGCCTACTAACTTTGAGCATTTAAATATCTTTCTCGAGCCCACTAAACCAATAAAAAAAGTATAAAATTTAACAACAGTAAAGTGAGAGACAATCACTCAACTTGTCTCAATTCGAAAGTCATTCTCGACATTGTGGATGGTTGCAGCACAAAGGAGCAAAAAGAGAGAGAAGAAACAAGTAATGCATTGATGACACAGCATTGTACGTGAAAAATTATTGAATAAATTAAGAGTCTTTTTACGTGAAAAATTATTAAATAAATTAGTCGTCTGTGTGCCTTAACGCAATAAATACACTACAAGGTAACAACACATTGTTCACATGGCATAAAAAAGAAGTATCGTGTAATTGCAAACTACAGGATGCAAAATATGGCTTTCGTTATTTGATAAGTTCTTTCCTATGTACTATGTCCGTGCAGTATATTTTGCAAATCAGCAAGGCGTATGTTCTTGATTGTTTCAACTCTTTTTAAGTTGATAGCAAAAAAAAAAAAAAAAAAAAATGCAATTACAAAACTAGCAGGTAAAGCTCAAAAGCATGCTATTCTCTTAAAAATCTTGAAAGAAAGTATTTTGAAATGTAGTTCAAGGAAGCTTCTTCGAATCACCTTTTCAATTTTTTTTTTTTTACCAGTCTTAGAGCTAAACTAAGGAAAACTCGAGAAAGACAATATAGTTGAAAACGTCTTTTAACTTGAAAGCAGTAAATAGCTTACATTTAGCAAGTGAGAGCATAGCCAACGTACACCGGAAAATTCTTGTATTCATTCGACTACTGTTTTGGCTTGTGTATCTTGTGGTTAAAAACAAATACTATATGAGTATATTACTTTTTTATATCAACACACATCATTGCACTTACGTAATATTTATATGTTGCTTTCTTTTATATGTGTCTATGTGTGTGTATGAAACAATAAGTTTTGTCATTTATCATATTAATAAGCCCACATGATGAATATAGAATCGCTACAAAATATGTGGAAATGTTGAAGTATAATTGCTGAAAAATAGTTTAAAATGTATGAACTTATGCTTCATTGCTTTTCTTATTAATTATTATAATTTTTTCAATTGAAATTTTATATTGAGTGTTCTTAAATTAAACAAAATCTTGACTTTGCTCTCAATTTCTTTTTTTGAGCTTGGTAAACTTTCTAAATACAATCCTATCACTATGCATTTGTCAAACTCTCATATATGGTCAATTGTTCATGACTTTCAGCTAATAACTTTTCATTAATTATACCATATCGCCCAAAGAATGACGGAGAGAATTTATTCCAAACTTGAGCCAGATTGCTCGTCTTTAGTTGCTACATGACATTTTTAGGAGGGAAAAAAAGGTATTCTATTCATGAAATAATCTACAAGTTTGTTGATATTAGGTCATTACAAATATGCCAAATATACGGTTTCATTTCGTGTATTACAAAAAACCAAGTTGAGCTTAGTTATAGGTGTGGCAAATCGCATAAAATTCCTCAAAAATCGGTGATAATATCCTACAATCATTTCTGTAATTCTGTGACATAAAGTCCGGTGAAGCAATCATAGAGATGGAGGATGCGATCAATCATTATGGGTTTTAAGAACGCAGCTAAGAATTTCCATAGTGCCCTATATGTTCTGGTCGACCAAATTGTTTAAACAATTGCTGGTCATAATACTGCTTTTTAGAAAAAGAATGGAAAAAGGGGATGGAGTGTAGAGAGAGCTGATTATGCTTAGAAGGAAGGCAAAACTAAAGCATGTGCACGTTACTACCTATTGATAAATCAAAATTGCAAAATGGATTTTGATTGGCGTTTCCTGTTTCTGAATATCTTAATTCAGAACAAGTCATTTAATCTTTGAAGAACGTAGCTATAAATTCTCATCAACATTTGCCATTACGGGTTGTTTGGTTTAAGGGAATCAGGGGCGGAGAATAGATGTCATAGTAATGATACTCATTATTAATGTTTGGAAAATAACTATTACTATTATTCAATTAGATTGAAATGATTAACAGTGGTCTATATGATTCCTTCAAAATACTATTATATCAAACTCATTAACCGTTTTATGAAGAATGATACCCATTCCATTATTAAATCAAACATGTTAGAAAAAGTAGTCAAAACCCATACTCATAATAAGGTTAATAATATTTATAGTGATAGTGATTGAGAAATTTGAATCAAACGACTATTAATTAGAATCTTAATTTACAAACTACATGTTATTATGATCATTCTCATTAGGACGCATTAGACTAAGAAGATCATGATAGAATCATTTTTTGGTGAGGTCATGATAAACTTGTTCCTTGCAAAATTTATTAATATAGCTTTTTCTCTGATGCAAGATCCTTGGCTAACTTAGCCTTAATGCTTAGAGTGAGAAAATCCAAGTGGATGCTCAAGTTAATGCAAAATATTGATTTTTAGTTGAACAGTAAATAATCACAATCAAAGAAGCAAAGAACATAAGAATTATTAAAACGTAAATTTTTTGATCTTTTGAAACACTAAAACTAAGTTAATGGGCTACAATGAAAGTCAACTGCTGAGTTAAAAACAAAGAAAGTACAATTGAAAGACTAAGTTCAATAAAGTGTAATTGATGTGTGTAAAGTTCTGAATGCTTCACTGTTTGTGAAAACCAAACATGCTACATACCAACAATGGCAAGATTCCCAGCCTGCCTCGACAAGCCAAAAGCAATGCTATTTTAATTGCTTCCATTTAGCCTTTTTCATCCCAAATAATGCAAACCCCACGGTAAATAATTAGCAAGATGTAGCTAAGAACAACATCAATTCGTATCCAGAGGTCATGTAGAGAAACAACTGATGTAGAGGAATAAATTGTTTAATATAATAAAACATTTTTAAAAAAATCATCGAAAGATTAACATGGCTTCTGAATTTTTGTTGGCCATTCCTTTTGTAGAACTTAACTGACATGTTCTAATGGTAGATAATCTTCCTGTAATGATTGCAGACTTTGACTTTGCTCTCCATTAATTTCAAAAGCAAAGTTTGGAGAGGTTTGTTGTGTGTGTTGTTTCTTTTTGATTGAAGGCTTTGTAGTATAGATTGTGAAAAACTCATACTTAATGATTGGATATAATCTAAGTTATTATCCTTTTCATAAAAAAAATTTATCTAACTCGTAATGCGTACTTGTGCATTTAAGGTAATCTTTTTTTTTTTTTTTTTGGTTCCGGAGCATAATAGGCCAAAAAAAAAAAAAAAAAAAAACACGCTACAAGACTTTTATATGGAGCGTAGATAGATTACCGGATCATAATCAATTTCAAGCAACTTTTACAATGTTTCGAGATTATTTACCACTTTTATATTTGTAGTCAAATGTTATTGAAATTGTTTACTGCTAGTATCTATCAAGCACATGCATAATCTACCAACTTACTGCACGTATCTTATTAGTTACAACAAAGAATATTTGCCTTCCTTTTGTCATTTGGAAAGAAGAATTTAGCAAATCCCCAAAAAAAAGAAAAAGGAAAAATTGGAGGATTTGAGAAGAAAACTTCAATTCCATTATTGTCTAAAATTTTCAAAGTATATCCAACTAATTACAACTATAGATTTCTAATTGTTCTTTTTACATCAAAAGATTAAACCACACATTCACCTTGTTCTTCTATTGTTCCCCAAGTGTAACTCCCATCCTCACACATTATTTCCTCTGTGCTGTACATAGAACTATAGATACATTTTCTCACCAACTACCCTTTATTTCTCCTCCATGCATTGATATTCACACTTCAGCTAAAGCATCTTTGCTGTTCCAACTCTGGTTCTCCAGGAAATATAATTGAGCCGTCCTCTTTAAAATTTCGCAGAAATTCCATAAATTTCCTCAACAAATGTATTTCCACATGCCAGGTAATTATTTTCTAGTGCTCGAATATGGTGAAAAGATGGGTCATGGTTATTTGAGACAAAAGTAACCGAAAAAAAATTAACCCCAAGAAAAGGAAAATAAAAGAGTATAAATGGTAAGATGTGAAAGAAGGGAAATGAAAAAAATTGAAAAGATATGTCGAAGTATTGCAAGAATTTCAAAAGGTAAAATTTTTCAAAAAAAAAAAAAAAAAAGGATTTTAGATTTGGAAAAAACCAGGAAAGCAAAGAGTTAATCGACTTGGAAATCAACGTAAGGTAAAGAGGAGACATTTGCCAGCAAACCCTCCCAATCCAATTCCCCCATTCTCAAGCTTTCTCCATTCCAATGATTTCCAATCCCCACAAACTCATCCACTAATTTGATGCTCTCGTTAGCGTTGAAGTGGAGGTTGTTATGGGCTCCTCTTTTGTCAACAACTCCGTGATCATTTGCAGCATTAGTTATATTGTTTTCAACGGCCCTACCCTCCAATGGAGGAAGAGAAAGGTCACTTTCTAGCCCCATTGGATAGGTTTCTACCAAACCATATTCTCCTAAACCGCCGTTGCCGCCGCCTCCGGCAACGCCTCCGCCCCCAACATGGGCTGCTGACAAATTATATAAACCAGCAGCAGTAAGGTCAAGATTGTCATGAAGTGGAAGAAAAGGGCTGAAACGGTTGCCTGCTGCGATAGCGAGCATGGCTTGCATGGATGGCGGTGATGATGAAGATGAGTCCATGCATATAGAGAACACGTCTTGTTCTGCCTGCATGGGCTGCATTAACACTCCTCCCATGATAGCTCTAGGGTCTGAAGAATCACTGGTGTTTGGTGACGTCGATGTAGAAGTAGTATTAGTGTTAATGTTATTCTTCAGCCTCTTCTTTATTGTGGAATTCCAAAAGTTCTTGATTTCATTGTCTGTCCTCCCTGGTAGACGTGCCGCAATTTGAGACCATCTGATTGACATGAGAGTTGAAAATCGAGAGCTATTACCAACAATAGTCATGCACATAGTCATGCAGCTTTCTGTTGTTATTTTCTTTACTTTTCTTGATTTGTTCTTTCACATTCACACACACACACCCACCCACCCACCCCCGCACACACGCACACAATTGGATGGTCTATTATCACACAAAATGAAAACTTAACTACCACAAAACTTAAATATTACTCTACTAATGTGCTTCAACAAACTGTACCAATCAATGAAGCTAGTTTTGGGAGTATAGCCGAAAAAAGACTAATTATTAAGACCCCAAAAGTTCGATGGAAAGCTACAATTTCCATTCAAAATTTCGTTTCGAATTGAATTTCTTTTCAGCTTTATTTAACCATAAAAAGATGAAAATAAAGAGTAATTCGTTTTGTTTGAATGTGTAGCTAGCATATCTGAAGGATATTAAAGTGAAGTACTAGTAATATTTTGTTTAGAACTTCATATACAGTCCTAAAGACTTTAAATGGGGAAATGACTTTGGTGGAATCAAAGAATAAAAAGGGAGGACCTTGATGTCATTTACATCTTCAATATCTAATAGCAGCAGTATTCATGCTAGTAGGCCTACTTAAACTTAACATACATTGTCCATTACATCATTAGTTTCTCTCTAGCTGAAACAGTTATAACGTAAAATCAGCTTTCCAATTCATAAGTTTTGAAGTATCTACAATAATGAACAATTATTGAACTTAACCAGCACTTGTTAAAAAAAAAAAAGAAAAAAACTTAACCAGCACTTAAAAAAAATTTTAACTTGTCAAGACTTCAGTCAAAACTTTATCCAAACAAATCTTCATAATGCAATTAGAAGGTCCGGCAATGAAATAACAACCTTAGCATGAGATACCATTCCGATCTCTATCAAGCAGCAAGGTGCACTTAGGATAGAAGGATTGCAATGGCTTTAATACACTTTATGTAACAAGTACAATTTTCTGTATTTCTGAAGAATTGTTTTCAGTGCTATTGTTCATTTTATGTGGAGGTCAAATGATTACAAACATTCGTCCTAAGTAAGATGACAAATGAAGAGATTACTACGATACCATTTCTCACAACATTTAAAGGTAATTATATATTGTATGCTACCTAGAGATGTACAGAATACAAAGCAATATTTGAAGTAGAATCATTAGTATTGATCAGAAAATTGTTTAATAAGTACGCATTGACCAAGTATTATCTGCTGATCAAACGTCTGTGAGCAGAAGTGTTCTTGCTAATGCATTTAAACTTGAGAAAAGACTCAATTGCTAATGTTATATATGAGTTAGGATTTAAGAGTAAGAAAAATTACATTTGGCATGTTCAAAAAACGATAATTTGATGCACTACCACAACTATGTACAGATTTGTACTTGGCAGTTGGCAAGAGGAACATAGCATGAAATAGCAGCCTCAGGCATATATACACAGAATGAGAAAGAGAGAAAGAAACCTGTTTCCGAGAATGGAATGCAAATGAACGATGAGTTCTTCTTCCTGAGGTGAAAATGCACCGCGTTTGAGGTCTGGTCTCAAGTAATTAATCCACCGAAGACGGCAACTTTTACCACATCGCTGGAGGCCTGCATTTCTAGCAATGTCACTCCAGCACCCTTGGCCATTTGTTAACATATAATTCATAAGCTTTTCATCCTCTTCTGGAGACCACAACCCTTTTCTAAGTTTGATTTTATTATTATTTCCTTTGTCCTTCCCCATTATTGTATCTGGCTTTCTCATTCCACTAAGCTCTATTTTTTGTTTTTTTCACTCAAATCCAATAAGTGAAAAGCCAAACTTAGTGTATGTTCTTCTTCCAGCTTGCTTGACGGAGATGGGAGGAAGTTATATAGCTGACATAATAATAGATACAGAGAGAGAGAGAGAGAGAGAGAGAGAGATGATTGTGTGAAGTGGAAGCAAAATATGCTCATTTCTCACACACATTTGATGATTGCCTTGTGAGTGAAGAAAAATGAAACGAAAAAGACTTGGATAGAGTCAAAGACAAGAAGACCAACCGTCCCTTTCTGTTCTGCTTAGGTCCCCCTCCAATCCGTTTTCCACTCCAACCTATCTTTTAACTAAATATATTTACAAACAATATTTCTTTATCCATCTTTTACTATTTCTTCAAGTTCTTTTTCCTTACGAAATTTTTAAGTTGAATATTTGGACTTACGTAATTGTCAAGTTCAATATTTACATCCCTTTCTTTGGTAATAGTATCAATTCAATCCGAGCTATCTTGTTGAATTGTTTATTCAATGAGCATTCTGAGGACTTGAGCCCTCTGCTTATGCTCTTAAGCACCGGATTTATGTTTGCGTGTCATTTATTTTGCCGCGAGGCATGAATCGGATTTCACTGGTGTGATATTTATCTAATGTAAGGTACCAATTTAGTAGTATAATATTCGAAAAAAAAAAAAACTTACATGATTGAGAGAAGAAAGATGTAGTTTTATCTCACCACTTACAAAATGGAAAGCTTAGGTCACATCTTTTCCAATAAGTTTCCTTCCATGTTTCTATTTGATTGGTAGTTACCTATTGTGGTAATGGAAAATCAATTGCTGAAGATAAAGTTTCGAGTACTTTTTTGACCCTCTATTATTCGGCCACTCTTCTGATAGAATACAATCACAAATGGAAAACATGCAATTGTGTGTGATGCGCAATAGCTGGTCTACAAAATACACAATCTCATTTTCCTCATGGCTCAACACGTTCATAATTTAAGCAAACCCCACAACGATCACTTTCGCCATCAGCATTACCACTTCATGAAGACTTCACCTTCTCTCTCTTTCTACACACTTGTGTCTCAAGTGTAGATTCTGGCAAGAGAGAGGGAAAGAAAGCTAAAGTACGAGTAGTACTTTGTAATATAGAATACCACTAGTACTACTTTTCTTTAACTACCAATGACATGGCCACGCGTAGGCAACATCTAGAGTATAGTTTCTTAGTTATTACATGAAGAATGAGAAAAACATTCGGAGCATCTCTCTCTCTCTCTCTCTCTCTCTCTCTCTCGTGTTAGAGATTACACAATTCTTAAGCAAAGCACCTGTCGACAGAGAGATATTTATTGGTGTTTTAAGAAAGAAATTTGTTCAAAATTGAATAGCTGTTAAATATTGACACCTTTTGGCACCAACTCTAATCCTTCAAAAAGAAGGCATCATAACGAATTTATGAGTTTTGATGAAGGAAGACAAATGTGATTTCTTACGTGTAATCATGACTTTACGTTAGAAATTAACAGTAGTTACAAATGTGTTCTGTGCATGAATAGATTGAGAATAAACTAAGAATTTATCCGCAACCTCATAAATATATAGAAACGTAAGCAGCAAACATAAACCAAAAAAACCATAAAAAGAAAAAAAAAACTGTAGAACAAAGACTTAAGAATGACAACGATTTCTGCAAACGATTCAAGGACTTGAATGATGGTCGTGGCTGACAACTTTTAGGCGAATCCTAAAACAAATGTCAAAGCAAAATAAATTTAATATTTTATAACAAGGATTAACAGGCTGTAATTATAGTTGATAATTTTGTCCAATGGTCCTAATTGTGATTCATGTTAACATTTGAAAACAAGATATAACCTAAAAGGGATCATAACTTTCTATTGCTTAATGATGTTTAATTTATTAATACTCTAATACCAAGAATTACCAATGTCATAATATAATTATTAACATTTGATAATTTTATTTGTTTATAATTACGGAATACCTAGTTGCAGTTAAATTATTTCACTTGCAGTCTACGAATATCTACTCAGCTTGGAGCGTGACAGAACTACGTTGCATACATCTCACAAATCATGGTCCTTTCTCCGGCCGTTAAGGCTCTCTTCCTTTTCTGGATTTCCATTCCTTACCTAATTTTCTATCAGGAAATGCAGATTTGCATAGCCATGAATAAAGCGTCAGGATTTCTCTGTCATGTTATTAGACAAATGGTATTTGCCTTGCTGTCCGACTTGTCAATTCTTGAAAAATATTGAGGGAGAAATAGTGATTGGCAGAAACGATCTTCATGCTGATAGCGGCTGAGGTGTTTTTTTTTTTTTTTCCTAGAATTAGGCTAGTAGAATTGTTATAGAATCATGGTTATATTATTATCTATAAATTGAAAGTTGTAACTTTAGCGAGTCGTGGGTTTTTGAGTCGATGGAGTAATTTGATTATATGGTCTGTAGGTGATTTTTCCTGCTTTAGGATTTTTCAGTGGTTACTTACGTTAGAGTTTGGTAAAAGGTCATAGGAAACCCGATATTCCACACAGCACACGCATATGTATTAAAGGTGCCTTTACTAACTGAGTTGATAAGACATAGACAATTAAGTATTTTTTTTAAAGAAATAAAGTGACAGAAGATTGGATTCTTAAAACCAATATTCAATGTCACATAAAACATTAGGAAATTCGAAAGGTAAAAGAAAAAAGGACAAAAGAAAATGAGAAGAAAAAAGTGCCAGTTCTTTCAGTGCCAAACAGTACCATTTATTAGAGATTATCACTTTACATTCATACTTATCATATTTAAAATAAATCAAATAACTATCATAGTGTAAATATAAATTGATAATCCCTAATGAATGGCACTGAGGTATGGGGTGGATCTAAACTGGTGAAGAAACTTCCATGCCAGACTCGCGTGATAAACCGATAATGCTTCCTCGTACCAACACCATACTATGGATCTCTCAGACAGATCCAAAGTCGTATCCGCCCCCGGCCTTCGCTATGTCGTACAAAAACAAACCCTCTAGAAAGATGGACCCATGGTGGATTCCAGCTTCCAACTGGGCCTCCATTACTTTGTCTCTTTGAGGGTTCTAGTATTACACACGTCAATCTTTTTTTTTTTTTTTTGAAACATTAAGGGAAAGGGAGAAAAGAGAAATCTAAAGGGATCCACAAATTCATACTATCCAGGTAATTGCTAACTGAAAGAGGGGCTCACACAGGTCAATCTTAACATGACCCAAAACTCCTTAATTTTTACGATAGTGGCTTAGTTTTATTCAATTCACAGGCCCTGTGTTTCATGTCTTTGTGGTGAAATATTGCATCCTACCTTTCATTAGGATAATGGTGAAAAGCATCCAATTGAGTTATGTGGTAAACGTGCAAGTGATATGCACTCAATTTTTTTATTTCGTTCAAATGTTGACTTTTAGAAGGAATGACAAAAATATAAAAAAGAGGGCTGTAATTAGAATTGAATATGTAGCTGTAATAAAATGAAGAACTAGACCCTTGATCCCTATATTATTTGATTGTCTGATATTATATTTGTTAAAAAAATTCCTGATCAAACTAAATTTGTGGCTGTAATAAGACGAAGAACTGTGCTTTTGATCACTAGATTATTTGATTATCTAATATTCTATTTGTTAAACATGCATTCTTGCGTAAACTGAATATAAACTTGTAATAGGACGAAGAACTACGCTTTTGATCACAAGATTATTTCATTGTTGAGCTCGAGTAGTACCATGGTCGAGCTCGAACTCGACAACCATAGGTGTAGCTCAAACTCAATTCGAATTCAATCATGTTGAAAATTTTGTAATTCAAGCTTGAGCTCGAAGCAATGAAAAACGACTCAAGCTTGACTTGAAAAGCACTTTTTTTTTTTTTTTTGACGAGCTCTAGCCTACTCGAGTTTGAGTGCTCGAGGATAATTTCAATAAATTTTACAACTTCCACACCTAAAATTGTAAATATATAATAAATAAATATATATTTATTAAATAATTACATGCTCGATAAGGCTCGACGAGCCTTCGAGTTTGAAAAATCAAAACTCGAACTCAACTTGTTGGAGTGATTGGTACTATTCGAACTCGGTCAATTTGAGTTTGACTCGAGTCGTTGACTACTTGCGAGCGGCTCGGTTCGATAACATCCTTAATTAGATATTATATTTGATAAAAATACATTCCTGCCGATAGTATATGCTCTTTTTTGTTTTAAAATACATTGAACCAATGCGTAGAAGCTTGGTATTTATGAAGCTGTAGAACTTTTGTACATAACGATTATTAAAATCTATAAAAATTGATCTCAAAATAAAAAACTACTTATAGCATGCATTGGTTGATTTTAATATTAGAGAGTGTTTAGTAACTTTACTGAATGCTTAAAATTAATGAATTAAAAGTTTTTAATTAATCATATTTGATTATAAAATTTCTTTACCACTTAATACATCAAACACTGCTTAATTTGTACATAAACTTTTAACTGAAAATTTTTCTTTAATTTACTGAATTTTGAACACATGTAGTATGCTGTATCTCCATGACACATATTACCTTACATATCTGCACACACTCTCAACACACAAACACATTCACACTTGTAAGTACACACACATTTTTTTTTCTCTCACATATGCAAAAACATAGTTTTTCCTTCTATTATATACATAATCTTTTTCATATGCATACTCACATTTTCATTCGCATACATACACATACACATATATATGCACAAATACACACATTTTCTCTCTCTCACAAGTACACACACTTCTCACACACAAAATCTTTTTCATACTTTCTCGCGCATACACTCTTATACATGTATAAACATACTAGTTCCATTAGGATATGCATTATTTTGAGAATCATTTAAAATAATTATTTGGATTTTTTTAACTTTTTGGAAAAGTTTGGATTGTGAAAATTTTTTGGAAAACTTGTTTAGATAGCAAATAATTGTTTTGAAAAGTTGTTTAGTTTGTTCAAAAACTTTGTAACAACTTTAAAGATTTTTTGACATAATTATTCACAAAATTAACATTTTTTGTTCAAAATCTATTTATAAAAATTAAAAAAATTAGCAACAAACAAGATGAGCTCTGTTGTCAATAGCTTCTGTGGAATGAGCACTGGATGATGGACGGTTATTAAATCACCAGCATCTAGCATAATGAGAAATTTTGTAAGTCTCTATTAGAATAACCACAACCACAGCCACAACATTGCTTACAATTTTGTGTTGTTCAACCATAAGAAACTGAACATTGGACAATGGACATTGGTTACAATACAAGTGTCCGGCCAAGTCAAAACTTTGAAAGCATATAAAGTGAAGCATATAAAGTAAGGTATCTTAGCCCCTCCTCCAGTTAGCAATTGCCTGGATAGTGTGGGTTAGTAAGTCTTACCTTAAGTGTACCTTTCCCCATAACGTTTCAAAAGAAACTAACCTTTGGGCTTGCTCCCACATCGGGAGTTTGAGAGTGTGAGTGTGTAAACTTAAGGTACCTCAGCCCCTCCTTCAGTCAGCAATTGCTTGGATGGTGTGGATTAATGGATCCTACCTTAAGTATCCCTTTCCCCTTTCCCCATAACGTTTCAAAAGAAACTAACCTTCGGGCTTACTCCCACATCGGGAGTTTGAGAGCGTGAGTGTGTAAACTTAAAGTACCTCAACCCCTTCTTCAGTCAGCAATTGCCTGGATGGTATGGGTTTGTAGATCCCACCTTAAGTACCCCTTTCTCCTTTCCCCGTAACGTTTCAAGAAAAAAAAAAAAAAGTGAAGTAGTATTCATCCTCCATAGTTCAATTAAGTCTATGAGCATTGGTCGACAGATGCTTATTAGAAACCTAGCATCTTTCACTTTCACTAAATGTTCGAACCAATTACAATAACGAGAAAAATGAAATTTTGATGGAGAATGCAGTAGAAACTCACTCTACTCAAAAAACTAAAATCATTAGCAACTACAAAACAATAAAATGCATAGAGCAACTCACTATGCCATAAAAAAAGAACAATGCACCGTTCAAATCTGTACTACACCTTCAACCCTAGCCCTTCCTTCTCTTTCTTCTTCTTCTTCTATGATATAGCCATCAACAATTGGTCGAATTAAATGCCTCTTCCCTAGCTAATCAGCAGTGAATTTAGTACCAACTTGAGCCCTAAAAAACCCCAACTATTGAGCACTTGGAGTGGCCCGATCAGTGACTGTTACGGCCGAATCTACGAAAATGAAAATGTAAACAATAAACAAGAAAAGGGAGAGCAATGAGTAGGGATGGGGAACAAGGTGTGAAGCAAATATTCAAACTATTCCTGTCTCCTTTTTTCTTTCATGTTAGAGTGCTTTTTTTGGGTTTAGTTTTGGAAAAAACATAAAATGTGGGGCCCTTTTTTCCCAAAAGTTGAAATTTTTTGGAATCAAACTCATTTGAAAAAATGAAAAAAAATTTTCTCCTCAATCCAAATACTTTAGTCAAAAATTTTCCCAAATAATGGCAAAAAACTCTATCCAAATAGGCCCACTATTTTTTTCACTTCTATATATACAGTTTCTCTCTCGTATAAACACAAACCACATACATAAAATTTTCTTCTCTCATACACTTGTACACAATCTCTCTTTCACACATATATTTTTATACACATACAAATATGCTCTTTTACATACAAATACACTTGCACTTTCTCTCTCTCTCTCTCTCTCTCTCCTCTCTCTCTCTCATGCATAGAGTATTTCTAAACTATTCAATCTTTTTAAGATTAAAGTACTATATTCATTAGATGAGATATTTAAATTCATTACTTAAATTTAGTTAATTATCAAACAGATACAATTTTATAAATTCATCATCTTAATACTTTTGGCACTTAAATTTCAAATTTCAGAATTGAAACTTCAAATTTCAATTTTATCAAACTTGCATGAAAGAACAAAAAAGAAAGTTGGTGGATTTTAAGGTAAACAAATTTAGCGAGACCGACATAAATGAGAGAAGCAAGACCGAGAGAAATGAGAGAAGTAGTTAAAAAAAATTCCGGACAAAATATGTTTATGGGAGAGAAACAAAAGTACAAATGATCATACGATAGCATTTTTCATTGTCGTATTTACGATAAATGAAACAACAACATCCAATAAGTCAAGAATTTACCCATTTATTTCATAACCAACATAAAAGGTGAAAGAAATTCATTTTTTCCTTCTCTATTTACTTTCATAACTTTTTCCTTCCTCTCTTTAGTTTCAAAACTTAATTTTTCTCTAATTTAGTTTTCTTCCATAAACACATTAATTTTTCTCTAATTTAGTTTTCTTCCATAAACACATTAATTTTTCTCTAATTTTGTTTTCTTCCATAAACATAGTCAAACTAGGCTTTTTATTTTGTGAAGAATTGTTTGGTGTCGAAAAGACCAAAAAAAAATGAATTTTCAAAATGTGAAAAATTGATGAAAACTATTAAACAAAAATAGAGTAGTTTTTGAAAAAAATTTTGGTATCCAAAATATTAACACAACTCAGCCATCTTCAACTCCACAAATTGAGCAAGTAGAAGATATCAAGGAGCGATAAGGTTGTTTCTATTGATTAGGAGTGATAAGGATGAATGTGATCCTCATAATCAATCATTAGAGATATACTTGGATGATATGATGGACTTTAGTACAACTCAATCACAATCAAGGAGATAACTCTAGCTTGATTAATGGGCTTGATTAAAGGGATTATGGTCAAAGTTTCTATGTTTGTCTCATTTGTTCTTATTTAGTTATCTTAGTATAAATATAATGTAAAAACTCTTCTTGTTGCTCACGTTGAATAAAAAAAAAAAGATAAAGTGTGGTTTTGTATCAAAATTTCTTCTTGGTATCAGAGCTACTGTGAGTAGCAACAAAAATAAAAAAATGAATTCTCTTTCACACAATCTTAGCAACTTCATCACTCTCAAATTAAAAAAGACGATTATCTACTATGGCGAGAGCAAGCTTTAGTACTTGCAGAAAGCCAAGACTTGATCAGACATCTCACTGGCAGAACAAATGAACCAATAACAGACTCAACAACAACAAATGACCCTATATCAACAACTAGCACGATCACATCATGGAGAAAATCAAATGGACTTTTTCGTGGATGGCTTATTTGTACTCTTTCTGAAGAAGCACTTGGGTCTTGTCATAGGCCAAGATAAGGCCAAATTTGTCTAGAATGCTCTTAAAGAAGCCTATACTCAAGACTCCCAAGAAAGAGAATTTACTCTTCATCAACAATTAACATATCTTTGCAAAGATAACAATGTCACCATTGGTGAACATATTCTCAACTTCAAAAGTATCTAGCGACAATCTAGTAGCAATAGGAAGTCTAGTAACTGACAAAGGTAAGGTTTTTCTCTATTCACAAGTCTAGGACCAAAGTATGAATCCTTTACCACAACCATATTAAAACGCCACGTCCATCCTACATTGAATTGGTGTCTTTGTTACAAGGATATGAGCAGCATCAAACTTGATTCACTACCAATTCATCAACTCATCAACTTGCTTGTTATGGACAAAAACAACAATCTAGTTTTACCAATTGTGGATCTCAAAACTGTTTCAATTCCAATGGCCATGGCTTTCAAGCAAATAATCAAAACCTCAACAATCAAGGAAACAACAACTTTGGTGAACAAACAAGTCATAACAACAACAAGCAAGACTTCAGAAATCACAGACCACCTCCACCAAGACAATGTTGAATGACACCAATAGAAAGAGGGATGTATCGAAATGAAACTTGTCAAATATACGGAGTCATGGGACATATCACAAAAATATGTTGGCATCTGTCTAATCATGTGCAAGCTTATGATGAAATTCCAAAGGCGTTAGCTACACTCACCCTTGATAACATAGTCCTTGACACTAAATGGACATTTGACATATGAGCCTCTCAACATATGACAAGTAATGCTGGTATGTTAAAAGACATACATCCATATTTTGGTAATGATCCTGTGCTCATAGGAAATGGCTCACTATTAGGAATTAAGTCTATTGGTGATGTTAGCATTAAAAGTGGTGATCAAGTTCTACCTTTACATGATGTTCTACATGTATCAAATCTAAATAGAAATTTATTATCTACTAGTGAGCTTATGGACTAATATCCTGTAAATTGTGAATTTTCTAATGTGGATTTCTGTGTTAAGGAAAGGAAAACAAGTCACAAGGTGATGAAAGGACAACGAAAGGATAATCTATATGTTATTTCTAGTTCACATGGGTCACATTTCTCTCATAGGTTCAAATCCAGTACTGCTGAGTTGTGGCATCGGCAGTTGGGATATCTTCAAACGTCTACTTTTAGGTTGCTACAACAAAAGGGGTTGATTGATGTTCAAGGACCTAATAAGTCACAGTCTCTTTGTGATAATTGTTAATTAGCTAAGCTTAGTAAATTACCTTTTTCTTACTCTGACAATGTCAGTTCATCTATTTTAAATAAAATACATTGTGATTTGTGGGGTCCATCACCACTTTTATCTTTTGGAAAATTTCGTTACTATGCTTGTATTGTCGATGATTTTTCACGCTATACCTGGCTTAATCCTTTAAAAGCAAAGTCTGAATTTGTTGATGCATATTTGGCTTTTGAATAATATGTTGCTAGGCAATTTGACAAAAAAATTAAAATATTTCACTCTGACGGTGGTGGAGAATTTATTAATTCCAGGCTTAGTTCTCACTTTCAAGCACAGGGAATAGTTCATCAAATTTCGTGTCCACACTCTCTAGAGCAACCAGGTATGGTTGAGCGTCGTCATAGAATAATATGCGAATTAGGTATGGCAATGTTGTTTCACTGTGGTGCTTCTTTATACTTATAGGTAGAAGCATTTATAACAATTGTTTTTCTTATTAATCGTTTACCATCAACTGCTTTTGACTCAGATTTACCTTATTTTAAATTGCAGGGGGTCCATCCAAATTACTTCTTTTCTAAGGGTATTTGGTTCTAAATGATTTCCATATACATGGGATACTCGCAAAAATAAATTCTACCCAAGACTGTTCCATGTGTTTTCATTGGTTATAGTGATCGACATAAAGGCTATAAGTGCTTTCATCCATCTATACAAAAAATTATTATTTCACGTATTGTAGTGTTTGATAAAACCAAGTTTCCTTTCAAAAATCAGCATACTCATGCTTCCAATATTTCAAATGAACATTGGATGAGTATTTTTGATTCCTGGATTATTCTTCCTCTTTCTCACAACACTTCATCTTTGCAGGAAACAAATGCTCATGATCCATCTCTTCCATTACCTACATTGCAACTACATACCTCTCTTGAAGACTCTGTGAAAGCCACATGTCCCTCTATAGACTCAACTTATACTTCAACGCAAGAACACTTGAATACAATGTCTGATGACATCTCCAATCCAACTAATTCATCTGTAGCACCCAGGTCTGATCAAAATAGCTCAACAGAAGAATCAATTTCTTTAGAACCTTCACATGACGAGTCTAAGCATCCTGAACCATCCCAACCTCAACATCATTTTACGGTCACTCACTCTCAAGTTGGCATATACAAGCCAAATCCAAAGTATGCACTTATGGTCGTTGGACAAGAAATTGCCCGAATACCAAATCCATTAAAGCTACTCTTCATCATGACAGATGGAGAATCAATCATGTAAGTGGAAATGGATGCACTTCACTACAATAATACTTGGCAACTTGTTCCATGAGATCCTACCGTGCATGTCATTGGATTTAAATGGGTTCTCAAACCAAAACTTAAACCAGATGGAACTCTTGATCGCTTAAAAGCACGTTTGGTTGCCAAGGGTTATCACCAAATAGATGGTATTGATTACACTGACACATTCTCACCTGTCGTCAAACTTGGAACCATACGTCTTGTGCTCAGTCTTGCTTTAGTTCAGCATTGGGATATTCGATAGTTAGATGTCAAAAATACTTTTCTCAATGGTATACTTATGGAGGACATTTACATGGAACAACCACTAGGCATGATTGATTCAAAGTTTCAAAACATGTGTGCAAACTTCGGTGAGCTCTTTACGGGTTGAAGCAAGTGCCTCATGCTTGGTTTGATCGCTGTAGTAGTTTCCTTTTAAAACATGGTTTCTTTTGTAGTCTAGCTGATCCATCCTTATTTGTTTTACATTACTCTCATGGTACTCTAATCCTTCTCTTATATGTTGATGATATGCTTTTCACAGGTTCAAATTCACAACTTCTAGCGTCTTTTATCCAGCTCTTACACATTGAGTTCGCTATGAAATATCTTGGACTTATTTATCACTTTCTTGGTATAGAAATCACATCTACTTCTGATGGATTGCACTTGTCTCAATCTCACTACGCTCTCACCATTCTTGAAAGAGCAGCCATGGTAGATTGCAAGACTATGAGTATGCCTCTTGAAGCAAAAACAAAAGGACTTGACAATAATACTCCACTTGTTGATCCTACTCCATATCGTGGGATAGTTGGCGCTCTACAGTATCTCACTCTCACTCGGCCTGATCTTGCATATAGTGTCAATTTTGTGTCACAGTCACAGTTTATGCATGCTCTAACTATTCACATCTTAAAATGGACAAACTCATTTTGCGTTATGTCAAAGGGACAATCAATCTTGGTCTTGATCTTACTGCAAACACTACACTTGATCTTTGTGCCTTCTCAGATTCTGATTGGGCAGGTTGTTCTCTCACTCGTCGCTCAACGATTGGATACTACACTTTTCTTGGTCACAATCCTATTTCTTGGTGTGCAAAAAAACAACGCACTGTTTCACGGTCGAGCACCAAAGCTGAGAATAGAGCCATGGCACACACTGCAGTTGAAGTTACATGGTTAACTTTTGTTCTCAAGGATCCTAGTGTTCAGTAGCCTCAACCTCCAATCCTATTCTGTGACAATATCAATGCTCTACATATGACTATCAAACTAGTTTTTCATGCTCGAAGCAAGCATATTGAGCTTGATTATCACTTTGTACGTGAATGAGTTGCACTCAATCTTCTTATCACCCGATATATATCTACTTCATGTCAAGTAGTAGACATCTTTACTAAGCCAATGTCTAAAGCTACTCTTGCTCTTCATTGTCACAAACTTCGGCTCCTGCCCCGACATAGTTTGCGGGGGGATATTAACACAACTTAGCTATCTTCAACTCTACAAATTGAGCAAGTAGAGGATATCAAGGAGTGATAAGGTTGTTTCTATTGATTAAAAGTGATAAGGATAAATGTGATACTCATAATCAATCATTAGAGATATACTTGGGTGATATGATTGACTTGAGTACAGCTCAATCATAATTAAGGAGATAACTCTAGCTTGATTGAAAGGCTTGATTAAAGAGATTATGGTCAAAGTTTCTATATTCATCTCATATGTTCTAATTTAGTTATCTTGGGGGCATTTAGTTTGCACTCGAGAATCGAAATCATTCTCCTTGGTTTGGAATAAATCTGCCGATTTCAATACATGTGTTTGATTCAGTACCTAAAATGGATATCATTACTCTAATTATTGTTTGGTTTGCTAGGAATTGGAATCATATTTATAAGTCATCTGGACATCTGTATGCCTGGAACATGTGGAATTTGTGCGGATGATATCCGGATGAGGTTCCGGACGTCTGGATAGACCAACTGGACGTTCGGACGATCCATGTGGACGTCTCGATGCAGGAATCATTAGTGGATTTTGGCCAAAATCCACCAATACGGTGGGATTTCACAAAACCCACTAATTGAGGATTTGATTTCGATTTTTGATTACCAAACACCAACTATGGGGTTGATTCCAATAACCAATCGCCTCCTTAGTATAAATATGATGTAAAAGCTCTTCTTGTTGCTCACATTGAATAAAAAGAAAAGATAAAGTGTAGTTTTGTATCAAAATTTTTCTCAAAAAAGTTTAGAATAATTTTTCAAGATACCAAAAAATATAAAGCTACTTAAATAGTTTTATGGAAAAAAATTTCTAACTAATGAGAAATAAAGTTATCCAAATGAAGAGTTCCACCAAAAAGAACAACATGTTTGTCACGATTGTGTTCAACGTAAACTAGTCATTTAATACATGAAATTGACGGAGTTACTTTTTTTTTTTTTTCAATCAATTGAGTACAGATTAAGAAACTTGCCTATTAAAATTGTTAAGGGACGTTTGGAACTGGGACGAAAGATCAAGCAGAATTCTACGTTTAACCCAATCCCCCCGCAGAAAAAAGGCCGGGGGGAAGAGTCCAAGCATTGTTTGTCAAATAAAAAGTAAAAAGAGAACTAATATATGTGGCATATACCAAGCCCAGTCCATTATTTTCTAAAATCATTTGGTTTGGAATTATCCATTTACTTTGAAAGTCCACCGTTGGATCATTTTGATTAAGACTCCCACATTAATTATTACGTCTAATTAATTATTGCTGGTATAACGTCGCCGGCTTCTGGAATTGAGTGGGAAGGTACTCGAAAGTTCTGCGGTGGTCTAAACTATACACCAGGCAAACTCACCTAATCTCATCTAGCTTTTACTCACATTTCGTTGTTTGCATTTGAAGTTAATACCAAACTTTTGGAGGTGTAGGAGTTAACCTCAAAGGTTGGGAGTTAAAATTCTATCAATATCATACCTCATACTTCCAAGACATAGCATACAGGTTAGACTGTCCTACTACGTCTTTTTACCATTTACCTTTTTTTTTAACATCTTGATTATTTATTTCTTAGGTTTTTTTACCGTTTACTTTCTTTTAACAAATTGATTATTTATTTCTTAGCTGTCACAGTAATTTCAAAGCGTTTTGAATCCTCTATTTAATTTGTCTAATTTCTATCTAATATATGTTAAGGGGAAAAATAATAATATTGTGGGTCCATATAATTGGATGTAAAATATTTTTCTTAGGAAGTTATTTTTCTTGGATAACATTTTTATGAAAAAGTCATTTTCCTTACTTGCTGATGTTTGAATAGCAATGTGAAAATCTTTTGAAAATTAAGTTTTTTTTATATTATTTTATTTTATGTATTATTAATATGAACTAAAAGGACTAATATCAATTACAATAAATTAGATATTGTTTTATATATAATTAATCTATAAGATAATATAATGATAAAGTATGTATACTTATAATTATATTATTGTGGGACCCAAAGGGAAAAGATGAGTGAATGAGATTAAAAACAAAAATTAGTTTGGTGATTAAAATTAGAAAAGTAAGTGCTTAAGGTTTAGTATTATTCTTAAACTCTTCAAAAATTAACTTTCAATCATTAAATATGTAAGTAGTTTTCAGTGAGAGGTAGGAAAATTGAAAAATAATTTACACAGAAAAATATTTTTCAATATTTGGTACCAAAAAACAATGAAAATATTTCATAGGAAAACATTTTCAATCAACCAAACAAGCCCTGTATATGTGAATTTGAAGCATTCTCCCTTAATATACCAACTGTGCATTTTTTTTTGTCAAGAGAACAACCAAGGTTATTCGGTGAATAAAGTTGTTAAACCACAATCCCATTAATTGGTTCAATTTGTCTAATTATGAATTAGTCCAAGAAGAATGAAGAAATGAGTTTTGCTTTGGAGGAATGCCAAATCTATTTTATTAGAGGGACTATCTTTTTAAGTAATTAAAATTTTAAGTTTTAAGAATAAAAAATTTCCAAGTTGTAAGAGTAGTTGGCCACACTGATTCCCACTATGGTGTGAGGACTAGTTCAATCAATTGTTAATTGCAAGTGTCAACAACCTGGCAAGCTAAATTGAAACTAGAAAGAACTTAGCAGATAAAATTTTCTATTATTATGTGTTTTTCCAATTTGGTTCAGAAATAGCTCAGTCGAAATAAGAATTGGTCATCTGAATTCGTGACTGGTAGCGACTAGCGAGTTTAAAAAGATTTTCCATTAGAAAACTCAAAGAAATTGAAATGTACATGGAAACTTTATAAAAGTACATCCAAGAGACTTTTATTTAAAAAATGAATTTGTCAATTTGCCCCACACATGCGCTCGAGAGTCCTTTTCTTTTCTCATTACTTGGTGTTCCATAATTAAAGACGTGTACATACATTTCCCAACTAACTCACATTTCTCGATTCTTCCGTGTCCAACATTTGTTCTCCTGTACTTGTCTTGTTGTGCAATTCTACAACACTGAATTCTGAATAATATCAAATACTCCCTCCGTCCCATTTTGATAGGCTTGTTTTCCTTTTTCATCCGTCCTAAATTATAGTCCACTTTCAAATTGAAGAATGTAGTTAATTTTCAAGTTCTCTAAAATGCCCCTATTTAATTACTTTGTTATAAGTGAAAGTGCATAGCAAACCGTGCATTCACACATCAAATAGAATTAATTTGACTTATTGTGCAATTTCCTATTTGTATTTAATGTAAATATTTAATGATAAATAAAAGGGTATTTTAGTAACATCATAAATTAATTGATTCTTTCAATAAAGTTAACTAACTTTTCTTAAATTGTGTGAAAAAACCTGTAAGCCTATCAAAATGGGACGGAGGGAGTAGTATATTGACATTCATCAATACCTATTCAACTTTTTAACTAGTAAGAGTTTGTGCAAAATTAGTACTAGTGCCAATATATTAGTACTGTAGTACTATTAAAAACGTTTAATAAATATTAATATAAGTATCATGGTACTGTTTGTTATGTATCGAATTCGACAAAGGTTAATAAATACTAAAATTAGTATCATGATATTCATGATATTTTTCAATATGTACTAAGTTGGAATCTACAGAATTGCCTGTTTTTTAAATATCGGATCTGTTTTCATCCATTCAAATATATATATTCGAGTATATTGTCTTACCGTTCTTTTTTGACTCGAGTGTTATAAGTCCAAAGTTAATTACTCTAAAATGCTCATGGCCATGGATAAGAATTATAAAAATCTTTTTCTTCATAATCAACACATATTAGAAAAACCAACCACTATTGAAGTTCACTTGTAGCTTTGATAGAAGAAGAATGTAAACAATTTTAGTTGCATTAGAAATTTTTCTATGGCTTTGATCAACTTCTCCAATTACCAATCTGCCCAACTAGGCAATTCAGCTTTTATAAATGGAATAATTACCAAACTTCCTCTGAGATATTTGACAATTACAGTCAGATCCTTCATTTAGGAAATTACACTTGGTTCCTTGTGTGACATTTTGGGAAAATATTTGCTTATGTTAGTACAATAATATCCTAAAATGTTCCTTGTCTATTTGTTAGGACAATTAAGTTATTTAATTTTTAATCAAAATTCAAATATATTGTCATCTTTTAAAATTTTCTATCTAGAATTTATCTCCCATCGTCTAACCCTATCGTTCAATCTTTCCACTCAGTCCTCCACTGTCACGCCCCGAGCCCGAGGTGAGCACCCGCCATGCCCTAGACTACGCTAGAACACAAGGCTACAACCAAACTTACATTACTTAAAACAAGTTAAACTTAAGGGAAAGGCAATTATAACCCAAAAGATCTATTTCATTCATTCAAAATATGAGTATCCACAATACATACATTTCTTCTATAACAAAAGAATTGGGTGGCTACAAGTGCACCCTAGCATGAACAAAAGAATAGGGCTATACATTCCTAGAACAAAGCACCCTATACAAAATATACCCTATCACCCAAAAGTTTCCCAACTAAACCTAACTCAAAAGGCCCAAGAGTCGGTCCAGTCTTCCTCCACAAAAGTCTCCTCCTCTGCGATACAAAGTAAGTAGTGAGTGACATGTCACCCAGTAAGTAGTAAAGAATCACCTTGTGGCTTGAGACGGTTATACATATACATTTTCATGCAACAAATAACATTGAATGACTTAATGTGTAAAATACGAGGTATAACACATTCATTTCACAATCACATAAACCATTTATCAAACATTTCTAACGAGCTCAAGTAGTAAACCGACTAATGACCCTGGATATCCAGTTGTTAACTACGACCCGGTTAACACGGTCAATTACTGACTCTACCCGGTCAGTCCGGTCAAACAAAGCTAACTATCCCCGGTTAGCACGGTCAAACATCAAACTATTAAACATCACTTTAAGGAACTAGTCCCGTCATAGGTCATTTCACTCAAGAGCTCATTCAAACATCAATTTATCAAACACATTACCTCGTATAAACATTTCATATAAGAAAGCATAAAATAGTCCAACTCAAGCCAAGGAATCAATAATTAACAATTTAGAGTATTCGTACTAGTCAAAGCTCATTTGGAATACGCAAGGGATTCATAGACTACTTACCTCAATCCTGCCTTAATTCAAATAATCGGAGAATGGATAGCCGCCTTCCTCGCCTAATAACACAAGAACACTCCATTATAGATCGATTCTAACATTAATTTCTATATTAAAACATAATCTAAAACCTTACGCATAACATAGAAGAAGCACAACCAACAAAGAAAACGGAACAAACGATCTGCGCCCAAGGCCAGAAAACTCACCCGCGGACTCAGCAGAAGCCGAGCCGCGGGTAGGCCTAGGATGAGTCGCGGCTCGGCATCTGCGGGCTAGGCCGCGGCGCGGACAATGCCGCGGCCTCGGACAGACTCTGCACCAAATGGTGCACCCGAGCCGCGGGTAGGCCGGGATGAGTTGCGGCCGCGGCTCGGCACCCGTGGGCCTGTTCGCGGCCCGGACAACCCCGCGGCCACGGACATAACCGCACCAGCTCTCTGGGGCCAAGCCGCGGGCACCCTGGCTCCAGTCGCGACCGCGGCTGGCCTCAACAGGGCCGCAGCTCGACCTTCTGCAACACCAACACACAGCCAAAAACTCTCCAAACACAACCAAACACCTCCCAAGCCTAACCAACAACAAAAACGACCTCAAAACAGCAAAACTTGGCAAGATAAAGCAAGACATAAACACATAAGGATTCAAAACATACATCTAAGACATTCTACACTATAATCACACCAAGTTCTTCTCAATCCACCTATCTCTACCACTCACTTCTCTTAACACATCCACAACAACACCAAGCATAGAATCATTAAAGCACTAAAAGTCTTACAATACATACCTATCAAATATCACATACTCACACAATTTAATCTACTCAAGGAAGAAGAAAATGCACTTAGGAAAAGAAGAATTACCTTGGGTGAAGGATTGAGTAGAAGAAACTACACTTCCTCCCCTTGATCCCCTACTAGAAGATGGCACTCCAACCTCACCTTAGAGAAGAATTAGAGAGACAAGAAGAAAAGCTTTAGAGAGGAGTGAAGTTGGAAGATGAAGAATTAGAGGAGAATTTGGAAAATCAAAAGCCCTAAGCTTATTTGGGCAAAAATTAGAGTTTAGAAAATTTCTTTTAAGTCCCTCTATTTGAGAAAATAAAACTCCACCCCAAAACATCAATTACCAAAATACCCTCTAAAGGTCCCTAATATTACATTCTCCCCCTCTAATAGAAAGTTTCGGCCCGAAACTTACGTACCGTGCGAATCAAAAAGCGTCGGGTATTTCCTCTTCATTTCTTCCTCGAGCTCCAAGTGGCTTCACGAACGGTGTGATTAGACCATTGCACCTTGACGTACGGAATTGTTCTTCGTCTTAAGACTTGATCTTTACGGTCCACGATCCGAAGAGGTTGTTCACCTATACGATAGATCGTCTTGGATGGGCAGCGGCTCGTACTCTAGCACATGAGTGGGGTCGGAAACATATCTCCTTAATTGGGAAACGTGAAACACGTTGTGAATCCGGGATAGAGCAGGTGGTAAGGCCACTCGGTAAGCTAATTCTCCCACTCTTTCTAGTATCTCAAATGGCCCTACGTATCTCGCACTCAGTTTTCCACTTTTACCGAATCGCATCACGCCTTTTGTGGGGGACACCTTCAAGTACACTTTGTCTCCGGTTTGAAATTCCAATGGCCTTCTTTTTAGATTAGCCCAGCTTCGTTGTCTATCTTGGGCTGTCTTCATTCTTTCCCTCACCAATGCTAGTTTCTCCATTGTGATTTGTATAAGATCGGGTCCGGTAATGGCTTTCTCACCCACTTCATCCCAGTACAAAGGCGACCTGCATTTTCTCCCATACAAAGCTTCAAACGGTGACACTCCAATGCTACTATGATAACTATTATTATAGGAAAACTCCACTAGCATCAAAGAATCCTCCCAACTGCCACCAAAATCCATAACGCACGCCCGAAGCATGTCTTCTAATGTCTGGATGGTGCGTTCCGATTGGCCATCTGTTTGAGGGTGATAAGCTGTGCTAAGATTCAACTCGTGTGCCCATGAGCTTGTTGAAAACTCTCCCAAAATCGCGATGTGAAGCGAGGGTCTCGATCGGAAACTATGCTCGCCGGAACTCCGTGATAACGCACTACATCGATCCATGTAGAGGTTTGCCAAGGTGTCCATAGAAGCCGTCGACGTCATTGGTATAAAGTGAGCTGACTTTGTTAATCGGTCCACGACTACCCAAATTGTATCATTTCCTTTCCTTGTCTTCGGTAGTCCAACCACAAAATCCATCGTCACATGTTCCCACTTCCATTCCGGAATCTCCAATGGCTTCAACAATCCTGCCGGGCGTTGATGTTCAGCTTTGATTATGTTGGCACACTAAACACTTGGACACGTACTCCGCAATCTCCTCTTCATTCCGCTCCACCAATATAATTGTTTCAAGTCCCGGTACATCTTGGTGCTACCGGGATGAATTGAAAGTCGTGAAGGAATGAGCTTCTTCCATCACTTCGTTCCTCAATCCGTCTCCTTTAGGCACTACTAACCGACCCTTCATCCATACACTACCATCTTCGTGCAATTGAAAGTCGGACAATTCTCCCTCTGCCATCTTTTCCTTGGATCTCTTCAATTCTTCATCCTTTTCTTGAGCTTCTTTAATCCTTGACACCAGTGTGGGTTGGGCAATTAAAGCAGCTAAAACTAGTTTGAGTTGACTCCACTATCTCCAACTTCAACTCTTCCATTTGCCTCACTAACATTGCCGCCATAGATCCCGTACCCTTTTGACTCAACGCGTCCGCTACTTTGTTAGCTTTCCCGGGGTGATAACTAATGGTGAGATCATAATCCTTCAACAACTCGAGCCATCTTCTCTGGCGCATATTTAATTCCTTTTGAGTGAATAGATACTTTAGGCTCTTGTGATCGGTGAAGATTTCGCATTGTTCCTCGTACAAGTAGTGCCTCCAAATTTTCAAAGCGTAAACCACGGCAGGCTAGCTCCAAGTCATGCACAGGATAGTTCTGTTCATAAGGCTTCAATTGGCGTGAGGCGTACGCTATAACTCGTTCATTCTGCATCAACACGCACCCCAACCCACTCTTAGACGCATCACTGAAAATGGTGAATTTACCCGATTCCGAAGGCAAGGCAAGGACCGGGGCTGACACCAGCTTGTCCTTCAACTCTTGAAAACTTTCTTCACACTTGGAAGTCCATTCGAACTTGACTCGCTTCTGGGTTAAACGAGTCAAAGGCAAAGCTATGGAAGAGAAACCCTCGACGAACTTCCGGTAATACCCAGCTAAGCCCAAAAAGCTCCTTATTTCTGCCACATTGGTTGGTCGGGGCCAATCAACAATTGCTTCGATCTTCCGAGGATCCACCGAAACACCTTCCTCTGAAATGACATGTCCTCAAAAAGGAGACATTCTTAAGCCAAAACTCACACTTATTTAATTTTGCATACAACTCTTCACGCCTTAAGATCTGCAAGGTCTCTCTTAAATGATTCTCGTGTTCCACTTCGCTCGAAGAGTATACTAGGATGTCATCAATGAAGACCACAATGAATTTATCCAGTTGCTCCTTGAATACTCGGTTCATCAAGTCCATAAAAGCGGAGGGGGCGTTAGTTAATCCAAAAGGCATAACGAGGAACTCGTAGTGCCCATATCTGGTCCGGAACGCACTCTTAGGAACATCCTCCAACTTGATTCTTAGCTGATGATAACCCGAACGGAAGGTCGATTTTTGAAAATACCTTGAGCTCCCTTCAATTGGTCAAAAAGATCGTCGATCCGAGGACAATGGATACTTATTCTTCACCGTGACCTTGTTAAGCTCCCGATAGTCAATACATAGACGCATGCTCCCATCCTTCTTTTTCACAAATAGGACTCGGAGCTCCCCAAGGTGACACACTCGGCCGAATAAGCTTCTTATCCAATAATTCTTGCAGTTGCACCTTGAGTTCCCTCAATTCTGCCGGAGCCATGCGGTAGGGGGCCTTGGAGATGGGTTCCGCTCCTCGGTGCCAAATTGATCTCAAAATCTATCTCTCTCTTCGGTGGCAAACCCGGCAACTCACTCGGAAATACATCGGGAAACTCTTTCACTATGGGAATATCTTCTATTCTCACCTCCTCCTTCTTGTCGACGTCTAAAACATAGGCGAGAAAACATTCACAGCCTTTTTGAACAGGCTTTAAAGGTTTGAAGAGCTGACAAGATCGGTACAGATTTCTCCTTTTCTGGGTTTTTGAGTACACCCCTGAAAGAAAAAGAGGGGAGTATCTGGAACACGAAAATAAACTCTCTTCCCCCGACAATCTACAAAAGCATAATTCCTAGACAACCAGTCCATACCCAGTATAACATCAAATCCCCTATGTTCAACTGAATCAAGTTGGCTGTGAACTCTCTTCCCCCTAAGTCTAGTACACAAGCCTCATACACAAGATTTGAAATAAGCACTCTTCCTCCCGGAGTCTCTACCCGATAAGGTTCCTCTAGCACACAGGGTTTAATATTCAACAAGGACACAAACTTCTTAGAAACGAAAGAGTGATATGCCTCCGCAATCAAATAAAGTATAAGCCGGGAGAGAATTGACCAACACCATACCTGTGACCACGTCCTCCGATCCTTCAGCTTCTTGTTGCGACAATGCATAAACTTTGGAGTTTGTCGTCTGCCCGATTAGCATTGGCACTTGCTTGAGTCATGGGCTTGCTAGCACCTCCAACCGGTTTAGGGATTTGCCGACTTGGAGTCAGTTGACTTGGGATTCGGGCAGTTGCTAACTTTGTGTCCCACTTGACCGCACCCGAAGCATGCTCCCGTCTTCCATCGACATTCTCACGGATGCACTCGGTGACAAATATCACAAGCTTTCGCGCCACTAGGAGGGCCACGTCTCGCCGAAGGGATTTGTGTAGTTCCACTTGTTTGAGGCCCAAAAGGTTTCAAAGGAAATCCCGAACGAAACGGGACGAAACATTTGAGGAGGTTGCATCCTACCCGGACGTTGACTTTGCACCATAGGGGGCTTACCCCTTTGTTGTTTTGTCTCGGAGTCTTTCCTCTTTATATTTTGTTCCGCATCCAAACTTGCCTCGTACATTTGATCGCATGTGGTGTAAAAGTTCTCGGAGATCTTTGATTGAATGCGGCTATTTAACCCTCCTTTGAAAGACACCATTTTGATCGTCTCGTCCGCCATCACCGAAGGGACAAAACGTCCCAAGGAAAGGAAGGTTGAGTAGTATTCTGCCACGGAGAGCGCCCCTTGCTTTAGCTCATTAACTGTTGGATCTTTTGAATGCGAATGGCGGGTGGAAAGTAATGTTGAAGGAAGACCTTCTTGAAGTCTTCCCATGTCAAAATGCGTCCCGTGGTTGCTAGCGTCAAAGCCACCCCATCCCACCATTTTTCAGCTTCTCCCACAAGGAAAGGATGTCACTACTTGGGGTCGAATGTGATCGGCACTTGCATCGTTTGGAACTTTTTCTCTACCTGTGCAAGCCACCTCTCCGCTATATCAGGGTTTGGGCCCCCATCAAAAGTAGGGACATTAACTTTGCTCAATTCCTTAAAGTGGTAGCGCACGCTACCTCGAGTCTTCCTCTTGAGCTCCATGGTTCCCACCTTGTTGTCGTTGATATTCTTGAAATCCGTGCAGAAATTGGTAGGCAAACGCCAACGTGGTAGGATCAAGTTGAGGAGGCGTAGGATTTGCATTCTCTTGGCGAGGTGGAGGAGTCACTTGTGAAGTTCCCTCCTCCCGAGGCCTACGGGAAGTCCGGCGGGCATCCGCCATGAAACTCCCAATAGGAATGTTGAGCTCCTCTTCGTCTTCTTCTTCGCCATCCGGACCAATGTCTTCCACGGAGGGCTCGGTGTTCGCCATAGCTCTCTTGCCATTACCATCTTCAAAAGTCTCCAATCTTCGCTTCCTCCCCGGTGGCATTCTGCACAAAACCCGAGTTAGAACATGCCAACCCAATTATCTATCTATCTCTATCTCAATAGAATCTATACTCGATAGCAAATATTCAATAAGTCAACTCTAAACATTCATTTCATTCCTACACTTAAGGTAACCCACATGATCATAACCTAGGCTCTGATACCAATAAAAATGTCACGCCCCGAGCCGAGGCGTGGCACCCGCCATGCCCTAGACTTACGCTAGAACACAAGGCTACAACCAAACTTACATTACTTAAAACGAGTTAAACTTAAGGGAAAGGCAATTATAACCCAAAAGATTATTTCATTCATTCAAAATATGAGTATCCACAATACATACATTTCTTCTATAACAAAAGAATTGGGTGGCTACAAGTGCACCCTAGCATGAACAAAAGAATAGGGCTATACATTCCTAGAACAAGGCACCCTATACAAAATATACCCTATCACCAAAAGTTTCCTCAACTAAACCTAACTCAAAAGGCCCAAGAGTCAGTCCAGTCTTCCTCCACAAAAGTCTCCTCCTCTGCGATACAAAGTAAGTAGTGAGTGACATGTCACCCTAGTAAGTAGTAAAGAATCACCTTGTGGCTTGAGACGGTTATACATATACATTTTCATGCAACAAATAACATTGAATGACTTAATGTATAAAATACGAGGTATAACACATTCATTTCACAATCACATAAACCATTTATCAAACATTTCTAACGAGCTCAAGTAGTAAACCGACTAATGACCCTGATATCCAGTTGTTAACTACGACCCGGTTAACACGGTCAATTACTGACTCTACCCGGTCAGTCCGGTCAAACAAAGCTAACTATCCCCGGTTAGCACGGTCAAACATCAAACATTAAACATCACTTTAAGGAACTAGTCCCGTCATAGGTCATTTCACTCAAGAGCTCATTCAAACATCAATTTATCAAACACATTACCTCGTATAAACATTTCATATAAGAAAGCATAAAATAGTCCAACTCAAGCCAAGGAATCAATAATTAACAATTTAGAGTATTCGTACTAGTCAAAGCTCATTTGGAATACGCAAGGGATTCATAGACTACTTACCTCAATCCTACCTTAATTCAAATAATCGGAGAATGGATAGCCGCCTTCCTCGCCTAATAACACAAGAACACTCCATTATAGATCGATTCTACATTAATTTCTATATTAAAACATAATCTAAGACCTTACGCATAACATAGAAGAAGCACAACTAACAAAGAAAACGGAACAAACGATCCGTGCCAAGGCCAGGAAAACTCACCCGCTGGACTCAGCAGAAGCCGAGCCGCGGGTAGGCCTTGGGATGAGCCGCGACCGCGGCTCAGCTAGCTCTGGCCTGCGCCTTGGCATCCGCGGGTTAGGCGGCGGCACGGACAATGCCGCGGCCTCGGACAGACTTGACACCAAAATGGTGCACCCAAGCCGTGGGTAGGCCGAGGTGAGCCGCGGCCACGGCTCAGCACCCGCGGGCCTGTCCGCGGCACGGATAACCCCGCGGCCACGGACAGAACCGCACCAGCCCATTGGGGTCGAGCCGCGGGCACCCTGGCTCTAGCCGCGACCGCGGCTGGCCTCAACAGGGCCGCGGCTCGACCTCCTGCAACACCAACACACAGCCAAAAACCTTCCAAACACAACCAAACACCTCTCCAAGCCTAACCAACAACAAAAACGACCTCAAAACAGCAAAACTTGACAAGATAAAGCAAGGCATAAAACATAGGATTCAAAACATACATCTAAGACATTCTACACTACAATCACACCAAGTTCTTCTCAATCCACCTATCTCTACCACTCACTTTCTCTTAACACATCCACAACAACACCAAGCATAGAATCATTAAAGCATAAAAGTCTTACAATACATACCTATCAAATATCACATACTCACACAATTTAATCTACTCAAGGAAGAAGAAAATGCACTTAGGAAAAGAAGAATTACCTTGGGTGAAGGATTGAGTAGAAGAAACTACACTTCCTCCCCTTGATCCCCTACTAGAAGATGGCACTCCAACCTCACCTTAGAGAAGAATTAGAGAGACAAGAAGAAAAGCTTTAGAGAGGAGTGAAGTTGGAAGATGAAGAATTAGAGGAGAATTTGGAAAATCAAAAGCCCTAAGCTTATTTGGGCAAAAATTAGAGTTTAGAAAATTTCTTTTAAGTCCCTCTATTTGAGAAAATAAAACTCCACCCCAAAACATCAATTACCAAAATACCCTCTAAAGGTCCCTAATATTACATCCACTATGGCAGCAACCAACCCATGTTGCCCTTAACCACAGACCCATTTTCTACTTCTAATGTCTGCCAACAATGGCTACATCTTTCCATGTACAATTCTCCAAACTATCCCACTAGGAACCGCTTTGCAGTCCAAAAAACCCTTCAAGAATATTCCCCTTTTTCCCTGAAACTATCTGCTTGTTTTCCGATTATTTTCCCTACCTCTTTTCCATAGGGATGCTATCCAGCCAAATCGATCTCGAGTAGCACTATGCTCGAGTTCGTGTGGATTGCCTATTAGTGCTGCTCGAGCTTGATCGAGTTAAAAATTGTGAAACTTAAGCTTGAGCTAGAGCTCAAACTAGCATTCAAGTACTCAAGTTCGACTTGAAACTCATTTACAATCTTTTTATTTCTTTTTTTTTTGCACTTTGTTGTTCAAGCTCGAGCTCGAGCCTATTCGAAGACATTCTAATAAATTTTATAATTTTCATACCTAACATAATAATTACATAATAAATATATATATTTATCAAATAATAAATTCTCAAATAGGCTCAACCAGCATTCGAGTTTGGAAAACCAGTACTCGAACTAGATTCGTGAGCCTAATCGAGCTACTCGAACATGGTTAACTCGAGTTCGAGTCGAGTAGTTGACAGAGCTACTCATGAGCCTCGTGAGTAGCTCAGTTCAATTCCACCCCTACTTTTCCCAACATAATGCCCTTTCCCATGAAGATAAATCAAGGAAAATAACCATCTCCAAAACATCCATCAAAAGTACAAAATACAAATTATAAGAATAAATCAAAATTACCATCTCTTTTTAAGTTTCCTGTCAATAAACAATTTGCAAAGCAATCATAATGCTTTCTTTGCTATAGAATTGAAACAAAATCAGCCAAAAAAATTTTATAACCATAAATATCTAATAAAAAGAGCTCTCAACGTATAGAAAAATAGATAAATAATATCCTATATCACCATATCGTTGAGGGGGTTGATAGTAAGTATTGGGATAAGGGGATAAATATTTACTAAGGGCACAGAGAGAAAAGAAAGGAAAAGGAGACCATGGAAGTGGGCTAATTGATAAAAATATTGTTAAAAAAAAAATTTATACCGCGTTTGTGGCTACTGTGGAGAAGTTGGTAAGTTTTATGCCCACCGCGTTTGACAAACGCGGTGGGCTAATTTTTTTTTTTTAATTCAAAGGGTCGCCGCGTTTGGCAGGTGCGGCGGGCCCGCCGCACCTGCCAAACGCGGCGACCGCCGACACTATCGGCCAACGTCGCCAGCTTCTTTGCAGGCTTTCTGCAGCTTTTGCAGAAAGCCTGCAAAAAGCTGCTCTCCCCCATTGCCAAACGCGGTGGGGGAGAGCGCCAAATTTTTTTAAAAAATATAATGGCCGTTGATCAATTTGATCAACGGCCTTTGCGTCCTATAAATGGACGAGAAGTGCAGATTGAAATCTGCACTTCTCTCCATTTTCTTACTCTCTCAAAGTTTCTTTTCTTTCTTCTTCAATCTTCAAGCGTTTTCTTTCTTCTTCAAACTTCAGCTTTAGTTTCCGTTTCATTTCCTTCAAGCTTGTTCTGCCGGTGGAGGTGGAGTTTAGCTCAGCTGGAGTTCGGTGGAGGTGGAGCCAATCAGTTTAAGTAACAATCGAAAAATTATCAAGTTAGTATAATGTATTTATTTAATGTTAATTTATTAATTTAATGTTAGTATAATGTATTTGTTAAATGTTAATTTATTAGTTTAATGTTAATTAGTATAATATATTTGTTGAATATTAATTTATTAGTTTAATGTTAGTATAATATTGTTGTTAATTGTTAATTTATTAGTTTAATGTTAGTTAGTATAATATATTTGTTGAATGTTAATTTATTAGTTTAATGTTAGTTTGTATAATATTTTTGTTAATTGTTAATTTATTAGTTTAATGTTAGTTAGTATAATATATTTGTTGAATGTTAATTTATTAGTTTAATGTTAGTTAGTATAATATTTTTGTTAATTGTTAATTTATTAGTTTAATGTGTGTTAGATTTGTTGAGTATAACATATTTGTTAATTATACGGAATTGAATTTTGTGGCCCTATATTTTAGGAAATTGACAATTTGGCCGGTAAAGTTATTATAATTATAAATTGAACCGAAAAAATTAAAAGTTGACACCATAAGTTGTGCATAATTATATTTTGACCCTAAATTTTAGAAAATTACGATTTTACCCAACAAGTTAAACACAATTGTAAATAAGACCCGAAACTCATATGAAATTAAAATTGACCCCATTAGTTTAAAAATTTATATTTTGGCCCCCGTAAATTAGAAAAATGTCAATTTAGCGTATGAAGTTATACAAAATTATAAAATAGCCTTTATAACTAAAGTTTGACCGCATAAGTTATGAAAATTTACATTTTGACCCTTATGATTTAGAAAAATGACACTTTAGTACACGAAGTTATACATAATTATAAAATGCTTCCGAAAGTTTTACATAGCTCAAGTTTGAACCTATAAGTTTAGAAAATTTGCATTTTTGGCCATATAATTTTGACAAAATTACGATTTGGCCCCAAAAAATACATTTTTATAAATTCGACCCGAAACCGCTACATACATAAAATTTGGTCGAAATATTTTGCATACTTATATTTTGTCTCCTATAATTTATAAAAATTATAACTCTTATCCCCTGAACTTTTACATAATTGTAAATTGACTTAGAAACTTGTACATAATTTAATTTTGACCCCGAAAATTGTTGCGTGTTTACATTTTGGTGATTATAATTTCAGAGAATTGGAATATTAGTGAGCGCTTGTAAAATATTACGAGTTAGCCCCTAAACTATTAAATAATTACATTGTGACCTAAATTAATGAATAATTAGATTTGGAGCCCAAAAATTTAACCTTTTGCTTTTGGCCTATTAAATTTTGAAAAATTAGAATTTTGGACATGAATTTTTTTTAAAATTATGAATTGACCGCATAAGTTTGAAAATTTACATTTTGACCCTTATGATTTAGGAAAATGACACCTTAGTACACGAACTTATACATAATTATAAAATGCTCCAGAAAGTTTTACATAACTCAAGTTTGAACCTATAAGTTTAGAAAATTTGCATTTTTGTCCATATAATTTTGACAAAATTACGATTTGGCCCAAAAAATATATTTTTATAAATTCGACCCGAAACCGCTACATACATAAAATTTGGTCGAAATATTTTGCATACTTATATTTTGTCTCCTATAATTTATAAAAATTATAACTCTTATCCCCTGAACTTTTACATAATTGTAAATTGGCTTAGAAACTTGTACGTAATTTAATTTTGACCTCGAAAATTGTTGCGTTTTTATATTTTGGTGATTATAATTTCAGAGAATTGGAATATTAGTGAGCGCTTGTAAAATATTACGAGTTAGCCCCTAAACTATTAAATAATTACATTGTGACCTAAATTAATAAATAATTAGATTTGGAGCCCAAAAATTTAACCTTTTGCTTTTGGCCTATTAAATTTTAAAAAATTAGAATTTTGGACATGAATTTTTTTTAAAATTATGAATTGACCGCATAAGTTTCGAAAATTTACATTTTGACCCTTATGATTTAGGAAAATGACACTTTAGTACACGAACTTATACATAATTATAAAATACTCCAGAAAGTTTTACATAACTCAAATTTGAACCTATAAGTTTAGAAAATTTACATTTTTGCCCTTATAATTTTGAAAAAATTATGATTTGGCCCTAAAAAATATATTTTTATAAATTTGATCCGAAACTGCTGCATACATAAAATTTGGTCGAAAATTGTTTGCGTACTTATATTTTGTCTCCTATAATTTATAAAAATTATAACCCTTACATTTTTGCCCTTATAATTTTGGCAAAACTATGATTTGTTGCGGTAAAAAATTTAAGAAATTTAAAAGTTGAGTTCTGAAGTTTTACATGGATATGACTTGACTAAAAAAATGTTAAATAATTATATTTTGATCCCAAAGGCTTTGATTAGTTGTATTTTGGCACCTATAATTTGAAAAAGTAAGAATTTTGGTCATAAAATAAAGGTTATGATTTTGCATTAGGCAGGCACAAAATGTTTGCATAATTCAATTCGAACTGTGAATTTTATAAGCAGTTCATGATTAATTACGCTTACGTTTTGTAAAAATTATAAATCTTACTTAGTTGCACATTGGTTAGATTAGGTCAAAAATGTCAAACGATGATACTTTAGCAATTCATCTCTATTGGGGAGGAAAAATCGTGTATGCGGGAGGATCAATGTTGTATGACCCGCCTATGCCGAAAAAAGTTATATTTCTTCGGCAAAGGGTATGCTTTCAGGAGTTGGTTGATAGAGTTTATAATGCCATGAACGTAGATAGAAATAGATACAAGATCAGTTTGATACATAGGAGTTGCTTTCAACAACAAGGTATATTTAGTGCAACACCTTTGGAAGACGATGATGGAGTAGACACGATGTATTATTTTAAAGCAAATACTCGGGAACCAACTGAGATCTATGTTGAGGTTGAAGAAATCCGACCAGCAGAACAACAGCATCCTCAAGGCAATGAATTTGCTAGCTCTTATCTTGAAGAATGCACTACTGTACGTGGCACATTGGCAATGGAAGAAACGTGGGCAACTGATACGTCCAGAGGTCAGTATATTGACTTAGATATAGGAGCTGTCCAACCAAGTAGAAGAGGACGTAGGAGAGGTAGTAGGCACCGTGTCGACAATCGCCCTAAGTAGCAGCGCAGCGAGAATTTATATGTCCTCTGCAGAAGAGTTTGGTGGTGCAAGCGACGATTATGATACAGTCAACATTCCGACTGCCGAACCGGAAATCGATGTTGACGATATTGAAATGGACTCTGAACCGGAACCGGAAGAAGACGAGTTCGAAGATGAAATGGAACAAGGATATAATGTTACAGGACAGGAAGATGCACGAAGACATTCCGATTTCGGTCCTAGTTCAGCGTGGACAGGTTACGATCCTGGAACACTTCAATACGATGCTGGCGTAGATGCAATGTTACAGTTCGACCCCCTAACCGGGAGTGCCGTTGAGCAACTTAATCTGTGGAATGAGCAGACGGGAGACATTCGATTGGGCATGTTGTTTGATGATAAAGAAAAAGTTATAAAAGCGGTGAAAAAGTGTCCATTAGGGAAAACAGAGAGTACAGAGTTCGAGAGAGTACTCCAACAACATGGTATGTTCGATGCAGGGCTCGTACTTTCGACACCTCCCTGCAATTGGCAATTGAGAGCTACATTGCGTAAATCTCATAATATGTGGATGATAGTTACTCTTGCAGATGAACATACATGTGCTCGAATATGCAATAGGAATGATCACCGCCAGTTGAGCGCCGATTTAATTGCTGAATATATTTTACCTCATATTAGTAACGGTCCAATATTCAAAGTGAAGGATATTCAAGCAACAATTAAGCAACAATTGCATTGCGATGTCTCATACAGGAAAGCTTGGTATGGTCGTCGTATTGCAATTGATATGCTTTACGGAGACTGGCCGTCGTCAATACATATCCTTCCAAGATATATGGCGGAATTACAATGTAGCAATCCAGGGACAGTTGTTGTTTGGGAACCACATATTGACAGCACTCCGTACAATTTTATTTTCGACTATGTATTTTGGTCGTTTAGTCCTGCTATTCAAGCCTTCCAACATATGAAGCCGGTAATATGTGTGGATGGCACTTTCATGAAAGGAGCGTATCAAGGAAAATTACTTGTTGCTGTCGGATACGATGCATGCAATCACCTGTTGCCGCTAGCCTTCGCTCTCGTTGACGAGGAGAACAATCGAAGTTGGTCATGGTTTATGAAGTTATTGCGCATTCATGTCTGTGGCAACATTCAAAAAGTATGTGTCATATCGGATCGGCACAAATCAATTATTCATGCAATGACGACGCTTCCGGAGTGGCGGGAACCAAATGGAGTACATCGCTTCTGTCTTGTGCACGTACAAAGTAATTTCACACAAAAATTTAAGAATGAAAGGTAATGTCTAATTTTTAAGGTTATTTTTTAAAAAAAATCTTTGGGTGATGCACTCATAATATGTAATTGTTTAGGTTGAAGAAGCTTGTAATGGCAGCTGGAAAAGCCAACCAACCTTACAAGTACGATCACTACATGGACCAAATACGAAATTTGAATGAAGAAGCTTACAATTGGCTGACAGGCACAAATGTTAGACCCGAACAATGGGCCCTAAGCAAGGACGATGGAAGCCGTTGGGGTCATACATCGACAAATATAGCTGAGTGTTTCAACAGGTTGCTGAGGGATGCCCGATTGTTACCTATTACTGCATGTGTTCGCTTCACATTGAGCCAAACGGTGAAAATGTTTGTTAAGAATGTGAAGTTAGCTTGTGATGTACGGTACCCACTGCCAGAATATAGTTGGCAGAAATATGTGCTCAATGAGAAAAAAGGTAAGAATCACGAGGTTCGGATATATAATCATGCAGAAGGTATTTTTTGCATCATTACTGGGCATAGGCGCAGGTCACGAAGGCGGAAAACGTCAAATTGTAAACCTTAGCAAACGGGAGTGCACATGTCAAAAGTTTCAACTACTGCACTTTCCTTGTTCGCACGCGATGGCAGCATGCTCTATCAGTGGAATAAACCCCATGGATCTGGTCGGGAATGAATATAAGTATGATTCATATCAGGCATCATTTGGACATCAATTCTATCCTCTCAATGATCAAAATTATTGGCCGCCGTCACACTTCAATTTGACAATCAATACTAGTCGTCTAAAACAAAGGCGACCGGGCCCATTACGAACTGCAAGGATTCGGAATCAGATGGATCGTAGATGCCCCGATGCACCACGTCGATGTAGTAATTGTTCACAACCCGGACACACGGCACCGAATTGTCCTTTTAGTGGATATTTTAACCGTTAGCAATGTAGGTTTTATGTTCATTGTAAAAGGGAGTATATACTCCTTATTTATTTTGCTCTTTAAGCGTGTTTTTGTGTTGTGATGTAGAGGTAAGGTTGATGCCCCCCTCTTAAATTATCAAGTGAATAAAATTTAAGGGTAGCGCCCTTCTCCCTTGCACGGGGTTTGCTATTTAATAAAAAAAACTCATTTTAGTTTTTTTTTAGATACATGGGTTTATCATTTAGTTTTTTAGTTTTTAGTTTTTTAGTTTGTAATTGTTTAGGTTTTATTTTTTTCAGAGTTTTAGGATTTTGGTTATAGTTGTTGCGGTTTAGGGCTTTTAAAGTTTAGGGTTTTAAGGTTTAGGGTTTAGAGTTTTTAGTTATTTTAGGTTTTTTTTAGAGTTTTACGATTTAGGTTATAATTGTTGCGATTTAGTGTTTTAATGTTTAGGTTTAGATTATTAGTTAAGGATTTTTGGGTTTAAGGTTTGTGATTTAGTTTTTAGGGTTTAGAGTTTTTAGTTGTCTTAGATTTTTTTTTAGGGTTTTAAGGTTTAGATTTAGATTATTAGTTAAGGGTTTAGGGATTGGGGTTTGTCATTTAGTTTTTAGGGTTTAATTTTTAAGGTTTAGAGTTTTTAGTTATTTTAAGTTTTTTTTAGGGTTTTACGGTTTAGGTTATAATTGTGGCGGTTTAGGGTTTTAAAGTTTAGGGTTTTTAAGTTTAAGGTTTTAAGGTTTAGATTTAGATTATTAGTTAAGGGTTTAGGGTTTAGGGTTTGTCATTTAGTTTTAGGGTTTAGTTTTAGGGTTTAGAGTTTTTAGTTGTTTTACATTTTTTGGGTTTAGGGTTTTAAGGTTTAGGGTTAGGTTAGGGTTTAGTGTTTAGGGTTTAGAGTTTTTAGTTGTTTTAGATTTTTTGGGTTTAGGGTTTTAAAGTTTAGGGTTTTAAGGTTTAGGTTTAGCTTATTAGTTAAGAGTTTAGGGTTTAGGGTTTGTCATTTACTTTTTAGGGTTTAGTTTTTAAGGTTTAGAGTTTTTTGGTTATTAGCTAAATCTTTAGGGTTTAGGATTTATGATTTAGGTTTTAGTTTTTAGTTTTTAGTTTTTTGATTTTAGGTCCAAGATTTAGGATTTAGGGTTTTAAGGTCTATACTATGTGTTTTGATTACTTATGATTCAAGCATTAATAATTTGTACATTTTGTATGCATATATATATGTATATATATATTTTTTGTACATTTCAATGAGAATTTAAATGTTATATTTATTTTTGATATTTTGTTCATTCTTTATATGTGTAGGTGTGAGTTGATATGGAGCACGATGCACTGCGAGCACCTCAGCCCCCTACTCAGGGTCCTATAGATGATTCTCTTTTACACCTTCAGCCCTATCATAGATCTGCGGCGATATTTCACGGTGAGCGTGGTGAGCTCGATATCAAGAGGTGCGACCGACATTTTTGGCAGTTGATGAAGGTTATTGACCCCCGCGTTCTTCACTTTATTGATATTGCCGGACTTGGAGGGGTTTGCCGAGTTGGTTCATTCAACTTGGATCATGGTCTTATTACTGCATTTATTGAGCGCTGGAGGCAGGAGACACACACATTTCATCTTCCTGTCAGTATTGGTGAGGCCACCATCACCTTACAGGATGTGGAGGTGTTGTGGGGCTTACGTGTGGATGGTTTACCAGTTACATTAGTCCACCGTTCGCGGAGCATTGAGGAGCGACGGGAGTTGGTTCATGATTTGTTGGGATTCTTGCCTCCAGCAGCTCATTTCAGGGAGGCACGGATGAAGCTCAAGGGTGTGGCCGACTATTTACACGATCATCCACTACCACCAGATGCTACTATTGACATGGTTCGACAGTATGCCCGTATGTATATTTTGATGTTATTTGGTGGACAGTTATTTGCAGATACATGCGGGAATGTTGTACATATTTCGTGGTTGGATATTTTGAGAGATTTGGAGGCGATGGGACAGTACAGTTGGGGGAGTGCCGTACTCGCCTGTTTGTACCACCGTATGTGCCATGCATCACGTGCCAGTACTAAGACCACAGCAGGGCCATACATGCTACTTTCAGGTAAAATAATTAACAGTTACCGTATACGTTGCAGTACAATTTTATTTACAACTTAAGAGTCTAATTGTCTTATTTTAATAGCTATGGGCGTGGGAGCATTTTTCCGACCATCCGACCTCAGATCACTGAGCCACGACCGCCAGGTGCTTATCCTAGAGGAGGTATATGGGTGACTCAGCGTACTACTCGATATGCACCTCAGCATGTAGCCAGTTACTATAGAGATCAGTTGTCTCTATTACACTCCGATCAGGTATTTTGACAATCATAGTTTTTAAATATTACCTATATGTTTTTTGATATGTTATATGTAAATGATGATTGAAAATTTATTGCAGTTCATATGGATGCCATATAGCGACGATATGCTAGCATCTCTACCTCATTATTGCACAGCGAGTGCACACATTTGGAGGGCTAGAGTCCCGCTGATATTTTGGCATATTGTTGAGTTTCATTTTTCGGATCGTGTCATGAGACAGTTCGGACTACGACAGTATATTCCAGAAGATGTTGACACTAATCACGGCGGATTGCATTCACTTGGACTGGCAGGACATGATGGACGGGATTGGAATCATTTTCACAGGGACTGGATTGGTTATTGGAATTTACGTGCAGGTTCGGTTGTTACAGGAGAGCCTACGGATACACTACGATCATCGACCGAAGTATCTGCGTTGGTATCATCGCCACACAGTCTTATATATCACTCCTCCCGTCCATCAGACTCAGCGTGAAGGGCTGCAGGGCATTTCCGGACAGTATGAGTACATGGTCGTTAAATCTTTTTAGATCTAACATTTTATCTTTTATATCATAAGTCATATGAGTGAATTACTAATCATTACAATTTATTTCTTTTACAGATGAGCAGCATGCACAGAATTGGAGACATGTCAGTGACCGGTTTTCGTCATACTCACCCCGACGATACATTTCATCCTAGTTTGACGATGATTAGGGACGAGGCTTTTGGGTCCATGCAGTACTTACAGCGTTCAGATCGCATGTTTGTGGGCCCAGATCTGCGAGGGGACACTGGCGCATCTACATCGCGCAGCTCTCATTATCAGCGGCCAGTCAGTCATGTCCCTAGTCAGGCTGGCACATCGTCTCGTGGAGATAGACATCGTCACCGGCATGGACTTCATGATCAGGTTCCACGAGATGAGCAGGTAACCCCTACTGGTTACTATGCTTATACGTCTCATGGTAGTGCACAGATCCCACATTCAGCTGAGTACAGCCGGTGTATATGATCCATACTATTCTTTAGCTATGCACACGGGTGGTACTTCTGCCGCTGGCCACCAGCCACATTCAGCTTCACTTTCTACTGGATCTGAGTTGCACCCCATATTTCAGTTCCTCGATAGTCATGCCGGTGGATTTTATGATGCAGATCCATCCACATTTTTCACCCCGGGTCCTCCTTTGCACATAGGCTACCGCGGGTCCATCCACCTCTACCATGGTCCATCAGCATATTCAAGATGCCGATGATGTCGAAGAATCAGATGATGATGAGATCCACGAAGATGAGCCGTCAGCCCATCTTGAGGTGCATGCCCGACGCCAGATTAGGAGGCCGAGAAGATTTTGCTACTCATCGACGCCGCGAGACCCAAATGAACAACAATTCCGTCGACGTTAGGGGTGTTTGAGAATTTGTATATTTATAAATATGAATTTTATTTTTATACAATTTGATAAATTTTATACTTGTAGATTTAATTATAAAGTATTTTGCCATTTTACTTAAAAGTAAAAATTAACTTTCACATAATTTTTAAAACAATCGAAATTAAACCCTACAAATATCACGCATTATGAAAATACTAAAAATAAAAATTGAGAAATAATTAGTTTTTAAATCTGAAAAGTTATTATACATTTGGAATATATTTAATTTTTACATAATTGATGTCTACGGATTTATTATTTATAATATAAAATTTTACAATTTACTAACAATCCTTCTATATAATAAATATATAATTTAAACTAGCTTAATTATTTTGAATAATAAAACTTATAAATTTATCAAAAAAATAATCCTTAAAACTTTCTTAAACCCAAAAGTTATTATACCCTAAACTTAATTTCCTAAACCCTAAATAAAAATTAAAATCCTAACAAAATGGAAAAAAAAAAAAACGAAACGCACAACTGAAAAAAAAAATGCACGCAAAATTGGGCGAGTCTGTTGCTCACCGCGTTTGGCAGACGCGGCGGGCCCGCCGCATCTGCCAAACACGGCGACTCTCTAAATTATAAAAAATAAAAAAAATTAGCCCACCGCGTTTGCCAAACGCGGTGGGCATAAAACTTACACAATTCTCCACAGTAGCCACAAACGCGGTATAAATTTTTTTTTTAACAATATTTTTATCAATTAACCCATGGAAGTGAAGGCAAAAAGAAGGTAAAAAAAAAGGATGTATCAGAGGAGAGAAGAAACAAGCAAAAATGATAAGCAGTATTTTAAAAACCAGATCGGACATGTCGGTTTGACCGGTCAGACCATGAACCAAAAATAGCTTTGGTCTGATCCACACACTGGTTTGACTAGGCCACAAAACCATTGAAAACTATACAAATCGCAAGAACAGCTTGAATTTGCAGTTTTGTAAGTTTGGCATTATGGTTTTAATATTGAAATAATTGGACATCTAATTTGGATAACTTTTAATGTCCCTCTCATGTTGCTTGTGGTTTTAACATTGGAGTTCTATGAATTTCCTATAATTTTAGCATTTTTGATAGATTTTACTTAATTTCAAGTTTGTTTGGTGATGTTTTTGGATAGGACTAAGGTTATTATGATTTTTTATAAATACAGTTGAGATGAATTTACAATTTAAAATTTATTTATAAAAGTTTAAGTTTTTTAGAAATATATAACTTTTTATCAGATGATGTCTTATATTAGCCCATAAAATGTACAGGTATTTACATATTTTATATTTTATAAAAAATTTACTGAATCAGGTTGAACTGGTCTGACTGGTTGAACTGTGACTGGATCACCTTCTTGGTTCAATTAACGGTCTTTGTCTCAAAACATTGGTTAAAAGAAAAATAGAGGCGGATTGAAGAATCAAAGATTTTTTTTTTATAATTTTGTTGTTATGTAAATTTAGTCTAAAGATAAGGTTAGAAGAGCTAAATTTAGTCTAAATAATTATCCAAACCTAAAAGCAACTGCCTGCCATTGTCATAAACTTTAGAAGAGCTAGGTTTGTGTAATTATTACTTTAAAAATAAGACTAACGTAGTTGGATGCCTGTAGAAAATTTAATTTGCTCTAATTTTGCTATTGCAAATCAAATTTCGGCTAATGATTAATACATGTCAAGGTTGTATCATATATTCTTACATAAAATCATAAAATCAGAATAACAAGAAATAATAAAAAATAAAAAAATAAAATTTACATAAATGTGAAATGGCAGTGATCTATTAATTTTAAAGGGCTATTTGGTTCAAATTCTTCAATTACAATCACTATGGATATCATTGACCCTAATATGAGTTTGGGTTTTGATGATTTCCTTTAATATGTTAGGTTTAGTAATAAAATGAGTATCATTTTTCCAAAAAGGGTTAATAAGTTTGATAGAATAGTTTTTTAAAGTAATCATAGATATCCAAATTAATTTTTTTAATTTTGTTTAAAGAATAGTGATAATTATTTTTCAAACAACAATAATAGGTATTATTACTATAGATACTCATTCCCTAAATAAATACAACTGCTTTCAAAATTGCCCCAGGATCAATTTTCTCTGTTGTCTCCTTCAGTAACTCACATCATATTGGAAAGTAAAAGCAAGTAAAAGATGAAAAGGAAAAAAAAAAAGTATATAAAAGGACTTTATTGGGAAACTGTTTCTTTGCTTTCTTATCACGGACATTATTCCCCCCTCTTGAAAAAGACCAACCAACTAAATCAAGTTTATCATAAATTAGGTGTTCACAATTTTGACCTTGACATAACATGCTATACACGAAGCTTTTGCAGTACACATGTTTTGATGACTACGAACCACAATAAATTGTTCACTTTAGCAATTGGGATTTACTTTTAGTAGGATATACAGTTTGGAAAAGTCATGTTCTATAAGGGAATAACCCTTGGCCACATGAGGTAAGAATTGGTTTTCAAATTTGATTGGTATTTGAATACTCAATCTTTTATTATAGTCACTGTTTTGGTCTAACACGTTATTATCTATTACATATTTATGGGACCTAAACATTATATGAAAACCAAGTTGATTTTATTAAGCTTTGACCATTCAATTCGTGTAGCTTTGTAAAATATTACTTTTAAGACTCATACCTCAAACCATTTTATAATATTCAATGCTAATTTTTGGTAAAGCAATACTAATTTTACCCAACAATCAAGTGAATAGACATATAAAACATGCCATTAGTAACTTTTGCATTCAAACTAATACCCAATTTCAACAGAATAACTTAGAGATCCATAATTTGCGAGCTTATAGAATAATTTGGTAGTCTTCCCAATTGACTGCTCTAGAATTTTGATGAAAATTATGTAGGGTTTTTATGTTATACAGTTGTAATTAGGGCCCCTTTATTGCACTGTCCCTTCTTACATAAAAACAAGTGAATATTGCCTACTTGTACATTGCAATAGTTTAATCCTCGTTAAATTGAGAAACGTTTTTAATCATTTTTATATCTCATATAAATATTTATAAAACAAATGTCACAGTAATATTTGAAAAAAATATTGAGAACAAATAGAAGCTCAAACGATTAAAGTTTTATAACTCCTTCACCTCAGAAGTGCGAAGTTCAAATTCTTTTTTTTTTTTTTTTGTCAACATAATGGGTATCGAATTTTAGACACACTAATCTCACTGTGCTTGCACAAAGCAAGCTCCACCGATGCACAACAACTGCAAGGATTCGAACCTGGACAGCCGAGGTGAAAACCCTATACCGCTGTCAGTCGAGCTTCCTGCACGAGTCGGTTCAAATTCTGTTAACACTAATTTTTTTTTTATTGTAATAATATAAGTTTAATTTAAAAAAACACTCATAAAAATAGCCATTCAAAACAAAAAGTACAACACTAGTGGAATACTGCAAAACTGGGGACAGAAACTAGAAACTAGGGGCTGACAGATGTTCACCTGTCATTGTCCAAATCCAGAACTCCAAAATGCTGTGGCAGCCCAGCAACCTGAAACGCTGTGACCCCTAATATTTTATTCTGCAAATTCTTGATCCTACTAGTAGCTTTGTTCTCACGCCCATATTTAATTCCCACCACTTTCCATTCTACCCCATGTATATCGATTATCAACAGACATATATAAGCCAGAAAACTCCAAAGTTTCTGCAAAAAGTTTGATACTAGATCAGCTCAAAATCCACCCAAATTCTCACTTGATTACCATCATTTCCATCAGGTTTTTCTTGAGAAAAAAAGGGACTGATCAAGTGGTATTCTGCAAAAAGTTTGATACTAGATCAGCTCAAAATCCACCCAAATTCTCACTTGATTACCATCATTTCCATCAGGTTTTTCTTGAGAAAAAAAGGGACTGATCAAGTGGTATTCCTACTTTCTTCAAAAAAAGTGGTATTCCTACTTATTTACTTTTTCTGAAGAAGATGCTGCACTTTTTCTTTGCTGTGGCTTTCTCTGCAGCACCTCTGATCCTCTATGTTCCTCCCATAAGAAGCTTAAACCTGTTTCTAGAGACCATGGAAGATCTTTGGAGGGAATCAAGTTTATATACAAGTGGGATGTATCCTCGCGTACGGTATGCTTGTTCTAGGGTCTTGAATTGTATGCTTTGCAACACTACCAGGTAAAAAAATAAAAAAAATAAAGAAAATTTTGAGGTAAATTGATTATAATTTAGATGGTTTTGTCCATAATCTTTTTTAGTCTTTTTCTTTTCTTGACTTGATTTGGTTCTGATTTTGTTGGTAATTTATCCCTTGTTCTTTTTTTCAGTGTTGTGGGCTGTAATTTCTGTATTTTGTTGTAATAACAGAGCCCTTTTGGGATCTTTCTGCAATGTTACTTGTATGGAAATGAAGAGAATCAATAAGAGTTTGAGTAAATTTGTTTCAAGATTTGGAGTATGTTATTGATGTGATTTGGAGTATGTTTCGGGATCTTTTTGTTGTATTGATTAAATTTTTGTTCTTGATGCGATTTGAATTTTCTTTTCTGGCTAATTTTGTTTTCACGCCCCTGAAATTTTCTTTTCTGGCTAAGAAGAAGGAACTTTTTGCTCATTAGGTGTTCCAAAACATCGGCATTGGTACAAAATTTATTGTATTTTTACATGTTATGTTGGTTTCTATAATTGCTTGTCGGTGTATAATAATTGTGTCTGACAAGAAGGTTCAATGGCTCAACGATATATTGCGTTAGAACAAGCTAGTGTAGTTGCCACATGTCATATTTGACATGTACCTAATACCTGGTGGTCTGCGGGGAGAGTTTGGCTGGGAGAAGGAAAGAAGCTTTGTAGCTAATTTTTTCAAAAAATTATGTAAAAGGGGAAGTTCAATTATCGGAACTGGGGGGCCGTTTGTGTCTGAAAATTCAGATTCTCCATTTCTGTTGGGAATTTGATGCATTTATTTATTTATTTTTGACTGGTTTTGATCGCTCTCCTCTACCCCCACCCACAAAATAAGAGAAGTTGGGGCGGGGGGGGGGGGGGGAGGGGGGGGTGTTCGCGGTGTGGGGAAAGAGGTGGAGAAAGGAAGAAAGAAAAGGGGTCTAAAGCTTGTGGAAATGCTATGGTCTTTGGCATCCTGGTAAAGTGAATGTGGATACTGCTGTTATTATTTCAAAAGAAAAAGTTGAGCTTTTGACTCTCTGTATTTATGGATCAAAAGGTTTGTAAAGGAGCGCCTAACAATTGAAGTATCTAAAACAAAATGCTTGATTTACAGCTCTCTACTTCCAGGCGTAGTAGTTAGCAAAAATTTCACGGGTTGATTGTAAATGTACACTTCTCTCATTCCTTAATTTACATACCATTTTTTCCGGTGTAAATTAGATAAGTGTATTTTACTCCCAACATTTGATAGTAATAATATTCTGGGAAGTTTGTAGCGTTAAGACAAGAACAAAGCATCTGTAATAGGCGTTTAATGTTTCTTTAGTTTCATTGGTAGTACCATAACGTTATCAAACAAATTCTAGCTGTTGAGATTCAGAGTAACATAATTCCAAAACAGTAATATTGCCTTTTAAACTTGAATGCATATGCAATGATAAATTTCATTATAGGAAAATAAGCCCAATAAGTCCACCAACCCTTTCCATGATTGTTGAGCAGTTAAAGAATCAAGCTGAACGAAGAAACAGAATGCTTGAACTGATTAGTAAACTAACCAAGAGTGAAACAATTCACAGTGGTCAGTTGACCTAAGCGAATTGTCTTGGATTGAACAAAAAAATTGAATAGTCATGAGCTACTTGATTGAAACTACTTTTCCTCGATCACATTTTCAAAAACTTAACAGGGATTTCCTTCTTCTGCCTCCCTTCTCTTTTTCCTGTAAGATCAAAATACTGTACATTCACATATCTAGCCTCTATGTTTTTCCAGATTTTCAGTGAGGTCAGTAAGTCAATATGATAGACTTTCAATGAGGTTCGCTGAGAATGTTCAAATAGATGGATAGAATGAAGAAAGAAATCCTGTAATAACCTAATGGAGAATCTAAGAACTTTTATTGTTATTTTACTCGAACAAGGCTGGATCCCTGCAAAATTAATAACAAAGTAATAATTTTTATTCATTGAAACTGATTTCTAGTACAAACGATGTACCTGTTGCAATTTGTTTCCCTGTAAATGGGACAACTAGACAATGAAGAGAAGAATGTTGCCATATACATATGTAGCTAAGAAGAAGATCTGTCAGGAAAGAATAAAAGAATAGCATGGAAGTACTGGCGGCTAACCAACCCAACTAAGTTGGCCCCCTTCCTTATAGTGTAGGTTAGAAGTAAGATAGTATACTGTTGACTATTGAAAAAAAAAAAAAAAATACTAGCGGCTGACGTCTAAATTAACTAACTTGAAAGTGTGCATGGCTTTAAAAACCAAAATACATCCAAAGGCTTGACTTCGTTTTCAGTAAATAGTGAGGTCTCTTCGCGATTGCTCTTTATTCCTGTTTGATTCCTCTTCTCGTCAACATTCGTCTGTCCCAGCTCCTGCAGAATTCCTCTCTCCTATTTCATGAATTAAAATGTCCATCAATCACTGAACAAGACATAGTAATCTTGAAGATACTCTAAACTTCTAGTACACGAACTTTGGTACAATTTATGTACATTACGGCATAATAACAACATTACTACACACCAAGTTTGGAACTTAGGGAAACCCACACCACAATTACATAGAATAGTACTGAGTGAGTTAAAAGGGGAGAGCAAGAAAAGGAAGAACAACATACAACATGTTTTTTACCACTTCGGATGTCAAATCAAACAATCAGAAGTAGTGAAACTCGATAATTGCTATTATTTTAATGAAAATAAATGAATCCAAAATAGATTGGCAAAGAAATATATATACGAAAGCTCCCTTCATACCAGCATTCTTGACTTGAATGTTCGTGGTGGGGTTGGAGTAGGATTGTTAGGTCCACCACGGCTGGCTGAGAAACATTGTGGAGTGGGAGGACTTGTTCGAATTTGCAACAAAGTCTCTTCTTTATGCTTGATGTTTTTTGTATGTATGGTAAGTGGAGTATTTTCTGCATCATCATATCTCCTGCATTTGTATTATCCAAACAGCTTATAACCACAGAGGAAACCACAGAAAATGCTGTTTTAGGAACCACAGGAAATGAGCCATCCACTTCCAGTAGTCTAGATGGGCGCATTGAATTCAATTATGACCAATAATAGTGTGTTCATGATAAGCTGTCTGTCCTCTTGCCTCCTTTTCCGGATACAACTCCAACAATGATTACAAGATGTGGTGGGATGATCATTGGGATGGTTATTCTGAAACAAAATATTCTTTTTTGTAATCTTAAGTTTTGTTCTCCATGCATGTTTGAGGTAGGTTGTTTCATTATATAATTGTGATTATGGTAATGATTATCAGCATATCATGCTTGTGCAATGTGATTTACCCTTGACCATAATGAAAGGGCCATCTGAAAAGTATGCTTGTCTGACATGTTGAGTTTCAATCTTTTGATATTAGTTATTATGCCAGTAAGGGAACATCTGAAGAAAAGAACTTACTTCTTCCTTTTCTGCTTCTCCTGGAAGCTGCTTTTCTGTTTTGCTTCATATTTCTCTTTATTTATCTCAATCAATGGATTCCTTTCCTTTTCTTTATCATCTAGGCTACCAGATTCATCCCTTAGCTGGTCTTTAATCACATTTTCCTCCACATTCTCTCTGTCCTTTGCCCTTGTTGCCAACTTCTTCAATTCATTACAAAAGTCTGTTACCTTATTTAGGATATCCCCACCAGCAAACCGATTCTTTGCAGATATAGTACTTCTCAGACTCTCTGGTTGTTCCTTCTTCATTGCACTTTCATCAATTTGTTTCTTCTCTGCACTTGATTTCGTCCCTTCTTTCATGAATTTAGCTTTGTAATTTGGTGGGGTTAAGAAATTGGGGTTCTGGTTCTCCCTGTCTTCAATAGTCCTTCCATATTTCAAGTCCTTGACTGTGGATGCTAAAGGTCGTGTCGACCCTCTCTTCTTCAGTGTAGCTTCTCTGATATCATAAAAAAATTGTTTTTCATCAGATATAAATCATTGAAAAGGACTATGAACTCTTAAAGAGCTAGAATTTCATTTGTACCTCCTGTTTCTTTCGCCAAATGGGAGTGCTTCTGATACACTAGCTGATCTCTGAAACATAAAAGTACGAGGGGTGTTAATAAAATTACGTGAGAACTGAGAATCAAATGAAAAACTGCTGTTAGGTAATTTATTCATTAGCCTAAAATTTACAAGAGAGAGAGAGATGAATCCTGTCACCACGAACTATGAGCAAAATGCAAATAACCTCAGTCCAGAAAATATATCCATCTCTCTGAATGTTGTCTACATTGTGTTGCAGGTGCTGCAATTTTTCCAAGTAATAATTTACTGCAGTAGGGAAATGGTCTTTAACTTCATTTCCTCTTTTTTTCTTACTCCTATTTGGCACTTATATTCTAGCTTATTGAATAAAACCATTTTCTTTTAATAATTAGTTTTTAAGCAAAAATTGACTCGTACCAATAACAAAGAACAGAATTAATTTTTGGGCAACAACTGAAAATTTCAGGCTTTTCTCTCTCCATTTCCGTCTCAAATCTAAGATCCAAACCAGGCCTATATGTAAAGTTCATAAATTGATTGTTTCTACAGGAATTCCCATATCCAAGTTGGCATCTTGTATTTTGCAAAAGCAAAAAAAAAAAAAAAAAAAGAAAAAAAAGAAAAAAAAGAAAAAATGTTCCTCCAAATTAGCAAACACAGTTCATAAATTTGTCAGCCCAATAAATTATCTCAATATCACTATTACCTTTCTTGAAATTCACTCAAAAACCAAACTGGTGTCTGGAAAAATAAAAAAGAAACATATACAGCATAATAAACATTGAGAATGAACAGGGCAGAGAAGTTAAGAAACCTGTGAATTAGGCGTTGTTTCTTTGATGAAATCTTCAACCCTCTTTGGATGACTACAATCTGCAAATGAAAAACACTCAAAACCCTCAAAATCAAGATAACATTCCAACTATATTTCTCCATAATTACATGACCCAGATGCCCAAATTTCATCTAATTTATTCATCCAGTGTTACCCGGCCTGCAGAACCAAGATTCATCATCAATGGAGTCATCAAGGGCGGAAAAATCAACCCATTGAGGAGCGTTAATGTTCTCATAAAGCTCATCTTTAACGAACTGAGAATCCAAGCTCCTCCACTCAATTACTGCTACCTCCATTTTTCTCTGAGAAAATTGGAGAAAAAGGGCTTTCAAAATATCAGAGATGAAAGAAAAAGGGCTTTCAAAAAACCAGAGATGAATTTATATACAAAAATTTGGTTGGAGAGTGGTTGATTAAGATGGAAGAATAGTGAAGTGAAAATGCCCAAGGTGTAGCGCTGCAGGCTGAAGAAGAGCTTGAGGTGGTAGTCTGAAAGTGGACCGTTGGGGGCCAGAGGGGTTATATTACTGTTTTATTAATCGACCGTTGGCTGCTCACTTTATGTACTTCTGTTTTATTTTCTTATTTTATTTTATTGTGTTAAATAAGATATGAAGGAGAAGCAAATTAATCGACTTTCGATCGACTTCGGCTTAATAAAATTGCATTCAAATTTGATTCGCTAATTAATTAAGGCTAATGTGAATAAAATTTAAAGAAGCACAAAATTAAAAATTTATATATAAAATTTTAAGTTACTCGATTTTTACTCGAGTAGATTAAATTCATTTCAAAAGAATAAATAAATGAAGTTTAGAAGCAATTTTTTAACCTTGTTAAATAAATAATCAATAGTAGACATTATTATGGTCGGGTTAGTTATGCGTGTTTGCATTTGTAGTGTTAAGTAAGGCAAGATAAGGGTATAAACTATGAAACTTTTAGCATTGGGTTAACGATATTAATAATTTATTTTTGTTATTGAAACTCTGTTTGCTTCATATTTTATTGTACAATTTACAAAAAAAATAGAGTGCTAATATTGTCAGTCTTAGTCCATTAGCTAATTTGGACACGAAAAGGTAAACAAAGTAGAAAAAGAAAAATAAAGAAAGAATAAGGTTTGGTCCTCCTCTGCCTCTAGTTTTAGTGTTTGGAACAGGTGAATCTATACTTGCATGTGAGCAGTGATGACGGAAAAATTTGAAGGGAAGGTTTTCTATGGCTTTTGGGTCAAAGATTTATAATTTTATACATTCTTCTTGCAAATTGCTTCAAATGGCTTGCTCTTTTTCAAATAATAATAATAATAATAATAATAATAATAATAATAATGTTTTACTATCACATCTTTATTGTACATGCTCTGTTTCTAAAAAAAAATATTACAATGATAATTTTTCAAAAAATAAAAAATACAATCTGACTAAGCTAATTGCAAGTGCAATACTAATTGCAAAGATGTGAAGTATACTGTATATGTACCTTCTACCACTGGGATTAGCTTAGTAACCATTTGAAACTCAAACTCTGCAACCCAGTCGGGAGGATATTCGAATTTTCCTACCCTTTTCTCTGCTATACCTTGTATGTAGAAAAAAAAATTTAATTTTTTTTTCAAAAAATTGAAATAACATGAAATTAAGAGAAATTGTTTGGGCAAAATGTCAAGATTAGCCCCGAATGGAAGGAAAAAAAACCCAAACAAAATAATTACTTTTCTTCGTTTTTGCCCTCCTATTTATAACCGTTTTTCTTGCTTCCTATGCAACTGTGCAAAGAGAGTAGAGTTCTCTTACTTTTGTGAGTTTCATAACAAGCCGACAATAACACACTTATAATATATACTTTGTCACTGCAAATTATTATGAGTTTCCATATCTTTAAGTGAAAATCCTGTTAAAAGAATGATCATCTTTTTCAAAAAAAAAAAAAAAAAAAAAAAAGGTGAACAATGCAAAATTGCCCGTCTAGATCGCCAAGGCTGGTCACCCCTGTAGGAAACCGGGGCTTAGCGACCATCTAGGAAAGCTAGCTTCGCCTCCTACGAGGAACCAAACCTTGTTGCCCCCTTGATGAAGATTAGTTGCTTGTCTATCTATCTAGCACCGTGCAACGTTGTAAAATCAGAGTGCACACCTAGATTCTCTATAGTAGAAAAAAGTTGGGGTTATTATGCCCAAGTAGACACAAAGATCTAGTAGAAAAACCAACTTGCAGGATAATATAAGTGTTGAAGGCAATTGTAGATAATAGAGTTAAAGATTAAAATTCAAAAGTTTTTCCAAGTATTGGGGCACTTCTGCAAGGGACATCTCTATTTTTCCCCCCGGAATCTTTAGAATTCCCACTGCTTAGCTTTCAATTCGCCTCTGACCATCAAATGAAATGTGAATAACCCAGTCCTCCTCTCTTTCTTCCAGTAGGCACTCTTGAGAGCTCTTTCCAACTAGAAGTTCTTAGGTGCCTCCTCTCAGTGGTCCTTCCTAGAAGCCCCACTTGGTGGCCCTCTCTTGGTAGCCTCCTCTTATTAGTCTCTCATGGGAGCTCTCTTTGTGGCCTAGGAGCCTGTAGCTTTTTAATACATCCTTTAGCTTTTTAATATTTTGAGCTACTTCTTAATTTTTAAGAGTCAATCGCAATTTTTGTGCAAATTGTGATTAATTAATTGAATTAGGAGCAAAATAGTAATTTTAGTATATAGATACCTTTTCATTTTATTTTAATTTCTAAATTTGTATTTTTACATCTGTTTATCAATTTTTCTAATTTTTATGATTTTTCGGAGTCATTTAGTATTTATGTAGATTTTTAGTATTGTTTAAGTTAATAGCGTGTTTTTCAATACATCCTTTTTATTAGGATTTTCATGTGAAAAATTTTATATGTGCATTTTATATATTTATAGATTTTTTGTAAAAATTTTCATGATTTTTAGAAGTCGTTTGATATTTATCTAATTGTTGTTTTTTTTTTGTTTATTAGGGGACGTTTTCCAAGAGTACGTTAATGATAAAATTTTTGAGTGAAAATTTTAGTATATGTGTTTTGTATGATAATATATTTTGTGTAAATTTTTCGTGATTTTTAAAAATCATTTAATATTTTTGTATTTTTTCCTAATTTTTGTCACATATGATGCATATTCAAATGTGCCCTTATTGCTAGAATTTTCATGTCAAATTTTTTGTATATGCATCTTATAATTTTATAGCATTTTTCATAAAAGTTTCATGATTTTTTAATACTATTTACTATTTATTTGTATTTTTTCCACAAAAAAAAAAAAAAAAAACAGCTACTACAGCACGCAACAGCACTTCAAGCCAAATTCAACAATAACAACAGCCATGCAAATCAATCCTTCAATCCATCATTATCACCATCCCACTTGGATTGACAATCACTAGATTGCATGGGATTTTGGTTCAATTTTTTGCTCACTTACCATCATCATATTCACTTCCTACCATTTTCTTCTTTTTTGCTGCCTGCAAAACCACATTCACATACACACACTCGCACAACACAGACAAGGACAAAATTCACTCACTCTCGGCTCTTTCTTCACACACAATTCACACTATTCACCATCACCTCCACTTCACACACACCTTACACACACTACCAATGCCACCAAATTCACTAGACAAAACCCAAGCAGTGGCCATTCACAAATGCCAAACAGCATAGCAATCCCTAAAACCTCCAGCAACCACCATAATTAACTCCACCCATAGCTCCACCGAAAGCTCTATTAGTGTATGCCCTAAAACCAAGTTGGTTTAAGGCACTTTGTACTTACACATATTTATGTTATATTTATTCATGTGGCATATTTCCTTGTCATTTATACTTGTATTTCCATGTTACTTGTTTGTTTGATAAATCCTTAGAATATTGAATGTGTATTAGAGATTGTAAGGGTTATAATTATGACTCTAATACATAAAGTCATATTCTTAAATATCTCTAGTCATAGTATTAATGAGATTGGACATCGTTAATATGGATAGACTTGTACATACTATACTTCTACTTATGGTAAGTAATAGTTGATCTCATTGACTATGGTATAGGTGACACCTAAGCTGGTATGTGGATGCTTATTTGGGAACAAGTTCATTGGATTGATCCGCTAAGAGTTTGCAATTATAGTGCCAATGGTTGAACTCTTCATGGCAATGGTGTAAGTGATCCTTTGACTTGAGGTTACAATAGTATCTTGAGTGTGGATTGCCATACTTTGACTCTATTCCTCGGTGCTCGTAAAAGAGTAGCCCATAGGATAGAGGTTGGGTACAGTTTGAAGCATGGAAGGATAGTGAGTAATCGATATAAGATTCATCACTCCTTAATAGGAGAATTTATTCCTTTATGGCCACATGTTAGAGATATTAACTCAATAAATTTTTTGCAAAAGTGATAGTATAACTTGAAAGTAGTTTCAAGGTTATACTTCATGGAGAGTTATATTTCTAGAATAAGAAAATATAAATTAGTCGTTTAAAATTATGCGCTATACTTTTTAGCCTAATTGAGATATAGTGTGGTGAAAGAATATTAATTACACGGAAACATTGTCATTGATGGGTATAATCTATCATATGACTTTTTTATTCACTTGGATGGTCATGATGTATTACTAGATGCTACTCATGATCTATAAGTACGAATTAATTAATTGTGAATTAATGATAAATTAAAGTGTTTAATTTATCTAGCTCTTAATTGAGTAATTAATCAGTTATAATTTGTACTTATTGCTAACGTGAATAGAACCTAATGGGTTACACACATAAAGAAGATAATCTTTGGGTTAAAATGTAATTAAGATAAGCATGAGATACTTATGGGGTTAATTTATAAGATAAATTAACTTAAAGAACTTATTTATAATTATTTTAAGTCTTGCAGCAAATTAGTTTTCTAAAAGAAATAACGTAACTAATTAGTTTACTTATGGAATAGAATTCCTAATAGAGAAAGATTATCTTAAGGTAAGTTTCCTAAACCTTCTGGATTTCTAATTAACTTTATTTCCTAAAAGACTAGAATAACAGTTCTATAAATATGTCTATGCTTTGACTCTTGAATTATTATTGTAGCACAAAAGAAAAACTAGTGAGAGAAAAATTACAAAAGAGAAAAATGTCACTTTTTAAATGTCACTTTCTCTCTCCTCTTTGGTGTCTCTCTTTTTCTTTCTCTTCTTCTTAGTTGTTAGACTTTTTCTTTTGCTTGTGTTCTTAATTAATTTAAGGGAGCCAGCACTCAAAAGTCAAAGCAAGCAAGCCTAGAAGGTTCCCAAAGAATTTGTTCATGTGGATATCATTAGAGGTTCGACGCTTGAAGGGCTTTTCATGGTAGATCTTACCTCTACATTGAAGGATATTTGCCAATAGTAGCATAGAAATCTTCTGTGCTTGAGGTAATTCTTGTATAAACCCCTTTATAATCATATAGATATATCAAAGAAATCTATGGTTAAGATAATAAAATTTTTATTTTTTCACTGCGTTACCTATGTTATTACCTTACAGTGGTATCAGAGCCTCCTTTGATTATATCTATATGATTTGTGTTTATTTAATTGTCATAAATATGGATTGTTTGTTCTTGATAAAATTTGTCTCAAAATTATTTTAGAAAAATCAAGAGTTTGATTTTTAAAAAAAGTTTTTGATTGTTTAAAAGTATTTTAAATAATTAAGATAAGTTCTTAAGGTTGTTTTCATGGTTTCTAAATAATTTTTTTCTGTTAAAAGGGTTTTTACACAATAAGATCAAAAGAGGTTTGAAAAAATTCACAAAAATCGCTTCAGAAATTTTGCAAAAAACTAGTCATGGGTAGTGCACCTGCCGCTGGGCCCGCAACTCGCAGCCCGTATAGTTTCTGACCTTAGCTGCAGGGTTACCCACGCCGCAGATTGGTTGCGCCACGCAATTCGCGAGCTCAATTGCGGGTCGTACCCACAAATCGTGTACACAATGCCAATCCGTAGACGGATCTATGCGAATAGTCCCACGGATTGGTGTCGCGGATTTGGACCAGAAATTTTGCGAGAAAATTTTAATTTTTTTTGAAAATTTCTCTATTAAAACACTTTTTAATTTTAATTGTTAATATTTGAAAAGTTAAATTTTGGAAACCTACACATTCTATAACTTTATTTTTGAGACAAATAAATTCAAGAATATTAATCTAATTGAATTAGACCATGTGATTTATGACTAGAATTAAATAAATTAATATATTTAACTGTTAAATTGTATGATTGCATGGTGGATGATTATGGACTAGACCAATGTGATTGAATGGTTATTATTTCTATTTTGGTTGGCTTGTATTGGTTTTATTAATAGGGCCTGCGTGTCCTGCCTTCTCTATTATTTTGATGTAATTCTCTTTTCACTTAAACTTCTCTCGAATGTAACTCGAGATTTCTCGATCAATACTTGTAATATACATAGTATAGATTAGAAATAAGTTTATTTTCTAAATTATTTATATTCGAATTACATATGTAATGTACAAGAAGTTAGAGATGGCACCAAGGAACAACCAAGGAGACGCATCAAGGTGTTGACACGTCTTATAAGAATTTTGACCAAATATTTTCTTCCAGACTTGAGAAAAATATTATTAGTTAAAGTTCATAATCATCCACGTTTATTATGTTTTTATTTTATATGATGATATATTTTAATTGCATGATATGACAAAATATTAATATTTAAAATAAAATCCCTCAAGTTAAATATTAAGTCACCAATAAAAGTTGCCTTCCATTATTATAATAAAAACGAATAGTTCCTATTAAGTGTTGACTTGTTGGCCTTCGTTAATGTCACTTCACTTGGAATATGTTTTCATTATGAGATTTGATCTTTGAATAATGTATATGACTTAACAAAAATACATAACTTGTTTTGTTTCCTCAAGGTTATGCTAATTTTTGAGGCAATGTTGGGTAACGCATAAGATGTAAATATCAAGAGTTGATACCCAACTATCTAGGAGTCACAAAAATTATGATTGGCAAAAGTTACTTACCTAGTCAAAATTATCTTTGAGTTGTTGGCCTTTGTCAAGCTCAAAGTTAATTTGATGGGATCCTAATCCACTAGAAATTTCTAACAGATTCCCGAATCAATATTGAGGGCTATTGATTTGAAGTAAAATAGTGGAAGCAAACCAAATAAATTTATGAGTTCACATTTTTGGTTTGCATATACAATATAAAACAAATACTTATTTTTTGTCTTTATTTTTGTAGAATGTCCTACGTGAATTTGCGATCGATTCTCGACAATAAACTCAATGATACCAACTTTGAGGACTAGAATATCAATTTGAGAATTATTCTCTTCTCAAACATGAAAAGATTGAGTATGTTCTCGATAGACACATACCCCCTCCTCCTTCTGTTATTGCATCGCCTGAGAAAACAGATGCATATGAGATGCATAAAGTTGACAATAATGCTACAACATGCATCATGTCAGCTTCTATGATCCCAATATTGCAAAAGTAACATCTTAATATGGATGCTCTGTCTATAATTGTGCAGCTAAAAAAAAATGTTTGACACACAAGCTAGGACTAGGGATGGCAACGGGTCGGGTTGGCAAGTTGGCGGAGTCGGGTTGAGACCAAAGTATAAGAGACCAAAGTGGGCTTGAAAAAAAAAAGGAAGGAGAAGAAGAAGAAAAAAGGAAAGAAAAGAGATTAAATTATACACACACAAAATGATTAAACACATTTTTTGCACACACTAATATCAAAGTCACTCATTAACATACACTTGATTCTTCTTATAATTTACTCTTCATAAACTTAAGTAGAATTCTTAATTTTCTTACAATTTACTTGATTAATTATCCAGTGAGTGAAATTTATGTTTGAATGTAAATGGGTGAAACAAAACTACAAAATATTTTTTTCGGGTTCGCGAGTCAACCGAATCCTACCTATTTTTCTTCGCGGGTTATTTGGGTCCGACTCACAAACCTGCCAACTTTCAACCCAAACCTGTTATTTTCGGGTTAGGTTCATTTTGAATTTTCGGGTCATGTCAGAAATTGCCACCCTTAGTTAGGATTGAGAGGTATGAGACCTCAAGAGAGCTCTATCAGTGCAAGATGACAGAGGGATCTTAGTATCTGCCCATGTACTGAAGATGATCGAGCTAATTGAAAAATTAGCTAATCTAGGACATGTCTTTGACAATGAGTTAAGTATTGACTTAATTTTTTAGTTCCTCCCTGAGAGCTATTCACAATTCATCTCGCACTTTAACATGCGAAAGATAGAGTGCACATTGACTGAATTGATGAATATGTTCAAGACTGTTGAGTCCAATCTTAAAAAGGAGAAGAGCACCGTTATGTTTGTCTCAAGCTCCAAGAAAAGAAGCTCAATTTTAGACTTAAGAAGTCCAAAAAAAGGAGAACCAAACCTAAGGGTGGGGTTAAGAAGGACAAACTCAAGGACACATACTTCAATTGCGGACAAGATGGGCATTGAAAAAGAAATTGTAAGACCTACCTTGACTCCTTGAAGTCAAAGAAGCTTGGGGAAGCTTTAACTGCTGGTATATTTATGATTGAAATTAATTTATTTACTAACCAAGACTCATGGGTATTAGATACCACATTTGGATCTCATATTTGTATTAATATGTAGAGTCTTAAAGATAGTAAATTCCTGACAAAGGGAGAGGTCGAGCTACATGTGAGGAATGGAGCAAGAGTTGTTGCATTAGCTATAGAAACCTATGTACTCTCTTTCCTCACTGGGCTTTCTTTATAATTCAAAAACTATTATTTCTTTTCAATATTAACTAAGAACATCATTTCCATCTCATTGTTAAAATTGGATGGTTTTTCTATTATTCAAAAGAATAAAAGTTATTCTTTTTCACATGATGGTATTACTTATGGTACTGGTACATTAATAATGGTTTATATATTCTAGATGAAGATAAGTCAATTCTCAATATAAATACTAAGAAACAAAAATTATATATTGTGAACAAATCATACATTTGGCATTGTAAATTTGGTCATGTAAATGAGAAACGGATATCCAAATTACATAAAAATTGATAGTTGGACTCATTCAATTATGAATCGTTTGGAACATGCGAAGTTTATTTACTTGGCAAGATGACGAAAACACTTTTTACCGAAAAAGATGAACGTTCTAGTGATCTATTTGGACTCATACATACCGATGTTTGTAACCCAATATCGATCCATGCTAGAGGTGGTTTCTCCTACTTCATCACTTTCACGGATGACCATTCTAGATATGGTTATGTGTTTCTAATGAAGCACAAATTCAAAACCATTGAAAAGTTCAAAGTCTTTAGAACTGAAGTTAAGAAACAACTTGGCAAAAGTAATAAAACACTTAGATCTAATCGATGTGGAGAATACTTAAATCAAGAGTTTCAACAATATTTAGAGATAAATGGGATTATTCCTCAATGGACTCCTCCACACATGGCACAACTCAACAATATGTCTGAAAGGAGAAATCGTAGTTTATTAAATATGGTACGTTCTATGATAGGCTATGTATATTTTCCTAATTTGTTTTGGGATTATGCCTTAAATGCCGCTTCCTATATACTCAACCAAGTTCTATCTAAATCTGTTGATACCACACCTTATGAGATTTGATATGGTAAGAAGTTTCATCTTAACTACCTAAAGATATGGGGTTGTTCTACTTTTGTGAAGCAGAATATGTCAGACAAGTTGAAAGCTAAGTCTGACAAATGTATGTTTGTGGAGTATCCTTAAGATAGTCAAAGATACTATTTCTTCAATCCCCTTGAGCAAAAAGTGTTTGTTTCAAGACAAGTTATCTTTCTAAAGAAAGAGTTTATTCTTGAAAGAAGTAGTGGGAGCAAAGTAGAACTTGAAAAAATTCAAGAACCATAAAGTAGTCAACAGTTAGAACAAGAGTTTGCGTCACATGTTGATGAGGGACAGTCGAAAGCTCAAAATGCACAAGAATTTTGCAGATCTAATAGAACATGTTATGCTCTTGAGAGATATGAATTTCTCATTAGTGACAATAATGATATGTTAGTCATGAAATGGCATGAAGAAACCATGTCTAATGTAGACTTTTTGACATGGCATGAAGTCATGAAATCTGAAATGGATTTCATGTATGAGAACAAGATATAGACCTTAGTCGAGCCACATGAAGAGATAAAACCCATAGAGTACAAGTGGGTATTTAAAAAGACTGACATGGATGGTAACATTGTTACCTACAAAGCAATGTTAATAGCGAAGGGTAACAAATAAAGACAAGGAATTGATTTTGAAAAAACTTTTCGCTAGTAACTATGCTTAATTCCATTAGGATTTTACTTGCTATAACTGCTTATTATAACTATGAGATATGACAAATGGATATTAAGATTGCATTCCTTAAGGAAAATTTGTAAGAGGATGTGTGCATGACACAACTTGAGAGTTTTGATTCCATTGATAGTCATAAGGTATGCAACTTACAAAAGTCCATTTATGGACTCAAGCAAGCTTCAAGGAGTTGGAACACTCGTTTTAATGAGACAATCAAAGAGTTTAGTTTTCTCAAAAATAAAGACGAGCCTTGTGTATATAAGAATTTGAGTGGGAGCGCTGTCATTTTTCTGATACTATATGTGGATGGCATATTATTGATAAGAAATGATATACCTTTGCTACAAACTATAAAAATATGACTGTCTAAAAATTTCTCCATAAAGGATTTAGGAGAGTCTAAACACTAAATTTTGACACATCGCTCATTTTCTAACTTTGGGAGACATTTTCTTACTATTTGGAGTCAAATCATAATTTTTGGGTAAAAATGAGAAAGTCAGCAATTTTGAAGGGTAGAATAGTAATTTTTTAATTGTAAATATTTTTTATTAGTTTTGAGAGGTTCGAAATTCATTTTTACGTTCTTAAGCATGTTTTTAAGTTTTTCTAACTTTTTTCGGGGTAAATTGTTATTCATAAATTTATTATTTATATTTTTCTTAATTTTTTCTATTTTTGTGAGAGAAAATAGATTTTTAATTTTTTGGCAGGGGTAAAATTGTAATTTTGGTCATTAGGGGCGTTTTGGTCTTTTATTCATTTCTTGGAAGATAATCTTTTGTTACACAATAAATATCTCCACTTGAGGGTTAAAAAAAAAAGAGGGAGGGGGGAAATAAAAAAGGTCTAGAGAGAGTTTTTAATTTTTTGGTTTTTAGTTTTTAAATATACCAAGAACACAAAAAACACACACTTTTTCCTACATTTTTCTTCAAGTTATCACCAAGAACACCAAAAATACCTACTAGCTTTTAGTATATCTTCAAGTCTACACCTAAAATATCTAGAATACATACTAGTGTAACTTCAAGCCTACGCCTAGAACACCTAGAATACACATTAGTGTAACTTCAAGCCTACACCTAGAACACCTAGAACACACACTAGTACATTTTCAACCTACACCTAGAACACCAAGAACATACACTTTCCCAAATCACACACTACACACACTCACACACACTACACACTTACACACAGAGTAACTCACACACAAATATACAGCTCAAATGCATACACACAGACTCACACACAGAGGTTAGATTCTCTCACACACTACACACACTCACACTCTCACACACACAACGTCTCACACGTTGCATCACACACATTCGCACATATTTTCATATATACACACCCAATTAGACAAATTCATTCCACAACACGCACACAGGCACATACAAACACACACACACACTTATGATTAGATTCACACAACACAAAACACAGAACACTCATTTTCCATAAATACAGACTCACATTTCACACACATCACACTCAAAATCTCAAGCAAAACACAACATGAAACACATCACCAATTCACTCACTTCACAGTTTCTCGCACGCACACATTCATGCAAAAAACACGCACCCTAGTTACAAAATTCTACCTGCAAATACACAAGAACACACAGAACCTTCATCACCTTCACACAACTAGATTCATAGCTACATGCAATTACCACATCAGTACCTCCCATACACACTCACACACAACACACAAAACATAAACAAACACACACACACATCACACACACGAAACACGCACTTCACAGATAGACATGCACGAACACACACACAATTAAGACATACAGTCACAAAGTCATAAACGCATCAACACACACACGCATTGCTCACGCTCAAGTTCGCACGCAAAACACACACTAGCACTCACAGAGTTCTTCATACAATCATCCTGCAAAACTAAATCCACACCACAGTCCAAATCCAACTGGCAATTCCCATGATTCATCAAGTCATAATCAGCAATTCAAAACCACCATACCACCTGTAGAAGACAACAACAAATAAATAGCCCCAAAATTCTGCTCAAACCACCACCAATTCTTGCAAAAACATCCATCATAATCCTGCAATTACAGTCCCAAAAATCCTAATTCATTGCAAATTCGCAACTTAAAATGCCAAAAACAAAACCTACAATTACAGCCCCAAAAATCCTAAATCATTGCAAATTCACAGCTCGAAAATGCCAAAAAAAAAAAATCTACAAAGTCACTGCAAATTCGCAGCTCAAAATGTCCCAAAAAAAAAAAATCCTGCAATAACAGCCCCAAATTCCTACAAAAACAGCCCTAAATCCCCTGCAAAAATAGCCTGAAAATTCTGCAATAGCAACCTTAAAATCGCAAGCCAAAATCCCTCCCAAACAACCTGTAAATATCCCCCAAAATCACCTCGATAACACCCCCTCAAACTCCACCAGCACCACCATTTCATTCGGCCAAAGAGTAAGAATTCTTGGTCTTGTCCTCTGATCTCTTTTGTTTATCACATGGTCCAAGAATTTTTGTTATGAATTGTGTTTAATTTTGTTTGAGTTGGACTAAGAATGGCATCTGGGTTTTGATTTGGGAATTAGAGGGTTTAATTTGAGGTTCTAGTTGTTTGCTTCTTTTGATTAGGAAATTGGGATTTTGGGAGTTTTAAGTCTCGGTCGACAATTGAAGAAGAAACCAATTTAGGGGGTCTGGTAGTCTATTTCCTTGGTTTTTGTGATTTGAATTCATTCGATTAATTAAAGAACTAATAATAATTGAATGAAAAGGTAGGAAACAGGATTAAGAATTGAGGGGTTGGGTTATTAAGCATTAGTTTTGTTTTGTTATTAAACTGATATCTATGTGATAAATATATTTGTGCTATGGTACCTAGAGTTTGATTATTCATTATTATTCCCCTTGAAATTTTATGTTTATTTTGTCTTAGTCCTTAATAATTGTAAATTAATCCCTAAGTTTTTTTTTCTTTTCCATATAATCTGCTGTTATTTAAAATTTGGCCCTTGTATATTGCTGAAAATTTGTTTTTAGCCCCCTATTGTTGCTAGGAATTTGTGTTTTAGTCTTTATATGTTGCTGAATTTTGTTTTAATCCCTCTAAGTTGCTGGATTTTGTTTTAAGCCCCAATGCTCTGCTGAATTTTTAATTTTGGCTCTTAACACTAGCTAAAATTTTTAATTTTACTTCTATACTTGCTGTAAATTAATGTCCTTGCCTCAACTTGCTGGAATTTTTATTTTTAGGCCCCCAACTTGCTATAATTTACACTTTTATTTCAAAAGTTGTTAGAATTTTTTTTTATGCTTTATTTAACCCAAATGGTGGTACATTAACATGTTTGCTAGTCTTGTTTAGCATCCACACCAGATCTTCAAAGAGAGGTACCCCTATTTCTCGTTAATTTCTCTTTATATGCTCCAATGTGCCTTATGTAATTTTTTATGCATTTTTTTATATATTTCTTATTTTACATGCTTTTTTGTGTGTTTATTTCCTTTATGCTATTTAATTTTTTGAATTTTATTATTTTGGCAAAAAGTATAATATTTTTGTATTTAGCTAGCCAATGTAATAGTTAGATTACACTTTATCGTATTTTTTAGCAAAAAATTTTGTATTTAGATAGTACGTGTAATAGATAGGTCGTTTTACTTTTTCACTCCCTAAAAATTGTAGCTAACCCCCGATGTAATAGTTAGGGCTTATGTGCTTTTTGTACTTGTGTGTTTATATGTTTTATCGCTTTTCTTAGGTTTTGCATATAGAATATCATATTTACATGCTACTTGCTCCTACGTGTTATTATATGTCTTTATATGTTTACTTGCTTTCAATTCATGCTTCATTGTTTTAATTCATGTTTTATCAGTTTTATTATTCTGTCACCACACTAGTCTAACACTAGTTGTGACTTTTCTTGCTTCCCCGCTAGTCCAATGCTAGTGGGGATTCCTAGAAAAGGCTAGTCTAACACTAGACCCTTTGATCATTTTGGTGCTAGGTGCACTCATGTGCATATTATATCATTCACACACTACTCCCTTTTTAGTTTTTCATCATTTTGCATGATTTATATATATATATATATATATATATATATAATCATCATTATCTATTTTTTTAAGTATTTGATAGTGCATGACATTTAGGTTACATTTTTACTTAGACTTTTAGGACATTTGTGTGATTCGACTAGAAATAGTTGCCTACTCATGTGGGAAACGGTGGAGTATATGCCGTTTCCCCCTCCGTAAGTAGGAACATTAAGTCACGAGTTATTAGTTCTCCGTACCCGTTATGTTGTATTCCCACTTTCTTCGACCACTTATTATCTATATTACTATTTTTCTTTTCTTTTTGCATTTTCATTTTGCATATACACTCGTGACTCTCTCGGGGTCTCATTTTGAGTTTCGCAATTAATACGATAATTTCGGCCAAGTCTCGACAGGACATTTCGACCCTCTCAATACTCACATTTAGATTTAGGATTTACATTCATTTAGACACATCCGAATGCGATAGAACTTAGGGTTAATTTAGAAAGTTTTTAATTAAATCTCGCAACTAGTCTTGACTAGGTAGAAAGGGTGCCTTAGGCGTGAGCCTTGGTCTTCCCTTTCTTCAAATGTGACTCTCGGACCTTTTTCTCTTGTTTTTTCGTAGACCGGAGTCGAAAAAAAGATTTTAAATATGTTTCTACAAAAAATTTATTTTTTGTTTTGTTAAATAATTTTTCAGATGACTTGGTACACCTTAATTCAATACTAAGTGACGACTCTATTTCTTTAAAATAAAACCCTTTTTCAAAATTAATTGGCCAAAACTGTCACACTTTTAGTCTCGGCCTTATTTTCTTTTAAAATACCATTTTTTCGAACTAACACTTTTTTTCACTAAAAACTCGATTTTTTTACACACGCACAGTTTTTTCAAAAACTTATCTTTTTGAAAAGAGTCACCAGATTAGACCGCCTTTCGGAGCGCGACAGTCAATGACCCCACTAGTTTTTTATCATTTTAAGACGCGACAGAGAGGCAACCTACATTCTGGAAATTAGAATCTATAGAGATAGATCCAAGAGGTTGCTTGGTCTCAGTTAATCGACATACATAGATAAGATGTTAAAGAGGTTTAGCATCGAGCAATCGAAAAAAGGAGTTCTTGCTCATGAGATATGGGATTATTCTTTTGAGAGACGTGTCCTAAGACACTTTTCGAGATTGCTAGCATACAAAAAGTTGCTTATGCCTTAGCAATAAGATTTATTATGTATGCTATGCTACGTACGAGACCCAATGTCTCATATGCACTAAACGTTACGAGCAAATTCCAATCTAACCCTAGTGAGGGTCAATGGGTAGCTGTTAAGAGTATTCTTAATTACTTGAGAAGAACTAAAGAATTATTCTTAGTTTATAGAGGACACACTTTAAAAGTGTGTGATTTACTGATGCGAATTTTTAGTCAGACAAGGATGATAGCAAGTCACAATCTATATTCGTATTCGCATTAAATGGTGGTGCTGTGAGCTAGAAGAGTTCGAAATAAGAGACTATCATTGATTCTATAACTGAAGCTAAGTACATTGTTACTTCCGAAGCTGCAAAAGAGGCCGTTTGCATCAAGAAGTTCGTCACCAAGCTAGGAGTTGTTCTTTCTATTGTTGATCATATACCTTTGTACTGTGACAACAATGGTGTCATCGCCCAAGTAAAGGAACTTAGGTCTTATCAATGATCCAAACACGTACTTGTGTACTACCATCTTATTAGAGAGATAGTTGGTAGAAATGATGTAAGGATAGAAAAAGATTTTCATTGACGATAATATAGCTGATCATCTCACAAAGGCCTTATCCTAGAAAAAGCATGATGCTTATGTAAACGCTTTTGGTTTAAAACAAATGAGTGATTGGTTTTAATGCGAGTGGGAGTTTGTTAGTATATGTCCTAAATCCAAATTGGTTTAAGGTATTTTGTACTTACACTTATTTATGTTGTATTTATTCATGTGACATTTTTCTTTATTATTTATACTTGTGTTTAAACCAAGTCGTTTTAAGGCTCTTAAATTATTATTGCAACACAACAGAAAAAAAAGTGAGAGAAAAATTGCTAAAGGGAAAAACGCCAATTTCTCTCTCCTCTTTGGCATCTCTCTCTTCTTCCTAATTGTTAGACTTTTTTTTTATCTTGTGTTCTTAATTAATTCAAGGGCGCTAGCACTCAAAAGTCAAAATAAGTAAGCCTAGAATTTGTTCTCAAAGAATTTGTTCGTACGGATATCATTAGAGGCTCGACACTTGGAGGGCTTTTTTGTGGTAGATCTTACCTCTACATCGAAGGATCTTTGCCTGTAGTAGCATAGAAATCTTCTGTACTTGAGGTAATTCTTGTGTAAACCCCTTATAATCTTATAGATATATCAAAGAGATTTATGGTTAAGGTAATAAGATTTTTATTTTTTTATTACGTTACCTATGTTATTACCTTACAAGCCTACCATTCACAACCTCAGCCTCCACGCCACTGACCACCCTAGTGCCTCTACTACCCAGTCCACTTCCAGTTTCCACCAACTCTTCACCAACATCTAGCTCATCACCACCTCTCCACAAAGCCACTTGTACACAAAATAAACAAACCACCAACACTAGCATTAGCACCACTGCCCCAACACCACCGCTATTCAACCCTCAACCACTCTCAAAATAGCCAACCAACATCAAAAGACAAGTAATCACACACACACATCCTCGCAGACACAATCAATCACGCACACAGTCAACCAAATACACATATTCGTAGCTTCACACATGCACACACACAATATACACACACAAGCAACCAACCAACATCCACCATCACAACCTCCGATTACCACCCAAACCCACACCGCAAAATCATCATCAGCCTCTCCGCTGTCACCCTTAACCTCAAACGGCCACCGTATCACTTAACCTGCACAATCAAAACCTTCCTAAACTATCAACTAACCACCTCACACCACCATCATCCAAGCTTCAATTGAACCGCTCTGATAGACCACATACAACAGCAGCGGTCATCAAACCACCAACAGACGACGGCTAGAGCCAACTGCGGCCACCTGCAACTGCGAGCCGTCACTAGCGGCATCATCAACCATTGCTGAATGCCGCAGCCTCACCGCAATAGCCCTTGACTTAGGCAAAACTTTGCATTCACTCTTCGGATTCCTTCTAATTAACATATAAAGACAGAGCTTTGTGCTTAGATTTTGTTATTTTGGAGCAAAACTAAACAAAAAATGAGGATTTATAGGCTAGATTTTATTTGGTTCGGAGAGTTTGGATTTGCAGAATTGGGATGCAGAAGCCAGTTAAAATTCAAGAGAGAGAGAGAGACAGCCGGAGAGAGAAAGAGAGGAGAGAATAGATACGGGGAGAGAAAAGAGAAAGAAAAGAGAGAGAAAACCAAAAAGAGAAAGAAGAGAGAGATAGAGAGACAAAGAGAAAGAAAGAGAGAGAGATAGCTGGAGAAGTGAGAAAGAGAGAAAGAGGAGGGAGAAAATGAAGAGAAATGGTGGAGAAAGAGAGAAAAGAAAGAAAAGAGAAAGGGGAGAACAAGGGAAAGAAGAAAGAAAGATAAAAGGCAGAAGAGAGAAAGGAAAGCCAGTTAAAAAAAATCGCCAAAACTATGTCATTTTGACATAAAGTCAATTAAAACGTCATTGTTTTGGTTAGTTCCTTTTTAGAGCTATTTTATTATCAAAATTAATATTTGTTATTTACCCCCCGAGGATTTGATTATATTATTAATTGTGCCCTAAACATTTTTAATTGTTGTTGTCATGTCCTTCATATTTGTAGAATGACCTTTATATTTTAATCTCCTTTCAATTATGTTCGGAATAATTGCAATTTGGCTTTAAACTTGCTAAAAATTATAATTTTGCTCCTTTTGCTTTGCTGGAATTATATTTTTACCCTTAAATGTTGCTAAAATTACATTTTTGCCCATAAGCTTGTTGAAATTACATTTTTTTTGGTCTTCAAGCTTGTTGAAATTACATTTTTGCCCTTAAGCTTGTTGAAATTACATTTTTATCCTCAAATGTTGCTAGAAATTGCATTTTTGCCCCTAACTTTGCTGAAGTTACATATTTACCCTCAAGTGTTGCTGAAAATTACATGTTTACCCCTAGGCTTGCTGTAGTTTGCGTTTTTAATCACTAGGCTTGCTAGAATTTGTGTTTTTGTCCCTTAACTTGCTAAAATTTGTATTTTCTCCCTAGAATATTGCTCCATTTGCATTTTTTACCTCACAAATTGTTGGGATTACTTTTATTACTTTATTTATTTAAATAGTGGTATCTTTGACATGTTTGTTCATTTTATTAGCAATTTATACCAAGCTTTCGAATGGGAAGTACCTCTATTATCCTTTTAATTTCTCTTTATGTGTTCTTATGTGCTCCTATTTGTTTTTACTATATTTTTTTTATGTATTTTATTATGTGTTTACTATTTCTATTTATGCGTGAGCATTTATTTATGTTATGTTATTTGTTCAATGTTAATTATTTGGAAGAATGTGATAGATAGTTGATATTTTATTTAACAAAATTTGTATTTATATAGTTAATGTAATAAATAGGTTATATTTTTCATTTATTTAATACATTTTTTTGTATTGTTAGATAGGAAATGTAACATATAGGTTAGATAGTTTATTTTCTTGTCCTTTCCCCATTTAGATTGGAATTAAGCATCTCCAGTGTAATAATTAGGGCTTTTGCATGCTATGTGTCTATGTACTTAGGTGTTTTATTCGCTTTTTTTAGGACTTTGCATCTAGAATATTATGCTTATGTGCTATGTGCTCCTATGTGCTATTATATGCTCCTATGTGCTTATTGCTTTAATTTTTGTTCTTTTTTTTGCTTTATTATGATATATGTGTACTGTTGCCACACTAGTCTAACGCTGTTTGTGGTTCATTTTTGTTTCCTAGTTAGTCCAACGTTAGTAAAGAAATTTGTAAAAAATAGGCTAGTCCAACACTAGGCCCTTAGGCCGGCCTCTCATATGTAGTTTCATCATTTGTATGCAATTCATTTCATTACATGCATTTTTTCATTTTTAGTCTATTTTCTCATTGGCATATTATTTTTCCTAATATTATTCCTTTCCCCGTAAATTTATAATACATAACACTTAGTTTACATTTCATATAGAATTTTAGGATAGATAGGCCATTTACTTGTTTAGATTAGAAAGAGTCAACCCTTCAAATATGGGAAAGGGACAAGTATGGCCATCTTGGCCTTAACATGCCATTTATCCCTCTGTAAGAAAGAATATTTTGTCACGAGCCTTCGTTTCCCATACTTGTTATGTTGCATTCCCTTTCCTTGATTACTTATATCTATATAAACGTCATTTTTTATGTTATTTTTATTTTCATTTTGAGTTTCATTTTGCATCACTCATGACCCCTTTGAGGTTTCAAACCCTTTGAGGTTTCTTTTTGGGATTTCACAATTAATGCGGTAATTTCAATTAAAACTTGAAGGGACATTTTGTCCCTCTCGATACTTTTATATATATATATATATATATATATGTATAGGTGTGTTACCCAAATGTGACAAAATCTTAGGGTTATATTAGGAAAATTTTGACTAAATCTTGCAACTAGTCTCGGTTAGGTTGAAAGGGTGCTTTAGATGTAAGCCTTTACCTTCCTTTACTTCAACTGTGACTCTCAACCCTATTTTTCTCTCGTTTTGAAAGATTTGGAGTTGTCTAAAAAGACTTCTCATTTTTCTTACATTTTTCTCAGAAAATATTTTCCAAAGAAATTATTTTTATTTTCTTACATTTTATAATAAAATATTTTCTGGTGACTTGGTACACCAAAACTCAATACCAAGTGACAACTCCTTTTCATTTATAAAAGCCTTTTCAGACTTTGTTTTTTGCCAAAACTGTTGCAATTTCAAAAGTCCAAGCCTTTTTCTTTTTTTTCTTTCAAAAAGTAAAAAATTGTTTTCTAAATGCCATTTTTTTGAAAAACCACCTTTTCCCTCTTATTTATTTTTTTTTTCTGTTTTCAAAATGGGGCGCGACAGAGCCCATCTCAGTAGTCTTTCCTAAAATCCCCATTTGGTGGACTCTTCTTTATAAAACTTCTATAAAGATTTTTAGAAAAATTTTGTTGGTGTTTAAGTTAGGAGGAGGAAATCAAAACAAACACTATATGATATGAGGTTTATATGTAAGAAAACTCTACAACAATAAGGAAATTTAAAGCAAAGTGGTTACTTAGCCAATCAACAACAAACTACTAGCTTTACAAGCAATTTCCCAACTTCAAAATAGGATTCAGGCCAACTGCTATATTTGCAAATCCTCGAGTCTGACAGGTTAGACCCAAGAGTAGGGAGCAAAGATGATAAAGAATATATTTTCCAATAACAAAGTGGCAAATAGCATTAACTATGCAAGTTTGACTTGTTAGATCAAGATCCAATTCATTCAAAACCCATGGAAGCTCAATAAAAGTTTTTTAACTAGGTCATTAAGGTGACATTTTATTTTGAAGTCATTTCTGTTACTCAAGTTCATTTTGATTTAAGAATTTGAAAAGTTTTCTCTGTTCATCTACTGATACTTAGGCATTGAAATTCAAACAGGGGAAACCTACCTCTTCTTACAGGACAATAAGTTAAAAACAAGTGTGTAAAACCTTGAATTAATTCCTGTGGATTGGATATGAATTCTGTCAACTCAGGTAACCTGCAACAAAAGAAAAGTCAAAACATATGGGGGTTGGTCCTCCAAAACTACTTCGATGCTTAAGTTAGTGAAGATTTTTGAGTTGGAAACTTGAGGGAAAAGCTACTGATAAATTGTGAAGGCTTACTTTCATCTTAGAAGACAGAGGACAATATTTATATAGGAGAAAATAAACATCATGAATAAAAAGGCATAGTTGATGACATAAGCCTAAACCTTGCAAGTCAGTGAGGCAGTCGCTGGACTTATCGCCTAAGCCGAGGAGTTCGCATAAAAGAACAGCTCGGCGTTGATTTATCAGTCAAAGGTCAAATCAGTCAACGGAAGAAGATCAAACATGCAGAGTTGGAATGGTCAGTTGAGCTGATATAGAATTCGGTCAAAATGGTTTCCACACAAGCCCCCCAGTTAAAAATGTACGAGGCAAAAAGAAAAGGCCTGTCCAATTCAAACTGATCTTTACAAATTAAAGAGGTACATTTTTGATTGCATACATGTCATCAAATCATCAGTGCAACGGTTAAAAATGAGTACTAGAAAGAGTGCCTTTTCAAAAATCACATTATCAAAGGAGATTTATTGAAAAAAAATAATGTAGTAATCGTTCCAAATTTCAAGGCAAAGGTTCGAATTTAGAGCCCCCAGTGGGTATATATAAGGAGGACTATTTGCCATTTTTCACTTTGACAACTTTCGCTTTTTTTTTTCCCCGAAGAGAACTATAGCTCCCGAACTACCAAGCAAAAACAATTCCGTACATTGACAAATTCTTGAAAAAACAAGTAAGTATGGTGGTTACTTCAAGTAGTCACGCTGAAGTTGTGAGGAGTAACAGACAAGATGCCGAAAGACTAGAGGCTTCGGCTCAAGACTCCGAAGAGATAACCAGTGCCACTCCTCAAAGAGAGAAATCAACGAAGGCCACCGAAAAAGATGGAAATGAGACTTCGGGTAATGAGAATTTTGAAAACTCTGGACGAACTACCTTGTCTGAGTATGGTGTAGACTCACTAGTTCTACTAGACAAGGGGGCCGTTGAGCATGTTCCCCTTCAACTCTGGACCTAGATTACTTGGGGACCATCCCAAGTGTCAAACAACTTTAACGATGGAGGAAGCTCATAGAGTATAGGATAAATATATTTTTCACCATCATTATGTTACGTACATGCTAGTATCGGATGACCGAGCTCACGAACCACCTGAGAGAGCCGTGGCGGTGTACGCCAAGCAATTTGAAGCAGGACTTAGAATCCCTACTTCGAGATTTTTTCGAGATAACCACCATTATTGAAGAATAACCCAACTGACTTCAAATGCTATAAGTTCCATTGTGAGTTTTGAGCTTTTGTGCAACCATTTGGGATTTCAAGCTTAGTCGACCTCTTCAGAAGTTTTATTTGATAAAGAAACATCCCTCAGAAAATGAGTGGCTTTACTTCAGCCCCCGACCCCGAAGTGGACCCTGAAAATCACCGAAGACACTTCTACTTCCATTAAACATTGGGAGAGCAGATTCATGTTTGTTTCAGATGAGTATTTCCCAAGAGGTTTTTGGTGGTGAGGTATCAATGAAGCCCCTGATCCAAGTCTAAGAACCCTTTGTGAACAAGAATACTAGCAAATTTGTCAGGGCAACAACTGTGTGAACTGCTGGGAGTTTCCCGAAATAGTACTGGTGAAAAGGGGTCTGAGCCGAGCAAGGGTCATAATTGGCGAATCTGTATACTCACATTGGCTACACAAAAGAGGTAGATTTCTTTTTTTTATTCCATTCAAGTTGTATACTAAATGATTTTTTACTTTTTTTCTTGCAGAGTCAAGCTTCTCTCATCTGCTAAACCGAGATAGTTTTCAATGAAACCAAAGATATGACAAGGACAAAATGAAGCTGGCCCTTCATCCAAACAACAGAGAGTAGAATCAAGCTTGAGACCCAGTTCAGAGGTCCCCTCAGTACCATTGCAAGTCATTGTAGCCCCATCTCAAACTACAAGTGCCCCTGTAATAGCAACATAAATTGTAGAACATTTTGGCCCATGTTTCGGTTGAGACACTGGGAACTATAAGATGAGGAACAGGCTAAGCGGCAGGTCGGGAATTAGGCCAAGGGAAACAATTAGAAGTGTTAACCTCCATTCTTCAGCCGGGAAGTAGTTCAAGCTTGGTAGAAATTCTTCGGTAAAGTCAAACTTCGTCCCCTTCAGCTGGCAGAGCCAATCCTCCTGCCCCATTTTTCCCATAATGGGATTTAACAATAGAAGACCAGGGCAATTTAAGTAACGTGCTTAACGAACTGTTGACGAAGGTCAATCTGTCCAAGGATATGGAGTTTATCTAGAACATAAGTTCTGAAAAATTGTCTGACATGACGGCCATCTTTATGGCAGTAGTAAGTCTTACTGAACTCTGCTAATCAATATTAATATATTATGCTAATATAAATCTCATTTTTGTAGACCCATGCTATCATTGTCGAAATGTGCAGGAGAGTCCAACAAATGTATAACAACAAGAATCTCGTGCGGTAAAACTTGAGAAAAAACTCAAAGAAACGGAGTAGGCCAAGCATCAACTAGAAATGGATTACAAAGAGATGGATGAGGCCTGGGTAGTAGCGGTAAAGATCAGGGACAAAGCCATAGCAGAAAAAGAAGTTGTGAAGATTCAAGCTGAGTCCCTGAAAACTGCACATGTCGAAAAGCTAAGAAGGGTGCAAGAGCAAGGACTGAAACTTCAAGCAGTCTGCCAAGAAGCTCTTCAAGAAGTTTTAAAGAGAGGAAAGCCAAGGCTCCATGCAGTTCAAGAAAAGGCCGTGAAAGACTTCCGAGCTTTAGAACAATTCACTACAAACTTGCAAATGCTGGCAACTCCATCCTGCATCTTAGGGATTACTCAAGAAATAAACGAAATATCTCCAATGTTGTTCGAATAGCAGAGATTAAGCCTGGAGGATCATGATAACTATAATTTGGCTATTTTTGGCTTGATTGATCTCTTGGCCGAAAGGTTCAAGAATAGTCAGAATCTGGTGAAAATCCAGGAAAATTTTTACAAAGACCAAGAAGGAAACACTTCGGCTAGGGATTCTCCAGAAAATACAGCCAGAAGAGAAACGGTCAAGGAACCTATTTGGGTAGAAGAACAATCGCCAGAAGAATCCTTTTGTCCAGAAGATCCACCATCTAACTTAACCAAAGTAGAAGTGAGGGCTGAAGAGAATCTCGAAAACGCGTTCATTAACAGAGTAGTTATTTTTTTTTATAAAAAAAATAGCCATTTTTTGCATCGTGTGCTTTGGCTTGCACTCGTTCAAATATTTTATATAAACTTTCCAAGTACTTTATGCGTTTCTTGTTTTCCTATTTTGTACTTTAAAAGCAATGTTAATACTGTTACGTTCATGTTCTTGCTAATGAGCTTTGGCCCTACACTTTGACCCCCTTTCATGTTTTAAGGAGAGTACAATAAAAACTTTCGAAGAAAAAATGAAATGAGCATATAAAGAAACATGATTGGGATAAATAGAAATTGATGTTAAACATAATACAACTTAAGATTTGTGGAGTGCCATGTCTGAGGTACAAGAGAGCCATCTCAGTATGCTAATTTGTAATAGCCATTTTTGCTGATTTGACCACCCGATAAGGTCATTCTTGTTTCCAATTTAATTTGCCAAAAGATTCAGCTCGGCTTACTGAGTTCTTACGGAGAATAAGATCTCTGGGCTTAAAGTACAAATTTGACTATAGCATTACAAACCGAGCTATTGCACTGTGCCATATGAATAGCCGCAAGTTCCGTTCTTTCTTCAAACAAATCTCGATGAAATTACCTTGTGCGAATATTGTCTTCGGTACTGTAGGTGAAATATCCAAGACCTTGGAGGGTACTTTTAGTCATTGTCTTTGGGTGGAAAATGACAAAACCTTCTTTCCCTCATTTCATCTCAATTTTCTCTTCTTTCTTTTTCTTTCTCCCTTATGGTTTTCTCTCTTCTTCCATCTTCTCTTCTTGCTCTCTCTCTCTCTCTCTCTCTCTCTCTCTCTCTCTCTCTAGAAGAAGAGGAAACTTGAAGCTCAACCCAACATCCTACCAATTAAGGTATTCTTCTTCTCCTTCCATTTTACTTTACTATTTATGGGTTTTCTTTAAGATAGTAGTTAAGAGCAATTAGTGCATAATTAGAGGATTATATGGTTGCTTATGCTTCTATGAGTTTGTGCTTTGTGGTAGGAGTGAGTGTGTGTGAGTGGAGGGTTGATTTATGGTGGACTTGAGTGAAAAGTGTTGAGGGATTAATGTATGATTTTGGTGGTAAACTATGATTTATGAAGTATATTGTGTATATATGATGTTTTCTTGACTTATTATACCAATTGGAATTGGATTGAGTGTTTGGATTGTGAATTGTGAGGTTTGGATGGTTAAATGTTGAAAGAGGGTGTTGCAGTCGCGGGTGGAAACCGCGGCTGGAAGGGTGGCTTCTGTCCGCGGCCGCAGCCTTGTCCGCGCCGCGGATGGCGAGCCGCGGCTGCGGCTCCGTCTTGCCCACCCACTGCTTGGCCTTTGCAGGAGAGCCGTGGGTGACCTTTTTTGATCCGCGGGCGCGGATCGGCCTTTCTTCACCGTTTCGTTTTGCTTTGTGTCCTAGCTTTAGAGTTAAGCTTTGTAGTTTCTTCACAGGATTAGTGTGTAATTAAGTGTTTGATTATGTGTTTTAGGTGAAGACGGTGATAGTATCTTGGATTAATTGATTAGCTTGGACCGAGGTAAGTAGTACTTGTATCCTTTATGCTTTTGAAAATGTATTTGTTACAATGAAGTTTTCTAACTTATTTTGCATATGTTAAAGTGGCATGAGTATGTACATGTTGATGATTTCCCATGAATATGTAAATGTGGTCAAATGTGAATGAATGAATGTTTTGTGATTGAGCTCTAGTGTAGAGTAATTATTGACGGGACTAGTTCCTTAAATTGATGTTTGATGTTTGATATGAAATCTTTAACCGCGCTAACCGGGGAGTGTTAGCTTATTGTTTTGACCGTGTTAACCAGGTGGTAGTTAACAACTGGATATTCAGGGTCAATGTGCTTTATTACTTGAGCTCTTTCTTTAGTATCTATATGAAATGTTTGTGGGCTACATTTATTTGAATGAATTATGATTAAAGTGATGATTATTTGAACGATAGCATATATATGTAAATGTAACGTACTCAAGCCAATAAAGTGATACCTGTGCTACTTACTGGGTGAGTTTTCACTCACCCCTTTTGTTTTTATACGCAGAGAAGGATGATTTTGGGATTCAAGGATTTGGATTAGCTATTGGAACCTTTGCCTTAGAAGATGTGGAGTAAGGCTAATAGTAGTAATATAGTCGTTTTGTTAGTCTTTGGCATGTTAAATTAGGATATGTTTTGGGATTCTAGAATGTTATATAGAATCTTGGTTGTGTATTTCAAAGTTGAAAGATTATTATTTTGAGAATTATAACATTTGGGATTAATGGTATCTTTAATTCGGATATATAGGGATCGATGTGTATCTTTATATGTTATTTTGGATAATCTATTATTACTATATAATATATTCATGTTTCTTCCTTTTTTTGTTATTCCTAATATACCCTTAATACATAACAAAACTAAAATCACTTAAGATTACTTAAGTTCACAATAATCAGTTACATAAATTATCTAAAATTTCAATTACATTAAAACTCTTAAACAACAAATAAAATCATCCAAATATACTATTTCTAGATTAGATCTTTTGACCGCATTATAGTTCCACGGGACTCTTCCTAGAGGCACCGTCATTGCATCTCTCTTATTAGCCCCTAAAACAGCTTTTTTTTTTTTCGGTTGTTTGGTAATAGAACCAACCATGCTGCAATCTATGCAAGTTAACCCAAAAAATAAAAAGAGTTTTTCTTTTTCAAAAAAGGAATACCCAAGCATTACCATGTTAACCTATATACTCACGCATGTTAACTTGATTTACAAACCCAAAAAGAAAACAAGAAAAAAAAAAATTCCTAACCAAATTATAGCCTTGACTATTATGTTAGCTACATTTTTTTTAGTGCAATTATGCTTCTTAAAACTATACTTTCACCTATAGACTAATGATTTTGGATAGTTTGGAGTTGAATACTATAGATATTTTTGTTTCTAATTTTTCATTCAATAAATTGTATGATTTAGGGTAAACTGATAGACTGCACTTTATTTAGTATACATCTATATTGTAGTCATGTATTTTTTTTTTTATATATAAATGCCCTTATACTCACTCTTCGACTGCTAGATATGCATATATTCATAAAGAGATATTTCGATATATCTAAATTTAAAATAAATATAAAGCAAAAATTAACAACAAGCATTAAGTGAAGCATCAATGGTATTAGGATATAAATCAACTTATAATATAGTTATATTCCACCAGACGTTATTTACTTAAATATGGGAATATAAACCTTAACTAATTAAACCCCTAAAATCTCTCACCAATCTAACATACAATTAAAAGTCCTAATAGAATACTTAACTAATTAAACCATTAACTAAATGCAATAGCATGCTTTAATTCACAGTAAAACTAAAAGCGTATGAAATTCAAAACATGACAGCATACGTGCCACTCAAAATAATATTGACGTGGTTTCATGTCACAAAAAAAGGAAATTTTTGTGAAATACAAAAAAAAAAAAAAGAGTCAAATGGAATACATTACAAAAAGGAATTTTATTTTAGATGAAATATTTTAGAATATGGAATTTTTTTTAAAGTCGTAATTAAATTATAATACTAATTAAATTCATAATAATCTTTTACATAAATTATTTAAACTTTCAATTGCATTACAACTCTTAAATGGAATACCGAATAAAGTCCTAACTTAATTAATTATAATACTAATAAAAATCTGTTCAATTAGGGCGATAACTACCCGTGGCTTCCATTAGAGTCATGGTGGCACAAACACGCTCCCAACCTTACATTTTGTGTTTCAAGGAATGTGAATTTGTTATGGAGTTGTTATGGGGATGTAACAAACTAATTTGTTGGGTGACTGATTGATGACTTGCCATATTAAGAAAAATGACTGATTAATAATTAAAATACATTACTGTTATTCATTAATACATTTGGTCATGTGAGAATCAATAAAAAACATATACTATATCTATTATCTAATTTTATTCTATTACTTACTCATCATATTAAAAAAAAATTCCCCTTTGCAAAATTATAGTTGGCATACACTTAAGATTTTAGATGACAGACAAATAGTGACATAGAGGTGTAAATTACAAAGTGAATTATCTATGTAGAAATAATGGATCCTCATAACACAAAAGAAGAAGACGATATTGTGAACGATGAATGTGAAAATAAAACTTTCCAGTGGTGTCCTAGAAGCAATACATTAGAAAAAGGAATTCTATTTTAGATGAAAACACATTAGGAGTTGTTAAGGATATAGATTTAAAAAAAAAAATTTGGACGATTATGCAATAATCAACTTGATCACAAGCACAATAATATATAAATAGAAAATAATAACAAAAGAAAACTACCTTAGCATATCAAAAAATATATAAACAGATAGGATAAAAAAAATATTATACATGAAAAATAGCAATCCAAACATAACTGACCCACTAAATTCTTTATCTAAACTAATTAGTTTGAGCTATAGGTACTAGGAAATTGAATAGGAATTCAATCTAATTCAACTTTTAATATCAACATATTCATAAGAAATCACCTGTAAATGTACTTTTGTGACCACTCCAATATGTATCTTAGTATAATATACATGCCACGTGATTAGAAAAACTACAAAAGATGACAAATGACTTAATCTTTGAATATAAAATGCTAATGAAATAATTGAACTTGAGGTAACTTTTAAATATATTTTAAGTTCAAACCCTAGAACATTTCTATTGTGTTGAACATGTCTAATATCTTGAATTAAGAATCCAAGAAAAAAGTATTACTCTTGTATATAATTGTTTTCTTCCCTTTTTTGTGTTTTCTAAAATGCCCTAACTCAATATTATTATCTAATTTTGGATGCTTATCGATTAGAAGAAAAGTCCCAATTGATATTAAAGGATGCTACAATTTTACTAAATTTTGAAAATCATTAGATTAGTAAAATTTTATGCACTTCTCTTTTGTTTCCAAAAAATTTAATGTCTGCAAGTTTCTAAATTAAATCAACTTTATAAGAATGCAATGTTCAACAATCAAAGGAATATTCAACTATGAGTCAAGCTATGTACTCCTTTTTTAGACTCTATAGATTTCAAGAACTCAAGCAAAGGAAACAAAAATTCAAAGATCAACTTGGTCAAAGACACTTAATAGAGAATACTTAAAGGAAGCTAAGGAAAACTTAATCCTGTAGCCCTTTCTTTTTTGGAGAATTTAAGGTATTGAAGGTGTTTTTTTTTTTTTGTATTATTATCGGTGATTATTGGTTTCATCGATATTTATTTTAGATTTTATTACGCCTACAATTATATTTAATTTGATATTGTTCTTGATTTGAAGTTTTTTTTTTTTTTTGCTTTTGTCCAATCATTAACTTATTGAAAATAATTTTATATTTTACACATACTTTTCCTTAGATTACGTGAGCTTAGAAAACTAATCATCATCTCATTTATATGCTTACTCAATGCCAGTTTTTTTTTTTTAATATGAGAACTTTTTAGATATTTAATTTAAACTCTAACTCTATAATTCTGAATCCAAAAGCAAACATAACATTATACAAATGTCTAAATTTAAATGACATGCTATAACTTTTAAAAAAAAATATTCCCAATATTTGTGTTATTGCATTTAGAATTCTGTGTAAGAATTATTTTCTTGATGCAGTTAATTATTTGGACTACAGTGTCATGGTTTCTAAAATCCGTGGATCATGCTCTAGTGATGATGTTGTAATACAATATAAAAGCATAAGTTGTAGGAATGATAATATTCATTTTAAACTCAAATTCCATAGCTCCAAATCCAAAAGTTATCATAATAACCTTCAAATGTCTAAAATCTAAGAGGATATGTAATAATTTATTTTTTAAATATTTTTCATATTTGCATTACTCCATTTAGAATTTGGTGTAAGAATCATTTTCTTGAAGCAATCAATTATTTAGACTACAACATCATGGTTTTGAAAATCCATGGCTATACGCGTTATACTCTAGCAATAATGTCGTATATCTTTAAGTTGTTAAAAATATAAATGTTTCCCATCCTTTATCTAAACAGAGAAGAAGCTTATGTTATTCTTCCTTAATTATTTTACAAAAGTAGTTTAGAGAACTTGCCACTTATCATGTCTTTAAAATCCAATTAAAATTAAAATTAATTATTAAGGATCCAAGATCTTTAGTTAGATTGTTAATTATTTATATACACTTATCATATTCAATTACTAAATAACTACCTTTAATGACATAAGTTGCAAAATAAATTTTATTGGTTCAAAACGGTGGTTGATAAAGTGCAAAATATATACAATCCATCTTACAACACATATACAAAGTTTTTCATAACTACCATTAGTACACATTGATGATTACAATGTGGAAATTGTGGAACTAAAGAAATTGATGAAATACTCAGGTGATTAAATCCATAATAAATTGGATTTTATAAGTAAAATATTAATAATGTATAATCAAAATATGTTGTAGGTATAGATTGAATATGAATGTCAATCAAGAAAGCCATTATGCAATTGTTACACTATTTGAAGATACAACAATGATGTAAATCAATTGTCCAGTCACTAAATACAAGGAATCAATTAAAAAGTATCCTAGCAAAAGCAAACAATATATTTCGTTTAAATTTTTGATGATTTCTTACACAACAAAACAAAATAATATCACAAGATGATGCAAAATTAAGATTCTACATGGAATTGATAGATTTAATGGTCAGGAGTGCAAATTCTTATTCACAATGAATGAAAAAAGTTGAAATTACTAATGAAGCACTCAGGGTCACAACAAAGGCAATAAAAAATTTTTATAGTTACCAAAGGTGAAAAAAGCATCAATCCATAATGTAAGACCACAAATTTCAACAAAAAATAAGCAAACATCTCTACCTCAAAAGAAAAAGCACAAGACAAGGACAACAATAAACCTGCAAAATCAAAAATAAAAAAGCGAAAACCACAAGTTTGAACTAGAACAAAAGAGCCATCAACAAAAGGTAAAACAAATAACAAATAACAAACAAGTGGACTTGCTAACCTGCAGATGATGAGGGGAAGAGAAAATTGCTAGCTTGAAAAAGAAACTAAAAACTAAAAGAAGAACACTCAATAGAAAATTTGAAGTTTTAAATTTTCTATTTTATATTTTATTCAATACACATTTACATTTCTACAATAGCTAATTTTATTAAAGTTTATACTATAATTTATTTTCTTTTAATTCATATTTGAATTTTCATATACAATTTTTAATTTACTTCATTAACTAAATGACACACATTCAAAGCATGTGCAACGCACATGCACATTCCTAGTTGTTTAGATGTTTTAAATCTTTTGAGCCTTGTATCTTAGCGTAGTCTAGGCACGGCGGTGCCACGTCCCGGGGCACGGGGCGTGACAGTAGGCTTCGGTTCTGGAGCTTGGGACAAGGTGTTCAATAGGTATAACCATTTCGGTTTCATACGTTAAGAAAAATAGGGTTTCAGGAGTAGACATCCGTAGAGTTGTCCGATGGTTCCACAAAACGCTGGATAAGTGTTCCACAAGTAAAACCAGCTTGATGCAACCTTGTTTTGAGACTTGAAGTATAGTGAAAATTTTCTGCTTGGCGGGTGACTCACTGAAGCGAAATGTTGTATGATATTAAGATCTTCGCAACATGTCTTGAAAGGATCATTTGCAAATTGGTGGCCATTGTTTGAGATGATGAATCGAGGCCGGCTTAACCGACACACTATGTTTTTTCAGAAAATTTTCTTGACTTCCACACCTGAGATGGTGACCAATGGTTCTGCCTCAACCCACTTTGTAAAATAATCAACAACAACAATAACAAATTGGTAACTGCCTAGAGATAGAGGAAATTGTCCAAAAATATCAGTACCCTACTGCCCAAATGGCCAAGGAGAAAAAAAGGGGCCATTTGGTGAGTTGGGTAATAATGTTCAGGAGTATTAAATTGACAAGAGGAACAATTCTTAACTACAGTTTGAGAATCTTGCTGCATGGTAGGCCAAAAATATTCAAAAAAAGTAAAGCTTTCTTTGGTAGAGCTCGAGGGTACAATATGAGTTTTATAAAGACCTCCATAGGTATCTAGGAGGATTTGTATACCCTCTTCAGATGTAACACACTTCAACCAGAAGCTAGAATAAGATTTTTTTTTTTTATAATTTCCCATCTATTAAGGAATATCAAGGAGCCAACTTTTGTATCTTTTTTGCTTGTACGTCATCATTTGGTGAACAACCTCGATCAAGGAAATCAATAATTGGAGTCATCCAAGTGTCAAAAACATCAATCATATGAACAAATCGATCCAAATAGCTTGGCTATTGCAAGATTTCAATAGGAACTATTTTTATTAAGATTAACAAAAGAAGTAGTAGCTAATTTAGACAAAGTGTCAGCTCGCTTATTGCAAGAGCGAGGAATCTGGGAAATTTGGAATAACTCAAAGGATTCAGTTAATTGTTTCACCTTCATAAAATATTTAAGCATATTCTCTTCTTTGACCTCATATTTCCCTGATATTTGCTTTACGACAAGTTGGAAATCACTATATACCTTTAGCCAACGTGCACTGAGGCGTTCTGCCAGTTGAAGTCCAGCAATGAGCGCCTCGTATTCAGCTTCATTATTCAAAACTTGGAATGTGAAGCGAAGAGAATAGTAGCACTCCTGACCTTTTGGGCTTTTTAAAAATAAGCCAGCTCCACTACCCTCCTTATTAGAGGAACTATCAACATAGAGAATCTAGAACCGTAGATCAGTAGAACTACAACATTCTTAACAGATATTCCAGGAGTGAACTCTGTAATGAAATTAGCTAAAGCTTAGGCCTTAATGGCTATTCAAGGCTTATACTTTGATTTCGAACTCTACAAGTTCAATAGCCTATTTAGTCAGTTTACCTGAAGCCTTTGGCCTTATTAATATCTGTCGAGTGGCTGATCAGTTCAGACACAAATGGAATGTGTCAAAATATAAGGTTTCAGACATCAGGCTCCATGAATCAAAGAAAGAATCAATTTCTCCGTCAAAGTATATCTACTTCAGGTCCATTGAGAGCTTGGCTGGTGTAATAAATTAGAAGTTGAATATTATGATCTTCTCTAACCAAAACGGCACTGACGGCCTCTTCGGTTATAGCAAGATAAAGAAATAGGTTCATCTACACCGAGCGAGACTAAGGTCGGCAAAGACTGAAGTTGTTCCTTAAGTTGGTCGAAGGCTGCTTGGCAATCTGAAGTCTATTCAAACTTATTGGCATTTGCTAAAGCTTTGAAGAAAGGCAGACTATGCTGAGTAGACTTAGACAAAAATCTGTTCAGAGCAGCTAAGCAACTGGTAAGTTTCTATACATCTTTGATGGAATTGGGTAGAGTTATGCGTTGAATCGCTTTAATTTTATCAGGATTAGCTTCTATACCTCAGGAGGAGATCATGTAGCTAAGAAATTTCTCTAATCCTACAGCAAACACACACTTCTCTAGGTTGAACGTTATACGGTAATTTTTAAAAACTTGCAATACTTCCTTTAAATTAAGTATGAAGGCAGCAACAGTCTAGCTCTTAATGAGCAAATGATCCACATAAGCTTCCATAATCCTACCAATCTGCTGATGAAAAATATTATCAACGAGTCGTTGATAAGTGGCCCCAACAATTTTTTATCCAAAGGGCATATTGATGTAACAAAAACTTCCACATTCAGTGATAAAATCAATTTTTTCCTGATCCTCTTTACTCATGCTGATCTGATGGTAACTTTTGAAAACATGATGTTGACCATGCTAAACTATGGGTTCATAAGGTAAGTATACCTATCGTTCCTGTAGTACAGCACAAGTGAGTATCGGATATTGTTCCCACGATGACTATATGAATACTAGTACTAACACTTTTCTTATTATCTAACCCACAAATTCAAAAGATTGTATAATTGCATCAAAACAAACTAACTACTGAAACTTAATTAGCAAAAAAGAGCGGTTGAACAAGAGAAAATAACAATAGTCAAAAGTGGGAACTAGATGTGGAATTCTCATAATTCATTCTTTATTATGGTTCAATTCCAGATTAATGAATAAATTCAAGTATTTAGACCCTAGAATTCTGGGTTAGGTTATGATCTCTCTCGAGTATCATAACCCTTATCTCTCTAGTTGATTAATGAGAATCTCTTCTACCATTAAAATCTCAAAGAGATGCAGTTACAATTCAGAGATTCTATTATGTGGGTTAGGTATGAATCTACCCAGAAAGACTTATGTGGTTCTATCTCTAGCAACTCATGTAAGTCTCATTATTTGTGAAGGGATCTAATCAGTTAGGTTATTTCTCAATACACTCAAATGAAATCAATTATTGAATCAAAGGTCGCGCGCAAATACCCAATTCAATCAAATAGTAAATTCACAAATAAATCTAAATAAAGACAATTTCATTCATTAATCAAGAAAATAAATCCATAATAAGTGAAATAGGGTTCAACCCATCTAATTCCTAAACTATTTAGTTCATAATTACAAAGGAAAGATCAATAAACAGCAAAGCAAAAATAGAAGAACTCATTTTCATGAAGTCACCAATTCTTTGCTTGTGTTGTTGCAGAGATTTTCCTGTAGTTGCTACCACTCTTCTCTCGTTGTTCTTGCCTCCTTCTATCTACTCTGTTCTCCCTCTCTTTGTTACCCTCGAGAAGACCCCTCTTCTGCTTGTTAATGATATATCTTGGTCTTCCTGTTGACGCCAACTCTGTTGCTAAAAAATAACAAAATCCCATAAGTGAGTCGCCCCCAAGTCTACCCCAGTCGCGCCCATGGCTGGCATCGAGCCACGACCATGGCTGAGCCCGCGGCTCAAGCGGCAGAGTTTCTGTCCTTGGCCGCAACTCAGTCTGTGGCGCGGATAAGGGTGCGACTATGGTCAGAAACTTCAGTTTTGCTTCCAATCACATCTCCAACTGTGGTTTGGTGGCTCTAATGCCTTTGTAGCTCAAAACCCTTAGACTTTGCTTCATATTTTGGTGTGTTTTGCTCCGTTAATCATTCACCATTATCGAATCAACCATCCAAGACTTCGTTTTTGTAACTCCATTTGATTAAATTCGATGACGAAGCTATCAAAAACCTACAAAATAGCACGAAAATATATGTAGATTATACATTTACACAAATTGATATAAAAATCACAGATGAGAAGAAATAGCTAAGAACTAGAGGAAAACTCATCAAAAATCGTAGAAACCTAACATAAAAACTTACTAAAAACTAGTGTACTTTAGCACTTATCAAAGCATATAAGAAATATAAGACTTCATTTCCTATGACCGAATTCACCAAAGTGTCAATCCTCGGCATATGATAATAATCTTTTGGGCAAGCTTTATTCAAATTTGTGTAATCCACACACATTTGTCATGCCTCGCTAGATTTCTTGACCATGATCGGATTCGCTAATCAGGTCTAATGTTGAACTTCACATATCATTTTGGCGGTTAACAACTTAATCACTTCTTCAGAAATGACCAATCCACGCTCTGAGCCGAAGTGCCTTCTTTTCTGCTAAATAGGCTTTATCTGAAGATCTACATTTAGTTGGTGTATCATTATTTTCGGGAGAATTCCAAGAAGATCATCTGTTGTCCAGACAAACACTCCATTAAATTCTTACAGCAAGGCTATTAAGGCTTTTCGGAGATCTCAGCCTATTTTAACAATCCTTTCTGGATATTTCTTATCCAACACAATAGTCTCAACTCCATTACCGGTCTTTAGTCATGGTGATTTCTTTGGTTGCAGAGCCTCCATGACATCTAAAACTAAAACAGAATTCTTTGGTTGTAAAAAAAAATGATCACGCCGGTCACTCAATTGGGATTTAAGTTCATTCGGCATAGAAGGACCTACTGGAGAGTAAGAGCCACCCGAAGAGCTGGGTTGAATAGTGGCAAGATTACATTCCTTTGCTATTCGGGCATCACTAGTGACCTCTGCTATCTTCTCGGAATACAGAATTTTATGCTAAGATTCTAAGTAGAAAAAATTACATGAAGAACATTAAGAGTTGGCCGCTCAAGCAGCATATTATAAGAAGTATCAGCCTTAACCACAACAAAATTTAGTCGAATTATTCTAGACCTGGGGTATTTGCCAAAGGTAATCATGCCTTCACAGTGCACAACATGTCCACCAAATCCAACCAACGGTGTTTGAACAGTTATAAGCTGATCATCTTTCAGCCCCATTTGTTAAAAAGCTCTATAATACAAAACATCCATAGAACTACTAGCATAAATATACACTTTCTTAATCAAATAATTATTGGTAACCACTTCGATAATTAGGGCTTCGTGACTTCCCGAAGCAGCAGATATGGGATCGTGTGGTCCATAATAAAGCACTTGATCAAGACGTGAGTTGGATTCGGTAGAATTAAGACTAAACTAACCGTATGTCCTTTTGCGTGAGGTTTGACTGTCTCTACCGGTTGGCCCACTGGAAATGGTATTAATCATTCCGGCCAACCCAGAACCTTGACTAGGAGACTGATCTTGAGAAGGATGATCATCTCGTCGGCCTTTTGGTTGATTATACTCTTGTTGGTCTCGCCGATCTCTTCACCATGTTTGTCGGTGATCATCACGGCAGTCTTTCTTACGCCCTCGGGTATCTTCTTCAACAAATTGTCTCAGATACCCTTGTGTATCAAATGTTGGATTTCTTTTTTGTGGTCAAAACAATATTTCGTTTCATGTCCAATATTCCTGTGATATGCTCAATAGAGGTTGGGATTCCTTCTCCCTTTCTTACTAACCATCCAAAGTGCTGACCTCCCAAGATTTTGCTATTTCATTACAGCCAATACTTAAGTTTGGCTAGCATTCAAAGGAGTTAGCATAGGGTCTGGAATAGATGATCTTCTTTTACAGATCCGATCGAAGACATTGCATCGATCCATGCCATCTCAGGTGAACGAACCAGCTTAAGTTCCTTGATTTCAGTTTTTTCGATCCTTTTTATCAAATCGAGAAGATTGAACTTCTCTCTTCAGCTTGTTTGCCTCCTCTTCCTGGATACCACGACCTACCCTATCCCAGAGTTCATCAAAATTCTTAGGGTATTCCTCATGCAATTGAGTTGTCAATCGACCAGGTAGCAATCCGTTAATGAAGACTGTAATGGTCACTTGATCATCAAGATTAAGGACTTGAAAACTTTCATTGCTAAAGTGGGTTAAATACTCCCGCAATGATTCATTGGAGTATTGCTTGACATTCATTAGAGAAATTGATTTTTTACTAAGGGGCTTGGAAGAGACAAAACGAACAATGAATTTCTATGACAACTCTTCCAAGCTCTTTATACTATTTGGTGGCAGTGACCAAAACCACTTACGTGCATTCCCCACAAGGTAACATGGAAAAGTATGGCACATCACCGTATTCGAAGCTTGATACAAATAAAAAGCAGAGGTGAAAGCATGAACATAGTCCTTGGGGTTACCCGACCATCGTGATATGGGATAGTGGGCAACTTGAAATTAGGAGGGAGAGGATCATCATTAATCTCGGGTATAACAAGAGATGCTCTGTTATTATTCAATAATAAAAAACCTTGCCTATTCGGAGGTTGAACACTGCCTTTACCAAAAACAGTCTTTTCGGGAGCCTTAGAATAAGCTCCTTCCTTTGGAGATGATTTTTCCTCTCACAAAGGCGAGTATCTTCGTGAATGCTTGGAAAACAAACCCCGATACATCTTTGAGGGAGACTCATAATGACGTTTAGATGATTCAGCTTGTTCCTTTCCTTTCTACTCAAGAAACTTACCCAATTGCTCAAAAAATATCAGGATTCTCCATAACGAACTTGGCCATCTTTGCTATGGCATCTTTGTCCGAGGAGGATTGTCCATCTTGACGAAGGGGCGAACTATGAGGACTCCCGGGGTTCGCTTCCTGATGAGCCATTTCTGGATCCCGTACAGAGAGAGTACCCTTCTTTTTCTGCAATTGTGGGGGCATAATTGAAACAATTTCTAAGGACAAAAACAAAACATGAGCAATATCTCTTGTTCTTACAAACGGTGCTAATTGCAAAACCTTGAATTCATTCTTGTCGATTGGATATTAATTTTGCCAACTCAGGTAAACCCGCAACACAAGAAAAGTCAAAACATGCAGGGGTTGGTCCCTTAAAACTACTCCGATGTTAAGTTAGTTAAGATTTTTGAGTAGGAAAACTTGAGGGAAAAGCTACTATAAATTGTGAAGACTTACTTTTCAAGAGACGGAGGACTATATTTATATGGGAGAAAATAAACATCATGCATAAAAGGCGTAGTTGATGACATAAGCCCAAACCTTGTAGGTTGGTGAGGCGATCACTGGACTTATCGCCTAAGTCGAGAAGTTCACATGAAAGACCACCTTTGCATTGATAAATCAGTCAAAGGTGAAATCAATCAAGGAGGAAGATCAAACATAAAGAGGTAGAATGGCCAGTCGAGCTGATATGGAATTCTGTCAAAATGGTTTCCACAAATTGCATACTAGAGTACAATTGAGGAGTGGAAAGTAACAACTAGGAGAAGAAGGCTCAATTAAGGTATGGAAATCAGAAGATTTGTTGATGTCCATTTTTTGGCATCAAGAATAACTTTGCTTTTTTTTTTTTTTTCTTTGAGCAGAAATAGACGAGGAATATATATTGATAGTAGAAATATTACATCAACTTAGCGCACATAGACCCATTCCCATACAAAAGGCTAGCCGTACTGCAAAAAAACCAGTCACACTTACAACCAACAACAAACTACTAGATACACACCATAACCTTACTACCTTACTTAAGTACCACTTGTTTGTACAGAAGATCCACCTGACCCTTCTTTTTTCGCTTACACTTTCTTGGTCTTGCCACAAAACATCATACGAACATGTTGGAGGTTCATCAAACTGAATCATGCAGAATGGTTCTAGCTGACATGCTAACTTGGACAGAACATCTGCAACCCTGTTGCCTTCACGATAAGTGAAAGGCACCGGATTCTCTGGAAATAGTGCAAGTAATATTGGCAGTCTCGGATGAGAGCTACCCGATGGAGATTCTCAGATCCTTTGGTCTTGCTTTGGCTCTTGCAGATAGCTGCATACTGCACATAGAGATATGCTGCATTCTTTGTTGCTTCACACAGAGATGAACTGTTTTTGTCTCTACCCATACTTTATTTGTTGGAGTAATTAAATCAAGCTTCGGTGGTTTCCTATTTAGTTTTTAGTAGTTTTCTATTTGTAATATAATAGTTTATTTAGTAATTAATTGTGGGTGGCATTTCCTATCTATTAAGTTTAGTTGGTTATACATAGGTTATTTATTAGTCTTATTTGTTAGAGAGTCTCAAAGAGTCTAGAGAGAGACTCCATAGAGTCCACAGAGTTTTTTTTTTCATTGTTTGAGATATTAATAATATTGTGAGTTGTTTATTTTCTTCTTCTATATATTTTCTTGTGATTAATTTCTCTCAATTTTGTAATTTTGCGAGTTTTTATGTTGAAACCCATCAATTTTGTGGGTTCTACAATTGGTATTAGAGTTAGTGGAAACAATCTTTTTGAATTTTCTCATTGGAGATAGAAGCCAGGCTAACAGGTTAGTCCTAAAGTTTTCAGTTGTTGAAGTTTTTTTTTTTTTTGAAAAGCAGTTGTTGAAGTTAAGGCAGAAGGTTTGCCTTGGAGTTTTCAGTTATTAGAGTTAGACTATAAGGTTGGTTCTAAGATATATAGTTATTGAGGAATAAATTATAGATTGTGATTAGAGATGTTATTCGAGCCGAGCCGAGCCGAGTATGTGGTGTTCGAACTCGAGCTCGTTTAATAAACGAACAGGCTCGGCTCGGCTCGTTTATTAAACTAGCTAAATTTTCTATTCGAGCTCGGCTCGTTAAAAAAATAGAAAGCTCGAGCTCGAGCTCAGCTCGATTAACACTAAAGAGCCGAGCTCGAACAAGCTTGAATAAGCTCGGTTCGTTTAACACCAACAAACCGAACTCGAACGAGCTCGTATGAGCTTGGCTCGTTTAACACAAGAAGTGAAAAGAGTGTTCGTGAACACAAACGAGCTCGTTTAATAAATTAAGGTATGAAGAATAGAAGTGAAAAGACATTATTGCCCCTTGTTCGCGAACACAAACGAGCGTTCGCGAACAAGGCTCGTGTTCGCTCGTTTAATAAACGAGCTCAATTTCTTATTCGAGCTTGGCTCGTTTAGCTAAACGAACGAGCCGAACTCGAACTTTCATGAGCCGAACCGAGCTGTGTTCGCGAACAGTTCGGTTCGAATAACAGCTCTAATTGTGATTGGTTGTAATTGTTGGGATAGAGATCGGTGAAGTATCTTGTCAGAATTATTGATGCTACAAAGTTGCAGAATTGAAGAGTTTGATTCAGTTACTAGTTAGGGAGGCTAAATAAATTGCAGAGTGACGGAAGAAGAATTTATTCATCTAGGTAAACAAAAAAAATTTTTTTGTTGTGATTTTAAGATGAAAAGAGAGTTGGTTAACGGTGAAAATTTTAGAATTTTGTATACTTGGATTAGTATCCAAGGGAGAACAGAATGGATTCAAATAATGGAATAATATCTCAAACAATGTGATTTAGGTGATATTATTGATGAAAAATTAGCCCTTTGTGAAAATTCGAGAACAAAAGAAAAAATTATTTTAGAAGATTATGTACAAATCAATGATTGGGAAAGTTAATGGAAAAGTTTTTCTTTATTCTCAAATACTTCATAAAGTTTGGAGAGATATTTACTTTAAAACAAAACAAGTTTTGCCATTTTACTCGAAGCCTAAATTTGTTTTTTGGTGGAAAGTAAATTTTGATGAGGATAAATATACTAAAATTATTCCCAAAAAATTTGATTTGGCTGAAAGTTTTGATTTAGATACAATTTTTGGGGTGATTAAAGACGAAGAATTTATCACTGAGAAAGAAGAAGTGGCTAATTTGTTAGAAGGAGAAAAAGAAAAAATTGTGGATGAAATTTTTTTAGTTAACTTGAACTCTCTCAATGGTGAAAGAAAAATCAATGCTGAAATCGGTGAAGATGGATTGAAGAATCAAGATTATCAAATCCATGACAATGTTGATTGGATTGATAATGTTGATTTTATTGGGATTGAAAAATTATTTGAAGATACAGATTTGAATGATGATAGGAATTTATTTTTTAGAGTGCATAAATTATATGAAGATTGTGGTAGTGGAGTTTTTGAATTTGATGGTGGAAATTTTGTCAAGGAAGAGGGTTATGATTTTTTGAACAATTTTATTGGTAATTTTTATGAGATTAATTGTGGGGAATATGTTGATCAATGGGTGTGCATGAGTGAATTTTTTGATCAAGAAGAATTGGCTAGAAAATTATTTAAGAATTATAACGTTCGTCCACTACCACGTGTGAAGATGATGGTCAATTACAAGGTGTTACGTATCATGCATACTGCGACAGAAATTTCAATGGAGATATATGCTCATGATGGAATTGGACCTGATTCAATGAAGAGCTTGATTTAAGGGAGGCAATGTTGGAGTAATTAAATCAAGCTTAGTAGTTTCCTATTTGGTTTTTAGTAGTTTTCTATTTATAATAGAATAGTTTATTTAGTAATTAATTGTGTTCGGTATTTCTTATCTATTAAGTTTAGTTGGTTATAAATAGGTTATTTGTTAGAGAATCCCAACTCGAGAGACTCCACAGAATCCATAGAGTTTTTTCTTCATTGTTTGAGATATTAATAATATTGTGAGTTGTTTATTTTCTTCTTCCATATATTTTGTTTATTTTCTTCTTTCATATATTTTTTTGTGATTAATTTATCTCAATTCTGTAATTTTGTGAGTTGATATTTTGAAACTTATAAATTTTGTGGGTTCTGCAGTATTCATCATAAGTTGAGCTGGCTGCCGTAACACGCAGATGCCTCCTAAATGTCCCTCAGCGGGGACGATGATTTTTCCTTCAAAAGGCAGCTGAGCAAGTTGATTATCTAAATGCGATCCCACAAAATGTGTTTCCAATAGAACCAACACGTGTGGTTTATGTGTGTTTATGGGCTCTTTGACAGAACACAAAGCTCGCTCTCAGCATTCCACGACAATTCTCAAAAATTATCTTCATAATATTACTTAATGGTTGGAGAAGGGGACATACAAGGTGAATCCCCATGTGTTGTATGATTCTACTAGCATATTTTGCTATTTTGCTTCCTCCTTCCTCTTTCCAGTTGCTCGTGGTACAATTCTACTAGCATCAATTGCACAGCGTAAGATATACACACCCACACATTCATATCTAGTCCAATTGCTCGTCTCAATTACCTATAAGGGAAATCTAAATTAATTATTGACCTATAGGATAAGGATAATCTACATTAATTATCTGGTGAGATGTCATTGATAGTGGTGCTCCATGTAATAATGCCTCCGTGACATAACTTGATCATACAATACTTTATTGTACAAAGCTTCGTCAAAAGCTTTTGCTGGATAAACCACTGTTGACTTGCATTATATTTTGACTCCATAATTATAGGATATATCAGAGTGTTTTTGCAATAGTTTCTAGGATTTTTTATGCTGCATGATTACAGAATATGTCAGAGTATTTCTGCAATAGTTTCTAGAATTTTTTATGCTTTGACGGACTTCCTTTGCCGAAAAGTCTAATGTTGTGCCTGATTCCATGCAGTTCTCTAGTTATGAATTTCTTAAAATGACACAATTGGAAATAGTCAAAGCCTTTTTCCTAATAATAATTTTGTTTTTCATTTTGTACTAGTTACTAGTATATAATTTCAAATCGTACGAAAAAAGAAACGACAACTCTAAGAGTACATGCAGAAAAATGATGCTTCACATAAGAGGGCTAGAAAAGTACTTCTCATTGATCACATTCAACCTCTATTAAGACTCAAGGAATTAACAATATAAAACGCTCAAATAGTGCCTTAAGAGAAATCAAGTAATGATCCATATGTACAGAGAAGAGATAAGCTGGAAGTTTCACATTCATTTTATACTAGTATAACAAATGGACAGGGATAAACTAAGCACTTAATATATATTTTTTGGCGGATTTATGTCTTCTAGAAAATTATATTACAGTAGATTTTGTTACCAATTGCAAGAAAACTATAATCTCTTTCTCATGTCACCACGAAAATTTCATAATTTGCTGACGAATGGGACCGTGACTTTCCATTTTGTTGCATAAATTTTCACCTTTTAAAGTCTCGATTTCGTTTTCGGTTAGTTCTCAAGTTCACCTCAAACGGCTGAAGTCATCATTAGTAGGTATAGAATAAGTCTCCCGGATTAGTTATTTCCCCAAAAGCAGGCCAAGTCCCAAAAGTAGAATCAGTCACTCTAGAGTTATAATTTTACCCCATATAGCACTGTCTAAAAACATTTAAAAAAAGGAAAAAAAAAAACTATATACTCCACCCCTACAAAATTAATGCCTTTTTTTTAATGTTTTCTACAACTGAATTTATCTTTTTAACCCCTATTTGTGATACCTAAACATAAGATTTTGAAGTTATAAAGTGTTCACATCGTAGATTTTCACTTCAAAGGTTTGATTTTTCAACCTAATTTTTCAATAAATTTAAAAGGAAGTTCTTGAAATTATTGACTAGAAAACAAAAATTTTGTTGTCGAAAAATATTGAAGAACATCAAAACATATTTGATTTAGGTTGAGAAAGTACATATAACATATCTATTGAATTAATCAACTGCAAAGTTAACATGCTTGTCCAGTTGCTTAATAAACTGACCAATTCTTACCAAACGATACATCCATATCAAATTTAATAATAAAAAAAATAGGAAAATGCATGCATGCGCAGAAGCAGCGTTTGAAAGTAAGATGCAACTGTTCATAAAGTTGACTACGACAAATCTTCAGACTATTTGTATGTATAAATAGGGAAGAACAAATCGTCTTCTCATCATCAAGTGAACTCCTCCAGATAGGATTTCACTCTTTAAAATCTCCAAGACTTGCTGGAGATTAAGAGAACTTGTAGTTGATCAAAATTAACAACTATTTCTTCCACTTAGGAGACATGGTTCTCCGCAAACCAACGTTATGGCATCTGCTGCTAGCAGTTCTTGTCTCCATATTGGCTCTTCATGTCAATGCTGACGATGACTTGCCACCAGTGAAATATCCTTCTCCACCACCTCCACCATATGAGTACAAAACACCACCGTATTACTATTCATCGCCTCCACTTCCACCTTATGTCTACCCATCACCACCACCTTACATGTACAAGTCACCACCACCTCCGCCGTATGTCTACAGCTCTCCTCCACCCCCTCCATATGTGTATAGTTCACCACCACCTCCACCATATGTTTACAAATCACCGCCACCTCCACCGTACGCCTATAAATCACCTCCACCACCGCCTTATAAGTACTCCTCTCCACCACCTCCGCCATATATGTATTATTCACCTCCCCCACCACCTTACAAGTACTCCTCCCCACCACCTCCGCCATATATGTATTATTCACCTCCGCCTTACAAGTACTCCTCCCCACCACCTCCGCCATATATGTATTATTCACCTCCCCCACCACCTTACACGTACTGCTCCCCACCACCTCCGCCATATATGTATTATTCACCTCCGCCACCACCTTACAAGTACTCCTCCCCACCACCTCCGCCATATATGTATTATTCACCTCTGCCACCACCTTACAATTATACCTCACCTCCACCACCACCATATGTCTATTATTCACCTCCACCACCACCCTACAAGTACAGCTCACCTCCACCTCCACCATACAAGTATACTTCGCCCCCACCTCCACTATATGTCTATTATTCACCGCCTCCACCACCATACAAGTATACATCTCCTCCACCACCGCCATATAAGTATACTTCTCCACCACCTCCACCATATGTCTATTATTCACCTCCACCACCGCCATACAAGTATACTTCACCACCACCCCCTCCATATGTCTATTATTCACCTCCTCCACCACCGTACAAGTATAGTTCACCCCCACCTCCACCATACAAATATAGTTCACCACCACCGCCTCCATACGTCTATTATTCACCTCCACTTCCTCCTTACAAGTATACTTCACCGCCACCTCCACCATACATTTATTCTTCGCCTCCACCGCCACCATATAAGTATACGTCACCACCACCTCCCCCATACAAGTACACTTCACCACCACCTCCGCCATACAAGTACACTTCACCACCACCTCCGCCATACATGTACACTTCACCACCTCCGCCACCTTACATGTATTCTTCACCTCCTCCTCCACCAACATATAAGTAAACTTCACCACCACCCGCTTACTATCAGTCACCATTCACTGAAGTTGGTGCTCTAAACCACAAGTTATAAGCCTATACTCACATGCTACTATAAATCTTGTTTCAAAGTCATTTATTGAGCTTGCCATTTTTTCCTTTCCAAAGTCGGACTGCCCAACCAGAAAACCAATAAAAAATAAAAAAACGTATAATCAGCCTGCTTTTCAATAATCCTTTTCTTTTTTCTAAAAAATAACTATGGGCAGAGTTTCAAGCTTTGGAGGAAGACATTTATTTATGTGATTAATGTTGTTGTGAACCCGTAATTAGATCTGTTGCCATTACTATGGCAACTACATGTTCTTGTATTTCATTTATGTTATGTACGAAATAAAGTTCGTTCTGATTGTCTTAAATAACCATTTGGTGCTTATGTTTAAGGTGCGATATGTCGGTTTGTCTTTAATTTCCAGTTTCATTTCATACAAGCATGTGAATAATTACGTTGTTGCACTGTTGCAATGGATCAAATGGTGTTTGCGTGGGCTTTCTAGAAAAGGAAATGACTTTTTTTCTAAGGAAAATTACTTATAAGTGCGGTGGAAATTTAGTAATAAATAAAGGGGGCGAAACTTTCACATAATTTCTATAAAGGGTATTATTACTAAAAAAAAATAGTTTCATGTGCAAAAATATAATATTATTTTTAAATAATATAACTTGATTATTTACCTAAATATTAACATTTTTAATCAAAAAGAAAAAAATGTACATTGGCATTTTTTATTCATCATCTCAAAGTAGTAAAATTAATTTCTTCTAAATTTTGATCTAAAGTTTCCAAGCAAAAATTATGAATGAGATGATCTTTTGAAAATGGATCTTTTTTTTACTGGCCAATTGCAAACAAAATCAAACTAAATCAAATTTTTGAAAAATTCTAAATATTAGAGTTTTAATAAAAAATAAAAATATATTAGTATTTTTATTCATCTTGTCAAAGTTATAAAATCAATTTATTCTTAATTCTAGTTCAAAAGTCTGGGCACAAAATTATGAAGATGGTGATTTTGTGAAGATGGACCTTTTTTCTAATGAATAATTTCAGTCGAAATCGAAATGAAATGAATTTTCTGAAATTGGTTGAAATAGAACTTTAGAAAAATCTATTTCTCTGCCTTGGAATGATGAATAAATTGACATTCTATTTTAATATTAATAAAAAAATTCTTATATTCAGGCATGTGTTAATAATACCCTTTATAGGAATTATGTAAAAGTTTCGCCCTCTTTATAAATTACAAAACTTCCACTGCCCTTATCAGAAATTTTCCCTTTTTTCTATTGTAATTAATAAGTGCATATATTTCAGGAGAAGGTCGGTAATTAATGATTGGATAAAATAGAGTGAAATATATCCTCATAAAAATCTGGAGAAAACGAAATGAATGGAAAACGGATGACGCCATAGAAAGAAGATTATAAATTAGGGGGTTATTTCACTTTCTCAGTGAATACGGTGGGGTTCCTGAACTCAAAAAGAAAAAAAAAAGAGGCTTTAATTCCTAAATTAATGATCAAACTACTTTGCTACACACAGTTGAATAAAAAGGAAAAATAAAAAAAAGAGACCACTTTACTTTTAAGCCGAGAAATTGAGCGCGGATTGAGAGAAATCTTACTAAGTTATGTGAAGGTGGTAAATACGAAAAGAGAAACAATTTGTTTGCCAAGATCAACATTTTACAGGACAACACAATTTATAGCTCGATCCAAAACTAAAAAATAAAAATATACACATCCAAAGAAATCATGAAATTTTCACAAAACATTTGGGAAAACTGCTTTAGAAACGTCCACTCGTGAAAAATACTAGTCTAAAAAAGAACACAAATTTTAGGAGATACTTAAAAATTAATATATACATACATACATATATGTGTGTGAGTACACACACACATATATGTATGTTATGTATATATGTATGCATATTTAATAGCTCTTACTGTCATGTCTCATACCCCGATACGCAACACCCGCTATACCTTAAACTAAGTTAGAACACAAAGCTAAATCGATACAAACATTAACTAAACAAATCATAACTTACTAAAAGTACAATTATAGCCAAAAGCCTCATTTCATTCGTTCAAACATAATCATTCTCCATTTACAATTCCATCACCCCATAACAAAATAATTGGGGAATCTCATGTATAACCTAGCTATACAAAATATGGTTATACAATGAATATCTCAAAAATAATCTCTTCTATATTTAATGCCCAAAGACACAAGTTAAGAAGCCCGAAAGTCATTCCAATCCTCCTCTATAAACTCATCCCCTGCGAGACAAAAGAATGACGTGAGTGAAAAGTCACCTAATAGGTAGTAAATAGTCTGTTTAAGGCTCAAGGTTGTTACACAAATACATATAATTCCAAATGACAAAACAATAGTTAATACAATTCATAAAATACGTGGTCATTTCATAAGCATTTTAAATTCACATTCATAACCATAGCACAACACAATGAGAGCTCAAGTAATTAGTGGATATATAACCCTGGATATCCAGTTGTTAATTACGACCCGATTAACACGGTTTAAATCCAACTATCACCTAGTTGCTCCGATTCAAAACCAACTATCACCCAATTAGTACAGTTCAAAGAGTTTACTACAATCACTAAATTTAAAGAATTAGTCACTTCATAAGCCATTTCACACAAGAGGTCAATCCATTCGTCATTCAAATATTGATCAATGAGCCACGTATCCGCATTTCGTAGTGAAAACAAAAGATAACCAAACTCAATCCCAATTATATAAAAATTAACATTTTCAAAAGACTATCAAAGTACATTTCAAAGGCAAAGAGATTTAAGTACTACTTATCTCAATCCAAAGACTAGTTCAAGTAATCCGAGTAAGGGTAGTCATCGTCGTCGCCTATAACAAACAAATAACGCTCAATTATAGCCTTAATCTGTCAATAAACCTTAAATGAAGCCTAATTCTAGACTCTACACTCAAAATGAAGGATAAAACCACAAAGAGGAAGTGATCCGTGGGTGGACCCTACCGAGCCATACCCGCAGATCCCAAAAACCTAGCCGTGGCTCTCAGCAAAAGCTGAGCAGCGGCCTCAGCCTTCTCCAGAGACTAGTCACAGGCTCCAAGTTTTGAGCCGTGGTTGCAGCTCATTTAGTCGTACTTGTCGCTCGTCGACCTAAGACTTGCCGCAGGTGAGAGTCAGATGAACCTTGCCCACATCTCACACCCTTGTACCCACGGATCACTGCGGGAAAAGTTGCGATCCCACATTCATACACCCCATCTTCAATCCACTTTCAATCCATCCAAACCCAACTTTAAATCAACACCAAAATAGTACAATAAGGTAATAACAGCATACATAAAGCCCAAAACACTCATTTACCCAAAACACAAGTAACAATCACATTATCATCTTCCATTGCCCTTTATCCACATTTGTCATATACAGCTACTAACTACACACACACTACTACTACTACTACCAAAAGACATACAACATAAAGACCCTCATCCCCAAGAACTTCCCTAGTCACATATCAATCATCTTACACACTAAAACCAACAAAGATTCAAGAATATAAAGAGGTAGGATTTGAGAAATCACCTTGAGTAGGAGGGTGGGTGGAAAGCTCAAAATCTCCTTTACTTGCTCCCCTTGGAGAATGAGGTCCCCAACTTCCTTCTTCAAGAGAAAATTTTGGAGAAAAATTAGAGAAGATTTTGGGAGAGAATGAGAAGCTGGCCCTAGTCTTTTGGTAAAGAAACAAACTTTTCAAAATTGCAATCAAGTCCCCCGAGAGTTTACAATTCATCTATCTACCCAAGAAGTCAATTCACCACTTTGCCTATGGAGGGTCCTTAATACTAGACTTACAAATTTTCTTTAACAACTTCGTAGATCAGATTAAAATTCTACACAGTGACCATCAAATCTCGAGGCCTTCCCCTTTTCATTGAGAACAAAGCTGCTTCAATCTCTTGACTACTAATATGTTTCTACAACTTAATGATCTGCTTAGATGATAATTTCTGCTTTATTAATCCCTTTAGTCTAAATTTTTGCTGTTCTATGAATTCTTTCTTTTCTGTGATTAAGTCCTCATAAAATTGAATAGCTTCTCTCTTTACTTGCTCATAATCTTTAATTTTGCTACCACCAGGACCTTGTATTGAGATAATGTTGTTCCATGCTTGATGAATTTTAACTTTTCAGTAGAAGAACTTTGTGTTCCTGTCACATTCTTTTAACTAAATTGTTCTTGTTTTGTCTCTGTAAATTTTCTCTTCTACTCGCAGTAACTCACTGTTTTGTCATGCAAGCATTTTCGTCAGCTTCCACTTGTGTATTGAACGGTTTCACTAGAAAATCATCTCTGTATCCAACTCAGGTCCTCCTTTGCCTGCATAACTCAGTGATTTGAGTGTACGGTTATTTATTAAACTCTCTCAATTCAACTTTTAAAACTTTCAACTTCAAACATAGGCATTTCATGGGATTCCCATGTTGTAACAAAGTAGGGTAATGTTCACGTTTCATATGGAATTCATGGAATTTTAAATGTTTTGGACCTACTTTGAACGACCGATTTTTTTTTTTTTTTTCCGTTTTTACGCAAAAATCTGTGGTATTGTATCAATGATGAGTACACTTCGGAGAGTTTACAAAGCAGTAAGTTGGCTGCATGTTCATGTTCCCATATAAACGACTGCTTTATAGAAGCAACACTAGAAAAATGATTAGACACGTAGATATAGAAATGCTACCTCCCTGTTGTTAAATATACCTCTTTACTCATGACTCATTCTCCAGTTTACATTATATTCTATCATTTTTTTTCTATTTCAGATCAAGTAAGATGAAATCCTTTAAAAGGAATATTATCTACATCAGTATACCGCAGGCAGTCTTCAAAAATCTTGTATAGCTTATCTATCTCTTTCTAAATTCTTCATTTTTTTAAAATTGGGGGCCTAAACTTAGCTACAACTTTACGTGTCATTATTGCATCATCAGAAGGGCATGGTCATCACATCGTCATTATTTTACCTCGATTTATTCTTGCACTTTGGTATGGTTGGCTGGACTTCGGCATCCACGATTCATTGTACTTCAGTTAAACTTCGGGTAACTATCAGCAATTTGTCTCATCTAGTCATCTAAGAGATACCACCGAACTATTTTATATGATATTACATCCTATCTAACCTATTGACATACTGACTGCCTACAAGGCTAAATTATACCTACTGATGTTCTATCAAAATAGGAGACAAACTAGGTACTAAGTGGAACATTGTTCATGATTCTTTTTTCTCACTCTTCCAAAGTATAAAAACTTATCATAAATCTATCATGATGGGATAACAAGTACTCTCTTATTACTACCAAACTGTTAGATTCATTTCTACACTTTCTAACTTAAGCAACGGAGGTACATGGGAGAATAGGCCCACCTTTTTCTTTCTTGTGTGCAAGTTCATTTTATTCATCGCTCTAGTTCACTTCATCAGATTCAACTTGACCATCACTACTACGTCACATCAAATATCTCCTTCAACAAAAATCATATCTAATTATAGTAACGTCAACTGTTATTAGCCAAACTATATCAAGCTTCTTTCTTGCATCACTATTATTTTTTGCATGTACAAAGGAAACATAGAACTACTTCTTTATCGCAAAATGTTCGCACAAAAGAAGTTATAACTTCGACTCTAAATACCCCATAGAATGAACTCTCACGCTGTTTGAATTCCAGCAAAACCATATTTTACCAACTCCATATGGTAAAGCATTGAGACTGCCAGTTTATAAAGCATCTACAATATATATTTTGATAATTTTCCAATTTTACCTTATTCTTTACTATTCCAAACAAATTAAGATTCATAAATATTATATTCATACTAATAGGCAAGAAGGCTATTTCCCATGCCTTTTCTAGTTTTCTTCCTTTCTTTGCCATCTATACCTTATAGGTTTCACTTCTTTTTCCCTGATCTCAGTTACTATTATCTTCTCAGCTAATGTTGCAAACGAGTTATAGACAGGGCTCCCTTACACCATTATATAACAATCGCCCATCAGCCAAATCCAAAACTAAATGTCAACTTATCACATAAATTAAATACAAATGACCAAACACAGTTGCAACATCCCACAACATTAAAGTAGTTTTGGAGGAGGGAACAGGGAAGAAGGATGAAGAAAAGGGATCACCACCGCTGATGGAAGTCAGGAACAAAAGAAGGGTTTCCGGATAGTGATTTAACTAAGTGATAAACATGAAATAACGACACATCATGAGTTCAGGTGTGTGTTCCATGTAAGAAGTGATACATCAAAGCATTTTGAGAATTTTCTATCCTACACCCTAAAAATTTTACTTTTATCTAGACATCCTAAGTTTGATGATGAAATAATGACCACTCCATTCAACTTTGTTCAAACTTGATTCCATGTTAACTTTTTAATCTTTCAACTGCATTAAAATTTACCAATCAAGTATTCAAATATCCAAGTTAGAGTAAATATCAAAATCCCAATCTTCTATTCTTGAAATGCACTGAAATTTGTGAACAATTTATGCAATATGAATGTTCAAAATTGTAAATTGAAACAGACTTACACGTGCTAAGGGACTGCCAATGGATTAGTAATCTGTGGAAACAACTTGTACATCCATCTAATGGAGGGACTTCAAAAGTAAGAATATAGTGCAATGGATTGACTAGAATGTTTGGGTGGAGGAATGTTGGGAGAAGTAAAGAAGTTTATTGGCCTTAGCCATGTCAACAAGTGGCTTATTGGGCATGGTCACTTAGAAATGAATTTGTTCATCAAGGGAGTGATAGAAAGATGAGAATCCAAGCCCGGCAACTAATAAACCAAGCAATTATAGCTCAGGATCTGAACAAGAAGAGTGAGATAAATAGAACAAAAGAATTGATGTTTATTAACTGGAAGAAACCACCACGTGGATGAGTTAAAATGAATGTGGATGGAGCTTCAACTAACAATCCTAGAGCAACAAGTGTAGGAGGACTACTCAGGGATGAACAAGGGGAAATAGATAGATGGGTTCAGTGCTAATATTGGAAAAGTGTAATATCCGAAATTTTTTCTCATATTTAGTATATATGCAAGTGTCTATATATATTAATAATAATAGTATTTTACAATTAATAAGTAAAATAAAATGGGGGGAAGTTATTGGGTGAGAAAATGTTTAAGTAGTGGTAGAAGAAGTTGGGGTGATAACTGCTGATAGCGGTTAGGTAGTTGCCAAAGGGGTGGTAACTTCCTAAATTGCTTGAATAACTAATTATATCAGATAAACCAAAAAAGACAGAACGTTATTTTCTTTCAACTCTCTCTTCCCCTCTCTGTTTTTTTTTTTTTCTTCTTTATTAACATTAACAGATAATAAGAACTCTAGTGAGGAGAGGATTGATCCAGTTGTTTGATCAGAATTCTAGTAAAATACTTCTCTTCCAAAACAAGTAAGTATTTAATCCATTTACTACTATTATTATTATGAATTTATTTATTTATCATTATTTTGAAATGGTCAGATTAATTAGCATGCTTTAAGATAATTTTATTTTTTGGAATTCTTGTTTATTGATTGTTTAAGTAAAGTTTGGTTTTTAAATCCATAAGAAATTTGGAATGCAAGTGACGTCTTGTCAATTTGTGTTTAAAATCGGGAGGGCTTGCATGATTTTCTGTTCTTTGGTTGTATAAATTACTCTTAAAACTATATATATTTTTTTGGCTATGTCAATTACTCCTACCCAATCAGTGTATAAAGCTTATGTATTTAAAGCTTTCTATCTTAATAATCCTAAATATGTTAAATGAATAAGCCACGGTTGCAAATCAATAATTTTTTTTATTTAAAAAAAATCATGTGATGTAACTGGACTTGTTGAAGCTAATTGGAAAACATTTGCCACCTAACAAAAGAAATAAATATGTTTTGTTTGTTTTTGCAGTTTTTTTTTCTTTCTTTCTTTTTTTGTTCATGCACCAACCATTTCAATTTTCAAAGAAACTTGAGGATAGTTCCAGTTCCATATATAATTATTCAAGAACTTCAAATATCTAGTTATCAGTAATAGTAGTAGTTTTATTCCTCAAAATCTAATTTCATATGGATTCAAAGAATTTTTGGGTTTCATATTTCTTTTCTGTCTTGGTATTTAAGAAGTACAAATGTAGATTTTGTCTTCCAACTATTCTCTAGGTGTATAATATCTGAAAGCAAAAAGCCCAAAAGTGCTAATTAATCATAAATACGAGAGATAAATTAGTTCCATTACATTTGGACTTTAGTTTATTTATTTTGAGATTTTTTTTAAACAATAGGAGTTGCATCTTGCTGTCATTACTTGTTTTGGTTGAACTTACCAAACATAGGCCCATTCTTTTTTTCAAAGTCAAATTGAAATTTTGGTGGAAACAAAGTTGAAACTTTGTCAACCGTGAAGCTTTAGTAAATGATATTGAATTAAGACTACGTTCTTGGAACCTCGGTATGTGGCTCACAGTAGTGGCTTCGATAGATAACAAGCATTAAAAATAATAATAATAAAATATATTCATATATATGTTAGTTGAATTTCTCTAGTTAGCTTAATTGATTTAAGTCTCCATTGATAGTTAACTTTGGGTTAGTGTATATTTTAGTTTATTAAATAGTCAAATAAGAGTAACTAAGATTTGATAATAATTTGGAGATTTTGAAATTATTATTATTATTATTATTTTTTGGGTAAATAGGTTTGGGATTTAGATTGTGTAAATTTTCTTAGATTAGGATGTGATATTTAGTTAAATACATATATTATATAAAATAAATAAAAATACAATCTAATCAGAATGACTGTGTATCTACTATAGGTTCAACCCAAGAGTAAGAGGAGTTAGAAGTATCTGGTTAAGCAGTCCGAGGTACTGGCGTTTACCCTCTGTATTTTTATTAAATGTTTTTATTTCGATATATGCAAAAGATGGATCATGCATGCCTACTTTCAAATGTTTAATTTTGTTAAGTGATAGAAAAATGAATGTTATTTTTTTATTAATTTTATTGAATTATGCATGTGACGTATGAAATGATTTTTAAGTATGAAAGGCTCTAAACGGTCATGAAATAGACTGTAGGGGCCATAGTCCTGTCATGTATGACAATCAAGTGAAGATCAAGGAAAATGCTTGATTGGTTATAGATAATCATGGTAGTCGGTATAAAGCCCGACCGATTGACTCATGTATGGGTAGGTTAAGTAAAGATCAAGGAAAATGCTTGACCTACCGCCCTCCTAGAAAAGGGTTAAACTCTAGGCTGAGTACTTTGTAGACATCAAATTTTGACACACCTTTTGTAAAAATATGCATTTTACTTCATTTAGGGGGTATTTTCATTTTTGGGGGGTCGATTACAATTTTCATGTATATTATGTCTAATTCGTCACATCAGTGGCAAAATGGTAGTTTCACCATGTAAATATTATTTTATTTTATTTTATTTCCTAAATACATAATTTTACTATTTTTATCACTATTTACAATTTTAATGATTTTTGGGAGTCATTTATTATTTATTTAAAATTTTAATATTTTTAAACTTAATGGCGCGTTTTCCAATGCACTCTTTTTAAGAGAATTTTCAAGTGAAAAATTTTATATGTTCCTTTTGTATATTCATAGATTTTTTGTAAAAATCACATAATTTTTAGAGGTCATTTAGTATTTATTTAATTTTTGTCTTTTTTTTATTAAGGCATATTTCCCAAGAATGCGTTAATCTTAAAATTTTTTTGAGTGAAAATTGTAATATATGTACTTTATGTGATAATGTATGTTGTGTAAAATTTTGTGATTTTTTTTTAAAAAATGTCGTTTATTAATTTTCATAAATTTTATAATTTTACCATATTTAGGTCACGTTTTCCAATGCACTTTTTATTTAAAATTTTCTTTATGGGAATTTTGTATATGTGCATTTTATAAATTTTATGTAAAAAATTTTTCATAAGTTATTTATTTAATTTTTTAAGGCCATTTGGTATTTATTTTAAATTATATTTTTTAATGTTGAATTAACTTTTAATTTGTTACACTGAATTTTTCTTTTTTCCTTCTTATAATGTTGTATTTTAGTTTTTTTAATATATAATTTAAAAGAGTTCTAGTAGTTTTTATTTTATTTTCATTTTTCTTTGTTTTCTTCATTTTCTTACAAAATTCGGTTAAAAAAAAAAAGGGTAGCAGCAGTAGCAACGCTGTTGCTGTTTGTTTTTTGCTATGGCAGTTACCATCCATACTTCCTACCCTAAAAAATACCATCATCACAGCCAGTATTGTCCAATCTCGTAGCATCACTAACTCTTTATAGCCATCCTATTTGCACTCAATCCACCAGATTTTAGGGGATTGTTTTGTTGATTCATCAAATCATATGGTACACACACAATCCCTTCCTTATCTGTTTTTCACTCATTCAACCTCTCGTCTCTCACACACCAAACAGACATTCACACACATTGCACGCAACTCACACAATTCTCTCCCTCTCGGCTCTCACAGAGCACACAGGCACACACACTTCCCCTGCAAAACACACACACGCTCTACACACACTCCATTCACTAACCCTCACCCCTGCAAAGACAACACAGATCACTCACACACACATTGCACACAACTCACACAATTTTCTCCCTCTCAACTCTCACAGAGCACACAGGCACACACATTTTCCCTACAAAACACACACACACTCGACACACACTCCATTCACTAACCCTCACCCTTGCAAAGACAGCATAGATCACTCACACAAACATCAGCACACAACTCTCACAATCACAACTCTCGGCCCTTCCTTCACCTGCAGCACACACCCCATACATCAGGCCCCATAGTCATAACAACCTCCATAGCAACAGCTCTGCCACCTATTGCCACCAGCTCACTATAAACCGCAGTGCACCACCACCCACGCACGGACCACCAGTAACAGCAGCAACAACTTCACCGTGCGCCACCAACACAGCACTACCAACTCACCACTACCATTGGACCACCCCTTCTCTCGGCAGAAAAAGATGGGCTTCTTGGAACCCTCTTAATTGCTTTGATTTGTTCTCTAATTAATGAAATTTGTGCAGAGGATGTTCAATTTATGGTGTTTGTATTTTTTGGATTTGAGGATTTTGGGTTTTTGATTTAAGAGATTTGGGTCTTGGATTATTGATTTTGGATTTCGGAGAGAAGAACCGAATCCGGAATTTGGGGGAGTGATTCCTTCCTGATCAAATAAAGGAAAAAGAGAGAGAGAGAGAGAGAGAGAGAGAGAACGAGAGAGAGACCGAAGAAAGAACGAGACCGAGGAGAGAACTAGAGATCGAAGAGAGAATGAGACTGAGGAGAGAACTAGAGACCGAAGAGAGAACGAGACCGATGAGAGAGAGAGACCGAGGAGAGAACTAGAGACTGAAGAGAGAACGAGACCAAGGAGAGAGAGAGACCGAGGAGAGAACGAGAGAAAGACCGAGGAGAGAATGAGAGAGAGAGCCGGAGAAGCAAAAAAAAAAAAGGTCTTAGGCAAAACTATGTCGTTTTGGCATGAAACGACGTAGTTTTGGTTAGTTTTCTTTAGTTATTTATTTTTATCATATTATATATATTTACATTTGGACCCCTTAGGTTATTAATTGTTTGATTATGCCCTTCAATACTTTTAGTTTACTTAATTTAAGTCTTTTTTATTTAAGTTGACCCATGGAATTTGTAGTTCTTTTCAATTATGTCCAAATTAATTGCAATATGGTTCTAATATGTCTGGAAATTACAATTTCATACCCCTAAGTTTGCTGAAATTGTGAATTTGTCCTTTAAATCTTGCTAAAATTACATTTTTACTCCCCATGCATTGCTGGAATTGTATTTTGGCCCTAGAATATTGCTGGAATTGTATTTTAACCCTTGAAAGTTGCTGAAAATTTGTAATTTGGTCCCTAGTGTTGCTGAAAATTGCATTCTTGTCCCCAACCTTGCTAAAATTTTATTTTTGTCATTATGCTTTGTTGGAATTACATTATTACCTTACAATATTCTTGGAAATTATATTTTTGCTCATAACTTGCTATAATTTTTTATCTTTGACTCCACATATTTACTGAAATTTATTTTTCATCCTTTAAGCTTGCTGTAAATTGCATTTTTGTTCCTAGAACATTACTGGAAAATACATTTTTTACTCTAGACTTGTTGAAATTCATGTTTTTGTCCCCCAATTTGCTAGACTTTTCACTTTTTACCATAGAATATTGTTAGAACTTATATTTTAACTTTGGACTTGTTAAAATTGACCTTTTAATTCCTAAACTTTTTCTTAAATTATATTTTTTCCCCTAATTTTGGGATATTTGTGTTTTAACCTAAAATTTTAGAAAAAATCTTATTTTTTGATCCAGAACTTTTCTTTTTATCTAATTAAGGTCTTAATACTTTCAATAACGCCCTTTGTGTTTCTAAGTTTTAATCAATAACCTGATTTAAATTTTTATTTATTTAATTAATGATCATATTAGTTTCTTTGTACCTCTTTATATTTTTTTGGTGTTTTAATACATTGTGTTAAAAGTCTAATTACATATTATTGTATTTTCTTTATTTAAATTAAATATATATTTTAAATGCTTATTTAGTGCTCTTAACTTTTATTTGTTGTTGTTATTATAATTCTCTTACATTTTATCCCTTGATTATAGTGGTTAATATTGCATTATTTACCTTATGATTTGTTTATCCAAAATATTGGCACCTTGACGTTTTTATTCATTTTGCTAGTATTGACACCAAGCCTTTGGATGGGAGGTACCTTTGTTATTCTTTTGATTTCTCTTTATGTGCTCCTATGTTTTTTATGTGTTTTTCTTTCTGTATTTTTTAAGTGTTTATTGTTTTATTTATATGTGAGCATTTATTTATATTATGTTATTTATTTGAATCTAATTTTAATTATTCAAAGGAATGTAATAGATAGGTAATATTCTATTTAACAAAACTTTTGTACTTAGATAGTTGATGTAATAGATAGTTTATATTTTCATCTAGTTAACAAAAGCTTTTGTATTTTAGATAGAAAATGTAATGGATAGATTAGATAGGCTATTTTGATTATCTTTTTCCATTTTAGATTGTAATTAGATTTTTTTCCGGTGTAATAGTTAGGGCTTTTGTGTGCTATGTGTGCTATGTGCTTATGTGTTTTATTTGCTTTCTCTAGGACTTTGCATCTAGAATATTATGCTCGTGTGCTATGTGCTCCTATGTGCTATTATCTGCTTTTATATGATTATTTCTTTAATCTATGTTTTATTTATTTACTTATCATAATATATGTATATTGTCGCCACACTAGTCCAACGCTAGTTGTGGTTAATTTCGGTTTCTTCGCTAGTCTAACGCTAGCGAAGAATTTCTAGAAAATAGGCTAGTCCAATGCTAGACCTTTAGGTCATTTTAGTATTAGAATCACTTTTTGTGTGTATTTCATCTCATTTCACACCCATTTTCTCTTTTTAGGCATTTTTTCATTTTTGTATGGTTTTTTATGTATTATTATCACTTATTATCTATTTTAAACATATGTTTAGTGCATAACATTTAGATTCCACTACACATAGAATCTTAGGTCATTTGTGTGATTCGACTAGAAATAGTCATCTACTTACGTGGGAAGCGGTGGCGTACATGCCGTCCCCCCCTCGGTGAGTAGAAACAATTAGTCACGAGATGTTAGTCCCCCATACCCGTTATGTTGCATCTCTATTTTCTTTGTTCACTTATTATATATATTACTATTTTCCTTTTCTTTTTACATTCCATTTTGCATCTATACTCGTGACTCCATCGAGGTCTAAATTCGGGTTTCGCAATTAATGCGATAATTCTGACCAAACTTCAACGGAACATTTTGTCCCTTAAAAATATCTATTTTTTTAGGTCTAGGTTTGTATCCATATAGTTATATCCAAATGTGATAAAACTTTAGGGTTATATTAGGAAAATTTGGACTAAACCTCGCAATTAGTTTCGGCTAAGTTTAAAGGGTGCCTTAGGTGTAAACCTTCGACTTCCCTTTCTTCAATTGTGACTCCCGAATCTTTTTCTCTTGTTTTCAAAGACCTGGAGTTGTCAAAAAAGGGTTTTCTTGTTTTTCTTACATTTTTTCTCAAAATTATTTTCTAAATAAACCATTATCGATTTTCTTACATTTATAAAATATTTTTCGGTGACTTGGTACACCAAAACTCAATACCCAGTGGCGACTTCCTTTTCACTAAAAACCCTTTTTAGACTCTATTTTCGAGCAAAAAACCGTCGCATTTTCAAAGTCCCATTTTAGGCCCTTTTCCTTTTGTTTTCAAAATAAAGCATTTTCTAAAAATCACATCTTTTGTCAAACTATTTTTTTTGTAAAGTATTTTCTAAAAATTATTTTACAAAAACCCACACTCATTCTTCCAATAAATAAACATAATAATTCCTTTTTCCGTCTTTCGAAAAATGGGGCGCGACATACTCAAAAGCCGAATATTACATGTGCATGTTTATGAGCCATATTTGATATGTTTTCTTAATTGACAAAATATGCTATGAAAATGTTCATGTTATGTTATGTGATTTGATGTCACTTGACTTTGATAAATAATTTTATGAGTATTAGATTTACGTTACAGTTATTCTGAATTGATTATGCATGTGGTATAGTATAACAAATGTTACAAAAATAGTATAATTACATATAGCTGCATGATCCAACAGAGGTGTACATGCTACCTACTGAACATCGTGTCGCTCAATCCATTCTCTCTTATTATTTTTGCAGACCTTGAGAACTATGATGTGGTCTACATAGAGGACTCAAAAGATGATTTCTATTAAATTATTAGGTTCTATGTAACGGGCACTAGTGTTAGGATTAAGTGTTATGTAGTGACAAATATGTATCAAAACACCTTTGAATTATGTTTTCATTAGTTAATTTGGGCGTGTAGGCCAAATTTGGATGTTAAGTTACTTTTTTTGTTTTTAATATGTACCGCACTTATATAGTTATATTATTGCATATTAAAGTGGTGTTTTTAGAATGATATTGGTTGCCTTGTATTATTGGGTCTTGAGGATACGACAATTGTCTCGTGCCTGGCACGTGTGGGCTAGGGGCGTGACAGTTTTAGTGGTATCAGAGCCTAGGTTATGATTGATATTTTAAGAAATTTATATACTAGGCAAATGACGAAATTATAGTTTGTAAATTAGGCTTTAAAAGTATGTACATATGATTTAAGTTGAAAGAGTTACTGATAGGGTGTTATACATATTTGTAGGAGAAAATGGCTAATCCAGTGCATGCAGAGAATCAAGAATGTGATTGTCCAATTCACCTGACAAGATGTGACGTAGCTCGCCTTAGGAAGAGGCAGAGGTTTTACAGAGACTTGTATCTCGAGGAGTTAGAGTGAGCTACAGATAGGGCCAGGAAAGTTGACGCATTAGCCGATCGAGTTACTGATCAGACACATGAGATATTCTCTTTGATAGTGTCTAGGGAACATCTAAGGCAGAGTAATACAGCTTTGCGTGAGAAAGTCAACCATTTGCGTGTAGAGGTTAAAAAACTTAGAGCGGAGAATAATGAGCAAAAAGCACTCGCTGACACATGGTTAGAGGGATTTCAGGAGATGACTACTCTTCTAGAGGAACGTGACACTGCTTATCAAGCACTAATGGTGAGATATCAAGAAATAAGACAGCAGGTTATTAACTGGACAGTTAATCACATTCCATTAGCACCCCAGATGCCAAGGTGGGGCCACTTATGGCCAGATAGTGATGCCGAGTTAGATAGTGAGCCAGAGCCTGATCTTGAAGATGAGCCATTAGAGAACGTGCCCATAAATGATGATCTTAATGAGGATGGACATGATAGTACTGGAGAAGACAAATTAGGAGATGGAGATGTTGATGATGGCATTGGTCCCCCAAGCGATGATTAGTAGAGACAGTTTAAGAAAGTTTAATCTACTATGTTACATGTGTTAGGTGAAACTCTTAGCTGTTGGATTTTTTTTATCTTATTTATTTAGAAATGGTAGAAGTTGATTAGGAATTACACAGACACTAGGTTCGTTAGTTGATTTTAGGTAGTTATGATATCAAATTTCAGTATGTATTAGGATTTGATAAAAGTTTAGATTATGTAAATATTGTTTTAATATTATGTGCTTAATTGAGTTGATTTCTTTTGATAGAGTTAGGTATATGTAGTATTAATGATAAAAAAAAAGATATATATGTTTTTAAAAACTTTCTTTTTTTTTAACCTTAGTATGAATTTCACATGTTCGTTATAGGAAATGGCACGAAATCATAGGCAACGTGGCGATCGAAACAATAATGCTAACAACGAAAATAACAATGAAGGCAATGGGTTAAATTTCGAAAATGCTAATTGGAATATGAATCTCCAAGGAAACGAACCGAATGGGAACCGAGTTTTCATGATGGTACCCGCAGAAATAGTGGCTACCTTTACTGGCGTCGCCCAAGCTTTGCACGGGCAAGTTCAGACACAAGTTCAAGCGGCCCAAAATCAAGTTTATGGTCAAGGTGGTACCCACTTTTACTATGAGAAAATGAAGAGAGTCCATGTTCCCATGTTTGATGCTACCCCTGACCCGAACATTGCAGAGAAATGGTTGGATGAAGTTGAGAATAATATTTTATGTTATTGGAAGTGCCTGAAGAAATGAAGCATCTTATCATTAAACCCTTTCTGGTGGGCGAGGCTAATAAATGGTGGTCCACTATAGAACCCACCGTGACCCCACCAGTAAAATGGATAAAGTTCAAGGAAGAATTTCTTAAGTATTTCTTTCCACCAACTGTTAGGATGCAAAAGATAGACCAGTTTGAGAACTTGAAACAGACACTAGGAATGTCTGTTGTGCAGTATGCAAAAAAATTTACCACATTAGGGAGATTTGTTCCATCTACAATGGCAAATTCGAAGTTGAAGAAATACAAGTTTACTAGAGGATTATTGAGTTGAATTCAGAGTAGAGTGAGCTCATACCATACTCCTACTTTCAGTGACGTATTGGATGCTAGTGTGAAAGCTGAGGCTGACTATAAAAGGGTAGATGAAGAGACTAAGAATAAGAGATCTAGATCTGGTATTGAGTTGTCTGTAATTGGAATGTTAAAATCAGGAGGGCGATTTCGGTTATTCAAAAAGAGTCGAGGACCAACACCCCCTAAGACAATTGGAGAAAAGAGGTACCCCGATTGCAAAACATGTGGCAAGCGTCATCTAGGAGAGTGTCGTTACAAAACTGGAGCCTGTTTTAACTGCGGGCAGCAAGAACACAAGGCTGGAGAATGTCTCCATCCAAGAACTAGTGGGGTAAAGGATACTAAGATGATAGACAACAAACCCAAGGTGAATGCAAAAGTACATGTTATGACAGATTTTGAGGCTGAGGCTTCTGGTGAAGTGGTCACAGGTACACTCCTAATTAACTCTGTGCCAGCATATGTTCTGTTTGACTGTGGAGCTAGCCATTCTTTTATTGCAAAGAAGTATGTTAAATTTTTATGCATGCACCTTGAATGGGTGGATCACCCCTACCGAGTGGCTGCTCCAGGAAATAGAGTACTAGTATCTCATACTAAGTACAAGAATTTCATAATGGATTTAGAGGGTAGGAAGCTAGAAGTGAATTTGGTACAAATAAACATGAGTTATTTTGATGTTATTTTAGGAATGGATTGGTTAGTTAAGTATTATGTACAAATTGATTGTAGAGAAAAGAAAATACTCTTTACTGATCCTCACAAAGGAAATTATACATACCAAGGAAATATAGATGCCAAGAAAGTTCATAAAATGCCTCTCATATCTGCTATGCAAGCGAATAGGGTAATAAGAAAAAGGGGTGAAACATACTTGGCTTAGGTGATTGATAACGAAAAGGAGAAAACTACTCTAGATAAGATATCAATAGTGAAAGAGTTTTCAGATGTATTTCCAGAAAAACTTCTAGTTTTACCTCTTGATAGGGAAATAGAATTTGAGATTAATTTAGTTTTTGAGACTACCCCTATATCTAAGCTCCCTATAGAATGGCTCCCGCTGAATTAAAAGAGCTCAAGGAGCAATTGCAGGAATTGCTAGATAAGAAATTTATTAGGCCTAGTGTTTCTCTATGGGGTGCCCCAGTACTCTTTGTGAAAAAGAAAGATGACAGTTTGAGATTGTGCGTCGACTATAGGGAATTAAACCGAATGACTATAAAGAATAAATACCCTCTTCTAAGAATTGACGATCTCTTTGATCAGTTGAAAGGGGCAAAAGTATTTTCAAAGATAGATTTAAGGACTGGATATCACCAGTTAAAAATTAAAGCTGCGGATATTCAAAAGAGTGCATTTCGTATAAGGTATGGGCACTATGAATTTCTAGTAATGCCTTTTGGACTGACTAATGTCCCTGCAGCTTTTATGGACTTAATGAATAGGGTATTTAAGCCACAATTAGATCGCTTTGTGGTAGTATTCATTGATGACATTTTAGGTTTATCTCCCGGAACGAAGAGATGCATGCCGCACATCTTAGAGAGGTTTTAGAGATCTTAAGGAAGGAAAAATTATATGCAAAGTTTAGCAAATGTGAATTTTGGTTGAAGAGTGTGGCCTTTTTAGGACATGTGGATATCAGCTCAAGGGGTGTCAGTAGGACCCGAAGAAAATTGAAGGCAATAGTAGATTGGCCACGACCCACTACCGTGACTGAAGTAAGGAGCTTCTTAGGGTTAGTTGGGTACTATCGAAAATTTGTGAAAGGATTTTCGACTCATTGCCTATTCCTCTTAGTAAGTTGACTCATAAGAGGACAAAATTTGAATAGATAGATAAATGTGAGACAAGTTTTCAGAAATTGAAGGAAATGTTAGTTTCAGCTCCAGTGCTTACTCTACCATCAGGAACTGAAGGATTTGTAATCTATAGCGATGCCTCTAAAGATGGTTTAGGGTGTGTTTTGATGCAAAATAAGAAAGGTAATTGCCTATGCATCTCGACAATTAAAACCCTATGAGCAAAACTACCTCACACATGATTTGGAATTGGCAGCTATAGTTTTTGCTCTAAAGATATGGAGACATTACCTATACGGGGTGCAGTGTGAGGTTTTCACAGATCATAAAAGTCTTAAGTATCTGTTCACCCAAAAAGAGTTGAATATGAGACAAAGGAGGTGGTTAGAGCTCATTAAAGATTATGATTTGACAATTAGTTACCATCCAGGCAAGGCAAACAAAGTGGCTGATGCACTGAGTAGGAAGACAAGGACTATAAGAGGATCCTCAGTAGAAGAACAAATGGAGGACTTTGAATTGGAGATGGTGAACTCCACTGCTGAGGATGTTAGCTGCTTTAGTACTTACACCCACTTTGATAGACAGAATCAAAGAGGCACAAAACTTGGATACCGAGTGTATTAGGAATCAAAGAGAAGGTCAAAATTGCACCCTTTGACGGATTTGAAATACAGAGTGATGGTAGTCTGTGGATGAGAGGCAGATTATGTGTGCCAACAGAGGAGTTAAAACTGGAGGTATTAAAGGAAGCTACATAACTCAAGGTTTTCAGTCCATCCTGGCGGAACTAAGATGTACCGAGACTTGAAGAAAAATTTTTGGTGGAGTGGAATGAAACGAGAAATAGCCTGAATACGTGTCTAAGTGTTTGGTGTGCCAACAAGTTAAAGTCGAGCATCAGAGACCCGCCGGCTTATTACATCCTTTAGAAATTCCACAGTGGAAATGGGAACATGTAACCATGGATTTTGTGGTAGGACTACCTCGAACGGTTCGTAACAATGATACTATTTGGGTTATAGTTGACCGACTGACAAAATCTGCCCATTTCTTACCAATAGCCAAATGGATTGGCTATGGAAAAATTAGTTGAGAAATATGTAGAGGAAATTGTCTGCCTTCATGGAGTTCCAGTCAGTATAGTCTCGAATCGAGATCCGAGATTTACTTCAAGATTTTGGTCAACTTACCAATGTGTCATGGGAACAGATTTGAGATTAAGTACCGCTTTCATCCTCAGACGGATGGACAATCTGAAAGAACCATCCAAACACTTGAGGATATGTTACGAGCCTGCGCTTTGGATTTTTCAGATAGTTGGGACAAACTCGTAAAGCTGATGGAGTTTTCTTATAATAACAGTTACCACAGTGGAATCGGTATGGCCCCATTTGAAGCATTGTATAGGAAGGAAATGTAGGTCCCCATTGTATTGGGATGAAGGTAGGCGAGAAACTGATCACAGGTCCTGATCTAGTTGAAAGAACTCTTGAAAAGATCAAGATTATTCGTGAGAGACTTAAAGTAGCTCAGGATCGAAACAAGAGTTGGGCAGACTTGAAAAGGAGACCGTTAGAATTCCAACTCGGAGACAAGGTATACCTTAAGATATCACCTACAAAAGGAGTGATGAGATTCGGAAAGAGTGGCAAGTTAAGTCCTAGATATGTAGGACCCTATGAAATACTTGAAAGAGTTGGGACCCTAGCTTATCGGTTGGCTCTTCCACCTTCATTGTCAAGAGTGCACAACGTTTTCCATGTTTCACAGTTGAGAAAATATGTTTCTAATCCAAGCCATATATTAGGAAGACCAACCTATTGAAGTGAAGGAAAATTTGACCTATAGAAGAGGTTCCATTACGGATTATTGATCGCAAAGGATCAAATATTAAGAAGAAGGAACGATTCCTTATGTCAAGGTGCAATGGACAAATCATACTCCACGACAAGCAACATGGGAGTTAGAAGAGGACATGCAGAGCAAATATCCTTATCTTTTCGAACAAGGTACGTAAGTTTCGAGGACGAAACTTTATTTAAGGGGGGTAGAATGTAATATTCGAAATTTTTTCTCATATTTAGTATATATGCAAGTGTCTATATTATATATATATAATAATAGTATTTTACAATTAATAAGTAAATAAAATGGGGGAAGTTATGGAGTGAGAAAGTGTTTAAGGTAGTGGTAGAAGAAGTTGGGGTGAAAACTGCTGATAGCGGTTAGGTAGTTGTCCAAAAGGGTGGTAACTTCCTAAATTGCTTGAATAACTAATTATATCAAATAAATCAAAATAGACAGAAAGTCATTTTCTTTCAACTCTCTCTCCCCCTCTCTATTTTTTTTTTTTTCTCTTCTTCACTTAACATTAACAGATAATAAGAACTCTAGTGAGAGAGGATTGATCTAGTCTTTTTATCAAATTCTAGTAAAATACTTCTCTTCCAAAACAAGTATTATAATCCTATTTACTACTATATTATTATGGATTTACTTATTTACCAATTATTTTTAAATGGTCAGATTAATTAGCATGCTTTAAGATAATTTTCTTATTGGAATTCTTGTTTATTGATTGATTAAAATTAAGTCTGGTTTTAAATCCATAAGAAATTTGGAATGCAAGTGACGTCTTTTCAATTTGTGTTTAAACCGGGACGGCTTGCATGATTTTCTTTTCTTTGGTTGTATAAATTACTCTTAAAACTATTTTTTTGCTATATCAATTACTCCTACGTAATCAAGTATATAAAGCTTATGTATTTAAGGCTTTGTATCTTAATGATCCTAAATATGTTAAATGAATAAGCCACGGCTGCAAATCAATAATTTTTTTTATTTAAAAATCATGTGATGTAACTGGACTTGTTGAAGCTAATTGGAAAACATTTGCCACCTAACAAAAGAAATAAATATGTTTTGTCTATTTTTGCAGTTTTTTTGTTCTTTCTTTTTTGTTTCATGCACCAACCATTTCTATTTTCAAAGAAACCCAAAGACGGTTTCAGTTCCATATATAATATATTATTCAAGAACTTCAAATATCTAGTTATCAGTAACAATAGTAATTTTTATTCCTTAAAATCTAATTTCATACTGGAGACAAAGAATTTTTGGGTTTCATATTTCTTTTCTGTCTTAGGATTTAAGAAGTACAAATGTAGATTTTGTCTTCCAACTATTCTCTAGGTGTATAATATCTGAAAGCCAAAAGCCCAGAAGTGCTAATTAATCATAAATACGAGAGATAAATTAGGTTCCATTATATTTGGACCTTAGTTTATTTGTTTTGAGATTTTTTTTTTAAATGATAGGAGTTGTATCTTGCTGTCATTACTTGTTTTGGTTGAACTTACCAAACATAGGCCCGTTTTGAATCAAAGTCAAATTGAAATTCTGGTGGAAACAAGGTTGAAACTTTGTCAACCGTGAGCCTTTAGAAAATGCCATTGAATTAAGACTGCATTTTCGAAACTTCCGTTTGTGGGTCGCAGTTGTGGCTACAACAAATGAACAAGTATTAATAATAATAATAATAATATTTTCATATATATGTTAGTTGAATTTCTCTTGTTAGTTTTATTAATTTAAGTTTCCAATTGATAATTAATTATAGGTTAGTGTATATTTTAGTTTATTAAATAGTCAAACAAGAGCAACTAAGATTTAATAATAATTTGGAGTTTTTTATATTTTTTTGGGTAAATAGGTTTGGGATCTAGATTGTCTAATCTTTCTTAGATAAGGGATGTGTTATTTAGTTAAAATATATATATATATAAAATAAATAAAATACAATCTAATTAGAATGATTGTGTATCTACTATAGGTTCAACCCAAGAGTAAGAGAGTTAGAAGTATCCGGTCGAAGCAGTCCGAGGTAGGTGGTGTTTACCCTCTGTATTTTTATTAAATGTTTTATTTCGATATATGCAAAAGATGGATCATGTATGCCTACTTTCAAATGTTTTATTGTGTTAAGTGCTAGAAAAATGAATGTTATTTTTTTATTATTTTATTGAATTATGCATGTGACGTATGAAATGATTTTAAGTATGAAAGGCTCTAAACGGTCATGAAATAGACAGTAGGGGCTATAGTCCTGTCATGTATGACAATCAAGTGAAGATCAAGGAAAATGCTTGATTGGTTATGGATAGTCATGGTAGTCGGTATAAAGCCCGGCCGATTGACTCATGTATGGGTAGGTTAAGTGAAGATCAAGGAAAATGCTTGACCTACCGCCCTCCTAGAAATGGGGTTAAACTCTAGGCTGAGTACTCAGAAGCCGAATATTACATGTGTATGTTTATGAGCCATATTGATATGTTTTATTAATTGACAAATATGCTATGAAAATGTTCATGTTATGTTATGTGATTTGATGTTACTCTACTTTGATAAATAACTTTATGAGTATTAAATTTACTGTTACAATTATTCTGAATTGATTATGCATGTGGTATAGTATGACAAATGTTACAAAAGTAGTATAATTACATATAGCTGCATGATCCAACAGAGGTGTATCATGCTACCTACTGAGCATCGTGTCGCTCAATCCATTCTCTCTTATCATTTTACAGATCTTGAGGACTATGATGTGGTATATGTAGAGGACCCAGAAGATTACTGTTACTGATTGCTTTATGTTTTATGTAGTAGACATTAGTGTTAAAATTTAAGGTTATGTAGTATGAATATGTGTAAAACATCTTTAAGTTACGTTTTGTATTTTGATCGGGCATGTAGGCCGAAAAAATAGATGTTAAGTTACTTTTTTTGTTTTTAGTATGTACCGCACTTATATAGTTATATTATTAAATATTAAAGTGGTGTTTTTAGAATGATATTGGTTGCCTTGTATTCTCGGGTCTTGAGGATATGGTGATTGTCTCGTGCCTTGGCACGTGTGGGCTAGGGGCGTGAAAAAAAGCAAGCAATGTTGATGCAGAACTGTGGGCTATTCTTCTTGGCCTCAGAAGGGTAGTGGAGAAAGGGCATGATAAGATGATAATAGAATCAGACTCATTAGTTGCTTTCTCTCTTATTTAGGGTGCATCGGAGGATTGCCAATACTGGAATTTGATTGAGGAAATCAGGTAAATACTCAAGCAAAAACTAGAATATAGAGTGGTTTATGTATGGCGTGAAGGGAATGGATGTGCAGACCATTTGGCAAGGATGGGAAGGAGTTTGGTTTCTGGCTTAACCATCTTCAGGGATCCTTCAGACACAGTTGGTAGAATCTTAGGTTTAGATGTTAGAGGAGTTGCCCTCCATCAAATCCAACTAAATAAAATAAAATAAAATAAATTAAGTTTTGTGTAAATATATTTGGATTACAGGACCCAAAAAATTCACGTTTGGGCTTACTGAAGACAATGTGTTGTACTAACATAGTGAATTTATTATCTTTGTTTCAACAATACAAAGGTCTGATTTATTCCATAATTCGAGACAACTCATCAGCGCCAAGGTTACAAGGTCAATTAGGTCACTTTTTTCATTAGTATACCGATAACTCGATAAAAGATTTATGCTAACATGAATTAAATTCAAAAAAAACCCTGACATAGTAGATTAAAGAAATTAAAAGATGATCGCAAGTACAATGTGAGAATCTTACAACATCAAATACCTTTTCATATACTTTTGAGTAGTCTCACTGAACAGGGGATTAATGCAGTTTGTGTTTTCAACCCTGACCATTCATTTAGTTTATCGATCAGCATTATTAACAAAGGAACCTGACATCATTCATTTTGTTGATTGAGTCAACATGGTTAGCCAAGAACTCTTTAGCTAATGGAGAGTGTTTGTAGGCACATCATGCACGATAACTCTAATATAATGGCTAGTATTACTTAATCTATCTAAAGACCAAATTATAGATTCTTGTATTTATTTCTTTGTTTAACACCAAAATCTTGTACCCTTTCAGAATAAGTAAAATTTGATTTTGTAAGGTAAAAATAATCTACCGAAAATCCCAGCAAGATAAATGGAAAAGAAAAGAATTTGCTTTACGATGGCCTTGCAATTTCAGTTAAAATTGAAGAATGTTGATAGCAGACTTTATGACTTGGCATCACGATATATTTTCTTTACCCTATACAGTATGGCTTTAATTATAATATTCTATAGGAGATTGAAGAAAAACAATTGGTTCTTCAATTGAAGCTGGAAGAGCTTCAATTGGTTTTCGTGGTTTGGTTCCTTATACCTATTTGCATGCATGCCTAAATTTTAAGGACGGACGTAGTCTGGTTGTTAGGCAATATGCAAGTTGTTAGGTAAGTATTAGATGCATAATGTGCATTGAAACTAATAACATATCATCAAATGATTAAAGATGTAGTCCGCTATCGCTATATAGCGATAAATTATTAATTCTAATATACCACGTAATGCATTTAATAACCTAGAAACAGTTGATTGCAGAATACAAACAAGGACATTACCATTCTTTCCTCCAATAAACTGCTGACAGAACATCAGAAATTGGTTTACGCTGAAATCGTAGAAACATTAATTAGTCAGTAGACCTTAATTCGGCAATTTTCTCTAATTATTGTTAATTTACAAAAAAAAGTCCCCATTTTAGGGTCACTTTTTTTTTGCATTCCGGTTTTAATGTCACCGCACACGGTGTGTGCGGCAACTGCTTAATTTTTTTTTTCGGCGTGTGTAGGTGTGCAGTGTGTGTCAGGAGGGCTTTTGTGCAATTTTCGAGCAATTGTGAGAGTCACCGCACAAGGTTTGTATGGTGACTCTCACAATTGTTCAAAAATGCCATCCAAATTTTTTTTTAATTGCTGGGGTCCGAAATTTTTTTTGTTTTTAATTGCTGGGGGTCTTTGGGCAATTTGTGGGCAATTGTGACAGTCACCGCACATAGCTTGTGCGGTGACTGTCAGAAATTGTCCAAATTTGCCATCCAAATTTTTTTTTAATAGATGGGGGGTCTTTTGGGGGTCTTTGGGCAATTTATGGGTAATGTGAGAGTCACTGCACCAGCTTTGTACGGTGACTCTCTTTGGCCAATTTTTTTTTTAATTGATGGTTAATTTTTTTTTAATTGATGGTAACATAATGTGAGAGTCACCGCACGGTTGTTGTGCGATGACTCTCACATACAATCTTTAATTGCATTTTAGGCCCCTCTTTTTTTTTTTTACGTTTGGGGGTGTTTGTGCAATTTGATTTTGGTGTGAGAGTCACCGCACAAGTGGAATGCGGTTACTCTCACACCAAATTCAAATTGCACAATTGTCCAAAATTGAATTGGAGGTTTGCTGCATGTGCATAGCCGGTGTCAGCCACAATTGTCCAAAATTGAATTGGAGGTTAGCTGCATGTGCATAGCCGGTGTCACCTTTAGCTTTAACAAGCTTTGACAGCCTTTGACTGCAAAATTGTGCTAACAGCCATTGTCTGCAAAATTTTTATTATTTTACATAAAAGAAAACATAAATTTTAAATTTTTTAAACTTTTTATAAAAATTTAAAATTTTTTTAAGAGTAGAAAATTATTTTTTATTGATTTGATTTGATAAAGTGAATAAACTATGAAAAAATTTATTTAAATTGAGTAAAAAGAAACCAAATTGAGTAAGTGATGTAGTTGGTGGCAACACCATTTAACAAAAAATTATTTTTTTGCATTCCAATCCTTAGGGAATTTGCCCTCAAATTCCTAAAGACGTTAATGCTAAAATCCAACTACCCTTAAATAAGATATATGTTAAATTTAAAATTGTTGAAAATTTTTTGTAGTTTTGGTTTAACAAATATGTTATGTTAAAATATTTAAAATGTTTTTTTATGTTGCATTTTTTATTCTTAGTTGGTATTTGGATCAATTATGTAAAGTGGAGAATTATTGACAATATTTTCTAGTTAGAAATAGTTATGGAAATAAGTAGAAAAAGATTTAAAAAGGATAAGTAGAGAAATATTTTAAAAGTAGGAATTATGGAAATAAAAACTACAAATTGCATATTAAGTTGTAAGTAATGATTAAAATACAAATCCTATATCCTAATTCTAGAATTCCTATATCCTAATTCTAATGGTTAAAAATTACAAATTGCATATTAACCCTGTATCATAATTCTAGAATCCTAAAATACAAATCGTTAAAAACAAAAAACTTGCAAAGCCCTAAAACCAAATTGTCAATCTTTTCCAAGAAAGTTATATTTTCCCGGGCATCATTTTGATCCCAATCTTCATTTGTACATGTTTAGGGTTTAAATTGGTTTAGGGTTTTAGGGTTTAGGATTACTCGTTAAGGTTAGGGTTTATAATTTATGATTATGATTAGGGTTTGGGTTTAGGGTTTTAGGATTTAAGGTTTATGGTTAAGGTTTAGGGTTAGTGTTTAGGGTATAAAGTGGTTTAGGGTTTTAGGGTTTAGGGTTACTCGTTAAGGTTAGGGTTTATAGTTTATGGTTACGATTAGGGTTTGGGTTTAGGGTTTTAGGATTTAAGTTTTATGGTTAAGGTTTAGGGTTAGTGTTTAGGGTTTAAATTGGTTTAGGGTTTTAGGGTTTAGGGTTACTCATTAAGGTTAGGGTTTATAGTTTATGGTTACGATTAGGGTTTGGGTTTAGGTTTTTAGGATTTAAGTTTTGTGGTTAAGGTTTAGGGTTAGTGTTTAGGGTTTAAATTGGTTTAGGGTTTTAGGGTTTAGGGTTACTCGTTAAGGTTAGGGTTTATAGTTTATGGTTACGATTAGGGTTTGGGTTTAGGGTTTTAGGATTTAAGGTTTATGGTTAAGGTTTAGGGTTAGTGTTTAGGGTTTAAATTGGTTTAGGGTTTTAGGGTTTAGGGTTACTCGTTAAGGTTGAGGTTTATGGTTTATGGTTACGAGTACGGTTTGAGTTTAGAGTTTTAGGATTTAAGGTTTAGGGTTAGTGTTTAGGGTTTAAATTGGTTTAGGGTTTTAGGGTTTAGGGTTATTTGTTAAGGTTAGGGTTTATGGTTTATGGTTACGAGTACGGTTTGGGTTTAGGGTTTTAGGATTTAAGGTTTGTGGTTTTGATTAGGGTATATGGTATAGGGTTTAGGTTATGATTATGGTTAGAGTTTAGGGTTTGTGTCAATGTAAAAAATATTGTGATTCACGTAATTAATTTGGACAAAACTGTTGCACGTAATTATCATTCAATGAAAGTAATTAGGATATCTTTGTTTTATACCTCCTATATATATATATATTTTTACGTTTGTAGGTGAAAAAATTACAATTACATATAGCCCCCCCAAATGTAATTTTTTTTTTTACTTTTTTAGGTCAAAAAAATTATTATTCAAGTAATTAATCAACATAACAATTTTATTTTTACCCTATAAACTTATTCGCGGACAGAATTAAGACAAATACGTACCATTATTTATAAATAATGTATTCCTTTACGGATTAACTTAAAAAATACATACCATTCCCTAGTTGTGAATTCCCTAAACCATTCACCATTCCCAACTTGTGAATTAGCATACAATAATAATTTATTTGCATAAATAAATAAATAATTATATTTAAGATATTTTTTAAAGGATTAACAAGTAATTCAAGCAAAGAATTAGGATAAATACATACATTCCCTAGTTGTGAATTAATTTTTTTCTTATTCTTTACAAGATAAAATTACTAATTGATATAATTAGGACAAAAATTATGGCAATTAAATACTAATTAGGACAATGATTTTTTTAACATTAATTTATTTTTTTATATACATTAACTAATTCATAACCTAATTAAGATAATGATTTTTTTAACCTTTTTTTTTTAACAGTTGCGGCCCCCCAAAAATTGTCAAAAAGGCCCCCCCAACTTAAAAATATATAAATAAATAAAGGGGCTGAGATGCAATTTGAGATTTAATATTAGAATTATAAAAGGGGGGCTAATATGCAATTCTTCTATGTGATAGTCACCGCACAAAGCAAGTGCGGTGACTGTCACATTAAAACTAAATTGCACAATCAGCCCCCCAAGCATAAAAAAAAAAAAATTTTGTGTGTGCGGCGTCTCTCACACAAAATTTTCAATTGCACACAAGGCCCCCAAACGCAAAAAAAAAAAAAAAAAAAAAAATTCATGTGATAGTCACCACACAAATTATGTGCGGTGACTATTACAAGCACCTGACACATACCTGCACACTTGCACACACGAAAAAAAAAAAAAAACACCTGCACACCTACATACGTGGAAAAAAAAAGAAAAAAAGAGTAGTTGCCGCACACTCTGTGTGCGGCGACTTTAAAACCAGAATGATAAAAAAAAGTGACCCTAAAATGGGGATTTTTTTTTAAATAACAACAATAAGAGAAATTTGCCCCTTGATTCTTTAGTATTTGGTTTTTGGTAGACCTTAATGCTTCAATATTTGGTTTTTGGTTTTCATTAGTGTCTGCAAAGTTATAATTATTCAAATAAGTGAAAATTTTCTATCAAACTTCATTATTCTAGCATAGCAGGAAAGACTCGAACGGTAGCTTTCATGTCAAAAGATTGTTCTAATTCAGTTCTAAGTACAAAATAACATGTTTATACATGAATGATTTTAGTATATATTACCTTCATCATAAGTAAATTATTTGATTTAATGCGAATACTATAAGAAAGCCAAAAAGAGGTGGTAACTTAGTAAGAAAAGGAAAAACACATGGAGTAAATAAGTTGAGGATAGCAAAATTAGTAATCTTATCTTCCGATGTCTCCTTTCGTACTCTGTCGTCAACTTAGTTTTGTCATTCCAAACATTTTATGTTCTCCATTAAGGTCAGGTCTGTTTGTTTGGATTGAAAATAATTTCCTTAAGAAAATATTTCCATCCAACCAAAGGGACTCTAAATTAAAGTTATTTTTCATTTTCTACAAATTAGTAGTCAACATATAAATTACTCATGAAGATTTTGGCCATTTTATTCGCTTCCAACAAAACGCTTGAAATACTTTGAACAATTCCAAACGTTTGGACAATTACAATTAATGTGATGTATACTATTTGATTTGGTTTTAAGTAAAATAAATTAAATTTGAATTGATAAGTTTATCATTTATTTTAAATTTTAATATATCATATATCTACAAAATACAAACTTATATGATAATGAAAAAAATATAAACAATCAGTAACATGCTTAGTGGTAATGTCATTTTATTCTTTTCAGAAGTAAACATTCTGGTATAGAAAAACAGGTTAAAGTTTACACAATGGCCTCAATCTCGAAGTAGGATTATATAAAAGTTCAAGTTTTGAAATTTTATTTTCAATTCTATAATTTTTTTCCCAAAGTTCTAGACATTAATGACATAGGGTCGTTCTTGAAATTTTAGTAATTTAAAAATTAAATTAAAGAACTACCATAGCACCACAGATGTTATCCTTGAAAAATTGCTATAGGAACGCTGATATGTGACGAAATGTAAATTTTCTCGATAAACTAATTAAATTCGTCCATAACTTTTCACTATAACTTATCTCTTTTCGAGGAAAAAAAAAAATCAACTGTTCTTTTCCCGCCACTGAATATTGTGTCACTTTATCACATTAGTCACAAACAACTTGAAAACTCATTTTTCTCTGTTGAATTAATGCTAATAACTTTTCATCTCAAAAATATTTCCGCCTCTTATCACTGCAAGCAAATTTATTTCCAATCAGCCCCACTTGCCGCAATCCACCCACAAATCGCATTAAATAGTTAATTTTTGTCTTCTTTTCGGTCTACATATTCTAAATTAACAGTAAAATTGCCACATATCTGGCGGCACTACTGCAACCAATAATCATGTCATCTGAATGTAATCAGATCAATAGCTTCTAATACAACTAAAATTTTTAATGAGCTTCCAATTCCTTTGAGAAGGATCACAAACAAGGATGGAGCCATATGTATGTATGTATGAATGTATATAAATATATATGTATGTGTGTGTATGTATGTATATATGTCTATATGTATGTATGCATTATTGAAAGTCCAATAATTTGAGGTTACGTCATTTGAGGAAGAAAAGCAAATTCGGTAGAAGAACTGGGTAGTGAATAGAAATTGCCGACTAGGGATAGAAAGGTGTTGGAGGGGGAGGTCGTATGGGTTTGGTTGTTAAGAGGGAGAAGAATATATACCCTGAGGAACATAAAATTCTTACATAAATCTGACAAATCTGATCTGTGATTCTAGAATTGAATAAAGTCGGTCCATGATTTCAAAATCTTGTGGTCAAAATAAAACTATAACATTACTTTCTTACATCATTAATACTATCGTTCGAATTATGTGCCCTCTTTTTAACAACAATAATCACCAATGGATCATGAAGCAGGTTCGTGAGAAAAATTTTCCGTGAAAAAGGGAAGAGAGCAGACGTGTGGACTTCAGAAAGATAAGTCGGAGAGGGAGGAGTTGAGGATGGATTGACTGAGCAGAGGGAGTGCTTACATATGGTGTAGGGAACGACGGAAAAATTCGAAACAGGAAACTGAAAACGGGAGAGGTCAGTTGTCCATTAGCCATTGAGAAATGGTTCTTGAGATGTATTACGAACTACAACCTATCCATTTTCCTAAATTGAATGCCAATAAAGGAGCTAGACTTTCAATGTCACTACTCATTAATTATTTAGCTCAAATTCCGCCCGGTATATATGTTTTTCAAAGTTAGTTTTGCATGCAGCATGTTGACTTATAAATTTATGGATCATTTTTTTTTTTTTTTGGAGGAATTTATGGATCATTAATACTCTATATAAAATTGAGCAATCTAAACTAGGTGTACCTAGTTCTATACTCCTTGTGGCTTTTACAAAACCCCAAAACAATATGGCAATTTGCACGCATGCCTATATTTTGTCGTGTTATAGAGTAGCGACGCAATTTGCAAGTTCGTCACCCCAGAAGTCATAAAAGGATCCTTTTGCACCATCTATATAAACCAGGACATAACTTTCTTCTCCACAATAGAGGCAGACAACAATTAACCAATTTTTGTTGGTACCATGGCGAGCCATCATATGGCTTCGCTATGGCTAATCCTGGCAACCTTAGCCATATTCAATGTCCATATAGAGGCCGCACCACCGCTCCCTGTGCCGCCAATAACTTTACCTCCAATCGTTATTCCACCAACACCCAACAGAAGATCACCTCCACCACCATCCCCTCCTCCCCCATCACCTCCTCCACCGTCCCCTCCGCCATCTTCACCCTCACCCCCACCACCCTCTCCTCCTCCACCACAAAAAAGTCCACCACCACCATCACCCCCACCGCCATCCCCTCCACCCCCAAATAAGAGTCCACCACCACCTTCTCCTCCTCCACCAAACTATAGTCCTCCACCCCCACCCCCCTCACCCCCACCACCTGCCCCTCCCCCACCCTCACCTCCACCGCCATCTCCTCCTCCACCAATAAAGAGTCCACCCCCTCCTCCACCTCCTTCACCACCACCACCATCCCCTCCCCCACTCTCACCTCCTCCACCGCCACCATCTCCTCCACCTCCCTCACTACCACCTCCACCACCCTCACCGCCGCCAACCCCTCCCCCACCAATAAATAGTCCACCACCACCGCCACCATCTCCTACACCTCCCTCACCGCCACCTCCACCTCCCTCACCGCCGCCACCCTCACCTCCGCCGCCATCCCCTCCCCCACCAATAACGAGTCCACCACCGCCACCATCTCCTCCACCTCCCTCACCACCACCCCTCCACCAATAAAGAGTCCTCCACCACCCACCCCCTCCTCCACCATCACCTCCTCCACCCTCCTTTCCCCCGCCCTCTCCTCCTCCACCAATAAAGAGTCCGCCGCCGCCGCCATCCCCTCTCCCACCTTCACCTCCTCCACCACCACCACCTCCACTTCTCTCACCACCACCACCCCCACCGCCATCACCTCCCCCACCTTCGCCTCCCCCACCCTCTCCTCCTCCACCAAACAAGAGTCCACCACCACCACCTCCACCCACCTCACCCCCACCACCATCTCCTCCCCCCACCCTCCCCTCCTCCCACCCATAAAGAGTCCACCTCCACCTCCCTCACCTAAGAAATTTCCTCCACCTCCATGCCTGCCAAAAAAATCACCCCCTCCCCCACCTCCACCACCCAAAAGCCCACCACCACCAAAAAAACGACCTCCACCCCCACCTCCTCCTCCACTAAAGAAATCACCTCTACCCCCTCCACCACCAAAAAAGAGTCTACCTCCACCTCCACCAAAAAAGTCGCCACCACCCCCCACCTCCTCCACCAAGAAGAAGTCCCCCGTTGCCACCTAGAAGGCCACCCAGACCACCACGACATCCACGACATCCACGACCTCCACGACATCCATGGGGAAAGGGCGGTAATTAGCCTGAAGAAAGGAAATTCATCATCTCTGTTACCGAACTCGAGTTTACCATCACTTGTAGCACACCCTAAAAGGACTCTGCCTGCATTAGTAATCATTACTTTAAAAATATACCCATCCGCTTAACCCTTAGCCTAAACGTTTCTCTGCAACAATAGCCTAAACGTTTCTCTGCAATAATAACATGGTCATTTGAATTTAGGCATTACGTTCCAAAGACTAATAGGGAATCATATAATGCATATTATTAAAAGTTTAAGAAGCTAAGAAGGTGAATAGTCACTTCGAAAGAATAATTATGGGCTGGATTTTCGGCTTTGGAGCAAGATGTCATCTATTATACTTGTGAACTTCAAAATCATTGGTTTTCACAACTAAATGATAAACCATGTTATTGTACCTTATTGATACAATTGGAATAAATTTGATTCTAAGTATTGAATACTTGTGTTTCGCAAGAATATATCATTTGAGAGTCTTATCACTTGGATACTTAACTGACAATCATAATTTTCAAATTTAGCACTTGAGGGTCTTAACCTCGAACTGGATTAATGGAATGTCATCCGATAATCACAAACTGATAATACTGATTGAAGCAATAAAGTTCCGCTTTTCACGCGAGTAGATGTATGAATACGTCTTCATGGTACTTACATAATCATAATATTGCAAGGTAAAGAATGCTACCAGCATGATATATTTTAGACAAATAACATGTTGTAATTTCATATGCAAATGCTGCTAAAAAACATTTGCACAAAGGTTAAATGCAGTGTGATTGGTTTAATAAACAATATGCAAAACACTTTTATATGGGAGGACGTGTATCTGATTCGTTATTCATTGATATTGCGAAAGGTTACCACTGGAATGGTTGTACACCTAGCAATGAAGGTAATTATTATGAAGCGTATGATTCAGTAAGTTAGCAGTTCCTGTTTACTATCATGAATATTAGATCTTATTGTGTGAATTGTGTGTCTTGATTAATTACAAGTTAACTTCACAGAAAAACTAAATATACACACGTGTTCAAAGATAAAGTGAGAGGATGTGTTGGTTGATCAAATAATGATTGCCATTTAAGGAGATTATAGACTTTTTTTTTTTTTTCTAGTGTATAAGGTATTGAAAGGGGAAAATATGTTAGTTTCTCTTTGGAACTTGCAGTTACAGGGACGCCAAAGGAGTAGTAACTCAATAGTAGTTCACCTAAGACTAAAGAAAAAAAAATTGTTGTATAGAAAGTGTTTAAATACAATAAGGCAATTAAACGCAGAGTATCTTACTCTTTAAAATCATTCAAATCTCTGCAAAAGAATTAACTCGAAACAAATAAGGTCAAATTCCACTTCGCATCCCCTAACTTATACCAGATTTTTACGTTACATTTTTGGATAGATTGCACTTTCAATTGTCCGAAATATTCCATTTAAATCCACTCGTTGATGGTATCAATCAAACTAACTGAACTTTTGCGCGTGCATGCAATGTTCATTTAAGCCCAATTATTGACAGTTTCAATTTTGGATAGAGTGCATCCTCAACTGTTCAAAATATTTCACTTAAAAATCATTACATGCACGCACCTAAGTCCTTTTAGTTTGGTTGACGTGTTAACAATTAGAATTAAATAAAATATTTTGAATAGTTTAAGATGCAAGGTGCAATCTGTGCAAAATTGAAATTTAGAGTATAAAGCGAATATATGGTATAAGTTAGGGGACACAAAATGGATTTAAGTCAATAAATAATAACATAGCAGAATAGGTTTTCTTTCTTTTTTAAGATTCTTGTGGCTCTCCAAGCATTTGATATGGTAGTAGTTTATCTTGTATCGAAGAATATGTAGTAGATTATATTGTTCAGAACTAGTCAATAGAAACTGATTCAAATAAGTATCATGGTAATACATAAGCTTTATAAATTTTAGGGAAAATACTTTTATCCCTGTAATTTTCGGATAAATCATATAATTCTCTCATGATTTCAAAAGCTATACATCATTCTCTGTGGTTTGGATTAAAGTGCCAAATAGACGGAACTTACCTACCGTCACAATTCATGGGTAAAATATTGAAATTACCTTAGTACTTAACCGTTTCATCTCTGTGCTTGCATGTATTATTTTCCAGGCAAAATGCACTTCACCTTATGGTGATTTTTGGATGAATCACATAACCCTCTTATAGTTCTAAAAGCTATACATCATTCCTGACTATTTTTATTACTTATATTGGGATAATTTAGATATTTTCCCACGAACCTTCCGTTTGTTTGACCCCTTAACCCAAAGGAGTGATATATAGCTTTTAAAATCATAAAGGTGTTATGTGGTTTATTCAAAAACCAGAGGAAGGTAATGGGTATTTTGTTTTAAGTTTTAAGAATCATGAAGTGTTTCAAACGAGAATTTTCATTAGACATAAGGTTTCGAATAAATATTAGGGTTCATTAACTGATTCAAATAAAGGCACTTGTTGAGTAGAGATGGTAATAAAAATTTTATTTCCATAAAATAAATATTAAAATTAAAGTCATTCAAATTAGCTCAAAAAAATTGTCCTCATTCAAATTAGCTCAAAAAAATTGTCATTCAAATTCCCATTAATTCAAAAATTTGTTACCATTTTTCCTTTTAATATAACTGATGTAATCAATTCTTTAAATTTTATTAAAAATACTACAACACAATTCATACTTCGAACAAGCACATGAGAAGTGGAATTTTCATTCGAACCAATCGGATTGCTTTTTTGCGCTAAAAGGTATACAAGGAGAAAGCTTACACCACATAAAGAGGCATACCCTTTTGTGGACGTACAATCGGAAAAAGATTAGAAAGCAATAAACAACCGGCGATAATGCTACTAAGTACTAACAATTAATGTTAGGAATGGCAATGTTATTACCATCGATAAGATTACCTTAGAAGTTTAACTTGCTTATTTTTTTGTTTGTGGATCCTGAGCCGATCTTTTACTTTTCATCAGTCTTCTTACACGACATTTTCCCATCAATTTTTAAAAGTTTGTGAAATCATTGTAAAGAATATCACCAAAAGTTCATTGTCACGGTTTAAGCTTCCCATTGAGATGCGTCACAGGAATGATTAGCATAATCTATTAAAAATTGTGCAAGCTTTGTTAAATTTACACAAATTTGAAACCAATTTGACTTCTACTCCAGTAAAAGCGCCAAAATTTTTTGAAAAATCGCTATCAAAATTCTTCTTATCATCATAATTTATTTCTTTATTTCTAGAATATCTAGAGATTATCGTGCTAGAACAATTTTACTATCATCGACAAAATTGCCCTTAAAATGTTAACTTGCTTACTTTTCCTCGTTTGTGAATCCTGAGCCATTGTTTCGTCGTTTCATCAGTCTTCTCACACGGCATTTCTCTCATCAATTACTTAAACGTTTGTGAAATCATTATAAAAAATATCAATAAAGTTTCAAATCTAATCTGATACCATTGTCATTGTTTAAGCTTGCCATTGAGATACCTAATATAAATAATTAGCATAATCTATTAAATTGTGAATTTGAAATTAATTGACTTCTATTCCAGCAAAAGTGGGAAAAAAGGCATAAAAAATGCTCATTATCATGAACATTAATTTCTTCTGTTCTACAATATCTAGAGATCATCCTGCTGGAACAATTTTACTATAATTGATAAAACTACCTTTAGAAGTGTAACTTGTTTACTTTTTCGCATTTGTATATCATGGGCCAATATTTTACTTTTTATCACTTACTAGCAAGATGTTTAACCATCAATTATTTAGAAGTTTGTGAAATCATTGTAAAAAACAATACCAAAAGTTTACACCTAATAGCATTTTTACTAGTTAAGCTTACCACTGAGATGCCTAAAAAGAACAATTAACATAATCTATTAGAAATTGTTCAAACTTCATTAAATTGGTGCATATTTGAAATCATTTTGACTTCTACTGCAAATAAAAGCAGAAAAATAATCACAATGCTTGTTATCATCAATATTGATTTTTTTTTTGTTCTACAATATCTGAACAATATCCTGTCATAACAATTTTACTGTCATTAACAAAACTACCCTTAGATGTTTAAATTGTTTACTTTTCTTGTTTACGTATCATGAGACAATATTTTACTTTTCATCAGCCTTCTCACACAACATTTAGCCATCAGTTATTTAAAAGTTTGTGAAATCATTGTAAAAAAATACCACCAAATTTTTACATCTAATATCAATTTTACTGTTTAAGCTTTCCATTGAGATGCCTAAAAAGAATTTTTAGCATAATCTATTAAAAACTATGCAAACTTTGTCAAACCAATGCAAATTTTAGATCAATTTGATTTCCACTATAGTAAAGGCACGGAAAAAGGCATCAAAATGATCATTTTCATCGATTTCTTTTGTTTTAGAATATCTAGTGATTATCCTGTTAGAGCAATTTCACCATCACTAACAAATTTATTCTTAAAAATTTAACTTACTTTTCTCGTTTGTGAATCCCGAGCCAATCTTTTACTGTTCATCCATCATCTCACAAGACGTTTTATCATAATTATTCTTTCTGCCTCTACCACTAATCCTAGGCTTTGCCCACTAATTCTTCTCTCTCTCCTCCCCCAACTACCTAGATGATACTTCTACCTAATTCTATTTTTCATCAGTCTTCTCACAGAGCATGTTCTCTTAATTCTTTCGGTCTCTTCCCATTAGTCTAGAGATAGCAAATAGACAAGATGATCATAATTTAATTGGAACTATAAAATATAGATTATACTCAAACAATTCTATATGAGTCATGCGATCAATAGGATAGGACTAAAATGAGTTAAACCCATTTTGATACCGCCCAAATATTCAATAGTAATTTCTTTTGATAGCAAAATAAATAAATTATTAAATGTACTTATAATTTTGAGTCATTCAAGCAATATTTAGCTATCAAATATTTAAAATTACAATTTTGAGTCCTTTAAATAATGTTTAAACCATGGACTGTTATACCCATAAGAGTTCCAAATAAATCCCATTAATACTTATATTGGATGGGTACTATTAAGTATGCTCCTAATGAGGCATAATCTCATATTTTTGATACCTATCCTGCCCAAATTAAATCTGAACGTGGATACCAATTAGATATTGGGACTTATTACCACCTCTACAGTAGTTCTAGGCTTTGATAGCTACTGTTCCTTTCCTTTCTCCAGTTTGGACAAGTAGGAAGTGGTGTAACTGATCAATGAAAATATGCAACCAGTCTATTAAAATTTGTAATAAAAAACGACATCGTTTCTTAGCTTCAAATTTGCCCATACTAGTCCAATCTCAGCCCTCCATCGTTGACTCTTTTAATCTAGGCCGTGAACTTGTTGAAAATGAAAATTGTGAGACCCCAAGGCGTAAATAATCCTTCTTCATAATGGTTGTGCCATGCCCCACCATTTTAATTTTCACCCTTACCTCTTCTCATATCCTTACTCCGTTTATATCTCTCCTGACTCCCATATCACCCGTCCCGTCAATTTGAGGTTTCATGGGATACATGCCTCACAATTTGGCCTTTGGCCATTTTTCACAAATTGGGGGTAGCGTAACTCTTTAACATTTTAATGTAACTCTTTAGTATTTTAATGTAATTCTTCAACATTTTTATGTAACCAATTTTTTGTTTAAAACCACCTCATTTTTTGTATTTTTTCAGTTCAAATTTTGTCCACATGACAACATCTCAGCCGTCCATTTTGCCATATTAAATCATGGCCTTTAACTCGTGGCAAATGGAACTTGTGAGGCCCAAATTCAGTTTCATGAGTTTGGTTGCAATTTGCTATGTTTTTGGTTTAATTGGGTTTTGATGGTTATTGTATTACTGAATTTTAGGTGCTTTATGATGAATTTAATAAACAATGGATATTATTTTTAAGTTTGGTTGTTGCAAGAATCACTAACTTTGTTGATGGTAAATGAATTATATGATTTAACTTGGTTTGTTCCATAGTTGTGTACTTTCCTCTTATTTTATTTATTTTATTTTATTATATTATATTTTGAAATTTTTAGGAGAACCAAGTGTAATATTTAGTGACTCTTTTTACTGGATAATGATGACAATGAAAGAGAGTAGCCAACAATTATCCCTTAGGGTAGAATAAAAAATATAACGGGGATAGAAAAGATTGTTTGATAGGAGTTTGGGATCTGAAGAGAAATTAATGAACAATTTTTTTTTAATCTCAAGAATAATCTTGTCATTTAGAAGAAAGTTGCTCTAGCGTTAACATCACCAATTAAGAATAAGCCCCAATCTATGCTAGCATTGCCGATCAACCCCAGGGAAAATTAAAACACAAAACTTCTAGGGCAGGTTTCTTCTTCACGAACATCATGTTTGTGAAAATTAATTATGTCCATTTTTGTCGCTTATGCATGTGTGTATTAAGCTCTCTAAAGTATACTTGCACAAAAGACCATCTAATAAACTACAAAATTATTGCTAACAAGGCATGGTTTGACAAAAGAAAATAACTGTATAGAAACAGTAGAGTCTTGATGTTTCATGGAATTTCTACTCCTTTCTCCAGCGATAGCTTTTTGTTGTTTTCTTTCTTTTTTTTTTTTTTCTTTCCACAGTATGTAGTATAGTTGAGTGGATCCATAGTTATCTTTAATCGTTTCTAGCAACAAATAAATATTTTTTTCTTCTAATGTAAACTTGATCTGATTTAATAAGACAACACTTCTACAAACCCTCTGTTACAATGAATAAAAAAAAAAATTGGTTTCGTTATTTTTTATCTTATCCAAGTAATTAAACTTGAGAAGATAAATACTCCAAAACCTCTTCCCATTTTATTTAATTTCCATGCAGATGAGGTAACCCAACGAAAACATAAGCTCATATAGAATTCCTGAATCCAATTCGTGATAATATATTGTCGGATGCACCAGTATTTTTTGCAGAATTCGTTTTAGGCCTAAGACCCATAATTTGCACGTAATTTCTTAAATTGTTAATGAAAGATTAGGGAACATGTAACACTTTTCTATTCAATCAATTAGTTTTTGGAATTCTACATTGTTGCTATTCTGTATATTTGAATTTGCAAGTGTTGAAAATTCAATTATTTATCAGTCAAGCCTCTTACAAAATAAAAATAAACCCTATTAAAAAACTTACAGTGTGTTTGGAGGAAGAGTTTTTTTAAAAAATACTACCCTAGCATTTATATATATATATATATATATATATATATATATATGCAAGATTAAAAATAGTTAAGTAACTTGTCTAAAAAATAATTTTGTAAAAAAAATTGTTAACCAAACGAATGTTTAGTTTTGCAATCCAGCTTCTGGGGGTTTACAAATAATTTCGCTCAAACGGGCTCAACTAACTGCTGCGTCCGAGTGCACTGGGCTGCAAACACGTCGAACACTCTCAATCAACGGCTAAATTTGATTGCCCGAATAAAACTCAAGTAGCATAATTGAGCTCTCAAGCCGAACTCAAATACAAAAATTTCGGCTCAAAGATTCATTAAACTTAATCGAGCATATATGTTTATGTCTAGTTTATCTATTCTAAAAATATTATAATAATTATTGATTTTCACTTGAGCTTGGATTCAAGCTGCAGCTTGGTTAGGCTAGAATTTGAAGTAAAATTCAAGTTTAAAACATTATTTTAAGCGTTCAATTGAATTTTAAACTCAAGTTTCCACATCATAAATTTCAATAATCTCAACCAAACAGGCGAAATCACAGAACGATCAAATTAATTTAATTATAGCTCAATTCAAATAGACTGAAACTCAGCTAGACTCTATTCAATTCCTTAGCAGCCTAAAGTGCACTCATGTGTCTCCATGCAAATTGTACATTTGGACATTTACCATTTTTGGTATGCACACCATAAAAGGCAAAATGCATTCTGTTAAGTGGTACCACTTCCATAGCTTAATCTAGCAACAAGTTTTTCCACCATAGCTTAATCTGTCAGCCAATCCAATTTAAAGTAGTACCGCTGCTTCCACAGACTTCAACGGCTTTAATATGGCCAAACCCTGATGCAAGTTTCTTCTTACCTATAGTTCGAGTTAGAATTTTTAGAGCATTATATGCAGGTTTCCTACCTTACCTAAAGCCAACAAAACAAATTTGCATGCTTTCCTACAATTTGTAGGCCGCCTTGTGGTAGTTGCTTCTATATTTTACGTGATATCTGCGCATTTGAGTCATCTATATAAACTACTGGTAGTTGGAAACCATTGTCTCCAAGTTGAAGCCGAGAACACCTATAGATTTTTCATTGTAAGCCATGGCAAGGCACATGGCTTTGCTGTGGCAAATCCTAGCGATCTTCGCTATATTCATTGTGAATAGCAGCAATGCAACTGTCCCCTTGCCACCGCTGCAATTGCCACCCAAACCATTGCCGCCTATACCTTTGCCGCCAAAAATCACACCTCCAATTATCTTTCCACCATTGCCCAACAAAAAATCACCTCCTCCACCATCCCCTCCTCCTCCCTCACCTCCGCCACCAAAAAAGAGTCCACCTCCACCTCCAATACGTGAGAGATCACCCCCACCAAAAAGAACACCCCTACCTCCACCACCTAAGAAATCACCCCCACCACCTCCACCACCATCCCCTCCACCACCTTCACCGCCTCCACCATCACCTCCTCCACCAAAGAAGAGCCCGCCTCCTCCTCCACCACGTGGGAGATCACCCCCACCAAAAATAACACCTCCACCACCTAAGAAATCCCCCCCACCACCCGCACCACCATCACCTCCTCCACCAAAGAAGAGCCCGCCTCCACCTCCACCACATGGGAGATCACCCCCACCAAAAGGAATAACCCCACCGCCACCACCTAAGAAACCACCCCCACCACCTCCACCGCCATCACCTCCTCCACCTAAAAAGAGTCCGCCTCCACCTCCACCACGTGGGAGATCACCCCCACCAAGAAGAACACCCCCTCCTCCACCTCCACCACGAGGGAGATCGCCCCCGCCAAAAAAATTACCCCCACCTCCACCACCAAAGAAATCATTCCCACCTCCTCCACCACCATCCTCTCCACCTCCTCCACCGCCTAGAAGAACAGCCCCAGATCCTCCACCACCAAAAAGGAGGCCACCTCCACCTCCCCCACCACCCAAAAAATTAACTCCACCTCCGCCTCCGCCTCCCAAAAGATCTCCACCACCACCACCCCCACCAAAAAGATCACCTCCTCCTCCCCCGCCACCTAAGAAGTCTCCTCCACCCCCACCTCCACCAAAGAAATCACCTCCGCCTCCACCTCCCAAAAAATCTCCACCACCTCCCCCACCACCACGTAAAAAATCACCTCCTCCTCCCCCGCCACCTAAGAAGTCTCCTCCACCCCCACCTCCACCAAAGAAATCACCTCCACCTCCACCCCCACCTAAAAAATTTCGTCCACCTCCACCTCCTCCTAAGAAAGCAGACCCATGTCCTCCTAGACCCAAAGACTCTCCCCACCATCCCCACCATCCATCACCATAAGAAATCACCTCGAAGGCCACCACCTCCCAAGAAAGCATAGCCACCACCAAAGTACTAGTAAAATGCTCTTACGTCCTCTGGTGCCTAAATGACGTGACAACATTTTCACCATACTCCAGAAACTTATTATCTCTATTACTCAAATAAAATTTGCCCCGTCAATTCCTTTACAAACTCTTAACCTGTGTACCCGCTCTTCAAATAATTAGGCAGTCGTTTGACCTGTGCAAACGCCCAATTCTGTAAAGACATAATAATTCTTGGATGACTAGTCCAAAAATACTCAATAATTAGTTTCAAAGAATTATTGGCTGAGCTTCAGCACTGGAATAAGATATCAACACTATAATTGTAACTTCAAAGCCCCTTTGGGTCTTAAATGAGTTGATGTGTACCTTCATTTGCGTTCGGAATAACTATTGGTTTCTCTTATTGGCAAGTTTTACACATTTATTTTTGCTTCATGAATCGCATCACTATATGATCGTATATGACGCTTCTGTCCAATCTGTGGCTTTACCTCGTTGTACCTTCTACATCTCATCGTCCTTCCAAGTTTTGCATTGTCAAAACGGTTCTTAACTTTTGCAAATTAGTTTTCATTAGTTTCGAATCTTCTATGCTGATTATATATACCAATTTCTATCCCGCCATACCAATCCATCCAATTCATTATATAGATCACAACATTCAGAATTTTCAGAACAACCCGCCATCGATCATGGCGGGCCTTGCACATGCTTTTGTTTATAATAATGTCATCTCTTTTGAAGGATGATATGCCCCCCTCCCCCTTCCCTTTCTCCATGGTTCGCCTTCGTCTCTGGAGAGCATAGAGTAATCCTTTGGCATTTATTGTGGAGATTTAAATAACGAAAGAGGATATTGGACCAGTCCATATTAAAATTTTTAAGGTGATCTCCAGTGGATACGTTGTTATAAGTATTGGTTTATAGTATTTGGGTGGACAAAATCTATTAGTCTACCATGGGCCAAGTGATCCTAAAAATGTTGCAGTAAGTGATGGTGCATGATATGTGCTTGTCTACCCTACATGCAGCCTCTCAATTGAGTTTTTTGGGTTCGGTTCTACCCAAATATGAAACGTAATCTTTCGAACCGACTCAGATTCACATAGGCTCATGATTTACAAGTAGGGCTCGACCTTTCCCTTTGTTGTTCTTTTTCTTTCTTTTTTTTTCTTTTGGTAAACATTTAAAAATAATTTATTAAGGCGAACAGAATTATTTTAGCATTAGTTTAGCATACCACTGATGACAAAACAAGAATTAGTTTAGCATGCAAACTAAAAAAAATGAGCTACTTTATTGAAACACCTAGGAATTTATCAACGTTTTGAGCTAGAGAATCTGTTGAGAGAAAAGGTGATAACCCCTATAGGGTGCCTGAATCAGAATAGTCTTCTTCGGATGATGAAATAAGCTTACTAATCCTTTAACAATCAGTTTCAAGAATAATACGACATTTGGAGTAGGCAAGAAGATGAAGAGCACTTTTTGCAGGTAGAGATTCATCAGCCGCAGGCGTTAGAATTCTATCAATTTTCTTTGATAAACCTGCTGTGAAACTGCTACTGAAATCTCCAATAACCACACCTTAACCAGAACAGCTCATATCCTTGAAAATGGCTCCATCTAAGTTAGTTTTATACAATTCCCTCTGTGGCTTGATTCAAGATAAGTCAGTTGAGGTTTCATATTTGCGCAGTCAGAAAATCCTTCAAATGAGAACAAGACAAAACTTGGTGGATCTTTAGAGACCCCTTCAAAAGTTGCACTATTTTTATTATTTCCACAACGTCCACATGAGAAGACCTGCTAACATCATCTCTTCATTTGGCAGTTTAATCCAAAAACTTGGTAACCAATTCTCACACAATGTGATTTATCTAGTTGCAGTGCAGCCTCTTTGAGAGCAAACTAAGGGCCCAAATTTTAATTGAAACCGCAAACTTTAGAAAATATTATCCAAATCGTCCACGTTGGCACAACATAGGCAATAGAAAACAATCATTACTACCACTGTGATTGAGAGGCATGCAGATGTGGGGAGGATATATTTATGAATTCTCCAAAGAAAAATCTTAGTGGCGTTTTGGTTCAAATTCTTTAATCACTATCTTTGTGGTATCATTAACTCTGCTATGAGTATGAGTTTTGATAATTTCATTCAACATATTTGATTTAATTTAATAGTGGAATAGGTATCATTATAAAAATACTTATTTGGTTTACTGAAATGACTTTCAAGTAAATTTTAAAATTTTAAATCTTTTATTTATGATATATATATTTTTTAAATTCCTTATTTTTTATCTTTTTAAAGGAAATTTCTAAAAAGACTCCTTCAATTTTAAAATATAGCCATGCTCTAATTTGAGTTTTATGCAAATGATAACCTTAAAAAAAAAAGTCATTTTTATTGTATTAACATAGAGTACTATACATCTTTGATTTTTAGTTTCAAATTTTTATAAAAAAAATTCTCAAAAAGAGTTTTTATAAAAAAATTTATAAAGTATTAATAAAAATTATTCAAAATCAAAAAACGAGAGAGAGAGAGAGAGAGAGAGAGAGAGAGAGAGAGAGAGAGAGAGAGAGAGATAGTATATTAGGTTTTTTAGTGAGTGTGTTTTTGCCCTTAATCATAAGGATTAATGGATTTGATAGAATAGTATTTTGGGAGAATCATTAACACCTCAATTAATCACTATCATTCCCATTAAATGATAATGATAGTTGTTTACAAACATCAACAATTGATGTCATTATTTCTAATACCCATTTCCCTCTTTGATTCTCCTAAACCAATCACCCCTTTAATTTTGTTTGGCAGATTAAGACTCCATAGTGGTTTCCAAACGCCATTTGATAGACCTCTTCTGCCACTTGATGCATCCTGTCAATCTGTGTTCCGAAATTGAATGTTGATACACACTCTTAACTGAGAAACAACCGTTCTTAGAATAATGTCAGATAAGTATATCTTAGTTGCCATGATCTCCAAGAAGAATGCTCTTAAAGATGTCCACTTTATTAGGCCAGAAAAGATCATTAAGTCATATTTCAAACTCGACCTTTCTTGTATATTGTGCTTTTGAGCTTAATTCAAGTTTACCCAAAATCGAATTTTGTCTTACTTTCCATTCTTTGAAATTTGACATTTCATGTACTGTTCTTTTGAGCTTAATTCTAATTTATCCAAAATGAAATTTTGCCTTGCTTTCCAATCTTTAAAAGTAAAATTTTGAACTGTAATTAAATCACTGAAAGTTCTAAATATTTATCAAAAATATAATCCTAGCTAATATTACAAATTTCTTAATCAAATTTTATTATATCTATAAAAGTACTTGGAAATGGATAAAACCAACCATAAAGATTTAAAGACGTTTCAAATAACAATGATGGCCATACCTTAATTTATCCCGAACCAATGTTGGCCCAACCTCTATTTTTTATTAAATCGGGCTCACAATATGCACGTGTAATCCTAACTTACCTTTACCTGGTTCAAGCCGACTTAAGTTGACTCAATCAAGAGTTTAATTTGATTCGTTATTGATCAAATTCAAATTATATTAGCTACTTGATCAAACTCGCAATCGAATTCAAACACAAAAATACATGACTCGTCAAATTTCACAAGTATAGCTATACTTGTTTGTATGTCTTTGCCGTACAATTTATCATCTACTTTTTTTTCTGTCAAAAGAATGTATCATCTACAACTCTTGAAATTTATGATAATGTTCAATCCACTAGCTAAATTTCCCATTCGTCACGCAAATTGATTTCTAACGCAATTTACCATAGATTAAGTTTATTAAATTATTCTCTCACATTGCACTGCTCAAAACAATACAACCGAAAAACAAAAACAACTCATGACTAAGAGTTGCCAACCCTATGAGTGTCCTAATTAGTAACATCATCTGCACCTATAAAGCCATCGATTTATATTTAGGCTGCCATCTAAAGAATGACTTTCTATGCCATTACGTTTCTCAAAACAAGAAAACAAATTCAATGACAGACGAAAACAACTTAGGACTACGAGTCACCTCGACAGTAAACTATGCTGCATGCGCTTCAAAGTTTAACTTTTTCCATTACCTTTCCAGCAGCAGGAAATGCATATTCCTTAGTGCTAATCGACACAACGATTGCAGAGAAGATGCAGCTTATTAGATAAGTATTGAAGGACTACACCTTCTCAAGTTTCCTATTCAGTTGTTGTACAAAAGGATAGTATAGCTTCAAGATTGCTAAAGATAAAAACTGACGTTAATAACAACGTCAAAACTAAACTAAGCTCTATGTATGGAAAAAAAAAACTATTGCAGATAAGAAACTCTGCAGATGTCAATCTATTTTCTTCAATTGATATTTATATTCTTCAGTGCCTGGATTCGTCACTTAATACTTCACTGTTGCACACCGGGCAAGTCTGGTAAAACAAAATAAACACATCTATAATATGTAATATCAAAATCATTGCAGATTTATGCCGAACTCTACTAAAAAATATTTGCTATGCCTTGTTAATGCTCAGCCATTTGGATCCACAATCAGTATGGTATATATGGTTGCATGGCAAATTTATTTGCCGGTCCCCTCTTTTATATCTCATTCAGCAAATTACACATCTGGACTCAAACACATAAAAACAATGACAAACAATTAAGATGGTGGATGAAGAAATTGAAGTATCAACATAAAATGTGTGAAACTGAGAGAGAGAGAGAGAGAGAGAGAGAGAGAGAGAGAGAGAGAGGTGGAGGAGGAGGAGCAGAGAATGGTAGATTACTAAATTTGTTCATTCTTGTTCCTTCATTATTCTTTATTTTTCTTTTTTTTTTTTCCTTTCAAAACTAGGAAAGGCCACAAAAAGTTTAGGCAGAAAAGACAGGCAAGCACCATCATAGACATGCTACTCCCTTGTAGCAAGTACTTAATCCTAGAAAAGACAGAACTAAAAGAGTGAAACATGCCTTGTCAGTATAACACGAAAGATATACAGTTGGACCTGTTATCACTCAGAAAGGAAATGAAGCGGAAATCCCAACTTCAAGGATAACCTAGGATACACCAAATCAATGCATCATGTTTAGCTATTTGTGATGTTGGGAATTATTCTATCAAAAAGTTTAGATAAAATTAGATTGCTGATTTTCTTATTTGAGTCCCAAAACCATTCTTGATTTCTTTGCTCAAATCATGGAATGCGTTCTTGAGAAATAACACGGAACTGCATTGACACGAGTTTCCAATTCTATTCTTGAAATTCTAGTAGTTTTCTCCCTCGGATGAAGGCTATATTCCATTAATACTGCTTCAGAATTTTTTCGACCTTAAACTTACTATCTTACACCAGACTCTTTTGAGATGAAGTTTTAACCGAAACAAATATTCTTAATCAATTATGGAGCTCAAGTACACAAACCATCATTTTGACCAACCTGGTGCTTTGCCAGTGGTGACACCGGTGGGCAAATAATTATAATTGCTATAGCAACTGACTACCCAGCCTAGACAAGGTATAACAGAGGCAAACCTGGTTCAGAAGCCAAACGCTGTGCATGAGAATTGTCACACCCCGTGCCCCGAGACGTGGCACCGCCGTGCCTAGATTACGCTGAAGCACAAGGCTCAAAAGATCCAAAATATCTAAAAAAATATCCCAAACAACATAAGAAGATAACATAGATCCCAATTGTTGCGTTAAAGATAACATTAATCTCAAATATTACAATTCTCAAAATAATAACCTTCAACATTCTTACACGTAACCAAGACTCTAACATTCTAGAATTTCAAAACATATTCTATTTTAACATACCAAAGACTAACACAACAACTATAGTACTACTACTAGCCTTACTCTACATCTTCTAAAGCAAAGGCTCTAAAAGCTATTCCCAATCCTTGAATCCAAAACCATCCTTCTCTGCATGTGAAAAACAAGGGGTGAGTGAAAACTCACCCAGTAAGTAGCACATATATCACTTTATTGGCCTGAGTATGTTACGTTTACATATATATGCTATCGTTCAAATAATCATCACTTTAATCATAATTCATTCAAATAAATGTGGCCCACAAACATTTCATATAGATATTAAAGAAAGAGCTCAAGTAATAAAGTACATTGACCCTGGGTATCCAGTTGTTAACTACAACCCGGTTAACACGGTCAAAACAATAAGCTAACACTCCTCGGTTAGCGCGGTCAAAGATTTCATATCAAACATCAAACATCAATTTAAGGAACTAGTCCCGTTAATAGTTACTCTACACTAGAGCTCAATCGCAAAACATTCATTCATTCACATTTGACCACATTTACATATTCATGGGAAATCATCAACATATATATACTCATGCCACTTTAACATATGCAAAATAAGTTAGAAAACTTCATTGTAACAAATACATTTTCAAAAGCATAAAGGATACAAGTACTACTTACCTCGGTCCAAGCTAATCAATTAATCCAAGATACTATCACCGTCTTCACCTAAAACACATAATTAAACACTTAATTACACACTAATCTTGTGAAGAAACCACAATTGCAGCTTAACTCTAAAACTAGGACGCAAAGCAAAACGAAACGGTGAAGAAAGGCCGATCCGCGCCCGGGGATCAGAAAAGGTCACCCGGGGCTCGCCTGCAAAGGCCCAACCGCGGGTAGGGGAAACTGAGCCGCGGCCGCGACTCGCTATCCGCGACGCGGACAAGGCCCGGCTGCGGATAGAGGACTGCTCCTTCCAGCCGCGGTTCCAACCGCGACGTGGCTGGTGCCGCGGCTGGCACCCGAAAATGCCCAAAAACGAGCCTGCAACACCATCTTCCAACATTCAACCATCCAAACCTCACAAATCACAATCCAAACACTCAATCCAACTCCAAATGGTACAATAAGCTAAGAAAACAGCATATATACATAATATACTTTACAAATCATAACTCACCACCACAATCACACATAAATCCCTCAAAGCTTTTCACTCACACCCACCATAAATCAACCCTCCAACTCACACACACTCACTCCTACAACAAAGCACAAACTCATAGAAGCATAAGCAACCAAATAATCCTCTAATTATGCACTGATTGCTTTAGCTATTAACTTAAGGAAAACCCATAAATAGTAAAGTAAAATGGAAGGAGAAGATTACCTTATTGTAGGAGGGTTGAGTTGAACTCCAACTTGCACTACTTCTAGAGAGAGAGAGAGAGAGAGAGAGAGCAAGAAGGAGAAGAGAAGTGAAAGAGAAGAAAACCGTGAGAGAGAAAGAGAGAAGACAAAATGAAAATGAAGGAAAAGAAGGCTGAAATCCCTTTTTGGGCAAAGCACAACTTTGCCAAATTACAGCTAAGACCCCTAAGGTTTTGGGTATTTCAAGAATGCTTAGGTGTAGCCAGCATTACTACAGCAAGCAGAACTGGTGTTTCCAAGTGATCATTAGACTGACACAAATAGAAAGGCAGTGTCAGAAAGGAGAGAGGCTGACAGCTGTGGCTTAAGAGAAAACGAAAAACATAGAGGTCCAATCAACAAGAAATTCATCTTATTCAGAATATTACCTCTCAACATATCTTTTTCCAGAGAAAATTCCCACGGACTTGTACTTTGAGGTTGGAAGTAGATTGATAAGTTCTCGTGAAAGTTCCCGATTTTCAGTCCCAACCTAATTCGTCATGTCAGCCGAATCTGTGACGTATCGCCCAAGTCATAACTAGAACAAGGCCTACTGATACGTTACCATTACCCACATTGTTGTTAGAGCTAAATCAGATACATATCATTGAGAAATCTGCGACATCGACCGATATGAAATGATATGACACAGTATCAACAAAAATCAACTGAAATCTCAGCAATATGTACTGTTATGAAATCAAAAAACTTGAGAAAGTAAACATATTTCTCTCTATTCTCCTCGTTAATAACAAAATACTAACAAGAAAATAAAAATTTGAAGAATAGTAACCCAAATTGTTGAAATAATTGATTAAGAATCAACCTTTTTACCCCACCATACAAAGTAACAGGAGTGCAAATTGGAGCTAAGTATTAAGCATATATCATAGCCTTAAAAGAGAAAATACATCTTGTACAAAAAAAATCCAACCCCATCATCTTTCTCTTTTTTTCTTACCCACAATATTTTAAATCAAAAAGTACAAAATTTTCATCTCACTACATAGATTTTTTTCTAATTTTACAGCCTTTTGCAGATCTATTATCCCAATTCAACAAAAAGCTCTTACTGATCAATTTATGATGAAAATACTTATTGAGAATATGGTGAAAATGATTACTTCTTTATATCTTTGTATTTTATTATATTATTTGATAGCTATATGTTTGTTTGTTGTACTAAACTAAATACTATGGCTCTGTTTGGATAAATTTTTTGAGAAATTTTTTTTAAAATCCGTTTGGTTAGATAGAAAAATTTTCAACTAAAAGACAAAAAAAAATGACTGTAGCATTTTTTGAACAAAATGGTTGATAGAACTGGACATAAGCAAATGTCCATATCAAACATAAAGAAAACAAAAACAAGTACAGTGAAGATTTGAGTTGTGTTTTTCTTTTTCATGCACCTTCTTCCTCATTTTGGTCAACTCCATGCTTTACACACTGTTATGAACAAAACTCTCGCCAAATTCGGCTCCATTCATCACAGATTGAGTGAATCATTGTGGTCAATGAGTGGGCTTGCTAAGGTCTTCAAAAAAATTGAGGTTTTACGGTGATTGTACATACAGTCGTCTGGCTTTTGACAACAATTGTACATGATGCTGGTAAAAGTGTGGTCGTTCACTACATTTTAGAGGCAATCTGGATCATGAACCGGACATCCGCTTATTTAAGAGGTCATCCACTTCAGAGATAAAAATGGTTGGATGAATACTTAGCAAGCATTGGGCATGGATTCCCAACTGCTTCTACTAATTCAAGTAATTCCTATAGATAATATCAATAATCAAACTTCATCTCCAAACATTTTGTTTAGTCACTCTTAACATTTGCTTTTATGATCTATAGACTAAGAGATATGAGGTGTTTGACTTAATATGAGTAAATGGAAAAGACTACAGTCCTCAATTTGTGTAATGACTGACTTGAAATTTCCTCAACCTGCTCAACAAGGCATGTATTGATACTGCAAAAAGCTTGAGAAAAGAAAGATACTAAACTGTTTTGGATTTTTAAAGGCATAGTCAGTGGAGAAACCACAAATACAACTTTTAGCTTTTAGAATGGGTTTCCCGAATGGCAAAAATTTAGAGATGCACAAACTAGAAATGAAGATGTCATTTCCTTTATTGCTACAAAATGTAGTTTAAGTGTTCGGTAATTAAAACCAATCACATGATAGGATAAAAAAAAAGTAGGTCAAGTCATGGTACTTTATTGTTAAGCACATGACTTACTTCAAAACTAGGTACCATATGGTTCATCTCTGCAAAGAAGATTCAATTCTTTAATCACTTTCCCAATAATGTTAATTTGTTAAAAAGAAGTTTGCATAGACATTCATCAAAGTTTATTATGATCACCGACCAAGAATCTTTTTGATTCAGTGATTCGAACTGAATTCTTCCAATTATAGACTTATCCACTAAACAGAGCATAAGAGAAGCCCAAAACATGGAGATCAGTTATTTTTGCAATCTAATGCCAATTCTTTTAAAAACGAATGAAGTAGGCATACCACACATCTCATTGTAGTTTTATTTATATGACTTGATCAAAACCTTGAGAAGAGACCAGGTCTCCCAAGTATGCACACACATGAACACAAAAACAAAAGATGACCAGGCACAATTTATATTCTTTCAGTTTTGCTTATCGAATTCCCAGTACTTACGAAAATTGGCAATATCCTCTTGTTATTCAAATTTCACACATTACCATTTTAATAAGAAAGAAGGTATGAAGGAATATGTGAAGTTATGGAGGATTTGCAAAGGGGGTGTGAAGTTACAGTAGAATTGTAAAGAAGGAGTCACAGTTTAGGCTTGGAAAGCAAGGCATGCAGATTTGTGTGATGAGCTCACACTTGTGCATAGCACACTTGTACATAGTGCAAATAGAATATTTCAGCCCTCAAGAAACATAGATATCTGCCACTTGGCAGTCTTTGATTTCTTGATCCTTTTTCAGCTTATGTATCTCAACAATAGGTCTTGTACATTTTATTTTTGAGTGAAATTACAGAAACAAAGAGATTAATTCTCAATTTCTTCTGTGTTCATTCCCTGTTCATGGTACCAGAGCATTTGATCCATTAATTTTCATACTCCATTAAAATGGATGAACAAGGTGTTGAAGTAAATACCAAAGCTAGTATGAACTCAACAACACAGTACAACGAAGATCCATTATGTCTTCAAGGTTCGGACCATCTAGGTATGGTCTTAGTCATATCACCGTTGATAGAAGGGAACTATCTTGGCTGGAATAGATCCGTTAAGATAGCCCTTGGAGCAAAACTCATGATGGGCTTCATCATAAGAGCCTATGAGAAACCATCGGATTCTTTATCAAGAGCAGAGCAATGAGAGAGAGTGGATTGTATGATGAGATCATGGATCTTGAACTCAATCTCCAAAAAACTAGTGGAGCCCTTCATCTACGCTACTACGGCCAAGGAACTGTGGATAAGCTACAAGAAAGATATGAAGAATGCAACGGGCCTTTACTGTATCAGTTGCAAAGAGAAATCAGTAGCATAACACAGGGGACTGATAAGGTTGAAAAATATTTTACTCGACTGAAAAAATAATGGGATGAACTTACTTGTTTGATGCCAATGCCCATATGTACGTGTGGAGCAGGAAAAGAAATTTCAGATTTGGGAACCTTTGATAGATTGATGCAGTTCTTAATGGGATTAAATGATACATTTGACCATGTTAGGAATCAGATCCTAGTCATGGATCCATTACCCTCTGTAAATAGGGCATATTCAATGGTATTGAGTGTGGAGAGACAAAGGGATGTTCATACAAATTTTCCAGAAAGAAATGAGAATGTAGCTACGTTTGTTAAAGGACAGGGCACAAGGAAAGATGTTGCAGGAAGAGGAATGGGAAGAGGAAGATCAGGATTTGCATGGAAGAGGTAATGGAAGAAGAGTCAGGTAACAGTGAGAAAGAATTTATGTACTGTGAACACTGCAACATGAATGGACATACTAAGGATACTTGTTTTAAGATTCATGGATATCCTGACTGGTATAAAAGCTTGAAAGAACAGAAGGGAAAGAGCATTGGAAGTAGCAAACAAGTGGCAAACATAGCAGAAACTCCACTGAATATGAATGAAGAATGCAAAGAAACTAATAATGGAATGCAAATAACAAACATTACTTCCATAATTCAGCAGGAGTTGACGAAGATCTTAAAAGGGAAAACACCACTGGACAATGTGAGTCAGGTGAACTTTACTCATTTTTAAGATTTTGCAGGTATGAAATCCTTTCACTTGCCTTTTACAGTGATTGATCATATTGAACTTGGTAGCTGGATATTGGATACAAGTGCCAATAATCACATGTGCCCATATTTGAAAATGGTACAAAATACACAAAAACCATATCACCGTACACCAATATTCTTACCGAATGGATCAATAAGACAAGTAGAACATACTAGAAATGCAACTTTACATCATAACCTACAGTTGCTTGATGTTTTACATGTTCCAAGTTTTAAATACAATCTCATATCTATTTCCAAGTTAACTTGTTCAACACAAATCAAAATAACTTTCCATCCAACCCATTGCCTATTGCAGGACCTAAAGAATGAAGAAGTAGTAGTAGTTAATAAGCTAATAAAAAGACTATACTTGTTAGACATGTCTTGTTTTCTAAATAGGAGAAAAGAAAGTTGTAATCAATTGCTAGTACCAAGAGAGAGAACAAATTACAAAGCTTCATGTAATGATTTCAATCTAATGAATGAAGTTTCTAATAAAATTGCTTGTGTTGATTAGCATAAAAGATTGGGTCACCCAGCTCCTACAGTTTTACAGCATTTACATTTCATGAAATCCCACTTAGATAAGACAAATCTTATTGCCATGATGGAGTGTGAAGTTTGTCATAAAGCTAAACAACAAAGATTAAGCTTCCCTACCAGTAAAATTCAAACCACTCAACTGTTTCAACTGTTCCATGTAGACTTATGGGGTCCATATAGACAGCACTGTCTTACAGTTACTCCATATATGCTAACCTTAGTTGATGACTTCAGTAAAAACACTTGGACTTTCCTTCTTGTTCATAAGTCCCAAGTAGTATTAACCCTGAGAGATTTCCTTATTATGATAAAGACCCAGTTTGGTAAGGAGGTTAAAGTGGTGAGAACTAACAATGGGACTGAATTCACCAATACAGACTGCCAAACCTTATTTAAAGAAAAGAGAATTGTTCATCAGAAAACTTGTGTGTACACACCACAACAGAATGGAGTCGTGGAAAGAAAGCACAAACACTTAATTTAAGTGGCTAGATCATTGATGTTTCAAGCTAATTTGCCAACAATTCTGGTCATTATCACTCTTGATGGCCACACATATCAAAAACAAAACTTCTACACCTGTTCTAAACTAGCTTACTCCTTTTGAGCTTTTATTTAATCATGACTAGATTATACATCCTTGAAAACCTTTGGTTGTCTTTATTATGCCACAAATGCCTCACCACATAAAAGTAAGTTTGATACCGGTGCTTATAAGTGTGTTTTTATTGGATACAGTCATGGTCAAAAGGGCTACAAGTTATATGATGATCTAGACACAAATAGAACATTTGTTAGCAGGGATGTTATTTTTCATGAAAATGTCTTTTCTTACCAACTTGCTAAAAAACAACCTCAACCAGAATTTCAACATGGTGACACTCTTGACCAGACATCATTTTCTTTAATAACTATTGATTTCCTATTAGAACCTCAAATTCAAGAAGTTCTTGAAGAACCTCAAAATCAAGAAGTTCCTGATGCAATGCTAGAAAGTGAGTCATTGTCTGATAGTAGTAACATAAGAGAAACACATGTTGAAGCAAAAAGGAGAAGCAATAGGATTAGATCCAAGCCTATTTTGATGCAAGATTATGTGGCCAGTATAACTTCTAAGAAGGGCATTAAAATTGCTACTACTAATTCTCAAATTTGTAAAAGATATACTTCTAAACCCTACCAAATATCACCCAATCTGGATGTGGCACATATGTTTTTTTTTTTTTTGGCAAATTTATCCAATGTGTAGGAACCACAATCGTATGGCCAAGCCTGTAAATATAGAGATTGGGTTGAAGCTATGCAAAACGAGCTAAATTCTCTTGAAGAAAATGGTACCTGGGAGTTGACAAGCTTACCAAATGGAAAAAGGGTAATAGGCTCAAGATGGGTGTACAAGGTGAAGTTGAAACCTAATACGGAAGTGGACAGACCTAAGGCTAGGCTGGTGGCGAGGATATAACTATGGTGCAGGAATAGACTATAGAGATAGCTTCTCACCTCTAGCTAAATTAGTTACAGCGAGGGTATTCTTTAAAATCATAGCTACCAAAAATTGGTTTTTGCATCAAATTGACATAAATAATGCTTTTCTACATGGAACTTTGGATGAAGATGTATACATGGCTCCACCAGAAGGGTGCATAGGAGCTAACTCTAGACAAGTTTGTAAGCTGAGGAAAAATATCTATGGCCTAAAATAAGTGTCCAGGCAATAGAATCAAGAATTCAGTAGCAGATTAAGGGAATTTGGTTTTCAACAATCCCAGCATGATAGTTGTTTGTTCACCAAACAGGGAACAACATCTTTCACTGCATTGTTGATATACGTGGATAATGTGCTAGTACTAGGAGACAATATGGAAGAAATTAAGGCATTAAAGACCTACTTGCATTAGTTATTTACTATTAAAGATTTGGGAAATTCCAAGTATTTCTTTGAATTGGAGATTGCAAAGACAAAACATGGTATATATGTCAATCAAAAGAATATATGCTATAGATTTGATAGATGATACTGGGCTACTTGAAACTAAACCAACCAAAACTCCAATGGTTAAAAGAAAGAAATTAATAGCTAAAGAAGATGAGAAACTAAAGAATCCAAGTTAATACGGAAGACTAATTGGACGACTACTCTATTTGAACTTTACAAGACCAGACATAACCTATGGAGTACAAAAACTGAGCCAGTTTGCTCAATCACCTACAAAACTGCACTGGATGACAGCTTTACATTTGTTGAGATACATAAAAGTTACACTGTCACATGTATTGTTCTTTCAAATAGAAAAGAACTTGACAATGGAGGCATATTTAGATGTTGATTGGGCTGCTTGTTTAGATACAAGAAGATCTTTAACAAGGTATTGCATTTTTCTTGGAAATGCATTAGTGTCCTGGAAGACTAAGAAGCAGGCAACTATTTTAAAATCATCTGTAGAAGTAGAATATAGAAACCTAGCTTCCACAGTATGTGAACTATAGTGGATCATCTACATTCTGTTAGATTTTCCAATTCAAGTTCCATTACCTATTTCTCTATGGTGTGATAACAAGAATGTAGTTCATATTACTGAAAATTTTGTATTTCATGAAAGAACTAAACATTTGGATATAAATTGCCATTTGGTTCAAAATAAGTACAAGGAAGGCTTTATCATTCCCAAGCATGTTGATTCACAGCATTAACTTGCTGATTTGTTTACTAAGGCATTAGCTGCACCTCAATTTTACAGGTTGCTATCCAAGTTGGGCTTGGAAGATTATCAGCATGCTCCAACTTGAGGGGGATGAAGGAACATATGAAGTTACGGAGGATTTGCAAAGAGGGTGTGAAGTTATAGTGGAATTGCAAAGAAGGAGTCTCAATTCAAGCATGGAAACCAAGGCATGTAGATTCATGTGATGAGCTCACATATGTACATAGTACACTTGTAGATAGTACAAGTAGAATATTTCATTTCTCAAGAAATGTAAATAAGAGCTGGTAGTTAGGATTTTCTTCTAGAATCTGCCACTTGGCAGTCTTTGATTTCTTGATCATTTTTCAGCTTATGTATATAAACAACAGGTCTTGTACATTTTATTTTTGAGTGAAATTACAGAAACAAAGAGATTGATTCTCAATTCCTTCTGTGTTCATTCCTGTTCAAGGTCATTATGACACATGCAGAACAAAAGATCAAGAAATGGAAAAACTTCAACCGTTTGTACCTCTTAAGTCATGTTGTCAGGATCAATATTATCTTCCCAAACAACTGCAACAGCGTGGGAGATACAAGAAAGAACAAATCAGTAGTTCGCCCACGCAAAATAATTTAGCCCTTGGTACATGATGTGTTGAAAGTTACAAAGGGATAAAGAAATATATTCTTAATTCACATATCTGAGAACTAACAGGATCCTGTTGGCAAATGGTGCCTACAAGGTTATGAACAGTGCAAGGATATATAATAAGTACGGATTTTTATCATATAAGGATTCCAAAAGTTAAATAGTCCATGGAATCATTAACCAAGAAGAGGTAATATTTAGCCAGTACAAAATAAACAAACAGAAACTAATGAAAATTAACAAATAACTCAAGGACAGATAATGGTAGAAACTATATTGTCATGCCAAAGAAAAAAATTTGTAATGAAACTAACAAAGAAATCTACCATAAGAAAGGAAGTAGCATCCTTAGAACCAAGAAATATAGGAAGTTGCCATTGTGTCATTATCATGGTTCAAATTCGCGATCACACCGTTCCACATCGGTCTCGGCATATTAGTCGTAGTCTCGGTGAGATGCATATTTTAAAACAATTTCTTTTTAAAAATTTATAAATAATCATTCAAAATATAAAAAAATGATAAACAAAAAAATTAGTAAAGAAAATCTCTAGAATGTACTATTTTTACCAATATAAAAAACTCATTAATTAAAACTAAACAAAAATATAAAATAGCACCCAAAACTAACAAAAATGTAAAATAGCACAAAAAATCACTAATCAAATTAAAAACTAACAAACATGCAAAATAACACCTAAAGAAACTATTAATCAAATTAAGACTAAAGAAACATATAAAGCCAAAAAAAAACTATTAATCAAATTGAAAACAATAAACAACAATAACATAAAAAAAGAGTCAAATTACAAACAAATTAACATTAAAACTCATTAATCCAAAAACAACTAATCAAATTACAAACAAAAATAATATTAAAACCCATTAATCAATCTAAGAACTAAACAAACAAATTAAGTCAGTTTTTTTAAAACATACAAAATCATAAAATCATAAAAAAAAAACAAAAACAAACCTACCCCAATTCATTATTCTTTAACCAAGAAGATAACCACTCCTCCCCTCGCGGTTTATCCAAGAAAACTTAAATCTCTCAAGTCCAAAAATCCCAAATCAAAATCCCCTCATATAAAACCTAAAATCCTACACAAATATTCCCCAAATCCAACTGCATTCAAGCACGAATCTAATTTATTATATATTAGTTTTTTAAAATGAGGAAGAAAACAAGATCTCACCCGAGTCTAGAGGAGAAGATTGGTGGTGGCGATGGTGTAGCCTGATGGGTTGGCTGATGGAATTGTCGGTGTCCTTGCTTGGCTCGATAAGCATGTTGCTATAGTGGTTGTGGCTAGGCTTAGTAGCTGGAAGCTAGTTGTTTGGAGGTTGAGGAATGGCATCGTTGGTGGTGGTGTTGCTATGGATACTTCAATGATTGTGGCCTTGTATACGTGTAGCCATGTGTATTTTAGGTGTGGTTGATTATGAGCTTGCTGGCTATGGGTTTTGGTCAGTAGTTTGTTGTTTTTGCATGTAATGATAGTGTTGTTTGGTTCGAGTCCGAGTTGATCTGGAGGACTTGGCTAGGAATCGACTGCATCTTTTTGACTCGGAGGCAACTCCTTCTGAGTTAATTGAGTTTTGGCAAGTTCTCGGCGAGTTTTCCGTCTCTAAATAGAATCGGAACGGTCTAAGACCGGAGCCCTCCATTCCAATGACAACTCGGCCGAGTATCCTAAACCAATTATTTACTATTCATCCATCTTCTCACACGACGTTTTCTTATAATTATTCTTTCTGCCTTTTCCCACTAGTTCTAGGCTTTGCCTACTAATTCTTCTCTCCTTCCTCCCCCAACAACCTAGATGATCCTTCTTTCTAATTCTATTTTTTATCAGTCTTCTCACAAAGCAGTTTCTCTTAGTTCTTTCTGCCTCTTCCCATTAGTCTAGAGATGGCAAATGGGCGAGATCGCCGAAATTTGGGCGAGACTCAATTGGGATTGTAAAATATAGGCTATACTCAAACAGTCCCATATAGGTCATGCGATCAATAGGGCAGGACACCCATTTTGATAATACCCAAATGCCCAATAGTAATTTATTTTGATAGCAAAATAAATAAATTATTAAATATACTTACAATTTTAAGTCATTTAAGTAATATTTAGCTATCAAATATTTAAACTTGTAATTTTGAGTCATTTAAATAATCTTTAAACAATTGGATGGGTATATTGGATGGGTATATGCTCCTAATTAGGCCCAATCTCATATTTTTTATACCTATCCCACCCAAATTAAATTTGGACATGGGTAACAATTATATTGGGACTTATTACCACCTCTACAATAGTTCTAGTCTTCATCAATTGCTACTCCTTTCCTTTCTCCCCTAGCTACATAGATAATTGGGCACGGGGCTTTGCAAGTTAGCCCCGTGCCATTTCGGATAAGTTGGAGATGGTGTAACTGATCAATGAACATATGTAACCAGTCAATTAAAATTTATAACTACTTTTCACTTCAAAATGACATCATTTTTTGGCTTCAAATTTGGCTATACTGGCCAAATCTCAGCCATCCATCGTTGTTTTTTTTAATCTAAGCCGTGAACTTGTTGAAAATGAAAATTATGAGGCCTAGATAATCCTTCTTCATAATTGTTCTGCCATGTCCCACCACTTTAATTTCCACCCCCTACCTCTTTTCCTATCCCTACTCCACTTATCTCTCTCCTGACCCCATATCACCCCTTCCATCAAATTGAGGTTTCATGAGTTTGGTTGCAATTTGCTATGTTTTTGGTTTAATTGGGTTTTGATGGTTATTGTATTACTGAATTTTAGGTGCTTCAAGATGAATTTAATAAACAATGGATATTAATTTTTAAGTTTGGTTTTTGCAAGAATCACTAACTTTCTTGATCGTAAATGAATTATACGATTTAACTTGGTTTGTACCATAGTTGTGTACTTTTGTTTTATTTATTTTATTATATTTTGGAATTTTTGGGGGAACCAAGTGTAATATTTAGTGATTCTTTTTACTGGATAACGATGACAATGAAAGAGGGTAGAATAAAAAAAGATAACTGGGAGAGGAAAGATTTTTTGATAAGAGTTTGGGATTCGAAGAGAAATTAATGAATATTTGTTTTTAATCTCAAGAATAATCTTGTCATGTATAAATAAAGTTGTTCTAGCGCAAACATCACCTATTTAGAATAAGCCCCAATCAGTGCTAGCATTGCTGATCGACGCCAAGAAAAATTAGAACCCAAAACTTCTCCGGTATGTTTCTTCTTAACGAACATCATGTTTGTGAAATTTAATTATGTGCATATTGTCGCTTATGCATATGTGCATTAAGCTCTCTAAGGTACTTGCACAAAATATTATCTAATAAACCACAAAACTATTGCTAACACTGCATAGTTCGACAACAGAAAACAACTATATAGAAACAGTAGAGCCTTGATGTTTCATTGAGTTAGAATTATTGGTTCATGGAATTCCTAATCCTTTCTCAAGCGATGGCTCTTTGTTATTTTATTTTTTTTCTTTGTTATTTTCTTTTTTTTTTTCTTTCCACTGTATATAATACAGTTGCGTGGACCCAAGTTATCTATAATTGTTTTTAGGAACAAATAAATAATTTTTTCTTTTAATGTAAACTAGGTCTGATTTAATGATAGAGAAACTGCCTTTTACACAAGCACACAGAAAAAAATAAGACAACGTATTTTTACAAACCCTCTGTTACAATACAATCAATACAAAAAAAAAATAGTTTCGTTATTTGTTGTCTTATCCAAGTAATTAAATTTGAGCAGATAAATGCTCCAAAATCTCTTGCGATTTTATTTAATTTCCATGCAGATGAGATAACCCAACGAAAACATAAGCTGACATAGAATTCCTGAATCCAATCCCTGATAATATATTGTCGCATGCACCAGTATTGTTTGTCCCGAGTTTATTTTTTTTTAGGCCTGAGTCCAATTATTTGTACGTAATTTCTTAAGCTTGTAATGAAAGAATTGGGAACGTATAAGACTTTTCTTGTCAATCAATTAATTTTTGTAATCCTACATTTTTGTTATTCTGTATATTTGAATTTGCAAGTGTTGAAAATTCAATTATTTATCAATCAAGCTTTTTTAAAAACTAAATATAAAATATATTTGAAAACTTACCGTGTCTTTGGAAGAAGAGTTTAAAAAATATATATCTTTTTTTTTCGAAACGAATTATCATTTTTAAATAAATATATGTGCGAGATAAAATGCTTAAAGTCTGAAAATTAACGAAACAAATCTTTAGTTTTTTTAATGGGCTCAACAAACTGCTGCATCAAACTTTGCTAAAAACAAGTCGAGAACGCTCAATCAACGGCTTGATTGCTCGAGTCAAACTTAAGTAGCATAATTGAGCTCTGAAGCTGAAATTGAATACCAAAATACCAGCTTAAAGATTTGTTGAACTTAATCGATTGAACTTAATCGAGCATGTATGCTTATGTCTATTTTATCTATTCTCGAAATATTATAATAATTATTAATTTTTTCTTAAGTTCATATTCGAGCTCCAGTTTGATTAGGCTAGAATTTGAACTAAAATTCAAATTTAAACTCTATTTTAGGTGTACAATTGAATTTTAAACTCGAGTTTCGACATGATAAATTAAAATGTAGCTAAGCTAAATCGACTAAATCACAGAATGACTAGATTAACTTAAATATTACTCAATTCAAATAGACTAAAACTCAGCTCAACTCGATTCAATTCCTAAGCAGCCTAAAGTGCACTCATGTGTCTCCATGCAAATTGTAAATTTGGACATTTACCATTTTTGGTATGCACACCATAAAAGGCAAAATGCATTTTGTTAAGTGGTACCACTTCCATATCTTAATCTAGCAACAAGTTTACCGTTGCTTCCATAGACTTTAGGGGCTTTAAAATAACCAAACCCTGATGCAAGTTTGCTCCTACCTATAGTTCAAGCTAGAATTTTTATAGCACTCTATGCAGGTTTCCTGCCTTACCTAAAGCCAACGAAACAAATTTGCATGCTTTCCTCTACTTTGTAGGCCGCCTTGTGGTAGTTGCTTCTGCATTTTACATGATATCTGCGCATTTGAGTCATCTATATAAACAACTGGTAGTTGGAAACCATTGTCTCCAAGTTGAAGCCGAGAACACCTATAGATTTTTCATTGTAAGCCATGGCAAGGCACATGGCTTTGCTGTGGCAATTCCTTGCTATCTTCGCTATATTCATTGTGAATAGTAGCAATGCTATCGTTCCCTTGCCACCACTACAATTGCCACCCCTGCCATTGTCACCCAAAATCATACCTCCAATTATCTTGCCACCATTGCCCAACAAAAAATCACCTCCTCCGCCACCCAAAAAGAGACCGCCTCCACCTCCACCACCACCTTCACCTCCTCCACCAAAGAAGAGTCCGCCTCCACCTCCACCACGTGGGAGATCACCCCCACCAAAAAGAATACCCCCACCTCCACCACCTAAGAAATCACCCCCACCACCTCCACCACCATCACCTCCTCCACCAAAAAAGAGTCCGCCTCCACCTCCACCACGTGGGAGATCACCCCCACCAAAAAGAATAACCCCACCACCACCACCCAAGAAACCACCCCCACCACCCTCAACTCCTCCACCTAAAAAGAGTCCGCCTCCACCTCCACCACGTGGGAGATCACCCCCACCAAAAAAAACACACCCTCCTCCACCAACTAAGAAATCACCCCCACCTCCTCCTCTGCCCTTACCTCCTCCACCTAAAAAGAGTCCACCTCCCCCTCCACCTCCACCACGAGGAAGATCACCCCCACCTCCGCCACCTAAGAAATCACCCCCACCTCCTCCACCACCTAAAAGAAAATCCCCATATCCTCCACCACTAAAAAGTAGGCTACCTCCACCTCTCCCACCATCCAAAAAATCAACTCCGCCTCCGCCTCCGCCTCCACCTCCCAAAAGATCTCCACCACCACCACCCCCACCAAAAAAATCACCTCCTCCTCCCCCACCACCTAAGAAGTTTCCTCCACCTCCACCCCCTCCTAAGAAATCGGACCCATGTCCACCTAGACCAAAAAAATCACCCCACCATCCATCAACCACATGAGAAATCACCCAAGGCCACCTTTCCTAAGAAAGCATATCCACCACCAAAGTACTAGTAAAAAGCTCTTACGTCCTCTAGTGCCTAATAATGTGACAACATTTCCACAGCACTCTAGAAACTTGGGAAATATTTACATGGTTTCGGTTTACGGATGAGTCTGTAAACTTTATAGTTTAAAATTATCGACATTAATTATGAGTGAGTCCCTAATAAACCATGACGTGAGTCATGTGTAGAACATAATTGATGTGGTTAATTTTAAATCACAGAGTTCACTACTCCACCGTAAACTGAGCCCATGTAAATATTTCCCAACTTGGAAACTTAGTATCTCTATTACTCAAATAAAAATTACCCCGTCAATTCCTATACAAACTCTTGACCTATGTACCTGCTCTTCAATAATTACACAGTCATTTGCTTGTGCAAACGCCCAACCCTGTAAAGGCATAATAATTCTTGGATGAGTAGTCCAAAAGTACTCAATAATTAGTTTTAAAGAACTATTGGCTGAACTTCAGCACTGGAATAAGATATCATCACTGTAGTTGTAAACTTCAAAGCCCCTTTGGGTTTTAAATTAACTGATATGTTCCTTTATTTCTATGTTCGGAATAACTATCATTTTCTCTTATTGACAAGTTTGATTCATTTACCTGTGCTTCATGAATCGCATCACCATATGATCGTATATGACGATTCCGTCCAATCTGTTGCTTTACCTCGTTATACGTCCTACATCTTATCATACTTCTAAGTTTTGCATGATCAAAATGGTCCTTAACTTTTGCTAAAAAAATTAAATGTCTCGCATTATTTTTCTTTTCTAAAGATTTTCAATCGTCTTTCTAAGATTTTGTACCATTTCATTCATAGACGATTGATTTTGAGTTGGAATTATATATATATTTGAATTTTCACGAATTTTGAGTCTTCTATGCTGATTATATATACCAATCTCTATTCCGCCATACCAATCCATCTAATTCATTAGATGGACCACAACGTTCAGAATTTTCAGAACAACCCGCCATCAATCATGGTGGGACTTCCATATGCTTTTGTTTGTAATAATGCCATCCATTTTGATAAACGATATGCCCCTCGCCCCCGTGGTCCGCCTTTGTCTAGAAAACATAATGTAATCCTTTGGCATTTGTTATAGAGATTAAAATAACGAAAGTGGATCTTAGACACGTCCATATAAAAATTTTTAAGCAAGCGACAATGGTTACGTTATAACCAGCATTGGTTTATAGTTTTTGGATGGACAAAATCTATTAGTCTTCCATAGGCCAAGTGATCCTAAAAATGTTGCAGTAAGTGATGATAGATGATGTGTGCTTGTCTACCCTACATGCAGCCTCTCAATTGATTTTTTTGGGTTGGGTTCTACCCAAATATGAAACCTAATCTTTCGAACCGAGTTAGACTCGCATAGGCTCATAATATAAAAGCAGAGCTCGACCTTTTCCTTGGTTCTTTTGTTTTCTTTTTTTATTTTCTTTTGATAAACCTGTAAAAATAATTTATTAAGGCGAACAAAAAGTCCAGATTCTATAGCAAATATGGGGGATAAGCATACCACTGATGATAAAACAAGAATTTGTTTAGCATACAAACTGAAAACTGAGCTACTTTATTGGGAGACCTAGGAATTTATCAATGTTTTGAGCTAGAGAATCTATAGAGAGAAACAATGATATACCCTATAGGGGTGCCTGAATCAGAATAGTCTTCTTCGGATGATGAAATAAGCTTAATAATCCTTTAACAATCAGTTTCAAGAAGCATACGACATTTGGAGTAGGTAAGCAGATGAAGAGAACTTTTTGCTGGTAGAGATTCATCAGCCACAGGTGTTAGGATTCTATCAACTCTCTTTGATGAACCTGTTATGAAACTGCCACTGATATCTCCAATAACCACAACTTAACCAGAACAGCTGATATCTTTGAAAATGGCTCCATCTAAGTTAGTTTTATACAATCCTCACTGTGGCTTGATTCAAGATAAGTCAGCGGCTAGAGCTACCGGAATATTCAGTTGAGGCTTAATATTTGCTTCACGAAAATCGTTGAAATGAGAACGAGAGACTAAAGTTAGTGGATCTTTAGAGACCCCTTCAAAAGTTGCACCATTTTTGTTATTTCCACAACGTCCACATGAGAAGACCTACTAACACAATCTCTTCATTTGGCAGTTTAAGCAAAAGACTTGGTAACCAATTCTCACACAATGTGATTTATCTAGTTACAGCTTCTTTGAGAGCAAATTTAGGGCCAAAATTAGAATTAAAACTGCAAACTTAAAAAAAAAAGTGATCTAAATCATCCACATTGGCACAAAATAGGCTACAGAAAACAAACATTATTACCACTGTGCTTGAGAGGTATGCAGATTTGGGGAGGATATATTTATGAATCCCCCAAAGAAAAATCTTAATTTTGTTTGGCAGCTTCCTTAGAGGTTTCCAAACGCCATTTGATGGACCTCTTCTGCCACTTGATGCATCCTGCCAATCTGTGTTCCGAAATTGAATGGTGATGCATACTCTTAGCTGAGAAACAGGCGTTCTTAGAATAATGCCTGATAAGTTTATCTTGGTTGCCATGATCTTCAAGAAAAATGCTCTTAAAGTGTCTACTTTATTAGGCCAGAAAAGATCATTAAGTCATATTTTCAAACTACTGTGCTTTTGAGCTTATATCAGATTTACCCAAAATCAAATTTTGCCTTATTTTCAATCCTTTGAAATTTGACCTTTCATGTGTATTGTGCTTTTAAGCTTAATTCGAATTTACCCAAAATCAAATTTGGCCTTGCTTTCCAATCTTTAGAGTAAAATTTTGAACTGTAGTTAAATCACTGAAAGTTCTAGATATTTAATAGAAATAAAATACTAGCTAATATGACAAATTTCTTAATCAAATGTTATTATTTCTATAAAAATACTTAGAAATGGAATGAACAAATCACAAAGATTTAGTAATGTTTTAATTAACAATAATGGGCCATACTTTAATTTATCTAAAGCCAATCTTGGCCCAACCTTGACTTTTTTCAAGTCGGGCTCAATATACAAGTACAAGTCTGTCCTTACTTTTATCGAGTTCCACAAGATCAAGTCCACTCGATATTATTTTTTTAACAGTTCAACTTAACTCATTATTAACCAAGTTTGAATTATTCAAACTACTCGATTAAACTCACAATCGAATTCAAAGTATAAGTATTCACGGGTCGTCAAACTTGGCAAGCTTCTGTACTTGATTTATGTCTTTTCTATACAATTTATCACCCACAAGCCTTGAAAATTCTGATAATGTCCAATCCACTAATTGAATCTCCCATTCTTCATGCGAAATACTTTCTAATGCATGATTTACCATAGAATATGTTATCAAATCATTCTCTTCATTGTACTGGTCAAAACCAGAAAACCAAAAAATAAAAACAACTTATGACTAAGAGTTGCCAACTATTGAGAGTTCTTATTAGTAAAATCATCGGCAACTATAACGGCATTGGTGTTTATTTAGGCTACCATCTAGCGAATGACTTTCTACCTCATTAAATTTCTCCAAACAAGATCACACAAATTGAATGACTCATTAAAACAACTTATGACTACCTTCGCAGTAAATTATACTGCAAGCGCTTCTAATTTTAACTTTTTCCATTAGCTTTCCAGCAGCAGGAAATGCATATTCCTTAGTGCCAATCAATACAACAATTGCATAGAAGACGCAGCTCATTAGAAATAAGTATTGAAGGACTACACCTTTTCAAGTTTCCTATTCAGTTGCATCACTTGTACAAAAGGATAGTATAGCTTCAATTTTACTAAGGATAAAAACTCACGATAATAACAACGTCAAAACTAAACTAAGCTCTATGTATGCAAAAAAAGAAAAACTATTGCAGATAAGAAACTCTGCAGATGTCAATCTATTTTCTTCAATTAATATCTCTATTCTTCAGTGCCTGGATTCGTCACTTAATACTTCACTGTTGCACACTGGGCATGTCTGGTAAAACAAAATAAACACATCTATAAAATGTGATATCAAAATCATTGCAGATTTATGCTGAACTCTGCTAAAAAATATTTGCTATACCTTGTTAATGCTCAGCCATTTGGATCCACAATCAGCATGGTATACATGTTTGCATGGCAAATTTATTTGCCGGTCCCCTCTTTTATATCTCATTTGGCAAATTACACATCTGGTCTCAAACACGTAAAAGCAATGACAAACAATTAAAATGGTGCTCAAGAAATGGAAGTATCAACATAAAATGTGTGAAACTGAATCATATAGGGAGGGGGGGGGGGGGGGTGAGAGAGAGACAGGCACAAAACTAGAAAAGGCCCCAAAAAGTTTAGGCACAAAAGACAGGCAAGCACCATAATAGACATGCTACTCCCTTATAGCAAGTACTTAATCTGAGAAAAGACACAACTAAAAGAGTGATACAGGCCTTGTCAGTATAACATGGAAGATATACAGATGGACCTATTATCACTCAGAAGGAAATGGAGCAGAACTCCCAACTTCAAGGATCACCTTGGATACACCAAATCAGTGCATCATGTTAGGTATTTGTGATGTTGGGAACTATCCTCTTCAAAAGTGTAGATAAAGTTAGATTTCTTATTTGCTTATTTGAGTAACAAAACTATTTTTGATTCTCTGCTCAAGTCTTGGAATGCATTCTTGAGAAACAATATGGAACTGCATTGACACGAGTTTCCAATTCCAGTCTTGAAATTCTAGGAGTTTTCTCCCTAGGATGAAGGCTATGTTCCATTAATACTGCTTGTTATCTTAGTGCAGAACTTTATCGACCTTAAACTCACTATCTGACACCGGATTCTTTTTTAACCGAAACAGGTATTCTTAATCAATTATGGAGCTCAAGTACACAACCCATCATTTTGACAAGCCTGGTGCTCTGCCAGTGGTGACACCGGTAAGCAAATAATTGCCATAGCAATTGACTACCCAGCCTAGACAAGGTATAACAGAGGCAAACCTGGTTCAGAAGCCAAATGCAGTGCATGAGAATGCTTATGTGTAGCAAGCATTACTACAGCAAGCAGAACTGGTGTTTCCAAGTGATTATTAAACAACTAGACTGGAAGTCATCCAAATCTTATAAAGAACATTCTAACCTTTTATTTCACAGTTAAATACAATTTGATGCAGAATGGTGATTTTCAAGATCATATTTGCCATCATATATGAAAAAAATAAAAAGCACAAACCAATATAGACAGACACAAATAGAAAGAAAGGCAGTGCCAGAAAGGAGAGAGTCTGACAGCTGTGGCTCAAGAGAAAACAAAAAACATAGACGTCCATTCAACATGAAATTCATCTTATTCAGAATATTACCTCTCAGCAGATCTTTTTCTAGAGAAAATTCCTCCAGACTTGTACTTTGAGGTTGGAAGTAGATCAATAAGTTCTTGTGAAAGTCCCCGATTTTCAGTCCCAACTGCTTCTCCTAATTCAAGTAATTCCTGCAGATAATATCAATAATCAGACTTCATCTCCAAACATTTTGTTTAGTTATTCTTAACATTTGCTTTTATTATCTATAGACTAGGCGATATGAGGTGTTTGACGAAATGACAGACTTGAAATTTCCAACCTGCTCAACAGGGCATGTATTGATACTGCAAAAAGCTTGAGAAATGAAAATAAATATACTCAACTGTTTTGGAAATTCAAAGTCATAGTCAGTGAAGAAACCATAAATACAACTTTCAGCTTTTAGAATGGGTTTCCAGAATGCAAAAATTAAGAGATGCACAAACTAGAATTGAAGATGTCATTTCCTTTATTACTCCTAAATTTAGTTTAAGTGTTAGGTAATTAAAACCAATCAAAAGGTAGAATAAATAAAAGTAGGTCAAGTCCTGGTACATTGTTGTTGAGCACATGACTTACTTCAAAACCAGGTACCATATGGTTCACCTCTGCAAAGAAGATTCAATTCTTTAATTGCTTTCCCAATAATGTCAATTTGTAAAAAAGAAGTTTGCATAGACATTCATCAAAGTTTATTGTGATCATCGACCAAGAATCTTTTTGATTCGGTGATTCAAACTGAATTCTTCCAATTATAGACTTATCCACTAAACAGAGCATAGGAGAAGCCCAAAACATTGAGATCAGTTATTTTTGCAATCTAATGTCAATTATTTTAAAAAAGAATGAAGTAGGCATCAGAACATTGCCACCCATCTCATTGTAATTTTATTTACATAACTTGCTCAAGACCTTGAGGAGAGACCCAGGTCTCCCCAGTACAAACACACACACACACAAAAATGCAAAACAAGAGATGACCAAGCACAATTTATATTCTTCCAGTTTTGCTTATCGAATTTGCAGTACTTATGAAAACTGGCAATATCCATCTTGTTAATCAAATTTCACACATTACCATTATAATAAGAAAGAAGGTCATTATGACACATGCAGAACAAAAGATCAAGACATGGAAAAACTTCAACCATTTGCACCTCATAAGTCATGTTGTCAGGATCAATATTATCTTCCCAAACAACCTGCAACGGTGTGGGAGATACAAGAAAGAACAAATCAGTAGTTTGCCCACGCAACATAATCCAGCCCTTGGTACGTGAATAGCTGAAAGTTATAAAGAGATAAAGAAATATATTATTAATTCACATACCTGAGAACTAGCAGGATCCTGTTGGCTAATGGTGCCTGCAGAGTTATGAACAGTGCAAGGATAGATAATAAGTACGGATTTTAATCATATAAGGATTGCAAAAGGAAAATAGTCCATGGAATCATTAATCAAGAAGAGGTAATATTTATCCAGAAAAATAAACAAACAGAAACCAACAAAAATTAACAAATAACTCAAGGATAGATAATGGTAGAAACTGCATTACCAAGCCAAAAAAAAAAAAATGTAATGAAACTGACAAAGAAATCTACCATGAGCAAGGAAGTAGCATCCTTAAAACCAAGAAATACAGGAAGTTGCCATTGTGTCATCATTGTGTTTACACAGTAAGGAGCAAACAATAGAACAGAATCTTGAACTCACATTCTTCTGGGATGGCCTCCATACTGGGTGCTTGGATTTCTTCAGAAGGCATATCTACAACTGTTGGTTCTTCAATATTCATAACAGAAGGATATTCCCAAGCTCTCCGGTTGTAATCCATCCTCGTAAATTCATCATTTACCAGATAAGGACTATAATAGGAAGTATTTTCTGGACCAGATAATCCTAATCTGTAAGAATTCATATTCATTGACCAATATGCAGATTCCTGTAAAGAAAATTTACATGAGACACATTCGTCATTGGAAAGAAAATCTTGCAGACATTTATTCATCCAATGTGCTCAAATGTATGATAATTTAAACTAGATAACAAACGCGTCAAAACTTTTAAGAAGTAATAAAAACAAATCGTACACAAACTGACAATCTTATTTTGTACTGGCCCTTTGTTGTCCTTTATATGAAAGACGAATAAAAGTGAAAATCATGCATCTTTGCTCTCAAACACTTTGACATCTGCCAAGAGCTACATCTATCTCTCTATAATAAACAAGCACGAAATGTAATAGTTACAAAATTCAAACAAACAGAAAAATAACGATCATGATTCATTAGCAAAGCAAGCATAATTGTTTCTGATTGTTACATTTTTCTTGGAACGTTATAGGCAAATAGTATATCCCATGCTACTAATAAGCTGAAAATTAGGCAATGATAAAGTGGTATAATATGGCCCCAGAATTCTATTCAACCAATGCGAAACAATTCTGAACATTGATTTATATATGTGTTTAATGAAACATCTGACAGGACAACACAAACAAGAAAAAGAACATGTCTTCCTCTTTTGGAAAATGTTCCAGATGTATTGAAACAACCAAATGTTAGTATTATTCTTCAACGCTGTGCATTATCATCTCTTAAAGATGCCCATTTTTACGGAAATATAACTATAAAAATTGAAAATTTGCCCCCCCCCCCCCCCCCCCCCCCCCCCCCCCCCCCCCCCCCCCCAAAAAAAAAAAAAAGGAAAGAAGAAAAAGAAGAAGAGAATAGATTACCTGATGATCTTGAGAAGGCATTGGAGGAGGAGGGTGAACATATGGTAAAGGGGCCTGTAAAAAACCTCCAAAGAAGTCTATAAAGCTGTCTGAAGCATTGTAAGGATAGCCTGTATTCACATAATGAACCTCCATTTGATGATTCCCATCCATTACTGATCTCAATTACCTAAAACAGCTGCAAAAAGTACATCTATTAAATCCACTTAATCAATGAAAAGAACAGAAAAAAGAACACACAAAATTCCAGGTTATATCAAGAAAGAATTAACACAGCATAGAAAAAATAAAAGAAAACAAAAAAGTAACAACTGAGAGTCTATAATCTTCAAATTACAAACTTCTAAAAGTTATGCATTTTTCTTATTTCCTTAGAAACCCCTGCATTTTCCTTTTACAACCCTGAAACCAGCAAACAACAAAAAATGAAACAATTCTTTATTTCATAACCCTTTTTTGGGTCAAATTCGAAAAATAACTGCATTTTCTAATAGATTAAGAGTTAGCTCGAGTGGTAAAGTCACGGTTTCCTTCTCTGGACAATTTGTTAATGTTCGACTCTCATCATTGCAAGTGCATAAACACTATTACCTATCAAGATTCAAGAAAACTCCTATACTCCATTACATATTCGAAATTTTAAAAAACAATTTATCTATCCATACAAAATGCTACTAAAATATCTTAAAATGGGAAATAAATAGTGGGATTTACCCAAAAAAAAATGCATGTGTGAGAGAGAGATAGAGAGAGAAAGAGAAAGAGAGAGAAGAAGAAGAAGAAGAAGAAAACGGACATTTGAGGATGAGTACGGAGCAGAGAAAGAGACAAAAGGAAAACTTGAAGGTGTGCTTCTCTTTGTTCTGTTTGTTGCTTTTTTGCTGGATTTCTTTGCTGTAAGCTAGCAGGAAGAGGAGGAAAAAATAGACGTCAGAGAGATAAAGAGAGAAACTGTGTTGGCAGTGTCTATCTATCTCTCATCTGTCTCATCCCAGCTCTCCAGTGAGGATGAGGGCACAATGGTTGTTAGATACAATTTTTTGTGACAGTGAAAGATCAAAATTCGTTTAAATATTGTGATTTATTATCAGTAAAGAACTTTTAGCAAAACATTGAGGACTCATAGGCTGAGGTGCGTTACAAATTCCGCTGGGACACGTCCCTAATTTTAAGTGAGCAAAAATATAAGGACGGAATTGAGCAAGTAAAATTAAATTTAAAATGAAAAAATAATGTTACTTTAAAATGAAAAATTATTATATTACGCTCTAACAGAGTTACGTATTTTAATTGATCTATTATGCATACTACAAATTATCTTAAATGGGGCTTACTTGCGAGGGCCGTATCCTCAATCACAAAGGAGACAGTAAGTAAATAGTGTTACAAATGTACACTATGTTCTTTTATTTGTATGACTTTAATAGTTCATATATCCTTACTATATAAAAGCGGGAGTTCGGGTATAACGTCCAGTTTCACACTCAACTGGCTTCGGGACAATTTAGTCATTTAAAGTGTTCCTCTTTTGGTGGTTTTGCTTGGTTTTGTTTGTAATTCTAAGCAACTTCAGGGTTGCTGTTCTTGGCCACTGTCCCAGTGCATATTCGCTTTGTTTTGTCCGCCACAATAGTCTTCCCACACGTTGTTTCCAAACATCACACGAAACCGGTTTCCTTTGGTTCCACGGTAATTCTCAGCAAGTTTCAGGTTTTTTTTTTTTTTTTTTGGCAGCCAATGGGATAGATTTCAGAAACAAGGAAGTCACTTTTTTTTTTTTTTGGACACTTGTGAATCATGAGGCGATAATTTCCAATTCTGTTAAAGAAGTGAAGTTTGTCAGTGGCCTCAATTGGAAAATCAAATCTGAAACGTTATTTACTTTTTCAACTGTGATTGTTTTTGTAGAAGTAAATGGCAGAGAACAATTTTTGCTCTTGCGCGCACATTGTCGTCTCTGCCCTTTCTTCCTCCCCTTCCTCTTCTCCGCTATTCCTCTGACGTACATGCATGTGATGCTTATTGTCTTTCATTATTGTTTCATTGAAATAATTCGTTAAACAAAAATTGTTCTATTTAATTTTCTTGTGTTTTTGGTAATTTATCATTTCTTGGTGTTTGGTTAGTGAGTATAATTTTCCATCGATGACTATTTATTTAGTATTTTGTGTCTTCTCTTGTTTAGTCCTTTGAACAGCGGTCTGCGGTCTGAGTTATGGATGCCATTACCACATCAAGGATAAAAAACCAATGAAGACTTCGGCATATCATCGAGTGCTGGAGAACAACTTTTGGCAGAATTTTTAATTTTCCATGCATCTTTTATAATATTCAAGTAGCAGTGAGATTTGAAAATGTGATTTGTAGTATGATTTTTCATGGATACTGTGTTGCTTAACTTCCTAATTACTTTGTTTTCAACCAGGATTGGCCGAAATGTCAGAGGGTTATAATTGATACTTCTCAAGTACTTTATTTGGTCTAATTTTTTCTTCTCAGGCATGCCATAATACTTCGTCACATGGGCAGCTCCTGCAAAGTTACCTCAATTTGGTGCAATTTTCACGTTAAGCACAATTGTCAAAGAAGAAAGTTTCTAAAGAAAAATTTTTTGCCTACCTATTTCTTTTGTTGTTTTCTTGAAGAATGTAAGACTTGAGATAAGGCTCACTTCATTTGGATTTTTTTGGATTTTTTTTTTTAAGATTTTACTATATCAATTTTAAATGTTCTTTTTAGTAGACATGTATTAGATATAAAATGATGGTTGCAAATCATGTTTAAAGTTTCTTAAAAAATATTTTCAGAAAATAGGCTCTTTTCTTTTAAAACAATTTGCAAACTGAGTGGTTGTTTTCTTTTAGAAAAGCTTGGAGGTTGTATATTGCATATAACCAAAAGTTGTATTTTTAACTGAATTAACCATCCTTGCTTATTACGTAATCAATTCTTAACGATGTCTTGTGTCACATCCTTTGTCCTTTCAAATCCAAATTTGGGCCCCCTCACGTATCGCGTGAGGCATTTCAACTAGTTGTTTGTATTAATTATAAACTAACATTTACTCTATATTTAATATTTTATATAACGTTAAATAATAACAATTGTCAGTAATAATTGTTCATTACTCAAACAAAACACGGGTGTCATGTGGATTGTGAGAAGAGAGAGTTTGGGAAGTTCAGTGGTTTATGCCGGACCTTTTTTATGAAACATAACTCCATCAAAACAAACTATTACACAGTAGTTAATAATACAACAAGAATATGCTGGACTTGAAGCATACATTATCTTTTACCTCACACATTTAGAGATTTATTTATTTATATTAGTATGTGGTTTAGTTTTTTTTTTTTCTATTTTCTACGGAAATAATAAAATATTATGCGTTATTTGTTTTTTGAAGTGAAATTATTTATACATCCTATATTTCATTACTTGGATTTACTGTTTTTGTGAAAATTGTAAAATGTTATAACTTATTAATATATTCATTTAAACAAAGTGTATAAACGATTTTATTATTTGGATCTTTTGTGTTTTACGAAAAATTGTAAACTGTTATAACTTGTAAATATTTAGTCTATAAAGTATATAAATGAATGTATATATTGTTACCCCATTTAGAATAGAGAGAAAAAATATATAGGAAAATGTAACGTTTACAGTATCAGTTGAATGAGTGAAAAAGCTCTAGTGGTCAAAAGAGACAACACAAGTAAATGCATAACGCTTAAAATCACAAGCCAATTATTTATAAATGTTTAAATATTTGAAAATGATGCATGGAGTATTGCATTACAAGTCAGAAGGTATTACACAGTCACGGTAAAAGTTACTAGACAAAGAAGACCCTTTATGGTTATGTGCTGAAAATATTAATATTAATGTATTACGTGACACCTGTCATCTTACGTAACTTAACCAATAAATATTCCAATTCTTGACTGGAGGGGACACCAAAGGCCTCTGCCCTTCCATCCCTTAGCCTGTCCAAAAAAAGGAGAGAATGTACATTTGCTTGAAACAGTTCCCAAATAACAATTTTACGTCTCCACAAACAGAGACTAAAGCAAGTGTTGGATTCAAAGCTGGTGTTAAAGAGTACAAATTGACTTATTAGTTCTCCGGGTGAAAAAACATTAGACATTCCATCTTCTGAAACCAACACTTTTGACTCGAACCTCCACGCTCTTTAGCACGAGATTTTGAGTCTCGCGTGTCTACCATTTCACCACCAAGGCATGAATCCGGAGGCTCTGGGGAAGTCGGAATAGGAGAGCACTCATCTTGGGGTGGGCTTACTACTTAGATGCTTTCAGCAGTTATCCGCTCCGCACTTGGCTACCCAGCAAGGTGTCAAACATAATTGTTAGTCTTCCTTCCCTTCATTCATAAAGGGTCACTTCCATAGTTGATGATATCTTAACTTCTCCAATTTATTTTAAAACGTAAGGATGATTTAATCATGAATTTTAAAGAACACTTGGATTTAGGAATTTAATCAATGAGATCTTTCTAATTGATGATAGGATTTTGACATCTAGTTTCCTTTGTGCAAAATATAAGTAACGAATTAGTTACTATGAACTGGTGAATTTAAAAATTTTATTTTGATTGTCATTTTATGTTTCTAGCAGTATTGTAATAGCATAATAGACACTTTTAAAAATGTAAACATGTTTAAATTTCAGGATGTGCGAATGTAGGGAGGGTAAATTTTAAAAGGTTAAGTAAGTCTTTAGTGTCTCTAACTTTCAAAATTTGCTATTTTCCTTTCTAGTTCCTTCAGGATAACATAATAAATTAGAGGCTCTTGGATATCATAAAGGTAGGAACGAAACCATAAAAATAAAAATAAAAAAGAAACAAAAAAGGATATGATAATGGAAAACAATAAGGAGCATCCTAAACTAAAACTTTCACTCCCAAAATGGACTCTTTAAAAAATCATATTTGTAGGGTAAGGGACTATTTCGAGACTAAATATATCATTTACCTATCATAAAATACCATTTCATTTAACAGTAAAATGTAAAAAGATTTTAAAAAACTTGTTATTTGTACACGTAAATTTCAAATCTCAGAGCTTTGGGATATTTTGGATAAAATATAAACACAAATTCTTATAAGTTAATATATATTTCAGTATTTTTATCTAATAAAAAATTAACATGCGGTGTACATATAAAAAAATTAGAGTGCATAAATCATCAAAAAAAATTATTATTATTATGCATTGATCTCGCATGGCCTCAAAGTGACATGATAAATTCCAAATTTCCACGAGATGGCAGGGCAATAAGCATGTGAAACTAAAGCCGTTTTAACAGCCGGTAAGAACCGAGAACTGTGCGTGAGTGAGAGAGAGAGAGAGAGCCGCATTCCCAGAACCCTGTCTGCACGATCTTTGCCGTACAGCTGTAGCAACCCCCAGCACTAGCATTAAAGTAGTAAAGTAGTCCTCTTTGTCATAATCTGGTGTTACTGGTAGTCTAGGAGTATATTGGTCCTACAAGATCCAAGCTGTTTGGTGTCTTCCCAACAACCTTCCTTAGTCAATGGGGATAAACTTAATTATTCAAAAACGTTAATTACGTTGAAAACCCCACTAAATGGTTTTTAAATATGTATATTAAAAAAACATCCAATACAATTAGCCTTTGAACATTGATAAACTCTTTTTTTGAGGAGGATCAACAGGCTCCACCTACCTCATTGATGACTGGAACTGAGAACTTATAGATCACAGGTGAAACATCTTACAAACTAAACTGCGGTTGTCGAACATTGATAAACTCTTTTGTTTGTTAATATTTCTTTCTAAAATTGTCATAAAATGTTAGATGATCATTTTATTGAACCAAATAGGCACGGTTTCAAATAGTGAAAACAGTGCCTTCTGTCTTTAATTATGTTATTTTATTTACTAACCTCAAATTGAAATGGTTTTGTAATGTGTTAGAGAATAAGTTTAAAAATTTTGGGTTCTAAATATGCTTTTTATCTCATTTTTGTTTCAAATATACGTTTATTTTCTAAAAAAGTAATCCAGTTCAATTTTTGTAATGATACACCAAAAACAACCATCCAAAGCCTTTTAAGATTGGTTAGAGAAATTTGAAATATTGTACTATATGAATCCTACAAACCCACTATACTTTTATCTTTATAAAGAAAAGCAACCATTAATTATCTTTTTAAAGTGGATAACTATTCATGTTCTTTTTTTGAAGTTTTGGTCACCAAACAAGTGAGAAATGACCATAAACTATTCTTTTTGTTACAGTATAATTCATTGACACTTGAGAACATATTTTTCTAAAGGCCAGAAATATTTATCATTAATGGAAGCTCACAAAAGATAATTTATTTGGAAAAAGTCATTCAATTGATAATTCAGTCGACATATAGCTATATACCAGCTAGATAGTTGTTGATTTACCTTTGCTTTCTATTGTACGACTTTTTTGAATAACTGGTAAAAAAAAATACCCCTTGCATGCATTTAATGTAAAATGGTATTTTGGCCTATTATGTAACCATGTTTTTGCACTTGATCAAGTTTTTAATTTATTAATCAAGAAAAAAAAATTTGGTTAATATTCTATTAAGTATTTATCTGGTAAATGTTATATATAATAATATGAAAAATATGTAAGCATCGAGCAGTTTTGTGGCGATGTCTATTATCACAAATTATCACTATTTTCGTAATAGAACACAACTTACTTCTCACTTGATAAAGCATACCATGCATTTTTATAACTATTGTTGCCATAACATTTTTCATAAAATTCTTGAGTATGTTTGCATGGCATGTTTTTCAATTATTAAGAAAATGATACTGTTTTTGAGGTGCAAAAAATAGAACACACCCTTTCTTTTTCTACTATTTGTCCAATTTGTAGCATCACCATCGGCATTTTTTTGGCAAGATCCGGCAAAGCTTTATAGAATTACAAGAGGAGAAGGAGGAGAAGAGGTAGAGAGGGAAAGGATGAAGAAAAGGGAAAAGGGCAAATGAGAAGAAGTGGGAAAAAGGAGGGGCGTAGACGGAGAGGTGAGGAGGAGACATGTTGGAGAGAGAAGGGAAGAGAGAGACAATGAGAAACGAGAAGGAAGAGAAGGAAATTGGGGGAAAGGGAAGAAGGAAAGGGCTCGACATAGAGGGTAGAGAAGAGAGTGGTGGAGAGAGAGGGGAAGAAGAAGGAAGAAGAGGAGTAGACGGGAGGCAGAGGAGAGGAGGAGGCGAAGAGGAAGGGGAAAAGGAGAGGAGGAGGCGAAGTGGAAGGAGAGGGTCGATAGGGTGGGGAAAAGGAGAGGAGGTAGAAAGAGAAGAAAATATGGAGGAAGGAGAAAAATAGCTGTGCCAGAGAGACAGTAGAAGGTTCCCATGAAAATTCTGACAAAAAAAAAAAAACTTGTGGCGAGGTTAAAAATATTAGTGAGTGGAGTAGTATTCACTTTTAGTAGCAGCTCCTAAGTTCTCTTTCCCTAAGTCCCACATCGAATTGATAAGAGTCGAGTGGAGAGTAGATAAGTCCCTTGGCCCAACTCGAAAATCAGCAATTGCCTTTTGAGTTGGGTTGAGGAATTAGGTTTATCCCCTTCCCCATAATAATTCTAACAAAAATAGAGACAGTAGAAGGGATGACATGATTGAAGTATCCACACTAAAATTCCCTAAAAATATCTATTCAAACAAATGTTTATTTTCAAGAAACATCTACAATACACTTTGTTTCTGTGATAATTTTTCAAAAACATTATATAGTAGTTTTAGAGATTTTTCTTGGTAAATGTATATGTATGGTAAAAAGGTGATTAGAAAAAATGTTCGGAGTTTTCTAAAAACACATTTTCAAAACAATACCAAACAAACAAACCACATCCATAAAAATGACCATTCAAACAAAACCATACTTCAATTTTGTCTAATACAACTTCTGTAATGCAAAGTACAAAGCTAAAGAATTTCCGAGGCTATAAAATCAGATGCAAAGTGGGGATTTGATTTCATTTTAGCTTCAGCTCCAATACATGATTTTCTTTATTAATTTCACCAATCAGTTTTTTTTTTTTTTTTATAATACCTCAAAAAGAATCCTTTGAAAGGATGGGAATTCATGGCCTTCCAAATTATACCAAAGAATGAGACAAATTAAAAATGGGATTGAAAATGAGCAATGTGTTATTTTCATGGCTTTCTATTATACAAGGGTAACGTAGCCGGGAATAGAGTCCCGCAGCAGACCTTTTGCGCGACGAAAAATTATTCAAGTTCTTGAGCAAACTTTTTCAGAAGAAGCTTAAATTGTTCTATTCTATTGATTTTAACATGGATAAAAACTTGGCAGAAGCATTCATAAAAACTAGCTCGACTAAAAAATTAATTAATCAGGTAGCCAAGAGATTACTATATTGACATTTAAGCCCTTGTCTTTTGCTTTTAATTGAAGTCTAAAATATCCCGTAAACCCAAAAATCAAGGCAGAAACAGCTGCTTAAATCTATTCTCTCCAACTATAAATGCTTTATTATAAATGGTTTGGCCAAGAGAGCACCCTACCAAAGGTCCGGGTCCAAACCCCACCCTTAACAGTTTGAAATAGCGGGGGAGGGGAAGATGAGGAGGGGTTTAGTTTATGAAATATATTGGAGCCCATCCCAAATTGTGTATGGAAAAAAAAACCTAGGATCCTCACATCAAATTTTGATACAAATATGTAATAAACCGTCCTATAATGAAAAAACTAAATAGCATGTACTAATATATAAGTTGATTCTAAACATTCTAGTTAGGGATATCTATTTTAAGCTAACGAAGATGAAACCTAAATGGTTGGATTTGGATGCTAAGACTCTTGTTGCGGCCTAGAGTCTAAGCAGCTAAGTCCAATTACTTGGGAGTCGTGACCAGAGTCTCAACAGTCAAATCTAACGATTTGAGCTCTAATCTCATTAATCTAAAATGGGTATCTCAAGTTGGACTTGAACGCTTAAACTCAACTTATACATCAAACCACGTTACCTAGCTTTTTTGATGTAGGATGGGGTATTATATTATGCAAAGCCCAATCTAGTACTATGATCCAGACTATAGTTGTGTCAAATTCTAGAGGTGACTCCCACTCTTAAGTCAACATAACACTTAGCCTAGCATTACAGTTAGTTCCTCCACTTTCTTGTTTAGTCACAGTCCAATAGCCTAATCTCATCTCGTTCAATGACTCTACGAGATTTGGACTAGTACCATTCTTTCACACCTCTGGCCTGTATGTCCATGCGGTGATCGAAGTTTCAACAGTTAAATTCAACTATTTAGACTTCATCCTTGCTAACCTAAAATGGATATCTAAAGTTAGATTTGAATGTTTAGACTCGATTGATACATTGGTCTTTTTAGTTAGCTTTTTTGATGTGGGACGAGATATTACAAAATGTTTTGTAACATTGTAATGAGAATTGAGAATTGATTTCAAATAAATAAATAAATAAACAAATAAGTGATCATGGGTGGAAAAATGAACTTTCATAATGTGCAAAAGTTCAGTTGTCTCTATCCTCAGATAGAAACTACATCTTGAGATGTATTTTCCATTTATTTATAGCTTTAAGGGCTCGAGGAATTTGGTTATATCAACTAAAGCACAATATATATGATAATATATCAATAAAAAAAAAGATAAATTATTGTTTGTACATATCCTGCCCTCTCACAATTGGTTAACTTTAGTGGTTCAGTACTTCTATATTATTTTGCTTGGACAATTGTGTCGTTTTTAGTCAAGGTGTTTGCATTATCACAATTATTCTAAAGAAAGGTTTGTCCAAAAGAAAAACTAAAAATTGTAGTATTCGACGTAATAGGGCTAGAACAATCACCAGACAATTGAATATCAAGAGAAAAAAAACATTTGATTCAAATTCACTTCTGTGCACAATTTTTATTCAATGTATATATGACCATGGCTTAAACTTTTGTGCTGCTTTTATACAACTAGTGCTGGTGATTTTGCATTCTACAATATAGTCATGGTCCCGTTCAACGTCCATATTTGCCATATGGCATAGCGAACCGTAATGCATGATGGCATTACTTATGAGCAACTGCAGAAATTTTGGTTGTAAAAATGTAATCCAGAATGACAAATAAGCAATTGATATAAGGATAAGTGGTTCTCATCTACAACAGAAAGCAAGAGAATGAAGAAGACAAGAGGTGCTTTTCAATTTAAAAGTGGCAGTATTGGTGAAATGGACAGTCTACTTAAATAATGGACAAGTTATTTAAAGAAAATTTATCGTCATGTGATACACTAAACTAATAATTTGATGTCGTGATGGTAAACTATATCTTATATTATTTAGTGATATGTAATTGGTTTCAATGCATCACGTGTAATTTCATATTCCATGTGGTGTTCATGGTGCAACAAGTACTTAATCATCTTTAAATAAGCAAAATGAATGAGGTAACAAAAGTTGCATACACTACAAGAAAAAATGGCATTAGTGACAACATTTTTTAGTGTCAACAGAAAAGTTGTCACTAACGCATCTTTGAATGACATGATTAATTGTTGCCGCTAACATCTTGGAAGCATCTATCTTTTAGTGACAACCGCTACATTATTGTCACAAAATTTTTCCCGCCATGGTTTTAGGAGTCCGCCAAAAATTTGTCAAATCATTACTGACAACTTTGAAGCAGTCGTCATTAATAATTTTAATTTTTAATGACAAAAAAATATTTTTGTCACTATATTTTTAGAATTTTTTAGTGACAAAAAAAATTCTTGTCATGAAAAAATTCACAATGCATATTAAAAATTTGTATATTTTATTTTCTTTTATTTCATTATTTAAATTTTATTCGTTCAATTATTTTAATTTTATTGGTAGTTGTTTTGAAATTGAGAAACTTTTATTGTTATATTCTACTAGTTAACATAGAATAAAAGAATGAATGTTTGAAAATCTAAAAATACTATGAATATCTACGTGACACATAATTGTAATTTAATTTTTGAATATAGCTTCCAATTTTTTTTTTTTGGGACAACTCGAAGAGAAGTAGCTTTTTCAATAAAAAAATTGAAAAGTATTAAGATTGAAGTAATAAGAGAAAGTCATAACTTTTGTTTTAAATATGTATTTAAAAAATATAACATATTATCGAATTATATAAATTCTAAATATTTGTAGAAATGTGACTTTTTAAAAGTATATACCGTTTACGTGCTCATATCATATTTTTTTTCCTTTTATTTGAAAAATCCTATCACCACTCCTAAATAAAATACAACGATCGAATGAAATAAAAAAATTAATTCATAACAAATTTTTTCTGAAAAGATATCAATTTTAATATTGCTAAACCCGATTCAATGTTTTTAGCTCACCAAAAACTAAATCATTACATTCCCATTCATTAAGGAACCTTACATTCTCCAGACAACCGTTTATATCACGTGGGGCCATAAAATACTAGTCTTCTCAATACCTTCTCTGGAATACCCAAATAACCAAACCATTCTTGAAAAACTCCCCTCTCTCTTCCCCACGCATATCCCCAAGCAGAGAAATAGCTTTAGCAATTACCAGATCACTAGCTCACCCCACGCTAAATTTTTAATCCCACCCTCGGCTTAAACCCCAAAAATCCCAAATTCTCAACTCGTAATCCCACTTGGCTATTTCATCAATTACCAATGGGCTATCTTTACAGAATTCTTCTCTTCTTTCATCATTCTTTTGATCTATCCAGAATAATCATGAATTTTCCTTCGTTACTGCAGTAATTCTTCAAATCTTATTGAAAAAATCTTTTCATTTTTTACAAGCAAAGGCACTTTTGGGTAAGTAAATTTGTTGTTAGTTTGAAAGTTTCTGTTACTTACATTTGTGGCATTTCAAACCTAACCATTTTTCTATATTGCTTCTAGGTCAAAAACTTGAGTCTAGGCGGTGCAGCTAAAGGGTATAGTTCTTTCTGGTTGTTTAATTGGGTCTTTTTTAAGGTGAGTGATTTTAGTTTTGTTTATTTGTGTTTTGTTTATTTCTGTGTAGTTATTATTTGGATTGATTTTTTTTTATTTTCTGGTTTGCGAAGTCAACTGGAACCTAAAATTGGGTTTGTTTTAGGGGGTTTGGAAACTATTTAATTGGGGGTGTTTGGAAACTATTTGATTTTTAGGCGCCTCCCGGGGGGGGGGGGGTTCCCACAGATACTAGAAAAAAAAAAATTAAGCTTCGGACCACCCCGCACCAAGCACATGGATATCTAATCGTATTGGGCCACGCATGTCAAATGCTACTAGTTTGCGTGGGGAAAATTCTGTTTTAGTATTGAATGTCTTCCATTGCAATGAAAAAACAAATTGTATTGCTTTTGTGTGGGTAAGAGTGGGATATTGAAGTATGGCTGACAACACTATTCAAAATTAAATTATTAAGACAAGCTAGTCTGAGAACCATCTGCACTTAAGCTAATATACTTGTCTAAATTCCCCTCCCTCCCCCTCCCCCCCAAAAAAAAAAAAAGAGAAAAGATTATTGTACCACTAGCAATACTCCTTCCACCATAGTACTCCTTCCACCGTGCTGAGTATGCATTTAGCTTCGCATCCAAAATCAGAATGGCCTGGAGTGTCAATTATGTTTATTTTGTGTCATTTTTTCTGAGTATTTCAATTTTCAATTCTCCTTTCATGCTGTAGATCATTAAAGTCCATTATCCTATCCTGGGCAAATTGGTTATTACAGAGATTGTATCCCCTAGAGTAATTCTACTGTAATAGGGCCTGTAGGCTGTCCATAGAACTAATATATATACATACATACATACATACATATATATGTATACACACATATATGTATACATATATATGTGTGTGCACGTGTGTGTATTCTGTTTTAGCAGTTGGTGTTACGTTGATAATTTGGTCCACTTAAGTTTTCTTTCACGTTTGGAATAGAATTTATAGCTGAAAATAATTTGTTGTCCACTTGAGTTTTTTTCACATTTTCTCATTATGAGATGTTTGACATGCTTGAAGGATTGAGAAGTAAGGACAAATATCAGTTATAAAAAAACTTTGGTTGAACTTTAGTTTCATGCATGAAAAAAAAATTTGTTTAACTTTCATTTGATACATCATTAAATGGTTATTTATTCCTAAACCTTATCAATAGTAACTAGAATTTGGTTCATGACTTCCAACTACTTCACTAGAAGTAAAATTTGTTATGATCTTAATGATTGGACCATATCTTTCTCAGGCATATGACGCAAACCAAGGCTGGGATATTTTTTTAATTGAAAATATGGTAGAGACTAGAGACTTAATAAGAGCTTCACCTATCATTTGTCATACATGTTCAAAAGAGAAGTCCACCAATTGTTTTAGAAATATTGATGCTTTACAAATGAAGGGGAACAAAATGAAGCCTTGAATTCAATGGTGTTTTCTTGTACATGTTGAATGAATATGAAGTTTCTATGATGGTGAACCAGATATACCTCTTTCTGGAAAAAAAATAACATTGCATTTTTTGTACTAAAGAATTTTACTATTGTTTATCCTTTTAGATTTTGAAGAATTTCTTAAGTAATAGAGCGGGATATGGATAAGAATTGGATGCAAATAAAAGACAAGCTACATCCGGCCTATGAAGAAGGAGTGAATTTTTTTATAAATTTTGCTTACACTAACAAGGATCCAAATAGTACAATCCTATGTCCTTGCATCAAGTGTAACAACTTCGTTGATCAAAACAAAATTACAGTTGAAAGGCATTTATTCGTTAGGGGGATTAAAAAAAGTTACACAAGATGGATTCATCATGGAGAAAGCTTTGAAGAAGATTATCATGATAAAGTGGTTGATAATATTGATGAAGATAGTGATGAAGACAAAATTCCTCGATTGGTAAATGATTTAGGCACAGCGAATTTTGGGGATGAATGGAGGACTAACAATGTGGAGGACTCAGGAAATGAGAATTATCATGTAAAAAAAGGAACTGCAGATAGGTTTCTAAAACTATTAGATGATGCCGAACTAGAACTCTATCCTAGTTGTGAATTTTCAAAATTATCTTTTATTGTAAACATACTTCATATGAAAACAATGAATCGCTGGAGCTGTAAATCTATTGACATGTTGCTTCAACTTTTGAAGAAATCTCATCCTAAAGGTGCATTAGTTCCTGGTTCCTACTATGAAGCTAAGAAGATAATAAGAGATTTAGGACTCAAATGTGAAAAGATACATGCTTGTGAAAATGATTGTGTACTTTTTTGGAAAGAGTATGAAAATTTAGATAAATGTCCAAAAGAGAAATGTAAGGCTCCTCGTTATAAATTTGAAGGTTCTAAAGTTCCTCGAAAAGTGTTACGGTACTTTCCACTAAAGCCAAGGTTGCAAAGATTCTATGTGAACAAAAACGTAGCACGTGATATGAGATGGCATAGGGATAAGCGTGTGAATGAGGAAAATGTCATGAGGCATCCAGCTGATTCCCAAGCTTGGAAGGAATTTGATAGAAAGCATGTGTCTTTTTCTCAAGATCCTCGAAATATTAGATTAGGCCTTGCTTCTGACGGTTTTAATCCTTTTGGAAATATGAGTAATGCATATAGTATTTGGCCAGTGATTCTTGTTCCCTATAATTTGCCTCCGTGGATGTGCATGAAGGATCCTTTCTTCATACTATCTATGTTAATACCTGGTCCTAAGGCTCCAGGAAATGATATTGATGTTTTCTTACAACCATTGGTTGATGAATTAAATGAGCTATGGGTAGAAGGCATAGAGACCTATGATGCTTATATGAAGGAAAAATTCAAGTTGCATGCTGCTTTATTGTGGACCATCAATGATTTCCCTGCTTATGGAATTTTGTCAGGATGGAGTAATAAGGGATATAATGCATGTCCAATTTGTATGAATGATACCACTTGTACATATTTGACTAATGGAAGGAAATGTTGCTATCAAGGCCATCGTCGCTTTTTACCTAAGGATCACAGATGGCGCAAGGAGAAAAAGCAATTTGATGGGAAACAAGATTTCAGGGATCCAATCAAGCAGTTATCAGGAGATGCAGTCTTAAGGCAGTTGAACAGCATTGAGTATATAGAGTTTGGAAAGTCATCTGAGTTGATTAAAGATAGGAAGAGGAAACGTAGGGATATTAATCTGAATTGGACAAAGAAAAGCATATTTTTTGAGCTTCCTTATTGGGATACTCTTGAATTACGTCACAATTTGGACATTATGCATATAACAAAGAATGTTTTTGACAATTTGGTAGGTACTCTAATGGACATTGAGGGGAAAACTAAGGATAATTGGAAAGCTAGAAAGGATTTGATGGAAATGGGCATAAAAACTGAACTGCATTTGCGCCCTAGATGGCAATTCTAACTCATACGTTATGCCTTTTGCTTGTTTCAACTTGTCTCGTGAAGAAAAGAGAAAGATATGTGAGTTTTTGAGCTCAATTAAGTATCCTGATAATTTTGCCTCAAATATTTCACGATGTGTGAAGACAACAGGGTGTCACATTACAGGCATGAAGAGCCACGATTGCCATGTTTTCTTGCAGCGCATACTTCCCTTGGCTTTACGTGGTACTGCTTTACCGAAAGATTTATGCCAAACTCTAGTTGACTTAAGTGATTTCTTGAAGAAGTTGTGTTCTAAAACATTGTATTTGGATGACTTGGAGAAGCTAGAGAAAAATATTCCTATTATTCTATGCAAACTTGAACGTGTTTTTCCTCCATCCTTCTTTGATATTATGGTGCATTTACTTGTCCATTTGCCTATGGAAGCAAGAATTGCTGGTCCAGTGCAATATCGATGGATGTTTCCTTTTGAGAGGTGATATGATTGGAATTTAATTTTACTTTATTATACTTTCTTATGTGAAAAAATAAATTACTATTTTTGTCTATATATTTGTTCTATATAGGAAAATGGCTACATATAAAGGTTATGTGAACAACAAGGCCCGACCAGAGGGATGCATTGTTGAGCGCTATATAGATGATGAATGTTTGACATTTTCTTCCATGTACTTGGGAAAAATCGAAACAAGATTCAATCGAGTTGAACGGAATTTTGATAGAGGTGACTTATCTGAGGAGCTATTTATATTTTCATCTAATGGCCGCCCATTTGGACAACCAATTTATGATGTCCTAAGTGATGCTGATTTGAAGAAAGTTCACATCTATGTCTTAAAAAACTGTGAAGAAATTGAAAGTTACAAAGAGTAAGTTGCTAGTAATTATCTTTGATATACCATGCCGATAATACTTAAGTATAACGTTTTCTTATAATATATTTGAAGCTTGTTTTAATAAAAAAATTACTTGCAGAGAGCTAAAGCAAAGATTGGGGAATGTTGTAAACATTGATCAAGTGGTTGACTTAGAATTCCCTGATTGGTTTAGACATTGTGTATGTGTACTTCAACCTCATAATTAATCTCTTGCAGTGATTTTATGACCTTTGGTTTTCATGTCACTAACTTTTTTTTTTTTCATGTTAATAGGTACGATCTAAGCAAGATTGCAATAAAGATTTGGTTTCATTAGCAAGAGGCCCCGATAGTCGAGTTAGAAGATACAAGGGATGTAATGTAAATGGTTTACGATTTCATACTCGAGATCGTGAACAGAATAGGAAAACACAAAATTCTGGGGTTGTAGTGAAGGGTGAACATAACGGAAAAATTATAGATTTTTATGGTGTATTAGTAGATATTATTGAGGTGGATTATTTATTAGGACAAAAACAAGTCCTTTTGTTTAAATGTGACTGGTGGAATGTGGGAGATAGTTCAGGACTTAAGATAGACAAAGAGTGGAAAGTTACATCTGTAAATATGTCTAAGAAATGGTACTTGGACCAACCGTTTGTGCTAGCATCCCAAGTTGAGCAGGTTTTTTATCTTAAAGATATGAAGTTAGGCAATAATTGGTTTATAGTAGAAAAGGTCCAGCCTCGAGGATCATATGATGTTCCTGAACAAGATGTAGGAGCTGAGGATAATGATGAGCCTTATCAGGAAGAGGAACTTGATGAGGTTTCTGATGTGATAGAGACTAATGGAGTGGCCTCACTTGAGCGAGAAAACATGGAACCAATAAGGTGTCCGGAAGCTAGTTTTAGTAGTACAAAGGGGTTTATAAGCATGGAAGATGATCATGATGAAAATGTCATGGATGATGATGATGAGGAAATTTATACTGATGAACAGAATTCAAGTGAAGAAGAAATGATGATTGACAGTGATAGTGAATCTGATTATTAGCAATATCTAATAGTCAAATATTGCCAAAAGGTCAGTAATTGTTACTTCAAGCCATTACCTATACTTTATTTACTTTATTTTTTTTTTCTAGTTTTTAGTTATTCTTCAGATGCATGTAGTAAGCATGTGTGCGTTGACTTCCCTTCAAATGTCCATGATAATTCACTAATGGTGGCAGTGGTTGACTTCTTAATTGCCAACCAGAATGTGAGAGATCCCTACATAACCAGAAACACAAGGTGGCGTACTACTGCTACCATGAGACATTTGCATATGGAACTTGTGCAACTGAATTTAATGGTCCATTTAACTCAATTGCAAAAATGTTGTTTGGTTTCTAGCTAGTATATAGAGGTGCAAACGATTTTTCAAGAGTTAATTCAATTGTTGATTTAGTGATATTAATGGGTAGGATGTTGCTTGTTTTGACATTTCTTAACATGCTGTCCACTTAATGTTCAAAATTTGTTTCGGCACTTCTGAGATTTTGAATCTTCACAATGTAGGAAAAGCTGTCAACCGAGGTCCATGTTGCACTGGTGGTGGATCTTCACTACGATACCTATTTGGGATGGCAAGAGTTGAATTTCTAATTAAAAGTGGTCATTGTCCCAGGACCAGTTATTTGTGCAAGTACTTTCAAAAACAGAAGTTCCGTAATGTTGTTTGTAGTAATGTTGAAATTTATAGAACTTGTGCCGGCCATGTTGGCTGTTTCATGATTGAGTTTGATTAGAGAAGTTAAAAAGCACTGCAGACATTGAATACTTTAGCTGATAATTCGCTTCTTTGTGTACTCTTGAATACTTTAGCTGATAATTAGTGAAGAATGTTTAAAAAATATGATAAAAAAGTGTAAGTGCATGGATAGTATTTCTTTTTTCTTTTCTAATATAAGAGGCAAATATTATTTTATAACCATATCCTGTCAAATAATACTTGTAGTTACATAATTCCATGTGATCAATTTCTAACACAATTATACTACTAACAAAATCCACCAATCAAATGAAAGTAAATATACCCATCAATTTAAAGCACTAGACTTGAATTTACAACCTACGGCAATGGTCTAAAACATAAGAATATCTATCTTATTTGGATATGCACAATATAGAGTCCTCATATTTATAAAAACATCAATTATTATGTAAATATGGGATTTTATCTAACTCCCTTATTGAAAACTCTGCTCAAAATTTTATCCAAAATTTCAACTAAAATTCTTCTTTTTCCCGCGCGCAAATTTTCTTTTGCACGATCTTCCTTCTCTCCCTATTATATAGGATCTAGTTTGTCTCCCAATACACACAATCTTCCTTCCCGGTCCCAAACTCTGCTCAATATTGGCGTGGCTTCGCAAAACAGTACAAAGACAAAAACAGTATTTCCTTGAGTTCAATCTCGTGTAAAAGGTGCCATCTTTCTGCTTTTTTATTTACTTTTTTATTTCCACATATTTATTTAATGTTTAATTTTGCAATCCTCTTTTTAGTATTGTGTATTTTGTGATTAGTTGTTCTTTGAGTGCATAAATTTCTAAATATTATTTTGGCTTCTGTTATTTCATACTTGTGAAACAAAAGTATTATGTATTTGTATATTAATTTATTGCATATTGTTGACTGTTTACTTAATTAAATTGAGATTGGATTTATTGGGTTTGTGAAGGCTTTATTGACTAGAGAATTGCTTAAGATTAACATCCGAATTTGTGTGGAAAATAGTGTTTTGGAAGTTGAGAATAAAATATCTGCAAGTTCTAAATTTTAAAAGTAAACATATGGATGTTAGTGCATGATGTAATATGAACATGTGATTTTTGACATTTGTGCTGCGTGACATCCTACGGACATACACCAAATTCTGCATTGATCTATTAATTTTTTGGTCAATCTCCAATTTGTGAATCTTATTTGTTTTACTATATTCTTTTATGATATGTGTGTATAATTTTTGGGAGTTAGCCAATGGATAATACTAAGATTGTTTTTTTATTTTTTTTGGTTCTTAATCTAATTGGTTACCCAATGCAAATAAGTTTTGACTGCTTATTCAGTTTATATTAAACAATAAAGAATTCTTTGACACTCTGTATGTGATGTGTTTTGGGTTACCATCATGTGATATGCATACCATAATATACATGCCATGGAATAATCTAGCTTAATACTTTTGTTTCTCGGTCATAATTTGTGCTTTCAGTACCTATTCTTAATTTGCATTAGACTTGGTTACGGGTTGCAATAATTCTTAGGCAACAGCAAAAAAAAAATCTGCATCATTTGTTTGGTATTGAAAATTCTTAAATCATCTATTGCATTTTCTTTGAAGCTATTGTTTAATTGATGTTGATTGTATTTCTATGAGATTACATAGTGTGCTTGAAAATCAAAGGTAATATTTACATGGGATTAATTTAAGAATAAAGGTTCATTCCTATTTTGTAATATGCTTGCTGGTTTTTCTTTCTAGATGGTTGGTCCAGGAAAATTTGGTTTCTTTTCACGACAATCAAGTCGAAATTTGAAGTCACCATCTCAAATTTTCTCTACATCACCTTCTCTGTTTACAAATGATGGACAAACTAATGGTGCTAGTGCTGGCATACAGAGATCTACATCTAGCTTACCTATTGTAACTAATGCTACAAGTTCTGCTGCAAAAGATTGCCGAACCGGTAAGTTTTATATTATTTTAAACTATCAATAGGATTAATACATTGAGGATTCTTAATTTATTTGATGGTGCAGATCAAAGGAAATTGTTTTCACAATGTTCAAATCAACTTCTTGTGAAACCACCACAAGCTGCTAATTCAGCTCCTCACCCTTCAACTAATGAGGGATATACTGATGTTGGTATAGATGAGCTGCAAGATGAGTCTCATATGTCTCCATTTAGTGATCGCGAGGACATTGTTCTGCATGCCTCAGATTCTGGTAGGATTTAAATTTTTTAGATCTTGATAATAAACTTATAATTTTAATATTTTTTTTTTTGGAATATGCCAGATCCATTTTCTCCAAAGAGAAAACGAGGAGCTACTCGAAACATTGCATTGGCTAAGAAGAAAAAGGCCAACGAAAAGCTTGCAATTGAGATTTCTGAAGAGTCTTGTAGGATAATAGGGAAAGATGCTCAGCATTGTATAACTGAAGCAGGTTGTGTAGCTCGCAAGTATGCTTCTTTGCAAGTTGCCAGATGGTCAAATATCTCTGAAAATGATAAGGAAGAGTTGTTCAAAATTATCCAGGTATCCATGAATATATTATTCTAATACATTTTGTTTATTATTGTTTATTAAAAAAATATTAGAATGTATCTATTTTACACTTTATGGTTGAATATTTGCAGAAATCTCTAGCCATTGAAGACCAGATTGACATAAAAAATGCTATATACAAACAGCTAAATACACAATATAGAAATGCTCGCCATAAGCTCCACAAATTCCACTTCAAGGTATACAAGACCAAGGAAGAGGCGGTCAAGCATTGTCCACCAGGTGTGAAGCAAGCTGATTGGATATGGCTTTGTGACTATTTCTCATCTGAAGAATTTCAGGTTTGAATGTTTGAGCAGTCTATTTGTGAACTCTTGTTACTTACTAATTATTATATTTGACAAAGGTGTTACTAAGTACGTGTGAGTGCAGAAAATGAGCATTCGCAACATCAAAAATCGTGCAAAACAAGACAAACCTCACACTGCTGGGACAAAATCATTTGAAAGAATTAGAGATGAAAAGGTAATGCTAAGTTTCTAATCTTTTGTTTAAGGACAATGCAATATAATTGTATATTTTCTAATCTTTTGTTTAAGGATAATGCATTATAATTGTATATAAACATCTTTTTCTTAAAATATCTTTGCAGAAAATAAATGAGGGAAATGAGCTTGGACAGATAGATTTATATGGAGTGACTCGTTTCAGTAATAAAAGAAATGATTGGATTCGTCCAGACGCGAAAGTGAATTTTGTAAGTTACTCTATCAATGTTGAAGTTGTCTTCGTAAGGGAAATGAAGTGACTAATATTTATTTATTTATTTATGTAGGAGCATATGAAAGATCTTCAATCTCAAGCTGGAGACGAGGGTTTTTGCCCAATTGTGCAAGAAAAAATTTGTGCAAATGTTCTTGGAGAAAAGTCAGGTTATGTACGTGGTCGTGGAGCTGGTCCAAAGCCAAATTTTTCAACCAAGAATAGCAATCGAGCAGAGATAGAAGATGCAAAGAAAAGGGCAGAGCAAGCTGAGCAACGAGCTTCTGAATTGGAAGATAAGTTTAAGGCTCAAGAAGAAGAAATTAAAAAAATGAGGGAAGAACAAAAGTATACAAACGATCTTTTGAACAAGCTATTGGAGAAAATGGGCGGTAAACAAACATAGAAGTCTCGGATTTGATATTCTGGTAAACACTCTATCTTATTAGCATGAACTTAGTGATGACATAAACATTTTAATGATTTATAACACGAATGGTTAGTAAATTATTTTATGTGATTTTAGGTGTTAAATGATGACAATATCGTTCTTAATTATATATTGTTGCTTGATTCAATATTTATTATAGCCTCAAATTTCAATTTGAGAAGAATATTTATGATTTTTTTCCCATGTTAGTGTCTTCAATGGAAAATGTAATGCTGATAGAGAATAATTTCATATATATAAGTGAATGTTCAGCATATGCTCTTTGCATGATAAACTAAGTTTTTTTTCTTAGACAAGAGTGCATGCATTTTATTTGTGCAAGTGTACAGTTTTTTCTTTTTTGTTTTGAGGAACTCAAATTAACTAGTCAAATGAATATCTTGCAGATTCTATGGTTGATCTACTGGTGCTAATTAAGCAAGGATTCAAAGAATGAGGATGTTGAAGTGAAGATGTACTCTTTGATAATTAAGTTGATTGGACAATAATGAGCAAATTTGGTTGTAAACTTTTACATTGATCTTTGTGATTCAAATTGAAAACAGTTTCCGTTGTTTACAAGTATAATTTTTCTATGTTATTAGACTTGCTCCTTAGCAAGCATACTTACTTTAATGCTTGTAATAAAATCTTTGTTATTGCATTTATGAATTGAGCTCGTATAATCATCGTATTGATATATCTATTCCAGTGAAATTGGTATCTTAATGTACAAATCCATTAAAATTGTTCTTGGTAGTCGAAAGTTAAGATATTGTGACAAAAAAAAATTCGTACTTAAGTTATCACTAATCACCACAATTTAGTGACAATAATTCTTGTCACAATCATTGTCTATTTAGTGACAACTTTTTGTCGGTAAAGCAATATCAAATACTGACAACAAGTTACTTTGAGTGACAACATTGACATTCATTTAGCTACAATGTTTCTTGTAGCTAAAATTTGAAATAATAGTGGCAATATCAAGTTGTCACTAAATAGTTTTAATTTACTGACAACTATGTTATAGTTGTCGCTAATACTTTTAGCGACAACCTTTTAGTGACAGTGTTGTGACAATCAAAATATTGTCACTATATGTTTTAGTGACAAGTTTTGTACCTTTTGTGACAACAAAATTTGTCACTAAAATCAGTATTTCTTGTAGTGATACTAGATGCTACAGTGAAGGGCAAAGATCTGCATTCAATGAATATTAAAAAGCTAGCGATACAAGTTATGTCTAGGATAGTTAAAAAAGGAAGGCTGTCTTCTAGTCTCTGCCATTTGCAACTGAAAAAACTGCAGAAGATGGTGTGATGAGATCTATCATGGGACCACTCAAGACACATTTTGCAAGCAAAGAATTGATCTATCAAATTCTCTCTCTTTCTTTATTACCATTTTCAAATCATACAAGGGTCCAGAACGTAAAGAAGCAGTTTGTTTTCCGCTATATGATACCTTCTAAAGTGGTCAAGCAACACCAACTTCATCATTCTGAATCACGAGATACTATTGTATATTATTAGTGCATTATTACTGACGGTCCATATTTTTATAATGGCACTCATGACACTATCAATAAGATACTACAATTTGGAGATATTTGTAGGTAAATCAGGTCAATGATTTTATCTGTGGACTTTATAGTTTAAAAGAGTGCCAAGTAAGTAAAGTGATGCATATTAATGTAAAAAAATAATGTAAGGATGCTTATGTGGATTTCTTTTAAACTACAAGATTCACAAGTGATGCCATAGATCTGGTCCATCTTAGAGTTTTTCTACAATTCTGCTTTGTTAAATATTTTAAAAGTAACAGTATAAGAATTTGAAGTGCCAATAAAATTGTCCTATTATTATTTCTATGTAATTTGGCAAAGTATATAATGGAAGACAATGTTGGTTTGCTTAATCCTCATCACTTTCTCTTTCCTCATCCACTCTTTGTCATCCAACCAAGATCAGACCTCGCTCACAACTTCGCTCAACCTAAAAGAGGTTCTAATCATGATCTATGAGTATCACTACTTTAAGTGTTTGTACCTTTTAGTACTAATGAAATTTCATTACATAATATTTTTGTTTGTATCCGTCTTTCAACGTTGATATCATATTTATGACTTATTATTATTCAAATACAAAACGTTTTAAGTTTTGAAAGTTTAGCAAATTTTCGGCACTTTAAACAATTGCATACTCAAAGTTCATAGTAGGATTTTCTCCTATAAAAAGAAAAGTTTACTATTGGAATGCTTTGGTGAGGGCATAAGATTTTTTGCACAAGTAAAAACAATAATGTTATGATAACAACTCAGCTGAGAAGAGCTGCCAGAACTTGTCAAATCAAAGCATTTCAATTTTTGTAAGCTTTAGAGGAATCCGTAGCCTTTTCCTTGCGCTGTGTTTTTTTCCCCTTCTCTCTCTCTTTCGGTTTGGTGCTGGAACTAGGAAGTTGATTATACATAATTTTTACATATCTCAACTGAAAACATGATATCATGTTCATGTTGCACCATTCTAAATTTGAAAAGATTTCATGCTGCACCATTGGTCGAAATTAGAGGTGGCAATTGTAATTCAAAACCATCTATTCATCTCAATCCACCTCTTTACATGGTTTTAGATGACAACGAAAACAGTATTAGATCCAAATTATTCATTTAAATTATTGATTCTGAATGGATTATTCATCTAACTCAATTAAATCCATTTATATTCAATTACATACACATATCTCTGTGTATATGCAGGTATGAAAATGTATAATTTTGTGTATTGTGGGCAAGAGGTGTGAAAATTTATTAAATACATGCTTAAATGAATTATATATCTATTTATCAAATAATTCTTAATGGATTGAATTAATTTCATCCATTATTTCTTTACTCAAAACTATTTATTTACCAACCATTTATCCATTTTGCCATTAGGTATCTCGGAGAGAGTGACTACATGATCGGCATTGTTTGCGGTCAATGTTACATTTTCAATTCTTAAATGATTTCGATATAAAATAATACAAGACATATCGCAGTTATTGTTAAATGCATTTCAAATTGAACTCTTGCATCCCAACCACGTAACTTGCAATATATAAATAAATGCGATACATTACTTGAATTTCGATGTACAAATAATAATTTTCAGATGCAATATACGTTTTGCCAATTTCCTTTTTATGAATAAGAAGGAAAACAACCAAACATTGGTGGAGTAATAAGAACAGACAAAATTGAGGTCCAGGTAACAAGTTTTTGCGTTTGTTTTTTAATTTTTAAGAAAGGAAAATACAAATTTATGAATAACAACTTTTTTTTTTTCATTTTACAATCATATACGTACAAATTTATCTCACGTAACATGGGATGAGACTTCCGGTAACAGATGAAAGAAGTAGTGGTAGGAAGAACAAATATGGAGAGGGAAATGAGAAGAATTCTAAATCTCGCCTTGTGTCCAACTCAGCTAAGCTGGTTGGTTAGTGGTTCAGGGGGCGATGTTATTACTCTTGTAAAGTTCTGTTAACACCCCCCCCCCCCCCCCCCAATCCCGGGCCGAAAATAACAAAAAAAAAAAAACCCACCACAAAAAAAAATGGTTTCTCAAATCAAAAAAATTAAATACTCTAATCGATCATTTTGCACTTGGACTTTGGGAGTTATGCCTTTACTCTAGTTTTTGAGGTATAAGACAAGTGATATAGACAAACTAGAAAAAAAAATAGAATAAATCATGTTGACTATCATATGATGCACTAAAATCAATAATTATTGTCATATGGTGACTGTAGGCCGCATGATGTAATATTTGGTGAGAAGTTATTGGTTTTAATGCACCACGTGACATACTAGGTATACCCAATAAAGCTCAACAAACCAACTGTGATTACTTTTTTTTTCCCTCTTTTCTTTTCTTTTTTTTTTTTTTTGGATAAACCCTCTTTGTTGTTATTGTTATTATTATTATTTTTGGCGGTTTGGGCGTTGGTTTTACTTCCATAAACCCTGTTTTCAGACCCTTCCGAACCCATGCAAGCGGGTCGACTAGGGGGTCGACTATGAAGACCAATGTATTTATCGAACGAGGCTCCAAATTTTTGGGTTGGGATTTTGGGCTAGTGTCAGTGTTGACAAATTTTTGGGGGCCTTTTTATCATTTTTGTGGAGAAGGCAACTTTATGCGGATATTTTAGTGAAACTTAGTTTTGTCGTAGAGTGTAAATTTCTTTCAGGATCCTCTGATAGGATGATAGCGTGAAGGAGATTCTATAAAACATGTTGTAAAGATCTATTTAAGTAATTTTGGCTGGCTTGCTCTTGACCCCAGAGAGAGAGAGAAGGGGGCGAGGGGGGAACCTTAAACGAGTTTCATGCCTATTTACAAAAAAAGAATCGACTGAACTTGAGCACTTTGTGGGCTCACACAGTTTAATCCAGTTTCAAGTATTCTTACATTTCTCAGTAAACAGCAGCCCCTATTCTGCACTGGATTGTGATAATATGTATGATCACTCAAGGCTAAGGACCATCATATTCCAGTTCATTTCTCACTGGATTTTCATAAATTTTCATTACCACTCAAGGTAAAGCACCATGGTGTGCTAATTTATTCAAGGATCGATATTGTGCTAGAGCTTAGCCTTCGATCAAGCTTCCAGTTCTTCAGTTGTGAATCCTATCCGTTAAGACTAAGCACTTACAGTCTGACCGAGCTCAGTCTCTCAATAGAAAAAATATTTTACTCGGCGAATCATATCTCTATAACCAAGTATGAGCATGAAGAGACTCAATAGATCTGATAAAGAAGGGCCATTCGACATTTACGCCAGCACAACATGCTGTGTCCCTGCAGCAGCTGAACAATAACAAAAATGCTCAGTAATGTGCGGGAAACTCAAGGCTTGCTCTTTATGATCTCAACCATTATGGACCTATGTTGCATGTGGACAAAGAAGTAATACAACTTTCGAGTAATTTAACTTGACACAAAATATACCAAAAAAAAAAAAAACGACTTTAGGAGTCATTCAGCCCATATTACAAAACAGGAAAAAGAGAATAATGAGAAATAATGACCCGAAAGTTTAGTTTAAACATTAATGCAAATGGCGAAGAGTTATTCTCAGGCATGACATTGCTGAGAAGACCATAACAAGGCAAAATAGTTGCGCATTCATAGCTCTCACCATGAAATGCAATCCAGACAATGTGCATGCCCATAAAAGCCTGACTCTGAATATCTTAAACTCGAAAACTAGCAACCGCATCAGCGGCTGCAACAATGTAACATGTATAAAGCAAAGAATAGTTTAAATGAAAGGTTGAGGGTGACTCCAGTTAAATTTTAAATTATTCAAAATTCAAAACCCTAATTAAGGTCCCCGCCACGAGAGATTTCGTCATTGCCAAATCTGAAGCCTTACAGGACAAAATAACAACTTTTAAGCACCACCAGATCCATACTTCTTGCCGAAGACAAGCACCTGCAGCTTGTCATAGCCAGCTAGCACACCAGCACCAGCAACAGCACGTAAGATGTTTGCACCAGCTCCCTTGAAAAGAGACTTTGCACCCTCATTCTTCAAGATCTGAGCAAATGCATCTAGGGAGCTTTTATATTTTACTGCCTCACCAGATGTCATCATCATTCTTCTTCGAACAGTATCAATTGGATAGGATGCAAGGCCAGCACCATTGGTAATCAGCCAACCAAGGGCAAAGCTAGCGAAGAAACTATCCTGAAAGCCAGATGCAGAAAAAGAGAAAAGGTATAACAAAGCTGGAAACAACAGTTACAGTGATAAAGCTATTCTGAAGCATAATGGAGACCATATACATCACTTACTATTTCTTTTTATGTCCCTTCCTGGATTTAAGTACAAGTTAGAAATAAATAAAAAACAAGCACCATGAAACAAACAATATTTGAAACCACCAGAAGAAGGTCCACTAGCACCCACAAATGACAAAGGATGATGACAAGCACTGTTCTCATTGGCTAACAAAAAGATAAGCAAAAACAATAGATGTTTTACCTGCAACTTTCCAGTAAGGACCACTGGCTTCAAGGAATCATACATTCCAAAATAGAGACCACGATAAACAATGATCCCTACACATGAAATGTTGAATCCACGATAAAGTCCAGCAATGCCATCAGTAGCTAATGTCTTGCGGTAGACATCAACCAAGCCATTGAACTGCCTCTCTCCTCCCTTCTTTGCAGCCTTGGCATCATTTGCCAGTCGAGTTCGGGCATAGTCCAAAGAATAGACAAAGAGAAGGGAAGAAGCACCAGCTGCACCACCTGATGCCAAGTTTCCAGCAAACCATTTCCAGTAACCATCTCTGTCTTTCTTAAAGTTAAACAGCCTCTTGAAGTAATCTTTAAATGCAAAATTCAAGGCCTGTGCAACATCCAGAAGAAATTCAGCGAAATTCATGATAGAAATAGTGCTTAGTCAAGAAAAAACAAAATGAACGCTGTTAACCTGAGTGGGGAAGTAACGGATGACATTAGCAGTGTTGCCTCTCCATAGTGAGACAACACCTTCATCCTGCATTGTTCGCTTGAAACAGTCACCAATCCCTTTGTATGGTTCTGAAAGCCGACCAGCTTTTATCATTTCATCCTGATTTTGGATTAATAGCTTCACACGCTCAATTGGAGCAGCTGCAGTTTTTGATACAGCGGCAGAGACACCTCCCATGAGAAAATCGATCGCAAAGCTGGCCAGTCCCTTTTCTGAGGGGGCTTGGACAGAAACTGGAGATGCATATGATGCTATCATAGACAGGTTTTGTGTCGCTTGACATGACTGTAGCATCTGATATTTAAATGCAGGATTTGTGAAATTTCCATAGGTGAATTTTCTTTGATTCAAATAAGGATTCTGGAAACCACCATCACAGGATTGAAGATCTTTAACCATTGTGGGTGCAAGAATCTTGGCAGCCACTTTCTGAGCCACGGTAGGATATTGTGTCTGATCGATCATCATTTTTACTGATGTAAAGGAGAGAAACAACTATTAAGGCATGTAAGCTACGTTATACAGGGAAAGAGCATGACTGAATGATGGAGACATACATTCATATATCAATCCAACAAAAGCAAATAAAGTGCCACAAATAGACAGAAAACACAAAAGGACTATCCCAGATATCATGTGTACAACTTTACTGTCAAGCTTGGAACACTTTAACAGAAAAACTGCAAAGGTAGAGAATAGTTGCTACTGAAAAGTCCAAATGATCGACAAAGAGGAATTCCATATAACCCATGCTCAACCAAAGACTTGAGATAGTTGGCATGCAATCTTAAGATGAGTAAGATTGAAAACAAAAACATGTAAATGAAAATCTGATTCAGATAGGAACATTCCAAAGTAAAAGCAACATGCAACTCTGGCAATCAGTATCAAGAGTCTAATTTTCCCACCAGAAAAAGCAGAAAAATTAAAAATAAAATACAATAAACTGATAAGTAACAAGTATGAAGGTAAGGAAAACAGAAAATACCAAGATAAGTAGTCATTGCAGTTACCACTCTTAGACAATACCCAACTACCACCTTCAAACAGGGCAGAACACAACAATGATACTAAGATATCCATCAGAGTTCCTCATATTACAACGAGATAAAAAAGTTTAGAGAAAACTAATGTAATAAAAACCATGGTCCTAATAAAATCCATCCACCTATCTAAACAAAATCCACATTTGTTCTCACTAACACAACATATGCTACCACTACCCACCAGTAAAACTGCATTAATACCGTTAAAACGAAACTCTAAATGAAAGCCACCAAACACGTATACTCACCCCAGACTACAACACAAAGACGGCTAGTAACAGTACAAATATTTCAGTTCTTATCTTCTTAAAATATCCAACAACTCCATTGCTAAATGAAATTATTTGGCAACGCCATTCTGACTCCACCAATAATCACATCTCATATAGCAAATTAATTGTCCATTACATAAAAACCATATTGAAACAAAATCCAAATCCAGCATAGTCTTAACATTGTGAAACAACTTACATTCAACAATATCTATTAGTAAATCAGTCATCCCAAGAGACCATATAGCAGCTAAAACTACAAACTGATTTCAATTAACTCGTAAACTTTCTGAAACTACCAGTCAAATCCCAATTCTTTCTATCAAAATACAAGAATAATTCCCAATAAATTGGAACCCTTTAAACAACAGGAAAAAGGGTCCCATAAAAGATTAACGGATCTAAACTTAAATCCATAAAACAAAAAAATCCCATAACACCAAATCTTTTAAATAAATAATCCAGACAAAAAAACTTACACATGTGTCAAAATAACTCATTTCACTGACCACTTCATGAAGAAATGAGAACATCCCAGAATAAATAATACATCTAAACTCTAAGAAATCGATAAAATGAAGGAAAGAACGGTAGATCCATGAATCTATACGCACCTACTGGAGTAAGATTTGTTTATGTACAAGTTATTGATTGTTTTTTTACCTGATATTAAGCTTCGATGGTTGAATTTGTGAGGGTGGGCTGGCCTCGGCTCCTCTCTCTTAGCTTTTTCTTTCTTAGTTCTTAGGCAGAGGAGCCGAAAGTGGACGGTGAGAGGCTGTGAGAGAATCGAGGAGAGATTGTTTTGGTTTTTAAGTAGGTTTTCATTCTCCACTTTTTTCAACTCTACGCTATTTTTTTATTTTTTATTTTATTTTATTTTTTTGTTTTTGGTAGTTTAAAATTTTGGAGGCACCTCAAAAATTGAGTTCCCACCTCAATCTGGCCGTTGATGTAGCCCAAATCACGACTGTTTGTTTGTTTGTTTGTGGGGGCCCCTTCACTCTCAGCCTCATATTTGTTCATTTGACCAAAATGGTTTCTAAGATTTTATATTCATCTAATTTGGTCTCTAATTTTTCAATTAAGACTGATTCAGTTCCCAAAATATTCAAATTTAGCCATGTGGTCCCTAATGTTTGATGAAAACCAATAATGTTATCCCTAAAATATCCTATTTCGACTAGGTCAATGCACAAAGCTTTATTAAAAAAATTAATAATTTTAAAAATGCATAAAAAACATAAACATTATAGAAAAAGCAATGAAAATTCCCCCAAAAAGTTAAAATTTGTAAAAAGTTATTAAAATGTAAATCAAATTTGTAAAAAGTTATTAAAATGTGAATTAACTATTGTATTTACATGTTTTATTTGGGACTCATTTTCATTTGGCATTTTTCAACAAATTATAGTTTTTTTAAACTAAAATTAATTTCAAGTCGTTTTCAATCCACTTTGAAATACGCTTTTGTAGTTTTAAGCTGAAATTTTGATTCTAAGAATAGATATGGGTTTTTTTTTTAAATAACTTTTAGTTTTTCAAAAATACTTAAGAGCCTAACATAGTTTTATTTTCCTTAGACAAAAGAAAAAAAGAAGTAGCTTTTACAAATCAACTTTTAGAGAACGAGAAACAATGAAAATAAATTATCAATATATAAGGTATAGAGTTTTAGAAAATTAGAAAATCAATTTTATACTTGATAAATGAAATTAAATAATATTCAAACTGATTCTCAAGAAATAATATTTAGAATTTTTACGTAATATTTATAATCTTTTTATTGTTGTAAGTAAACGTTTATGCCTTTTATGAGTTGTCTTAAACTTTTAGAGATCAATTTGGAGGAGATGAGTGAATATTTTAGGGACTAAATTAGTTTTGACTGAAACATTTGGAACCAAATTGGCTGAAAATAGAACATCGAAAACTAATTTAGCCAAAAGGCCAAACTTTCAAGATGAAAGTGGTCATTTTTTTTCCGAAATAAAAATAAATAAATATGCAATCCCAATTGACAGCATATGATGTGGCTCCCAATCAGAATTGCAAATTATCTTGAGTTACCGTGCATGCGACTGCAATTTCATGACTGTTGTTGGAGAGCGAGATATGAATATACAATCAACTTTAAGTTGCAACAGAGATATATGGCACTCCAAATATTATTTTAAAATTGTCTCCCGATAATAATCTCAATTACTAAGGGCATTCTATGAAATGTTTTTATTTGTTTGTTTTAGATACAGAGATACAAGATTTTTTTGGTGCTACAAGAAGTAGACATATTCAAAAACAAATATAATTGGTGTTGAATATATTGAAAGAAGAAAACGTATTAAAAGGGAATAGGAAGTCTATTTTGAAGCTCTTTATATGATGTGCATCGCATATTAATTCTTTTGGCACAATAACTTAGATTTATATAGAACTTGTTATGAAACTTATTGGCTTAATAACATGGATAGTCTTTTCATACATTAAAAGGTGAAAGAAAATTAGAAAAGAAATTATACTCCTTCTGTCATATTATATTAGTTATGTTTTTTATTTTTTGTTGTCCCAAAAAGTTTGCCATTTTTGCAATGTCCAAGATTAATTACTATTTTTTTTAGCATTCCTCTTTTTTTTTTTTAATTGGCTAATCCCATAGACAGAGGACGCTACTCCCAAATTTTATTAAATATAATTAAAAAGTAGGAGGGGCATAGACCTTACCTCCTAAATACATAAAAAAATTTAGAAAATAAATGAGGAGTACTTACTCCTTTTACATAAAACTGACTAGAGTTAATAAAAGCAATACCATGGAAAGCCTAATTTGTCTAATCTAATTGCTCCTCAAGCTTCCCGTGGAAGAGATCTGAGATATGTCATATCCTCCTTGCCCCTAATTCATTCATTTGAGAAAACATCTGTTGGCTTGTTTGCTTCCCTATAACAATGTGAAATATAGATAAAGTGTTGCTGAAATTTCTTAATTTCTTCCATCCATTGTTATTGGTGCCATGGACATGAAGCCAAACTCTTCACAATATTTACCAAAGTAAGAGGGAATCAGATTCCAAATGAAAAGATGCAATTCCTTTGGCCAAACACAAAAAAATACCATGTAGCATTGCATTCATCTCAGCCTCCAAACTTGTTCCAATGCCCAAAAAAAAAAAAAAAACACGAAAAACAAAAATTAGTCTCCCATGATTATCTCTTAGAAGACCCCCACAATCTCCTAAATTTCCTTTGAGCATCCATTTGTGTTAAGCTTAAAACCACGATTTGAAGACAACCATTTCACTAACACAATCTTCACCTTCTTCTTTTGAGAGCAACTACTAGAATATAATTCTGACCAACTTAATTGTGTCACCGGAGCATTACACTCCTTGACAATATCTGAAACAATATGCTTCCAAGAATGCACCACACTTGAAAAAACATACGCATTCTTTGCCTTCCACAAGTGCCAAATAATTAGTATTGGAATAATTTGAAGCAAAAACAATGAACGATAATTTGAAGCAAAAACAATGAACGATAATTTGAAGCAAGAAACAACAACCACTTCATTAGTCTCATACAAACATGTTCGTGCTTCAAAATTATACCCAAAGGCCTCCCACAATAATCCCATACCTTAGTTGGAATTTCACCCCAACAAAAAATATGATCAATCAATTCAATACAAGGATGACTACAATAAAAACAAATAGATGGACCATGGATTCCGATCCTCTGTAACACATCCACAATAGGAATTATTCTATAGAATAGTCTAAGCATAAAAAATGACATTTTTAATAGAATAAAAGAATCCCAAATTCTATTAAATATAAAACCCGGCAGTGACTTTGCAAATTCTAACACAATCAAAAACAGTTTTCAATGAAAACACACCTGATGATGTTAAATACCTCACCATTGTTGCTGACCTTCTTCATTGGGGGATTGAGAGATTGAACCATCCTTTAATAACCACGAAATATATTCTTTTGCTAAATACAACATACCCATCACTCTTCTCCAAGCTACTGAATCCAACCTATTAATCTGCACTTGAGATGGATACCAATTTTTACAATATTTTGTAACCATAAAATTAGCCCATACATATTTTTACTTGCTAAATTTCCACCATAATTTGGTAGAGAAGGCCTTATAAATATCTTCAAGAGACCTAAGTCCACCTCCACCTTCTTCAGTTGGAACACAAAGCAACTTCCATCTAATCTAGTGATGTTTGAAGCTTTCACAATCCCCTCCCCACCAAAAATTAGCAAAAATCTGTTCCAATTGAATTAGAACACTTTTAGGGGGTTTTGCAACTGCAAGAATATGTAAAGGGATCGAGGATAAGAAATGTTTTATAAGGATCAATCTTTCACCCATAAATAGAAACTGATTCTGCCAAGCCAATATCTTGTTCACAATTGAAACACTAAAATTAGGAACATAGGTTTTTTTTTTTTTAACATTTTCCAACAAAGAGACCCAATTTTCCTAATTAATAACCATACAAATTACCCTTCAAACACCTATAAATCGGACACACATCAAATACCCGCACTTGGACTTTTGCTTGTCCTCATGCAAACCAGCATTATCATTCAAATTTCAACAATCAAACCAAATTTCATCAACTAAACCAAATCATCCTTCACTTAGATTTTTTTTTTTCAAAAATCAATGTTAACTAGCTCAAGAACTAAGACTAGCCATTAATGAAGACAATCACGCTAGAATTGAAACAAACTATAATAATACATACTTCTTCATAATTACATTAATCTAGAAATTACGAAGTATTATCAAAACAATTAAAATTGCAAATGAACCATCAAAGTCTTACAAGCAAGGAATCACAACAATTACTCGAAAACATTAAGCATAAATGTCAAATTCTCTCTCTCTTTTTTTTCCTTTCTTTTTCATTCCGTGTGTGTATTTTATGCTCCATCCCACTCTATATGTGATTAATTTTATTTAAGATATTATTTAACCTTTTTATGTGAATTGCTAATGTGGGGCTCATGAAAGGAACCGGTTACTCAGTTAAATTACAATCTTAGGTGGCTACTAGCATTATTCATAATTTCAACCCGCCAACAGTCCCAAAAACTTGTTGCCAATTTGTGCAAGTATACAGAATCGTGACAAATAATATAGTAATGAGTGGAGATTGTTCCCATGAAAATTAGTTATTTAGCCACCTCCCAATTCTCTTTTATTTGTCTAAGGCTTTCAATTTAATTGAAAAAGACTAAAACAAAATTTCAGATTAAAACTACCCTAAAACTAAATTAATACCAAATGAATTAAATTAATAAGAAAGATCAACAACTCACAAATATTAGGAATTAACACTTACTCACAATCAATTCAATTAAATAACCTGTGAATTATTAATGCTTCGTTATGACCCGAGTTATTCCAAAAGTATCAATTAAACTCTCTCGATATTCAATCGACTAAACCTTAGTTCAATCAATTGCAAAGAAAATTAACCCACTCTCATGGTATTACTTGTTAAGCAATCAATCTAATAAGGCTAATATAAGCAACTCTTAGGGGTATCTAACCAAGTATTATAATCTCTTGCCAATAAGCAACTAAACTGATTATTGTAGATCTATTATGCTACCATCTTTTAATGCGTAACATAACATAATTCATACTCATGGTGGCCAGGCATGATTAAGTATTAAGAACAACAAACATCACATAACAAAAGCATGATTCATAGATTAATTAAAAGAAAATCATGTTTAGAGTATTGATCCCTAATGAAAATTTTAGCCACTCATATTCTTACAAACTGAAACAAAATAACCTACAAACAGTGAACAATTCATAAAGAACAGAGGAAGAGAAGAATAAAAATTTGTAGTCTTCAATATTGATTTCCTTGTTGATGATTCTTGTGTTGTAAGGTATTTTTCTAGGGTTTCCTTAGCTTCTTTGATAATATTTTGTGTTTCCTAATATATGGGATTGTCTTTGTTTTTAGAAAATTAGGTCTTTAAGTTGAAAAAGGAAAGAACTTGCTAAAATCACTCTTTTGCATGGTTAGCGCTATCTCGATCGAACCCACTGCCCGAAACAGAATGTTTGCAACTTTGACAACTTTTATTCCTTCCTTGGCACTTTCAATTCTCACCCAATTGCCTTCACTTTTACCCACAAAAATAATACAAATTAGCTCCATCCTTTCAAAATAAATTTCATCAAATAAAATTACTCTAAAAGACCCAATTTTCCTAATTAATAACTATACAAATCACCCTTGAAACACCTATAAATTGGATACACACAGAGCCACTAAGGAAGAAATGATAAAGAATGTCCAAATTAAAAGTGGGATATGGTACTATAACTGCTTGGTTTCTTTTAATTTTCTATATTATTTCATGAAAATTATTTCAACTATCTCATTTTCATTTTAGTCTATTATATATTTGCATGTTAAATCCTTTTCTAGTTGAAGATAATTATAATGTTATTCTAATTTGTTCCAAGTATGTTGTCTAAGAAATTTTGTTTCCAATTAATATAGTGACCTGTGTGTCTTTTAAAAGATAGGAGTTAGTAGCATGTTTTTGGAAGATAAATAGGGACTAAAAACTAAAAAAACTGAACGTAAGAAAGAGTTTGGTAGGGAATTGCAAAGATTTCAAAAAGTCAAATTGTATGGAATTTTCTTTACTAATTTGAATTTAAACTGACGAAGGTAAGATATAACCCAGTAACATTAATGTTAAAAGAAATAAAATAGCTGTGAACATGTCCAACTGAGTGTTACATGTACACGTCTGTGCACAAATACATACTTATATACATACAAGCACATACATGCACATACATATATACACACACTTATCCACACAAAGACGCAAACACACCCACACACAAAGATATATATGATGAAGAGAACTTTCTATTATGTCATGTCAAATTCATATCGAAAAAGATATAGTTATTTCTTCAGTACATCGAAATCATTTTCTTTTTTTTTGAAAAATATCATATAAGAACTAACTAATATAATAATAGAAATCAATTAACTTAAAGCCAATATAAAACACGGAATGAGTAGGACAATATACAGGAAAGAGGTTTATTTCAGGAAACCATAAAATATAAAAAAGAATATACTAATCCTAAGGATCGATTGAATTAGTTGACGATCCAAGGCAGTGAAAAGATTTGATTATCCAATTTTGTATTTCAAATCTTCCTTCTATCAATAAGTATGTATTTATCTAAAATATACACTGCAGAATCTTTGTATTCGGCTCAATTCTTTTAGTTAAAGATTGGGCCAAGTTAATTGCAATTTAACTAAAACAACAAAAGCTAATTACAATGGATCCAAAGTATCTACTTCTTTAAAATTAAATTTGATTTCCTTCTCTACCTCACAATTCACAGACTCACAAACATGTACACACAAGCACATATACATATGTATATGTACACGCACACATATACATATATATACATATGTGGATACATATGTATACCAATACATATGTATATCCCAATACATGTATTCATATATATATATATATATATATATATATGTATGTGTATATATGTACACACATATACATATATATACATATGTGGATACACATGTATACCAATACATATGTATATCCCAATACATGTATTCATATATATACACATATATATATATGTATGTGTATATATGTACATACATGTATTCATATGTATATGTATATCTATATAATGCACATACATATGAATATACATACATATGTATACACATACACATATATACATATGTACACATGTATAGGTATACATATATATATGTATACACATACACATACATATATATATGTATACACATACACATACATATATATATATGTATACACATACACATACATATATATATGTATACACATACACATACATATATATATGTATACACATACACATACATATATATATGTATACACATACACATACATACATACATATACACACACACACACACATACATATACATACATACATACATACACATATTGATATATGTACACACTTATGTATGTCTGCATATAGACATACATAAGTATGTACATATACACATACACACACACTCTTATATATATGCATATGTATATGTATGTACATATAAGAGTGTGTGTGTGCGTGTGTATATATATGCATGTATGTATGTATATGTATATATATGTATGTGTGTGTGTGTTTATAGATATATGTATATGGGTATATGTATGTACATATAGATGTATATGTACATACATATAGATATACATATACACATATATATGTACATACGTGTACATATAGATGTATATGTACATCCATATACATATACATAATTTATATATGTACATACATACACTTATAGATGTATATATATATCTATTCTACTTATTCCTTCTCTTTTACTTTTCTTTGTTAATTATTTTAAATTTTATAATTGATTATCTTTATCATTGTTATTGCAAATTTGTTTATTTCTATATATGTTGCTTTTGGGTCCTACAATTGGTATTAGAGCTTTGTCTCCCTTTCGAAAGCTTAGCCGCTAGGGAATAAAGATGGCAACCAATCATGCCATGTTTGTAAAAGGACAATCATTAGATAGACCTCCATGCTTGATAATGTAAATTATATTAGATGGAAGAAGCATAAAAATATTCTTACAATCATTAGATATTGAGTTATGGCATGTAGTTAATGAAGGTCCTTTTGAGGCCACATATACATATAGATGTGTATAACTATATGTATATGTATATGTACGTACATACATTATATATAATGTATGTACGTACATATACATATACATATAGTTATATATATACATCTATATGTATATGTATATGTATGTACATACATATATATATATATATACAGACACATATATATGCACATATAAATATATATAAACTCATACATATATATATATAGACATATATATATGTACATACATACATACATACATACATACATACATACATACATACATACATATATATGTATGTATGTATATTGATCGTGAAGTTTAGGTACTATCAAAATTAGGCAAAATTCACAAAAACAAATAATAAAATTTATAACCTAATATACCTTTCCACAAGTGCACAGGTCAAATGTAGTAGGGAAAGTATTAGGGTCGATCCCACGAGGAAACAAGATATAGCAAGTACCAAAGCTACTAACTTGCTCTATTATCTAGACAAAACATTAAATAGATGGTGTGCAAAATAAGAAAATTCAACTATTTGAAGTAAAACAAATGGAAGAAATTTACAAATACAAGTAATAGGGTTTAGAATCCACTAATTGAATATGATTGAATGAACTAACACCTTGCTATGTTAATCTTGTCTTGCTTAGGATTGCAATTCCATATGAAATCAAAACTTGTTCTCACAATGAATTGATTAGAGTTTAACTATTCTCATGATAAACTCTTATGAAATGCATGAATTGTGGTCTTAAATTACCTCAATCCACCTACTTATACTACTATTTTCATGTGTATATATAATGTGACAACCCCACCTTACCTAAAGGCGCACCAAAGGGCTTAGCGGACTGCCTGTCTATCTCTCACCAGGACTCAAACCAAGCACTCACTCAATAGATCCAAACATATATAACTCAAAAATATATTCATATAATTCAACTTAAATGTACAAGTACCACTAAGAGGTTTTACATCCCAAAATATACATTGTATTTACAATAATAGCCTAAACAATTTGGCTATCAAAAATATAAATAAACATCTAACATATCCAAAAATCTGCTTTTCCAACTTTAGCAGTACGAAAAACCTGGTTAAAGAAAACAAATAAAAGGGATGAGCTATAATAGCCCAGTGAGTACTTCAATCAAGCAGCATACCATTAAACCAATAAAACATTGAATGATAAAATTAACAAATTCAATAAACAATGGATAAGAAATGTGAAGTGTCATATAATCAAGGGCGGACACAGGCTCACTACGGGAGCAAGCTCAACCGCAAGAGTATCATACACTGAAATATATAGCATTGGTATTGAGACCGAGATAATAGCTCAGGTCCAAGATACTTATAAAATTCAATCCAGAGTTATCCTCTTTGAGGAATTTAACTCAATTAGGAAAGAATAACACTCGCCTATAACCCCAGCACCTTATATCACCCCGAACACACCAAGTTTCGACTAACCGTGGAGTAACAGTGAAGTTAGTCACGGAAGTCTAAATTTATTCATAAGTTCAATCCTGAGTTAGCCTCTTCGAGGACTTCACTCAGATATGAAATTAATCACTCACCTATAACACCCAGCACCTTATATCACCCCGAACACACCAAGTTTAACTAACCTGTGGAATAACGGTGAGGTTAACCACGGAAGTCGCATACACAAACAATCACATTAAAGCAATAAAGCATATAACATTTAGCGGAGGAGGTGCGATAAAGTACACACATTTCCTCAATTAGCAGCATGTCATTGAACAATATTTACAGACATAATATATCATTTCATGCAACATGCACACGCAGAAACACTCACCTGAAATGCTTAGGAAAAATATTTCGTAAAAAGGTCGGGATTCCGTTTCAGATCCTGAAATTCAAAAGAAATAGCCTTATAAAAACCTGATTAAAATATACGTAATTCAATAAGAAAATTCGAGAAATAACCCAATTCTTTCTAGGGTTTAATTTCTAGGGTTTTAGAGTTTAGGGTTGTACCATAGGGTTTAGGGTTTTCGAAATTTTAGGGTTTGCCCGAAAAAATTCGATTCACTAATAGTTCATTTTCTGAAATTTTCTGCACGTTCAAGTCACTAAATTACAAGCCTATATAGCTTTAAATCATAGCTTATTCAATTTTTACTTCTTAGGTTTTACCGAAATTTCGACAGCATTTCCCCTAAAATCGGACTAACCAAAATTTTTAACCTACAAGAAAATCAACCAACCAACCCAACTTTAACTAATTCTATAACTTCCATGTCTCAATCAAACCCAATTTCACTCAAAATTCCAACCAATTGAAGATTTCAACCCTAAGATTCTTCAACAACTCAACATATAATACATATCATTTCAAGGTTTAAATGCTATCTACTAGTCCATCTAACCAAGAAAACACTTTATTAACAAGCAAAAATTCATAATCATGGCCTAATTATGCATGCCTAACAATAAGAACATGAGTAAAAACTTATACAACTACAACTTATAACTGGAAAAGAATAATAGAAGTTCATAGTAAATACCTCAAACAAGCTTAGAACTTTGCTTAGAAAGAAGATTAGCTCACTTTCAATGGAAGGAGATGATCAAAATGGAGAGAAAAGCTTCAAGAAAATGAAAGCAAAAGAGAGAAGAAAGAGAGAAAAGAGGGCCGGCCAAAGTGAAGGAAAAAAAGAAAGAAATAGGCCACGAAAATGGAAAAGAAATAAAGAAAGAATTGGGAAAAATAACAACCAATCATAGCAAGACATAAGTGAGCATAGGGTTTTGACTTTCTTGCACATTAGCTACCATCTTGGCTCAATATAATTAGTGGAGATTTTGGACATTTATCTTCCATTTAATTTGCAAGAATTCTATGGTACAACCCCAAATGGAAAATGTACAACATGCTATAACATAAAAGAAATCATACTATTGTTTATTTTCTAACTATTTTCGGTTTTTCTCTTCTCTTTTTTTTTTTTCTACTAATGGACATAACATGAATTAAATGGTTTTGTATGAATTTCTAGGGTGTTACATATAATAGGCTTCATTTACCATTTTTCAATGTTATAAGCATTCCTCAATGTCAAATAGCATCTAATTGATTTGCAATAGATGATCAAGCTACTACAAATGTTAAAGCTTAATAGATGAACAAGAAAATACAAGTTATAGCATACATAATAACATTCAATTCATATCATTACTTTCATCTAACCCTAAGACAAGTATTTAGTTAAACATAGAATTCATAACTTGAAAGTATAAAAATTCAATAAAACAATTCATAACAAGATAAGACAATAAGAGAAAGCAATAGAAATTCTCATTTCATGGCTCTAATCCTTCATTTCTTCCTTGAATATGATATAGTACAAGTGAATTCTTTAAGAGTTTTCTTACAAGTATTGAAATTTCCTATAAAACTATGAAGAAAACTACTGCTAGTAACTACTTGGGAGTGCTCCTCCGTCCAAGACTTATCTTCAATGTATTGAAAGAGCTCCCCATTTATAAAACTTATTGGCTCAAGTCTTTGTCCAAGTTGCTAGACAAAATGATGAAGTTTGATTCCAATATCTTCAAAAGTCATGTATTGAACTTTGAAAGATCTTCTAGAGTAGAGAAATTAGAGATAGACATTGGATTTACGTGAAAAAGGAGTGTGAAACCAAGTGCAAGTTGAAAAGAACCGACATGCAACTTGCTAATCTTGATCCGTAGGTCAGATCCGCGGGCTGTCCGCGAATTACTCCCTGAAGAAGGATGAATCAGCTTTTCTTCAAAACATAAAAGTTGTATCCCTTTGAATTAGATTTTCAACACCATAAGAATCAGGTCATTTTGAGTTTTGGATGCAAAGAGATAGCCAAAATACTGAGATGTGGTTGGGAGAGTTTCACAGCAAACTTGTACTTTAGTAATTTGGATTTTTGGCTATGAAAATGTGAGAACTAGATTTTAATATCTTCATAAGAATTGTAGAGTATCCTCTTAGCTTTAAAATAAAATAAGAATTATCTCAATATAATTTTTTTAGCTCAAGTTATAGCCAAAATACAGAAATATATCATTGTCGTCGACGTCTAGTTTTCTCCATTTCTTCACTTCCATTACTTCTTTGCACTTCTCTTTTCTTGTTATGCCTCTTACACCCTTGAGATTTTTTTTTAATGTTGACCCATGGTGAATTTGTTGGAGAAAATTTTTCAAAATTTGAGCAAAATAATCCTCCAAGTTTGAATGCAAAAGTTGTGCCATTGAGCTCCTAATTTAATCATTCTTGAATCTAATACGAATGTGATGACTTATGTTCCAATTGATTCAAATTATGATTGAAAGTTTAAAACATGCAAGATTTTACAAAGATTGTGCATTAATTTGCTCAAAATATAAATTTTGCTTCAAAATCATAAAAATTGGATAAAAACTCTAATTTTTGGAAAATTCTTCAATTGGAGAATATTTATGAATTTGAGCCATTTTTATATTAAAGATACTAAAAACACACTAAAATCATATATAAGATACTATATTAAAGCAGGTAGATTTATTACTTATCATGCACACACATATGTATTTATACACACACACATGTGTGTGTATAGATATACATGTGTGTTTATATATATATATATATATATATATATATTTGTAATTTATTCAACTCATTTAAAATATTCTGGCAATATATTGTCAACTAAAATCCATGCACATTTTTTAACTCATTGAATAATTCTAATTTCGAATGTCCGTGTGTTCTGTGCTCTCAAGGCACATATGATAAAATTTAGGTCAAATGTCATTTTTCCCGTGAAAGGACAACTTTTCCCACAAAAGTGTCTACAACTTGGGAGATGAGTGGTAATTTTATAATTTTAATAACGATACCACTTTCTTTTTGGGTATTTTATTTTGTGCTTAGGGAAGTAATTGAAAAACTTTTCTAAAAATTAGTATTGTGATTTGGATGCCAAAGAAAGGCTACGCGTTTGTATTGATATCGTAATAGGCTGTCCTATCCTTTTATAATTATTGACCTTATCCTTGAAATAATTGTAAACCAAACTCTGAGTCAGATGCAAATCCTTGAATTAATTGTAAACTAAACTCTGAGTCAGATGCAAATCCTTGAATTAATTGTAAACCAAATAAAATCATTAGTCAGTCATTAAAGCAGAAATATTTATTGGGTTAATTTCAAATATTTTAATTTAATGTGTCTAAGTTTGTTACTTTATTATAGTCTATTAAATACCAACATAGAAATACAATGTCATTTAAGCAAAGAAATTAATTCAAATGAAAGGCTTCATATAACATACCCCCCAGCACTCTTTCTAATCCAAATTTTTGAATGCTCTAAGATTTAAAATTTTCTTTACTTGCTTCATTGCATATACGCCAGAAATTTCTCACAATCTTATGACCATCTGTCATTCGTATACAAAATATTTGTTCATCATCATTTGTCATTTATACACAAAATATTTTGCTTCTTTACTTGCCCAAACGATTTAAAATTTGTTTCACTTAATGCACTTGTATAAATACCTAGAACTCACGACTGAATAATTGCATATCATGAGGATGAACGATACAGTAATGAATAGAATTTTCCCCTTGCTTATTCTATCACTGTATCTTGCTCCAATATACTCTGGTGCTTTCTCATTAGTTCCCAAAGTTCATGTTCGTATTATCAGCTCACTTCCTGATAACACCAATGCCTTAACTTTTCGTTGCCAATCCAAAGATAATGATCTTGGATATCATACCCTGGCCGTAAATGAAGAATATACATTTGATTTTCATCAAAACTTTTCGGGGTCTACATTATTTTTTTGTCATTTTTGGTGGGCTGGGAGAGAGAAAACATTTACTGTTTATGACAGAAAAATATATCAAAGATATTGTACTAGAGATTGCAAGTGGATAGTGCAAGAAGATGGCTTCTATATCTACCTATACTATAAAAGGGTAGAACTCAGCCTCCACAACCTCCCACATGTCGGCTTTTCATTGGCTTTGGCCATACAAGAGTAGAATTGTTAGGGAGAGTATTGGTCGTGAAGACTTTTATGTCCTTGATAATAAAACTAGCCTAATCAACAGTGTCAAACTATTCATGTCCTTTCATGTAAATTGGTTTTGATTTTTTCATTTCTTTCACAATTTTGCACCGGAATTACTTTTCAGACCTTCAGCTAATAACTTGCTGTGTCAACAGTTTTTAACTATTCATGGATTTATTTGCCATTTTGCAGGAGGTACTTTTTCCAAATCTTCATGGATTTATTTATCTGTTTTGTGTGGCACTCCTTTTTTGACCCTCTAGCCGAACACCAATCTCCATGATGGTTATCTCTTTTCGTAATTTTGTAAGGTTTTTTTCTTTTTAATTTCGTTCCTTTTTATATATTTTGACCGACATGCCCTTAGCCTATCGTTGTGTCCATCAACAGTTTCCCACTGTGAGAGTGTGCTTTGTGTCTTTTTATATCCTTTCCTACTTCCATTAAAATATCTCACCTGTCAAAGTCAGCATGCCCAGTTGCACGTTGCGTCTCGCGAAGTTTGCTTCATCATTCTGCTTCCACTGCAAATTTTCTCTCACACTCAATAAATCCGCACCATTGATTAATTCTCTTTTGTACCCTCATCAATTTTTACCCACTCGATCCTGCCAGTAGAGGGAAGCTTCTCTTGGAAAAATGCGAGAGTTGTTCTACCCACTCCTCCATGCGCTGCTCCACGTTCTCTCTTCCACTCCCCGTACATTTTCAATTTTTCAGAGCATTCTGTCAGATTCTGCTTTTTGAGAGTCTTTTATCAAATTTTATTTTCCTATACCACTTTTAGTAGAGGCTTTATGAGAGTCTTTTATCATATCGCCAACCCTCCATTTTCATCTTCTTGTCCCTTTCTTTTTATTTTCTAATATTTGATTTTTATCTCGATGTTTCTACTTTGTATTGATGGTCATCGAACTGAAATTTTTTATGTGCTCATTTTGCAGGTGATTTGGCTTTTCAAAGTGATTGTTTCAAATCTTAGTTTTGGTTTTCCTCATTGCTGATTGAAGTTTCATTTGAAAGGTACTGTCATTTCCCATTTCCCATTTCGGTCCTTGAATATTTTTTGCTTCTTCTCCTGCTATTGGGCCTTTCTCTTTAGGTGCTTTCTCTTTGATTTCTAACCACTTTAAGCTTTTCTTTTTCATGTTTTTGATTATTCTGCAAGTTACTTGGCAAGATATCTACATTCAATCACTGTTAAAATTGTTTAGGTATTTCTTATATCTTTTGGGTTCCTTATGCTTTAGTTACCCATTTTTGTTAAATTTTTGAAGTATCCAAGGCAAAAATAAAATTTAACTCCTTTGGTAAGTTTTTTTTTTATTTTTTCAGATCGTCTCGTAGGTGTCAATCAAATTCGTTAAATGAACACTTTTATTTATATTTTTGTAACTTCTAACTTTTATGTATGAATTTGGATTCTTATTCTACATCTCTTTCTTTAATATGCTCATCTTCTATTTGTTTGCTTTCGATTGCTCAGTTAGTCATTTGTGATTAAATGAGTTATATATGGTTTGGATTCTATTCACTAGACGTGTGAAATATTTACTATGATTTGATAACGAGTATTTCTTATAAATTATAGGGATCTCGGATTTGATAAGGATTTCAGAAATCCTCAATATATTCTCTAATTTTTTTGACTATCCCCAAGTATTCTCTAATTTTTTAGGCATAACTAAAACGAATGCTTCGAATATATTTTGAAATGTTCTGGGTTTAATTATGTACTGCTGTGAGATATGTTTTATACTATGTTAGAATTTTAACTTTGTTGGAATCTTAGTTATGGATTTCAAATTTAGAAAGCATAGACAGACAGCAAGGGAAGGTGCTTCATTTATCAAAATTACATAACAAAACCATGCTCTCTCAACTTATCGATTAACTCTGGTGGGTAAGAAGTTCTTTTTCTTAACTGGACAAAGCACTTATTTTGAGCATATAAAAATGTAGGTTATTTCCTTTATGGAAATCCATGTTCTCCATAATTACAATCATAGATTATGCGTGTATGAATGTTGAAAACTAGCCAGCTATACATTTCAAGGGGAGTATTTAATTTTCTTTTTATTTTTGACTAAAAACTAGTTGTAAAAAGATAGGGAAGATGATGATCCAAGTTAGAAACAATGCAATTTCTGCTTCAGAAGGAAACTTTTTGGCATGGTAAAAACAGTTCTAGAAATTGCTGTTACGTTCTAAATTTTTTTTTAAAGTTACTTGGAAGGTTTCTCATGGAAATGTTTGCTTCACAATGAGTTTCGCATCCATAATTAATGTTTTTTATGACTATTTGATAAATTGCATAGTTCATTGTTTTTAAATTGCGTTTATGTATCAAGGGCGTTATTTCATTACGTCACAAAATGTGCAAAAATCAGCATTATTATTTTAATTCCTACATGATAGACAATTCCAAGTAAAAAATAAATAGAAATGCATATATCGTTCAATGCTACATGCATCTATTTTCTGCATATACGTCATTGGAAAATATTTGAATTGCATTTGTTTGGCTATTCATAAAGATTGGGATTATTAACAGTGATGCACTATAAATTGAAATTGAAGTGCATTTTTGGCTACGTGGAATTTGACCAACTTCAAGCATTTGATGGGTAGTGGCTGGGCGTAGCACAGCCAGCTCGTTCTAGTTGGTGTTCAAGAAGGTTCCGTCGTAGTGAATGTTAAACTCAACACTTGGTGACACGTGGCAATTTAATTGATTTCTGTGTGTGGATTTTATTATTAAAATAAATATATTGCATCTTTTGTTTTGTTGATTTCCGTTAACGTTGTTATTGAATAAAAGGTTAATATACCAGTCACTAAACTATTATCATTGCTTTACCAAACTACTATCAAACTATTTTTTTTTTATTTCGATAGGATATTAAACTTAATGAAGTGCAAATTTTCTGTAGCAAATAGGCTCTGTTATTTTGCGGAATTTGATGGTGCGTTTGTCAAATTCATAAAAAGATACAAGAAACAATGACATATTTTTCTCTTTTTTCCACCACTTTCCTTCTTTACTCTCGAGCTCTTCTAGCCAATGGTGCCATGATCACCTACGTGTCACGAACTGCCTTATAATCCAATGCCTGTGACTTGCCAAAATCCATTGAGTTCGTTGCTCAAGCCGGCACGTCGCTGCCAATCATGCTCGCGCGCACGCTCGGATCCACACTCGAAACCGTGCATTCATAGCCTATCACATTCATGTCGTAGACTGTATGCCCTGTCACACTTGTGCCAAGTCGCACGCTTGTCCCTGCTCGTGCTACAATGACAACTGCCAATGGTTTGCTATCCAATGACACCAAGACGACATCCAACCAACAACGAAGCCGATCATGGCCAACAGTAGGACGACGTTGCACACCAGGCATCCCCCAGCACTAGGGACCTGTGGGACTTGTCAGTCACTGTCTTGCACCAAACTTTCCCAGGATGAAGAACTTAACACTAGGCATCCCCCAGCACTATACTTGTAAATAGAATAGTTTAAATTTTTTTGCTTTTGCACAGAAAAACAATTTATATTGCTGTCACTTAGGACTTTTGTTTTGAAACATATATAGGGGACAACAAGAAGTTCATACTTGACGTCTAGTTTTTAAGCATTCATGTAATTTTTACTGTTGATTAATGAAAGTTCAATTTGCTATTTTACTGTTGTGTCTCTTAAGCTTTCATATGCAATTACTTCGTTTATTTACAATAATTGGGATTGCGACATACAGACGGACGAGTAGCTAAAAGTGACATGTGAGACATGGCTTGCCAAATGATTTGCTAAGTTTGAGAAAACTATTGACCCGTGACACTAAGGCTGGACACCATGACCATGCGGGTGGCAGCAGCAACGGCAACTCGCCAATCTTCGTCCGGAGACTCTTGAAGTGACACTTGTATCTCTTATGAAAAAAGTAATCTTCTTCATTTTTTACCCTTAAATATCATTGTCTAGAGTTAAAAATCATAAAAACTAATTAAAAACCTTAAATCACTGTTATCCACGAGCTCTTGCCACTATCTTTGTAACTCCACAGCCACTGAATTCTATTCAAACTACAGCAAAAGAAATAAATCTAAAATTGATATTTCAAAAAAAAAATTAGAAACAAAAGGACCATATTTTCCTTAGGCCCAGCTATTACCTTCTTCTTCTATATCTACCGCGAAAAAAAAAAAGAAAAATTATGCACGGAAGAAAGTGGGGGGAGGTTGGGATTTTGTTTCAATTTCTTATGTGACGGGATGATTGCAGTTGAAAAGGGAGAAATATGCTTGAGAAGTGGCCGGAAAAAAGTTAGCAGCTGAATAAAATGAGAGAATTAAAAGGAAAGAATAATGACTATTATATGTAGTGGTTGTGCATTGACATAAACTACTTGAATTTTAACAGAAATATCAAAAAGTTTAGTGGCAAAAACCATTTAATCAGAACTTGCATTTTAATGAGTTCGATGGCAAAAAACCATTTAATGAGCAAAATTCTACGAAAACAATAGTTTAGTGTCCTTGAGAATAATAAATGTCTCCTGAAGATCCTTCATATGATCTTTCGTTACTTTGTTCTTCACTAGAACATCTTCCACATATACTTTCACATTACGCCCTATTTGTTTGTTGAATATTTATCCACCATCTTTTGGTGTGTTGCCCTTGTATTTTTCATTCCAAATGACATGGCTCTACAATAACAGGTACCCGATAACTCCTTTGTGGAGTTTTACCGAAATAATATAAGCTTCTTTTGCCATTTTGTGATTCCTTTTTAAATTTGAGAGAACTCTATACTATCTCTTTTGATGGTTATACCATTAGTAGCATCAGCAATTTTTGTTTAAACAGTTTAATAATTATACTCTACTTAGTTTTATGTTTTGGAACTAAACCAATAATATTTATGGCTACCATGTCTATACATTATAGAAGTTATCCCGTAGTACTTTTATGGACTCAAATCAATTAACAAAGAAAGTAAGACAAAGAATTACAAGAAAAAAACAATGGAAAGAGTAAAGAAAATTAAATTATTTCTCAAAAGATGTGTGGCGGCTACAACATAAAAAAAGGCATAGAAGCTTAATAAATGGAAAGTCCAACGGCTATTTTGTGGAGGAATGTCCAAACCAAAGCTAAGATCACTGTGGCCATTTAACAGAATGAACGTCCAAAACAATGCCATCGCGGTACTACTGAAATGGGAACGTTGCCCTACAAATCACAACTCAAAAACTAAAATGAAACCTGGCCAACCATATCATAAAATGATGCCGCGTGAACCACTTTTTAGTAAATTAATTAAACACATAAAATGCTTGGATTATTTTTTTCCCTATGGCAAACAACTTTAGATTAACTACATAATATGAAATCAGTGATAACATAATGTAATTGAGAGTGATTTTCTTTTTTTAACTTTGAGTATATCTTAGTTAAGAGCCTTTCTCCACATCTTTGATCAAGTTTAATTTTCAAACTTCTGATTTCCTATTTCTTCGCTTTCCATCTTAACCTTGTAAGAATAACCAAATTGAACAAAAAAAAAATAGAAAAAAAAGATAAGCCCAATGGTAACGCAGGGACGTTTGGTTAAGTTCATGTTTTTAGTTTAATTTTTTTTTTACTATAAACAAAACATAATACCTAATCTATTATTGGTATTGTTTGGGCCCCCGGGGGGGGGGGTATGGAGAATGTATTGTGTTGCAGCATGAGGTGAGAAGAGAATTGGTTATGACATGAAAGGGTGAGTAGGATAAGTGTGGGGATATGAGAAATGTGGTAGGCTGACACATGGAGCAGTGGCGGACTCAAGACTTTAGAGTAAGTGGGGAGTCAAGACTTTAGAGTAAGTGGGATCAAACTTTAATATAATAAAATTTTTATAAAATAAAAATTATAAGAAAAGATGAATAGGAATAAGCAAAAATATAATATAACATACGTATTATAATTGTTCTGTACAAATACTCATCTTCTGAAAATGTTATAAATCAACTCATTGTCAATTTTGTTAAATACATCTTTTTCAACATGGGGAACCACACAATCGTTTATCCATTTATCTTCCGTACGATTATGCAATCGATTTTTGACATCTTATATTGCTATAAAGTTTTCTCACAGTTGCTATTGCAACAGGTAAAGTAAGTACTAATTTTGTAAGCAAATAGGCTAATGAATATACAATATCCCTTTTAGTCTTAACTAACTCTCCTATAAGACTAGCAATGCCTTTTAATTCTACAAATTTACTCTTAAAGCAATAAGTATTCAGCTGATTGTCAAGAGACATTAGATCAACTAAAGAAAACTTAGATGGATAAAGTTTCGCAAAGCGAATCAACTTTTTCTTATCAAAAGATGAGAAACAATTATCTGGAGCAAGCCCTTTCACACAAATTAGCAATTCAGCATTTGCCTTGTAAAACGGTCATTCAACTCTTGCAGTTGTATGTCTGTCACACTATAGAATAAATCTACTTTATAGTGGTGTAAGTATGTGACACTTGGACTTTTGCATCTTGACTTTCCTTTGAAAACATATGTATTAGTCATATTAAGAACCTCAATATCATATTTGATACAAAATGAAGTAGCCTCATCTAATAATGCATTTCATCAACTATGAAAATGTTATTTTAATTTTTTAGTTCTCTAAATTTATTAATTAAAATTTTGACCCCAAAATATATTTGTTTTAGGGGGCAAGTGAGAATTCATCTCTATAATATATGTGAATTTTTAAAAATTAAGTGGGATCATTTGACCTCACTTGGAGCCACATGGCTGTGCGCATGCATGGAAGCTTGGGTGGTAGAGTGTGGTGGAGCTAGGGCATGACGGTGAGAATGGAAGAGTGGGTTTGAGATAAAGATAGAAGCGAGATTAGAGTGAAGGTTGATGTCAGGTAAAAGAGCACTGTAGTGGCATATGGGTTAGGTGGGGATTGTGGTGGGATTGAGGATAAGGTCAGATGTGGGTGTGGTCACTAGGGAATGATGTGTTGGGTTTGCGTAGGGGTAGGGATAGTGTGGATATATTGGGTGGGTTGTGAATGAGAGGGAATGGTTTAAGGATGGGGTGCAATGGGGAATTAGGGGTGTCAATGGATCAGGTTCGGGCCAAAATGGAATATTCTAGACCCGAATCCATTTAAGTGAAATTATTTCAGACCATAACCGATATACTTGAGGGTCTTACATCTTATTTTTGGATCTAGATACGAGTCGGGTTAGGTATAGGTCTTGAAAGTATAAACTACGTATATATTTTATAATTAGTATTTATTGGGTATTGGGTATTAAAAGTGTAAAATACATATGTGTGTGTGTTATAATTATCATTTATTAGATATTAGATATTGAAAATATAAAATACGTATATATATTTAATTAATCATTATTTAATTAAACGAGTCCAAATTTAGGTTCTAATAAACGGAATTATATCTTTACCTATACTCAGAAAAAAAAAAAAAAAAAGCAGAGATCTTTTTTCTTTTGGTACCGACTAGGTCTGTCTACGATTTTTTTTTTTTTTGGTGCATAGCAATATAAGGATGTTTTCCTTTGTGAAGTGAAAAGTTTTGTTCGTGTAAAAAAAAAAAAGACTGAATAATTTCAAATTATAAAGACTATTATTTATGATTTGGATGCCAAGGAAAAACTATCCCTGTTCCAAAAACTATCCCTTTGTGTTGATTGGTATTAGATTTTCAAGTTCCATCTAGAATCCCTGAATTTAAAGTTTGTCTAATAACCCCACGTTTGGTACACAAGAATGGCTTGGAATGGAAAGCCATTCCACCCGGAATATCTTTCCACCCAGAATGGGCTAGAAAATTTTTTTCCATTCCAGTGTTTGGCAACTAAGTCAGAATGGAATATGTGTTTCCTTTTCAATGTTTGATATAATCATATTGAGATGTCAGAATGGAATAAAATATATGCTGATTTGACAAAAGTGCCCTGAATTCTTTATAAATTATATATATATATATATATATATTTTGTATGTGCGCTATTGTGTACATTAAAGAATCGTAATATTTTTAATTTAACAATAATGATGTACTTATTATAAATAATTCAATTGTATTAATCATTTAATTTTTATAATATAAATAAATATTTTTTAGTAGTATAAATAGCAATGTAGGAAAATTTGTCATAAGAAAACAAACATATTCTCTATTAATTTATTTTCATGTGTACATTAATGTATTTTCATGTGAGGGTAAACTTGCCATTGTTCAATACTTTTGTTTCCAGAATAAGTGGGAAGGCTTTTTCCTAAGTTTTTGTGAGGAATGACCTTTTAAGCAAAAAGGTGGAATAGGCATTCATGAGAGAAAGGACTTTCCAACTTCTAAGGTTCATACCAAACATGGGAATGAAATAGAAAAGTTAGAAAGTCCTTTCCATTCGAAGTGATTCCCACGTATTGTCTAATGTCCAATAGATGTTTTGAAAGAGTAAAACTCAGCAGGATCAGCCCAATATTGGCTTTGCTAGATACTTATTAGGATTTTGCCACGTACACAAATCTTAAGCTGTTGCACTTTTTTTTTTATAACAAAATGGCTATTTCATTCAACTAAATTAGCAAGAGCTGCAGCTGTTACAACCATGGAGAAGTTTGAATACCACAGACATCTGGAATTAACAGACAAAGCTAGCCTTGAGGCTTCATGAGCAGGCCTATTGCACTGCCTGTGGACGTGTCTAATATTTAAATTTGGAAAAGCTTGTTTAAGCTCCCTAATCCAATGTATAATGTGCCCAGTACATGAGAGATCATAATTGGAGTTGTTGATTTTCTTCACCACACCAAGGGCATCACCTTCTATTTCAAAATGAGTAACTTCAAGATCTGCTGCTAGCTCCAAAGCTTTAAGAAAAGCCATGGTTTCGGCATGTTACGGCATCAGCACAATTTGGAGTGTTCTCTATCATCATCGCCTGAATTTCACCATAATGATCTCTGATGATTATACCAATACCAGCTCCTCTAATGGAATATGAAGCATCCACATTGAACTTCCAAAAACCTCCTTGAGGGGGATGCCACTTGCTAACAGTAGTGGGGCCTCTCTAATGGCCATTTGGGACTCTATTTTGAGGATGCAATGACTGATAATCCTGCAAGAAGGATTGCGCATATTTACAGATCAAACTTGCCCCTCTCCCAATGCCATTAAAATTTTCTTTACATCTGGATTTCCAGATAAGCCAAAGAATGATGGCTATATGCTCTATCAGTTTGGTTGTCCCTTTGCCTCATTAGTGATGCAAACCAATCTTTAAAGGATGAGAAATCCATCTTGTTGGGAACCTTGACTGATTTAATTACTCTCTACACTTGTCTAGCTTCCTGGCAATCAAAGAAAATATGACTGTCAGATTTAATTAGATCTCCACATCTCCTGCATTGGCTGTTTAAATCCTTAATTCTATAACTGATATTCTGGTTTGTTGCTAGAATCCCACTGCTTGCTTTCCATAAGAACATATGAACTCTAGGAGGAATATAGAGTCCCCACAGCCGTTTCCAAAAGTGCTGCTCCTTTTCTTTTGATGAGGGAGAGCCTGCATTCCTGAATCTTTCCTTCATATCTAATGCCAGAAAGTAGGCTGATCTGACTGTGAAAATTCCATCCTTAGAAGTAGTGCAAGATTAAGTCATCCTTTGGCCAAATCAGTGAAAGTGGAATCTTCAAAATCTGCTCCACTTCATGATAAAAAAATTAACAATTTTAAGAGCTGAAGTTTCCACTGTCCTGAGTTGTAGTCAATCAGATCTCCAACTCGAGCATTAGGCCATAATTCTTTTTTTGTTTGGGAAACTCTAAAGGAGAGAGGCATTGGTATCCAAGGATCATCCCAAACTTTAATGTCCAGCCCGTTATCCTATCCTCCATCTTACTCCTTGAGACAACAAATTTCTTCCTTCGAGCAAGCTTCTCCATAGAAAGGATGCTCTGCCCCCTGGTTTCGCAGCTAAAAACTCACAGTTGGGAAAATATTTGGCTTTAAGAACTCGTGCAGCCAGTGAGTTTGGGTGATGAATTAGCCTCTAGCCTTGTTTAGCAAGCAGAGCCAATTTGAAGGAGTGAGTGTCTCTGAATCCCATGCCTCCTTCTGCTTTTTTCTTGCACATATCTTCCCATCTTATCCAGTTGAGACATTTGGATTCCATCCGGGAGCCCCACCAGAATTTACGGATTCAGAGCCTGCAATTCCATACAAAGAGATTTAGTTAGATGAAAGCATGACATTAAATATGTAGGTACAGCTTGAGCAACTGATTTTATGAGAATCGCTTTCCCTGCTTGGGTTAAGAATTGCTCCTTCCATCCCTTTAGCTTCTTCCAAACTCTATCCCTTACGTAAGAAAAAATCTCCCTCTTTGTTCTACCTATCATGTAGGGCATTCCCAGGTACAAGCCTTTCCCATCATCAAGTTGTACTCCCAGCTTATTAGATAACTCATCCTTCTCTTGGCTAGAGACATTTGCACTACAATAAACCTTCGACTTATCCAGATTTACCTTTTGTCCCGAAGCTGCTTCGTAATTCTTAAGGATCTCCAATAACTGAGATATGTTATTATCGTTCAATGCAGCAAATAATAAACTGTCATCAGCAAAGAAGAGATGACTAATCTTTGAGCCCTGAATCCCCATTTGAATCCCTTTCCACAACCCTCTCATTTCAGCCCTTTTTATCATAGAAGCTAAAGCCTCGGCACAAATAATAAAGAGGTAAGGAGATAAGGGATCTCCTTGTCTCAAACCTCGTGTAGGCTTAAAAGATTCAAGTTTGTTTACCATTTATGAGAATAGAAAAAGGAGACAGAATTTACACACCGTAAAATCAGGTTACATAATTGAGAGGGCAAACCAATATCTTTCATGATATAATCCAAAAAATACCATTCTACTCTATCACAAGCTTTATTCATGTCAAGTTTTAAGGCAAAAAATTTGTTTTGGTCTCCTTTTTGTTGGCTAAGCCAGTGGAAAGTTTCAAAAGCAACAATGATGTTGTCAGTAATAAGTCTGCCTCTCACAAAAGCACTTTGTTCTTCTCCAATAATAAAGGGGATCACCTTTAACAGACGATTAGCAATTGTTTTGGAGATGAGTTTATAACAAACATTGCACAGACTTATTGGTCTGTAATCCGTAACCTTCTCAGGATTCTTCAATTTCGGGATTAGCACAATGTTTGTCTGATTGATCTTTGCCAGTGCACAGTTATTATTTAACACAGATAGGGCCAGTTGAGTTACCTCGTCTCCCACAATGCTCCAATATTGTTGGTAGAATCCCGCGTGTAATCCGTCAGGACCCTGGAGCTTTCCATGGATGCATCTGGGATAAAGCTTGCTTGATTTCATCTACCGTAAACTCTCTTATGAGCTCTTCCTTCTGTTGAGGCGAAACCCTCTCATTGATGAATCTTTCTAGCAACTCATGTGTGACCCCCTTTGAAGTGTAGAGTTCTTTATAAAACTCCAAAATATGGGTCGAGATTTGTTCTTCTGAATCCATCCATATGCCATCTTGATTTTGGAGATGCTTAATAGCATTATTCCTTCTCCGGTGAGTCACTTTGTTGTGAAAGTATTTTGTATTTCGGTCTCCATAGCTCAACCAATTCACTCTTGCCTGCTGACTCCAGTACAATTCTTCTTGCTCCAACAGTGAGTCAAGTTGGGTCTTGAAATCCGCTTCAAGTTGGATATCAAATGAGGGATTACATTGAATATCTTGCAACTTGTTTTTAATTTCCTTAATTTTGCCTTTCAGACCACCAAAAGTTGTTCTCCCCCGTCTAGAAAGTTCCTTAAGAACTTGCTTACTGTTATCAATAAATCGCTCCATTGAATGCGTTTTGTTCGATCTCCAAGCATTCTTAATGATTTCTTGACACTCAGCATTGGTGGTCCAAAGCTGTTCGAACCTTGCAAACTCTCTTTGACTGCAGGACCTGTTGCCTACTTGACCTCTTGATGAATCTCCTCAGTGTTGATCAATATTGGAAGGTGGTCGGAATACACAGCAGCTAAGTGCCGAACAGATACATTGGGGAAGTTATTAATCCAGTCAAGTATTTGCCAAGGCTCTGTCTAGCCTTTCACAGACTCGGTTGTCCACATTTTTCCCTTTTGACCAAGTAAAGCCACAGCCGGTAAAGCCAAGATCTGTCAAACCGGCATCTACTATTGCATCTCGGAAAGCCCTCATCTGATTGCCATTTCTTTCCTGTTCCACCCCATTTTTCAGAGAAATCCAGAATTTCGTTGAAATCTCCTGCACAAAGCCAAGGACTCTGCATCATTGATCGGTCTCTATTGAGTTGTATTCAAAAAGAAAAGTAGGTGAGAACTTCCAGGAGTAAAGTCAAAATTAATTATTGATTTTTGTCTATCTAGATATGATTAATGTACGTATACAAATCTTTGGCTATTGCACGCGATGGGCTTAAAATGAGTTGTATCAAAGAGAAAAGGGGTTGAGAAATTTCAGAATTGGGGGTTATGATGAGGCATATCAAAATAAATCATTGATTTCGGTCTATCTTGATATGATTAATCTTCATATGGCAAAATTCTAAGGAGATCCTAAACAAAATCATTAACGGCATCTTTAACAAGACCAATGTTAGGATGATTAAACTTTAAAATATTTTTTGAAAAATTCAAATTAATTCAAAAGGTGTTAAAAATAATGATCAATAAATAAATGTGCATGTAGAGAGTAAATTATGTGTTTCCCTTAGACAGCAATAAAAATTTCCTTATGTTTAATTTCTCCCTTACAAATATGAAATGGTTAGTTTCTCAATCATGTACATATCCATAAACTCAATTAATTGTCAAAGAAGAGTAATAAATATTTAAAGGTTCCCAATAGGTACTGGTTAAGAGTGCTCAATAAATCGAGAAATGTATCTATATACAAAGAGCAATGAATATAGGAATATGCATTTATACAGTAATTTATCTTTGCTTAAATAGTTTCCATTAGGCACCAGCCAAAAAAAATATATTAAAAGTTTTGACTATTGAGTATTTGAAAATAAAAAGTTAAACTAGGATTTGAATATAAAAAGTTAAACTAAGGAAAGTAATAAATGTGATTATGTATATTTATAAGATAAATATGTGTATTAATCAGTGTCCATTAGGAAACCATTATAATATTCTGTATTTAAAGGATATAGTATTTTCTTGTAATGTGGTTCTTTTTTATTGCTCAAACAAACAATTAATAAGATCAATTTGAATGTTACACACACACACACACACTACAGAGAGAGAGAGAGAGAGAGAGAGAGAGAGAGAGAGAGAGAGAGAGAGTTTTGTTGATTAGTTTCCTTGTTAAATTTATTTAGGAATATCGCATCACAATAACCAATTAATTTTTACCAGTTCTTTTGAAGAAACTTATCAATTATTTTACTAATGGAACATCACCACATCTTTTTCATTAACTAATTATCATGCTAACACGATATTGTTGATTGCACTAGTTGTTCTATTACATTAATGTCAGAGATCTTTCAGAATCCCATGACGATTTGTCATTAATATGCAGAATACTCTACTTCTCAAGTTATCAAAATGACTCAACCTCTATTCACAATATGCATTTGTAAAAATATCAAGAACTTTTTTTAATTATTAAATACCATTATAGCACTAAATTTTTCATTGCATTGTTGCTTTATTGCATTTATGTTGCTTTTTACAATCTCCTATGATTAGTGATTAGTAATCAGAATATTCAGCTTCATAAGTTGTTCTAATTACTCAACATTGATCTGTATGCACTTGTATAAATACCTAGAAATTTTAACCAAAATGAGAATACACCATGAGAAATCATACCGTGATGAATAGCCCTTTCCCCATTCTTATTTTAGCATTATATTTTGCCCCAGTATATTCTGGTGCTGCCTCATTATTTCCCAAAATTCATGCTAGTATTGGCAATGCTCTTCCAAATAATACCAATGCGGCAATGCCTTAACTGTTCATTGTAAATCCAAGGATGATGATCTTGGAACTCGTATCCTTTTAGTTGATGAGCAAATACAATGGGAATTTCAAGAAAATTTTTGGGGATCTACGTTGTATTTTTGCTTTTTTGGGTGGTCTGGAAGAAAGAAATCGTTTGCTGTTTTCGATAGAGAATTAAACCAGAATTACTGTGGTAAATATTGTCTGTGGTTGGTGAAAGAAGATGGTTTCTACCTTAATTTTCGTCCAGGTTTGCTTAAGTTGAATACTTGGTGATATGTACCAATTCAACTGATTCCACAATTTATAGACAATAAATTTTTTTTATTTATTGCATTTTTATTTTTCTATATCTTCCTTTGTGATGTTATTCCATACTATTTTGCCTTTTCTTTGTGATATTATTCCATACGATTTTCGCCTTTTTTCTTCCCAATTAACAACACAAGGAAAACTGTTTAGAGGAAGTATTTCAAAAATTTGCAAAAAATTAATCTCAAAGCAAGAGATAACTGACAACATGAAAAAAAAATTGATAAAGTTTGGGCAAGAGTTGGAGATTACATAAGGGTAATTGGAAAGAAAAAGGAAGAATAGAGAACATTTGGCAAAAGCTCCCCTAGTGCCAATTGCACACTGAGAAGAAAAAAACTAAACAATAAAAATACAAAATTATAATGTAAACAATATATCAAGATTCACGATATTAAAAGAAATTGAAGTGTTAATTTGAGAAAAAGCGACCACGTTTTGTAATTTGTCTTATGGAAACGTCCAAATTTGTGCATAATCTCCAATTCTTCTATCCCTGTTGGATAACATCACATAACAAAATATTCTCTTACAAAATTGATTTCGAATACTGTGGGAAGTGTGTGTGTCAAGTGTTTGACAAGTTTATAAGATCTTTTTTAAATATTTTAAAATACAAGGATTGGTATAAAAAATTAAATATGTAAATTTTTTTTATCAATTAATATTGAATTACAATATTTGTTACCTCAAGTCAGGTGAGGCTCTCGATAATGTGTTAGGTGAAACCTCAAATTGTTTGCTATGCACAATTAGGGATATAATTTTTCAAAATCTACCTAATTGAATATTCTAGACCTGGATCTATTTAAGTGAAATTGTTTCAGACCTGAGCCGGTATACTGGAGGGTCTTACATTTGATTCCGGATCCAGATATAGGCCAAGTCCTGTTCAGGTCTTGAAAGTATAAACTACGTATATATTTTATGATCAATATTTATTGGATATTGGTATTAAAAGTGTAAAATACGTGTGTATTTTATAATTACCATTTATTGGATATGATATTGTAAAATACGTATATTTATTTTATTAATTATTATTTAATTAAATGGGTCCAAATTCAGATTCTGATAAACGGAATTATATCTTTACCCATACTCGAAAAAAAAAGGGGTATCTTTTTTCGTTTTGTACTGGTTAGGCCTGTCTACAGATTTTTGTTTGTTTGTGCATGGTGATATGAGGATGTTTTGCTTTCTGGAGTAAAAAGTTTTGTTCGCGTTTAAAAAAATAATTGACTTAATAATTTCAAATTACAAAGATTATTATTTATTATTTGGATACCAAGGAAAAACTATCCCTTTTGCCAAAAACTATCCCTTTGTGTTTTTTTTTATTTCTTTGATAAACCAACACTATTACATAGGGAATGAGATTTTTGGCGTTGGTGGGATTCAAACTCTGAACCTTTGAAGTGGAGTTATAGAGTTCTAACCACTTAACCCTCTATTTGTTCCCCCTTCCAAAAACCTCCTCTTTGCGTTGATTGGTATTAGATTTTCAAGTTCCATCTAGAATCCCTGAGTTTGAAGTTAGTCTAGTAATCCCATGTTTGATATGCAGAAATGACTTTGAATAGAAATCCTTTTCACCTAAAATAACACTCCATCCAGAATACGTTGGAAATTTTTTTTTTCCATTAATCGTTGTCTTCTGAAAGAGTAAAACTCATCAGGTTCAGCCAAATTTTGGCTTTACTAGAATCTCATTAGGATTTTGCCACGTACACAAGTTTTAAGCTGTTGTACTTAATCGGTCTCTATCGAGTTGTATTCAAAAGGAAAACTCGGTGAGAACTTCCAGGAGTGAAAGTCAAAATTAAGAATTCATTTCTTTGCTTAACTGACATTATATTTCTATCGTCGTATTTAATAGACTCTTTTGAAGTAACAAAATTCTCTCTTAGACACATTAAATTAAAGTATTTGAAATTAACCCAATAAATATTTTGGCTTTAGTAAATGATTAATGATTTTATTTGGTTTACAATTATTTCAAGAAGATGCATCTGACTCAGAGTTATGTTCTTTTCTTGGAGATCCAATATATTAAAATCAATTATTATCAAAGAACAGGAAAGCCTATTACGATATCAATACGAGCGCATATCATTTCTTTGACATCCAAATCACAATACTGACTTTTACAAGAGTTTTTAATTAGTTTCCTAAAGGCATAAAATAAAATACCCGAAAAGAAAGTGGTTTCATTATTAAAATTATAAAATTACCATTCACGTCCCAAATTGTAGAACACTCTTGTGGGAACAGTTGTCCCTTCACGGGAAAAAATGACATTTGACCAATATTTTATCCCATGAGCCTGGAAACTTGAAAGCACAGAATACACGACCTCTAGGATTTAGAATTATTCAATAAGTTAAAAATAGTGCAAGGATTTCAGTTGACAATACATTGAACCGAATATTTTAGATAAGTTTAATAAATTACAAAAATATATTGGAAAGTCCAGACGATTTTTTAGCAAATGTCAAGCGCCAAAGCCTAAAATTGGGTTGAATTGCAAATCAATACATGAACTCAAGGACAAAAACAGGATTTTAGATTTAGGGGGCGGAACATATATTTTGGACACGCATACACACACAATCTAATACCGGGGACAGAAAAATCCACCGCAAGAAAAGACATCAAAGATACTTTTTTTTTTTATGAGAAATCAAAGATACTTGATATGCTCGAGAAGCTTTAGCAAGACCACATTTGCACAAGATAGGCAATTAAATCTCAAAGTAATATCCTATGTCGCAAGTGTAAGAGATCGGTTGCTGCCTTAAAAGCCCAAGTGGCAACTAAGAAAGTTGAGAGTTCTTAAAAAAGTGCTTAGAGTATCTACGTCTGAATGATGTTTTTTGGAGCATTTTTTTTTTTAAAAACACTACTGTAATTATTTTATAGTCGGCAATTAGTAGACTATGTTTCCACTGATTTCATATTATTTAATTAACCTAAAAATGTTTACCATAGGGAAAAAATTAATCCAAGCATTTTATGTGCTTAATTTGTTTATTAAAATGTGGTTCATGTGTCATCATTTTATGATATGGTTGGCTAAATTTCATTTTAGTTTTTGAGTGGGTTTGATTTTGGTTTTCGAGTTGTGGTTGTATGGCAATATTCCCATTTTAATAGTACCAGCTTTAAACGTGATGGGATTGTTTTGGACGTTCATTTTGTCAAATGGCCATACTGATCTTAGCTTTGGTTTGGACATTCCTCCACAAAATTGCCGTTGGACTTTCCATATGTTAAGCCTCCATGCCTTTTTTATGTTGTAGCCGCCACACATCTTTTGAGAAATAATTTATATTTCTTTACTTTCCATTGCTTTTTCTTGTAATTTTTTGGGTTGGCAACATTACCAGAGTAATATTTATTTAATTGCCAACATTACTCTCAATCAGTCGAAAATACATATCTTTACTAATTTTAATAATTTTGATGGATTCTCCTTTTATTATGTTAGAACAAATCTCTCATCTCTCTCCTTTTCTCTCTCTACTACCAATCATAATCGTCGATTCGCACACCCTCTCGCTGACCTTGGCCTTTGCCTTTCCAAAACACTCTTTATTGGAAAATCATTTCCATCAAATACCAACTCCCAAACAAAGACCTTGGCTCCCTCATCTCTGTCACGACCAATGAAGACCTCAAAAACATGTTGGATGAATATGGCCGCCTAAATCCCTCTGTCAATCCCATCTCCAAACCTCCCGCCTTTGGTTATTTATATTTCACATTAATTTAGACTACAAAAAAAATTGTCTATCAAATCACTCTTGGAAAATAGTTCGAAATTGAATGAATGGTTTTTCATGGCCTTGCATTGGAATACTAGTGCACTATCTTCATGTAAAGTATATAAGCTATCGGAAACGTCGCCAATCAATTGTTTGTTAGGATTGGATGATGATTTGGCCGCTGTGCGTGTGAAAAATCATCTAGTTGTCAAATATATTGTTGACATTGAAGCCCAGCGGGAAGATGTCATGAGATATGGATCGTGGGTCAGCAATTAAAATCTGTAATCATCGAGGCCCAAGAAGCCAAGGACAAAGCCCAAAGAAGGGTTAAAATCCACTAAGTTAGTAAACTAAAGAAAGCAGCTAAAAACTACTTCTTCAGCTTGGGGAGCAGCTCCAGTTGAACTGATGGAGGAAAAATCCAAGCTGACCAAATTACCTTTTCTTCAAGAAAAAAAATGGATAGAGATAGAGTTAGTTAGGGAGAAGATTTTAGTAGCCTTTTATTTTTCGACACTTGTCAATTTTTGATTCATTACCATTGTATATAAATTAACAATGATATATTGTTCTTCTTTGAGTGAAATAAGAATTTCAGAGATCTTTCACTCCTGAATTCTTTCGTTAAATCTTCATACAAGATATCAGAGCAAGTTTCTTTGATTAACCAAAGATAATCCACGATTTTAAAAGATGGCAGATGAAGCAATTGGTTTAAATTCTGAAGAATCAGAGACATAATATACTGAAGATCCTTTGTATCTTCACAATTCTGATAATCTAGGAAGGATCCTAGTTACTTCACCTTAATAGGGACTAATTATCTCAGTTGGAATCGATCCATAAGGATAGCATTGGGAGCAAAGATGAAGCTGGGCTTCATCAATGGCTCTTGTCTGAAACTAGCTGCTGGACCCAAAGCAGATCGGTGGGAGAGAATTGACTGTATGGTAAAGTCTTGGATCTTTAACTCTATTTCAAAGGAAATTGTTGAAGCTTTTATATATACTACAACTACAAAGGACTTGTAGGATGAACTGCAAGAAAAATACGGTGAATGTAATGGACCTTTGCTGTATCAATTGCAAAGGAAAATTAGTAGCATAAATCAGGGAAGTGAAAAAGTTGAAAAGTACTTTACTAGACTTAAGAAGCTCTCTTTGGGATGAGCCTTCTTGTTTAATGCCTGTACCAATTTGCACTTGTGGAGCAACTATGGAAGTATCATACTTAGCTTCTTTTAAAAAGTTGATGCAGTTCTTGATAGGGCTTAATGAAGCCTATGATTATGTACAAAATCAGATCCTTGTAATGGATCCTTTGCCATCTGTCAACAAGGCTTCTTTAATGGTTCAAAGAGTAGAAAAGCAAAGAGATGTCCATTATTTATTTCCTGATAAAAATGAAAATGTAGCCATGATAGCAAGAAGATATGGAGAAAAGAGAGAAGTTAGAGGAAGAGGAAATGGAAGGGGAAGATCAGGTTATGCAGGAAGAGGAGGAGGCAGAAGAAATGATAAAGAGTTGTAGCATTGTGAACACTGTGGTATGGATGGCTATACACAAGACAGCTATTTCAAGATTCACGGTTATCCTGAGTGGTACAGGAACCTGAAAGAACAGAAAGGCAAAGGTGTAAACAACACCAAACAAGTGGCCAATGTAGCAGAAAGTCCTTTGAAACTCTATGATGAATATGTAAGAGTTAGCACAAAAGATAGATCACATGCATTAGATATAGCAACTATAGTATAGTAGGAACTAATGAAGCTTCTGAAAGGAAAAATGTCAATGGATGTCAAAAATTAGGTGAACTTTGCACACATTGATGATTTCGCAGGTATGAAAACTCACCATTTTGTCTTTTTAGTCCTTGATTGTATGCAATCAAGTTCTGGATATTAGACACAGGAGCAAGTAGTCATATGTGCTCAATTCTAAATCTGCTACAAAATTCAAAATCAGTTAGTCATTTTACCCCTATTTATTTGCCTAATGATTCCATGAAAGAAGTAGATCATGTTGGTAATGTTGACTTGAATCATAATCTATCCCTAACCGAGGTCTTGCATATTCCCAGTTTCAAATATAACCTAATTTCAATTTCTAAACTTGCACGCACAGCCAACATTAAATTAACATTTTGTCCTACCTATTGCATCTTGCTGGACTTACACAGTGAGAAGGTACTAGTTGTTGGTAGGCTTATAGGGAGGTTGTACCTGTTAGATAGTACTAGTTTTACAGATAGGAGAATTCAGTCATGTAATCAAAGGCAGATCAATTGTAAATATCAATGTAGTAAGTACAGCTTTATGAATGAAAGATTGGATGATGAATTTATTAATTGGAATCAAAGACTTGGGGATTTATCACCTCAAGTGTTTCAACACTTATATTTCTTAAGACCAGTCATAAGCAAAACTAAAGGGTCATATTCTAAGAGACTGTGAAATCTGTCATAAAGCAAAACAGTCTAGATTAAGCTTTTCTAACAGCAAAACTGATGCAGTAGAAATTTTTCAGTTGATTCATGTTGATCTTTATGGACCCTATAAACAGAATAGTCTTACTAGAACTCCATACATGCTTACTATTGTGGATGACCATAGTAGAAGAACCTGGACTTTTATGCTAGTTTGCAAAACACAAGTAGTATCTACCCTGAAGGATTTTTTTGTCACGACTAAGACACAATTTGATAAGAAAGTTAAAACTATGAGAACAGATAATGGTAGTGAGTTTATTAGCTCAGAGTGTCAAAAACTCCTGAAAGAGCAAGGAATAATTCACCAAAGAATCTGTGTCTACATATCACAACAAACTAGTATTGTGGAAAAAAAGCACAAACACCTTTTCTAAATTGCTAGATCTCTTATATTTCAGTCAAACTTGCCACCAAAATTTTGACCTTTCTCCATTTTAATGGCAACACATATCATTAAAAAAATACCCTCACCTGTATTAAAATGGAAAACACTCTTTGAAATGCTATTCAAACACCAACCAGATTATTCAACCATAAAGAAATTCGGTTGATTTTGCTATGCTGCTAATACACAACCACACAAAGACAAGTTTGAGGCTAGAGCACACAAGTGTGTGTTCATTGGATACAGCCATGGACAAAAAAGATATAAAATTTATGACTCGGAGATAAAACAAATTAGAGTAAGTAGAGATGTAATATTTTTGGAACATGTGTTTCCTTACATACAGAAAGATGAACAAACTAGTCAAATTCCTTTGCCATTAACATCTCCTGATGACAGAATAGAAGTTGAGACTGAAGCAGGAGTGAACAATGAGTCTAACACAAATGTGTTCAGAAATTTAGATGACAATCCATCAGAAATAGAAATTAGGATTCCTGCAGAAGTACAAGTAGAAGAGCAAAGAAGAAGCACCAGGATGAAACTACACTAGTTTAGATGCAGGATTATGTATCTAGTACTGTCTTTGATATTGGCTTACAAACAGCTGGTACCAATCAACTCACACAAAAGAAAAAAACCTCCAAGCATACACCAAATACATTTCCATTTTAAAACTCTTCAAGCCTAGACACTGCACATATGTCTTTCTTTGCAAATTTGACTAATATGCAGGAACCTCGAAACTATAATCAGGCTTGTGAAGATGAAAAGTGGGTGAGTGCCATGCAGGAGGAGCTGAATGCATTGGAAGCAAACAACACATAGGACTTGATAGGATTGATAAAAGGAAAGTAGGCAATTGGCGCTAAATGGGCTTACAAAATCAAGTTAAGACCTGATGGTACATTAAACAGGTTAAAGGCAAGGTTAATGGCAAAAGAATATTATCAAGTTGAAGGAGTGGACTATCATGATAGCTTTTCACCAGTGGCAAAATTGGTGATAGTAAGGTTATTCTTGGCTATAGTAGTAGCAAAAGGCTGGTATTTACATCAGCTGGATGTGAACAATGCTTTTCTACATGGATCAATAAAAGAAGAAGTGTACATGCAGTCACTAGAAGGATACAAAAAGGCAACTTTGAATCAGGTATGCAGATTGAAAAAAAGTTTATATGGATTGAAGCAAGCTTCCACGCAATGAAATGAGGATTTTAGTAACAAGTTAAAGACATTTGGTTTTAACCAATCTCAAAATGACAATTGTCTATTTATCAAAGTTGGAAAAGGAAACTTTACAGCATTGCTAATGTATGTTGATGATGCGATAGTGGGACGAAATGACTTGAAGGAGATTGAGGCAATGAAAGCTTATTTACACAAATTGTTTACAATAAAGGATTTAGGTGAAGTAAAGTACTTTCTTGGTTTAGAGATTGCAAGAACAAAGGAAGGGATATCAACGCAAATATGCCTTAGATATAATTAAAGATGTAGGAATGCTTGGAGTGAAACCATCAAAGACTCCAATGGTGAAAGGTATGGGGTTGACGGCTGAATCTGGGAATAAAATGAAGAATCCAGAATAGTATAGTAGATTAATTGGCAGGTTGTTATATCTAAATTTCACAAGGCTAGATGTGACATATGCTGTACAACAGTTAAGCCAATTTGTACAAGCTCCTATAGAACAACATTGGATGGCAGCATTACATGTTGTGAAGTTCATAAAATGATCACCTTCACTAGGGTTGTTCTTTCCAGCTAAAGAAGATCTTAATCTACAAGCATACTTAGATACGGATTGGGTTACATGTTTGGATACAAGAAGGTCAGTAACTAGTTACTGTGTTCTTCTAGGAGATGCTTTAGTATCTTGGAAAACAAAAAAGCAAAGTACAATTTTGAAATCATCAGCTGAAGCTAAGTACAGAAGTTGAGCAGCGATAGTTTGTGAATTACAATGGGTCTCATATATACTTAAGGACTTCTAGATTAATTTTAACCTTCCTATTATTCTATGGTGTGATAGTAAAGTTGCAATACATATTACTGAGAATCCTGTTTTTCACGAAAGAACTAAGCATTTAGATATAGACTACCACCTGGTCGGAAACAAATACAAGGAAGGATTTGTCATACCTAAGCATGTGAGCTCACAATGTCAACTTACATATGTATTCACTAAAGCACCGCCTATGCCACAATTCAGTAATCTGGTGCACAAGCTAAACTTGGTAGATTGTTACCAGTGCTCAACTTGGGAAGGGGGTGATAAGATATGGATCATGGGTTAGCAATTAAAAGCTGTAATTATCGAGGCCCAAAAAGCTAAGGACAAAGCCCAAAGAAGGGTTAAAATCCACTAAGTCAATAAACCAAAGAAAGCAGCTGAAAACTACTTCAGCTTGGGGAGCAACTCTAGTTGAGCTAATGGAGGAAAAATCCAAGCTGATCGAATTACCCCTTCTTCAAGAATAAAAAATGGATAGGGATAGAGTTAGTTAGGGAGCAGATTTTAGTAGCCTTTTATTATTCGACACTTGTTAATTTTTGATTCATTACCATTGTATATAAATTAACAATGATATATTGTTCTTCTTTGAGTGAAATAAGAATTTCAGAGATAAGAATTAATAAGATTTATTTAAATAATGATTTCAATAATAATAATATTAACAATAATGATATTAACATTAGTGGTAGTGGTGGTGGTGGTGGTGGTGGTGATGGTGGTGATGGTGATGATGGTGGTGGTGATGATGATGATGATAATAATAATAATGGTCGGCAAGAAGATTAATAATGACAGTAACATTGAGGAGCAATTTTTGCAATGTTGGGGTTGGGGGTGAATAATAGTGTTTAGAACAGGAGGATTGGGGGTTTTGTGTTGCCGCTAGCAATGGCGATGGCGGGAACACTGGCTTCTAGGATGGCGATGGTGGTTGGTGAGGAGTGTATGAACAAGGATTGTTTTGGATGATGAGAGATCGGAGCAGAGTGTGCCTGTTGGGACAAGAAAGGTGACTCAGGTATAAACATAATAGCTGCGAGTACCTCAATCATACTAGCAGCTATTGAGCACTTATTTTCAATAGAATAAACTAATTAGTGGTGTTGAAAATGTGCTATTGACTAATCAAAGGTAATGGTCGCATTTGTATAAAAATTGCTTTGACACGAAAATCCCTACTCAGGCAATATCACCAGCAATTTTTTGTCTTGCTTTGTTAATTGATTTGAGTCCATAAAAGTACTATGGAAGAACTACCATAATGTATAGATATGATAGCCACAAATATTATTGGTTTACTTCCAAAACTTAAAACCAAGTAGAGTATAATTATTAAAAAATGCATATGAAAACCATTTGAAAGCACATGAGTTAGATCAATTTGTTTAAACAAAAATAACTGATGCTACTAATGATATAAACATCAAAAGAGGTAGTATAGATTTCTCTCGAATTTAAAAAGGAATTGGTATTTTTATTTTTCAAAAAATGGCAAAGTAGGCTTAGATTATTTGAGAGAAAACTACAAAGGAGTTGATTGGGTATCTGTTATTGTAGAATCATGTCCTTTGGAATGAAAAATACAAGGGCAACACACCAAAAGATGGTGGATAAAATATTCAACAAATAACTAGGGTGTAATGTGGAAGTGTATAGGTGGATGATATGCTAGTGAAGAATAGAGTATAACAAAATAGAAAAAGATCATAAGAAGGATCTTTGGGAGATATTTACTATGCAAGGCCACTAAACTACTGTTATAGTAGAATTTTGATCATTAAATAGTTTTGTGCCATCGAACTCATTAAAATGTAAGTTCTTAACCCTTATGTTGGTTTTAGCCGTTAACTTTTTGGTATTTTTGTTTAAATTCAAGTAGCTTTTGTCCATGCACAAGTACTAAAAATAATAGTAGTTCTTCCTTCTTTTTCATTGTCTCATCGTATTTAGCTGCTAAAATTTTTTCTAGCCACCTCTCAAGCGTTCTTCTCCCTTTTTAATTGTAATCAACCAGTTACATAAGAAAATGAAAAAAAAAAATCCTAAATGCTCCCTATAGAGACAGAATTTACCCATTAAATCAAGTAATATTGATTGAGAAGTCAAAATTGACTAGATATGATTGATGTGATATTTTTTTCTAGCACGAGTCTTTATTTAACAACGCCGACCTACCTTAACTAGACTTTTCAAACTAGGGCTTTAGGTCTCAGTTCTCCTCTCCCCTCCCTCAACTATAAATACCCCTCATAGGGTCTCATAAAGAGGGGACCTCACAAGTAAGCTCTCAATTTACCCAAACTCTTCTTCATTACTTCTTCACTTTAATGCCTTACTGACTTGAGCGTCGGAGGTACAACAGGAGAGGAGCCCCACGTCGACCTTGTTCTCTTATGTATGCAAATAAATAGTGTGACCACCCATAAAGCTAGGTGGTCAGAAATTCGAAATTTTATAGTGGCACCGTCTGTAGGGACAAGTGATTATCCCACTAGAGTTCGGTCATAATATTTCCTCAATTTGGCTGTAGCACTTCGGTATCTCGGCCATGTTACGTCCTAGGCTCAACCATATTTTATCCTCAACACTTCGGCATCTCGGCCATATTACATCCTAGGCTCGGCCATATTTTGTCCTTGGCCCTTTGGCATCTCGGCCATGTTACGTCCTAAGCTCGGCCATACTTTGTCCTCGGCGCTTCGGCATCTCGGCCATGTTACGTCCTTGGCTCAACCATATTTTGTCCTTGGCGCTTCAGCATCTCGGCCATATTACGTCCTAAGCTCGGCCATATTTTTGTCCTCAGCGCTTCGGCATATCGACCATGTTATGTCCCGGGCTTAGTCATATTTTGTCCTTGGCACTTCAGCCAAGAATAGCTCAGCCAAAAAAGTTTGGCCCAAAAAAAACTCGGCCCAAAGAGCTCGGCCATATGGTATCCCTCGCTCAACTAAGTACTTCGGCCATGTTTGTGATATCCCACATCGGTGGAAGCAAGAAAAAATGATTTGTATATAATGTCCTGCGTTTAGGCTACTAAATAACTTGGCTTAAGCATTTTGGGTTTGTGGTTTGAAGCTCAAAAGTTATTGGGTCAGCTCAGACGCGGGATGTTACAAATGGTATCAGAGCGAATCTCGTGTGGTTTCTTCACGGGGTGAGACTGGGCCTATGGTATTTGGGTTGGACTACGCAAGGAAGTGGAGGAACTAAGTGCTGTGCGGGGCTAAGTGCTACGTCGACTTAAGGGTGGGAGTCACCTCTAGAGCCCGTACAAGCAACTTCTAGAATTCGACACAACCAAGTGGACAGTCCGGATATGAATTGGGCTTTGCGAGGACGCAAAGGCTTAAAGGTGGGGTGAAGTGATATCCTACATCGGTGGGAGAAAGAAAAAATGATTTGTATATAATGTCCTGCGTTTGGGCTACTAAATAACTTGGCTTAAGTATTTTAGGCTTATGGTTTGAAGCTCAAAAGTTATTGGGTCAACCCAGACGCGAGATGTTACAATGTTACTTCACTTCGGCCACATATCTCAGCTAAATGATGTTCTCGCCTCGGTCATATCACTTTGGCCATATTATCTCCTCGGCCCAAAAAAGTTCAAAATATGAACTCGGCCTTATTGGATCCCCTTTGAGTTCCTCATTTAAGCTTCAAAAGACCGGAGAGCCAAGATGGCTTGAAACTCCAGGATGAAGCAGAAAATGTGTTCAGTCTCACCTCCTCTCCGACTCGGCCAAAAAGAGCTCTGCCAAAAAAGAGTTCGGCTAAAAGAATTCAGCAAAAGAAGAGTTCGGCCAAGGAGAGCTCATCAGTATTAAACTTCGGTGGCCTCTCAGTATTCGGACCCTAGCGGCCTCATTATTATATTAGACCTTTAAAGCCACATTATGGATTTTGGTCTTTTCTTTGATTATCATTTTGAGTTTTATTCTTTCACAATCTCATAGTGGATTCTCAACAAAGTTATATAAGTTCGGGACACGATAACAAATTTATTGTCATCCCGTCCGAACTGGGGAGCTTATGTAGAGACAAAATTTATCCATTAAATCGGGTGATATTGATTGAGAAGTCAAAATTGACTAGATATGATTGATGTGACATTTTCTTTTGGCACGAGTCTTTATTTAACACCGCTGACCTACCTTAACTAGGCTTTTCAAAATAGGGCCTTAGTCCTCAATTCTCCTCTCTCCTCCCTCAACTATAAATACCCTTCATGGGGTCTCATAAAGATGAGACCACACATGTAAGCTCTCAAATTAGTCGAGAACTTCTTTACTTATTCGTGTTATAAATATCTTATTGACTTGAGCGTCGGAGGTACACCAGGGGAGAGCCCATTTCGATCTCATTTTCTTATGTGTGCAGGCAAACAGTGTGGCCACACACAAAGTCAAAAATTTGAGATTTTACATTCCCCCAACTTTCTTTGGCGTATAATGTTATTTTTTTTTCTTTCGAGCTGGATATAGAAGAATAGGAAGATAATTGCTTGGGCTTAAGGAAAATATAGGCCTTTTGTTTCTAATTTTATTGAAAATAATTGTTTTAGATTGATTTCTTTTGATGTTGTTTGAATACAAAATAGTGGCTTTCGAGTTATAAAGATAGTGGCAAGAGCCCTTGGATAATGAGTGATATAAGCATTTTGATTAGTTTTTATGACTTTTAACTCCAAACAATGATATTTAAGGGAAAAAGAAAAAGAAGGAGAAGATTACTTTTTTCACAACAGATATTTCTCTTTTTTTCTCCATTTTCCTTCTTCACTCTCGGGCTTTCCTAGCCAATGGTGCCATACTAACCACAGCTGGACACCATGACCATGGCGGGTGGTAGTAGGCAGCAGCAACTGGCCAGTCGTCAACCGAAGACTTTTGAAGCCACGCTTGTATCTCTTGTGAAAAAGGTAATCTTCTTCTTGTTTTTTAACCCTTAAATATCATTGTCCAGAGTTAAAAATCATAAAAACTAATTAAAAAGCTTAAATCACTATTATCCACCGGCTCTTGCCACTATCTTCATAACTCCACAGCCACTGATTTCTATTCAAACTACAACGCAAGGAATAAATATAAAACTGATAATTTCAAAAGAAATTAGAAACAAAAAGCCTATATTTTCCTTAGGCCCCAGCTATTATGTCTTCTCCTTCTGTATCTACCACGAAAAGGCAAAAAAATTTTGTGCGGAAGAAAGTGGGGAGAGGATTTGGGATTTTGTTTCATTTTCTTTCTTATGTGATGGGATGATTGCAGTTAAGAAGGGAGAAGAATACTTGAGAGGTGGCCGGAAAAAATTTAGCTGCTGAATAAAATGAGAGAATGAAAAAGAAGAAAGAACGACAATTATTTTAGTGCTTGTGCATGTGATAGCCCCACCTTATCCAGAGACACACCAAAGGGCTTAGTGAACTGCTTGCTTGGCTCTCGCCAGGTTTCAAATCACGCACTCACTCAGAACATCCAAACATACTTAATCCAAAATAAAATACATTCATATAGTGCAACTTAAAAGTACAAGTATCACTAAGAAATTTTACATCCCAAAATATATATAGTATTTACAATAATTGCCTAAACAATTTGGCTATCAAAATATAAAGAAAACGTCCACTAGTTTCAAAATCTGCCGTTCCAGCTTTAATATTATGGAAATCCTGGTTAAAGAAAACAAATAAAATGGATGAGCTATAATAGCTCAGTGAATGCTCAAATCATGCAACCATACCAGTAATCCATTATTTTATTTAATAAAATAATTAACAAGTTAAATAAACAGTGTATGAATAATCTAGTTAACAAGTAGTCAATGGCGGATACAAGACTCAACAACGGGAGCAAGCTCCACTACAGAGAAAGCAAGTACCGATCATGTAACCATGACGTTAGGATTGAGATAATAGCTCAGGTTCTCGCCAAGGGTCATACCAATATTAACAAGCAAGTACCCTAACTACCATTCACCTTGTAACCTCTGTACAGGCTACCGCATCTAGGGAGTAATCTCAACCTTAGAGGGCCAACAAGCAAGCAAGAAAGTTCAATCCAGAGTTGGCCTCTTTGAGGATTCTCAACTTAGATAGGAAAGAACAACACGCCCTAAAACACTCAGCACCTTATGTCCTCTCAATTACGACCGGGTTGACTAACCGTGAAGTAACGATGAAGTTAGTCACGGAAGTCTCAAGCACAAATAACACATTGGACAATGAAAGCATGTAATACATTGTGGAATAGATGCGATAAAGTACACATCTTTCCTCAAATAACACATTTCATCAAATAATAATTACAAGCATAACATAACATTTCATGCATCATGCACACGTAGAGACACTCATCTGGAATGCCTAGGAAAATATTTTGTAAAAAGGTCGAGATTCGCTTTTGGATCCTGAAATTCAAAAGAAATAATCTAATGAAAACTCGATTAAAATCCTAAGTAAATTAGTAAGAAAATTCAAGAAATAACCCAATTATTTCTAGGGTTTCGGTTTTAGGGTTTTAGGGTTTTAAGGTTTAGGGTTTTGAACCTAGGGTTTAGGGTTTTAGATTTAGGGTTTTAGTTTTAGGGTTTTCTCATTCTAGGAAAATTTAATTCATTAATAGATCATTTTCTAAAAATTTCTGCACACCAAATTCCCTAAATTTAGCATATTCTAGGTTAAAAATTTCACCTATCACTTTTTTCTTCTTTAATTCTACCGAATTTCGGCAGTATCTCCCCTTAAAATCGGACTAACCCAAAATTTTACCTGCAAGAAATCAACCAACCAATCCAATTTCCAACAAGTTTTATAGCTTCCATGTCTCAATTAAACCCAATTTCACTCAATTTTCTAATCAAATTCAAGATTTCAACTCCAAGTTTCTTCAACAATTCAAAACATAATACATATCATTTCAAGGTTTAAATGCTATCTACTAGTTTATCTAACCAAGAAAACACTTGATTAACGAGTAAACTTCATTTCAAAACTTAAATCTTCAAGTTTTAATAACAAGTATCTAGTATTAAACTTGTACAAAAACTACCTAAAACTTGAAATATAATAGCAAAAGTTCATAGTAGATATCTCAAACAAACTTAGATCTTTACTTAGGAAGAAGATGAGCTCACTTTCTATGGTGGAGATGACCAAAAATGGAGAGAAAGTTTCAAGAAAATGAAAGCAAAAGAGAGGAGAAAGAGAGAAATAGAGGGCCGGCCAAGGTGAAGAGAAAAAGAAAGAAATAAGCCAAGAAAAATAGAAAAGAAATAAAGAGAAAAATGGGAAAAGAAACAACCAATCATAGCAAGACAAAAATCAACCTAGGGTTTAGACTTTTTGGCACAATAGCTACTACTTGGTTAAATATGATTAGTGGAGATTTTAATCACTTATCGTCCTAGTAATTTGCAAGAGCTTTAGGGCACAATTTTTAAGACAAAAGAGAGAAGAAAGAAAGGGAGAGAGAGCTGGCCAAAGAGAGAAAGGAAAGCAAGAGAATAAATAAAATTTTTTGGGTCAATATTGAACTAAAGCTCAATTGGTCAAGGGGCTAAAAAATGGTAGAATTAGTTAGTCCAAATTAAACACTATTATAAACTAATGGTTCAATGAAATTAATCCAAATTTACTACTTAGGTGTCCCACTTAATAATGAAAGAATCTTATTTACTTAACCTAATTAACTTAAGAAATCTTTCAATTAATAAATCAAGGATTAACACTAAACTCCAAATAAAAGAATTTCCCCTTTTAAGTGCATTTTCGATTTTTTTTCTTTTCTCTCTTTTTTTTTCTACTAATGGGCATAACACGGATTAAATGGTTTTTGTATGAATTTCTAGGGTGTTACAGTGCAAGGACATAAATTGCCTGAATTTTAACAGAAATACCAGTGTTAACAGCTAAAACCGACAGAAGGGTTAAGAACTTGCATTTTAATGAGTTCGATTGGGAAAAAACCATTTGATGATCAAAATTCTACAATGGCAATAGTTTAGTGGCCTTGATCCTCCATATGATCTTTCTTTACTCTGTTCTTCACTTGTTTGTTGAATATTTTATCCATTATCTATTGATGTGTTGCCTTTGCATTTTTCATTCCAAATGACACGAGCCTATAACAATAGATACTCAATCAACTCCTTTGTATATTTTCTCTAAAATAATCTAAGTCTCTTTTGCCATTTTGTGTTTACAAATTTTTAGAAAATAAGAATTCCGATTCCTTTCTAAATTTTTTAGAGAACTCTATACTGTCTCCTTTGATGGTTACATCATTAGTAGCATCAGCAATTTTTGTTTAAACAAATTGATCTAACTCGTGTGCTTTTAGATGGGTTTTCATTTGCATCTTTTAATAAATATACTCTACTTGGTTTTAAGTTTTGGAACTAGAACAATAATATTTATGGTTACCGTGTCTATATATTATAATAGTTATCCCGTAGTACTTTTATGGACCCAAATCAATTAACAAAGAAAGCATGACAAGAAATTACAAGAAAAAACAATGTAAAGAGTAAAGAATATGAAAGTATTTCCCAAAAGAGGCATGGCAGTTACAATATAAAAAAGGGATAACTACACAAACCTCCCTTGAGGTTTACAACAATTGTAGCTAGTTGCCCTCACATTTAAAAATTACACTTGCCTCCCCTATTTAAGTATATTCCATAGCAAAAGAAGTTCAATTTGCTAACGTAAGTTAAAAAAAAACTACATAAATATCCTATAATACCTGCAAATAATATTTTCTCAAAAGAAAAAAAAACTTTTCAAACATTAAAAAAAATTAATGTTCCTGATATAAATCTCCAAACCCTCCTCTTCATAAACACTGTTCGCATGCCCTTTTCCCATCCAGAAAGTAAGAAATAAAAAATAACCCAGCCCACCACAACTCTTAGACTACCCAAAAAATAAGCACTAAATCCAATCTCAATTATGTTTCTAAGGCGTTGTTGAGGAAAAAAAAAGAAAAAAAAAAACCAAAACCATAACCAAAACATCAATCATATTTGCAGTCCAAGCCAGAAAGAATGAAGTGCAGGGAATTAGTCAGGAAATGGAGAAGATTTTCAGTCATTAGTTAAAAAATGATAACGCTTCCTCCATGATTGTCACGTTCAATTACTATCAATCCTATCATAAACTCTCAAAGATCAATCAATACCAACACTCAAAAAGGGTCATCTTTTCATTATCCATAGGGCGTGGGGTTTTTACCCTCCTATTGGTTGGATTGGATTCTTCCAATCAGCATCAATGTCATTCCTTAAAGATTTCCTTATCAAATCCCAAAATATTTAGATAGAGGCACAACAACATCAATTTCTACCCCAAATCAACATCAATATCTATTTCGTAACCAATTGACATCAATATATACGCTGAATAGATAGAGGAACAACATACAAACAAAAATGCCTTACCATCCAGAACCAAAAATAAAAATAAAAAGCAAAAAAATCCAACTTATTGCAAAGCAACAATATTTTTTGTAGGGAAGCAAATATTTGCAAGGGAATTTTCAAGTCAAAAAATCAATAACAAACCAATCTCTGGTGCCATGGGTTTAGGCGAAAAGGCAAGATGTTAGTGGCAGCGATTATGTTAGGCGTAGTAGCAGATGGGGTGTTAGGAGCAAAGATGAGTAATGATGGGAAAGTGGGATGATGTATAATTGTTAAAAAAAAAAAAAAAGAGTAGGAGAGTTTAGGGAGGAAGGTGGCAGCGGGTGGCTGGCTTGGTGGTGGATGCATGAGATTGTGATGGTTTGCCGTGTATCATCGCCAGAAAAAAGAGAAAGAGAGGGGAAGTGGAGGAGGGAGAGATGAGGGGATATACTAGAGTTAGGGGAAGCAAATAGAGAAGAAAAATTGAGTGGTGTGGCTTCTGTCGACTGGGTTGGGGTAGGGAAAGAGTAGATTTTTTTTCTTTTAAACTTTCAATTAAGTGTTTTGTTAAGGGCACAATAGACCTTTCAATTGACTAGGGGAACCATGTGTAATTTTTTAAACTTGGAGGGAGCTATTTACAATTGTCATAAACCTCAGGACAAGTTTGTGTAATTATCCCTATAAGAAAAGACATAGAGCCTTAATATCACTACAAGAAAAATCATCATTATTGACAACAAGAAGTTGTCATTGAAAATAAAAAGTCGTCACTAATACTTTTTATCGACAAGAAATTTGTCGTCGCTAAGTTGTCACTAAAGGCCCGTCACTAAATGTGAATAGTATCAAAACTAAAGTCGTCACTAAAAATATGCCTTTTAGTAACGACATTTGTTGTCACTAATAACTTGTGCAATTGTGATGACTTTTTTTTTTTTGTCAGAGAAATTGCAACTGTTGTCGTCACTATATAAGTGCTTATTAGTGACGACTTTAGTCGTCACTAATATATGAACTAATTCATTGACAACTCTATGTCGTTACTAATGCTTTACCTCACCCACAATTTAATATTCAATGACAAGGGTTTGTTGTCACTGATGTACTCTTTAGTGACGACTTTGATCATCACTGAAACCTTACCTATTCAATGACGATATATTGTCGTCACTAATGCTTTAGATGTTAATATTAATGACAAAGCCTTATCATTACTGATGTATTATTCAGTGACAACAAGAAGTTATCACTGAAGCATTTACTGTGGATTGTATTCAGTGACAACATTTGGTTGTCATTGTAGTTATTATATATGCAACACAGCTTGACAATAATCAATATATATACATGTGTGTGTGTCTATATATACATATATATATATATATACTGCATTGAATCTCAAATCAATCACAATTGTCATCAATAACAATATTTATAAAATAATCATTCTTTCTATTTCCCAAGATAATATTCAAAATTGTACAAAAATTGTTCAACATACTATTTCTACAATACACTCCTTTAATGCTCAAAACATAATATATAAAAAACTAGAAAAATCAAATTTGACAATTGGACCAAACTCTGCAGTAATTAAATCAGGTTGAATTAATGTGATGAGTGAAAATATAACATTGGAGAACTAGGGAGAGACTTGAAGGCTAAAGCATTATGATCGATCATGGAACCTTGCAGAAATTTGCTCCACCTATCCATCAACATGTCAGTGTTATTGGATATTAATACTCTTCTCTTCAAACCGAAGGCCTAATCTCAACCAATATCTTGTACCCTGGTGATTCTTCTTGTGACCACACTCCAAGTAGTAAGTAAGCAGTGGTAACTTAACCATTATCACCTGCATTCACATGCATGTTTCCTGAGAATCAAGAAAAGGACAGAGATTCCCATTTTATGATAGGCAACGAAGGCAACTTTAGAAACTGAAAAAAGTACTCACATCATGCACTTCTTTCTTGTAACTACACCATACATTGCCCAAATATTTAACATGAGCACCTTTAAGTTTAGTCAACCTTAAGTCAAAATTCAACAAAACAATGTTTTAGCATAATCCACAATAGATTTCCTCCCAATTTACAATAGATGTAGGAAGAATGATAGTTAATTAGTTATTATATGTGACAATCACCAATTGGGACCTTGTAACTTATCCATAAAAAAAAAAAGGAATAAAGAAACTTTGTATCAACTATGACCATTAAACAAAAAAATCTCTTCATTTCGGAAACAAAACCAATAGCCTCTCTTCAGTTTTGTGCCAAGTTATAATAGTGCTACAAAGGAACAACTCACAGTGTTAGTCTCATTGCGAAGGCTAAAAGCCAAAGAAGCCAAAAAGGCTAAGATCATTTGCAAATGAAAAGCATAATTCTACCACCACCACTTTCAGCAACGGAACTGTTCCTTGCGCATATATTGCATGACCAAGATGTTATGTTTTGTATTGTATACAAAGAACATTTAGGATACATTATAATAGTGAAATCCTTTCATACAAGGCATGGAAGAACACATTCAATTTTGTTAACAAAACTTCTGAAACTTTTTATTCACCATTCAAAGTACGCAAAGAAGTGCAAGCGTATAGGATGCATGAGTTGATCTCAAAACTTTTTTCTTTTCTGGTCAAGGAAAAGTGCTTAGCAAGATCCTGTTATTACTTGCAAAAAAAAAAGGAATCATACATGATGGAATACAACTTAAATCCACTTACTTCTATCTCTCAAGCCTAAATCATAAAACGTTAGTCATGATGACAATGCTAATTATATTTGTAGCTTTTTCTTCATATACTTTACAAGATTAAAAGACACATTCATAATTCAAAGCTGACAAAAACCAGAATGGATGAGACAAACAGCCCCAAAACTCATAGAACCATGATGTCATTTATTTTGGTGAACAGATCAACCTTCAATTCATCTTTTCCTTGTCATCTTTCCTTCTTTATCCACACAAAGACAGTGCATGCACATATACACGTGTTAACACACACAGCCAAATACTCTCCTATACAACCTTCATGTATAATCAAAAAACTTAGGCTTTTACAAGGACACCTCCTCAAACAGACATACAACTCCACAACTGTACAAAACAGCTAGCACAATTGTGTGTCAGAAATCTACAGATTAGATAAAGAGAAGACAAAAAGGGATCCACATAGATGGGAGGCTTGGGGAAGGAAAGGAAGAGAAAAAGGTTGTAGATATGAATTTGATAATACAAGGAATTTTTTGGTTTGAAGGGTATAAATCTGTTTAATCAGAACGCATACAATGATAGAGCACCCAAATATTTCAGTTGCTTAGGCTCAGAATTATACAAATTTTGAAATTCCTTAAAAGGGAGACTAACTCATTACCATTTTAAAGTGCCTCTTCATGTAATCAAAACAATATAACTGATCCTCAATCTTCCCTTATATTTACTTTCAGTTGTCACTACATGAAGATCAATTTATAAATGCAATGCAATTACAAACACCCCACCCTCAAAGTAAAAGGGGTGGTAAGGTTGGGGAATACACAGACGACTTAATTTCTATTTTAGACAGCATATATGAGCAATACACAAAATTTTTAAGAGTCTAGGTAAGTAAAGGAATCAAATCTTTGGATTGGGATCATGAGAATGGCAAAGCACCAAAAAAAGGAGGAACAATTCAACATGCATTGTAACAAAGAAAGTGGAAACAGATCCAAATTCATCAACTCTCGAAGCTCAAAATTTAAAGTCTAAATTCACGAGATACATAATCAAATAAGATTGTAAAAATGTAGAGAGTTAAACAAGAATTCAAAACTCAATTATCACTGTAAAAATCTATATATTTAAAAAAATCAAGTTATCTACATTTAAATTATGAACAAAGATATGAAGAAAAATACAAATCAAGCCATAACACGGACACAGATTCCCAACGCACCCACATCTCAAAATCACACTAATCAAACTATCATATGTCCATTCAAACAGAACCGAATATGAAAAACCATCGAATAGTAATAATCAAACTATCTTCGTTCATTGTCACCTATACACAAACAAAAGTGCATACATAAACATGTAATACAAGTGGCTTAGAATATAATAGAATTTAAGAGATTCCAACAAGAACATTAGATGCCCAAATATTTTGTTCTATTGTAAAAGCTCATACTGATTCAATCCCAAAAACTATTAGTTAATTCGCTGAACAAATAATACAAATTTTGACTAAGCCAATTATAATGAAGAAGCTAATTAACTTAGTGAACATATGTAAGACACTAATGTAAACAAGCTAATATGAAAAAACAAATCATTGCCTATATGAATGAAATAATGGCAATATGATCAATTAAACAAAGAAAAGAAAAAGAAACTATTGTTGCAGTAATACTGATAGCAATAGTTCATAGAGTTTTCCACATTGATTCATTAGCATGCACAAGAACTGAAGGCTTACGTCCTCCAACAAAAGACTGGCACGTTAAACATTTAAGAATAAATAATCAAAAGCAAATAGATTAAAAAAGTAGAATTACTATCACAAATGTTGCCAGATTACATTCGCATAACAACGACATGAATCAATAATACCAAAATGATTCCATCAACTCTTACTGAATGTGTAAAGAAGAATCAAAACAGGCTAGCTCGACATCAATTTGTAGGCTGCTTAATATACGCATACACAAATATGACTCGTGCAAAAGGCTCCACTCAAGCAAAAAAATAAATAAATACAATAAAAATGATGAAATTCCAGCCCAAGGTAATTATAGACAAACCCAGACAACAATAACTTTTTTTTAACAAAAGTAAAAGACTCTAATATTCTCTAAAGTTACAATAATGTACATGAACAGACAAACACGGGCTCTATAATATGAAAACAAATTAGTAAATTTGTAATCATAATGAATCACGGAGTCACCCAAAAATCCTAGCTAGCTAACAACTAGATGAAGAAACCTACGTGCAACTCCAATTCATGTGGTTCTTGGCCAAGAATAGCCGGCCTAATTTTCTTTTCCCGTAACTCATAAAAGAATCCTCCGTCCCTAGCTCTTTTCTTCCTGTCCACAACTACCAAATTCAAGTGGACAAGGCCAATATAAGGATCCTATATTAGTAGCCATTTCATTAAGTTAAGTGGCTAATACAAGGTTAGTTGTATATGCTAATAGTTAGAATAACAGTCCATCTTATACACAAAAGAAAAACATAGAAGGAAACTTTTGTACGGCAATTTTAGGCACTGAAGTCTTGAAAAATGCAAGTATATGACTCAATCAAAGATCACGAACATAGAAAACTTTGAAGAAACATGGACCATCTAAATTTATGCAACCAGAAATTCAATAACTGAATAAACTGTGAAAGTGTTTCCCAATGACATAAAAGAGAACCTCATAGTCACATCTTGAAAGAGAACAACTAAATACCTGTAGACATGCATCACACCATGGATAGGCTAAAAGAATGGCCACTATAATCTCTATAACAAACTGACTAAATAAAAGTTCAATATCTCATAAACAGTTAAGTTATAACTAAATATCATTCAAAATCAATCATGTAAATATTCAATACAATGATACAAATGGTTAAGTATAATCCAATAAATAGCAAACTTAACCACAAGCATACAATGTAAACTCTAAAGCCATCTCGAGTAAAACATATAGGTACTGAATAGGCCCCCTAAGCAAGAACACAACGAGATTCCAAACGACACACAGAGTTATACATTAATAAATAATACGTATTCTCCAATTAGACAAATAATTGATAAAAGGCCACTCTTACAAGATTTAATCTCAACAACTTTACCATAGTCATTTTTGAAACAACAATTTCTAATACTCACATAATGATTATAACCAAAGCAATCAAAAAATAAAATTCACTACTAACAATAACTCAGATGCGCTGAGAACGTCATCAATTGCAAGATCCTCCTTCTTATTGCAAGAAATTATAGCCCGCCCAAGTCCGCACCTGCAGGGAAAATTGCACCCATCATCAAGCCCCCACAAAATATGCAAAGGGGGAAGGGGGAAATAGAGGAAGCTTCATGTTGACACACTTTTGACCTCCAAAACCCCGTGAAAATACTGCAGGAGTCACCACTCTCTTCCTCAAACCACCTATCTACGAACCCATTCTCTTTACAACCCAAAACTAGCCAACCAACTTCCAAGGATTTCCAAGAAATTTTTTTTGTTGTTTACAGAGGAGTAAGGGGTAAAACTGGGGTTCGGACTACCACTAGAACAATAAAATTATGTGTTTATCTTGAGAAATACAACCCCAAAACACCGTAGTAATTGGGCAGAGAAATCCACCCAAATCCCACAATAATCAACTATAGAGGCGGAGGAGGAGAGTGAATGAAGGTTTCAAGAGATTGAAGAAGTGGGTCCACCGGGAATTGTAATTAGCTGCGGCAGATGAGAGAAATCGGTTGAGGAATTGACGGTGGTGTGGGAAGTGATTCGAGTGGGAAAAAGAGGAGGGAGAGGAGTTTACAGAGGGCAATGGAAGTGCAAGAAAGGAGGGTTTTGAGGGAAAGAGATTGGGGGGGAGGAGTTGAAGATCTTGGTGGCAGAGGAAGGAGAGGGCACTGTAGGTGATGGTGACAAGCTAGGGGACGAGGTTTGAGAGGTTTTCATGGCAATTGCAGCGGGTGCTGGGCTGGGGTTGGAGTGGGAATGGGTGGAGTGGCTGGCCTTGTTTCGTTGCCAGAAGGAAAGGAAGAGAGGAGAGAGAGAGGAATTAGAAAAGAGGAAGAGAGTTTTTGTGAAATTTTGGGGGGGAATTTGATTTTGGATGAAAATCTGGTGGAGGGAAGGGGGTTGGGTAAATCGTCTTCCCAGATCGGAAAATTTTTAGAGTATTGCAGTTGTGTGTATGTATAAGTCTGTAGGCAAGTATGCGTGTGTTGTGTGAGTAGGTATATGTACATACATATGTGTGTGTATCTATATATATGTATATATATGTTTATATGTATATATATATATATATATATATGTATATATACATACACCTACATACACACATATACATATATATGCATATGTATATATATGTATATGTGTGTATGTAGGTGTATGTATATATATACATATATATATAAATATAAACAGATACACACACATATATATGTATACACCCACACATATATATCTGTATGTATGTATGTATGTATATGTATATATATAAACACACACATGTATATACATACATATACATATACATATACATACATATATACACATACATAGATATTCATACATACATAGATACATATATATATAAATACACACATATATATACATATACACATATATATGTGTCTATATGTACATACATACATACATACATATATGAGAGAATTGCAATTTTGGTCCCAAATGTTTAAGGTATCAACAGTTTCAGTTCTTAAAGTTTGGACAAAAGCAAACGTAGTACCAAAAGTTTCAATTTTTTAGCATATTTAGTCCTATTGACCAGTTTTCTCAAAATTTTATTTGAATCGGTCATGTAAAACTCACGTTGACTGTTGCAAAAGTTTTCAGAATGAATTAAAAAAGAAAAAATTTTAATTATCATAATTTGTAATTAAAAGCACACATGCGAATGCACTATTCAGGCAGATTTTTTTAGTTTTATTTTTTTATTTATCATTTATAAACTCAAATTAGTGCCTTTAATTACAAATTATAGCAATTAAAATTTTTTTTCCTTTAATCTAATTTTTTTTGAAAATTTTTGTAATCGGCACGTGAACATCACGTAACTAGATTCCGATAAGATTTTTGTAAAACTGCTCAATAAGACTAAACATGCCAAAAAATTGAAACATTTGGTACTAGATTTGCTTTTGTCTAAACTTTAGGGACTAAAACTACCGATAGCTCAAACATTTGGTACCAAAATTATAATTTTCTCTACATATATATATATACATATGTATGTATGTATGTACATATATATGTATGTCTATACGCATATACATATACATATATACATATATATACGCATATACATATATGCATATACATATATACATATACATATGCATATATATCTATATACATATATAGCTATGTATGTATGTATGTATGTATCCATATGTACGTATGTATCTATATGTACGTATGTATATGTGTACATATAAATGTATATGTATATGTATGTATGTATATGTATGTATATATTTCTGTGTGTGCATCTGTGTGTGTGTAAATATATGTGTGTGTATGTATATATGTATGTATGAATATATGTATATGTATGTGTATATATATATGCACGTATGTATGTGTATATATACGCGTGTGTGTGTGTACGTATGTACGTATACGTATATGTGTGTATACATATGTGTGTATATTTATACGTATACATATACGTGTATATGTATATGCATGTATCTATATGTATGTATGTATATGTATGCATATATATGTGTGTGTGCGTGTCGTGTTTGTGTGTGTGTATATATATGTATGCATGTATGCATGTATGCATATGTATGTTTCTATATATGTGTGTATATAGATGTATACAGATACATATACGTATGTAAATATACATATGTATAGGTATACGTACACCTATATACATGTATATATGTGTGTGTATCTAAATGTATGTGTATGTATGTATATGTATGTTTTTGTGTGTGTTTGTGTGTATATAGGTACACCTTGTGTGTGTGTGTATATATATATATATACACACGTGTATTTTAGTGACAACGTGTGAAAGTTGTCCGAAAAAAGTACAACTTTAGTGACAACACTTGAAAAGTTGTCAGAAAAGATATTCTTCAGTGACAACATGTGTTGTCACTAATGACTTAATCCAACTAGTGAAAATTATTAAGAAATATTCCGGCTTTAGTGACAACTTAATATAGTTGTCAAAAAAGGCTAAATAGTTAGTGACGACAATTGTTGTCACTAATATCCTTTGTTAATTTTTAGTGATAACATTTGTAAAGTTGTCAGAAAAGGGTTTCTTCAGTGACGACATGGGTTATCACTGATACTTAGTCAAACTAATGAAAATTATTAAGAAATAATTTAGTTTTATTGACAAATTATTAAAATTGTTAACAAATAGTTTGAGCTTTAGTGACAACTTATTTTGGTTGTCAAAAAAGGGTTTGTGTTCAGTGACAACACTCAGTTGTCACTAATATGTTGGATACATTTTAGTGACAACTTGTTAAAGTTGTCAGAAAAGAGGCATGATTTAGTGACAACATGGGTTGTCACTGATGCTTTAGTCCAACTGGTGAAAATTGTTAACAAATAGTTCGAGCTTTAGTGATAACTTATTTTGGTTGTCAGAAAAGGGTTTGTGTTCAGTGACAACACTTGTTGTCACTAATGTCTTGGATACATTTTAGTGACAACTTGTGAAAGTTGTCAGAAAAGAGGCATGATTTAGTGACGACATGAGTTGTCACTGATGCTTTATCCTAACTAGTGAAAATTATTAACAAATAGTCCAAGATTTAGTGACAACTTATTTTGGTTGTTAGAAAAAGGTTTAAGTTCAGTAACGACACTAGTTATCACTAATATTTTGGATACATTTTACTGACAACTTCTAAAAGTTATCAGAAAAGAGACATGATTTAGTGACAACTCTAGTTGTCACTAATGTCCTAGATATATTTTAGTGACAACTTTGAGAATGTTGTCACTATAGAGTATATAATTAGTGACGACATTTTGCTCTTGTCAGTGATGTAAGTTGGCTCTATAGGGCGAGTAAAAATCAGTGACGACATTTTTGCAGTTGTCACTGAACTTGTTGCCCAATTGTGACAAGATCAATTTTGTCACTAAAAATATTCTTTAGTGACAAGATTTAATTGTCACTAAAAAATGTCGTCACTAATAATCTTTTTTCTTGTAGTGTATGTAGAAAGTTCGATGACTATTTTGTTGAGGAGTATCCAAACTAAAGCTATTTGCATGGCTATTTGATTTGACAAAAGGAACGTCCAAAACACTGCCATCATGTGTTAAAGCTGGTACCACTAAAATGAGAAATATTCCCATGGAAACAAAACTCACAAATTAAAATGAAACCTAGCCAAACATATCATAAAATGACGATACATGAACCACTTTTTAGTAAACTAATTAGGCCAAAATTCACTTTGCACTCCCAAACTTATACCAAATTCTCACTTTGCACTTCCAAAATTATACTGAATTCTCACTTTGTACCCTAAACTTTAATTTTGGATAGATTGCACCCTCAACTGTCCAAAATAGTCAATGTAAGTCCAATTATTGACGGCGTCAACTAAACTAGTGGAATTTAGGCGCGTGCATACAACGATTGGATTTAAATAAAATGTTTTAGAAAGTGAATGGTGCAATCTGTCCAAAATTAATACTATCAATAATTGGACTTAAATGAACATTGCACAGACGCGCCTAAGTTCTGTTAGTTTGGTTGACGTTGTTAACGATTGGACTTAAATTGACTATTTTGGACAGTTGAGGGTGCAATCTGTCCAAAATTGAAGTTTAGGGTGCAAAGTGAGAATCCGATATAAGTTCGAGGGTGCAAAGTGAATTTTGGCCAACTAATTAAACACATAAAATGCTTGGATTATTTTTCACCTATGGTAAACAACTTTAGATTAACTACATAATATGAAATCAATGGAAACATAATCTAATTAAGATTTTTTTTAGAATTTTGAGGATATCTTAATTAAGAGCCTTTGTTTCACATCTTTGTCAAGGTCTAATCTCAATCTTCTGTTTTCCTACTTCTTCCTTCGCATCCTACCCATATAAGAATAAACAAATTGAAAACGAAAATAAAAAACAAGATAAGCCCAGGGGTTAACCCAAGCGCATTTGGTTAAGTTCATGTTTTTAGTTTCAGCTTTTTTTAAAATTTTTTTAATATAATTAAAACATAATGCCTAATCTATTAATGGTGTTGGAGGTAAATGCATTGTGTTGTGGCACGAGGTAAGAAGAGAATTGGTGATGTGAAAGCATGAGTTGGATAAGTGTGGAATATGAGGAGTGTGGTAGGGTGACGTGTGGAAGGATGGGTAGTAGGATGCGATGGACATGGATTGGAAGTTAGGGTATGATGGTGAGAACGGAGGAGTGGGTTTGAGACAAGGATAGAGGTGGGATAAGAGCGAAAGTTCAGATCAAGCAACAGAACACTGTAGTGGCATATGGGTTGGCTGGGGATTGTGTTGGGAAATGAGGGTAGGGTAGGGTAGGATGTGGGTGTGGATGCCGGGGAGGATGTGTAGGGGTAGGGATATTGTGGATATCTTGGGTGGGTTATAGATGAGAGGGGGTGGGGTAGGGCTGGGGTGTAGTGGGGAATTAGGGATTGAAGGGGTCAAGTCTGGGCTAGAATTGAATATTTTCCAGATTCGGACCTATTTAAGTGAAATTGTTTTGGACCTGGACCATATATTTAATGGTTCTTACATTTGAATTTTGGATTCAAATCCATGTATTGAAAGTATATACTACGTACATATTTTATATTTATTATTTATTAAGGAATTGAGAATTGAAAGTGTAAAATACGCGCGTGTGTGTTTCTATAATAATTATTTATTGGGTATTAGATATTAGAAGTGTAAAATATGTATATATTTACAATTATTATTAAATGAGTCTAAATCCAGGTTCACATAAACAGAATTATACCTTTACCCATTCTCTTAAAAAAATAACGAATCTCTTAAAAAAATAACGAATCTGGGTTGGATTTAGGTCTAGGCTCGTGCCATTGATATTTTTTTTGGGGGGGGTGGGGGGAAGGTGGGGTTTATCTTTTTTCTTTTGATACTGATTAGGGCTGTCTACAGATTTTTGTTTGTTTGTGCATAGTGATATAAAGATGTCTTCCTTTGTGTAGTAATAAGTTTTGTTCGCGTTAAAAAAAAAAGCTTAATAATTTCAAATTATAAAGACTTTTATTTATGCTTTGGATGCCTAGGAAAAACTATCCCTTTGCGTTGATTGGTATTAGATTTTCAAGTTCATGTAGAATCCCTGAACTTAAAGTTAGTCTAATAAGTGTCCAATGTTCAATATTGTTATGGTCTGAAAGAGTAAAACTCATCAGGATTAGCCTAATATTGGCTTTAATAGAATCACATTAGGATTTTGCCACGCATACAAATCTAAACCTGTTGCACTTGTTGGGTCTCTGTTGAGTTGCATCCAAGGAGAAAAATGGGTGAGAAGAGTAAGAGTTATGATGAGGCAAATCAAAGTTAATTATTGATTTTTGTCTATCTAGAGATGATTAATATACGTAGACAAATATTTTGCACATGATGGGTTTCAGATGAGTTGTATCAAAAACAAAAGCACATGGCATATAAAAAAATTATTGATTTTGGTCTATCTTGATATTATGGAAACAAAAGTGACACAGGGTATTATCAAGGGAAAAAAAAAAAGTGGGTGAGAACTTTCAGAATTGGGAGTTATGATGAGGCATATCAAAATAAATTATTGATTTTGGTCTATCTTGATATGATTAATCTTGGCAAAATTCAATGGGATCCTAATAAAATCATAACGGCATCTTAACAAGACTAACGTAAGGATGATTAAACTTTAAAATCTTTTTGAAAAATTCAAACTACTTAAAAGGGTGTCTAAAAATAAGGTCAATAAATAATTGTGCATTTAGATAGTAAATAATGTGTTTCTCTGGGACAGCGATAACAATTTCCTTATGTTTAATTGTTCCCTTGCAATATGAAATGGTTAGTTTCTCAATCATATGCATATCCATATACTAAATTAATCGTCAAAGAAGATTAATAAATATTTGAAGCTTTCCAATATGTAATAATTAAGAGAGCTTAATAATCTAGAAAGCATTTGTTAGATGAATGTATCTACTTACAAAGAGCAATGAATATATCTAAATGGAGAATGTATTTACTTACAAAGAGCAATGAATATAAGTATATGCGTTTATACAGTAATTTATCAGTGCTTAATTAGTTTCCATTAGGCATCTGCCAAAAAAATAACATTAAAAGTTTTGACTGTCGAGTATTTGAAAATATAAAGTTAAACTAAGACAGTATCTAAATAAAAGGAAAGCAATAAATGTGATTATGTATATTAATAAGATAAGTATGTGTGTTAAATCATTGTCCATTAGGAAATCATTACAAAATCAGTGTCCATATACTAAATTTATTGTCAAAGAAGAGTAATGTACATTTAAAGGTTCCCAATAGATACTGGTCAAGAGTGCTCAATAAATCGAGAAAGCGTTTATTATATGGAGAATGTATCTATATACAAAGAGCAAAAAATATAAATATATAAGTATGTGCATTTTTACAGTAATTTATCCGTGCTAATTAGTTTCCGTTAGGCACCTGCCAAAAATAAAATAAAATAAAAGATTTGACTATTGGGTATTTGAAAATATACACTTAATCAGGAAAGTTTCTAAATACATGGGAATTAATAAATGTGCTTATATATATTTATAAGATAAATATGTACATTAAATCAGTGTCCATTAGGAAACCATTATAATATTCTGTATTTAAAAATTATAGTATTTTCTTGGAATGTGGTTCTTTTTTATTGCTCAAACAAACAATTACTAAAAACAAAATTTGAATGTTTTAGAGAGAGAGAGAGAGAGAGAGAGAGAGAGAGAGAGAGAGAGAGAGAGAGAGACTGTTGTTTTTTAGTTTCCTTATTAAATTCATTTAGGAATGTGCTACAGGTATGTCGAGGAAACTTTCTTAAGAAAGTGATAACTAATTAATTTTCACCATTTTTTCTTTTTGAAGAAACTTATCAATTATTTTACTAATGGATTATCACCAGATCCTTTTCATTTACTAATTATCATGCTAACAGTAAATTGTTGATTGCACTAGTTGCTCTATTACATTGATGTCAGAGATCTTTCAAAATCCCATGACGATTTGTCATTAATATGCAGAATACTCTACTTCTCAAGCAACAAAAATGACTCAACCTCTATTCACAACACGCATTTGTCAAAATATCTAGAAATTTTTTTAATTATTAAATACCATTATAGCACTAAATTAATCGTTGCATTATTGCTCTATTGCATTTATGTCACTAGCTTTTAACAATCTCCTATGATTTGTCATTAGTATTCATAATATTCAGCTTCATAAGTTGCTCAAATGACTCAACATTGATTCACTGTATGCACTTGTATAAATACCTAGAAATTTTAACCAAAATGAGATTATACTATGAGAACTTCATACAATGATGAATATCCTTTTCCCCATTCTTATTTTAGCCTTATATTTTGCCCCAATATATTCTGATGCTGTCTCATTATTTCCCAAAATTCATGCTAGTATTGGCAATGCTCTTCCAAATAATACCAATGCGTTAACTGTTCATTGTAAATCCAAGGATGATGATCTTGGAACTCGTACCCTTTTAGTTGATGAGCAAATACAATGGGAATTTCGCGAAAATTTTTGGGGATCTACATTGTATTTTTGCTTTTTTTGGTGGTCTGGAAGAGAGAAATCATTTGCTGTTTTCGATAGAGAATTAAACCAGAATTTTTGTGGTAAATATTGTCCGTGGTTGGTGAAAGAAGATGGTTTCTACCTTAATTTTCGTGAAGGTTTGCTTAAGTTGAATACTTGGTGATATGTACCAGTTCAACTGATTCCGCAATTTACAGACAATAATTTTTTTATTTATTGCATTTTTTATTTTTTTATCTTTCTTTGTGATGTTATTCCATACTATTTTTGCTTTTTTTCTTCCCACTTAACAACACAAGGAAAACTGTTTAGAGGAAACATTTCAAAAATTAGCAAAAAGTTAATCTCAAACAAGAGATAACTGACAACTTGAAAAAAAAAATGATAAAGTTTGGGCAAGAGTTGGAGAAGACATAATGGTAATTTGGTAAAAAAAAGAAAGAATAGAGAACATTTGGCAAAAGCTCCCGTAGTGCCAATTGCACACTGAGAAGAAACAAAAAATAAACAATAAAAATACAAAATTATAATGTAAACAATATATCAAGATTCAGAATATTAAAAGAAATTGAAGTGTTAATATGAGAAAAAGCGACCGCGTTTTGTAATTTGTCTTATTGAAACGTCCAAATTTGTGCATAATCTCCAATTCTTCTATCCTTGTTGGATAACATCACATGACAAAATATTCTCTCACAAAATTGATTTCGAATACTGTGAGAAGTGTGTGCATCAAGTGTTTGATAAGTTTATAAGATCTTTCTTAAATATTTTAATATACAGGGATATAAAAAAAAAAAACAAATATGTAGATGAAGGGCGATGACGTAAAAAAATTCTCTCACTCCTGAGGCGACACATGGCACAGATCAAGGTTGGCCCAAAACTCGTAAAGCCCATACAATTAGCCCAATGCATTAAAAGGTCCAAAGTAATCTTAATTGATGTCTTCAAAGTAAGCTTCGAAGATCATATTTTCCTATAAAAGTTTACTAATTTAAATATCATAGTACAACTCGGACCTCGCAATTTTCGTTTGCAACAAGTTCACGGTTTAGACTAAATAGGCCAACAATAAACGGATGAGATTGGACCATGCTAATCAAATTTAAAGTCAAAATATGACGTCGTTTTAGAATGAAAATTAGTTATAAATTTTCACTAACCAATTATACATTTACACTGACTGACAATTTATATGGACTCTAACTAGTTTAAATGGCACAGGCCCAACTTGCTAGGCCCATGCCCCCATAGGAAAACCATTGTCTATTTTAGATCTATCAAGCGATCTGGGACAAGAGACAAGGAACAACCCCAGAAGTGATCAACCCTCTCTCTTAGAAGATCCAACTGTAAAAGGTAGCTGGCACCAGAATTTCGGTATTAATATTGGGCGACGGTTGTGATAATTTAGCTAAAAAAACAACTGCATGATGACCACCAGGAGTGCTAAAGAGAAGTGATAGATACATGTGCAATTGCTTATTGTTCTTAGACTGCTTGGCCTTTCATATGCCAGGAGACAATCACTCATCACAAGATCACACTGCCCCTAGTAGGGAGATTGTTCCCTAAATAGGAAAATGAAGATTTGCTCCATCAACATGCAAAAGTTTCATCCCTACAGTCATTGCATGAAAGAGACCCACCAAAAACTCTTGAAACTGGAAATATGATCTATGGGTAAGATAAAAATAAAAATTAGAATGAAAAGCCAGCAGAAGAATTGGAGGAAGTCTCATTTGGTAGTGAAAAAACTGACCAAAAATTTAAAATATGCAAACCAATGCCCCATAAAATAATAAGTTAGCTCATCTCTTTTTTAAAAGAATTTGAAGATATCTTCATGTGTAGTTAATTAGATATTCTTAGAATTGATCTTGCTGTAGTACTGCATCACCTGGATGTGGGTATGTGGTAGAAACTAGGTGTTCTAGAAAAGAGGAACTTTGGAGATAAAGAAGTCAAATCATAGAAGAGGAAATTCACAAGCTCTTGGAGGCTAATTTCTTCGAATAATAAAAATACCGGAAATAAGTGGTCGATGTGGTTATGGTACTCAAACCAGGAGAATGATGGAGAATGTATGTCGACTTCATTAGCTTGAACAAAGCTTGTTCAAAGGATTGCTTTCCATGAATTGACCAATTCACAAGCTAGGTGTTCTAGAAAAGAGGAACTTTGGAGATAAAGAAGTCAAATCATAGAAGAGGAAATTCACAAGCTCTTGGAGGCTAATTTCTTCGAATAATAAAAATACCGGAAATAAGTGGTCGATGTGGTTATGGTACTCAAACCAGGAGAATGATGGAGAATGTATGTCGACTTCATTAGCTTGAACAAAGCTTGTTCAAAGGATTGCTTTCCATGAATTGACCAATTGATAAACTTTACCAAGTTTCGAGCTCTTAAGCTCCTTAGACACCTACATGGGCTATCATTAGATTCCAATAAATCCGAAGGATAGAGAAAAGATGGGCTAAATCATTGATTCAGGTATGTATAGTACAGTGGAGTGATGCCTTTTGGAATTAAAAAACAAGCGCAACACATCATTGGATTGTAGATAAGTATTTAGCAAACAGTTAGGGCATAATATGGAAGTGTATGTTAACGATATGCTCGTGAAAAGCAGAGTAAAGAAATATCTTGTGAACGATCTTCAAGAAACATTCACCATTCTCAACGGCTGTGACATGTGACTCAATCCAGAGAAGTATGCATTTGGAGTCTCTAGAGGCAAGTTCCTTGGATTATGGCACCAAAAGAAGCATAGAGGCCAACTAGTCCAAATATCAAGGACATCCATATCAGGGACATATGGAAGCTAACTCGGGATAGCACTTAACAAAATTCTCAAAGTCCAGGAAAAAACCATTGCTTTTCACGAATTACATAGTTGATAAATTCTAGCTCTGACAAGCTCTTACGCTCTTTAGAGACCTACGTGGGCTATCATTGAAATTTAATAAATCCTAAGGATAGAGCAAAGATATCCTGCATCACTGATTCAAATATGTATTGCTATAGAGTCATACCATTTGGATTTTAAAATACAAGGGCAATATACTAGAAGATGGCGTATAAGTATTCAGCAAACAACAAGGGCATAATATGGCGATATGCTAGTCAAGATTAGAATAAAGAAAGATCATGTGATGAATCTTCGAGAGACATTTATAATTCTCAAGGGCTATAACATGTGACTCAATCTAGACAAGTATGCATTTGGAGCCTCCAGGGTCATTTCCCTTGGGCTAATGGCACCCAGACAAGCATAGAGGCCAGCTCATCCAAGTATCAAGGCCATTAATATCAGGGAAGCAATGTTTTAAAAACTCGGACCGGTGAATGAACCGAAGGGGGGAGGGGTTCAAGGTCGGACCGGTTGCCGATCGGGATTCAATGATTTTTCTCTTTTTTTAATTTAATTTAATATATAATATAAAACAAATATTAGATATACACCACTCTGTTAAACTAGTCAACCCATTAATTAAATATATTCAACTATATAAATTAATGAATTTATTATATTCAATTCACAAGTTAATGAATATATTTGGTAAAAATTTTATGAAATATTCTATGTCTGTAACAATTAAATTAACAAAGAAAATGGCATTACAAGTATATAAAAATACAATAACAATAAAGTTTACCATTAAAGTATGTTATTATATTTTTAAATATTTTAAATTACAATTTTGAATATTCTAAATTATTAAATCATATTTGTTGCTTGCTTTCACATTCTTTACTTTTTTAATACCGTCAAGACTTATTTTTTAATATAAAATTCAAATTTATTTCTAATGCCAAAAAATATAATTTGTACATAGGGCTGTTCGAGTAAATGTAATTTTTTAAAATAAAAAATTTCTTTTGCCCTATTTTTTAACGTATGTTTGCATATCAAATGATTTTCAAATTTCAATTTGATTATCTTACTATTAGTTTAGATCTATTTAGTTTTTAAATTTTTAAATTTTTTACAGTTTTTTGTTACAACATCTAACAAGAGGTAATTTCTAACAATCTTGTACCAATCAAGAATTTCTTAAAAGAGCCTAAACTTTATTTAAAATCAGTTCTTAGGCTTTAACTTCAGACGTATTCTCTCTAAAAGAAATTTTATTCTTGACGTATCGCACTATTGAGCAAGTCAATTTGACTTTGTACAACAGTCTTACAAATAAAACTAACAAGTAAATCTATTTGCTTATTAGCTCTTAATTTAATCAATTTTGTTTAATTTACACATTTTCTTTTAGTATGTCAAGAAAAGGTGGATATGTGATGCTATAATAATTGAAATCAATATATTGCATAGAAAAAATATGATTTTAATAATCTGAACTGATTTTTAATTTTTTTAATAAAAGAAATAACTTTCGATCCACTTACTTTCAAGATGTCATAGGTGCTTATTATTGAATAATGATTAACCATAATTAAAAATTTTACACAAATGCTTTACAAAAATACCAATTTAAACTTGTAATTAGGAGAATGTTTTAGGCATATAAATGAATAATTAAATAATTTAGATAAAAGAACTAATCTTAATAGGAGAGATTTTGGTTAAAGCAAATCTAAGATTTCTTTAACATAATGAATTTGGATGCCAAGATAAAAAGGTAAGAATTAATTAATTTCATTAAACATGATTAAAAAAAAGAAACTAAAAAAAAGTAAGAATCAATTAAATTCAATAAATGTGATTAATGAAAATAAAGAAACTAAAAAAGTAAGAATGAGTTAATTTTATCAAAAGGAAATAAAGTAACTAAAAATGTAATAATTAATTAATTTATTAGAAGATTAAAAGAAAACTAAAGAAAGAATAAATAAAATATTTGAAACATTAAAAACAACAACCTGGACATTGGCTTAATGGTTTTAATGTTGAAAGGCTTTGTGGGAGGTCTCAAGTTCGAGACCTCCCACCAGCACTACTTTCAACTTTTTGAAAAAAAGGCCAACTTCAAAAAACCGCCAGTTCACCGGGTCACCGGTTCAATCCGGTTCGGCGGTTCAATCTGGTTCTGAACGGTTCAATGAATCTACAGTAATTTTCATAGAATCGGACTGGAAGCATGGCCAGTTTCTGGTTCAACCGGTCGAACCGGCCTGTCCAGTCCGGTTTTAAAAACATTGCAGGGAAGTAAAGAAGTCAACTTGAGTCAACAGTTAACAAAAATCTTCAAGTCTAGGAAAAGAGCCTACCACTTCCTAAATTCTCCACCATACAAAAGCTTTCTTGGAGACCCAGAAGATTGCTAAAAATTTGTGAAGACCTTAAAATTTATTTCAATTTCCCACCGTTGTTGACTAAGCTTGATATTGGTAAAACCATATATTTATACCTGTCATTCGCTAGCATTGCTATAAGTTCTATAATTATCAAATAGAAGAGGACTGCAAAAGTCAGTCTACTATACTAGCAATGTTATCAATGATACTCGATATCTAGATACTAAAAAGTTAGCCTTTCCTGGTGTTCTCTACTTGTAAGCTGACATCTTATCTTCTAAGACATCTAGCAATGTTGTTAACTAATCAACAGTTAAAGATTGTCTTACAACACCGAATGTTTATAGGCGAATGGTCAAATGGGCAACTAAGTTGTTTGAGTATGACATCCAATTTTAGCCGAGGAGAGCAATAGAGGCACAAGCCTTGCAAAGAAGGAAGAACATAGTGTTAACAAGGAAGAAAATGAGAAAATATTTTTCTATATTTCATCCAAAGATACAACAGCCTATTTATAGGCTCGTACAAGTAATAGGTACAATCAACCTAAACAGCAATAAATAAGTTTAAATATAATCTTATCCTAATTCAATCATATACAATCATATCCTAATCAATCATATCTACAATTTAAAATTTAAATACAACTTATTCATAACACTCCCCCTCAAGTTGGTGTGTATATGTCCCACATGCCCAACTTACCAAGTGAGTTATAGAAGATTTTGGTCGATATAGCTTTGGTCAGTACGTCGGCCAGCTGATCTTCTGACTTGATGAATAGAAACCGTATCACCTTATCTTCAAGATCCTGTTTTATGAAGTGTCAATCTACTTCAATGTGTTTGGTGCGATCATGTTGGATTGGATTATGACTGGTATCGATGGTTGCTTTATTATCACAAAACAAATTCATTTCAGAATTAGGAGGGAAGCCAATATCGGTCATCAACCTTTTTATGCCATAGAAGTTCGCACACATCCTTAGTCATTCCTCTGAACTTAGCCTCTGCACTAAATACGCTATCACTTTTTGTCCCTTACTTCTCTAAATAACTAGGTTACCGCCGACAAAGGTGAAGTAGCCTGATGCCGATCAGTAGCATCTCCGGTCCAATTAGCATCAGTGTAAACATCAATATTGAGATGGTTATTCTTAGAAAATAGAAGGCCCTTTCTAGGAGAACTCTTTAAATATCAAAGAATCTGCACCATAGCTTCCATGTGCCGATCACTAGGAGAATGCATGAATTGACTGACTACACCGATAGTATAGGCAATATCTGGAAGTGCTTGAGACAAATAAATCAACTTATTGACTAACCTTTGATATCTTTCTTTATTAGTCAGCTTCTGATCGAAATACTTACCAAGCTTGTAATTCTGAATAATCGATGTATCAGTCGGTTTACAATCTAGTAATCCAACTTCAACTAAGAGATCGAGCACATACTTCCGTTAAGATAAAAATATGTCTAGGGTCGATCTTGCTACCTCAATTCCCAAAAAATACTTGAGATTTTCTCAAGTTCTTCATCTTCAAACTTAGCTGCTAGTCAATCTTGCAAATTAGAGATTTCTTCTTCATTATCTTCCTAGTGATAATCAGTGTCATCAACTATAGATTATCAAACATGTTACCTTTCCACAACAATACTTCAAAAACAAAGTATGAATCTTCATTACTTTGCTAGTGCCCATATTTCTTCATAGGCTCAAAGTAAATCGACCAAACTAACACTGCGAGTAACTGCTTCAATCCATAAAAGACCTTTGTAAACTTACATACAGCATTTTCAGTTGAAGCAGCATATCCTTAGTGGAATGTTCATGTATACTTCTTCTTTCAAGATTCACTATAGAAATGCATTCTTTACGTTCGAATTGATGTACAACGACCTAGTCTAAATCGGCACAAGAGATAATAAGGATCCTAATTGTGTCCAACTTAGCTACCTAGTGAAAAAGTCTCCTGATAATCGATTCCATATGCTTTGTATATACCTCGTTTGTCATAAGTCGTGCCTTAAACCGATCGGTTGAGCCATCAACTTTGTACTTAATTGTGAATACCCATTTGCATTTCACTAATTTCTTTCCTTCTGGTAATGGAACTAAAACCCAAGTGTCATTAGTTTGCAATGCTGACATTTCCTCTTTAATGGCTAGAGTCCAATTTGGATTAGCAAGAGCGACATGCACACTGTTTAGGATATCAACTAAGAAGTATTGTGAACAAAGGCCCTCCAAAGGTTTAGATAATCGATGAGTTGAAACATAATTTATTATGGGATACTTAGATCGTTTGGCATAAGCTTATGGAGAATACTGATTTGGAGGCTTGCTACAATTAGACCTGTTAGGCAGCACATATGTACTAATAGTATCTCGATGGTAGAAGTATGAGAAGTACTTACCTTGGGAATATTCTCAAGAGATTGATGGTCAAGTATTAAGGGGAAAAGGATTACACCAGCAGCAGCATCAAGAGACATTTCTACAGTAGTCTCGTCAGGATTATTAGCAGCAATTGGTACATCAACAACAGCAATTGGTACATCAGTCTCATTAGAACTTAGCCATGATGACCATGCTAATCCTCGGCAAGTCTGCACTTCTTAATTGCTCATCTTTCCCTGAAGTGAAGAGTTGGTGTCGAAGAAAATGATTCTAAGAACGTAACATCTATTGATTCATACATCTTATGAGATGTTGGATCATAACACTGATAACCTTTTTTACGCACGGCATATCTCAATGAGACACAACGGACAGCACAAGTATCTAGCTTACTTCATTGATTTTTGTGTAAATATACAAATGCCACACAACTAAATACCCGTGTTGAAATCATTAGCACAAATGGTAAAGTAAAATGTTCAGCTAAAGCCTACAGCGGGGTATGAAAGTTCACAACTTTTGAAGGCAACCGATTCAACAAGTAGATTGTTATCATGATTGTATCATGCCAATATTGATGTGGAACATTTACATTAATAAAAAATGCTCTAGCTGTTTTTAATATGTCCCAATTCTTCCTCTCAACCACTCTATTTTGTTGTGGAGTTTAACTACATGATATATGAGACCATTAGTTCTAAAGGACTCCTGCAGTAATTGATTATTATACTATCTACTGTTATCAAATCGAAGAATCTTAATTATAGTCGAAAACTGTGTTTGAATCATAAAAAAGAATGATTTAAAAGCATCTGTTATTTCATTCTTATACTTCAACAGGTACACTCATATCATTCGAGTACAATTATTGATAAAAGTTACAAATCAACGAATGTCGGTCCATAAAGTGATCGGTAATAGTCTCCAAATATCATAATGTACCAAGGCAAAAGGAGTATTGTATTTATTCAGACTGATAGGATAAGGTACTTTATGATTTTTAGCTAAAATGCAGGTTTCACATTTCAAATCAATAACACTGGTAAACATGTTGGGAAACAGGAGCTTTATGTATCCAAACTATAGATATCCAAATTTTCAAAGCTATAACTGAATCTCTTGATCTTCAATGTTATCAGTACTTCTTATCTAATTTGCTCTACCAGAACTAAAATCATACATGTAATACAAATCCCTCCTTCTAGTACCAGGACCAATTGTCTCCTTGGTGAGAATATCCTAAAGAAGACAAAATGTTGAATACGTTAGTGTTACACAGTTAAGATCGGTTGTTATCTGACTTACCGATAGTATCTTATTTGATAAAGAGAAAATTAACAAAGTATTAGGTAGAAAAAGAGATGGGAATAAAATGATAGTTCCAGCTTTTGTAACTGGATATTGAATATCATTGGCATTAGAAATCATCGATCGTCTCGGTTGAGCGACACGTGATAAGTCATTTGGATTAAAGGTCAAATGATATGTAACTCTTAAATCGATAATCCAGCCACTATCACATCAATTAGAGGTACAATTATCTTGATGTTGATTGGCCTTTTTTCTATCAGCAGGAAAAGCACAAAGCACCTGTGCAGCATTAAGAGTTACGGCTGATGTTGTCGATTCACTAGTTGTAGTAGCAACTCTTCTAGAGCTTTCACCTTGATCGACAGTATTCAATCGATCACCTAGTCGATTTTGTCCTTTTCACTTCTTTCATCATATTGGATATCCATATAATTTAAAGCACGTATCATGTTTGTGTCCTTTTTTATTGCAATGGGTACAGTTGTCTACATTAGTTGGTGGTTTGACCCCCTTTTGATGCCATAACAGAGTCGATTATGTTGTTTCCCCTTGTCAGCATTACTAATTGCCTACTGTCTTTACGCCGAACATAGACATATGTTTCTTCCATTGTCGGGAATGGTTTCATTCGCAGCACGTCACTACAAATTGTATCCAATCAATCATCTAATCCATCAAGGAAGATATAGACCTTCTCTTCCTGTATGCGAGAGTTGTACCTGCTGATATCAGTAGCACAGTCTATTGAATTTGGTCGACAAAAATTAATCTCTCTCCACAAGTCTTGCAGGTCGTTGTAATATTTCTCAATCGACACTCTAACTTGTCTCATCCTAGAAATCCATCACCACAGATCATATAATTGGGATGTATCAACCCCACCAAAATATGTTGTGACAATAGCATCCCATACCAATTTGGTAGTAGGAAAGCGAATGAAATTACCGATCAAGGATGGGTCTATGTTATTTATTAGCCATCTTTTTACGATAGAATCGTCCGTTCGCCATTGTCGATATATTGGATATGCCGATGAAAGTTGAGTAAGCTCACCATTGATATATCTCAACTTGTCTTTACTCGAGATATACATCTCGACAATTTGGAGCCAAAGTGCATAATTGGTATCATCCAACTTGACACCAATATGGGCCATGGAGGAATCATTGCTCGGTGTAGACTTTTGACATCTATTAAAAACTTCTATCATCTTTATGGCCAAGTCTTCAAGAATTATGTCAGCTTGTCCTCTTCCACCTTACAGAAGTTCAAATGATTTCGCCATGTTCCTTTTCAAATTATATTAGCATAATAGAGTTCCCTAGAATCTCTACTCTGATACCATGTTAACAAGGAAGAAAATGAAAAATATTTTTGTATATTTCATCCAAAGATATAACAGCTTATGTATAGACTCATACAAGCAATAGATACAATGAGCCTAAACGGCAATAAATAAGTTTAAATATAATCTTATCCTAATCCAATCATATACAATCATATCTTAATTAATCATATTTACAATTTAAAATTTAAATACAATTCATTCATAAGAAAACATTGAGGATATGGTAAAAAGAGAGACAGATGATATATTACTCGTATCTCCTTCTTAATAAGAGGCGAATCATCAAGAGGCTCATTTGTAGTAGGGGATGCATGAGAATGACTCTAGTTACCAAGATGGTTGCTGATAGACATAACTACACTCAAGATAAATTTTCATGCTAGCAACAAGGAGTTTGAGTATGGAATCTTGGTTTATGGATTGAAGATTTCAGTTGAGTTGCATGTTAAAGATTCACTTGTGGACATGGTTCAAACCTAGTTGTCTGCCAAGTCAACAGGGAATATACAGTAAAAAAAACAATCCATACAATCTGTCTCGATAAGGTGAATGAACTCAAACAAAAGATTAGAGATGTAAAAGTAATTTACATCACAAGAGAAGAGAAAAAATATGCAAACACACTATTGAATATAGCAAGCTCGATGCAGAGAGATGTTTTGAGGGAAATTTTCCTCCAAGTCTGGAAAGAAAAAAGTTAATAGAAAAGTTAAGCCATGAATATCAGTACTTCCATCAATAGGATCATTCCTTTATCTCTATCTGAAAAAAGAGAGATTTCCAAAGATAAGCAAGAAGTCAGAAGAATTCAAAGATAAATTGTTAGACATGTCATTATAATGAAATTCTTTATTGATGACGTTTTCCTATGCTGTTTCTCAAGGATAGATGAATTCTATGCTTGAATTTAGAAGAGGCAAAGTATGTCATAGAAGAAGTATATGAAGGCACACATTGACATCATATCGACAGAAGATCCTTGGTCCTTAAGCTACAAAAGGGTATTATTAGAAAAAAATGATGAGGAATACTACAGCCTATATACAAAAGTTAATGATATCAATTCAATTCAACTCTATTAGAGCCACTTTTTAGCAAGCTCACACCAAGTTCCGCCTCTTAGCCATTTGCTTAGTGGAGAATTCATACTCTTGAATCATTCTCTAAGGCTTCATGAAGAAAGAAATTTGTTGTAGCAGTGATTACATAGGTCGAGTTTGAAGCCATCACTAGTATTACCCATCAAATGTGAAATTTTTTTTTTTTGAAAGAATATCATATATAGGATGGCCTTCTCAGAGTGTCAACCTTTTCACATTGGCAGGCAATATAATTCAACCCAGTTTAGAAAGTTTTGTACCAAATTATAAGGGTCGAATAGCTACTCTACTCTCTTAGTAATTAACAAAGTAATGGATAGATAGAAATCACCAACAGAACTATTCTCGAGGAACAAAGGGGCTTTGGGTTGAATAATTGCAAAATGTTTTCTAGTATATAAGGTCTTATACAAACTGCTTCCGAAAATGCCCAGTCAATCTCTATTATAGAATAGATACTCTTATCCCCGTAAAGGTTGGGATGTCTAGCTTTCAAGTCTACACTTAACACAGAATAAAATGAGGAAGGCTTGAGATCTAATTTGAATCTACTAGTGAGGAAAGAGACAAAGTTTATCTTAAAATGCAAATAGATAAAGCATTATACTACAATAAGCAAGTTAAATATATCTAATTCCAATAATAACTCCAACCATCACCATTAAGGAAGTTAAATATATCTAATTCCAATAATAACTCCAACCATCACCATTTGATATAGTGTTATAGTTGCAGGAAAGAAAGCTACAGTTCAATACTCAAAATTATTGATTGCACAAGAGCTATTCTTCAAGGATAAAGCTAGGATTACATGGTTGGTAGAAACACCAAATTTTTTCATATATCTCATGAAGAAACAAAATGTTATCACTATAGTAGGAAGATGGAAGTAAGGTAGATGATTATGAGAAGGTGAAGCAGATTTCTGTGAATAATTTTCAAAATATTTCATAGAAAATGGAAATTTCAGTGACAAGAATATACATATGCTAATATATGTAATCGTCGAAGCAACCATTAGCTGAGCAATATGAGGAACTGTAAAAAGATGTGACCAACAGCAAATTCAAGATGTTTTATTCTCAATGAAATTGGATATGTCACATGGACTTGATGGCTATTCTATGGAGTATTTTTATGAAAGAATTGAAAGATTGTAAAAGATGATTTTTATGCAAGCTATCCATTATTGCTTTCAAGAGCAATAAGTGTATTATCTTACAAATAGTACTATGATAGCTTTAGTACCCAAGTTTATAAATCCTAACTTGATGAATGATTTCAAACAATTTCACGTTGTAGTTTGATATACAAAGGCTACTCCAAGATACTTGCTGAAAGACTTAAGAAGGTTCTTTATGGTAATTTACAATAGGCAAAATGCCTACCTCAAAGATAGAATAATTGTTGATAGTATATCTTTAACGCATGACATTACAAGAGGATATTATAGAAGTGGAGGGAAGCCAAGATGTACTATGAAGGCGAACAATATAAACGCTTATGACAAAATTTAATAGGATTTCTTATTTTATGAGATTGATATTATTGAATTTCCTAAAAGTTTATTACTTCATGACTACTAATAATGTTGGAACTGCTCACTTCACACTAAATTTAAATGGTTCTCATGCTGGATATTTTTCAAGTAAAAGAGAATCAGGGTAAAACAATTCATTTCTGCTTAACTCTTTCCATTGACAATGGAAGCATGTTGCATGATGTTTGATGGAAAGCAAAATATCTTCAACGTTAGCATCTTCAAGTAACATGGGATATTTGTTGATGACTTATTTTTGTGATCAGTAGCCACTCAGAAATCAGTAAGGAATATTAATTTAGTGCTGTAAGAATTTGTTAAACTCTTAAGTTTCGAGACTAATATGACCAAGAGTGAGGTTTTTGTAGTTGGTTCATTCAGACAATAGAAATTTGAGATTCGTAGCATTCTGTAAATGAAGAAAGGTTTGTTTCATAGTAACTTGGAAATCATCTTATCAGTAATAAATTATCCATTATTAATTGCTCCGTCTTGTTGGACAATGTGCAGTGTGGAATTAAGAATTGAGTTTAAAGGTATGCTTTCTTATGGGGGCACTTTCCCACTATTAATATTTTTCCTTATAAGTGAATAACTATGCTGGGTTTCCTCAATTACTAATTTAGTAGAATGTAAGGGGCATAAGGGTAGAAGAAGAAACAAAGTTGTAAAAGTAATTATTAATTTACTGTCATACTCTTGTTAGCTGCCTATTTAGTATCCAGATATGGTGGGATTTATTGTTGATAGCAAAAAAGTATTTATTGTAAATTAGGTATTGAATTGCTGACTGAATCATCAAATAAAGTTTTCTAGTATCAAATTGTTAAATTTAAGCATTAGATTACAAGATATGCATTTGTGTTCTAGCTGGTATGTAAAATACATTAAACACAAAAGAGAGACTATTTAGATAGGGTATGGGAACTGATGACCAACCTTTATTTGAAGAAGATGAAAGACGAATTGAAAACATATTATAGATTTTTGGGAAAATTATTGTAAAGGGTAGTGGAGATTTGCAAATGTATAAAGAAGGCATAACTCTCACATAACTCCTTATGATGACATTAAAATTGGATAAAATTTTTATATATTGGAAATGGTCTGTTGTCCTGTGCATCCATTGTATATAAAATACCTTTGTTTTGATCTTTTTTTTAGCATTTCTTTTTCTTTCACTTTTTTGTTTTTATTTTTGTGAAACATTGGAAATTAGGTGGATATTTGGAGAATTTTTTTTTTCATCTCTGACCACAAAATAAGGAACATATTCCTATGAATATTATAATGATTTCAATAAAGATGGTTGTGAGGGCCTCTGTTCTTTTTCTTTTCTTTTTTTTCCTTGCAAATAGTACTTGTTCTTTTGCACCATGATATGAAAAAATTTCATATTTGGATGCAAAAATAGAGCTTTATCAGTGCTGTTATAGGGGCGTTAGTATAGAAGAGAACGAAATAACATAAGAAATATCAAGTGATTGAATATGTCAAGAACTTAACTTTCAAGTTTCTTCGGGCATTTTTTCTATTTCCTTTATTTTTTTAGTTTTTTTTATTGGGAGGAGGGAGAAGGGTGTGGATTGCTGAAACTCAAGTACATGCTTGAGGAATGAAGGACATTCTAGTATAAATGAAGCTTATATAGTGTTTAACCTTGTAAGAAATTATATAAAAGTCATGCCCTCTTTATGCATTTAAAATTCTCCATTGCCTAGCCCAAAAAAAAAAAGATTCTCCGCTGCCCTTAAGTAGATCTTTTTCTTAGATGTCTTACTTAATGCATTGTATTTGCTTAATTGTTTATTTCTTGGAACTTGTACTATTCCTATTTTCTTTTCCTTTTGAAACTGTGAACTCTTTTGCTAGAATTCAAATCATTTTTCCTTTATTGTGCATATTCCCTATGCCCTATTCACCAAAAGTGGCCACGTACTTAAATGGTCTTAGCCTTCTACTTTTCAATAATTCTTGTCTAGCCTTTTCTCTAGAAAACTTTTTCCTTAAAAGATCACGGTAAAAAAATATGCTTGTGTAAGTTTTCCACATATATTAGCTGAGACCCTCAAGGAATTTGGAAGCCTATCAAGGTTGAAAACAAACTTACAAAAAGCCATATCTTTCTAGCTGGGAATAGTGAGGGAAAATATTGACTTATATTATACAAATACCATCGGGAGAGCTGCTAGTGAAATATTTGGGTCTGCCTCTCATCACATCCAAACTAATGTTTAAAGATTGCTAGCCTATATTTGTCAAGATTCAACAGAGAGTGTAAGGATAGGTGTTTAAAGATTGCTAGCCTATATTTGTCAAGATTCAATAGAGAGTGCAAGGATAGGCAGAAAAGACGCTAAGCTATGGTGGCAGGGTTCAGCTGGTGAAATCTATGCTACAGGGTATCAACTTGTTTGGGTGAAGTGCTTTTATACTCCTCAAAACAGTGCTAAAAAAATCACCAGCCTTGTTACATAGTTCATATGGGTAGAAGAATTAAAGCAGCACTTTTATGCCAAAGTTAAATAGAGCGATCTATGTTTACCATACAAGAAAGTTAGGCTGAATCTCTACCATCTGAAAAATTGGAACAAATGCCTTGTTATGAAACTAATGTGGAATGTATGCTGCAAAAAGGAATCCTTTGGGTTAAATGGATCCACACAGTCAACTTGAAAAACAATTCATTCTAGGGTTGCAAGGTTCCACTAGATTGCACCTGGAGCTGGAGAAAAAACCTTAAACTAAAAGGTTTAGCTAAAAAATGGATACAAAATGTCAAAGGTGCACACCAAAAAATATGATTTTGGTACGATGATTGGCATCCATTAGGGCCTCTTTACAAGAATTTCGTTGAAAACCTCTTCAAACAACTTGGGCTAACAAAGAAAGACAAGGTAACTAATTTCATTAAAAATGACAATTGGAATTGGCCACAAGGCATGAAGATGACAGGTAAAGTTAGCACTTTGAAGCAAGCTACACCAAACCACATGTAACCTATTAAAGACATAGAAGATTGGGTATATTGGAAAGGCAACAGAACAAGCTTTTTTTCAGTCAAATATGTGTTAAGAAGAAAGAAAATGGGGAAATATTTTTTGTATATTTCATTCAAAGATACAATAGCTTATTTATAAACTTGTACAAGTAATAGGTACAATGAACCTAGACAATAATAAATGAGTTTAAATATGATCATATCCTAATCCAATCATATCCTAATCATATCTATTCATATCCTAATCAATTATATTTAAAATTAAAATTTAAATACAATACAACTCATAACACTCCCCTTCAAGTTGGTGTGTATATGTCCCACATGCCCAACTTGCCAAGTGAGTTGTAGAAGATTTTGGTTGACATAGTTTTGGTCAGTACGTTGGTCAGCTGATTTTCTGACTTGAAGAATGGAAACCCTATCATCTTATTTTCAAGATTTTGTTTTATGAAGTGTCGATCCACTTTAATATATTTAGTGCGATCATGTTGGACTGAATTATGACTGATATCGATGACTACTCTGTTATCACAGAACAAGTTCGTTTCAAAATTAGGAGGGAAGTCGATATCAGTCATTAACCTTTTAAGCCACAAAAGTTCACACACACCCTTAACCATTCCCCTGAACTCAGCTTCTGCACTAGATCGCTACCACCTTTTGTCGGTTACTTCTCCAAATAACTAAATTGTCTCCAACAAGGGTGAAATAGCCTGATGTCGATTTTTGATCAGTAGCATCTTCGACCCCATAAACATCAGTGTAACCATTAATATTGAGATGGTTATTTTTCGAAAATAGAAAGCTTTTTTCAGGAAAACCCTTTAAATATCGAAGGATCCGCATCACAGCTTTCATATGCCGATCACTAAGAGAATGCATGAATCAATTTATTACACTAACAACATAGGCAATATTTGAACGTGTGTGAAACAAATAAATCAACTTACTGACTATCTTCTAATATCTTTCTTTATCAGTCAGCTTTTGATCCAAATATTCACCAAGCTTGTGATTCTGAATGATCAGTGTATCAATTGATTCACAATCTAATAGTCCAGATTCAACTAAGAGATCAAGTACATATTTTCGTTGAAATAGAAATATATTTTGGGTTAATCTTGCCACATCAATTTTCAAAAAATAACTGAGATTTTTCAAGTTCTTTATCTCAAACTCTGCTGCTAATTGATCTTGCAAACTAGAGATCTCTTTATCATCATCACCTGTGATAATCATGTCATCAACACAGATTATTAGAGTCATTATCTTTCTACTACGATACTTCAAGAATAAAGTATGGTCTTTATTACTCTACCGATACCCATATTTTTTTATGGCTAAAGTAAATCGACCAAATCAAACTCACAGTGACAGTTTTAATCCATAAAGAGCCTTTTGCAACTTACATACCGCATTCCTAATTGAAACAACATACCATGGTGGAATGTCTATACATACTTCTTCTTCAAAATCATCGTGTAGAAAGGAATTTTTTATGTCAAAATGATGTAACAGTCAGTCTATATTGGCTGCAAGAGACAATAAGACTCTAACTGCATCCAACTTTGCCACCAGTGAGAAAGTGTCCCGATAATCAATGCCGTAAGTTTATGTATACCTCTTTGCCACATGTCGCGCCTTATAGCGATTAATTAAGCCATTAGCTTTGTATTTGATTGTGAATACCTATTTGCATCTCATTGTTTTCTTTCCTTCTGGCAATGGGACTAAGGCTCGAGTGTCATTCTTCTGCAATGCTGACATCTCCTCTTTGATAGTTTAAATCCAATTTGAATCGGTAAGGGTAGTATGCACTCTATTTGAAATATCAGTTGATAAAACATTATGTACAAAGGCCTCCAAAGGTTCAGATAATCAGAGAGTTGAAAGATAATTGGCAATGGGATACTTGGATCGTTTAACATAAGCTTCTGGAGAATAGTGGTTTGGAGACTTGCTACGATTGGACCTATCAGGTAGCAAATATGTATTAGAAGTATTTAAATCAATAATAGGAGTATCATAAGTACTTACTTCAAGAATATTCTTAGGAAACTAATGATCAAGTACTGGGGAGGAAGGGATTACACTAGCAACAGTATCAAGAGACATATCTACAGCAATCTCCTCAGGAATATCAGCTGCTGAACAATCAAATTTACTATCATCAGGTAAATCAGTAGGTAAATTGGCAGCAATCGGTACACCTGCCTCTGTCTCATCAGTACTTGGTCTTGATGACCATGCCAATCCTTGCTAAGTCTGCACTTCCTTGTTCTTTATCTTCTCCTAAAGTGAAGAGTTGGATTTCGAATGGAAAAATGTCTCCGATTTCAAGAACGTAACACCCATCGTTTTATGCATCTTATAGGTAGTTGGATCATAACACCAATAACCCTTCTTATGTACAGCATACCCTATGAAGACACAGCAAATAGCATAAGGATCTAATTTATTTCGTTAGTTTTTGAACAAATGTACAAATACAACACAGTCAAATATCCTTGTTGGAATTATTAGCACAGATGGTAAAGTGAAATTTTGAATTAGAGCCTACAGGGGAGTTTGAAAGCTTACTGCTTTTAAAGGTAATCGATTCAACAAGTAAACTATTGTTGTGACTCCATCAGGCCAATACTGACGTGAAACATTTGCATTAATCAGTAACACTCTAGTTATTTCTAATATGTGCCGATTCTTCCTTTCAGTCACTTTATTTTGCTGTGGGGTTTGACTATATGATGTCTCATGTATGAGACCATTCATATTGAAGAACTCCTGTAAATCGATTATTATATTCACTACCGTTATCAGACCGAAGGATCTTGAATGTAGTTGAAAATTGTACTTGAATCATAAAAAAGACTGATTTAAAAACATCTAATACTTTATTCTTATGTTTCAACAGGTACACCCATGTCATTCGAGTACAATCATCGATAAAAGTTACAAATCAACAAATACTAGTAAATAAAGTAATCGATGATGATCCCCAAACATCAGAATGTACCAAAGCAAAAGGGGTTTTGCATTTATTTGGACTGATCGAATAAGGAGCTCTATGACTTTTAACTAAAATGTAAGTCTCACACTTCAAATCGACAACATTGGTTAACATGTTTAGAAACAAATGCTTCATGTATCCAATCGATGGATGCCTAAGTCATTGATGCCACAACCGAATGTCTTGCTCCTTGGTATTATCGGTACTTCTTATATTGTTTGCTCTATCTGAACTAAAATCGCTCATATAGTATAAATTTTTCCTCCTAGTACCACGACCAATGATATCTTTGGTGAGAATATCCTGAAAAAGATAAAAGGTTGGATACGTTAGTGCTACATAGTTAAGATCAGCTGTTATTTGACTCACAGATAGTAGCTTATTTGATAGAGAGGGAATTAATAAAGTATTAGGTAGAGAAATATATGAAAATAGAGTGACAGTTTCAGCCCCTATAACTAGATATTAAATACCATTGGTATTAGAGATCATTGACCGTCTCGGTTGAGCGACACATGAGAAGTCATCTGAATCAAAGGTCATATGATCGGTAGCTCTTGAGTCGATAATCCAATTACTATCACGTTGACTAGAGCTGCAATTACCTTGATGTTGACTAGCCTTTTTTATATCAGTTGGATGGGCAAAAAGCACTTGGGCGACATTAAGAGTTGCAACTAATGTTATCGATTCAGCAGCTACAGTGGCAATTTTTTCAGAACTTTCACCTTGATCGACTGTATTCAATCGATCGTATCGTCGATTTTGTCCTTTTCGCTCCTTCCATCATGCTAGATACCCATGCAGTTTGAAATACGTATCATGTGTGTGTCCCTTCTTATTGCAATGAGTACAATTGTCTCTGTCAGTTGGTTTCTTGGATTGAGTTTAGGGTAACATAATCAGCCCACTTTTTGCTCCCTTTCATGCCGTGACAGAGTCGATTATGTTGTCTCTCCCTGTCAGTATCACTGATTGCCTACTGTCTTCACAACGGACATAAGCATATGCCTCTTTCACTTGGGAACGTCTTCATTTGCAGTATGTCACTGCGAATTGTATCCAATCGATTATCTAATCCATTAAGAAAAATATATACCCTCTCTTCTTGTACGAGAGAGTTATACTTACTGATATCAATAGCACATTCCATTGGATTTAGTCAACGGAAATCATTTTCTTTCCACAAGCTTTGTAGGTCATTGTAAAATTTCTCGGTTAGTCTTCCAGTTTGTCTCATCCTTGTCACCCTTCATCGTAGATCATATAGTTGGGATATATCAGCCCTATCAAAATAGGTTGCGGCAACAGCATCCTATACTAATTTAGCAGTGAGAAAGTGGATGAAGTTATCATTTAAGGATGGGTCGATACTATTTATTAACCATTCCTTTACAATAGAATCTTCAGTTTGCAATTGTCGATATGTTAGATCTATCGATGGAGGTTGAGGAAGTTCGCCATTAATATATCCCAACTTGTCTTTACCCGATATATACATCTCGACAACTTGGAGACCAGAGTGCATAATTGGAATCATCCAACTTGATGCCAATCTAGGCACGGAGGAATTATTGCTTGGTATAGGTTTTTGACATCTATTCAAGACTTTCATCATTTTTGTGGCCAAGTCTTCAAGAACTATGTAAGCGTATCCTCTTCCACCTTGTACAAGGTTGAATGATTCTGCCATGGTTTGTTTTTAGATTATATCAGTATAATTTTAACCAGAGTTTCCTAGAATATCTGCTCTGATACCATATTAAGAAGAAAGAAAATGAAAAAAATATTTTTCTGTATATTTCATTCAAAGATACAATAGCCTATTTATAGGCTTGTACAAGTAATAGGTACAATGAACCTAGACAACAATAAACGAGTTTAAATCTGATCTTATCCTAATCCAATTATATCATAATCATATATAATCAGATCCTAATCAATTACATGTACAATTTAAAATTTAAATACAATACAACTCATAACAATATGCAATGAAGATATTTAATGGAAATGAAGAAAAAATGAAATGGCATAATCTGGTGTGGGGTAAATAACACATTCCCAAATACTCCTTCATCCTCAGGTTGGCTTGCAAGAAAAAGCTCACCACAAAGAACAAAATGAGAGCATGGGACATCCAAATTGAAAATACTACGTATGAATTCTACAACTAGAAGGAGGGGACAACGGATCACTTGTTTTTCAAATGTCATCTATTCTCTATAGTTTGGAAAAAAAATGCCTGAGTTTTGCTCCATAACTAAAGGGACACATCCTTGGAGAATTGAGCTAAAATGGATACATGCTACATGGAAGTCTGATGATTTTGCAGACAGATTCCAGAGGATAATGTGTGCAGCTACTGTCTTCTATATATGAAGAGCCAAAGACCAACTGCTATACCAAGGAAAGTCCACAGGTGCTAAAGATATTGTGACAACAATTAGAAAACCATGTATGAAGCCGTCCGTACTTGGAAAAAAGTACTGATGACTAGGAAAAACTGGTAACTTATGTTGGAATGGGGGCTATCTCTAAAAATTTTTACAGACTAACAACTAGTTTTTTGTAAATGAAAATGTATAGGTAGGAATATATTCCATAAGTAGGTGCAGTGGCAAGCTGATTGTAAATTCTCCAAGATTATATTCATTTGATACAACACCAAAGTTTTTGCCAAAAAAAAAAAAAAGTTTTCCATATAGTCACTCCTTGGAGTTTAAAAAGAAAAGAGAACTCCGACAATAATCTCGAGACAAATTTAGACGTATTTAACTGATTTATTAGAAAAAGGATATTTATATCAACAAGTTTTTCTTTTTCTTTTTCTTCTTTCTTTTTGTTTGCATTTGCACATGATATCTAGTACTTCAAGTTCCGACTAGATATTCAAGTTCTAACATAGTTTCTTGTTGAATTATGTATTTTTTTTAGTCTAATATTTCCCTCAGTACTTTAAAAAATTATTTTCTTAGTTAACATTTATTTTCTGAATAAAATAGTGTAGCAAGGTGTGACGAAGAAAACAAAACAATAAATTACAATGGGGAAAAGGAGATGGGTGCTACGAATTCGATTATATATAAAAATTTTCTTCTTTCTCTTTTTAGTCAATATACTCTTAGAAATATTAAAGGTTAATAATTTGAGATTAAAGTTCTAATTTGACTTTGATATTTATATTAGCATTAAAATTATATCATTATATTTCTGTCCATTATTAATAAAAATTTAAGTTTTATGTCATAGTTTATATTGTGAAAGATGTTAAAAAAATATGGTCTACTGAAGTAAGTCAAAAAAAGAATTAGTTAAGAAATGGGCAGTGGATGGGGAATTGTGGTGAATTCAGAAAATTAAAAAAAAATAAAAATTTTTCCACTGCTGTTAGTATTTCATTATTATAATAAATGTAGTTCGTTGACCAACCATAAATGATGTTGCTTAAAACTTTATATATAAAGGTAAGTTGATAAGCTTTAAGAGTAACGCATTTCATCAATGCTGTTAGTATATCACCAATGCAATGAATGTGGTTCATTGACCGGCCATAAATGATGTTATTTAGAACTCCATATAAAGAAGTAACTAGACAAAGTTGAAGAACAGCACATATCATCAAAGAAAAATGGACACCATTGCAAAGATAATCCTTCTTCCTTTATTGCTTCTATCATTTCACATTGTCCAAACAATACATATTGATGATGCATACTACAATCTTTATGTGATTAATGGCCTCCCCAACAACGATGTGCCATTAACTATTCGTTGTCAATCAAAAGACGATGATTTAGGATACCATACCCTTCGCGTTAATGAAAAATTTCAATGGCGTTTCCGACCCAATTGGTTCTTTACTACTTTGTATTTTTGTCACTATTGGTGGGGTAAACAAGATACGAGCTTTGATGTTTTCAATTATGGGTTGGCAAATAGTCTCTGTGAACACCCAAGGGCAGGTGCTCATGATTTATACTGTTATTGGTTGGTAAAGGAAGATGGGTTTTATGTTGCTGGACGTCAAATCCCACAGCCAACTGATTATAAAAAGTTGTATAATTGGACCAAAAGTTAAATGGTTGGCACGAAAGTGGTGCATTAAGTTTCGTCTCTAATCAAGTGTAGTTAATAAAGTTCATTAGCCTTTCAGTGGGTATTCACTTTGTTTTCTCTTTATTCACTTATGCATGGCAATTTTCTATTCTTTTCCCAATGATACATTACAAAAAAATAGTCATAGAGTTGAAATTTATAGTTCATGATCAAAGAAAACTTCTTCTCATTCTTAAGAAATAACTGAATGACAACTTCAAAAGTTGTTACTCAACGATGAGAGGTTACAAGTACCATGTAAATGTATAATTAACAGTATGAAAGCTTTAGGCGTAAAACAGTAGTAAAATTTGCCATGTTAATGAGTGAAAGTACATTGTTGTCAAAAACTATGATGTCATCATAAAAGCCAAACAAGCTAGAAATAGTTGTGTCTGAATGAGTGTTTTTTTGAAGTGGTTTTTAAAAAATATTACTGTAGTTGTTTTAAAAATTTTTCTTGATATATATGTATGTGAGATAAAAGATAATTGAAAAACGTGTATGAAGTTTCTAAAAAACATATTTCTAAAAAATAATAACAAATAAACACAACCATTATTTCATTAGAGATGCAACAAATTTTCAGCCACAATCAATAAAGAGGAAACAGATGAAATTGTTCCATGAGTTCGATGTCGGAGTACTAGAACACCAATTTAGATGTATACTCCCCTAATGTCATAATGATTAATCTATAATAAGATTAGGGATATTTTATCATTAAGGATGAGTTGAAATTTGGAATGATTCTAGTTTGTCTGTAAGCAGTTCAGCAATGCTACATTTTATTATTCTATTAGCCAGTCGATCTATTAACTCATTATCTATAGCAGTTTATCGGCCTGTCCCAAAGCTTACCGTTGGCTTTTAAAATAGAGAAAATTGTAATTTTGATAATAAATATTTAGGGTATCGGAAGTTTTAGTCTCTAAAGTTTTGATGAAAACAAATCTAGTTTTTAATGTTTTAATTGTTTTAGCAAATTTAGTTGTATTAACTGATTTTATCTAAATCTTACTGGCATGTGAGTATCACGCGATCGGATTCTAATACGGGAATATTGGCAAAACTGGTCAATAAAATTAAATGTGATAAAAAATTAAAATATTTAATACTAGATTTATTTTTATCTAAACTTTAGATATTGAAATTGCCAATACTTTAAAATTTAGTACCAAAACTATAATTTTTTTTTTTGAATTTATTTGGCACAAGGCCTACAGGGGGAATACCAAAACTATAATTTGCTCTTTAAAATATTTTCAAGGAGCATAGTACTAGATATATTAAACAAGCACAACTAAATGTGGGCACACAAAGCGTGGTCCAAATTTTGGTGGCATAATTGGGCTTATTTAGCCCAGTTGACTATTCGCCAGTGCTCAAATTAGCTGGCCTACTTTCGTGTAGAGGGAAAAGTTCAGTTGGGGAATGGGGCCTTACATTTCACAAGTGTCTGACCTGGAAATGGCATCAAATCACCTCACTCAATGGGCTACTCAGCATGCCCCAGATCAGGCCATTGACCTGAAATGTTATCTCCAAAATAAAAAATACTGTTGGGTCGGACCCAAGTTCTGGGCATCGTGGACAACCACTGAAGCCCAGATTCCCCAAATATATTTTTTCTCCGCTGTTGGTAACAAGACGGTTTAAAGTCTAAACAACGAACAGGGATAGTTGCGCCAAAAATGTCTGAACTTAAAAGTCCTGGTAACAAGAGTCAAAAATTAGGGGGCCAGAAATATTAAAAATTGAAGTATACTATATATTTTTGTAGGGTCTAAGTCAATGTTAAGCCATATCAGGAATTTGGGGCTTAGAATGAGAATTTTTTTCTTCAATAATAATTAAATTTGTTTTAACAAATTTATTACAAATTCCAAGTAACCATTTTGCTAGATCAACAATTGCACCATGAAATTATATACTGAGAAATCCACCATAAATTTATAAAACCCTATGTTGACATCCTTCTTATTTCCTTAGTAGTACGTTTGGATTAGTGGATTTCGATTCAAGAAAGTATTTTAAATTAATTTGAAATATGAAGAATCTGAAATGCTATCTAATATGTGTGAAATCCTTCAAATTTATTAACTACTTGGTGTCTTTCAAATATAGATATCTCATGAGTAATCCGAATAATTAAGGGAATTTAGCTGGGGTTTTTAAAATTCAAATTCAACCAAATTTCATATCTAAAATAACATCTAATAGTCTAACTTCATTTTGTAATTTGTACAGAGTACATTATGTAGGTGTGAGAATTGGTCAGTGTGAGGTAAATTCGGCATATTGGATTCAAAAATTTTGGTTTTTTAATTATGAAATCCTATACAAATTCAATTTCAAATGGGGGTATATCGATTTCAATTTCGTTGGTATATACCAAATTCGAATATAACTTTTTTGAATACACACATTCTTTTTATTTTTCTTACACCCTAGGCCTTCTCTAATTTTGCTTTTTTGTTCTTCACTCCCAAGAATCCAAAATTATTTGCACATTAATCCTTTTAAACATTAATTTTTTTAACTTGTTTTTGCAAAATACTAATATGTTAATATATAGATATATGTATTGTTTGTGAATTCATATAGCAGCAATTTAGTATACCAAATTCAAGAAATTACCATATCTATTTCGAATTCAATTATTTGGTATATACCTATTCTGTACTGAATCACCAGTTTATTAATTTCGAAATAACAAATTCATTTCAAAATCAATGCGTAATTTGGGGCATACCAAATATGTTCACCCTTAACGTTATGTGCAGTTTTGGAAATTTGAATTGGAGTGCGAAAAATTTTTTTATTTACAACTTCACAAATTAATTAGCCATAGCCTCATGCAATGCAAAAGTTACATTTACTTTCTTAAGATAGCAGTTATTGGAGAATAATTTTAACTCAATTTAAATTAACAATTTTTTGGAATCTCAAAAAATTTAGAATAAAATAGTTAAATGAATTTGATTAGGATGTGCTCAACTTTTTCAAATGGATTAATTGTAACAATATTAGTAAATATATGAACACCTAGTAAGCATTTGTTCCCTACGCAAATGCTGAAAAAGCTTTTATATCAATACATAAGTTCTCAAAGAAATGATGTTTGAAAGAGACTAAAAAAAGAAATATAATTATATCACTTTACATATAATTTTATAATGTGTATAGATATGTCGGAAAGAAAAATATAATTATAATGATAAGTTAAAAGAGTAAGATTAGAGAAAAGTAATAAGTAATTAGAAAAAAATTACTTACTATCAAAACCATAACTTTAGATGTGAGTATAAATGAAAAATATCGCATGATTTTAAAAAAATATTAGTGGTTAAAAAATTCAATTAAATGGATGTACTGTAGATGTACATGAATACCATCTATGTATCCCTTACATTATTATAAGATAGTGCCTATATTTCATAACTAGATACAGTAATAGATATTTTATATTCTAATTTAATTAAATTAAAATAATTACATATTCAAAAATCTAATTTCACAAAAAAAATCTTTTTTTTTATTTAACAATGTTAATACTTATCTCATTGTTGAAAAGAAAGAAGCGAACCGAAGGAAGCTAAAGAAATTATTTCAATAATTCTCATTCCATGATTACACGCCCTGCTAGAAATAAATATTTTCAATATAATCCAAAATTTAATATGAGACTTTATTTCTCCTCTACTTTGTAATTGTACTTTCATGGTTAAAAACTAATGACTAATAGGAGTCTCAACCATGCCCCCAACCAAATTTCTAATAGTTTTAGGTTAAAACAAAGGGGGAAAAAGTGTCACGGTATGGGCTATAGACAAAGATGCAACCAGAGTTTCAGCAAGCAAGTTTAACTATTTAAGCTCGTTCCTTGCTAGCCCAAAATAGATATTTAAGTTGAATTTAAATGTTTAGACTTAACTTATATATTTATCCATCTTACTTAATTTTTCTAAAATAAGATGGGGTATTATTACATTCACCCCTTTTTATTTGGCTTTGCATTCTCGCAAAACTCAATCCAATTCATGACTAATAGGAGTCTCAGCCATGCCCCCAACCAAATTTCTAATAGTTTTAGGTTAAAAAAAGGGGGAAAAAGTGTCATGCCATGGGCTATAGACAAGGATGCAACCAGAGTCTCAGCAAGTAAGTTCAACTATTTAAGCTCATTTCTCGTTAGTCCAAAATAGATATTTAAGTTGGATTTAAATGCATAGACTTAACTTATATATTTGTTCATTTTACTTAATTTTTCTAAAGTAAGATGGGGTATTACATTCACCCCTTTTTATTTAACTTTGCAAGCATTCACCCCTTTTTATTTGGCTTTGCAATCCAATTTATGATTCAAAATATCCACTTAGTTATGTTGGATTCTAAAGGTGGTGGATACTGGCTTTAGAGGTGGCTTTTGCCCTTAGGTCACTGTAGCATTTAGCCCTGCACCACACTTAGTTACTCTACTTCTTTGTGTAGTCAAGGCCTAATACCACTGGCTTAATCTCATCTTGTACAGGGACCACACGGTATTTGCTTTAATATTATTCTGTCACATCCCGGGCCCATAGGCCTAAGACGCGATTAGAGTCTTAGAAGCTAAGTCCAGCTATTCGGACTCCGTCCTTACGAGCTCAAAATGGATATTCCAAATTGAACTTGAATGCTTAAGCTCAACTTAGATATTGGTTCATGTTATTTAACTTTTCCAATATATGACATGGTATTATAAAAAGTCCATCACACCACACACACATACACTTCTATTAATTTAAAGATCTCTAATCTTTTAATTAGTTTTTACATTAAACATAAACCGGATGGGATTAAAATCATTGCTCTAAAAGTAATTATCTTTTGTTTGATGAAAAAAGGAAGTCAAAAAAATAATAAAATTTCGAAAAGAAAAGGTACGAATTGGTGCGAATTATATGCAATCAAAGTAGCAGCAACATTAGAAAAAAAAGAAAAAGAAAAAGGAGAATAAGAAGAAGAAGAATTAGTCCAACAACCCAAAACTTGTAAAAACCACGAAAATGAAAATTCTCAAAGGATCAGTAGTCCAAAAAAACCAAGATATCTCTTTCATAGAATGTCCATTTCTTGCTGGATTTGCGGGATTCATCTTTCCTATACGTACCATAAGTTAATGATTGTTTCCCTTCAGCATCCATTTTCTTTGGGTGAAAGAACATTTACCGTTTTCACTTATAATGAGTGAATTTTTCTTTGTAGTTAATTCCAGCTCAAAAGGGATAGTTCTTGGCTTCAAATTATTAAGAAAAAGGAGAACAGGAATAAACAAGGTACTCATACGACCTCGATGCTCAAAGAAGCTGTCTCTTTCATCTTTGCACCCGTGCTCATTGAGAGGTCTATTTTCTGGCAAATTAAGCTTTGATGGCGTTAACTGTTAACCTTGTGTTGTGGGATGAGAGACTACAGAATACAGCCACTGCCTGCTTTGTCCATAAAGTATTGTCCTTTGGAATTTCTTGCTGCAACTGGGACATCTCGTGTAATACTATCCCTTTCTTAACTTACACTCAGCACATGCTTTCCTGCATGGCTTTTTAAGTTTTGAGGCAACCTTTCTATTTAGTACTACTATTTACTAGGTAGGAAGACTATAATACATTTTTTTTTTTTTTTTTTGGAGGATGATAGGTGAGTACACACTTCTCTTGTAATGACTGACAAGTTTTGCTAATGGGTAACAAATGTTGTTAAGCAACTTTCAAATATATTCATAGACGTAGTAATTTTAGGTTATTGATAATATGCATATCTTAATACTCTCATTTTCAAACTTATCACTTGCATGACTAAACTTACCATTTATTTGTGATGCTTTGAAAAACTTCGAACTGCTACAACACAGTCCAAATTTTCTGTTCAATTTTTATAGTGTCAATAGTATCCAATATAAAATGTAAAACTATATAAAATTACGTTTGTATCATTTAGTGATACAACTTAGTTTTATATTAAACACAATTAAATACTAAAAAAATTGAATAGAAGATCTAAACCCACTACAACATTTGTTATTTGAAAATATTAGCTACTTGTCATATGGTACTCATCTACCAAGGGTGATATCAAGGATTCCTAGTGACAGAGAGGCTCATTTCTTATTTTATCAGCACCCCATATGATCGCGAGAAAGGGTGGTACAGAGATTCGGCGTACTTTTTTGGTAGTATGTCACACCGAGCTAGTAGTTAATCAGACAGTATATGCTAAACAGTCGAGGCTATTTTGTTTTAGATACATGGGTTCTATATTTGACTGGCAACTGGGGACGAAGTATCATTCTAAGATTTTCTGGAAGGAAAAGTGATTACAGAAGAAATGTGCAGAGACTTCTGTTAAAATGATTTTAAGAAAATTTCTTTGGGAAATGGAGGGAATATGTCTGTGTATCGTGACAAGTGAAGAAATTCACACTAGAAATAAGTGTATAAATGAGTAATTTGTAAATCATTTGGTGCAAATATGACTATTAACATATTAAAGAATTTAAAAATAACATAGCTCTAGCGTCAAATTGTGATATTATAATCTTGATCGAGCATTTGGTATTTTCCTGAATATTTGCATTTTACTTAGTTAAGAGGTAGTAATGCTTTCTTCTATGGACTATAAGAGTCTGGAGTTGGGCTATGGAATCTCTGTTATATTTTACAGTGTTACACTCATATTACATCATCTAAGCGAATGATACATATCTCTATCTTTAGAGATATAGTTAATATGAATATGCTTATCACTCACTTAAATGATATAATGTGAACGTAATGTAATACCATAGAGTGTAATGGAAAATCCCAAGCTTCGGAGATGACATTAATTACGAAAGAGAGGTCAGAATGTATTTTTCGATTTCCATAATTCAATAGATATTTTCATGAAAAAAAAAAAAAACGGCATTGTGGAGTTGTTATAATAAGGCCTTGGGACTCAGTCGATTAAGTTACGCCAAGTGGTACTATCATGTATAATGCATCATACTAAAAATGTCATTTTTACGTGGTGAATATAATTAATATTGATACGCTATGCACTATTACGCAACGCGCTTGATCATACAATACCTTCTTACATTATCCAAGAAGTTTACCCAGTAATTGGCTTCAAATCAATTGTATTATGATCGACCTGATTGGAAAGATATCTTTCTTGTCTACTGAAAGGTATATGAATATTTCTTAGCTGTCACCTGGGATGAGAAGGATATGTCCATGATAGCTTAGTATTCAATATACAGGGGTAATCGAGTAATTTAACTTGAGATTTTGATGTAAGGGTGATTAATGGCTAAATACAGCAAGCGTTTTTATTGTTACGATGTTTTGGAGTCTAATAATTAATGGGATTTTTGTTTCATTTTAATCCTTTGGATGGCGGTTAAAGGTAATTGTGTCATTGGTTTTAGCAAAAGGACATATTCACAATAAAAGGTTAATTGCGCTAAGTTGCCTTTAAGGTTTAATTGTGATTTCATTTTAATGTCTCACATATGTTCTGTAACCTTTGACTGACAGTAAAGAACAATGTTGTGAAAAAGATAAGTATGCTTCGAAATCAATACTTGAATTCTCTATTTATGCATTCTTCAATTCTTAGAATTAAGTAACACAGTGAAATATTAGTTTACCATTTTTTGATGGATTATTAAATTAGGTCATTTAAACTATTTGAATTTGAGTTTTAATTTATATTCACGAATATATTACTATTTACGTTTTTACATAGACTACATGTTCACAGTTTTAATTTAAATCACCGAATTTATACTTATGTAAAAGTGTGAGCAGTTTAGATTAATTTTGTTCAAAAATTTAATTTATAAGTTTGAGTTCTAATTCATGCAAAATTATTATTTTTAATGTTTAAATGAGTTAGATCTAATAATCTATCAAAAATAAAAATAATTATTTCACTGTTTTCCTTATCCCTGAGAATTGAAGAAAATATGTTTTGGGAATTAGAATATGACTTTGTAGTATACTTGTCCTTTGGATGATATTGGCATCACTACTGTGTCAGTCCAAAATATTTAATGATACAAAATTTATATATCGAAATAAAAGTTAATCACATTAAAATCTTAACGGAATCTAGTTTAATTAACCTTGCAGTTTTGTTTATGACAAAATTAATGACACATTTACCTTTGATTATTAGTGAAATGATAAAATAGCGCAAAAAATGGTTAAGATTTATATTGAAAAATACCGAAAAAAATTTTAACGCAAAATGCCGTCGGTTTATTGCATTTAACCTAGGTTCTTAACACACATGTGGTTTTGGTGGGAGTAGAAGTTATAACAATGACAATTTATTACTTTCCCTATACCAAATTGAATGTCTTTCTTGGCATTTTAGTCTGTTCCAAAATAGTATCTACTTTCCTTAAATAAAAATTTATATTTTAAAATAATCATCACTTCAAATAATTTATACATTACAAAATGTAGAACCTACATGTTTTTTTCACTATTTTCTAATTTCAGCCGCCCAACACGATGGACTTACATGTTTTTAGTGATTATTTAACTATTAAAATCTATTCCATTTGTTAAGACACTGTCAAAGGACATTTAATTTGGATCGGAGAATATGTTTCTTGAAGGTTTAGTATTTCATAATTTATTTGGTGCATCTGGTAGTATTGGTCTTTCTCTCATGCACACATTATCTCTTCTTTTACATAAAAATATGTTCACTCTCACATATACATATTCACATATTTTTAGTTCTATGCCACACAATAACTTATATATAAAATTTGATTATTAAATTATACTCTATCGTATCAAATAAGATATTTTAATTCTGTAATTCAACTTATTTGAATATAAAATAGATATAAATTTGATAATGTAGAAATTAAAAATTTTAGCTCTTAAATATCAAATATTCAGACCTTATAAATTTTAATATTCAAACCTTATAAATTTATCTAACAAATCCTAATTCGATAGTATTCTAGTTCAAACTCGACTTAAGCTTCAATTCAGCTCAAATTCTGCTCAAAGTGACAACTCAATAGCAAGTTAAGGCAATAAGCAGCAAGTTAAGTCAATTGACTACACATTCCAATAGTTTTCAGAATAACGGAATTGGTAGTTAATGGGTAGAAATATCACTTAGTTAGCATTAGTTGCAAAAGGCGGGAAAGTTGGTGCAGATTAATTCCAATTCTAACCGTGTTTATAATAGAGGATTACAGAATATATGTATATATATATATAGAGTAGGATGGTTGATTCTTGTTACAAGTTCTCCCTCTTGCACTCTCTACTAAAATATTTCTATATTCATTCAATGAGGGTTCTTTTCATTCATTGCAATCTTCAAGAGGTCTTCTTCAAATTTTCACTTTTTTGGGTTGATTTAAGAGTTGTTTATCGCATTTCAATAATTTCACTTTTTTAGGTTGATTTGAGAGATTTTTATTGCATTTGAAGAAGTGGTATCAGAGCTTTGGTTATGTGCAATCATGGCAGATGCTTGAGTGAAGAGATAGGTGATGTATTGTCACAGAATGGAAGAAGATGTTGGCACATATCATTATATTATCTATTTATGAGAGGAAGATGATGGTCATTGTAAATGTTGGATAGAAGTGGAGACCTTGTCTACTAGGAGAGCGTTTCATCATCAAAACAGATCACCAAAGTTTGAAATACTTGACGGAGCAAAAGATTATCAACACGCTTAATAGAAATGAATTCCTAAACTATTTTGTTATAAGTTGCATTATAAGAAAGGAATTAATAATGTAGCAACTTATGCCTCAACAAGGTTAGCAGTCGCTAGTGCTACCTTAAAGCTACATCCCTTTTTAGCACAGATTTAGTTCGAGAAATACAAGCTAACTGGCACAGTACCTTGAACTTTCCAAGTTTCCAATTGTGAAGGCGGGAAATTTAGTGCAAATTGATTCCAATTGTAATTGCCTTTTGTTCCAAATAAATAGAAGATTAGGATTGTTATTGATTCTTGTTACAAATCTCTCTCTTGCACTACCTATTGTAACATTCTAGATTCATCCAATAAAAGTTCTTTCCATTCATTTCAATATTCGAAAGATGTTCTTGAAATTTTCACGTTACTGCTGGTTGATTTGAGAGATCTATACTACCATTTACATCAAAATCCAAGTCCATATTTGTGTTTCTTTCGAAAAATTGAGTGATATAATTGCGTCACCACAAGGGCTATTGTAAATGGTGGTTGATGGCTGCAATGTAGCTGTATCGGTCGTTACAAGGCTAAGTTTTTCCTTTTTCTTTTTTTTTTAAATGTTGATATACACTCGAGAGGTTTGAATGAATTAGTCACCTTTCATTTTCTATGTTATTATTCTTAATATGGAGACTGACTTTTGTAGGCCCTATGTGCAGAATGAATTAGGTTTATTTAAACCTTAACTTGGTTATAGTAAATTTTTACAAAATTAAAATTTACCAAGTTAACTAAATGATCAAGTGAGTTATTAAAGCAACAAATAAGTTTGCAAATGTAACAACAAACTGAAAAGTAAATGAAAGAGAAATTGAATTGATCAAACTACAAGAACTTCTAAGTTTCTCCAAACTTGAAGTTATAGTACACTTGAATTCCTTCACTTGAGAATAAATCTCTACCAATTGTACAATGAAAGGCTCACTTCTCACTCACCCTAGACACACTTCTTGTTGAGCTAAGAAATTTTAGAGCTATCTAGCTAACCTTTCAACTATACAATTGAAGGATTGCACTCACAATGAAGAACTCAAAAAACTATTTCTCAATTACAAAGAAAATTGAATTTTCTTGCTCAAGATTGTTATTAAATGCCTTTTGTATTCTCAATACAATAGTTGCTAATAAATTCAGATGTTATGGCTTTTATACATCCTCTAAATTAGCCTCCAACTAGCTCCCAACGGTCAAACATTAAATACAAAAAAACTAGCCATTGAAACGTTCAGCCAACCTATCCTTCAGATAGATGTCTGAAACTACGTTCAAAGTCTTCTTTGTTGAACTGATTTTGATCTCTTTGGACAGCTGAAGGAGGCAACTCTTAGTCCAATCCTGTGGCCGAAGGTTTCTGTGATTCTTCTAACTTTTCCGAACGGCCAAAGGTATGTTCAAATCAGTGTCCGAAAGTTTCTAGAATTTTTGCAACTTTATCGGACAATGGAAAGGACGTCCGAAAGTCTCTGAAATATTTTTGGTCTTATCAGATGAGTGACTGGACATCCTAATCCGAAAGTTTATGAAATTTTTGGAACACTTTCGAACAACTAATAGGACGTCCGAAATGCTGTCCAAAGTTGCTTCGGACGACCGAACTTAGATTATACGTCCAAACTAGTGGCCAATCCCTTTCTGTATTTTAGCAATGTTCTTGTTATTTTAACTCATTCACTTAAATCGTGTTTAACACTTCACCACAACACTAAGTGTAATTAGTAGAAATGCAGTTTGTTATCATCAAAATTAGGATTACGACTTCCCATTTTGAACTAAGCATATTTCCCATCTCTAGTTTAAGGACTTTAGGCCAATTGTAAAATGTTTAAACTATGTATTGTTTTATTTTAAAATGTTTAAACTATGTTTTTTTTTAACTTGTTGACCCCTTTCTTTACATATTCCAAAATCTATAATTCAGAGAAAAAAAAAAAAGAAAAAGTTTAGAAAAGAACATAAAAATTTTAAAAAAGAAAAACCTTGAAAAAGAACTTCATCATTAAAAAGGCTAACAAAATCATGATGGAATAAGTCTTCAATTTTGTTTGAGTATTAATTAGAGTTTAATGAAAAGTCAATAAAAATGATACAAATAATTTGAAAACTTCTCTTAAATGATGACATTATATACTTCTTGCAACTAGGACAATGACATTATGTGTTTCTCGCAACTAGGGCAATCTAAGACATTGCATGTTTTTGTAGCCAAATTAGGAGAAAAATCTACGAACCCAAGAAGGAACAAAAAGAGAAAAACCATAATAAGTTTTTAACTTCTTAGCGATTGATACAATAATTTTACTAAAATTTTTGTGAAGAATATTTTTATTTTTACTCTTTTTTGTGGACTTCATTTGTTCCAAGTTTTGTTTGCAAATTTATTTTTCAGCCATAACCTTTGTTTTATTTATTAGTTTTCTTTTATATAGGTCAATTTTCGCAATCAACTGCACTTTAAACAAAAAAAGAAAAAAATACCTACCATATGTAAAAATATGAAAATTAAAAACAAAACAAACTTCATGAAAACGATTAATAAAAGAGTAAATTTAGAAAGCGTCTATTTTGTTTGAGTAATAATCAGAATTTGATTATAAAATTAATAAACATGATATACACACTTTAAATTCAAAACTTTTCTTTGAATAATAGGGCATGGCAGTTAAATGCAAACCAGCTTGTGTGTATGATAACTATCAAGGACACTATAGTTTTAATGCGCATGGCCATTTGTTGCAATGTCAACATATCTACGACTAAATGATACAACATATCTTCGTATAATTTCACATTGATATCACGTAATTTCTTATTAGAGACAGTTAGATATTATAAAAAAGTTAGACAAATGATCTAAACTGCATCGGTAACTATTACCGATTAGTAAAGTCTTGCCGACTCCTAGAACCTTTAAGCTCAATTTATGACAAGTGCGACCCAGATCCACCAAAACCGTACACTGACAAAACCACTGCCCTCGTCAATTTGCCCCTCAAACAAATAGACTAGAGAAGTGGACCAAAGTGCAATGCAAAAGCTATGACCTAACAGCTTAGGCCGTTATGAATTGATCAGCACTTAAGAACTTGACTTTGACGCTTAATTAGAATTATAAAACATTGCATGGAATTGAACCAAATATCTGTATATCAGTTTCTACTTCACTCTCACCAAAGTCTAGACAAGTTTATTGCTGCCTATATAATTATTTGGACAGTCCTTCAAAAAATAACCCAAGGAATATATATCTATATATATATATATATATATATATATATATATTTGAGTAAAACAATAAAAAGAAGACTGATTAAAGGAAAAGGGTCACTATCCTTCCAGAGGGCACTTGTGCTAGGGGGCAGGTAATGAAGGGTACGGATTTCGTTTGAATATTCCAACTGATAGTTGTGGTTAACTTTGAGCTGATGCATTATGTCTCATGTCGGCACGAGGCACCACCATATAATGCTGCTGGCAAGAGGAATCATGCAAATGCATCCACATCTGGTCATCTTCTTCCAAGGGAGCAAGAAAGAGATAGAGTTAGAGATAGAGGAGGAGCTTTAAACTGGCATCACTTTCAATCTGTGGAAAGGTGCAAATGCTAATTAAGTTTTATATGACATCATATTTGTACGTGAACAGTGAGTTCCAATCATTGCTCTACCACACATCCATTTCTGCCTCTGTAGGTCATTTATTTTTACTTTTTTGAGTTATATATAGATGGATCCATGACCCATGAGAACGACTAGTGATAAGTTCCAATTCCACTCCCCAATGTCACAACCCACAAATTGCCTGCCTTCTGTGTTGCCTCTCTTTGGACCAATTAATAGAACCTCGTCTTCGTTGTTTGTTTCAGAGGAGGAGGATATCACTTCAGATCCTTTGATAAATTTTTTATAATTTTTAATTGTATTCAATATGAAATTGTATTATGTTACTGTAAAACTATCGAAATTACGTCATATAATTTTAAATTAGATACAATTATATACTAAAGAATTGGACAGATAATATGAACAACTTGGCTATGATCTCGGCGAGAATTGGTTTTCAGTACCAAACTGTAACTGTGATGATTATATCTGAGAAAATTACCACTGTAAAACTAAAAACTGATAATTTTAGCAATGACGTATCGAACTGTGCATTTCACATATTACAACAACATCAAAATAAAAGTAAGATTATTAATAGTGGAAACTAACTTTAAAATCATAGTAGTAGCAGATAGTTATTACCCATTAAATTACTAGTTGATTAAGTTATAAATTTGATCTAATGGTGAATTAATGTAATATGAAAATACTTGACAAACCTAAAAGTCATCGCACAAAAGTATGTTAGCACCTATGTTTTTAGTTAGATGTAACAAGTTGCTGTGGCTTGCATTGATTTTTTAAAATCGCATCAGTTGATTGGTCAGTCTGATTTATTGTCGGTTAGCTTGAAAACCTATCAAACCCAATCAGAACGAGAAATTAGTTGACTTGATCGTAGTTGGTTGAACCGGTTTTCGAGTTTGCTAATTGTTTTAAGTTTTTAGTAGATTTTTTTTTCGTTTTTGTGATTATTATACTTAGGTTTTTCACATCAGCTTCTTAAATTAAACTTGAAAACATTAATTTGTACTTTTATATATCGTATTCTTGGTCTTTTTATTTACCTTAAGCAACCTCAAAAAATTAAAAAAAAAACATTTTTTGTTTTCCTTCGGGATGTTATTCCATTTTGTTTTACTATATTTCTTCCAGCTCAAGAATTGTAATGCATTTAAGATATCAAAAATCATGACATAAAAAGACAGGAAGTGTTGATATGAGAAAAAACCCAACTCTTTGTCAGCTAATTTTATTTTCTAATTTCAACACTTGCGTATTAAGACTTTTAGAAGATTATATGAACTTGTAAAAAAAAATTTGACCTCAATATATGAATTCTCAATATTAGGAATCAATTTTGTGAGAGAATATTTTGTTATACAATGTTATACAACAAGAGTTGACAAGAAACTAATTCATTTATAACATACAATTGCCTTCTAAAACGCCTACTTGAAAACACCTTTTAAGGCTATAAGTTGTGCCATTAATTTAGTAATGTGATTGGTTTCTTAAAGAGTCAAAATTTTCTTTTGATGGTTACACATATATAAATAAACTTAAATTAAAAAAATAATAGATTAGCCAGAGAATAAGAAATTAATTTGATTGGTTTCTTAAAGAGTCAAAATTTTCTTTTGATGGTTACACATATATAAATAAACTTAAATTAAAAAAATAATAGATTAGCCAGAGAATAATAGCATGAGAAGGCTAGTTTGTATGATTGTCCTAATGTTTTGGAGCTCTTTTTAGTTTGCCAACAATGCAACAACAAATGCATGAATATTTATTTCTTCCACAAATTGACACAAACAAACAATTGCCTAGAGTCTCCAGATCTCCTCTATACAAGTTCTAGGGGTGACTCAATAGCTCATACTTACAAAACCTTGCAAGACTAGGCATAATGAGCCAAAAAAAAAAAAGAAAGAAAAAACAAAGACTAGAAATTATGTTTTTAGTTGATTATTTATCATGGGACTTGAATACCAATAACACCTTTTATCAATTTAAAACGACGGATCGTATAATTGGAATAACAAGGCGGATTTAAAAAAAACTACAGTTGGAAAACAAACAAAAAGATGAAAATAAAAGTATATAATTCCAACTCTTGACCTAAATCTTCCTCTTCTTTTTTACCATAGCATCATATAATTATTGCTAGGTTGTGCTTTTCTAAAGTGCAGGTATTAGTTTACAAGTTCAGTCTAGTATAACTTTGACATTTTTTTTCGATCAAATGTAAGTTTCGGTTAAAAATCTTTAAACTCAGCTGGCAAACATTTTATTTATGTACACAGTTGTCGAATTAACTATCGGTTTGATGTAGTTCGATGCAGTATAAATTCATTACTATTTCTTACATTTTGATACCGTAAAATTGTGAGAGAATAAACTCCACTCTGTCAATTAACGCCCATAATGAATTCAATCAATTTAATTCTTTGTCAACAAATATCCAACATGTAAATTCAATTCAATTGCAAACACGTTTTTATAGCCAAATACACTAACATGAACTAACTTTCAGCTCTAAATGAGTAAGATAGCATTTTCAACTGTGAAGAAATAGTCTCATTATAATTCATAATATCAGTAGGATCAACAAAATTTAAAAACAAATACAGCAAGTGTGTGTGTGTGTGTGTGTGAAAAACATTAATATTTAGAACCAAGCAATCTTCTTAATTTTTAGCTGGATAGCAATCTATGTATAAATCAACAACTCATGTTTTGTGTTTTTTAGCTTAATTTATTTTGTATAATCCAAATTGAGAAGTCAAGGGAGTTAATAGGTCCTTTTACAATGCGATTGTAATATTAATATATGAAGTCAAAAAAAATTTGTAAATAGAAAGTAATATTGAAATTTTTATTTGTTAAAGAATAAATTTATCATTTGTTAACTCATGTAAATGCTTAGTGAGAAATGGTGTTATTTTTTAGTAGTCAAATACTTAAATTTTTCAATGAACAAATATGAAATCATATAAAAAATTGTTAACATGCCTTTTCTTAAATTTTTTTTTTATCAAACCTACACTATTATAATGGGGGAAACGAATTTGGTATTAGTGGGATTCAAATCCCTGACCTCTAGAGTGGAGTTATAGAGTTTTAACTATTCAACCATTTATTTGTTCCTTTAAATTTAGTTGGTGAAAATAGGCATTATACCAAACTTTAGGGACAAAGTAAAAATTTCCATACTTGAATTCGGCCTGAAAGGATCACTTAGAATTAAAATTTTTTAGTCTAATGATCTAATAATATCTTTTAAAAATTGGGTGATAAAATAGGAGGATGGTAAAAAGTTAAGGGACTAGTGAATTCATTCACCCCAACTTTAATAACTAAATATATCAATTTTCAACATTGGAAGTGACGCCTTACCCCGCCCCCCCCCCCCCCCCCCCCCAAAAAAAAGAAGTTTGATATTCCATAACTCCCGATAAACTGGCAAAAGTCAGATTAATGTTTGAATTGTATAACCTACAGTGTTGAACCTGTGCATCATTTCGTAAAATGCAACTTAAGAGTTGGTTCACATTTGCTTGCACCAACTTATATATCCTTCCTCTAATCAAGAAAAGTCGGATACTAAGAATAGTGGTTAAGATAATGAAAGTTTACTCTTATTTCTTTTATTTCTTATGATTAAAATAACATATCTCTTTATATGTCCAAATTATTTGATTTTATCTTGCATTGAATCAAACAAGTATCAAGAGGAGACTTCTTTCATTTCCTAAATTAACTTGGGATAAGTCTCAGCATTAGTATGAGTCTGTTCCCTAACACTTTAAAAATGTTCCCTCAACGTGAATCTCAATATATCTTTGTCTCAACAATTCCCAAATCCCTATTGTGCTGCTATCTGCATTTAGGCTCCAACAAGTGTCACACATTTTATCTGCATGGATAGCACTATCAATTGACCCCAACAAACAATCAATAATCTAATTGGTAATTGGAGAAGAACAAAAAAGAGGGTCAATATCTGGTTTATTTAATCTTCCTTGGACTTGCAAATTGGGAGACAGAGATGCTTCGAAACCACCAAAACCAATTCACGGACGTGGGAACTTTGGAGACCTAAAAACGGCTCACTCCCGAAGATTACTTACGCACTCGTGCACTCTTGAAAATAGCAAAAGCACGAGCTGCAGTCAAACGAAAGACCATCGGTTTTTGCACAGAGTGCAACCGTTATGAGAATTTTTAGGTGAAGATCATCCAACCAAAGAATCCCTCATCCCAACTGTCTCCGTGCAAGTAGTTCTTGTAGTAGGATCATTTTTTGGGAAAGGTATTTATTAGTTCCACTAAATTTGGCATAAACTAGGTGAAATTAGTCAACATATTTGCCTTGTTAATCCCTCCAGCAGCAATTTCGAGATTGGCATTAACACTTTCCCTCAAAATGTAGTGAAACATAAGTTCCAACGGTCATTAAATTGAACTAATTGTATGTTATCCGACGGTTCAGATCTTCTGTTTAATTTTTTTTAGTATTTAAATGTGTCTAATACAAAATTATATCGTATCACTAAATGATAGGACGTAATTTTGTATAGTTTCATATTAATATGATGTAGTTTTGTATTGAACACAATTGAGCACTATAAAAAATTGGATAGAGAATCTGATTTGGTTACGCAAAACTATACCTTATGTTTTATAAACGACTATGAAAATTGCAATTTTCTGTTTATATCGAGGTTCAATTCTGTTTTTCTTTTGCATGAGCTACATAGAAGCTGCATGCTTAGTACTTTCTCACAGAATATGGTGAGGAAGATATTAGTAACGGTCCTTTCTCTTGCTTTGTTCAGTTAGCATGTGTTTTTGAATGGTCAAAGTACAGGCCTCATTCGTAAATTGATTAAATCTGGTTGAAAACCCCCTTGTCAATTAAATCGATTGGCTTAGAGCTTCTACTACGTCCCCTATGCAATTCATACACTACCAACTGATTGAGTATGGGGAAAAGGAGACTAATTGGTTGTACTTTAAAATGCATGGGGGCTACTTGCACATGTATTTTCAGAAGAAGTAATTAATCACTACATTTTGACTTTTATAAGAGGTATATCCTTTTCTCCTGTTTTTGGAGAAAATGAGTAATCCAATAGCATTGATGTATATCCTTTTCTCCTGCTTTTGAAGAAAATGACTAATTTAATAGCATTGAGCCTACCTCCTACCAAACATTTTCTCAAGCACCAACAAAATGCTTAATTAATATTATATGTATCACTTTTACCTTGCTAGAATTTACCTTACATGTCTTCCTAGTTATTTTTTTGGTAGATGCATTATTAATTCGATAACTTTTAAAGCAATTAAGCTATGACATCGCATACTACGCGTACTGAAATCCTCATAAATATATTCAACAACGCCATAGTACTGGTCATGTGAATTATTGCTCTATTGTTACACAATTACAAGTTGATTTTTTTTTTTTTTGGGGGGTGCTAGGCCTGTCAGAAAGAAATACGTCAGAAACTGTCACACATTCCATTTGTCCATCTATATATTAATGTATATAATTCAGCTCGACTCCATTCCATGTCAGAGAGAAGATACTTCTTATAGAAGATGAAATTTATTGCTCTCTCTTTCTCTCTCTCACATAATGTGCAAGGGATTGGAAAGATCAAGGTGCCATAACGATGAGACACTAGAGGTACAAAAGAAGAGATAAATAATACTTGACCAAGAAGGTGTACTTTCTATGAGTAAAAAAACAATAAGTGCTCTCTAGATTGCATACCATGTGCATTTCTGCTGGTCAAAGAGAAAAGGAATTTATAGTTCTTTATTGTCATTGATGTGTATTGCAACTTTTGACCCATTCGCTCCATTACCATGTCGAGTTCTTTTGTAGGTATAGACTGCATAATATCTTATTCACATAAAAGAGAGGATAATATTGATAGTTGAAGGATAATAGCAAGCATTCTTTAAAGTCATCAACTCTCAATGTTTTATAGTTTGAATTCCACGTCTCACATTGGTGTTGTAGTAGAGAAGGACCAACATGAACCTAATGACAGTGAACACTAAAAACGTAGTTGTGCAATTTATTTCTGAGTTCTTGGATTTTCTTTTCTTATAATACTGAATCAAACTTTTTCGTGAGATGGGATGCCATTCAAATTTACAATTCAAGATCTATATATAATGCACTTGAGAAAAAGTAACCTTGAAAAATCTACATAGTATACACAAATATTTCTTTACAACCACAGAACTATGGTTCAAGATCTTGTAGAAATTTCCTTCATAAGTGTCACCAGTATTCGTGTCGCCTTTTAGTCCAAAATGGCAGTTGAAAACTTTTAAACCCTCGCCAAAAAATCAAGTGAAGAGATATTTTAAATCTTGAATATCGCTCAAAAATAGATCGATGTCAAATGTACAACACCATGATTCCCTTCTATAGCTCCATGGTTGTTACACGCACACAAAATAAAGACACGTAGATGCACTATACATATAGTATATGTAGGTCTTCAATTGACCATGACCACTACTACTCCCATCCTACAATCCCCTTCAAACGAACCATCTCTCTCATATCTTAGCAAATTTATACGTCTATTTAAAATAAACAATCTTGCACCATTATAGAGCTGTCATCATCAAATGGCCCATTGAAAAACCTTGTTTGCCATATGAGGAGTCTATCAATCTAGGCATGAATTGGACACAAACGACAAACGAAATTAATCATCAATTTTGTATCATCTACAGATGTTATAATTCCTTTTACTTTCATTGCATGCTTTATCTCCAAGTTTTCTTCCAAAACTTTATCAATTTAACCAGTAAATAAATGCGAAAATAAAACAGAATTTAAAGTGAAGTACCATATCCCAGTTCTCATTTAACCATAAGCAGTTTTTTAAAGACTAATCACATGAGGAGTGGAACCCACTACTCACGTGTGATCAACATGAAACTGATCCATGTGAGAATTTCTCCAGTGGTGAAATGAATCTCTCTGACTTAAATCTTTGGCTTTTATTTCATCCTTTATGTGCTATCTTATCACAATTCTCACCTCCATTTTCATTGTTTGCAGCCTTTTGGGGTAGAGGGGGGTAAATTTCTTGATTTCCAGACATCATTTGCACACTATTGTTCTTTCACTATCACAAGTTATCTGTCCTACTTGGTCTCTCCTCCTCATACTGCCTTCCTCACTCTTCTCTCTTCCATTCCCCTCTCAGACACCAACTATTTATATATGTTGAGAAAAACTGAATTCTTGCAGCCCAACTAGCTACTTGATTAAGTATTTCTTGTTAGTTTGATTCTTGAGATCATTAAACTTCCATTATGGCTGAACCTTGTTACTATAATTTCTTCACTGGATGGTGTAACTTCATACCTCTTCATCCTCCTAACTTTTCTTCATCCAATTCCAAAACCATGAATAGCATATCTTCAAGTGAAATTAAAGTTTCACTTTGGCCTCCTTCACCTCCTAGAAAAGAAGCTCTTCCTCTTCTGAATAACCTAAGCCTTGGACCAAATGAGCTGCAGGAGTCGTCCTCATCCTATGCTATGGAAGATGACAGGAGCATTAGCACTAAAACTGAGAGTAGTTTTTCGGGAACTACTCCTCCACATGATTGTGTAACTGTTGCCCTAAACATAGGGCTTCCAAGCCCTAGTTCTGATCTATCCACCTCTAGGCTTCCTTCTTGTGGTGGGGACAAAAGAGAAAAAGAAGATGGTGGTGTACTTTCAGGTTTGCCCTTGGACAAGCTCAACAAAGGCCAGTATTGGATTCCTTCACCTGCTCAGATTCTTATTGGTCCAACACAGTTCTCATGTCCTGTTTGCTTCAAGACTTTCAACAGATACAATAACCTGCAGGTATGGTTCGTGCTAAATTTCAATCTTTATTTTTTGGAAATGTATGGATATTTTGAGTCCTGACTGCTTCTTCGCTAAGATAAGAATAATTTTAGAAGCTTTTGAAATATTACGAGGAATAAATTTTTTACCAAATAAAGGGAAGGAGTTATATAGAACTTTTTTTTTTTTTTTTTTTTTTGGAAAAAGAATCAGCTCATATCAACAAAAATACCTTACCTTAAATCAGAATCAACGCCAGAAGAGAATGATAAGAGTAGTTGTCACAAATCTTGTTTTTAATGAGCCTGAAACCTCGAAAATTGTTATCATATAGAACAACATAACTAATAACTTTTGTTAAATTATGGTGTGTTACCAAAATTCAACCGAGTTTGCTGTTATACTACAAAGGGTTTTTGGATTGTACCTTTTGATTGGCTTGAGACATTGTAATTTCTGGGGTGAATTAGTCAGTTCTAAAATAAAATGCTCTGATTTACCATGTTCCTCTTTATACTTTGATTTGCCATGTTCCTCTTTCCCATTGTTATAAAATGTCTTTCTTGTTGGAATGAGAAAGAGGACACAATAAGTCAAAGTTCACTGTTCCTCATTAAACCAAGAAATACATTTTTTGGTTTGCAAATGGAACTTTTCTCTTGATTTTGTCACTCAAATCCAATCAATGAATGAATTTTGCGTATATAAAGTATTACAATTTCTTTCTTTAATTTTTGCAGATAATTTCTTGAAATTGTTCCCAGTCATCCAATTTGACACTTTTTTCTTTTACAGCTTATATTCGTAGCAACAACCAGATGGACGATAGAACTTAATTTGTCTGCATCATCCAATCAGCTAACAAAGATCCTGTTGCATTTCTTTCTTTTGTTCCTCCTCTCTTGTTTTATTTTATCTCCTATTCCTTTCCCCTATCAATCGACAGTGAAAAACTTTGAAGTTTGTGCTTGACTGTTTACACGTTCATGTTGTTCAACACAGAACTGCTGGCAGATCATCACTGCAATATAAGTAGTGCTTTTTATGACTTTCATCCGTAGAATTACTAATTGAACATTAAATTCGTGTCTAGTCCACAATCTGTTATCTGCAGCATAAATGAGCTGATGCAAGAGTGTAGGAGAAGTTGGCAGCCACCCCTAGAACTAAATTCTCTCTTTACTTAAACAGACGAAACGTTTCATAGTCTGTCTCTTTTGGATATTAAATCTTGTATGCTGAAATTGTAATGAAATTATGAATTAAGTTGGCAAGAATTTTGAATATTTCTACTTATCGAATCTACCTGCGCCACATAATATTGCCGAAGTCAACAATTATCCTTTAGGTACTATTAAAATGAGATTAATTTTAACTAAAATCAAGTCTGGCTGCAACTTCAATATTCCCTAGTAGAGTCTTGAAGAATTAATGTTTAGAGAAGAAAAATACCTGAAATCTTGCACTATTTCAAAGTATTTTCCATCATAATCATCCTCAATCTTTATTGAAATAGTAATACAGCTTATGATTTTCTGAGCTTCGAAATTAATTCTCTTTTAATCCAACATCATTAGTTATTCTAGTACTCTTTTTTTTTTCCCTATTGGTAACGAGTTTTGCCCAAAAAAAAAAAATTGTAGATGCACATGTGGGGACATGGATCTCAATACAGAAAAGGGCCAGAATCATTGAGGGGAACTCAACCAACAGCAATGTTAAGGCTGCCTTGCTACTGTTGTGCACCAGGGTGCAAACACAATATTGATAATCCAAGAGCCAGACCGCTGAAAGATTTCAGAACCCTTCAAACACATTACAAGAGAAAGCATGGGATGAAAGCCTTCATGTGTAGAAAATGTGGCAAGCCTTTTGCAGTGAAAGGTGATTGGAGAACTCATGAGAAGAATTGTGGGAAAATTTGGTATTGCAGTTGTGGTTCTGATTTTAAGCATAAAAGGTCTCTTAAGGACCACATTCGAGCGTTCGGTCGCGGTCATGGAGCTTTTGGCATTCATGTCTTCGAAGAAGAGGATGAATCATCAGATATTGATCAAGAAAGGGAATCTCCAGCTTAATATTAAATAGACTTATTGGAAATAAGTTAGGATTCTTTTTCTTTTTCTTTTTCTTTTTCTTTTTTTACTCTCTCTCTCTCTCTCTCTCTCTCTCTCTCTCTCTCTCTCTCTCTCTCTCTGTATGCGTGGGTGGTTTCTGGGGAGGGTTTGCTGGGTTTTGTTCCAGGGTGGAACGAATCTATCTGCGTAAAATGTAAAAAGAATTGGTTTTGGTTTTCTAAATATTTTCACTCCTTTTAATGGAGGTTTGCAAATGTGTATTTTGGACCACCATCTACAACCAATGACAAATTGATCTGCAAACGAAAATGACTAGTGTTGCACTTGGGAATGTGATGATAGATTGCCTCGCAACCTATGCTTACACTTCTTGTTCCAGCTTTTTTAATTGATATTGTGGAGAAAACTAGGACCATTTTGCAGTTGGTTTGGAAAGATTAAGAATTGACTCTTAGGTTCTTTGATTCTTGGACTGGGAAGATGAATCAACTAAATATATATGGTCCCTTCCTATATCCAGCAGGAAGAAGACAGGAGACTGTATTGCTGTGGAATAGTCCTTGACAATGGTTTCGACCATCAAAACGGAATAATGTCTCCAACCATCTGGAAAACACAAGGTAATTAATGAAGATTTGATTACTTCAATGTTATAAAGCTTAGAACAAAGGCTAAAATATAAAAGAGCTTAAATAGATTCAAGGATGAAGACTAAAATTTAATGCATTTTAACTTGACAATGAAAAACATAAGTTCTTGCTTTGTGGGGCACGTTTACTGGCTGGACTTATTGAAGATAATTATGAATAAAGAATAGTAGCTTGATCCTTGTTTAATTACTTCACTAATGAATGAGAATCCTTGATACAATTTAGAATCCATATTTTTGTTGTTTTGTCTTTATAAGTTTAATGGAACATGAAAAAAAAAATTTAGGACTTATGAATTTTTTAAAGAAAAAAGGGACTTTAGGTTGTTTGACCATCAAGTCAAATGTGTTAAGCATCCCTCGCTTTCAAAGTGAAGGAGCAATACTTTCTCACAGATTCCAAGGGTCCAAACTGACGTCCTATATTGGCCAAGTACAACGACAGAACAAGTTGCTAGCCAGTGAGGGACCCGTGGACTCACTATTCACGCACTTTCATCTCTGGCAAGTTAAAATTGATGTAGGTGTCTAGTATTATGATAATATAATTATGTAAAATTGTAGTGTAATAATTTTTTATAGAAAATAATATTATTTTTTAGGTCTATTTTTTATTTTGCTGATTCAACTTCATTCATTAATTTTTTAACTTTAAATATGGACCGTAAACTTTTGAGACTTTTGAGAAATGACACTTGTGAACCTTGACTAATAAGAATGAGAAACACAATGAGTACGAGTATTCTTCTCAATGATTTAAGGGCTATTTAAGGGCTATTTAACTTAGAATCCCTGATTTTTATCAATTTTGAATTTGTATCTCTCACTTATATTTTAAATAGATTTTCAGCCTAAATGTGTCAAAAGATTCCACATTACCATAATTGTAAAAATTGTTAATGAAGAAAAAAAGAAAAGACAAATGGACTAGTGTGTGTTTGGATTTTCAGAGTACATGTATCTTTTGTTCGTCTACGTATTAACTTTCGTGTAAGATTTAGTAGCTTTGAGTAAAAATAGTAAATTTAAAATGCAAAGTGTCTAAAACAAAGTTTGAGATATAAATTAGTGAACAATTAGTAATAATAGAGTGTAAATATCCAAAGATAAAAGTTTAAGGTTCAAAGTGAGAAATACTAAATAAATTTAAGCGTACAAAGTAGGTATAAGTCTTTGGAGTAATCATTTCAATCATCTGCATTAGCCTATTTCCAACTAGTTATATGGGCACCCGATGTTTATGCAATTTAAGAAATATTTTTATTTTTTTTGCAAATAAGTATTGTTTTTTTAAAAGAAATTAGAATATTTTAGTGTGTGATATTGTTTTTTCTTTTTGAGAAAATGGAAGGTTACTTTACTTCCACTAGTCATAGAGAGTTAAAGGCTCTAAAAGTAGGAGTTAACATTGTAGGAAAAAAATGTAAAACGAAAGAAGCCACAAAAGGAGGTGCTCTCCCTTTATATATAACATAAATTAGTAGAAAGTGCACATCTTCAGTATGTTCAAATTAAAAGAATGAAAAGGAAATAAAAAAAAAACTAAAACATGCTGGAACGAAAGAATGGAAGTTATGGTAAGTTAAAGATAGATCATTATTTATTTGGCATGAGGTATAATTGAAAGCACAAAAGGATCACAACAAACGCCTGCTTACCCTTTCTTAGAAACTAGTGCTAAGAACATGCACGATGTGTGTGTAATTTTTTTGAAGAAAAATATATGAATTAATTTCATGAAAATTAATTTTAAATTATAAAAATATATAAATAAATTAGTTTCATGAATATTAACTTTCCATTATTAAAGTAAACTATGGTTATTCATTATACTTTTTCTACAAAAGGAGTAATTGTTTTGTTAGTTATCATGTTTATGGGGGGTTTTCTTAATAACATGAGCTTAAGAAGTTAAGAAATGAATTAATTTTTAATAAAAAGTTACAAATAGGAGATACCATAGACCAATTGGTTTTCCACCTTTAAAATATAGGGGGAAGTGTGTGTATGTGTGTGTGTTTGTACGTGTGTGTCATGATTGATATACAATCGATGCATAAATGCAAAATAAAAACACTAATTTTAATTAAAAAAATTACAATTAGTGCAAATGAATTATCACAGAAAATATACGAGTAGTTAATAATGTTCAAAACTAGCCATGGTCCCCCAAGACTAACTTCGCTTCAAAATGAACCAAAACTCGGTACCACATTCGTCAGAAAGACACGGCCATCTCTCTAGGGTGCATGCCTTCCCAAAGTCGAGCATGGATAGCACGATCCTCAGGTGTTTATAATTGACATGGGATCGTAGTAATTTCTTGATATAAGGATATTTTCATACTAATATAATAAGTATTCATTTTACCACTTAACTAAAAAATAAAAATTTTGAAAATGAGGCATTTTTAAAATACAAAAAATGACACATTTTGATAATATCAAAATGATTAATGCAGCTTTATGAATAGTAATAAAATAACATAGTTAATTTATGTGATGTTTGATAAAACTGACGTCTGAAATCTAAAAATCTAAAATCTGAAATCTAAAATTTAAGTGTTAAAAGCATTCATGTTCTGAATTAATAAAGCTGTACTTATTTAATAATTAACTGAATTTATGTTCAAAATTTAAATATTTTACCTCATAAATATGATTATTTTATTTTAAAAACTTGAAATAATTATTGATAATATGCATGAGAAAGAGAGATATTGTTTGTTTTGTGAGAAATAGAGGGCACATGTATGTGTGAGAGAAAATATGTGTACATGTAAAAAAATGCATGTGTGAACGTGTGTGTGATTATGTGAGAGAAGAAAAATTAAAATATGTGCGTGTATATATGAGAGAGAAAATATTTATGTAGAAGAGAAAAAAAAAAGTATACTTATGCCTGTATGTGTGAATGTGAGTATATATGAGAAAGTATGTAGGTGTGTGTGTGAAAGAAACTGTGAAGGGAGGGGGAGAGAGAGTATGTGTGTGTGGGGGTGTATGGGGGAGAGAATGTATGTATTTTTGTGTGAGAGAGAGTGTGTGTGTGTGTGTGCACGTGTGCGGATGTGTGTGTGAGAAAGAGTATGTGTGTGATAAAAGGAAAGTTATATCTTTGCATGTGTGTGAGAGAAAAAATAGAAAAAGTATTAAACGTACCACGTGCATTACCATGTGATGCAATAGAACCAATAATTTATTGCCACATGGCGATGGTGGGTCACATCTGGTATTATTTAGCAATATGTAATTAGTTTTAGTACACCACGTCGCGTGCGTGGTGCACGCAATACTTACTCGAAAAAATATGTGTACTTGCAACTGTAAGTATGTGTGTGTGTGTGTGTGTGTTTGTGTTGTCGTGTGTATGTATTTGCACAAATGTGCGTGTATGTGTGCGCATTGGTGAGTGCATGAAAGTGTGTGCGCACAAATGAAGGATAGCATATTACATGTGTTCAAAATTCAGCAAATTAAGTGAAAAATTTTCAACTAAAATTTTGTACACAAATACAATAATTGCTTAATGTATTAAAGTAATAAAGGAATTTTATTAGCAAATGTCTGAATTCAAAATTTTCTTAATCTATTAATTTTCAACATTAAGTTAAGTTATCAAATGCTACTTAGTTATGTTAATTTCTTTTTGCTGATTATATCATAACCCTATATATGAAACAGCCATGATTGATTTAATGGGTAGTTCACTGGTTTGATATTTGAATATTCATCTGGTAATACAATTCCTCCAGTTGTTTTCTTTGTGGTGGGCTTTTTTTTTTTTTTTTGGTTTTTTTTTGGGGGTGGTGTTGATGGGATTTTTTTTTTTTTTTTTGGGTAATGGAAAATGACTAGCAACTTCAATAACAAAAGTGAGAGTACGGAGTGTTTGATGATTCCTTTAAGTGCTTTAAACTAATAATTTAGTACCTTTTGTATTCAACCTATCCTATCTTTAATTAAGCATTGCTTAATTTGCATATAAAATTTTAAGTGAAAGTTTTATTAATTATTTTGCTAATTTTTTTAGTAGTTTATTAATACTTACCCAATTTCTCTTTATTTTACATCTTTCACACACATATTTGCCCCCCCCCCCCTCCCCCCTTCTCTCATGCACGTAGACATGCATTTTTCTCTCATATACTTTCACTCAAAACTTCTTTCTCTAACATGTACACAAATACACACTTTCTTTCTCTAAAACACACTTTTAGTACCTCTACATTCACAAACGCTATTCTTTTTTTTTCCTTCACACACTTGTCACTCATACACACAAACTTTCTATGTTAGTATACAGCATATTAGTATTAATATACATGTAATAAAATGTTTTAGTTCATTATTCAAATTCCGCTAATTATCAAATATATATGATTATATGAATTCAGCAAATTAATATTTTTAGCATTTAAATTTTCATATCCAAGTTTCAAACTTCAATTTTTAATTTTATCAAATGCTCATAAATTGTGAAACGTTAGGATAGCGAAATGTGAGGATAGCTAGCGAATTTGCCACTTTAGAATCAAATTAGAGTAAAAGGCACTAACGGTACACAAACTTATCATTGAATGTCACATTGGTACCTGAAGTTTTAATTGTGTCAATTAGGTACCCAAATTATATAATTTGTGTCAAATTAGAGTCACATTCGATTTTCTGGTGAAGTTCGTGGCAAGTGTCCTCTCCCACCGCAAGGCATGTATCCTCTCCCGCCACGAACTTCCAACGGAAAATTGGGTGTGACACCAATTTGACACAAATTATATAATTTGGATACCTAATTGACACAATTAAAAGTTAGAGTGCCAACGTGACACTTAGTAATAAGTTTGGATACCATGATACCTTTTAGTCTTCATGGCATGTTATCCGTTACAAGAGTGATTTTGCCACTTCACCAAGATTGTTTTTCATTGGGCTTGCCTCGAGCAAATATAAATGGATAGTAAAAGAATTCGAAGTCCAAAACAGGCCATGAATATATTACTATGACACAATCTGTTGCAAATTCTAACAAACACAATAGAGAATGAGCCCAGATTCTTGAAGACGGACCAATATATGTTTTAGCCTAACAACAGGATCCATTTTCATGGCCTAGAATTGGGCAAAAAATAATTAAAAAGGTATGCTTTAAATAATAATTTATAGAATGGAGTCCACCTGTTGGTACTATTACATTACCTATCTAATTTTTCTCTGTTCACACGCTTTATTAGGGGTGGGCATGGACTGGTTAACCGGTCCATTCACTTAATATCCTAACCAAAACCGCTTGTAGCAGTTCGCTTAATTTACTAACCATATCCAACCCTCATTAGTCGGTTAACTACTCAATAGTTACTTGGTTAAAGAAGGTCAGGTGCCGCGAATAACTAGAACTGTATGGTATTAAGTTAATTTGACAAAATAGATAACAAAATATTAAAACATAAATACTTTTTCAAATAAAAAAAACTACTTATATAATTTCAAACTCTTGCATCCACTCTTTTTAATTTAACAAAAGTTAAAAATCAAATTTTTCACAATACGAGTAAAAAATATTTGTGTTATTTTCATATTTCGCATCTAAGTTGTATGAAAGTATTTTTTTTAATTAGTATCAAGAATATATATGATAATCAGAGTATAATAACCAAAAATAATATACAAATCAAAAAATTAAATTGGAAGAAAAATCTAATACAATATTTAAGTTTTTCATTTACCTTAAACTTGAAAATGAATCGATTTAATACTTCTTGTTTCTCTATAATATTCATAAATATTAACCTCTGAAATATAGATTTGGATCGGTTCGCTTAACCGCGATTTTTAAAAATTGATACCCGAACCCAGAACCGCTTTTGCAAATGAGGTTCAATTAACCTAATTACTTTTAGAATTCAATTCGGTTACTCTCATTTTTCGGTTCATAATGGACCGGTTATTGCGGGTTTTCGGTTTTCTAGTTATTTTTGCCCACCCCTACTTTAAAAGTTGTTTGTAATCTTAATATATATGTAAAGAGAGCACACATTTTGGTATTACAAATTTTTGTTTCTTTTTGAAATTTTAGTATTACTTTTTCTTACCAAGGATAAAATTGTACAACATTCTCATAAAACATTATTCTCATAAACCACTAGTTTTATAACTACCCTATCTCATTTTATTAAAATTTAAACATAATTTTTTGAGAAAAGATAAATTAAAAATTAAAAATTAGTTTCACTAAATTACTAGTGCTTTGTAATACTATTACAACATTTAAATCAATACCCATTTGGTTTATCTCTATTAAAAAGCATTATACGGTGTCTGTAATGTTTCACAACTCGGTTACAACGTTTTTTACAGGTTACAATTGGATTGATATTTCTACCTGTCGGATTCCAAAATTTTCAATTTATGAGGATCGAATGAAGAAGTGAATAAAATAAAGACTGCCACAGTTTCAGATATCAGCCACAGACAGCCACAGGGGATAATAGTACTTTTAATTACTAGTGCAAAACTTTTTATCAAGACAAAGGTAACACCCCCAATTGCTCGTTCTTTCCATGGGCACACTACTGGTATGCCACCTAGTATATATTTTTTTTTTTGACAATTGGGTGAAGGGAATTGGGAAAACCCACTCGCCACCTAGTATATTTTTGTAGCATGATATCATAATTTGTAACAGGAGGCAAAAGGGAAAAAAAAGTGAGAATAAAGGGATAATCTCTCTCAAGCCAAAATGTCTCAATAATTTAATTTTGTGGTAGAAAAACCAATATCATGAGTCTTATTTTGTTGTAATATCTCTTTTTCTTGGAATTGGTCTATTATTGCATTTATAGACAATAGATGTCTATATTTAGAAGGAAAAGTATGTTTCACAAAATAATGTGTGGCATCAATAGAGTTCAGGTTCTATCTCTAGCCAGATTTATGAATGAATAAATAAGATAACCATAATTATTGGCCAAGAATTAGCTTAGTAGTCCTGGATTCCAAAGTGATTTTGCATTCTTGATACAAGAATGTTCTACCGCATCAAAATGTCATTCTACTATACTGGATTGAAAGTATCAAGGATAGACTATATATCAGAAACCAATAAATCAAATGGTCTTTGGAGTTGGTATTTAATTGATTCTGCCTAGTCGTGGTCGGTGTGCAAGAAAGGCATTTGAGGCATTAGTCCTGGGATGTAGGAGAACTAGGGAAATAGAAAAATTGCAGTATTTTTACGTTGCCATACTTTTTGCTTTACTGGGCTGTAGTTTATTGATGGAGCTTTAGTGCACAGGATAAGTGACAGACTGGCTACACTTAGTTCTTGCAAATTCTCGTCATTGTTTATAGATGCAACTATTGCATGACCAATTATATAGCGAATTGTTGCAATTGTTTTGCAAGTTGTTTGAATACGATCAAGTACCAATGTTAACAATTTTACTAGAAAACCATGTAAGATGCAACTAAGGAGAGGGTGAAAGTAGGCTGCTTAACATCAGCATTCCCCTCGCTTGATATCTTTTGGTTTTTTGGTTCGTTTGGAATCTTGGAGATTATCTGGAGACAGACTATGGTTGTATTTCATCCACAGCTTACTTTGAATACATCAACAGTTTACTTTGAACTCTGTGTTTCTTTTAAGCTGATGACGAAAAGTAAATAGTAGCTAGACTAATGAATGCAATTCCTGAACTGTTTGGAAAGTCTTCAACATATTCTCTTCTGTCTCCCCCCTCCTTCCTGTAAAAAAGAGTACCTGTAGACTAGTGATAGTATACTAAATTTAGCTCATATCCAAGGAACTGCACTATCGTGCTTGTGTTTATCTCATTTCGTTTCAGCAATATTATAAAAGCGAAAAGAACAATTTAGAATTGTGCTTCAGCGTCCGGAAAGAACAAATATGGATCCTAATTTTGATTGAGCTAGTTCCTAAAATAAGTATAGATGCGACTAATTTCATAATCATAAATGATTCGACAATTGTTTGATTTCATAGAGCAAAGAATTTATTATACAATGCAAACATGGCTGCTTCTCTATGGTGCCTTTGCACATTGTCTCTGAAAGTTTGCTATAATAATGACATAAAAGTTCTTGTACAACCACATTACATGGAGCAAGAAAATGAATCCAATTTTTATCACGTTCTTCCTTTAATAACTCCCTAGTAGAACTTGTCATTGTGTAATTCTGTTTCATGAGTTCATCTTCGATATTAATTTGCAAGAATCCATCGGACCTCTGATTTTCCCTTTCCTCCTTGATTAAAGTTACTAGCTTCATATATTCAAGATAATTCAGCAACTTTTCTTCTTGAGTAAAATACTTGCTTCACGAATTCAAGATAATTAAGTAATCAAACTTGTATAACCTGCCTTGACATATTTCTGTGATGGGGACTACATGTTCACCAATAGGATGATAAATTTGTCAAGATGTTATGAGGAGAATGGATTTCTTATACTAACTGAGGAAAGTCATTATTGGTGAAATACCAGGTTTTTATTCACAGTAGGCAGCAGTGTTTGGCTTCATTTCTTTGTTGCTGTTTTCTGTTTGTTTGATTGTCAGTAGACATACTATGTTCCCTATGTGTTAAATTATATGAAATATATCTTTTAATGGTGCTTCAAAACTTTTTTCCCCTCATGATCATCCAAAAAAATATGTTAGTCTACGATAAGGTATGTGATCTTAATCCAAATGCAAGCAGAAATTTCATACCTCTATAGCCCGTTGAAAGTACCTGAAACTGATGAAGAAATAATTCCAGATGTATAGGCAATGAGTTTATTAGAAGCTTTGCTGCAACTAAAATCATATAGTTCTGTAACAACCTTTTTTCTTTTTTGGCATTTCTGTCCATCAAATTGTTATTTCTGGTTCTACACAGCTTTGAAGCTTAAAAGATTAAAAGATTATTATCTGATATACTGATTAATACAGAAAATTTTTATATTTATGAATTTCACATTTTTTAAATTCTCAGAAGAGAAGGGATTATGTGCATTTGCCTCATCAAATCAAGGTATTGATGGAGATGGAGAAATAAATCTGGTGCAATTGTCTACACAAGGAATGAGAAGGATAATAGAATGCCCTGTGCCAGCAAATGTGGCATGTCTCCTATGCTGATGGCTTCATTGTATATTACTGGTATTCAATTAGTGCATCAATATATCCTGTTGTATATGAAAGGCTGCGATCTACTCACCAATTGCTCATAAAAACAATGACTTTATACAGAAACAATCATTTTGTAATGAGTATTGATGCTCGTTTTGTAAATTGAGTATATGGATGTCCTATATGAAGGATGCGTTTCCAACTGAAACTTGAGGCATCTTACAAAGTCAAAATCTGATCTTTTGCACCTAAAGTCAGTCCATTTATCAAATAGTATTGTTTAGCATTGCAAAGGAAATCTTAGAAGGATTCCACATCTTTTACGTAAATAGCTTCAACAGTATGACGTCTTTGCACTTTTACAATTGCTTTATGTTGAACACTCATATATGGTGATGTTTCTATTCCTTATTATCTTAACTAATGAGTTCATTGTCAGATAGGTGGAACCTGTTGCATATATGGAAGGAAAAAAAAAAAACTCAAGCTTTTAGCTAGATTCTGTGTTTTCTTGTCGATCCGGCCCTTTTACCGTTCAGATTCAGTGATCCGTCATTAGTTTGGGATTGAGTGTGTTGCTAATGGCTAAGCCATGAGTAAAGTATGAAGGACCTTTCTCTTGATTGCAATGTTGCTTGCAGATATCAAAGTGGCTCTGTGCTGTCAAATAAGTGCCCTTCATTAAGGTCGTGTGCGTCTGATTCTCACTTACTTCTCCTACCAACTAGCAACGCCTTCACTGCCCCCCCCCCCCCCCCCCCCCCCAATGCCCCAAAAAAATTGAACAATACAGGTATTCAGATGCAGAGTTCTTTTTGGCAGTGCTGGGAAATGTTTGTGCACAAGCTTGCCACGGCGATGAATAATTGATCATTCATGATATAAACTGGGACAGTATAAAACTGTGGTAAACTTGATTAAATATCAGGTAAACATAATCAGAAACTTCTAAAGAATTGACTTAGATTGCAGTGTATTTGCTCTAGGCTCTAAGTGATACCCAAAAATAGTGCATCAGTCTATGCAATCAACTACAGTACTGTCATATTGGTAATCATCAAATAAAACTTCATCAATCCATCCAACAGAAGCAAAACAGACAAATCAAGTAATCCTCAAAGACGATTCACAAGAAACCTTTTATTACTTCTTGTACTAGTTTTCTTTTTCTCATGGACAAAATTATGCAAATTGCAAAATACAATGATGTACCACTTCTATCCAACTGTTTTGAATGACCGGTGAAGGTGCCTCAATGCATCTTGGTCCCTATTCCATTCTGGTGTTGGTGCATTGACAAAATGAGCATATAACTTATTGTTTGCACAGGTTACAGATATCAAGCTGTGAGCCCCAAGTCCATCAATCTCATACTCATAATATACTTGTCCATTCTCATCCTGCCTCTCATTTGACGTGACACTATCTGCACTAGCAATAAGGTCTTGCAGATTAACATCTGATAAAGCCAAGTTGTTAAGCACTGCATCTTTCGGTGCCAGTTGCCGAAAACCAGCAAGATAAGTCAAGTATTCCTTCTCTGCCTTCTTTTTTGGATTGTAGAATTCGCTGTCTGTGCCATTTGTTCCCTTCTCAACCTTGGATACTAGCCTCTCTTTCCATCCATCCGGGACATCGTAAACGTATTCTGCTGATGTTTTCTTGTCTGAGTTACCGCCGTAGCCCCCATAATTGGCTGCACTAGCAGCTGTGCCATAGTATATGAAGTAATTTGAGGGTGCATCTGCAGCTAGTGAAGGTGGTGTTGAGCTGGTAAGGATTGTTGTGGCTAGAGCTGTGGCAGTCAAAGTGGTGGTTAAGTTAGTTAAGACTGTTTTGGGAGGTGGAATTGTGAGTTGGGATTTGGATGATGGTGGTGGAGGAAGCGGTAGTTTTGGGGAACATGGGGTGGTGTTGGAGGAGGATGAGAGGATGGCGGAGGGAGAGAAAATAGTGGCCATGGATTGGATTGGAGATGAGTTGGAACAAGTGGATGTGGTTTCTTTTTGTACCTTTGGATTTTGGCTGCAAGATTTTTCTATTTTTCTTATCCAGTAGAAATTGGAATGTAGCTATTAGCTAAGGCTGGGATTTGCTGCCCAGCTCTGATTGGTCATTGGGGCTACCAGGGGACCTAATTGTGGCAATACAGAAATGAAATTTGACTATGTTAAGTGTGGATGAAATTTCTAACATAGTACCAATTGTTTAGGTTTACCTACATATGATACCAATAAAAATCAAGCCTTGATATATTGATTGTAAAAAAGAAGGGGTGATTTTATCACTTGAACCAACATTTGCTTTAACATAATATTTAGTAGTTTGGGCCTAGTGAAAAACAAAATATAAATTGAAATTTGATCGTATTCATGACTTTCTAAGTTTTAGAAACTTCCGTAAAAATTTGAAAAACTTTCTCAAAAGATGATCTTACTTTATATTCGTAGCCATATTGAGTTTTTTTCTCCTTGCTGTCACTTTGATTTATTCGATATTCTTGACATTATCTGTACCTGTATTTTTGTGAGTATCAACTTTTTATTATGAAAATACGACCTTCACGTCACTACATAATGTGAATTGGTCCTAAGAATTAATGGAACTCATGCAAGAGAAATTATACAGATGAAACAATGCAAAATGAGTTGTAGATCAAAAGTTTAAAGGTTTTTTGATTCATGGAATTAATTATTATACACTAAGAATTGTTCAGTTTGATTTTTTTAGTTATCGAGCTAATATCAAACAATTGCATAAAGACATGAGCTGAAACTAGATTTAACTGATTTAGGATTTTAACTAGTATGCTACGGGCTTCTTGCTCATATATATATATATATATATATATATATATATATAATGAAGTGATACGATGAACTCAATATTTTTTACTGAAAAGTGTACATAACTTAGTTCCTAAAATCTGTAGCAATGATGATAATTTTAAATTTTGTCATTGTGGAGTTGGTGTGCAAAGTGTAATTTTAAGAAAACTCTATGGGTGTATTTGGTTCATGGGATAACATGAGATTAGATTACTAATTATATGTCATCTAATGTTTGTTTGTATTTTAAACATGAGATTATACATACTATTTAACTGAATTAATCCCATATACATAGGATAAAATAATTCCATGGATAGGTAATATTAATCATCTCAAGATGACTCTTAGATGATATAATAAAATCATTTGCCCCTATCACCACCATGTGGATCACCCACCACCACTAACACCACCACCAAAATGCACCACTATTGCCACCATGACTATTAACCACAATCACTACACATCACTACCACCATTGAGCACCACCACCATCAATGGCAAGTAATATCACTATTATTACCATCATTTACTACTGTATGCTACCACCACGAACACCACCATTATCACTATCACATAACACCACTACTACCATTTATCACTGCGCACCACATCTACCACGTGCACCAGGACTATTACTAAATAAAAATAATATGATAAATTTTGGATATTTTAGTCAGTAAAAACGAAATTCAATCTCCAACAAAGCACACACTGGCATAATTTTTAAAAATATTTCATCAAATCTAGTATCAACCAAACATTAGATAACTAAAACTATTAATCTGGAGATGGCTCATTCCAAGATTCATAATCTAAAGATAAGAAATCCCATTTCATCTCGTCCATGAACCAAACTAGTATAAGTGGAAATTAGTCCTGAAGAAAAGTGTACACAGCTTGGATGGTCTGGTTTTGGAAAATTTCCAAAGAAAAGTTCCTCTAAGCTTTTTTGCCCTTTTGGCTTCTTTCAACTAGCTAGGTTCAACTAAATAAATAAATAAATAAATAAATAAATAAAGGATGCGTTGTTTGACATTGTTTTAAAAAACATGTTTTTAAATACTTCTAAGCATGTTTTTTATCATTTTTTTTTATTTTATACACACATTTATTTTTAAAAAAATTCAAAACTACTAGAATGGGCATTTCAGTGTTTTTCAAAAATTCTTCTAAAAATAAATAGATCCAAACAAAGCGTTTCACTCTAATGGGCGCTTCAGATGAGTCGATTGGTAAGCTTTCTAATTTTTGCTACCTTACTCAGTCTCATTGACAAACTACCAGCCAACAACCAAAGTCAGTGCTGGCGGTTTATACAAAGCAATCCTGTGCTTTTAGAAATTACTAAATTTCACCCTCAATTTCTTAGAATTGCTGAATTTCAAACTTACCATGAATTTTAACCTAAGCACATTTGATCATGGAAAATAAGTGATTAAATCTATTCCATGATTTTATTATTGCACTCATTACAGAATGGAGTTATTTGGACTGAATGATTATATTTTTTTGGTTTTAGTCTTTTAAGTGGCAAGAAAACTTGGGTTTGGCATAGGTACTTAATAAAATTCACAATTTTGGAACCATTTTACTAATTTAAAAAATAAGGAAAATATAAGCACATTGGTATAACCCACGGCTAAATAATATGGATTAATCAGTGGAAAATATCATTTTATTTGTTTGAATAGTTGACTCCATACCTTAATCACTTGTATGGCAAATGGATTTGTGGAGTTCAAATTCCATACCTATATACTCATTCAGAGTATACATAACATGATTTTAGTATAAATAATAATGAATGTGTCTAGTATAGGTGTATGATTTTTGTCCCTTCGTTTATATTTTTTTTAGGAATGTAATTACTATTATTTGAGTGATATATAGAAGAAAAAAATAACCAAAGCAAAAGGTTTTTTTTTTTTAATTTTTATTACATGCACTTACCATATTAGTATTATGCAGAAGGCTAGATACTCCACCAATACAAATGTGCCTAACACATATGCCATGATCAATTTTAAAACTTTAAATAGGATAATGAAAATTCTTCTCGAATGGATATGTTTTTTCAATTTTTTGAAAAAATTTCAAACACATTTCTAATCATTTGTTTTATCTCATACACTAGTTGAGTTAAAAATGATATTATAATAACATTTTCAAAAAAATATTTCCAAAAACTACCTACTAATTGGAGCCAAAGATAATCTCCAAATACAAATTTTTCATTTGGTTTTTCCAAAAGCCTCTAAACATATATTCTTTCATTTATATAATTTATTAGGTAAGTATGTAACTTATAATTCAAATTTTAAGAAAATATCTTGACCAACTTTTAAAATTAGAATTATTACATCTATTTTTTGAATAAAAATTAACAGCACACACGTGCACACGTACAAGAGTGTATGTGTGTGTGCCTATTTGAAAGCATTATCATTTTTAATATAGGGGCTTTAATTTTCACACGTTAAGGAGAACCTTCATAACTTACCTTTGGGTGGGTATTATGAGAGTGTACCATAAATCTGAGGGCCACTGATGCAAAGTTGAGGACCATTAATTTCCAGCAATTGAACCGCCAAAAGCCCTATATTTACTCACTACTCCTTTAGAGCATCGATTCTTTATCCATCATCTGCAATTCCTCCATATAACCATGTCGAAGAAGAGGTAAACTTCTGCCTTCAATTTGTTTTTGATCATCCTTATCTTTGATCAAGCTATTCAATTTTGTAGAGTTTTTAATGAGTTGGTGCTTTTACCTTTTCTTGAATCTAAATGGGTCTATTTATCTTCTGTCTCTTGTTCTTGAATTTGGAATATATGGTGCTTTTATCTTTTCTTGGATTTCTCTTTCGAAATTTTGATCTTGAATTTAGGTTTCTTTCTTACTTTGGGAGTAATGTAATATTGGGGTCTCGTGAATTTCAATAATTTAAATTAATCCCTGCGAAAAAAGCTGAAAATGTGATTTTCCTTTTACATAAGATTCATATTTTTTGAAATCTTGCAATAGTTATTAGTATTATTTAATAGTGAAGGATTCAATATTTGGGATTGAATTTTGTCTAGTAGAGGTGAAAACAGGGAAGAAATTGAAATAATGAAGAATGGCTGCTGGGCTTTAATTTTCTCGATGATTGGCTATAACTTTAGGCCAAAGAATGCAACTTTAGTTGGTTCTTATTCTGATGTATTCAATTACTTGTACTTGTTGATAGAATCTACATATTCCTGTTTGCCAACATTTTATTTGGCCAAATATTGAGTCCGGGTGAGTTAGGATGAAGTAGCAGGATAGGAGCGCTTGGTTGGTTTGTATGATAGAGATTAAAAGTTGGTTTTGTGGTGAAAACTCTCCCATTGTTGTCCTGTATTCAAGACATGGATTGTCATACCAGAATGACTTTTGTTGAGTTGCTACTTGCTGGAGTGCAGCTATTGATGAGGAGTTTTGGTTCTCTGCAATTTTGTTGTTTAACTTTTTGTAGATAGTTTCAGCGATGTTGTTGTTGCTCAGTTTGTAGTTGCTTTTGTACTGGTAACCTGCTATTGCGGAGTGTCCTGTTCTTGTGAGTTTAATGCTTTTAGCAGAAAACTCTGTTTTTTCTGACTGGCTCTGTGATTTGATTTCCTCTAGGGTTCTATGCAAGTTCTTTGCACATGGGGCATGTTTCAAAGGGGATCATTGCGAGTTTTCTCATGACTGGAGTGTCCCCCAGAATAATGTAATGCTTTATCTGGTTATTGCTGTTTGTTTGGAATGTTATGGCATGGTATTTTATTAGGTTATTGTTGCAGATATGTACTTTCTATCAAAAAGGTGCTTGCGCTTATGGGAACCGGTGTAGATACGAACATGTGAAAGTTTCTCGCGCTCTATCTTCAGCTTCATCTTCATCAGCAAATACTCCTCAACACTTGCAGTCAGAATCTATTTTGGCTTCTCATCCTTCTGGAGCTTCTTCAGTTGTTATGGGTCATGCTTCTGGTGTTACTGCTGATAGTTGCTTGTCAAGCAGGTCTTTATTGCCTACTAATAAACCAGTTTGGCAAGAAGTAGTTGGGCGTGAACCTAGATCGGATACTAGTGACATAGGAGAGAGGAGGAGTCTTAATCCAGCTGATTACCCAATCTGTTCTTTTGCTGCTGCTGGCCACTGTCCTCGTGGTGAAATGTGCCCCCATATTCACGGGGACTTATGTGTAATTTGTGGGAAACATTGTTTGCATCCCTTTAGGCCTCAGGAGAGGGAAGACCATTTTAAGTCATGTGAGAGAAGGCAAAAGAACCTGGATGCATTAAAGCATAGTCAAGAAATAGAGTGTAGTGTCTGCCTTGAACGTGTACTATCAAAGCCTGCAGCATTTGAACGGAAGTTTGGAATTTTGTCAGAGTGTGATCATCCATTTTGCATATCTTGTATCAGGAATTGGCGTGGTAGTTCTCCAGCATCTGGTATGGATGTAAATTCTGCTCTAAGGGCCTGCCCAATTTGCAGAAAGCTCTCTTACTTTGTCATTCCTAGTGTTATTTGGTATTCCAGCAAGGAAGAAAAGCAAGAGATTGTTGACAACTATAAAGCAAAACTCAGGTACCATTATATTAGGCAAAGTATCACTTGTTTACTAATATAGCATCAGTGCATTTTTTCTTTGTGAATGTCTATTGGAATGTCCCATGGAGCTTCTTATGTTTGTCTTTGAGTATTTGGTTTATGGGTTCAATAGTATTGAATTGGAAGTTTGTTTTTCAACTTTACTGTCATTTATTACATTGATAAAATTAAGATAACATATTGTCTTCTTTGTTAATATCTACATGCTTCCAAATTAAATCTGAGAACTTTGTTAGTAAATGTCATGAGGATGCATGTACAAGGTCTTGAGTGCCATGGCAGGTTAAGTAAAGGTTGTTGGCTGTGCTAGCATGGTTTAAAGTGTGAGAAATTGTTAGAAGCTGTTGATAGTTTGACTAGAAGTCTCTCATATTGCATGCTTGAGTTTTTTGGTTTTGAATGGTATCTTAAGGATATTTTTGGCCTTGTCTTGCTTTGAAACTTGCATTTTTCTTGAAATAGTGCAGGCATGCTTATGTCGATTAACATGTTATGTGTTCTCTTGTCTTGACTAAATCTTCAAAAGTTCTCGAGGGGGTCCAAATCTAGAGGAAATCACACCTGCTTATTGTTTATTTCCTACAGTAGACGTGGGATGGATGTATTTTACCTTCCTAGAAATGGTCATGGTTCACATTAGTAGGTCTGGCAATAAGATCAGGTTATTGTACTCCATACTAATTGAGTGTATAATGAGGTATGTCATCCTAGATGATGAGCGTTGTTAGGATGGAAACAGGAAATTATTCAATTGTTGCCTGAGATTGTAATGTATTTTTAACAGATTTCTTATATTTGTTGAGTTAATGTTCAAGAACACGCCTGCAGCAGTTTTCCTTGTTCCTTCTGTTCTTTGTTCTGATAAGTAATTCTATGTTTTTTTTTCAGGTCTATTGACTGTAAACACTTTGACTTTGGAAATGGAACTTGCCCATTTGGGACTAGTTGTTTCTACAAGGTTAGCTGCTTAGAAAATATTCCATATTTGTCTGTTGAATGCATTCACTCTTGCTAATGTGATTGTCTTTGTAAATCTATATTTTCATGTGAAGGTCTCTTTATTATATATCTAGTATCACATTTTGTATCCAATAAATGTTGTTAACTCTTGAATTTGTTAAAATACAGTAGCATCATTTCTTTTCATTGTCTTTTTGGGCCTTCTAGGTGTAGATTCATTATTATTCTTTTAGAGAATGCTAAATGCATAGCTTAGCTCTTAGATTGATGCAATAATGGTATGTAGAAAATTCAATTTGGTTGGGTTAGTTTTTTAGGGTCCTAGTATGATGACTTCCTTGAATCAGGTATAATTAACAAGTTTTGTTTGATTGTTAAGCATTTTCCAATTATTTAATATTTAATATATATTAGAGAATCCTGGGAATTCTTAGCAACTGATTCTCCAATCTCTATAGCTTTTGAATTTAGTGGTAATTGGAGCACCGGATGAAGTCCTTCATGTTATATTTTGTGTCAATATTGTTAGTCAAAATTGGTTGACCTAAGGACCTGTTTTTGTTTGCTTCGAATAGATGATCACACTTAATTTTTCAAGCTAAAAACTGTTTTTGGGTGCTCTCGTTTGCCTTTGACTTTTGTTTTTAGCTTATTTTTAAGATGAACAGAGTTGATTCCGGGATCATCCCTGAGGAGCTTTTGATAACAGCTTTTGGCTTTTCAGAACTTATAGAAAGAGCATGATTTCAACTTTTTAAAACTTATTCAAGGATCAGTTTACTGAAGAGGCTTAAAAAATTAAGGCTAATGGGAACAGGCCATAAATCAACACAAAATTTAAACAGTGTTGGCATGCTTTCTAAAATTTTAAAATAACATTTTTATTTTACGATTTGAGTTATAGAAAAGCATATTGTAGGTTTGGCTGTTGCTGAAATTACTAAAATGACATTTAAATTCTCAGATGTCTAACAAATACAAAGGAGCCTATATTGGGCCATTTGTTGTATTCTAAGATATGGCAGGGTCTCTACGAACCAGTTCCTCTTGGTGGTTTCACCGTGGACATGTGCACATTCTTTGTTTGGGGAAATTTTCTGCTGGCTTATACTTCATAGGTTTGAATTGAATGGAGCCAGGCTAAGTCTTAATGTGGTTGGCTAAATTAACTTTGACTTGAGCTAGAATTAAATTGTAGTTACATTACATATCCCTCTTATTTTCCAGTTTTGAATTGATGCTTGCTTGTTAGATTCGAGCTCAACTAGAAAGTTCATTTGATTGCATACTCCCACACACTCCCTTCCCCTGGTATTTTATAGTTGAAAGTTTGTAGTATTCAATTTAGATCTGAAAAATTTTCTTTTCAAGTTACAAATAACGTGCACTAATGGCCATATGTTGTTTGTGCATTATATTATATGATCACAATATATGTACCACACAAATGCATGTGGGGCAGTCTGACAAGCTTTCTGGCTAAATGTTTCTTTGTTTAAATTTGAGCTAAATAAAATATTGATAAGAATTGAAATTTTATACTTTAATTGATTCAAGCTGCTCATGATCAGATTCAAACTGAGGCTAGTTGAACTCAAGAGTCAAGCCTAAACAGTGAGCACTTGGGTTCAAGCTAATCTGCAATGCAGCCTCACCTAGTTAATTTTTTCTAGAAAAAGCTAGTCTAAATGCATTTTTTTTTCTAGAAAAACTGTGACAGGATCTGGTAATTTTGCTGACATAGTTCATTGTTGGTGTCTGTCTTCAAACTTATTGTTGTCTGGGGCTTAAGTTTGTCCAAGAGTTATTGAAAATTGAGAGATGCGTAGACAATTAATGCAATACTTTTGTATCTGGTAGTATTGCCTGCATGCAATGCTTAGGACCTTTATGTATTCTTTGTTGGTTCAAATAGATAAATTTCATATAATTTTTTGTTCGGCTTAAGATAGGCTTATATGCTCTTAAACCAACCAAAAAATCAGCAATTTCCTTCCACTTCATGCATCTAAATCACATCTTAAATCACATCTTTTTTTTTTGACAGTCAGCCCAAAAGTTTTACTCTTGAATTGTAGCTAAATCTGTATGGCACACTTAGCCTCTTAGACACTAGGAAATTGTCATTTACTGTTCAGAAATTCCACAACTAAGTTCTGCAATCACTTTAGCTAGATTTTTTGTGTTACTTTTTCTTGTAGATTTTGTTTCAAGCCATTTCTATCTTCCTTGCTTAACATCTCTTTACACTCTCAAAGAAACTTGGTTTGCGGACTCACTATTTGTAGCCACAGTCTAGATTTTTTGTGATACCTATTCTAGTTTTTCTAGTCTTTCTAAAATGCTTTGATTAGCTCTTCTTAAATGAAAAGTCAGAAAGCAATTAAGGGTACGACGCCTACAAACTTTGCACTGTCTTTATTGCAATACTTCGATATACTATTGTAAAATTTCTATTTCTCTTTTGTGTGCATTTATTGCAACTTAAACAAATAATGAGCCAGACGCTGTATGCAGAGCATTTTCAAAAGTTAAAGACAAAATATTAAAATCCTGGTTAAGAAGAAGCTATATCAGCAAAGCAGGTGGAGAAATGGACGTTCCTTGAAAATTAATTACATTATTGGGTTGGAGAGGAGATATATTTTCCTTCTTCACTTGTTGACCCTTGTAAGGAAGAAAGCAACTTATATTCCTTCAAATCCAGGTGGTTTTTTCTGAGGTTTGGGGAGATGACAACATTAAAGTAAATGGAATGGAGTATATTCTTAGAATTGTACCTTTAGCATGTATTCACTAGTTTCCACAGGCTTGGTTGGTTGGCTTAATGGATGCCATGTTTGTTTCTTCCAGCATACTGTCAAGCCAGGCTCATATCTATGGAATTCTAGTCTGATGCCTGATCTGTACTGCTCAAGCTCTATGGATTCAGATGAGGAAAAATATCGCTCTGACACCGTGAATAAGAATGCCTTGCTATATTTATTTGAGCAGTTTTACAGTCCGCACATGCCGACAGCAGTTGAAGAAGAGGAATCTAGCTATGATGATTCAGAAAATGAAATGGCTGAAGCACTGGCATTTGAGCTATGGCTGGGGCTTTAGATTCGAGTGACTTATTGAATGATTAGGATATCAATCCTTAAGCTGCTCATTTTGTTAATTTCTCATGGGTTTTAAATTTCGGTGACCCTTTATTTGCTCTAGTTATTTACCTACGCTATATTGTTGGTTTTTTCCAACAGGTGACTTTTTGCTGGTTAAAATTTTCATTTTGGGATGTTCTATCATGTGTGGTCAGTGTTGCACTTGGAAGGACTTGAGCATCCTTCATTATAACTGTGGTGTAGATGGCGCTAATCTCTTGTTCACAATTAAAAATGTTGCCCTAGTAGTAGTGCTTAGTATTTATTTTGGCTCAAGTTTTGGTACTGAACTGAGGCTTTTGATTTTTCTTTATGCTTTGCATTTTTTTTAAAAATTTTTCCATTTTGCAGTGTCCTGGTCCTCCTACATTTTAATGGCCTCTCCATTTTATTTTTGGCATTTCTTTACCTTGTGATGTACTTTATTCACCTGATTAGTTGATGGATCATATGTATTTCTTACAGCATGCATATCATGATGGGCGTCTGGAGGAAGTAGTCCTACGCCATCTTGGGGCTGAAGATGGACAAACTGTGATTGCTAAAGATATTAGGTTGACTTCTGGCTGTTAATTTATGTTTGATTAAAAAGTGCTGCTTTGTTTGCACAGCCGCCCTTCAATGAACCCCCACATTTTATGGATGTATAATAGTCTTTGAATCAATTTAATGTTTTGCAGGCTCTCAGATTTTCTCAGTAGTTTGCAAATAAGATGAATCATACTTCAGGGATTTGACGGTATGTTTAACACATATATGTGCTCCTATCTCAAATTCCCTCCTTTCAGTCCTTGAATGCTCATATATGTCTTCAGGATTTGTTCTTAGTTCTTTAATTGCTTCCAAGTGATGTAATTCAATTTATTGTTAATTGTGCTGTATAGTGCATCAATTTAAATGCTTTCTTGTTGAAAATTTCCCATTTTTTAGATTCTTTCTCGTGCCAGAAATGTTGACTGTCAAGTGAGGAAGTTTTGACACTTAAATTGACACTGTTACTTGTTTGTGGAAAGGATGTCGGAAGCTCAGTTGCCTCTTTTCTCTTTATTCTTGGGCTGTTTGCTTGATATTGTACCAAAATATGTGATTGCAAAATGAAGCAAGCGATTTTAGTGCTCTTCTATGGTAGATTAGGTTGCTCTGTAACATACTGATATCTCTTTGTTGTTCTATTACTTGACGGTAATGCATTGTCTCTTTATTAAACCCATCCCTTGCAGGGTATTCTGAACAAGTTGCAAATTTGGAAACAGATAAAGTTCTTTCTGGAGAGGGACCATCTTTTTCCGTCATAAGGTGAGTCACTAATATCCTGTGTCAAGCATTCGTATCTTGTTTTTTGTATAAAAAATGATGTGATCGAAAAGCTGTTGACAAGAATGGGGTTCTCTGTACTCTGCTTCTGAACCACCTCTTCCATCCATTATCAAATGGAAGGCATGAAAAGTACAACTATGTGAATCAACTGTTGTTCAGCATCCTTCTGTTCATGGAAAGGTTTATTCTTTGGATAAGTCAACTGAGACTATTTCCAGGTCCCCCTTGTGTGGATCATATGGTTTCAGCAAGCTGAATAGCTTCTTCTGCCAATCTTAGTTACCTTATAAAGTACTTCAAAATAGTTTGGTTTTAGTAGATGTTCCCTCATGCTTACTGTCTTACCTACTTCCCCAGGAACATGAAAATAATCTTCCTAAGCTGGTCGATTGTTGGGTATTAGAGTTCAAATGTATCTTGCATCCAATATATGTTAGCATTTACTCTGTAGTAATATAGATTGCGATACGATACATCTCTATTTTCGATTGATCAACTAATCATTCCCCTCTATTTTCAGGTACAACTTGAGAGGTGGATATAGCTATCAGGCTTGAGGCAGGAAAGTTCTTAATTGTGTGAGAATTGCCTCTTATATTTAAGGTATATGTGAGAAGTTGCACCTGAACAAAAGTTCAAAAACATATTGGTTTTTACAGCATACATCGTCAGTGAGCATATAGGAAGTCAAATTGAAATAAGGAAGTGTAATGCCTGCTTGTCCACCCTCATAAAAAATAAAAAAAAGGAACTTCTAATTTTGTATTCTTAGTCAACTCAACAGGCTGTGAATGTTTTCGTTGGGTGAGTTTGGTGCTTATACCTGAACAAATCTAAATGAATTTTCAGAAAATAAAATTACAGCGAGTAATTGAGACTTGTTTGGATGGATCTTTATAGAGCTTCACGCATCAGATTTTGTCTTTCCAACATTTTCTCTTGGAAATTCAGAGACTGAAATCTGTATTAGTCTTTGGTTTACCATTGACAATAGGAGTCTTTCAGCTTATTAGACCCCCCCCCCCCCCCACAATTCTTATTTTTACGGATATGCTGATATCGATTTCTGTACCTGTGGCATGAATTCCATAGGTTTATCAATGGTTCATTGAATATCAAAAAGGACACACAGAAAACCAAGCAAAATCTCTCGAAGATGGGGAAAGAAAGTTTTGCATACGTCTGTGTGTACAAGAACCAATAAATATAGACAAACTCAACTTTTATTAAATCCCACTAATTTCAAATACGCAACAAATGGTATCTACAGGACAAATTCTACCACTTCTGGTGTAAGTATCATTCAAGACATTAAGTAAAACCCCTCACAAGAAAATCAATGTACCCTCTTTTTTGAAATGTACAGGAAGAAATGAATTTTCATGAGAAAGAAATCTCAAGAATTGATAGAGACCAACGAATCTAGTGCATGATGATAGCCATTAGCGAATGCATTAATGAAAAGCACAAAATTGCTGCAGAAAATGTCGAGGAGAGACAGGTTCCGTTGCGGGTGCAGGAGCGAATTCAACCGGTATTTCTTGAGTTATCATGTGGGAAGCTAAGCAATAGAATAACGGATAGCATAGTCAAACCCTTCATTGATGCATCACCCCTTTGAGGCATAAATAAGAGTGAAACCAAAAGTCAGTGATACAACTAGCTCGAAATATAGCACTAGAATTTAGCTTGTGTTTTGTGATTAGTTGCTTAGAGTAATGACTACTTTCGAAGTGGTTCATATCTTCAATAACACTTTCTCAGTGCCAAGTCCAGTGATTCAGTGCTAATGATGAGGAGTTATCACTTTGCGTTAACACTTTTGTAATTATTTGATTTATCTTAAATGTTATAAGTATGAACGCAATGTAGAAACTCCTCATCAATAACATTGAACTTGGCACTGAAGATCCACACTGCTTTCAAAAGGTATATATAGTAATGTTAATGTGCATGTCAAAAGGGTGTGGTGCCTAATAGGAAACATGCTTACTATGTGTGTAACATTGAACTTAGCACTGAAGATCTGCACTACTTTCAAAAGGTATATATAATAACGTTAATGTGTGTGATAAAAGCGTGTAGTGCCTAATGTGTGTGGCAGTTGTTTTGACAGTAAGAAAGATGTCATGCTTACTACGACAGGAGGGAGTGGAAGTTTTTGAGTCCAAACACAATGGTATGATAAATTAATTTTTTTTATTAAATTTGTACTATTATTACAATGGGAAGGGAGATTGGAAAATTTTGGTGTTTGTCAAGCTCATGTCACTTTAGGTCTATACTTGTTAGAGCCATGTGCTACAAGGTAGGTTTATCTAACTATTTACCAGTAGTATTTTCTCACAAACTCTTAATCTAAAGCTAAAGTAATTGAGTTCAAGTGTCCTCCTTTTGGCCGGAGTGGGAGGGGGGGGGGAGTTTTGAGTGTTGGGAGGCCAATGCATGCATAACATTTTCTTCTTTTCAATTTCTCGGATGTGCTAGGTTAGCCATGAATTCATAATAGGCTTAAATTGACTTTGCACCCCCTAACTTATACCAGATTCTTATTTTGCACACCAATTTTAAATTTGGATAGACTGCATCTTTAATTATTTAAAACATTTCATTTAATTCCAATCGTTGACTATATTAACCAAACTAAAAGAACTTAGGCACACGCGCTCAACAGTTATTTAAATCCGATTGTTGGGAGTATCAATTTTGGACAGATTACACCCTAAACTGTCTAAAACATTCCACTTGTAGACACCAAATTTTGACACACCTTTGGTAAAAATATGTGTGTTACTTTATTTTAGAGGGTATTTTTCATTTTTCGGGTGTCGAGTACAATTTTCGCGTATTATATCTAATTCGTCGTATCAGGGGCAAAATGGTAATTTCACCATGTAAATATTAGTTTATTTTATTTTATTTTCCTAAATACATAATTTTACTATTTTTATCATTATTTATGATTTTAATGATTTTTGGAGAGTCATTATTTATTTTAAATTTTAGTATTTTTTTATTCAATGGCACGTTTTCCAATGCGCTATTTTTATGAGAATTTTCAAGTAAAAAATTTTATGTATGCATTTTGAATACTCATAAATTTTCTGTAAAAATCTCATAATTTTTAGAGTTCATTTAATATTTATTTAATTTTTATCTTTTTGTTTATTAATGGCATGCTTCCCAATGCATTCTTTTTATGAGAATTTTTTCAAGTGAATTTTTTATTTTTATTTTTTATTTTTATTTTATTTTTATGCATAGCTCATATATTCATGAATTTCCTGTATGAATTTCATGATTTTTAGAAATTTTTAATATTTATTTTAATATTTTATTATTATTATTATTTGTTACTATTATTTTTCTATTAATCACACATTTTAACGGTATGTTAATTTTTAAGTTTTTGCAGCAAAGTTTATTTATTCGTTTTGTGACTATAAATTTCAGTATTTTTCTTAATAATTTTAGAGATCCCGATATATTTTATTTTATTATGTTTCACTTGTTTCCCTTTATATTTCTCAAAAAAAAAAATGATTTTGAACAGCAGCAGCAACGTTGCTGCTGCTGTTTGCTTCCTGCCATGGCTGATGGCAGCCATGCTTCCAATCCTACCTAAACCACCAAACTCCATGCCTAATCACATCACTTGCATTCATTTTTTTTCCAGATTTTTGGGGATTTTTGCTTGATTTTCACTCGCCAATTTCACCCACCTTTCTCCCAATTCCTTCACCTGCAGAAGCTCACATCTACACACAGACGCACAGCTCACTTCTCTTGGCCTCACAAACACACCTTCAGTTCACTACACATTCACGCACAACACACACTCCATTGCACACAACTCACTTCTCTCCTTCTCAACTCACCAGTTCAAAATCACAGAAACAGCACACCTTCAGTTCACCACACATTCACCCACACAGACACCATTGCACACATAAGCACACACAACACACCTCGCAGGCACACACATCACACAGGCATACACACCCCTGCAAATAAAAAAAAAAAAAAGGGGAAAAACAGCAACAACCACAACAAAACCAGCAGCTCACGACTCCATCACCACCACGACACCACCATCAGATCAGTCGCCAAGGAACCACGTCCACCAGCAAACTCGCGGCTTTGTCGCGGCCCTCCGCCACCCAAAAATCACTGGCATCAATTCCTTTCCTCCCCAAACAGGTAGCACTTTGGCCCTCCTCTTTCATTTTTTGTAATCATACTTTGTATTTAGATTTCATTGCCCAAATATATACATAATGATAATAATAAAGTTCAATTGAGAAATTAGAGTTTCAATTTCTGATATTTAGGGAGAATTGATAAGAAACTGGTTCTGAAATTTTGGGGGGGGGAACCGAGAGATAGAGCTCCGGCGAGGGAAGAGTGAGAGTGAGCAGACCGAAGAGAAGAAGAGAAGAAGAGAAGAAGAAGAGTGAGTGAGTAGCCGAAGAGGAATGGCCGAGGAGAATGGCCGAGGAGAAAAATCCAAGGACAGAGAGTGAAGAGAAACGGTCGAAGTGAAGTAGCCGAAAAGAAGTGGCCGAGGAGAATGGCCGAGGAGAAAAATCCGAGGACAGAGAGCAAGAGAAAAAATCCGAGGACAGAGAGTGAAGAGAAACAGCCGAAGTGAAGTAGCCGAAAAGAAGTGGCCGAGGAGAATGGCCAAAGAGAAAAATTCGAGGACAGAGAGCGAAAGGAAAAATCCGAGGACAGAGAGTGAAGAGAAACGGCCGAAGTGAAATAGCCGAAAAGAAGTGGCCGAGGAGAATGGCCGAAGAGAAAAATCCGAGGACAGAGAGCGAGAGGAAAAATCCGAGGACAGAGAGTGAAGAGAAACGGCCGAAGTGAAGTAGCCGAAAAGAAGTGGCCGAGGAGAATGGCCGAAGAGAAAAATTCGAGGACAGAGAGCGAGAGGAAAAATCCGAGGACAGAGAGTGAAGAGAAACGGCCGAAGTGAAGTAACCGAAGAGAAGTGGCCGAAGAGAAATGGCCGAGGAGAAAAATCCAAGGACAGAGAGCGAGGAGAAAAATCCGAGGACAGAGAGTGAAGAGAAAAATCCGAGGACAGAAAGTGAAGAGAAACGGCCGAAGTGAAGTAGCCAAAGAGGAATGGCCGAGGAGAATTGGCCGAAGAGAAAAATCCGAAGAGGGGGTGGCCGAAGAGAAAAATCCGAAGAGAGGGTGTCCGAAGAGAAAAATCCGAAGAGGGAGAAACCGAGGATAAAAAAAAGGGAAATTGTAGCCGAAACTTAATTTTTTTTCCTTTAGTTATTTATTTTCATTATCTTCATCTGATTATATTACATTTTGATCCCCTTAAATGCTTAATTGTTTAATTATGCCGTTCAATACCTTAGTTTACTTTATTTAAGTCCTTATTTTATTTTGGTTGGCCCCTAGAATTTTGTAATTTCTTTCAATTATATCTAAGTTAATTACAATATGTTCTAATATGTCTAGAAATTATAATTCTATACCCCTCATGTTGCTGGAATTTTGCATTTTGCCCCCAAACCCTGCTGGAATTTTATTTTGCACCCCAACATTGCTGGAAATTATATTTTGTCTTAGAATATTGCTGGAATTTTGCATTTTTGTCCCCAAACCTTGCTGGAATTTTATTTTGTACCCCTACATTGCTGGGAATTCTATTTTGTCTTAGAATATTGCTGGAATTTTGCATTTTTGCCCCCAAACATTGCTGGAATTTTATTTTGTACCCCGACATTGCTGGAAATTCTATTTTGCCTTAGAATACTTGCTGGAATTTCATTTTTATCCCTCCCTACATTGCTGGAAATTCTATTTTGTCTTAGAATATTGCTGGAATTTTGCATTTTTACCCCCCAAACATTGCTGGAATTTTATTTTGTATCCCAACATTGCTGGAAATTCTATTTTGCCTTAGAATACTTGCTGGAATTTCATTTTTATCCCTCCCAACATTGCTGGAATTTTATTTTGTACCCCAACATTGCTGGAAATTCTATTTTGCCTTAGAATACTTGCTGGAATTTCATTTTTATCCCTCCCAACATTGCTGGAATTTTATTTTTCCTTAGAATGCTTGCTGAAATTTTATTTTTTGTCCCCCAAACTTGCTGAAATTTTTATTTAAGTCATTATACTTGCTGGAATTATAGTTTAAGTCCCTATACTTGTTGAAATCTTAGTTTTGAGCCCTAGATGCTTGTTGGAATTTTATTCTAAGTCCCTAATTTGTTCGAAAACGACATTTTATGCTCAATTTTTAAGTATTTCATATTTTATACTTTAAATAGTGGTACCTTGACATGTTTGTTGATTTTCTTAGCAATTTATACCGGGTTACGAATGGGAGGTACCTCGATTACCCTTTTTATTTCTCTTTATATGCTCCTACGTGCTCCTATGTGTTTTCTATATGTTTTTTTTTATATATCTCTTTGTGCTTATAATTTTATCCATGTGTGAGTGTTTATTTATTTATGTCGTATTATTTACTCGAATTTAATTTTTGATTATTCAAAGAAATGTAATAGATAGGTAATATATTCTATTTAGCAAAATTTTTGTATTTAGATAGTTAATGTAATAGATTGTTCACGTGTTATCTACTTAACAAAAATCTTATGTATTTTAGATAGAAATGTAATAGATAGGCTAGATAGGTTACCTTTTATTTTTATTTTTATTTTTTATTTTAGATTGTAATTAGACTTCTCCGGTGTAATAGTTAGGGTTTTGTGTGCTATGTGTACTATGTGCTTATGTGTTTTATTTGCTTTCTTTAGGACTTTGCATCTAGAATATCATGCCTATGTGTTATGTGCTCCTATGTGCTATTATTTGCTTTTATGTGATTATTGCTTTAATACATGCTTTATTTATTTACTTGCTTTGATTATATATGTGTATCGCCGTCACACTAGTCTAACGCTAGTTGTGATTAATTCCGATTTCTTCGCTAGTCCAACGCTAGCGGAGAACTTATAGAAAATGGGCTAGTCCAATGCTAAGCCTTTAGGTCATTTTAGCCTTAGGATCATTTTCGTGTGCATTTCATGACATTTCACACACATTTTATCTTTTAGGCTTTTTCCCATTTTCTATGAATTTTTATATATACTTTATAACTGATTACTTATTTTAACATCTATTTGGTGCATAACATTTAGATTCCACTACACATAGAATTTTAGGTCATTTGTGTGATTTCGACTAAGAAATAGTCATCTACTCACGTGGGAAGCGATGGCGTACATGTCGTTCCCCCCTCCGTGAGTAGAAACAGATAGTCACGAGGCTATTAGTCCCCCGCACCCATTATGTTTGCATTCCCACTTTCTTTGTTCATTTACTATCTATATTACTATTTTCCTTTTCTTTTGCATTCCATTCAGCATCTATACTCGTGACTCCATCGAGGTCTATATTCGGATTTCGCAATTAATGCGATAATTCCGACTAAACCTCAATGGAACATTTCGTCCCTTAACGATACCCATTTTTAGGACTAGATTTGCATTCATATAGTTGCGTCCAAATGCGATAAAATCTTAGGGTTATATTAGGAAAATTTAGACTAAACCTCGCAACTAGTTTCGACTAGGTTGAAAGGGTGCCTTAGGCGCGAGCCTTTGCCTTCCCTTTCTTCAACTATGACTCCCGAACCTTTTCTCTTGTTTTTCAAAGACCTGGAGTCGTCTAAAAGGGTTTTCTTGTTTTTCCTTATTTTTTCCAAAAACCATTTCTTTAAATAAAGCATTTTGATTTTCTTACCTTTTATAAAAGTATTTTCGGGTGACTTGGTACACCAAAACTCAATACCAAGTGGCGACTCCTTTTTCACTAAAAAAAAACCCTTTTTAGACTCTATTTTCGGGCCCAAAAACCGTCGCATTTTCAAAGTCCCATTTTAGGCCCTTTTTCTTTTGTTTTTCCAGAATAAAGTATTTGTTTGTCACATTTTATCGAATTATCTTTTACACAGCATTTTTCTAAAAATTATTTTTACAAAAATTTACACACTTCCTTTTTCTTTTTTTCCAAACATCTAACACTCATTTATTATCCTCTTTCGAAAAATGGGGCGCGACACCACTTAAATCTAATCGTCATACGCATGTGCATAAGTTTGTTAGTTTGGTTGGCGCGGTCAACGATTGGACTTAAATAAAATGTTTTGGATATTTGAGGGTACAGTATGTCCATAATTGAAGTTTTGGATGCAAAGTAGAAATATGGTATAAGATGGGGATGCAAAATGAATTTTGACCTTCATAATAAGTACATGACCTAACAATGTTGGTACGAACATTTAGTTTTTTTGATAACGTCAAGTGTAAATACTTAATTAGTTCACAAGTTCTCACCCTCCCTTGTATATATGTGTGCCTGTGTTTAATTTGTTCACATTCTCTATATCACAAAGACCTTTACCTATCTTCAAAAGACTGTGGCAACTAAAGTTACCTTCTAAATTACACTTTTTCTTTTGGAGACTTCTCAAAAATGCTTGCCTTACAATGTTGTCTCTTTTTAAGAGAGGAATAGTACAACTACCTATTTGTCCTAGATGTGGATGGAAAGAAGAATCTATTGAACATCTATTTTTTGAATGCTCGCTTTCCAAGATTTCCTGGGGATTATCGCAACTTGGATTAAACTTTGACATTGGTGTTAAGCAACCTTTCTTTGTATGGGCTGAAAATTGGTTTAAAACCATCACTGATTCCAATATTCTTATTCAATCTATAGTTATTCTCTGGCACATCTGGTTAGGCCGAAATGAATTTATTTGGAATAAGACTGAGTTTAATCCGAAGACTGTCATCAGAAGAGCACAAGTCTATTTTTCTAATATCCTTACTCTGGTTGCATACCCACTTCTCCGAACCAGTAACCTCGTTCAGAAACCGGATCTCCATTCTCTTTCTTCATAATCATTTGTTTTTACCCAAGGAGTTACTGCGGACATCCCTCGAACTCTACGTGATCTAAGCCTCATAACTCTCACTTTTGATAGCTCCTATAATATATGAACAGGTAAATCTACAGTAGGTATCATAGCCACAAACAATGAACGTAGTCTACTTCTTGAATATTCAACTCAAATTCAAGCAGCTTCTGCTCTACAAACTGAAGCATTAGCTTGTCTCTAAGCTGTATTATTATCCGTGGACAAAGGTTTCCAATGCATCAAACTTCAAACGGACTATCTCCATCTCGTTCAATGTTTTCGCCATAAGGTGAAAATTCCATTGTGTTTGGATACCTTATTTCAGGATATAATTATAACTACTAATTATTTTTCCTTCTGTTTCATTGAAAAAGTAGATAAAAGCCAAACTAATCAAGCCCATGAGCTTGCGGTTTCTCTAACTTCTGTGTAATGTTTGCTATCAATATATTTATATTCATTTATATTCATTTGGTTTTCAAAAAAAAAATTTGTTCACACGTTCTCACCGTACCTTGTATATGTGTGCCCGTGTGTGTGTGTGAGAGAGAGAGATGTGAGGAGGAAGGATTGGTGATTCTTTTCCCTCTTTTCACATTCAAAGGGGCAATGCTGTAATTTGAGATGGAAATTAGTGATTTGTTCAGCCACTAACACCATGATATTTGATGACATTATAAAATAACTTAAAAGACTATTCTAGCAATTTGCCTACTTAGCATTGTAATTTGATATGGTCATGTTCATGAAAAATGTGCTACTAATCTAACTTAGCATATCAACTTCTCTTTAAGCAAATGCTAAGATGAAAAAAAAAAAAAAAAAGAAGGCAAACTAATAGTGAATACCTAATAAATAACTTAAAAAATGAAGCACAACATTGTTACGAGGCACAACCTTTTTATTGCTTATTTATATTGAAAAAGTAGCCATTGAACGTAGTGGACAATACATAAATTGAATAGTAATAGCGGGTAGGAGGAGCAAATCTGGCATTGTTTATTAGTTCTCACTACTTGGAAAGAGCTTGCATATTTGTGCTTCATTTGAGCCTCCGTCTTTATTAAGAAATACGTTGAACCAGCTTGCAGAGTCCTTGCATGATCTGTTCAGTGACTTGTTGTCGTAGTCTATACGTACTAATCCAAAATTTACGAAATATCCATCAAGCCACTCGAAATTATCCATTAATGACCATACGAAGTAGCCCTTCACATTTACATCTTTTCGACTGTGAAAAAAATTACACAAAATAGTCAAGCTATAATAGTTGAACAGAATATATATAAAAAAATTACGGTTTGGACCAGTTTAGCACCATATGTATGCGAAAAGGATTCTAAAAGATGATTATTAGTCATGTGCGCACGCTTGTGTTTGTGAGTACTGATCAGAAATGATATTCACACACTATTATTGTTACATAAATTCTAATAAATATATATATATATATATATATGATTAGGCTGTGTCTCAAAAATTGAGTGCATTATTTATGATTGTTGATACTACTTTTGTGAAAAATAAAATAAATATTAATCTTTTATGGACCTTGAATATAAGAAAATATATACAAAGCATATTTAGATCTTTGCTACATATGCAATAAAAGCTGATTAAATCTAAATTATACTTATGCGTCAATAATTTAGACCTCCTCATATGATTTGTTACACTAAGTGTATATAAGAATAATTCAAAAAATAAAACACAATTAATTGGACAAAGTAAATTTCCTTCTAGAATATGATATTTAGAATTTAGAGAAAAAAAAGAAAGAAAAAGATTATATGTTAGATTTTAGAAACTAAACAAGAATAGGAAACATATTTACTTTTGGAGATCCTCATAACTTGAAACGATTATCTGTCTAACTCCTCGTAGCAATACATTAAATAGTTAAGAGGTGCTTCTATTCTTTTCATATTACTATGGAGAAAAACATATAAAAACAATGGTCACATTGAGAAACACATTACATATGCTGGGTATGTTCTCCAAAACTAGTGTAATAAAAGTTGAGTTTTAACAATTTAAATCGTATATTTCATAGTTGGAAATTTTATTGTGGTATGACTTATCAAATGGCTGGAAAATAGAGCTTGGATTCCAAACACAATACCGAATAAAATCTTATACATTTGATTCAAAATAAATCCTAATCGTACTTCAGTGCTGATAATACTTACTTGAGGCAGAATCGAAGTTTCATCAAATGACCACGATGGTAATTCACCCTGAGCATATCATGTGGCCTAGGCCCTCTGTTATCTCTACAAACTCCTGTAAATTGGTTATCAATATTTAAGTATTTTGCACTTCAGGTTAAATAATTTGACGAATAATTGCAATAGATCTTCGGGGGTGTTTGGTTTAGGAGAATTAAGGAGGGGAATGGGTATCACAAGTAATGATACCCATTGTTGATGTTTGTTAAACAACTATCACTATCATTCAATAGGAATGATAGTGATTAATTGGGGTGTTAATGATTCTCCTCAAAATACTAGTTTATCAAATCCATTAACCCTTATGATTAAGGGCAAAAACACATCCACTAAAAAATATATATCTTTTGAGTTACTCATTCTCAATATACTCTCTCTCTCTCTCTCTCTCTCTCTCTCTCTCTCTCTCTCTCTCTCTTCTTTTGACTTTGAATATTTTTTAGGGTTAATAACAGTTTGCCCCCTTGAACTAATGGAGTAGTCACACTTTGCCCCCCTGAACTTTGAATATATACATTTCACCCCCCAAAGTATCCTATTTGACTTTGACCCACTCATTTACAATTTTTTCTTCCAAAACTACCCTTGCCCACTCCTAAATTACTTTAGCTTTATGAATTTTTAGTGATCAACTTTTGACTATTCTATTATTAATTTATTTTAACCCTGCTATATATTCTCCACATCTTATAGAAAAGATAAATCGATATCTTTATCCAAATTAACAAGAACAAATATATGAATCGTTCTAACATGTAAAAAGTAAATCTAGCAAAAATAAAATAAAATGATATATCTTTCCAAATCAATAAGAACAAATATATAAATTGCTCCAAAATGTCAAATAAATATGTATTTGCCATGATATTTTTACCATTACTATTTTCGAAAAGAATATGTTCTTCCCAACAAAAACACAAACTAGAAGGTTTTACATGGCAATAAAATATTCCAAAAGCAACATGTTTTCCCTGCTACAATATACACAAGACTATAACAATCTATTAAATTGCAGTCTAAAATAAAAGCATTAAACAACAAAAAGTGCAGTCTAAATTTGTTGATTTAGATAGAAATATCGTTTTATCATTTTTGCATGATTTATTTTTTATATTTTGGAATGATTCATATATTTCTTGTTGATTTGGATAGAGATATCGATTTATCTTTTCTATTCTATAAGATGCAGGAAATATATAACAGGGTTGAAAAAATTAATAGAATAGTCAAAAGTTGACCACTAAAAATTCATAAAGTTAAGGTTAGTTTAGGAGTGGGCAAGGGTAGTTTTGGAAGAAAAAATTGTAAATTAGTGGTCAAAGTCAAATAGGACACTTTGGGGGGTGAAATGTATATATTCAAAGTTCAGGGGGGCAAAGTGTGACTACCCCATAAGTTCAGGGGGGCAAATTGTTATTAACCCTATTTTTTATTAGTACTTTATAAATTTTTTATAAAAATTCTTTTTAATAAATTTTTTTACATTCAATAATTTTTATAAAAAGTTGAATTGAAAATTAAAGATATATAGTACTCTCTGTTAATACAATAAAAATGATTTTTTTTAAGATTATCATTTACATAAAACTCAAATTAGAGCATGGCTATATTTAAAATTGAAGAAATCTTTTTAAATTTTTTTTTAAAAATATACAAAATAAGAAATCTAAAAAATATGTATATCATAAATAAAGATTTAAAAATTTTAAAATTTACTTGAAAGTCATTCTAGTATACCAAACAAGTATTCTTATAATGATACCCATTCCATTTAAACCAAACATGTTGGGGGAATCATCAAAACCCATACTCATAATAGGGTTAATGTTACCCATAGTGATAGTGACTGAGGAATTTGAACCAAACGGCTCCTTAAAATAAAAACACTCTTACCATTTTCTGTCACATAGATTGGAGGATTATTGTATTTATCTTTAATGTAGACCAAAAGTTCATGAAAACCTTTTGGATAAACATAAAGCCAGTCTGCACCAGTCTGCAAAATCATTTGAAACACAACTGAGTAACGCTTGTATCTGTGCGTATGTACACTAGTCATGTCTTATGCTGTGCATGGATTCTACGTAACATTTGATAGGCTTTTAAAAAAAATTACTTCCAATACAAAAAAAACTACTTTCAAATGACAAATAATTATGGATAGAGTTTTTCTATTTTGTATCGTAAGGGCATAAGATAAAACATAAAAAAGTGGGTCTGCCTACTATGAAAAGCTTAAAATTACCATATACTTCCTGAATTGTAGACAACTCTTACATAAAAAAAATTATTCTTTCACTATACAAGTTGTATTATCCTGTGCCTTAGAAGAACTCTTAAACAAATTAAAAATACCAAAAGGAGATTTTACACAACAAAATTCAAAATTCACAACTTTTCCATTAATCGCAGACACTCATAAAATTATAACATTTCTCTGCAAAAACCTACATTTGATTTCCTTCTATCGTGTGCCTTAGTATATATGGAGGTGTGTGTATGTTTTCCAAGAAATAACAAAGTTTGGTTCCATAATTAATTAGGGTTACTTCAAATCTCAATTCTTGTAACAAAATTTTTTTGGGTAGTTTCTTATGTATAATTTATTTTAACATTTATGTCTACAACATCCAAAACTCTAAATCAGTATTTGATAGCAAGTGATCATACCTTTCCCCCAATTGGTTTTCCATTTCTCGTTTCTGTGGAAGATATTTGCAAGTTGCATTTTTTTGTTAAAAAGATAGAAGAGAGATTAAAAAATAATAATAATAACGCATGGAACATAAGTACATTGGACAGATAGATTGAAAAAACTTACTGTTTGGATTAACACAAGGATCTGTTAAATAGTTTTGCTGACTTTTATCACATGGAATATCCTGCGAGTATTCAGCTGTATAGTAGTTGAGTCCAATGAAATCATAGGATCCTTTCACGATCTTAGCTTCATGATCTTTGAAACTTGGCAGACGGTCCCCATCAACATAGGTGACCATTTCTGTAGGGTAAGCACCAGTAAATAGAGGGTCCATGTACCTGCAAGAAACCGACTTACAATTGTAAAGAGGTACGTCACTTACAATTATGTGGATGGTATGTATTGATGCCAAGTTATGCTGATACAATTTTTTTAGAGCCTATTACATGCATGCATACATACATGCATACGTACGTATGTACACACACATATAGGTGTGTGCTCATGCAGAGAGAGAGAGAACACCCCCACCCCGAGTTTCAAGTTTGCAAGTTTTGAATTTTTCGAAGAATTATGAAGTGACATCTAATAAACTTTTTCAATCAGGCTGAAAGGTTTTTTGAACTGCAATAAATATTCGATAAAATTGAGAACATAAAAGTTAAACTTCATATTTTATCGGACGCTAAATATTAGCTACGGGTTTAGGACACACAGCTAGCATGTAAATTCACACACTTGTGTTATCATTAGCATGTAACCAACTCAACTTCGTTAGGTTAGTCACTACAAAGTCTTTAAAGGCTAAGTGGGGTAGGACGTCATGGGTTCAAAACCCACTTCCCATAAAAAAACTAAATAGGTGCATAATACACTCATTTGGTCCACTGATAGTTCAGTCCCCATCAGTTTCTTCGAGGCTTAGTTGAGCCTCCCCTATAATGTAGGTTAGAAGTAGGATAATAAATTGTTGACTGTTGGCAAAAAAATATTATTAGCATGTAAATTCATGCACTTATATTTATTGTCCTCTTATATTAGACACTTTCCATATTTAATTTCACATTTTAAATTAAAGTTAGGTTAAAGCCAGCAGGACGGTGGATTGCAAAGGTTTTTTTTTTTTTTTCGAATTGCAAAGCACTTTACTTACTAGATCTTCCAAAAGTGATTAACACACATATATGTGTTCTTTTCATATTTGATAATGTATAAATTTTGAATTTTGATATGCATATTTATCCTTATTCATTTTTAAATTTATGATAAAATAGTTAAACTTTATTGTTTAAAAGAAACGTTAAAACTATATTAAAAGCACCAATTTTCAGTTTATGATTAAAGTGCTTGTGAAATCAAGAGCTCTACCCCAAAATTTATAGAATTATGTTTATCAAAGACTCTAAAAGTACTTGTATCATCTAAAAGTAAGTTTTTTTTTTGTTATTGTTGTTGTTGTTGTTGCTGCTGTGGGTTTTTTTTTTTTTTTTTTGGGTTGGGGGGGGGGAGTGGGGGGACACCACAATCCCAAATGAAAACGAAGTCAATTTGTTCGCTTTTTAAATTCTATAAGCTTTCAGAAGTATGGTTTTCATCCAATTCTGTTGTATAATTACTCTCAAGAAAGAATGTATAAGCACCATCCAAACATGAAGGCCAGTGATCGAGCTGCTGCGTCAACATCAGTCTTCATCTTAGGATTGTATGGCTCAAACCATTGTGTAACAAGGGTAATACCGATTTGACCCCCTTGATATTTCTGCAGTTATTAAAATGAAAATGTTCATCAATCACTACCAGAATGATATATATTTCAATTAGCAAAATATTGAATTTATACAATCATATCATACACTAATGCACAAGTTATTAATAAACTATTTCAACTGCCTCGACTATCAGTCCCTCATTCAATTATTTATGGTTTTAATTTATGTAAAATTTTTAAATAGATTTGATCCATGACCTCACTTGTAAAACTTGTGGTATAAAAGAGAGACACATAACTATTCTTGTACTACTTTCTTATGTCAGCATCATTATACTCAATACACTCTTTTAGATCATTAGATCCAAAAGTAGAGCCGTGGATTCGGTTCTTATAAGAATCTCTTCTAATTTACCCATTCAACTTTAAATAAGGCTATGCAGTCATTACGTTCATAAATCTTTGTTAAGTTGGACAAAAATAGTCAGGTGAGTACAATGTAACTTCAAAAATTAAATAGATAAAGAATATGAGACTCATATAATTACATGGCCAAATTGAGACAATTAAATAGCTTAGTGGCCACTACAACGTACTTTACTCTTACTTGGGCAATTTTCTCTAAATATTGTTAATTAAAAAAAAAAGTCCCCATTTTGGGGTCACTTTTTTTTTTTGATTCCCATATTAACGTCGCCGCACACAGCTTGTGCGGTGACTGATTAAATTTTTTTTTTTTATCCACGTGTGCAGTTGTGCAGTGTGTGTCAGGAGGGCTTTTTGTGCAATTTTTTGCAATTGTGAGAGTCACCGCACAAGATTTGTGCGGTGACTCTCACAAAATGCCATCCGAAAAATTTTTTTTTTAATAGATGGGGCGTCTTTGAGGGTATTTGTGCAATTTATGGGTAATGTGAGAGTCACCGCACAAGCTTTGTGCGGTGACTCTCTATCCCCAATTTTTTTTTTAATTGCTGGTTTTTTTTTTTTTTTTTTTTTTGGTGTATGTGAGAGTCACCGCACGGTAGTTGTGTGGTGACTCTCACACACACCGAAAAAATTGCATATCACAATTTCAGAATAGTTGCTCTTTACTTCATCACCAAAGCCCAAGCTCATTGCTCTTGATCTTCTGATTCTTTGCAAGACGACTAGCATTGATAGTGAGACCGAAAACCTTTTCTGGATCAACCTCAAAAAGAGTTCTTGGCAACTCTACATTCATTACAATTGGAACATTTGCCACTTTGTACCCTTTTTGAGCCAGATAACTTGAAAGTGGTGTCTTTCCGGTGCGAGAAACACCAGCAAGAACAATATCTGCTTTATGCAAATTTTGGGGTAAGGCCTCATCATCTTGCTTGATTGTGAATTCAATTGCCTCAATCCTTCGGAAGTAATCCGCCGTGAGAGAGCTGCTCCTTCCTGGAGCCCAATGGGCAAGGCCCGAAGGATGTAACTCCGAGATGGGAAGCCATTGCTTCTAATATTGGACCCAGAATATCAGCTGATGGTACACCCCAAAGCTGGCAAGCTTGTCGAGCAGATTCAGCCATGGAAGGGTCGGCTAGTGTATAGACAAGCAGAGCTTCTTCTTTGGCCCCTCAAGCATTAAAAAAAAAAAAAGGAAGTGATATGCAATTTTTCGGTGTGTGTGAGAGTCACTGCACAACTACCGTGCGGTGACTCTCACATACACCAAAAAAAAAAAAAAAAAAAACCAGCAATTAAAAAAAAAATTGGGGATAGAGAGTCACCGCACAAAGCTTGTGCGGTGACTCTCACATTACCCATAAATTGCACAAATACCCCCAAAGATGCCCCACCTATTAAAAAAAAAAAAAAATTTTCGGATGGCATTTTGTGAGAGTCACCGCACAAATCTTGTGCGGTGACTCTCACAATTGCAAAAAATTGCACAAAAACCTCTCCTGACACACACTGCACAACTGCACACATGGATAAAAAAAAAAATTTAATTAGTCGCCGCACAAGCTGTGTGCGGCGACGTTAATATGGGAATCCAAAAAAAAAGTGACCCCAAAATGGGGACTTTTTTTTTATTTAACAATATTTAGAGAAAATTGCCCTCTTACTTGCCCAAAAGAAAATTTGCTTTGCCCTTAGATATTATTCATTACTATACTATACTAACCTGGTAATTCTCCCTGTATATTTTGACAGCAGTAGCATGAGCAAGAAGCATATGATGGGTAACTATATAAGGTTCAGTGCCTGAATTTCCGTATTTACATCCATCCTGGGAGTTATAGCTGGCAAATCTACCAACACTGAATCCAGAGTTTCCAGAGCCTTTGAGTGTGTCACTTTTTGAGCATCTATTTGGAGGAAATGCACCATATGCATATCCTAGTGTAGTATATGACCATGGCTCATTTAAAGTTATCCAATGCTTCACTTTCTTACCAAATAAGAAGAAGCAAAGTTCTGAGTATCTTGCAAAGTCCTCCCTGTTCGAAAACGTTAAATGGATTGGTTTGAGACGTTGAGTGGTGAACCAAGAGAATAAGGATTTTGTCAAAGGTACGAGTCACTTACACAATTTTTTCGCTTAGAAAACCTTTGTACTCATCTTCAAGTGCTTGTGGAAGATCCCAGTGGAATATGGTCGCAAAAGGTATCATACCTAGGTAGAATAATCCACCATATGTCTTAGTAAAAGATAGAAGATCGATCACGACGATGATTTTCATTGGGAAGATTCTTACCTTTTGAGATAATTTCATCAATTAGTGCATGGTAGTATCTTACCCCGTCGCCGTTTATGCCACCACTTATCCTTCCAGCTTGTCACCAAAACAATGAAATGTCGGTAAAATGTACGCATGAATATAAGATATATATATTTTTTTTGGTCCAAAATGAAAAGACAACGATATATCCAAGAAGGGTTCGTTCCAATTTGCATTCATTCCCCCTTAGTTAAATAAATCCTTTTATTTTAAATGCTTTGCCCTTAAAATTCTCAACTCGTGTTGTACACAAAACTTCATTTTTATCGGTTTACACTTTTTTCTTACAAGAGTTATTAACCAGTCCAAGACGACCAAATCAATCGAACTAACAAATTCAAGTACAAAAATGTATGCACATGCTTATCCCACAGACATTTTTCCTTAAGGGTATATAGTGGTTTCCATGATTTTTTTATTAATGTTAGGTTAGTTTTCAAACTTCTAATTGTTTCTATTTAGCTTTTCAACTGTAGATATCAACTGTAGATATGGCAAATGGGCGGAAAGGGCGGGATTTAATTGGGACTATGAAATATGAGTTAGACCCAAACAGTCCCATATTTGTTATGGGATCAATATGGGCGGGACTAAAATGAGTTAGTCCCATTTTGATACTGCCCAAATACCTAATAAATCCTATTTCATTATTTTTTAAAACTATTTTTTTCCTTATTAATCAATTGCTTTTTTTAATATCATTTAGTTGTTTTTTAGTTTAACCTTAATATTTCCTTTTTTTTATATCATTTATATTTTTAGCTTATTAACCTCAATAAATTTTCAACTTTTTTGGTTTTTCGATCATTCTTTTTTAGATCTCATTTTTTAATGCTTTCTAACCTTTCAATTATAAGATTGATTTCTCTTATTTTCTTCTGTGGTTTAACACTTGGTTTTGGATGAAAATTAATTAAGGAACATTTTGTACACTTGTTTTTTAATTATATTTACTTTTTAACTTATAAAATTAATATAAAAATATTTTAAATTTAAAATTCAATGAAAAATCAATTGGATATCAGCTAGCTTGAGGACGAATCCTAGTGCCATTCAACTGGTTGATTCACTAGTTGCTCTGATTTCAAGAACACTAGTTTGGGGGTGATGTGAGCGAGATAGAGTTAAATAGTTATGAACAAAACTCATTTGAAGAAGATAGAGTAAAAAATCATAATCATGCAAAAGAAAAAACCTAGAAATCCTTTCATCGTAAATATGAGATTTTTGGGTTAATTTAACTACACAACATAATACTCTTTTTAACTTCATGTACTAACTAAATACATTTTTTTATTTGTCAATTTAATCACTTGGCATTATAAATAAAGTTTTTAAATTTGGGAAAAGAAATGTATACATAATTTGACTTTAATTATCCTCCTTGCTTAACCACATTATATAGGTTTTTGTTTTCAATTTCCAAGTTTATTTATGATTCCTTTTGTGTGATGTAAGAATAATATACTATTTGTGCTTGTCATCAAAAGTTGAAAACCTAGAATACTGACAATTGACCGGAAAAAAAGTGCAAGTTGAAATCAAGTCTCAAATGAAGACACCAATATATACATATATATATATATATACACACACACACACATACATATATGCATATACATATATATATATATATGTATACATATACATATATATATACATATGTGTATATATACATATATATACACACACACGCACACATATATATGTAGCTTGGCCAATTCAATCATATTAACGTTTCCAATTCTTTATCTTCTATTCATAATTCTAAGCAACCCCTAAAACATTGAAATCAATCCAAAAGCTAGATTTATGACAGTGAATCCATCAAGCATAAGCTTCGTGTCCACTCATGATCCTTGTCTCCTCACTAGCCAAATAAACAGTGGCATTGGCCATACAAATTCTATCATTTCTATTTGGGTATGGGAATCCTAAATAATTTTCAAATATACCCACATTTAATTGGGTATAAATCAGCCCAATCCCAAATGAGCCCAATCCAGATTATTATTACCCATTCTGTCCAAATTTAATATGAGTATGGGATTCTCATAGGGCTTGGACTAATTGCTAGCTATAGGTTGATGGATATTATTTGTGCTCCACAGTTAATTCTTTGCAAACTTGCAAATATAAAATAGTAACAGCTTCTTAGATATTTTTGTTGGGAAAGCACCTAACACATAATTTTAATCCAAATGTATATCCATAGTTTGCTTTGGTTACAGGAAAAGAAAAATAGAAAAACCTTACTTGGCAGTAATCTGGTCCACGAAATGGAAAATCTGTATGCGTCGAATCCCAAGCCACTTAAGAGACTGACATCTTCCTGTAGATGAACCTTAAGCTTATTATTAATAACAAATGCTAATGAAGGAAATCAAAACCTTATTGTATAATGCTTACATATTAACTTCCTAAGTGAAATATTTCAGACTACAGAAACTAATATTAAGCTCCTTTTCCCCCCTTAGTTTAAGGGGAGGAGAGTTGAACCCATTCCAAAGTCAAAGTATGTTACGATTTCATATTTTGTGGTTTACAATGATTCTTATGTATTAACTACTTATAATAGACTATTTGCAAAGAGACTTAAATGCGAGCTTTTCTTAGGACATGTTCTCAATAACTTTTTTCTACCTAATTTTAGCTTCTGAATTTTGAAAAATCTATTTTGTAATATTCTTAACTACTTTTTTTACTATGTTTTTGGATTTTTTTAAGCAAAAATCAAGAGCAACTAATTTTTAGTTGTTCTAAAATCAGCTTTTATAAAAATTAAAAGCTATTAAAAACAATTCCTGAAATTACTAAGAATAAGCTTCATAGTTTTGTTTTATTTTATTTTTACCATTGGTTGTAATGCAAAAAAATAAAATAAAATAAAATAAAATAAGGACGTGACACATGAAAATCCTAAGGAATCCCACAGTACCTTGAAACGATGGTATGAATCGGCTGCAACTTTTGCGTCGCTCTTGTTAGCTATCAGTTCTGTTGCAAATGATAATTACAGGTGAGACTGACCAAAAATGTAATGTTCGATGTCTAATTTTTCTTCTTTGTTTATTATTTTGTTTGATCAGATATTAAGTGAAGCTTACAAATGCAGTATTGAGTTTTAGGACCTTCAAAATTGTCAAAATCATAGAACTTTTAAATCCATCGAAGATCTAAGTTTATAAAGGAACATTTATCATAAAATACTGTGTATTCACCATTGCTATCATAGATAACACCTTATTTTAGAGCCAAAGTTTTACATTGAGATAGTGTAATATAGAACCTCTTGGAAAAAAAGAAAAGAAAGAAAAAAAAAAGGAAAGAAAAGAAAAGAACTTTGTGGATACGAGTTTTGAGATTTTAAAATGACATTTATTGTTGGAAAATTTTAAAAATATTGAGTGGTAAAATAATAGTAATTTTATGGACCCCGTAGGGAAATTTTTATATGGATTCGGTCTACAGCTTCTCCTGTGGACTTTATGGTCTAAAATAGAGTCATTAAGCATTCTTACATTATTTTATATCACTTTCTTATCTTTGCATGCATTATTATGCTTACGTGGTACTTTTTTAAACTACGAAATTTACAAGTAAGACCGTGAATCCGGTCTATATAAGAATTTCTCCGAGAGGGTGACCATACGTACCTTGTGGTTTATCTATGCCTTTCAAGTTTATATAAAAAGTTCTTCGGGGCAGACCATACTAAAGTTATCTAGACTGGTTTTTTTTTTTTTGCAAACAGTTTAAATAAATTTACTGGTACAAAAATTTAGTGTTTGCTCTTTTTATGTATGTATGCATGTATATAAGTGTGTGTATATACACATACATAAATACATACATACATACATAAAAGAAAAAACTCTATAGAGTTATAGTATTCTACTAGCAATATATGTATAGTTACAAGAGCTATATAAATTAACCCTTAAATATGCTTTTATACGTCTTGCACCCCTACCCCAATCCATAATTCCTTTGTGCCTTCATATCTCCAAATTCACTATTGCCATGTATTTGTGGAGTAAATATTTGTAGAATTATTATTAGCATGAGGGTTACGTATTAAGGTTTGTGCACGCTTAATCCAGCACCCTAGAAAAACTACTTGGTTTTGGTTTTTGCAATTAGCAAAAGTAAGAAAGGACCCTTTTAGAGTCCAGAATTGTGGGAAGGCAGAGGAGAGCAATGGATCCTGAAGAGCCCAGCTACCTGGGTTATTTTCAATGAAGACGTCCCAGATATTTGTTCCTCTGCGATCTGAACCACCTTCAATCTAACAAAGCAATACATTAGGAGATTTGGTGAAAACTCAGAAGGAATATTACAGCAAAAGCATGTACAAGTTCTGAATCATAGTTTAAAAACCTTCACTCACTTGGAAAGCCGATGTTGCTGCTCCAAATATGAAATCAGTTGGAAAGCTACTCCGGTTGAAATGGCGGATAATATAAGAGCCACCCTGCCCGCCGCTCGAGCCATCATCATCATCTGAGCCATCATCATCTGACCCATCGTCATTTGAGCCATCATCATCTGAGCCATCATCATTTGAGCCATCATCATCTGACCCATCATCATTTGAGCCATCATCAACAGGCCCATTGTCGTCACCATGAGCAACTGTGATAATTAATGCAAAGAGAATAAGAGCAAGAATGTTCCTATACTTAATGGCCATTGTTGGTTGCCGACTTGCTTGTGAGGCATTAAAGCCTCTCAAAGCTTGGTTTATATAGTGGCTGGTCTGCAAGTGGGTGAAAATTTTTTTAAGAAAATAGTTAGTGCACGATCATCAATAGATCCGTTCTCGTCACTATAAGCCATTGTGACAATTAAAGCAAAGACAATAAGAGCAAGAATGTGCCTATACTTAATGGCCATTGTTGGTTACCAACTTGTTTATGAGGCATTAAAGCCTCCCAACCTTCGTTTACATAGTGGCATATCTGCAAGTGGATGAAATTTTTTTCAAGAAAATAATTAGTGCATGAGAGGAACAAAGTAGACTATTCACTCAGGCTGTCCCAATTGTAATTTTTTTTTTATTTTTTGATATTTCGAAATGTTTGTCATGTATTTTTTAGACTTCCTTTCATTCCCTTATCCTGATTAATTTTCAAAAGGTGTATACAACTCAAATTTCAAATTTTAGAGGGCAAAACTGTGATGCTATAAAAGCAATAACATCATAATCAAACTAGTGTCATTTAAAATTGGATTCCAGAAAACGAAAAATAGATTTGAACAAAGGGAATACAGGTGTATGACATCTTTTATAAACTAAGTATCTTCTCAAATAAGTTTTATAAAATCGCCTTCGATTTCAATTAATATTTCTAATTATATTCCTATCATTAGTAAATTATAGCCTTTTAGCCAAGCCGTCCCTATTATTTCACATTCAGTCATTTTGGTTTCTAATATTTAGGCCAAAAGTAGTGTAGTCTCCAAATATTCACATTCCACCAAATTCATACATAATGCGTCAATGAAAACCAGTATAATTTTTAAAGTATTTGTAGAAGACAAAATTGAAGCACCCCAATTCTATGGCCCATATTTATAATTTCTCCTCATCTAAGGTTGTTTATAGAATAAATCCCAACTCAAAAGCTCAATAATTGTGGAGCTCTCAGGCTATAAATACTCCTCATGAGGTCTCATAAATCGAGAGACACAAGTAAGCTCTCGATTTACCTGAGCTCTTCTTCATTACTTCTTCATTTTAGTACCTTACTGACTTGAGCGTCGGAGGTACAATGGGAGAGGAGCCCCGCTTCGACCCTATTCTTTTATGTGTGCAGGTAAACAGTGTGACCACCCATAAAGCTGAAAAAAATGGTTTCTACAATTGGCACCGTTTGTAGGAACGAGTGATTATCCCACTGGAGCTTGGTCATAGTATTTCCTCAGTTCGACTGTCATTTCAGCCTTATTATGTCCTCCGTTTGACCAAGTACTTCGGCCTTATTATGTATTCGGCTCGGCCAAGTACTTCGGCCATATTATGTCCTCTCCTCGGCCAAGTACTTCAGCCATATTATGTCCTCGCCTCGGTACTTCAGCACTTCGGCCATATTGTGTCCTCTGTCGCGCCCCATTTTTCGAAAAAAAGAAAAACGGATAAAATGATAATAAGTGTGGTGAATGTGTTAGTTGGAAAAAGGAAAATTAAAATGCATTGTTATGTTTATTTGTTGGGAAAAGAGGATAGGTATTTATAAAATGATTTTTAGAAAATATTGTACAAAAGACGTGAAATACTTTATTTTTGAAAGCAAATGAAAAGGGCCTAAAATGGGACTTTTGGAAATGCGACGGTTTTGAGCCCGAAAATAGAGTCTAAAAAGGGTTTTTTAGTGAAAAAGGAGTCACCACTTGGTATTGAGTTTTGGTGTACCAAGTCACCCAAAAATATTTTATAAAAGGTAAGAAAATTAAGAATGATTTTTTAAGGAAATGATTTTTGGAAAAAATATAGGAAAAAACAAGAAAACCCTTTTAGACGACTCCAGGTCTTTGAAAACAAGAGAAAAAGGTTCGGGAGTCACAGTTGAAGAAAGGGAAGGCAAAGGCTCGCGCCCAAGGCACCCTTTCAACCTAGCCGAAACTAGTTGCGAGGTTTAGTCTAAATTTTCCTAATATAACCCTAAAATTTATCGCATTTGGATGCAACTATATGAATGCAAATCTAGTCCTAAAATGGATATCGTTAAGGGACAAAATGTTCCATTGAGGTTTAGTCGGAATTATCGCATTAATTGCGAAACCCGAATGTAGACCTCGACGGAGTCACGAGTATAGGTGCAAAAATGGAATGCAAAAGAAAAGGAAAATAGTAGTATAGATAGTAAGTGAACAAAGAAAGTAGGGATGCAACATAACGGGTACGGGAGACGAAATGGGCTCGTGACTAACTGTTTCTACTTACGGAGGGGGGAACGACATGTACGCCATCGCTTCCCACGTGAGTAGATGACTATTTCTTAGTCTAAATCATGCAAATGGCCTAAAATTCTATGTGTAGTGGAATCTAAAAATTATGCACCAAATAGATGTTAAAATAAGTAACAAGTTATAAAGTATATATATATAAAAAAAACTCATAGAAAATGGGAAAAGCCTAAAAAGATAAAATGTGTGTGAAATGTCATGAAATGCATACGAAAAATATTCCTAATGCTAAAATGACCTAAAGGCTTAGCATTGGACTAGCCTATTTTCTATAAGTTCTCCGCTAGCGTTGGACTAGCGAAGAAACCGAGATTAACCACAACTAGCTTTGGACTAGTGTGGCGACGATACACATATATAATTAAAGCAAGTAAATAAATAAAGCATGTATTAAAGCAATAATCACATAAAAGCAAATAATAGCACATAGGAGCACATAACACATAAACATGATATTCTAGATGCAAAATCCTAAAGAAAGCGAATAAAACACATAAACACATAGCACACATAGCACATAAAGCCCTAACTATTACACCGGAGAATAACCTAATTACAATCTAAAAAATGAAAAGAAAATAAAAGATATCCTATCTAACCTATCTATTACACCTTCTATCTAAAATACAAAAGCTTTCGCTAACTAGATAAAAATATAAACTATCTATTACATTAACTATCTAAATACAAAAATTTTACCAAATATAATATTGCCTATCTATTACATTTCTTTGAATAATCAAAAATTAAATTCGAGCAAATAATATGACATAAATAAATAAACACTCAAACATGGATAAAATTATAAGCACAAAGATACATGAAAACACATAGAAAAACATATAGGAGCATGTAATAGCACACAAAAGAAATTAAAAGGATAATCGAGGTACCTCCTATTCGAAGACCCGGTACAAATTGCTATCAACATGAACAAACTTAATCAAGGCATCATTGTTTAAATAAATAAACCATTAATTAAGTTATTCTAGAGCAATCACTATAAACCTGCTAATGATAATTCAAACAATTGTAGCAATAATAAAAATAATAAATAAATAAATAAAATGATAATAATAATTAATTATTTAAGAAGAAAAAGGAAAATTATTTAAGTAAAAATAAATAAGTAAATAAATAAATACAGCAAAACAACAAAAATAAGGAAATAATAATAGAAGATAAAATACAATAATACATACTTTTAACATCCCAAATAATGATTATTAAAATAACTAAAAGGAAACTAAAGAAGCTAATTTGAACATTAATTAGAATAACAAGACCCAATTTTAGAACATTAATTATAAATTTGATAAAATACATAAAGAAAAAGTGAAAAGAAATAATTTAAAACTTTGATGACTTAACTAATTTTAAAAAAATTTTTTTTTAAGAAAAATAAAACATTATAAGATTTGGATTAAAATGAAAATTTAGGCAACATTCTAAAGTGAAAATGCAATTTATGAGAAACAAAAGGGTAAAATTATAATTTCAAACCCTAATTAAGGTAATGACATAGTTTACAACAAATTTGAAAGCTAAAATGTAATTTTCAGCAAGTATAATGCCCAAAAATAAAAAAATTCCAGCAATATTTAAGGCCAAGAACACAATTTCAGCAAGCTCGTTAAATAACACACAATTTATGGCAAACATTTAGGGTCAAATTATAATTTTCAGCTATATAAAAGGGCCAAAAATAAAATTCCAGCAACTACAAGTATTAAAATACAAATTCCAGCAACAAATAAAAGGCTAAAATATAATTCTAACAATTAATGGAGGTCTTAAAACAAATTCCAGCAACATAAAGTACCAAAATGTAAATTCCAGCAACAATAAATGGCCAAAAATAAAATTCCAGCAAGTATAAGTATTAAAATACAAATTCCAGCAACAAATAAAAGGCTAAAATATAATTCTAACAATTAATGGAGGTCTTAAAACAAATTCCAGCAACATAAAGGACAAAAAATATAAATTTCAGCAACAATAGGGGGCCAAAAATAAAATTCCAGCAAGTGTAATAACTCAAATAAAATTCCAGCAAGGTTGGGAGGGATAAAATGAAATTCCAGCAAGTATTCTAAGGCAAAAAATAGAATTTCCAGCGATGTATAAGGGCCAAGGTAAAATTCCAGCAAGCTTGGGGACAAAAATACAAAAATTCCAGCAATATTCTAGGGCAAAAATAGAATTTCTAACAATATATAAGGACCAAAATGAAATTTTCAGCAGCATTCAAAGCCTAAAATACAATAACAGCAAGCTTGGGAGGTAAAAATTGCAATTTTCATAAATATCAGGGGTAAAAATGCAATTTTAGAAAAATATAGGGGTCATAATATAATTTTATAAAAATATAGGGGTCAAAACGGAAGATTGAAAAATGTAGGGGCCAAAATTATAATTATCTAAAAGTTAAAGGACCTAAATGCAATTAACCAGGACCTAATTGCAAATAAAATTAAATTATGGGGGTCAATCTATAAAAAACAGAAACTTAAATGCACAAATCAGAAAATTTAGGGGCCACAGTAGCATTAATGAAAGCATAAGGACTATAAAATAAATACCTATTATTAATTAAAAATAAATTAAAAAAACTAACTAATCAAAACGACGTAGTTTTGAGTGAAACTACGTCAAAACGACGTAGTTTCACTAAAACTATTTTTTTTTTTTTTCGGCTGACTTAGTTTTTTTTTTTTTTTTTTTTTACGCGTTTTCCAGATTTCCTTTTTCTTTTTCCTTTTCTTTCTTCTTTTTCTCTTTCCCTTTCTTTCTTTCTTTTCTCTCTTTCTCTCTTTCTCTCTTTCTCCTTTCTTCTTTCTTCCTTCTTCTTTCTTCTCCTGGTGCCTTCCGATCTACTCTCCCTTTCCCCCTTTTTTTTTTTTTTTTTTTCTTCTTCCCTTCTTTTCTTCTTTTCTTCCTCCTTCTTTCTCTCCTCTCCCCTTTTCTTCTTTCCCCTACCCGATTTGCTCTTCCTTTTTTTTTTTTTTTTTTCGGTTCTCTCCCTCTCGGATTCTCTCTCTTTCGGCCCTCTCTCTCTCTCTCTCTCTCTCTCTCTCTCTCTTTCACTCTCGCTCTCTCTCTCTCTCTCTCTTTCACTCTCGGCCGGACGTTTTTCAGTTTTCTCTCTTTTTTTTTTTTTTTTTTTTTACAAAACAAAAACAAAAAACAAAAACAACGAAAAACTGAAATTTGAAAGTAAAAGTAGGAGATTTACCTGGTAGTGATGCTATTGTTGTTGCTGTTGTTGTTGTTTGTTGCTTGATTTTTTTTTTTCGGTTCCCTCTTCTTGCAGGTGTGTGTGTGTGTGCGTTTGTGAATTGTATGTTGTGTGAATTGGTGCAGGTGTATTATGAGACAATGAGTGTGTGTTTGTGACTGATTTGTGAATGCAGGTTGTGTGCAAGTGTGTGTTGTGCGTGTGTTTGTGTTTTAATCTACAGGTTGTGTGCAAGTGTGTGTTGTGCGTGTGTTTTGTGTGGAAAATGCAGGTTGTGTACAAGTGTGTGTGTGTTGTGTGTAATGTGTGGAAAATGCAGGTTGTGTGCAAGTGTGTATGTTATATGTGAATTTTGCTGGATTGTATGCAGATGAATGCTTGTGGGCTTGTGTGTTTTTGTGGATGCAGGGGATTGTGTAATGTGTGTGGTGTGTGTGTTGTGTGTATGTATGTTTGTTTTTTAGTGAATGTGTGTTGTGAGGGAGATGCAGAGAAAGGGAGACTGTGTCTGCAGATGGTGAGGGAGATGCAGGTTGTGTGCAAGTGTGCTGTGTTGTGTGTGTTTGTGAATGCAGGGTGCGTGTGTAATGTGTGTGCTGTGTGTGCTGTGTTGTGTGGGTGCTAATGTGAAGAGAGGGAGAGGCAGAGGGAGTAAGAGAGAGGCCGAGAGAGAGTTTGGGAATTGGGAGGGTGTAGTCTGTGTATTGTCTGTGTCTGTGGGATGAATTTGCAGGGAAAGGCTGCAGAGAGAGTGGGTGAAGTGTGTAATCAGATGAGTGTGTTGCAGGTTGAGTGAAAGCAGAGAGGTAGAGTATGTGCAGGTGAAGAAGGTGAGGTTGTGATGTGATTAGGGAGTATAGTTGGTGGGTTAAGTAGAATTGGAGGCATGGTTTGGGGATGGAGTTTGCAGAAGCGTTGCTGCTGCTGTGTTTTTTTTTTTTTTTTTTTTTAAGCAGAAAAGAGAAAATAAAGAAAAATGAAAATAAAGGAAAATAAAATAAAACTACTTGAATTTTTTTTATTATAAATAAAAAATAAAAATAAAAGAAAAGTGGAATACAATATTATAAGAAGGAAAAGATAAAATTTAGTGTAACAAATTGAAGGTTAATTCAACATTATAAAATACAACTTAAAATAAATACCAAATGGTTTTAATAAAATAATAATAATTTTTTTATTTTTTCATTTATTTATTATTATTATTATATATATATTTTATAAACATAAAATTTATAAAATGCTCATAGACAAAATTCTAATAAAGAAAATCTTAAATAAAAAATGCATTGGAAAACGTGACCTAAATATGACAAAAATTATAAAATTTATGAAATTAATAAATGACAGCACACAAATTTTACACAACATATATTATCACATGAAGCACGTATATTATAATTTTCACTCAAAAATTTTGAAATTAACGCATTCTTGGGAAACGTGCCCTTAATAAACAAAAAGATAAAAATTAAACAAATACTAAACGACCTCTAAAAATTATGAGATTTATACAAAAAATTTATGAGTATTCGAAATGCATATATAAAATTTTTCACTTGAAAATTCTCATAAAAATGGCGCATTGGAAAACGTGCCGTTGAATTAAAAAATACTAAAATTTTAAATAAATAATAAATGACTCCTAAAAATCATTAAAATCATAAATAATGATAAAAATAGTAAAATCAATGTATTTAAGAAATAAAATAAAATAAACTAATATTTACATGGTGAAATTACCATTTTGCCCTTGATGTAACAAATTGGACGTAATATACACAAAAATTACAATTGGCCCTTGAAAATCAAAAAATATCTCCTAAATAAAGTAATACGCATACTTTTACAAAAGGTGTGTCAAAATTTGGTGTCTACATCCTCAACACTTCGGCACCTCGGCACTTCAGCCATATTGTGTCCTCGGCACTTTGGCCATATTGTGTCCTCGGCTCGGCCATTTTTTTCAACTTGACTATATTATTTCACTGGAGTTCAGTTCAAAATATGAGCTCGGCCTGAGTGCATCCATTGAACTTCTCATTTAAGCTTCAAAAGACCGGAGAGCCAAAATGACTTGAAACTCCGGGATGAAGCAGAAGACATGTTTATTTCACCTCTTTCCAGACTCAACCAAAAAGAGCTTGGCCAGAAGAGCTCTGCCAAGAAGAGCTCAGCAAAGAAGAGCTTGGCCAAAAAGAGTTCAGCCAAAAGAACTCGACCAAAAAGAGTTCGGCCAAAAGAGCTCGACCAAGAAGAGCTCAGCAAAGAAAAGCTCGACCAAAAAGAGTTCGGCCAAAAGAGTTTGGCCAAAAAAGAGCTCGGCCAAAAAAGAGTTCAGCAAAAGATTCGGCCAAGGAGAGCTCGTTAATATTAAACTTTCGTGACCTCCCAATATTCAGCCCCTAGCGGCCTCATTATTATCAGTCATTTAAAGCCTCATTATGGACTTTGGTCTTCTCTTAGATTCTCAACAAAGTTATATAATCTCGAGACACGATAACAAATTCATTGTCATCCTGTCTGAGATGGATGGCTTATGTAGAAGACAAAATTGAACCAGCCCAATTCTATGGCCCATATTTATAATTTCTCCTCATCTAAGGTTGTTTATAAAATAAGACCCAACTCAAAAGTCCAATAACTGTGGAGCTCTCAGGCTATAAATACCCCTCATGGGGTCTCATAAATTGAGAGACACAAGTAAGTTCTCAATTTACCCGAGTTCTTCTTCATTGCTTCTTCATTTTGGTACCTTACTAACTTGAGCGTCAAATGTACAACGGGGGAGGAGCTCTATTTCGACCCTGTTCTTTTATGTGTGCAGGTAAACAGTGTGACCACCCATAAAGCTAGAAAAAATGGTTTTTACAGTATTCAATTTCGACCAAATTGATTACTAAAGTTTCATAACATTTAAGAAATCATGATAAGTATAACATCACACAAAAATCATAAGTATGTGCTGTAGTTTTAAAAATGATTTTGCTTTCCTTAAGGTGTAAAATTTATTATATGAAATTCTAAAATTCTGTACTTGATAAATTAAGGGCTTATACATTTGTTACTTCTTTCAAAGCTGATTTTTTGTTGATAATAAATTAATAATAAAGCTATAATAATGACGGCGAATAGGGAAATGGCGCTGATGAAGGTTGAAAATGGTGGCTATGGAAGTTGTTGTGGCTGTGGGGGCTGGCCTAGGTAGCGATTCTGTGTTGTTGGCTCAGTGGAAATGGCTGGAGTTGAAGTGGAAGGAGAATGAAGGTTGCTGGAAAACGAAGTGATGGTTGCGGATGCAGATGCAGTTGAGGAACAAGGACGGCCATGATGGACTGAAAAATTAATGGAGCGAGTGTGTTTCAGGATTTTCTGTGGACGAAATTTTCTCTATTTCTTTTCGAAATTTTCAGGATTTACTTCTATTTCTTGCTGCTGTCCGAGAGAGAATGTTGTGAGTGGAGTGCTTTCTTTTTTAATGAACTCGATAAATTTTTATCTGGTAATGAAATTTATATTGTTAAATTACCTCCAAAAAACAACAAATTTCCACATAAAATCATACAAAGATATCATAGAAAACTATTCAAATAAAAAACAACAAAAATGCTATATTGAGAACGTGCCATATGGTTATAAAAATTTACAAAATTCACAAAATATGAATGATTTCCAAAAATCACTAATGATTTCAACGAGAAGCAAAATGAGGTTTGAAGGTTTTTTTCTCTCTTTTCTTTTCTTGTTGAAGTTCAATTATATGTATTTATGGTCAATTATATGTATGTATAGTCAATTATATGGCTTCTCCTCTTTTTTTTTTTTCTTTTTTTGGTTGAAACTAATTGATGGCTTTTTCTCTTTTACCGTTACTCGTGAACTTCAATTATACATATTATAGTCAAATGTAACGAAATAAGAAAATTATAATAAATAATTTGACATTAGGATAAATTATTAAATTCATGAAATTTAATATTAAGTTACATGATAATCAAACTGATATACTAAATTCAGTGGGATAAAATTATAAACTTCATGATATTAAACATTCAATCGTATATTATTATCAAATAGACATACGAAATTTAATATTGAAATTCAAACGTGAACTTGTAAATCTTTAAGTACTTAAAATTTAGCAACTTAAGTGATTCATTTAGCATTCAAATCTTAGAATTTATATTTCAGTTTTATCAAATTCCACCTTAGGTACCTTTCACAAAATTTCAATTGAACTAAGTATTTAATTTATCCGATACAGTGGTATTGCATTTACACCATAAATTTGTACATAAATTATCTTAGATTTTTTGTTAGCCTTTTATGAATTTATCACTTCAAGCTTAATAGCTTTTATTCATCTAAAACAAATTCAACTTGTACAAGAAATGCTGAGGTTAGCTATTAAAGAATAAATTTATAAGTTGACAAATTGTGTTAATTAAAAAACATTTAAAGTATAGTAGATAAATGTTCAGAAAAGAACTTAAAAAGTGACTAGATATACTACTCCACAATCACATGTCTTACAATTGTTCCTTATTCATTTTATTCATGTTTATGCAAAAAGAAAAAAAAAAACTTTATGACGCTCAAAATGTTCGTAATTTAGATCTTAAGTTGATAAAAGAATCCGAGAAAGAAAAAGTAAATTCTGAAACATGAATCGGAAAACTTCATTCTCCCAAATAGTTTCCTAAAAAATTAATAATTTTCATTTCATTAAATTGCTTTGATTTGTTTTAGAATATCAAGGCAATATATATATATATATATATATATATATATATATATATATATTGGTTATTACACATGAACAGAATTATTCAGTATCCTTGAAACATTATGAATCTTTTAGATACTGTTGATTGTTTGGTTTAAAAGAAAAAGCACAAAAATAATGTTTGATATTTAAATTTTTGTCAAGAAAAGCTTACTAAAAAAAATAAATAACTAGTTAAAACAAAGGAATCAGGAAATTAAAAGAACAAAAGAATCAACGTGAAGGAAGTTTTCACTTAATATTGGCGCTGGAAACTTCTCAACAAATTTTGTGGATATGACTTTGTAATAATCAATTTCGTCATTTGCTGACCTCTTTCCCTTAAATAAATTAGCTTCCCAATATTACAGCGATAATCATTTAGTGTGAAATATTCTCTAACTATGGTAATCTATCTACATTAAACTGTTGCCCTGGCCACCATGAGAAAACCCAAAATATGAAGCCCTTCTCCTATTGTCTTAACCCAAAATAATTAGCCAAAGAAAATCAACTACATAAATTCAGTCTCATCCCACCTTGGAGGAAGTTTGGGCGCAGCTAAAACATAATTAACACTACTGCTTTACTAAACGTACTTAGGTGTTTTGAAGTAAGGAACCAATAAGCAAAGCACTTATCCCCAAGAGTTTACGTAAGCGTCCACTGCAAAAACACATATAAAGTGTCGACGAATTTGGAAAATGGGCCTCAAAAGTTGATGTTCTACCTTTTAAAGGGGTTAAAATAGATGGAAAAAATTAAACTAGCAATTTCAGATTTAAAATAAAAAGAACGACATCGTTTTGAAATGACAAATGGTTACACCATATTTTAGCAGAGTTACACCATTATTTTAGCATAAATATATCTTTTAACTAACATGTTATGCACATTTCAAATTGTAGAAAGGACCCAACTTGCGAGGTACCGAATCACAAATTTGTTCCGTTCTCTCATGTAATGTACCAAAACATGTAAATAAGTAAGTGCCAATATTCAGCATCCACTTTTACAAGGTAGATTATTTGGATAAAACTTGTAATATAGCTCATCATGAGGAGTAGATGAGCATAATGCTAGTGCGATAGAGTGTGGAGCTGCCACTTGCTTCTTGTGATGGTGTTGAGGAATTCCATTTTTAACTTGACATGGATAGTTCCACCAAAAATATGATTGTACCTCATTGCTTACAATAATCAAATGATAGCGCCCCATTAATTAGTTTTATAATGATTGTGGATTTAGAACTCCAATTACATTTTAAACTTGGCTAAATCATATTAAAATATGTTCTAATCTTGGGAGATTAAAGTGTGAACTTTAGTTTTTATGTAGTACTGTTACACCATCAAAATGGTAAACTTTGTAAGAAAATAAGTAAAATATTTGTCATAGAGTAGTAAGTTTCATCAATAATATAGTAAACTTTAATAGCGTTACAGTAACAGAATTTTTGTTTAACATCGTAAAACATAATAAATTCTTAAAAGTATCCCTTGATCATCATGAGATCCACAACTTGACAAGCTAAGTGAGAATTACTCCATTTTATCACTTTGCTGGTGCTTCATATACATCTTCAACAACGGTTGCTTCTTAGCCAGTGGCCACCAAAACAATCTGGTAATATTGAGTAGCCAGTACCCTGCCTGAACGGCAAAATGTGGTAAAAAAAAAAAAACTACTTGGCTATTTGTGATGGATGTAAATATTGTAAATTTTTTTTTTTAAAATTATTGTACTAATTTTTGAGTATATGTGTTAGCTAAAGATAATTTAAAAAATGTGTTTAAAAAATGGTTTCTGAAAAAAAAAATATAACCAAATACTTGGTCCAACATTTTCGTGGGAAAATTAACTTGTATGATAGATGCAGAGGAGAAGACTACTTGAGAGACATACGTGCATACTTCCACACATTTTTTCTATCTTTACATTTTAATCAAATGTTGGCTTATCTATAGTAAACCTCTAATAATTGAGCGATAAGTTGCATTTTGCCCCCCATGCCCAACTCGTGACTAGTTTTTTTACTTTAATAACTAAAAATTTTGACATGTTCTGCAAGAGGGAAAGAAAAACCATGATTATTGAGCAAAGCCCAACGCAAGCTCAGTTTTAACAACCTACCAGAATTATAAAACAGCAACCGTCAACTACACTCGACCTATACAGAATCTAGGACTCACAAGTACTATTTCCAACAAGTTGATAGCCATGATTCAATATAGCAAAATAGATAGCTGACATGTATGTCATGTTAGTAAATTTTGAAAGGAAAAAATACAAAAAACAAGATAGTTTTAAGGAAAAAATAGTTATACTATAATCTCGAATAGTTACATCATGACGTTGGATAGTTACAAAAAATATAAAGGAATTGCACAATTCCAACTTACAAGAAATGGCAAACTCCTTAACTTGTGAGGCCTCAAGAGTCTCGTATCTACAGTGCCAAATCCAGAGCAATACTCAACAGTCAAGTCTCCTGAATCTCCTAATGCCTTTCCAATTTGCAACTGTCGCCTTAATATCCTGAATCATCCACCTCAGCACCACATCAGTGGGACAGAAATGCCTGACCTTAGTAATTAATGTATCTTCACAAGCTAACCATAATATAAAAGAAAACTAGGCACACATCTCCATTTCTAAAGAAGCAGTAAAGCCAGGGGTAAACTTCTTCCTTAAGATCCCTTGTGGAGAAAGGTATTTTTACATCAAATTGATGTACTAGGTTTGCAGCAAGAGAGAAATACTCTTACAGTATTTAATTTTGCCACAGGAGAAAGAGTTTCTTAATAATCTATTCAATATGTTTGACTGTATTCTTTCCCAACAAGCCTTACTTTATGTATGTGAACTAACACATTTGCATTGTATTTGTATTTGATAGAGAACATCCATTTACATCCTACAGTCTTCTTCCCTTTTGATAATGGTACAAGTGTTCATATACCATTTTTCTTCAACGCTTTCATCTCTTTATCTATTGCTTGGGCCCATTTTGGATCATTCATAACTTCACTTATTGTAATGGGAATATGACCTGCAGATACTTTGTGTACAAAGATTCTGATAATCTCGGAGTTGGAACATGACCAGCGATCGGGTACGTTGATTTCCTCTCTCCATGATCAAGCGGGTAATTATAATTTTCGAGTTTGGACTGGTCAAATAACTTTTTAGTATCAACCATGATCTTAAAATGCTTAAATTAAGTTATTAATAACCCATAACATGCTAGGGGGAATCATCAAAACTCATACCCATACTAGGGTTAATGATACTTATAATAATAGTGATTGAGAAATTTAAATTAAATAGTCCCTTAATCTACGTATTGTTAGGAAATCAATATGCCAATAACAATTTGAAGCAGTGAAATATAAAATTGATTTCCGACCAAGATTATTGATTATCTATACAAAAATGAGAACATACCTTTTAATGACGTAATTAAACAAATTAACCTGATCAAAGATACGCGATATCAACCACAGCCGCACATGTAGTCCAGCCTCTGAAGGTATCCACACGAACACTTCTTGGCATCCTCATTCAGGATTGATCAACACCAAAGTGAATATGCTAGATCCACTTGACACGTCCCTAACGTGAAGAAAATTATATAAAGAAAAACTATTTTTTCTCTCTCTAATTTTCTACCGTTATATTGTATATGTTGTGTCAAATCTTGGTGTTTAGGACTTATTTATAGAGTAATAATTAAGACTAGCTTGTCCAACAAGAATTCGATAATAGGTAACCCTTAGCCTATTAGGATATCTTACCAAATAAGATATTTAGTAGGTTTTAATTTCCTTAAAAAGGAAATTCTTCTGCTATTATAATTATTCTATTTATCAATAAGTCCTTAGGATTAATTATCTCACAAATTAATCCCTTAATTATCACATAATTATTTAAATCAATTTAACCCAAGAATTAGTTCTATTGTGTGTGACCCTTTAGGTTCCTAATCACTTGGCAATAAATATAAATTATAATCTTAGAATTAATTGGCTTTAGTACAAAACCAACAAACTCCCACTTGGACTAAAGTCAATTTAGTCACAAGGATTCTAAGATTGGATAAATTAAACAACTTTAATTTATCATTAATCAAAATTAATTAATTTATATTTATAGATCAAGATTGGCCTCTAGCCAGGCATCATGACCACCCAAGTGTTAGGAAAGTCAAGTGATTGACTTCACCTATCCATGAACCAGATTCCGTGTAATTATCATCCTTTCACCATACTATATCCCAAATTAGTACAAGAGTAAGGTATAGGTGCCAACTCTTAATGTACTAATTATTATTCTTTCTTGTTCCCGAAATTCAACTCCATTTTTCAATAAATTTAGAACTTTTCTAAATTATTGACTAGTTTGCAAACTATTCTTGAGTTGATATTTCAACAAGTGTGGCCACAATAGGGATATACTCTCCCACTATTAGGAGTGGTGAATCCTATATTGATCATAAACTATCAATTCGTGTTTCTTATTATACCCAACTTCTATTGTACACATAACCAATTACGAATTATGGACTAATAGAGTTAAAGTACAACAATCCACACTAAAGATACTCTTATGATCTCAAGTCAAAGGATCATTTACACTACTGTCATGTAGAGATTATACCATTGGCATTCAAACAGTTAACCTTATAGAAATCTCTAAGCGGATCAATCCAGTGAATATGTTCTCTAACAATCCACCCATATATCATCATATATGCTAATCTATCCGCATTAACAATGTCCTTTATATTGTTAATACTATGATTAGGGATACTTTAAGAATAATAATAAATATTATTCTAAGGACTTTATCATTAAGAAAATAATAAATACATATTTTAAAATGATAAAATGCCATATCATTATTATTGCATAAACTAACAATCAAACATAACAATTTATGAAATTATAAGTCATCTCCCACTTTGACTAAAACCAATCATTCATTTACTCTAAATAGAATAAATACACATGACTATCATGTTTCTTTTGGGATAATGCTTTAGTCAATGGATCAACTACATTATCCGCAGTGGGAATCTCATCTATCTTTACATTGTTTCTACCAATTATTTTCTTAAATAAATGGTATAGCCAAAATACTTGTTTGGATCATAAATGAGACCTTAAGTTCAATAATGAACTTCTATAATCCAACTTAGCTTCTAAAGCTACAAAGCACTTGGCCTTTGTTGTAGAATCTGTTGCAGTGTCTAGCTTAGAACTCTTTTAACTAGCAACACCACCATTCAACGTGAACACAAGTATAGATTATAATCTATTATCATTCTTAAATAATTAAATATTTACATCTATAAACCCATACACTTCTAAAGTGTAAACTCCATAAATCAAGAATAATCTATTAGTTTCTCTTTAAGTACTTTAGGATATTCTTGACAAATATCTAGTGACATTCACCAGAATTAGGTTAATATTTGCTCATAACGTTTTGAAGCATAGGAGACATTAGATTTTGTACATAGCATAACATACTTTATAAATCCTATTGCAAAAGCTTAGGGATCTTTTGCATGCTACAATATCGACAGGTGTCTTAGGACACATATCTCTTGAAAGAGGTAATCTCATAGTCATACAGAAACCCTTCCTTTGATTGCTCCATGCTAAACTTCTTTAGCATCTTGTCTATGCACGTAAATTGAGAGACCAAGCAACCTCTTAGATCTATCTCTATAGATCTAATTTTCAAAATTAGGTTGTCTCTCTCCTAATGTTTCATGCACAAATTCTTGGACAGTCACACCTTTTACTATTTTAAAGTACAGATATATGATTTCTCAACAACAATATGTCATGCACATAAAGTGTTAAGAAAAAATCAGTGCTCCCACTCACGTTCTTGTAGACACAACACTAGTCTTCATTTTTTTTTAGAAAAATCAAACTCTTTGACCATCCTACAAAAATGAATGTTCTAACTCCTTGATTTGTATGTAATCATATTACTATCCATGTCAATCTTTCTTTTAAAGATCCGATGAGTTTTATCTCTTTGGGTGGTTCGACTAAGGTCTATACCTTGTTGTCAGACATGAAATTCATTTTGGATTTTATGGCTTTACGGCACTTCAAAGAGTTTACACATAACATATCCTCTTCGTAGCAAGTAAAACCGTCATCAATTATGACTAACACATCATTACTCTTATTTATGAGAAATCTATATTTCTAAAGAGAATGATGTACTTTACTAAGTTACGAAAATCTTGTGTAACTTGAGCTTCCGTTTGTGCCTCATCAATATATGGCTTAAGCTCATATTCCAACTATTATTTTTGCTAGTTTGTGATTCTTGAATTTCTTTAAATTTTACTTTACTCCCACTGCCTCTTTCAAGAATAAACACTTTTTTCTAAAAAGCTAGCATCTTTTAAGAATAAATGTCTGGAACAAACAATTTTGATTCAAGGCAATTGTAAAAGTAACATTCCTAAACTTTCTTTAGAATACCCCACAAACAAACATTATAAGACTCAGTCTCAAACTTGTCTGATGCGATGCTTCACATAAGCAAAACATCTTCAAATTCTCATGTGACTAAGAATTAGTTTCTTACCATACCATATCTTATATGAGGCGGTATCAATCAATTGTAGTTGGAACTCATTTGAGTGTATGGGAGACAATTTTAAGGCAAATTTCTAAAACTAGATTAGAAGTCTAACATGGCTCATCAAGGAATGTACCATATCGAATAGTGTACAATTCTCCTCTTGCATACACACCATTCAATTATGGTGTATATAATGGAGTCCATTGAGAAGAATCTTATTCTCCTCTAGGTATTTCGAAACTTGTGATTCAAGTATTCTCTACCTCGATCAAATCTCAGTGTTTTAATACTCTTGTCAACTTCTTTCTCTACTTTCAACTCTGAAGGTCTTGAACTTTTCAAAGATCTCAAATTTGTATCTCATAAGATACACATAACCATATCTAAAATGGTTATTCGTGAAAGTGATGAAGTATAAGAAACTACCTTTAGCATGGATCGATATTGGGTTACAAAATCATAATGTATAAACCCAAAAGATCACTAGCACATTCACCTTTTCAATGAAAAGGTGTCTTGGTCATTTAAACAAGTAAATAAGATTCGCATATCTCATAGAATTCATAATCGAATGAGTCCAAAGTATACATCTTTATGTAACTTGGATATACGCTTCTTATTTATATGACCAAGTCTAAAATAGCCAAAGATAAAATTGCTTCAAAATATCAAGTTTTGTCTCTTAATGTCTATATTGAGAATGGACTTATCAAAACCTAGAATATTTAAGCCATTGTTTAATAAACTAGTACTACTTAGAACGCCATCACGCAAAAAGAACAACATTTATTCTTTTGAGTAATGGTAAATCTATCCACATCTAATGCAAATATAGATATTATGTTCTTTGTAAGCACTAGAATATATTAGCAATTCCTTTAATTCTAGAATAAGTCCAGTTGGCAAAGAGAGTGTGTAAGTTCTTATGGTTAATGTAGCAACTCTTGCTCCATTCTCTACACATAGTTTAACATTCTCTCTTTGCTAATAATCTACTATTCTTAAGATCTTACATATTTGTGTAAATATGGGATCTAAATCCAATATCTAATACCCAAGAATCTTAATTAGTAGATTACTTTATCTCAATCATAAACATGCTAGAAGTCAAAGTCTTACCAAGTCTTGTTGACTTCTAAATCTTTAAATGAGCCATACAATTTGCTTTCCAATACTAATTGTTTCTAGATGGGAAACACATGCCTATAGACTTGTTTATTTGATCACACATTTATACTTTGTCAAGGCTATTAGGCCTTCTCAAGACTAGCCTTGGGTTTCCCCTTGACAAGTAATAAAGTGCCCCTCTTGATTCCTATACAAATAGAATTAGGGTATCAAGGACAATCTAATATTTGTATACTTAAGAACTATTCTCAAACTTTATCCTAGTCCAAGAATTTCAATTAAAATGGAGTCCTAAAAGGTGGGTTATGTGTTCATGTAACTATACATTCTACAACTAGAAAATAAATATAGAATATGACTTTATATTTATGCAATAAACAAAACCAAAATAAAATTATATATGGATATAAAAATTTTTGGTTTCGCTCCCACTATTTCATTCAAATTAATATCCCTCATAATTAATTCAAGAATTTTTCACAAAATTCTTAGCGGGCTAGGATCCCATTTTAATTATTTTTAATCTTGAATTAGCTCAACAAATCAAAAATAATTTCAATAGGTAGGTAACAATTACCAATTAAAACCTTTTTTAACTCCTAGATAGTTAGGTATCAACTTTTGATACACATATCAAATATGTCTCCTAACTCCTTGCTTCAAAGATACATGACCTTGAGTTAGCTCAACAAACCATGAGCCTTTATTAAATCAGACCCACTATTCAAAGATCACATCTCATAGTATAAACATATTCTAGGTTAGAACAACCTTGAGTTAGTTCAATAAGTTATCCGAACAAGAACTGTTTAAACTATAATAATAGAAGGCAACTATTCATGATTTAATATTTTTAATTGAATCAAAACTATTATTTAAAGATCATATCTCATCATAAACATATTCTAGGTAGAATAACCTTAAGTTAGCTCAACAAGTTATCCTAACAAGAATTGTTTAAATTACAATAATAGTTACGATATATTTCTTTATTTAAATCAAAACCATTATTTAGAGATCATATCTCATAGTAACAAATATTCATGGTAGAATAACCTTGAGTTAGCTCAATAAGCTATCCTAACAAGAATTATTTATACTATAATAATGGAAGTGATCTAATTAAATTTTTTTATTATTGAGGGATAAATTATGGTCTCATCGTGCACATATATCATATATGAAAATAAATATTTGATCAAATAAAGCGTACAATATGCAATTAAAATAAATCACATTATGCTGTCAAATATAAGATTCATATATGATATATCATTCAAATAAAATAAATCTCATTATTTTACCAAATATAAATCACATACAATGAAAACTTTCAAATAATCACATTAAATGAATATTTAAGATTCTTGTCATGAATCTATATGTATATTAATTCTAATCATATTAGAATTGATTTAATTGAATTATTTGAGAAGTTTTTGTGCTAAAAATAATTAAAACAAAAGTTATTGGGCCTTAAAACAAGGAATGAGGAAAACAAGGGGCCTTTTCGTAAAAGGGAAGAATTTTCCTTTTCATGCGCAGTCAAACAGCACCATTTGACCAACAATTTCCCCTTTTGATTTTTTTTTTTCAATCTAGGCGTTGTCAAACGACGCCGTTTGGGAGGCTAAGGTTTCCTGGGGTCAGCACTGACACAAGCGCGTTGACCAAAGAATACCCAATTAATTTTTATTTTTTTTAATCTCGACGTCGTTCAATGTTAGGGTTTCTAGCCTCCGCCAATCACCCTTTTTCTCTCTTTTCCGGCGGCGGTTGCAGCCAGCCGTTATTCAGCCTCTACATGGCCAGATCTGGCCAATACCTAGCCGAATCCGGTCGGATCTCATCCAGTCCACACCCGACCAAGATCCAGCCGACGTTGGAGCATTGTGACCAAAATCCTTTTGGTCATTGGTAGAGGAGTCGTCGGTGTCGTGCAGCCTGGTTCCTAGTCCAGCCGCGGCCAGATCTCATCTAGCACGTGCAGCCGAACGGGATCGGTCACACACCGCTTGCCTTGCAAGCTGTTCTTCTTGGTTTGTGCTACCGGAACACTTTTTCGGTCGGAGCGCCCAAATTTTTTAAAAGAATCCAAAATTCCAGAAAACTAAATTTTCAAGAAATTTTGAATTTTATTATGAACAGTAACCCATAAATTTTGCAGACAACAAATTTTATTGAAAACCCTAAAATCAAAAATTTCCAGAAAAACCTGTCCAAACAAGATTTTCAAGAAAATACAATTTTTACAGTTTGTTGATGGTGTCCGAAAATTTGAAAGAAAACTGAATTTTGATTAAGATTTTGTCAAACAAAAACACGCAAAATTTCTAATCAAATTTAGTATGAATATTTTGAAATAAATTTTCAAAAATATATAACTTCTCAAATTCATCAAATAAATCATATATACATGCCAATAATTATTCATGACTACAAATAATGTACAGATAATCAAACACGACGCTCTGATACCACTGTTAGGAAATCAATATGCCAATAACAATTTGAAGCAGCGGAATATAAAATTGATTTCTAACCAAGATTATTGATTATCTATACAAAATCGAGAACGTACCTTTTAATGACGTAATTAAACAAATTAACTTGATCAAAGATTCGTGATATCAACCACAGCCGCACACGTGTCCGGCCTCTAAGGTATCTACACGAACACCTTCTTGGGTCCTCTTCAGGATTAATCAACACCAAGTGAATATGCTAGATCCACTTGACACGTCCCTAACGCGAAGAAAATTGTATAAAGAAAAACTATTTTTTCTCTCTCTAATTTTCTACCATTATATTGTATATGTCGTGTCAAATCTTGGTATTTAGGACTTATTTATAGAGTAATAATTAAGACAGCTTGTCCAACAAGAATTCAATAATAGGTAACCCTTGCCTATTAGGATATCTTACCAAATAAGATATTTAGTAGGTTTTAATTTCCTTAAAAAGGAAATTCTTCCGCTATTATAATTATTCTATTTATCAATAAGTCCTTAGGATTAATTATCTCACAAATTAATCCCATAATTATCACATAATTATTTAAATCAATTTAAATCAAGAATTTGTTCTATTGTGTGTGACCCTTTAGGTTCCTAATCACTTGACAATAAATATAAATTATAATCTTAAAATTAATTGGCTTTAGTACAAAACCAACACGTATCCCACATACCCCTAAACCTAATGGATATGTGTTGGAGTTTGAAAGAACTGGACACTACTCAGTGAAATCAGGGTATAATTTGGCAACAAATCTACAAGCTACAGCTAAACCTCAGCAAAGCAATGCAATCCCTCAGCAGCCTATGCACCAAACGTTTAAGATTTTATGGTTGCTCAATATTATGCCAAGTTGTAATTTTTCTTTTAGAGATTACTTTACAATATTTCCCCAAAAACGTCAGCGTTATTTAAAAGAAGTTTGGTTGCTTCTCTTATGTGTCTACGCTGTGGACTTAAAGAAGACATGATAGAACATTTATTCATGGAATATGAAACATCCAAATTGGTTTGTCATTGCTCACCATTGTTATTTAATTTTGATAGTGGAAATAGATTGAGTTTTTCTCAGTGGGCGTGTTGGTGGTTTGAAATAGCACCAGATCATAATGCAATCCTTCAATTTATTGTCTTTTTCTGGCAGATATGGTTAGTATCGAATAGGATTATATGGCAGAATACATAATTTGACCCAATTCAGAAAAGTCATCAAGCGCTTAGTATGCAATCTCAAATGCAACCACAAATTCTGCATGATGAATGTACTAGAGTGAATCAAAGAGGACAGCATAATGAGGAGGAAGCTATTCAAATTGCTTGTGATCTTTGGCAGCTGGAATCCTTGAATCATCTAATAATAATGGTTGATGGAGCATTTAATCCGATTACCTCAAATTCTTCAATAGCTTTTGTAGTCCATAATAAGATGGGACTCAGATCATGGAGAAAGCTATGAAAGTTCATGCAGTCTTGGCATTTCAAACAGAAGTACTTCCTTATTTTTCAACAATCCAAATGGCAACGCAACAGGGTTTTGCTCATATATCTGTTTTAATTGATTGCCTTCTTTTAATACAGTATTTACGGATTGATAGTCTTGTTCCTTGTCCTTTGTTTCATATGATTGAGGATATTAAATTTTTAGCTTCTTTTCTTTCCTATTGTCGTATATCTGAAGTAGACAGGAATCATGTAAAACTAGCTCGTGATCTAGCTGTACGACTAAACAATGTATAATGTATAATGTTTTTGTTATTATTAATGAATATTTATTCAAAAAAAGAAAAGCAAAGAAAAGTAGGCACGCATCTCTTACCTCCTACCATATTGAACCAAGATACCTCATAAGCATCAATTACTATGAACATGCATACATACATACATACATATATATAGACACACACACACACATACATACAACTCATTGTCCAAATGAATAGTTAGTTTGACCCTTAGTCAAAAGGACAAAATGACTATATTAGCCTCCAATATTTAGCTTAAACAACTATTTTATCATTTTAAATATTTATGTTCCATTATTACCTTTAAAGATAAAAAAATAACATGCGCATGTTATATGATCTGAAAAAAAAAAGAAAAAAAAATTACTTAGCTTGTCATACAAAGGGAAAAACTAAATAGGAGAAAAACCTCTAAAATTTGATTTTAAACTGATTAGTTATCACCTTATGTTTGGTCTGGACTAGACATTATTTTTCAATCGTAATGAAAGTAATTAATTGGTGTTTGTATATTTTTTCTCAAAATATTATTCTATCAAAATTCATTAATCAATTTGGGGGAATGATACCCATTCTATCACTAACCAGACATGTTGGGGGATCATCAAAACATATTCTCGTAGTATGGTTAATGATAATCATTCTAATAATCATTGAGAAATTTGAACCAAATGACTTTTTAATCTTGTGTCAAAAATTAAATATCTTTCGGTTAATTTCCTTAATGCATTTGCTAAATGAGTGAAATAGTTTAAGGAAAGAAAGTAGATATGAATATTAACATTAGAAAACAGGATCAAAAATTCAATTGACTTACCTATCTATCAAAATTGAAAAGCTAATTCAAGTACTAAATTGTTGAAAATTTTAAGGGGGAATTGGTAGAAAGTTTAAGGGGGAATTGGTAGAATTTAACCCAAGTTACTTTAATTGATTCGTCGTCCTTCTAAATTAATAAAACTCAGGCTTATTGATTGGAATATATGCCAAAAAAAAAAAACAATGTAAAATGTGTAGCTATCAGAAACGGATTGGATGAATATATACTCGACGTGTTTGTTAAACACGTCGAGGCATTTTTTTTTTTTAAAACGAGGCCGACGTGTTTCCGGAACACGTCGGGCTGCCCGACATGTTTTGAAGAAAACGTCGGGAGCTGACGTGGCTTTTATTAAAAAAAAACTGATTTATATTTATAGTTTTAAATGTAAGTTATAAATATTTATGGTTATAAATATAACTTATATTATATTTATGAATAAATACACAATATAAATATAAATTATCTGATATTTATATTTATATATGAATAAATATTAAATTATATTTATATTGATGAATAAATACACAATATTTACAAAATTATCAATTGTAAAATTTAACTATGTACTGTATATTAAAAAAATTATATTATGATATATATTAACTACTTAAAATTTTTAATCATAAATTTTACTTTTTTGTTCTTTCATTAAAGACAATTTGTTAATTAATAACAATTGATTGGTGATTTATTTGATTGGATAATACTTATTGGGGCTAATATATATTTTTTCAATGTTGGAGTATATTTTTTCAAAGATAAAAAAGTTATCTAAACGAAATGCCTTTCTAAAATGCAAGACTGAGTACCAAAAAAGCAACGGAGAAAACAAGAGGGATAGATTGATATCCAGTCAAACTTTCAAAGGAACAGTACCATGTGATATTTTGGAGGTAAGGACAACTTCAAGACAAAATCATAAATTGAAATTAAAGTTCTGGTGAGATTCTTAAATGGATCAGATTTACGACCCCTTCTATAGATCTTGTGGTCTAAAAAATACCATATAAATATAATAACGCATGCTGATGTAGGAATATGATGTAAAGATGCTTATGTAGTTTTAAGTGAAGCCATATACATATACTAGGTCCATTTAAGAATTTTTCAAAGCTTTATATTGCAACAGTGTGGTACAACGTGACCTGAAGAAAAGATGTACTAATAAGAAATTAAAACAATTATTAGCATTGCGGATCCGATTAAAAATGATTTTGAATGTGCTTATCAGATAAATTTTCGTTTAAGTTTTCACTTGAATATGTATGTGGTGATTAGCTAATATTCTTAGACAAAATCCCTAAAAATAATTTTCTATTTATGTTGTTTATTAGTAAAATCCCTAAAGTGAATAAATTTATTAATTAATATTTATCCAGATAAATCTATTTCTTGAGCATGAGTTAAAAAAGCCTTTAATTAATTATTTTTTTAAAGAGGCAGGAAAAAAGAAAAAGAATCAAGAAATAGAGCTTCGTGATTCTTTAAGAGTAATGAAGGAAAAAAAAGCATGTAAAAAAAAATTAAAAAACGAAAAAAAAAAAGAAGAGATGGAAGAAAGAAAATTGAGTCGGGAATACAAAATATTAAGATTTGAAGGTATTTTGGCCAAGAATCGTAAACCAAGTGCTAAGTGGTCATCTGGGTAGTTCACAGTGGCAAAGTTCAACTTACCCAAAAGTTGACCGGAGTTTAGTGCAGTTAATCTTTTTTTTTCAATTATTTATCTTTGGTAACCAATAGTCGTATCTGAGCCACTGCCGTCTCTTTAATTTTGATTGGCTCTCATCAGCAATTATACTCCAACATTGAAAAAATGTATATTAGCCCCAATAAATATTATCCAATCAAATAAATCACCAATCAATTGTTATTAATTAACAAATTGTCTTTAATGAAAGAACAAAAAAGTAAAATTTATGATTAAAAATTTTAAGTAGTTAATATATATCATAATATAATTTTTTTAATATACAGTACATAGTTAAATTTTACAATTGATAATTTTGTAAATATTGTGTATTTATTCATCAATATAAATATAATTTAATATTTATTCATATATAAATATAAATATAAGATAATTTATATTTATATTGTGTATTTATTCATAAATATAATATAAGTTATAGTTATAACCATAAATATTTATAACTTACATTTAAAACTATAAATATAAATCAGTTTTTTTTTTTAATAAAAGCCACGTCAGCTCCAGACGTTTTCTTCAAAACATGTCGGGCAGCCCAACGTGTTTCCGAAACACGTCGGCCTTGTTTTTTAAAAAAAAAAAATACCTCGACGTGTTTAACAAACACGTCGAGTATATATTCATCCAATCCGTTTCTGACAGCTACACATTTTACATTGTTTTTTTTTTTTTTTGGCATATATTCCAATCAATAAGCCTAAAACTCAGCTTCCTCTTGCTATGCTTTTTCGTCTAAAAAAAATGCATGAGCTAAAAGCGACACAAAATAAAAAAGGTATACACAAATAAAGAATTCTACCATTGGCTTGAGAGCATTATTATAAGACTCAACATTGCTTTGAAAGGTCGGAAGAGTTCTTTCTCCTCCAAAGACTCTTTATTAGTGAAAGAATTTGCGGGACTAAAATGATATAAGTTTTACAGATTAGAAAATACAAATTCTTCGACAGAAATCTCAAATTAACAAATCTGCATTAAAAGTTCAACAAACAATGACACTTGAGGAACCTATGGTGCAGTTTATCCTTACTTTGTATACAGCATCTAGTTGATGGCAGTGTTCCTTTACATCAGCTGGCGAATCTTTCAGCTTGCAAGGTCGAAAGAAAAGCATCAGAAAGCATGTCTCCGAGGATAACCTGGGCAGAAGTGGTGAGGTGCAAGTTATCAGGTTCCAATGGCAACCCTTTGGCGTCCACACATATAACATTGGGAAGATCAGTATTGTGCTGGGCTTGCCTCACAATCTCTAAATAATGCTTTCCTCCTGATGCCAGAGCCACCTACACTTGCACAGATTGTGTGATTATTCAAAGAGAATAGTTTCAGATGACAATTTGTCAAGTAATCAGAATATACAATCAATAGCTAAGCTATAATTGAGTATTTGTTATTAGTATACCATAGTTATTAATATTGGACTGGCAACTCTTTATGTGGAGCCAAAAAAAATCGGAAGAAAAATCCAAATTTAACAAGAGTAATGCAGTTTGGTTTCCTTTTTTTTTTTTTTTTTTGTAAGTACTAAGGAGTCTTGTGGTTTAAATTCCATAATCATTATCACCATGTAAATTATTTACACTACTAGGAGTATGGGTTTTGATGCTTACCCCCTAATATGTTTAGTTTAGTAATAAAATAAGTATCATTCCCTCAAAAGAGTTAATGACTTTAATAGAATTGTATTTTGGAATGAATCACAAATATCCTAATCAATCACTTTCATTCCAATTAAAAGATAAAGATAGTTATTTTTCAAATATCAACAATGAGTGTCATTATTACTAACACTCATTCCTCTCCCTAATTTCTCTAAACCAAACAAACCATAAGTAAATATGGAGAAATCCTTACAATGTTGAGGGTTCCAATTGACAACCACTTAAGTTTCCACTTGCTATCTTATTGTAAAAAGGGGTGTTTCCCTAAAACTGTTGTTGACAAATTTTAATATATTTCTAAGTTTTTATTTGGGATAATTTCACATACCTCCTCTGAGATTTGTTATAATTACACTCACCTCTGCTCAAGTTTTAAAACTTACACTTACACCCCTATGTTTATATTTTTCATAACAAAACAAGTCTATTTTAATAGTGTAATGCAAAAACACTAATCAAACACCTTGAAATATGCTTAATTGCATTTAAATTGTTCATCTCTTTTTTATTAATATATTTGTTTGTAAAATTTTAACAGATAAAGTAAATTCATTCAAATTAGTTAGATAACTGAGTTTTGAAGAAGTAATATTTGGTAGAGATTGAGAATTTGATGTAAGAATATAAGTACTTTTGACATTTTTATGACTAATTAATTAATTTTTTAAGATTTATTTATCTTTTTTAAAAGTAATTAAGCATATTTTAAGGTGTTTAGTTGGTATTTTTGGGTTACATTATCAAAATGGACTTGTTTTGTTATGAAAAATATAAACACAGGGGGTGTAAGTGTAATTTTTTAAACCTGAGGGGAGGTTAGTGTAATTATATCAAACCTCAGGGGAGATATGTGAAATTATCCCTTTTTATTTAGTACCCAAAATTAAGTATCAGCATCGCATTTTATAATCTTTTTATATGTCCACCGAACTTATCATTGCAGAAATGAAAGAAAAATACCGTGAAAATCACTTATCCAAAAGAACAAGTTTTCTGTTTTATTACAGGCAGGCAATGTTGTCAAGTCGACGTCATGCATATTCTATTTAATCTGATAATATCAGTCTCTAAAGTAAGGCGAAATATTCAATGCCATCTGATCTGAGGTTGGTGATGTGATAATTAACCAACTTTTATTGTGCATTACGAGAAGAAACACTAAATTTAAACTCCTTATAATTACTTGATTATGTAATCCAAAACCAACAGTTAGACACGCGTTGATACGTATCCAATAATCTTTCAAAATAATTCAGCTCTAGGGACTTGGCATTCGTTTAATCAAAACAGTGAATAGAAACTCGAAGGTTGATCCATTAACTATCTTATATCTACTGAAAATTTACAAATGTTAATGAACTAAATTAAAGTATTAACTAAAAACCTAAAAGCAAATCATATACCTGGATTACCAAAAGCTCAGGTAAGTTCAAATCGACCCTTAAGTCTCTGATGAATTGCTGCAATCTTCCTTTATATGCATTAGCATCAGATAGCCTCACACTGTCACTCTCTCCTTGATACCAAAGAAGAGCTCCAATAGTCCCACAACCGTCCTGCAAAGCAGCCTGAGCTCTACTCACCAGTTGATTATAAAGACTGGTTCCTTTCTGCCATTCATTAATTTTTGTTCCTGAGACAGCACAGGGCACCAAACCTACAACGCCAAAACTCGAACACTTATTCAACAATGAATTTGCAAAAGCCATACCTGGACCAATTCCATTTGTTACATTCACATCTATGCCTGCATGAAGAGGCTCTTCTGCCTCCTCCCATTGCAGACCATCATTTAGTTTTAGGAAATAAGGATCTGGGCTATATTCGGGCGGTACGATGCCATTCCATTTCTTCTTTACAACACCACCTTGGCCAGACATGTTGCTCTGGCCAGCTAGAAGAAATATACTTCTTGCTTGAGAATTTGCAAGGTTCATCATATTGGTGAAAACTAAAAAGGTTAAGAACAAATTCTTGGTCGTGGAATTCATTCTTGTTGTACTCAGTAGAGCTTGATTATGCATTTGTCAAATTTTGTTTTATAGGCCTGGCTTCAACCGTCATGCCAAGCAATACCTATCCGTTGTTCTATTTAAAAACTACCATTTGATTGGTCTCCTCATAATTTTATATTTGATCCGCTATATTGTTGTGCGGAAGCTACGAATACAATTTCTATTTTATTTTAGTCAAAAGATCCAATCTTCGTAACTACATAATATCATATTCATTAGTATCATATTTTCCTTCTTGGGAATCAATAGCATTCAGGTCTTGATCAATTCAAAGCCTCGTATATTATTATTTTTCCCCAAAGTGATTGGACAGATAATAAAATGTCAAAGGGAAATTTTTTTTATTTCTTCCAACCTCATAATCAGCTGAAGCAATAATTTAATTTTGCTGTTAATGTCTGCTAAGCCATGTTTATTTTTTAAAACCACTTATTCACCATTCAAAAGTTGAAAAACGGGCAAGATGATGAAGCTAGAGATAAAGGATAAGAGGGCTGGTGGTTAGGAAATTTTTAGATTTATCCTAATATGTTAAATTTGACTATTTGAAGAAATTTGTTAATGGTGGGTACATTTGTATTATTATAAATACAATTCTCAACTATATCTGAATCAAGAAAGTCATTAGTCACTACATCTCTATACCCCTTCCTCTCCTGCCACCCATAATTATAAGATAGATAAATGTAAAACGAATATGGATAATTAGGATGCTATATTTGAAAACTGACAATAAGTTACATGAATGTAAAACAATATCAGTCTTATTTGAAAGTTACAACTAAATAAAACTTGTTTTAAATAATTATATTACTGCAACCTTACTGTTTTCTTAGGCGAAAAATTTTAAGCTCAATTAACTTGTACGTTAATGAGGAGAACACTAGTTAAAAGACATACATACGTATTTCCATACATTTTCGGTCTTTATTTTTGAATATATTGTGAGCTTAATTAAAGTAAATCTCCTTGTATAATTGAGTGTTAGTGGTACTTGTATTTCGAGTTTCTGTTTTTTGGGATTTAATGGTTAAGCAAAATTAGTATAAACACATTTTGAGTATATGATAGGGAATTTTAATTTAACCTATTGTTAATTTAATAAAATTTTACTTGAGGGAATATTCCATAATTTTTTTTATCGAGATTAAGAGGTTTTCTACGTTTCGAATTGGATTCAAACCACAAGTAGTTCCAAAAGAACTACAATTTCTTTAAATCAATTATTTATCCTTTTAAAGCAATTAAGATTTAAAGAATAGTTTGGCTATTAAAAACAAAATTATATTAGGCATAATTATATTAGACTAGTTTAAGACTGGCATAAATATTTAATTTAATTTTGGAGTGCTACAAAATGTTTTAATTTTATTTATATCTAATGCCTTGAAAGGCAAAAATAGGCATTAGACCCAAATTTAATTTATCTTAATTTAATAATTCTGAATGCCAAAATGTGGGTATTAAGGCCATTTTAATGTTAATTGATTTTTATGTCTTGAACAACAACGGTGGGTGTTAGAGCAAACTAAATTTGATTTCTGGGTTACAGGGGCTATCTTTTTTTTTTTTTTTTTTTGTTAAAATTATGCAAAAGGTAAAGTGGGCCGAGTTACTATTTGTGCCACAAGGGTCATTTTTGGTACTAGGACCATTTTCTAGCATGAAGTCAATTTTGGACACAAGGGTCAATTTTAGGGCATTAGGCTATTTTGTGAAAATCGAGAGCAATTTAAGACACGAGTACGCTTTGGAATACCTATACCACGTTTTAGGGTACTAGGGTTATTTATAGCACAAGACCAATTTTGAGCACAGGGGTCAACTTTTGTGGCATTAGGACCATTTTGTGGCACAAGACTAATTTTAGGCACGATATCCGTTTTGTGGCCTGAGGCCAATTTTGGGCACGAGCACCAAGTTTTGGGACACTAGTGCCATTTTTAAAAATCAAGTCCAATTAAGGCAGAAGGGCAGCTAAAAACACAAGAGCTAACTTTCATCACAATAGGACTGTTTTGTGACATACGGCAAATTTTGGGCACAAGGGACCATTTTAAGGCACTAGGGCCATGTTAGGACAGTCGAGTCCAATTAGGTTACGAGGGCAGTTTAGAACATGAGAGCCAGATTTCATGGCACTCAATTTTAGGCATGAGAGAAAATAAATTTTTAATTAATTTTGCATGCCTTATGGGACAAAAATATGGTGAGTACATGAGCTACTAGAGATAAACCAAAGCCAGTGTGGATTGGATGAGCACAAAACTTATGGGTGATACCATAAAGACAAAAGAGTCACACAGAGAAGCATACTTAGAAAAATGAGAAAGAAGGACAAAACCTTACCATATTTCCCTATCCTTCCTACAAGTCTAATACCTATTCCTATTCTGCAGAATCTCCTCTCCCGCATTAATCATCTCACTAATTTTTTTCTCTGTACTCTCTTCCCGACTTTCTTGTTCTCTGCCCATATTAATAAAAAATCCCTCTCTTTTTGTCTGCCTCAAAACCTTCTTATATATATTGATAACCTATCTTGGCAAGTGGTTTACCACTTGCCAATTTACTATTTACATTGGGTAACTACACAGCCCACTTGTTTCCTATCTTTCTTTTTTTTTCATTGGATCCAGGGAGGGCAGTTGCCCCAATTGTACATGTTTAACTCAAAATACAGTGAATACCTTGCTGATTCTTGCCCCAAAAAAAGAAATACTAGAAGTTGAGAACATGGGTGGTAGTGTGAGAGCAATGGCATGACTAGGCAGTTTGTTGACCACTCAGGCACAGCTTTCACTTTTTTTTTTTTTTGCATTCAATTATTTTTTAAAAAAACTGGATTCAGAAAACTAATACTTTTATTCTGTTCAAGTAGGGAAAAAAAACACATGATTATAAGGCAAAGCTCAAGGCAATATTACTTCTGACAACCTATCAATAAATATTACTTCTGACAACCTATCAATATTACTTCTGACAAACTATCAATATTACAATAACAGCAACTAGCCATTACCCTCAAGGTATACAAGTCTGATATTTATAGTGCCAAATTCCCGAGCAATGCCAACTCTTCTGGATCTCGTGATGCGTTTCCAACTTGCAACTGTCGCCTTAGCATCTTGTCTCAGCACCACATTAGCAGGGCGGACTTCATGTTTAAAAAAAAAATAAAAAAAGAAGATAATTCCACATACTTCCCATGAGGTTTATCGTAATTGCAACTAGCTACCCTTGGGTTTCAATAATTACACTTGCCACTCTTATTTCAACAGTTTGCGGTAAAAAAAAAAAACTATTTTGTTGATATAAGCAAAAAATACCTCTAGAAATTTTTTTCTAAAATAAAAAAAAAATCTTGAAAAATAATAAATTAATTACTCCAATATAAAGTCAAAGATAGTCATAATTTGTCCACGTACTACCATCCAATTCCAAAACATCCCATAAACAAACAAGATAACTATAAAAAAAAAAGTGATCGTATCAATTTAGAAATTATGTGCATATGTGAACATACACTCTCAAAAGAAAATTAAAGTAACTGTTATTTTTTCCTTTTTATTTTTCTTTTTGTTTTCCTGTAATTTTTCATGAAATAATTATAGTAACATTTAAGGGTGTTATAATAATCTCAAATGTTCGAGGGAGGTAAATTTAATTATCGGAACTTAAAAGGAGTTAGGTGTAATTATGATAAATCTTAGGGCAGACATGTGAAACTATCCCCCAAAAAAAAATATTCTGGTTTCTTTGACTCGCCAAAGATGATAAATGGTCGAAGCCAAACTCAATCTTCTTATCTGCCCAACAAATAATGCCTTATTACAATGCATAACCTGCCGAGGAAATTCCATAGATCATGCATCTGCACCTTGTTGATACACACATCTCTTGACCCTTACCGAATCGAAACACTATACCTCGGGGCCTCTAGAATAAAATACCTCATAAGCATCTTTTACAATGAATGTACTGTTAGTGTTAGTTTGTAATATAAAGCTTTGGGTATTTGTCCCACATTGAAAAACAACAAGTAAACTAATGCCCTTATAATCTCTTGTCGTCTTGCCTTAACAAATTTAATTCAAACTTTAGTTTGGAGGGAAATTTTGGTGGGAAGGCAATTTTTCAATTAGATTTATTCAAAAGAATACAATTGAAAAGAAAAATCATTTATAATCTTGACAAGGCACCTGGGGGCTTGGAAATTAATTAGTTAATTACGGTTTAATTAATTAATTTTTTTAATTTGACAGTTATTAACCAACAAACATAATTTTCATATGTCTGTTAATTTAACCGTCAAACGCCCCTCTATTAAGACAACTTTTCAGACAAAAGTTGTCGTTGCCTTTAAATACCCAATTTTATCATAATTCTAATCAGTTAGCAATTTTGATTTTAATCTGACTTTGTTGTATCTTAGAGATAGTTTGCTTGTTAACGATAAGAGACAAATAACACTTTAAGAACAGTGAAATCATGCTTCAAAGTCATCTGTTATTTCGTTCAAACGTTTCAATTTTTGTTAACATGTACATGCATGCATATATATATATATATATATATATATATATATATATAGATACTCATAAATGATAAGGTACTTATAATGTCAACTATTGTACATAATGATATATAATGATATAAAACTATAGTATATACTATGTTTGTTCTTACAATAAAAAGGCAATATTACTAATATGACACATTTACTCGTTAACCAAAGATTTAATTTCATTTATGTTATCCCTATACTTTTCATATTGCGGAAGGTAAAACACTAGTTTACCTTAGTAACACAACAAATTTGTAAGGAAGCAGCATGAATATTTATCAGAATATATAATTTTTAGAAAAAAAATAATTTTTTAGAGATTTTACTGTTGTTATATGATAATAAAATTGGGAAAATAATTTATACACTCTACTTAGATTAATAAATCCATTAGTTATGACTTTATGTTTTCATAAAAGAATACTAAGCCCTGAACAATAATGGACGTGGGAGTTATGGCATCATGTTTTTGTTAAGAAAAAGTAATAATAAGAGAGTTTGGGATCTAAAAAATCAGGAGTGGAATGTCTGAATAAAAATAGTAGAGTATATAAATCATTACACTACAATTTTATTTGAAAATAAAAAGTTTGATTCTGAATGAACATTTTCAAAACAAGTTGGCCTAAGACGCCCATCTAGTATTGATGACAAATACCAATTTTAAAGCCCATTATAAACATAACACAATAACATCATATCCTCTTGACCCATTTATTTATTCCGCCTGAAATTCATAGCGGCTCATTAAGATTTGGGTTTTGGCCCATACAAATGAGGACACATTTGCCAAGAAAGTAAACAGATCCCTTCGGAATCCGCAATTTCTGTATTGGTCCCCAAAATTTTTGAGAAATTCATTTTGATCCTAAGATTTAGAAATTTTCCTTGATCTTTTGTTAGTTAGTGTATAACAATATACCTTGGCCCCTAACAATGTCCAACTTCAGTTAATAACAAAAAAGTATGCATTTCTTATTCACTTTAATTAATTTTAAAATGCAAAAGTTAAGTCCTTTTGTTGAATAGTATAATGACATACGCAGCAGCAGTAAGTGCACCACAGATTGCAGGATTTTCCACACAAAAAAAAAAGGAAAAAAACAGCAATTGATAATCTAACTTTGCACTTACAAGTAGGGTTCTGCATGTTGTCAATCTGTGGTATTACCTAAGAGCATTGTGGTTTCAATCTGTTATACAGATAATATTTCTATTGTATTGCTAAAACTAAATGGAATCATATATTTCTTAAACTAATAAAAGATAAAATGTTTAACATTCAAAAAATTACTTCATAAACTTTAATTAAAAATTTGAGAACACTGAATACCGTTGGGACAATAGCCCTCCCATGTTGCAGTTACTCTCCCTCTATTTTGACATTTTCCGTAACACTCTTTTATCGGCAGCAAAAATTTATTCTTCTATCTTTGATTAGTTTAGGATAGTCAATCACATCTAAATTTTTGTTGAATATGCCTTAGTTCATATTCTGAGTAATTTTATACAGGTTGCATTTCTTGTTAAATTACAGTTTCGATTGTATTTCACAACGGTTTAGGATTTTTTTGTGCAGGCTTAACGAGTAATTCTAGTGCATCAAAATTCAAATGACATATAATAGATTTCAAGATATGTAAACACAAACCTACATATAAACGTGTGTGTTTGTATAGATGTATTTGTCTCAGAATGTTTATCACGTCTACACAAAGTAAATACTTTAACAGGTTAGCACAAAATTTCATCAGCTAAATGCGAAATTTGTACTTTAACATGCTTCAATAGCACAATCTTCTTCTTTCATTTTTATCCATGATACTCCAATCTGGCACCATATTAGTCTAAATATGTAAATTCATAATTTCACTAGCATTTTTGTTCTGAATTATGCCAAAAAAACCCTCAACATTTTTTTTTTTTTAAATCTCTCTCTTGTGGACTTCATAAATGTTCTCCTAAATATAGAGATATAAACAAGGATATTTAAATCGAATACTCTAGTAATCAAACCTGTATTTAATTTTAAAAACCTGAAATTGTATTCATGTTCGATTTGTATATTTTTCAAAAAAAAAATTTATCTAACTGAGTTTCAATCGAGCACAAGTAATTTGAATAGTTTGCATATAAATTTTAATTTTAATATTTATCATATAAGTTTGAGCCGAGTTTTAAATTTTTACTAAGAATTCATATTTAGTTTGATTAATTGATGAACCAAGTTTGAATGAGTTCATACCAATTAGAACTCATATAGATTTCAAATATTTTGGTTCGGTTTTTAACGCTATCTAAACTCAAAATCCTCCTAAAAACAATCCACCCTAGAGTTGTTTATGGACCAGGCCCAATCCGTGAGGTAAAAATTGACTTAAGTTAGTACAATCGGTTCGACAAAAATTAAATTACGAACTAGTCTATTTCTATATCAAATTACCTAAAAAATCGATTCAGGTACACTGATACCCAAATTTGTTTTCTAAAATAAACTTTTATTAGTACCATACAACAATTAGTTCAAGACTTTCTATTGTCTATTTTTATAATAATAATAATTAAAATTATATAAAAATATAAAATTAAGTTTTAATTTTTGTTTGTCCACATTTGCATAATAAAGGTGCGCTTTCAACATAAAGTATGCTTTAATTTTTAACATGATATTTTTAAAAAAATTAATTTATATTAGATGTAGATCGATTCGAGTAACTAGTAATTGAATTGATAATAAAAACTAATTAAAGTATCCTTCTTTTTTACTCAAGATATGTCGTTTTTACAGATTTTTCAATTTTTTGGACTCTTTTGAATAGTCCCACTCCACGCATCCCTTTCCCTTTGAAGTGAAGAAGAGGTGAGCCTTTATTTGTTATAATATAATAACAAATTTTACGAGGGTATAAATGCGTTACATTGTTATATACTGCCACATTTGATAAAGATGTCACAAATTTTAGCTATTCAAAAAGGAATATGTACTGCTTTAACAAAAACGTAAACTATTCACGCACAGATTGGTATATTTTCGTTCAAACTTCAGTGCAACTTAATTCTTCTTTGTGGTTTAATGGACAAGTCATCACGTATAAAGTAACGTGGGAGGTTTATTGTTGCATGGTTGGAAGCACGAAGCATATAAATAAAAGAAACGACAAATATTAGCAGTTAGCATAACCTCCAAGTCACGTTGAATTGTTTTTTGTAATACAACTTTACCAACTTAAAAATCATGAACAGAGAAGACCTAATTAAATTTTTAAAACTAGAAAAGTATATCATACTTGCAAGTAAAAAGATAAAAGTTTGGCTGAGTAAAAAGCAAATTTTATGTCTAATTTTTTTTGTGTTCAATTGTATCTAACACAAAATTACATCATATCACTATGAAACTACGTTGTATTACTAAATGAAACGACATAATTTTATATAATTTCACATTGATATGAAGTAGTTTTATATTAGATACAAAAAAAAAATTGAACAGAAGATCTGGACTAGATTTTTGGACACTTTGTAGATCAAATAATCTCACATCAAATGTACATTAATTTACAGCATAACCAATTAATTTACATGTTACAATTAGTACCCTAAACAACCTCCAAGTTTTTTAAACCACTTAGATAAAGAATCGTTCAAGGGAGAAGCTAAAATATCTCTTGTCCTCATGGACACAACTACTTTGCCACAAGACAAAACTCCCCACAAATGCAAAAAAAAAGCCTATAAAAAGGCTTTAATTCCATTACCTTCGTCAACAAGGCAGAAAATAAGCAATACCATTCAAAGCAAAAAAAGGCAAAGTTCGGTAACTATCCTCAAATTAATTTGAGATTCTTGCCGTTCAATTGCCATAACTGAAATCCCACCAAAATCCGAAAAAGAAAGAAGAAAATGGAGATGAAGAAGATCGCTTGTGCAGTCCTTGTCGTTGCTGCCTCCATGAGCGCAGTCTTGGCCGTCGAGAGCCAGGCACCCGCACCAGCACCAGCCAGCAGCGCCAATGCTGCATTGCCCGCTGTCGGAACCTTTGTTGGTGCCTCCCTCTTGTCCTTCTTTGCCTACTACATGCACTAAATTAATTACCACTTATTGGTTTTGGTGCAAAGGAGATGTTGAGAAATGGAGGGGTGTAGATGTGGAATAATGTTGTGTTTGTGCATGCTACCTACATATTGATATAAAACCAAAATTTGATGTTCTTTTATCTAAATAATTCTTGTTTGATTCTTGTAATCGATTCAATTGACGCTGTGGAATAAAGGAACAATTTACTACCATATTTTTTCTTCTTTTTTGAATTGTTTGTGATACTTGAATTGCTCTATTTCTTTTCTTTATTTACTTCTCGAGCCTCAATCTTAAGCTTCATAATTAAGTGCCTAATGATGTTATTTTGCATTTATTTTGATAATTTCTTTATAAGTGTTTGATGAACGTGATACATCAAATAGAGTTTCAACGGATGGATTTTCGTTGGGAAATCTTTCAAAAAAGTTCAATATGATAAATTCCTATTAGTACAAGTACAAAACGGTACCAAATGGGCTTGCATTTTATGAATTTTGGTTGATTAGGTCACGAGAGGAGCTTTACTGAATATAGAAGTTTTCTCATTTTCTCTTGTATAACATGTAAATTCTTCAAGTAATATGACATTCCAATCTAATTGATATTTCAGATCTTTAATGACTAATGCATATACAGTCTGTTGAATGACCGATTAATAAGCTATTTGGTGTTTTGATGATTACTGAACTTTTTCAGTTGCAACATAATTAAATAATACAGATAATTAAAAAAAAAAAAGTAATGCATAAGGAATTCTATTCTAGGTAATCTCATCAGGTCAGGCTTACTGAAGCCTACATTGTTCTCTTGTAGCTCTGATCTAGCCCCAACATGGTATGAATGGATTTTCTTTTATCATACAATTTGAGGGCAATAGCACTTTTGTGCTTAAAAGACCTGCACAAAGTGTAGATTTAGGATGAAATTGTTTCATTGCATTGGCAATTTTCAGTTGCAATGATACTTTCCACCAAAATGCGAATTTCATAAAAATTTCAACGTTACATGTCACTTTCTCGAAAGATAGATTATTAAATATTTGGAGAGTTGAATTAGTTCAGATAAAATTCTGTCGTTCATCAACCTTATGTGTTAATTTGTTTTTGAAAAATCATATATTGGATACTTTGAACCTTGCAAAAGCTGCATCCTTTAATTAACTGAATTACAATACAGAAGTCGTACTTGTTTATATATCGAATAAGTGTCGTATGCTTTTTCAAGAGTAATGTCATCCATGACAAGATTATGCAATCAAATTGAGAAAATCAAGGTGTTAACGTTATTAGCATCCACTAGTATCATTATAATTACAATAATCTAATTAATATCATTATAATAGTTGTTTAGGTTAATTGTATTAGTATTTTAAGGTTCATTGTAATAGATTAGTATAAATTTTTTGTAATTGGCAAGTCTCTTGACCATGAAGATCTGTTTGAAAAAAGCTTTTTGAAGTTCATCGGTCTTAATTTTAATGGACTGCATGTGCTCTGTAATAGATTGAGAGCCTAGAGTGATGCTTTTAAGTTGGTCTTTGAGTTGCTTGATATTGCCACGAGATGGTCAAGCATAAGTGTTGGCAAGAGTTTGCCAGACTTCATCAGAGGTTTTAGATTGGGAGATGAGATTAACTATAGAACGAAAAAGAGTGCCAATAAATGCTCCAAATAATAGTTTATCTTGACGTAACCATGTTTGATATGCAGGGTTATTGGAGACAACTTTATCGGTGGTGATGGTGGCTGGAAAAGCTGGGTGAGACCCATCAATGAATTTTTATAAATCATAACCGATGAGAATGGCTTCCACTTGGGTTTTCTAAGAAAGATGGTTGATAGGTGTGAGTGTAATGGAGTTTTGGGTAGTAATCATGGTCAACGGGTTTGAGAGTTCTTGAGTACTGGAGATGATGATTTGGGTATTCTCATTATGTACTGAAAGCAAGAGAATGGGAGACTTGTTGAAGATTGAAGAACGTGGCTGGAAATGAAAGGAACCAAGAGCAAAGATTAAACCTTGGCTCTGATACTATGTACGAGAAGGAGAGGTTTAAAATGAGGTTTTATTTCTTGACGGATTTACAAGAAATTGTGCCCATATTTATAGGTTTGTACAAAATTAACCTAAGCTGTTATTACAATAAATTTAGACTAGTCTATTACAACGAACCTAGACTAACAATGATACAATGATCCTAAACTACTATTATAATGATACTAATTACATTACTATGATTGTAAATATACTAATTGATGCTAATTACGTTAACACTTTGATTTTTTCAACTTGATTGCATAATCTTATCATATAATCCATACATGCATTCCCACGTTCCCTATGGGTTTCCCTTTTTGTCAATAATTTTCAACAAAAACCTTCTGAAATATGAATGAATATCGCATGCAAACATTATGAAAATATCAGTTTTAAGAAAATAAGATGTAAATGTTAGCAAAATCTTAAGACACTTAAAATATAAAGATGCAGCAGACTGGTTTTAGTTTTTATATGAAGTATATAGTATAATATTTTGGACACGTACATTGTGAATGTGAAACATAAATAATGTCATATATAAGTCCATAATATGCATAAGGAAATAATTTATAAACTTTACTTTTAATCTATACACTATATTCTTATTTTTTACATTAAAAAACTCCTTGTTATTTAGGCCTTCTATTTTTAATAAAAATTTAAAATAACTCAACAGTATTATACACAAACATACACATACACACATATATGTGTATGTGCGTGTGTGTGTGTGTGTCTATATATACACACACACATATATACATATATGTATATGTGTATGTGTATATATGTATATATCTACATATATATACATATATGTATGTGTGTGTGTCTATATCTACATACATACATGTATATATACATATACACACACACACATATACACTAGAAATGGTGCACGTGCTTTGCACGTTTAGGAAGGACAAGCTTTCCATGTCTAAATCTTAAAGCTAAAAATAGATGTTTATAATTTATATGTAAAAAATGATTGACATAAACATAAAAATGATTGCACAAAGAACAAAAAGAAGAAAATTTTAAGTTTTAACCTGCTACATACCCCCCTAGATTCTACTCTTATAACTTTTAAAATTTTGAATTAGCTATAGTGCAATTATTACTATATTCCAATAAAATATTTTTTTAGAAAATGTAGAATTTTATTATTATATTAACTGATATTAAAATTGATGCAAAATATATAATTTTTCAATTTTGCATTGGAAATTACATTTAAATTTTATTTATGAGGAAGATTTTTTTTTTTGTATCTTATTTGTGCATTTTAATGATTTTTTATTAATTTTTATTATAAAAGACTTGAAATTCCATTTAAAATGTGTTCATCAGGAGGAGTTTTTTCTTTTACAATTTTAACTGTGCATTCATTTAAGTTAAATAAAGGACTTGAAAGATTTTTGAAGGAATATTAAGTTTTACTATAATCTTATTAATCTAACTCTTTATAATGTCCATACTTAATATGACTACAACTTAAAAAATACAATTGTTTTAAGAATTGAATAAATATTTTTGAAATTTAAATTACATCTAAAATATAAAATTAATTCTTATTGCAAAATATTTAAAAAAATGATTTGTTTTCAATGTTTTTATTTTTTTATTTATTTAATTTTTCGAATTAAGTTTTTTCGTTTGTGATTTTGTGTAAAGCATAAATTTGAATTTATATACTGATCAATTAAAAATATTTTTAAAATAAAAGAAGAAAAAATAAATATTTATATTAACCAATAAATATTTTTTTTGTAAGACCCAATTTATATTTGTAATTGTTAATAATTTTTATGCTAACCAATAATAATTTTTTTTTTTTTTTGTAAATAACCCAATTGAAATATGTAATTGTAAAAGGATTGAAAGATTATTAAAAAAAGGTTGAATTTGATTAAGATTTTGATTACTCAAACTTTTATATATTTCCATTATTATCCTTTTCTAATATGACTAAGACTAAAAAGATAAGGGTGTTTTGGAAAATACATTAATTGTTAAATCACTGAACCACTAAACAACTTAAGGTCATTTGCGCCATGAAAACAACACTAATTGAAGTCACCCAATGGCATCCCTCGCCTACTTTGGGGACAAATTTCAATATTTTAAAAGCAGCATGAGTTGCATACCAAACTTTGGTGCCCATGTGACAGACCGTCACAACGGTATTGACTGCCAGTTTCGTTTTAGTTTCCACAACATCAACTGCGAATAGACATGTTGAAGGGAGCAGCAAGTGGAAGTAATAGGTGAGAAAGGTAAAAAATATTTCGTGGCAAGCCACAGTTTTTGCCACATCTCACATATTCCCTAGAGTTGTTGGGAATTTTTAGTAGCTAAGGCAATTAAACTCCTGCTGCTTATAACTTTCTATGAAAATTCAATCATAGATTCGAGAAAGTTTGCACAACCTCTTACTTCTTCAAGCATAGATGGAGCATTACACAAGTAGATGGAAGTTTCAATGGCATGTTTCACCTGTGGGTTTTCAAATGCTGGAGGAAATAATTTGAGAAGATCATTTTAGACCAGAGGGATCTTGAACCCAATTTGTAAGGAAAGGAACAAGCGATCAGGAAGTTCTTCGTGCAAGTTCGAAAGACGAACCTTGTTCCCTCTTCTGAGAGCAGAGAGTTTGAAGAATAAGAAAGGTCGATTTTGGCATCTGGTGTGATTTATTTCCTGGAATGGAATCATTACCTCTATAGGCAATTTTGTGTGTACTAGGAATGGTGCACGTGCTTTGCACGTTTAGGAAGGATAAGCTTTCTATGTGTAAATCTTGAAGCTGAAAAATGGATGTTAATAATCTATATATAAAGAATGATTAAGATAAACATAAAAATGATTGCACAAAGAACAAAATGAGAAATTTTTAAGTTTTAACCTGTTACATACCCTGCTAGATTCTACTCTTATAATTTTAAAAATTTTGAATTAGCTATTGTGCAATTATTACTATGTTCAAATAAAATATTTTTTTAGAAAATGTATAGTATTATTATTATATTAACTGATATTAAAATTGATGCAAAATATATAATTTTTCAATTTTTCATTGGAAATTACATTTAAATTTTATTTATGAGGAAGATTTTTTTTTTTTGTATCTTATTTGTGCATTTTAATGTTTTTATTAATTTTTATTTAAATTAAATTTTATTATTAAAGACTTGAAATTCCATTTAAAACGTGTCCATGAGGAGGATTTTTTTTTTTACAATTTTATCTATGCATTCATTTAGGTTAAATAAAGAACTTGAAGGATTTTTGAAGGAATATTAAGTTTTACTATAATCTTATTAATTTTACTTTTTATAATGTCCATACTTAATTTGATTACGACTCTAAAAATACAACTATTTTAAGAATTGAATAAATATTTTTTAAATTAAAATTATGCCTAAAATATAAAATTAATTCTCATTGCAAAATATTTAGAAATGTTTTGCTTTCGGTGTTTTGGTTATTTATTTATTTTTTTCTAATTAAATATTTTTGTTTGTGATTTTGTGTAGAGCATAAATTTGAATTTATATACTGATCAATTAAAAACATTTTAAAAATAAAAAGAGAAAAAATAAATGTTTATACTAACCGATAAATATTTTTTTGTAACATCCAATTTATATATGTAATTGTAAATAATTTTTATGCTAACCAATAATTATATTTTTGTAAATAATCCAATTGAAATATGTAATTGTAAAAGGATTGAAAGATTATTAAAAGAAAGTTGAATTTGATTAAGATTTTGATTACTCTAACTTTTACATATTTCCATTATTATCCTTTTCTAATATGACTATGACTAAAATGATAAGGGTGTTTTAGAAAATACATTAATTGTTAAATCACCAAACCACTTAAGCTCATTCGTGCTTTTACTTATATATATATATATATATAGATATATATAGATATAGATATATAGATATAAATATGTGTGTGTGTGTGTATAGACACACACACATATATGTATATGTTGGATTTGTAAGAGGTTATACACACACACATACATATATACACACACACACACACACACACACATCTACATATATATACATATATGTATATGTATATATATATATATATATATATCTATATATATATACATATGTGTGTGTGTGTATACATAATGTATACACACACACACATATACATATATGTGAGCGTGTGTGTGTATGTGTGTGTATAGACACACACACATATATATATGTGCATGTATATGTGTATGTGTATGTATATGTATAAGTGTGTGCTCCTCCTTATTTGTCGAATATCAACCGTTACTAAATAGCACATTCAAAATGTTTAGAGTAAATTCCACATTGAGCGATCTAATGGCCTTTCTTTAATCTTTTTCATATGACAGTTTTTAAAAGAACAATAGTAGTATCAAAGACGTTGTGATACTTACTGTTACAGACATTTAACGTAACCTGTTATCATTGGTTAATATTAACTTAACTTATCAAAAGAGTTCTATATTATCCCAAACTTACTCAAAAATATTCTTTTAAATTCATATTAATCTAACTTAATTTTTAAACAGTCTCATATTATCCTAACTTACTAAAAAATAAAAATCTAAAATAATTCTTAAGATATAAAAAGTTAATTATAATTTTCTTTAACAAATAAAAACCATAGTTACTATTATTTTCTTCATCTAATTAAAATCCTAAATTCTAAAATCATAAACCCTACACCTTGAATCCTGAACCCTAAATCCTAACTCCTAAACCCTAATTCAAAAGTAAATATAAAATCTAGTAATGAAAATGTCAGTAAAATTTTTTCCCTAAGATGCAATAAAAAAAAAACTGAATGATACTTACATAATAATAAACAAGTAAAACAGATTACAGGTTAGATAAAGATAAGAGTTTGTAATTGATAATGACTCTTATGTGGTCAAGATGCGTCTGTAACTAAAAATCTAGTTACAGTCTTTGACAATGCTATTTTCCTTTTTAAAATATGTAAATTTTATAATAAATAACGTACAATTGTCATATACTTATCTAAATTATTAATCAAATGGTGTACAAAGGAGATCAACCGTTTTGTATTATTACAGTGCCTGCTTCATTGTAATCCGTAGTTTAGATTTGCGGATACACCTACCAAAGTTTGTGTTCTCGTCTTAACACCACATATCGGTATTGGAACTTCTCAAACCCAAAAACTAGACAGTCAATAAAAGTCAAAATGGGTTCTGAATAGAGTTGGGTTCTACGTGTCCTCCACTTCTGTGAATCTGCAACCATTCACAGAAAATCACGAGATAAACTATATAAGTTTGTGTGTGAAAATCTCGAGAAAACCTGAACCGTGATCATATTCCACCTTTCAGTCTTTCGTTGTCATAACTCACAACTGCAACAAAAAAAGCACGGACTTTTTGGTTGCAAACAACTTGTGTAAGCACAGACCTTGGACACCAAATGGCTTACATGCACATGAATACTCATCCCCAGCTGTCATCAAATTCCATTACATCCCAGATAATTTGCGCCTATAAAATCATTAGGTTCTTTAGCCAGAAGTACTAGCGTCGCATGCTCTTGTCTTTCTTTCTTGAAGCTTTGAATTAGCAGACAATTTCAACAAATCATCATCAATGGCTTCCATGAAGATTTACTACCATGCAGCTGCAATAGCCCTTTTTTTTGGATTGATGGTTTTTACACCAAGCACTGCCTATGGCACCTTGGAGGAAGAAAGCAACATTGCTCCTTCACCAGCTATGGCTGCTGGTTTGAGCTCTCCAATGCCATCCTCTTCTGTTGCTGCTTTTGGCTTCTCTTTAATGTTGTATGCTATTGGTGTTCTAGTTGATTGAGCTTGCTTTAACTAATATAGCAAGCAGTCGTGTTTGTACCGTGTCAGCACTATTGTACTCGTGTAGCTACGTTACCTAAGTTTGAAGAGAACTATGTTTCATAATTACGTTGTTGTAGGATTTTCCCTGGATCATATTTGTTCCAAATTATGTACCAATAAGAGTGAAGAATTTGGTCGGTTTTCTCATTTCTCTAAATGATTAATCCCTACTCCTGATGTGTTCCAGCTGAAGGAAATCTAGGAAAGTTCACAGAGTCGATTCCACATTAGCTAGTGCTTATTTGTCAACCCAATGTTTAGTACACTTGAGAGGATTTGCATAGCATGCATGACTAATCTAGCTAAGCACATGTTTTTCCTTTTTTTTTTTCTGCAGGAAAAGAAAGGTGCTAAAAATGTTTTCATGGATGCGGCAGCTTTAATTTTCGTTCAGTTACTTTTCCATTCTTTAGTCATTAGTTAGGCTCAAAAAAACGATGGCTATGTTGAGCTTAATTTCGGCAAATTTTGTTGTGGGATATAACTCTTTTGAAATGTAAAAGCCCATTACAGAGATGAGTTTTACAAAATGAAACTTTCAACCTCAAAAGTATTTGGTTACTTATCCTCATAAAAGGAAAAAGAAAAATAAAATTTGTTTGCTTATTTTAGAAAGATAGTCTTCGTTTAATTCGTGGTAGATAAAGTAGTCTATTTATGTGTAGGAAGAAATCTAGTGAAAACATTATTCAAATCGGTTTCTTTGCCAATAATAATTAATGATTAACTAGTTATTTTGATCCATACGCTTTTAGAATTTCTTGGAAAATATATTATTTTAGGAAGTTGTAGGTGTCAGATTTTCAAAATAGCTTGCTTCTTTTTTTCTTTATAGTTAAAGTTTAGGGAAAGTCACTACAAGAAAGTTATCATATGACGACATTTTTTAAATGTTGGTAAGGAATTTGGAAACGTCGGCATAACATATGCCGACATTTGTTTAACACTTAATTAAAATGTCGTCAATACCTGTGTCGGTAATTTTGTAACATTTGCGAAAATGTTGATACATCTTTGCCGACATTTTAATTAACATTTATTAAATGTCATAATTATTGGTTATATATGTTATTAGCAATCAACATTCATTACAAACGTCAGTAAATTTCAAAATTTTTCGACAATTCTTTTTAAATGTCAGTATGTAGAAAATGTTGTGAAATGACATTTAATTTGACATTTTTTGCAAAATGTTAGTATTTGCCACAACGCATTTGGTTTAGTGTCGATAAATTGGGAATCATGATATTATATATTGACATTTATTGCAATTATTGGGCTTTTTTTTTCTAAACAATTGTCAAATTTGCTTTATATGTCCACAATTGTATTGCCACTTGTAGATGACTAAATAATACTAACATTCATATATATTCAATATGAAGTAGACAAAAAAATCCTTTTTAATTTCTTATTCGATAAAGCAATAATAAAATATTAAAAACTATAACTAAATTCATATAAAAATTAAAGTCAACAAGTAACTTTACTGTGCTAATGCAACAATCCAATACAGTCTAATTTTTGTTCTGTTTGGTAATAAGAAATATGAATCAAATAATGCCAATGACAATAGTAGAAACTATCATCTATTTATTCTGACTCTAAAGCAATGCACTATTGAAGAATTCCATAAAAAGGCAACACCTCCTTCCGGCATAACCAAAGGCACTTTCTCCTATTGAATAAGTCAATATGCCTAGAAAAGAAAGAGTTTCAAAAAAAGAACAAAAGTCAAGAAATGACCAAAATTGGAATAATAATTTATTTCACAATAAATTGAAAATACTTACAGTTATTGCCAACAATGATCTTCTACTTCTTCTTCAACTTTTTACTCTGATGAGCCTGCATCCCCATTCAAAGAAACAAAGTTTCTCATAATCATTTTCTAATCACCATTATCAAGTAGATTTATATTGATAAAACTCCCAAAAAAGATGTTCAAATATTCTTGCCATAATATATTTGAATTTAAGGAAAATTAAGAACATATATGCTTACACTAATTTTAGTATTTAAACCAATTATGATAAAGTATACAAAAGGAATAAACAAGTCATTCTAAAATATCTTTCTCTCCTCCTTTTCTCACAATTAGCACCCCAATAGAGCCCACTAATCTTCACAAATTTGGATGCACCAATTTGGCAATCACGTGGATCCATTTCTCAAAATCTATGAACTTCACCATTTCACCGTCACCAATTCTTCCAAAGAATAGCCTTGAACATTATACTACAACTTGTGGCGCAGAAAATCTACGCAGATGAACTAAACAATGTCTCCAACTCAAGTTCTTTCTCCCTACGTTTAATTGCAAAACAGGACATCCATACTCTGGAAAGCATGATGCTGTAATATATCCAAGATACCACTTTAACAAAGGCCCCGACCACATTGCAGAGGCTAGCTAATAGACATTGAACAATCACAAGACCCAACTACATTTTTCTGCAACAAAATAACAGCTAATCTAAAAAAAAAAAAAAAAGAAGTTGGCTGGTAGAGGTTTACCAGTGAAGCAAAATTGAGTTCCACAACAAGTGAATTAGTGTCTCATATCATGCTACAAAAGCTAAAGCTCAGTGATAGTTTGAAAGCACCAAACCTATGGTAATGACCTCAGGTTTTGACCATCTAAGACATACAAAAGGGAAAAAGAGTGCCATCCCAGACATTTCTTTCCATATTCAACAGATAGGAGTTTCCAAGAAAGCTGCATAGCATATTCGAAAATGTGTTTCCAATAAATCTTTGAGCCTAAGATCACTGAAAACAGAAAACTGAAGCTTAGAACAATGTGTAGTGAATCATACAACCAATGTGTAGTGAATCATAAAACTTAGAAACCTCTATACTACAAATATACAAATATATATTTATACTTACAAGCAATTCATGAACTTAAATAAGAATTCAGGATTCTTTCAAAAAGCCATAAAAATAAAATAGTGCAACTACATTCAATTCATGATAATAAATAAAATTTGACTGACCTCTCGACTAGATGAAGGGAAAATAGGTGCATAAGAATCATTTCCCTAGTGATATGAACATGAAACAAGTTACTAACAAAAAAATCCAGAAAAAGTATTCATAACACAATAAAAATTTAATACTAACTTGTTTAGTAGTCGATCGCATTTGGCATGAAGAATGTAAAGGAAGACCCATAGCTTGTAAACGAGCATTTATTTCAACTTGTAATCGTGCATCTACTTCAACTTGCACTCGAGTCTCTAAAGTAGCCTCTATCTCCTTGCGTACACTTTCAACCTTTTCAACAATCACATCTTGCACTTGGACTCGAATTTCGTCTTGCATACTAATTTTGAACTTGTCAACTTCTTCTTGAACACGTGCATCAAATTCCCTTTGATCAGCCTCTGAGCGTTTAAATGTTGGACCAAAAATTCTACCTGGGGCTGCACCTATTCCTAGAGTTCGAACACGACCATTGCCATCAATGCCATAAGCTTGTGCAAATGCATCATCATAGGCATAGCCAGGAACATTTGATTCTGGATGCTCTGCTGCCACCTGGTCCAGCTTAGTCTATGAATTTAAATTACATTAGCCATTGGAACCTAATTCCAAGATTATACAAATAAACATATAGGCAAATAAAGAGAATGGAGCATACAAACATCTCAGCAGCTTCATTATTGATAGGCGTCTTATCCTTCTTTGTACGTGTGAACTTAAACATCTCCAATCGAGTAGGCTGAATTCCGCCTTTTGCTCTTGTCAACTATAATGTTTAACAAAGAAGTTAATTAAAAGAGAAGTAAATCACCCTAAACTGATTTCTAAAAAATAGCCTTAGGAGGAAAAACATACTAAAACACCAGTTAGGAAATAATTGTACCTCATTTCTGATTTGGGGATGACTTTTTCTTCCAGTAGTATGTGGCATGGTTACTTTGGCTCGACTAAGTTTATTTTTGTCACTCTTGTTCTACAAATACAAAAAATGTATCCATCATATAGCATCTCATAAGTATGTAAAATTAATTTCGATCAAAATTTATGTCTAACCAATTTTTTCACAAGCATGTAAAAAATTTAAAACAGAGAATTTAACGTGAAATCCATCGCACGTGCGTTGTTAGTGGACTATTGTGACTACTGATAAATTCATTTGGTACTGCCATTTGGTACATATGATTTATGGATAATGGTGTAAATTCAATAAATGCATACAGTATAGTATCGAAGTCTTGGTCTATGAAAGCCGAAAACTTAAAATTAAAACTTTGAAAGAGTAATTCCAAATACATGGAGACATAGGCACTTATTTCAAGAACTAGAACTCCTCTAGCAACAATCAATATAAGGCAAAAGAAAAGAATATTATTCAACGTGATGGATAGCCTATTGAGCAACAAGCAACTGAAGTTCATGGATAGCTTAAGCCAAAATACAGTCAACTAAAGTTGATGGACTGTTCACAATACTTAATCAGGAAAAGAGCGAGTGATTTCCCTATGAACTTAAGCATAACATACTATTTTCAAAGTTTGAGTATTCAGGGACATGGAAAAATTGATGATCAAATTCCTTAGATTGAACACTTGCCCATGTTTTGAAGAAAAGTTGCATTATGAAACTACTAAAGTTAACATAATGAAACAACATTGACATGACATGTTATGGTAATAATAGCATCATAGTAGTTTAATCCTATTATTCTGATCAACAAAATATAGTTAAATTTTATCCTCTAATTCTAATGCATCTAAACATCAACTATTTTTGTTTTTAAACATCAACTATTAACTTTAAGGAAATGGTAACTTTTGGACCAAAAGAACGAAAAAGGGGATATTAAATTTTGGCGTTCAAAGTTTACAAACATTAGAAAAAAATGAAAAAAAAATGAATAACTAGAAATATACATATTCTATACTTTTGTGTGGTTATAATAGAACCAGCAACATGGTTTGCACTTGACACAAGGACAAGTAAGCAATTTATATCTTTTTACAGCCCCAAGTATTCATATTACATCATTGTAGTCGTCATTTATTAGAATAGAAATTTATTAGATATAAAAGAAATTATGAATCCAAACAACTCTAAAGATCTTGTCAAATTTAAGGAACTCATGTTATATGTTCTTTCACAACCTCCTTGTGATTAAAAGAATTAGGGCCCTTGACCATGGTTGTAAAGAGCACTAAAAGACAAGCAAAGTTCCTAAAAGGCCATGTATAACACAAATAATCCACACTGCTACTTCAAGCAAAGTTCTATCAACCGGGATAAAAACTTAATGACCATTCACAGTTTTAAAAGTAAATCTACTACAATGAAATACCTTAGCCTCTTCAGAGTTCCAATAGTAAACTAGTGCTCTCCATTGAGTCTCATCCACCCTATCTGGACGATGTGCCAAACGTTCTGCATTAGTTTCATATGGATCATAGCCAATTGCTTTTGCTTCATGCTTCCACTCTTTCCATTTCTTTCCAACAGACATCATTAGAATTCTTCTCTTGTCATTAGTGGCATTAGTATTTTCCTGTTAATGCAACACATGAGATTTTTTTTTGTTTTACACAATTTTTATGGACTTTCCCATTTATATACAATCACATACAAAACAAACATAAGCACATATATTTAAGTAGAGTTGACCTTGATGTGATTCCAAATTTGATCCTTATACAATTTGGGAACAAGTCTCCAATCTTTGTAGTTTAAGGGAGCTAGAATTCCATTACGAGCAATTACACCAAGATGAGAGTAAAGCTTGGCAGCAGTATCTCCAATTGGTTGGTTGAGTTCATTAACAGCTATCTCAAGAATTCCTCCATCATTACCCCAACCTGAGCGCATAAGTGTTGGACCTCGTGTTTGTTGTACAAATTCATCTGTTCTCAAGTCATGATAAATATGAAGAATTTCATGAAAGTATCATTTCAACTCAAAAACAAATAAAAAAAATGACCAAACTACAACATTGGTATTACCTGTTGAATCATCTGAATCTTCATTGTCATCTGTTGATACTGAATGATTCATTGGTTGAGAGTTATGTCCACCATTTAAAGGCCAATTTGGAGGTGGCTGAGGTATGCTATGACTATCATCTTGGTGGTTTTGCGGCTCCTCTGTTGGATCAGATAAAAGTCCTCTTCCGCTTTGAGTTCGATGTCCACTTCTAGTCATATTTTCCTAACCTAAAACAATAAGATTTGTGAAACTAGAAAATAGAATTTAGTGATAAATTTACATTATAAGTCATGTCCACTGTAGATCAAGATATACTTGGACAATCAAAGTTAATTAATACAACATATAATCCTTTGACAAGATAAAAAGTTTTGGAATAAAAAAAAAGAATGCATTCATAAATTAATATACAAAGATGGGCATATGCAACATAAACAAAGTTTAACTAAGAAAATAAACATTAAGCATCAATAATGATCTAATTATATAATATGTCACTCTTCCGAATCATCTTCCTTTTCGTCTTCATCCATTCCTTCAATCTGGTTATTCAGGTTGTACTCAACTTCATTTCCAACTCCTTCTCGCACCCAAGCAATGTCATCACTTGTGTCACCTAATTGTTGATCACCCCATGAATCCACCTCTGAAAATTGCTCATTCATATCAAAAAAGTCTCTTGGTTTTACTTTAACGACAATTTTCCAATCTTTCTCCACAGGATCTTGAACATAAAATACTTGCTGAGCTTGTGTGGCACGAATGAAGGGCTCGTCTAATAGTTGTTGCCTTCTGTACAACAGATGATTAAAGTTCACAAGTGTGAAGCCATAGTCATCATGTTCAATAAGCCCTCTTCTATTATCAACCCAATCACACTTGAACAACACAAATCTAAAGTTCTTCGAGTAATACAACTCAATTATGTCTGTCAAAACTCCATAAAAAATTACATTTCCAGCCACAGGATTTTTGTCTTTTGCACTTGCATAACTGTTAGTTTCTGCATTCAACATTATCCCACTATTCTGGGTTTTTCTTCTGGTATCTCGAGACTTTGTTAGATATCGTGTGCCATTAATTATATAACCTTTAAAACTTCTTGCGTTTCTTGAAGGCCCGATAGCTAACTTTTTAACTTCCTCTGATATCTCCATTGTTCCATTGCTAGCGAGTTGTTCAACCTACAATGAAAAAACACAATATTGTTCTAAAATGACCAATCGTATGGAATTAGTTTATATATGTTATGGTAAAGAAATTATAGTAAAATAAATTTTCACTCTAAGAGTCTATACTTAGATAAGTAGATACTTACATGACTTCTAAACCATGTATGAAAAGTTTCATTATGAATTCGATCTATTTCATGTCTTCGTAAACGAGGGTTGGTATTTTTCAGAAACTGGATATGCTGACTGCAAAGATTAGAAAATATTAGAACTGTCTTGTAGTCATTTTATAATTTGGATAGAGTCAAATACTTACTGATAGAAGGGTGCTACTATTTCTGAATTAACAAGAACATATCGATGTGCTTGCACATATGTGATGTCATCAAGCATAAAATCATTCGCCTTCCCTAAACGACGACCTCCTTCACGTGAAACATAATCATGTCCAGTCTCACAGTTCCTATGTGGTCGACAAGATCTCGTCTCCACATCTTGTAAATACCTTGAACAAAATGTCAAACATTCTTCAATCCAATATCTTGCTTCAATTGATCCTTCTGGACGACTTCGATTCTTTACATACTTTTTAAGTGTGAATAGGTACCTAATCATGTCAAGAAGATAGCCTCATAAATATGATTTCAAAAAAAAAATCAAAACTAAGTTCACTCTTTTTAACGATCAAGAAATAACCTTTCAATAGGATACATCCATCGATATTGAGGTGGCCCACCAATCTTGGCTTCCTCTGCCAAATGGATAGTCAAATGAACCATGATGTCAAAAAATGTGAGGCGGAAATATTCTTTCCAAATGGCAAAGTGTAAGAGCAATTCGGTCTTGTGCATGTTCTAATTCTTCGACTCTCATAATCTTGGCACAGATTAGCCTAAAGAAACTACTGACTTCAATAAGAGGTTTTAGCACATTCTTAGGCAATAAGTTCCGCAAAGTAATTGGAAGCAGTTGTTGCATCAAAACATGATTATCATGACTCTTCAGTCCATATATAGTACGTTGTTTCAGATTGACACAACGTGATATATTCGAACAATAGCCATCTGGAACTTTTATATCCTTTAGAGCTTTACAAAATAGCTCTTTTTGGTTCGTATCTAATGTGAAACACGAGGCTGGTAAGTACACTTTGTTGTTTCCTGCTGGTTGAGGATGCAGATCCTTACGAATACCCATTTCTTGCAAATCTAGACGCGCGCTTAGGTTATCCTTGCCTTTTCCATCTGGATCCAAAAGTGTGCGTACAATACTCCCACAAACGTTACTCTCAGTATGCATGACATCAATGTTATGAAAAAGTAAATTATCTCTCCAATACTCCAACTCAAAGAATATGCTTCTTTTTTTCCAATTATCTTTTCTAGACATATTATCATTTCCAAATCCCCTTTTCCTTTTCTTTTGCTGATCAATTGGATCTTTACCAAATACATTTTGAAAAGATTTAACTTGATCCCATATGTCCGCTCCAGATAGTCGAGTTGGCCTCGATTCCAATTCAATAGTGCCATCAAAGTGAGACTTATCATATCGAAATTTATGTCCCTCAGGTAACCACCTGCGATGACCAATATAACAATGCTTATGTCCATTTCGCAACCAACAATGTTTTGTCATACTATGGCAACTCGGGCATGCATATTTCCCTTTTGTGCTCCATCCAGATAAGTTTGCATATGCAGGAAAATCATTTATTGTCCATAGTAAAGATGCTCGCATCATGAACATTTCATTAGTTTTCGCATCAAAAGTACGAACTCCTACCCACAGTTGTTTCAACTCATCAATTAATGGACGGAGATACACATCAATATCGTTCCCAGGGGCATGTGGTCCATCAATAAGCAATATCATAAACATGTACGGCTGTGTCATGCATAACCATGGAGGCAGATTGTATGGAATCAATATTACAGGCCATGTACTATGAGAAATAGACATGGATCTGAATGGGTTAAATCCATCTGCAGCTAATCCAAGCCTTATATTCCTCGGTTCTTGGGCAAAATCTGGATGTAAAGAGTCAAAATGTTTCCAAGCAAGACTATCTGCAGGATGTCTTACATACCCATCATCTATACGACCATCAGCATGCCAAATCATTTCTGAAGCTGTTTTGGAGGACATATATAGTCGTTGCAGCCTCGGTATTAGTGGAAAGTATCTAAATACTTTTGTTGGAATTTTGGATTGTGTAGAATGTGCATCAGGTGAATCACTTGAAAATTGCTTATATCTTGGGGTCTTGCAATACTTACATTCCTTCCTATCTTGTGTTTCGTTCCAGTAAATCATGCAATCATTAGGACAGGCATGAATCTTTATGTGATCAAGACCTAAGTCTTTAATCAAACTCTTGGTTTCATCAAAAGACTTGGGCAATGTCTCACCTTCAGGAAATGAATCTTTCAAGAGCTCAAGTAACATTGTGAATGACTTGTTGCTCCACCCATCAAGACATTTTAAATGTAGCAACCGTACAAGGAAAGAGAGTTTTGAGTATTTTTTGCATCCAGGATATAACTCACGTTCTGCCTCTTTTAGCAAATTAAAAAATTTTTGGGTATCGTCGTCGAGACCTTGACAAGTACTTGTACTTGAGGCTTCAACATGTGCATTACTAGATTGATGAGCACCTGTACTTGTGGTTTCAACATGTGCCTCACCAGGCAAATTGCTAACAATATTAATTGAAGGTACCCCAAAAGCATCACCTAGCATGTCTTGCATTTCATCACATATAGCTGATTGATTATTAGCATTGGATGATGACATAGATTCACCATGAAAAATCCAACAAGTGTATCCGTCCAAAAATCCATCTACCACAATGTGTTCTACAACATCATCCTTCTTGACAAATTTCATGTTACGGCATTTGTTACAAGGACAGAGAATTTCAGATGAGTTTTTTCGATTGGAAGATGCAAACTTAACAAACTCATCAGCTCCTTTTAGGTATAGTGGATCATTCCTGTTTCTTTTGTTCAACCACGTCTTATCCATTATGTCCTACATATGTATATGACAAACTTTAAACAAAGTGAACAAGCAAGATAAGAGAAGTTTAAACATCTCTTTAGAAGGTAAATAGATGTACATATAGTATAGCAACTATAAAAGTTAAAAATCTCTTAAGAAGTTTCAACAAGCATTTACGTAATCTCAATAACAACTTGTCACAGGTAGTTAAATTTTATCTATTTCACAATCAAATGGTATATTCAAAAGCTTGAAATAGTAGACTAATATTCCTAGAGTACACTACTAAAAAAATGACTTTTTGTCACGCTTTTTTTAGTCATGGTTCCAAAATTGTGGTAAAAAGTTGACTTATTACCACAATTTTACTGCCCGTGACAAAAAACATGTATTTATTACGATATTATTTGTCACAGCTCTAAAATCGTTACAAATAGTCATTATTTGTCACGATCATAATTTGACCGTGTTAAAAAGGTACCATTTACTACAGGCAGTATATTACCGTGAAAAAAATTATTACCATTGTTCATCCTAAGTTTTTATATAAAAAGGCAAATTGCAATTGCTATTAGTCCTTAACTGATTTCTATTTTCTTCAAATTTTATCTCAGTATGAGTTTGTGTAGAATATATCCAATTGCAATTGGTTATTTGTATGAAGATGGCATTTAAGATAATGAATTCATTAAAGGAAAAAAAAGAAAAGAAAAATACAACGGAAATAATATATTAAAATAAAAGCTAAGACAAAATTTGTCACACACTCACATATAAAATGTACCAATTTAGTTACCTATGTTCACTATAAGAAAATTAAAAATATTAATTTTTACCCTTGAAATTTTAAAATTTTTACGTGTATCCTTAAAAATCTTTTTTCCCCTTTAAAATTAAAAAATTTAAATTGATCATCATAAAAACATATACTTATATATCTTGCCCCACTCAAATTGCAATTTCCATGTCCCCTTATATGTATACATGTACAAAGCATAAGAATGCTAATATATAACAATTAAATGTTTAACTCTCCATGATATATACACATATGACAATTTGGCACATTAAAAATAATTAAATATTAAATCTCCATGAGATTAATGGATGATTAACATATTAATAGAGATAATAATAATAATTTATACTTATAGATACGTACATATGCACAAAGTTTTTAATCATCTTAGCCATCACCTAAAAAACAAATATAATTATAAAGTAGTCTCTAGCAAGCATGTTTTGGAAAATTACATAGAATTTTTTAACGATTTTAACGTACAAAACCTATTATTTAACATCACATACTTAGATTCATTATTTTATTGTATTTAGTCACTTTGACAACCTAACTTCATTTTTTTAAAATTAAAACTTGAGACACAAATTAACTAGTGTCACGAGATAGTCCTGAGAAAAAATAATTTTTACTTTGAAGTAAAACGAAATTAAAGAAACACCTAAAAAAATGCTCTTTTGGCAATTAATAAGAGAAAGGGGCCAACACAACACCGTGCAAAAATTAAGTGCCAATTGGAAATATATGTACTACAAAATGACGTAGTATTGGATTTTGATGTGATTTCAAAACCAATCCAAACTCCCACTATCCTTAGAGCTCTCCGCTTCCATCTTTTACCCAAAATCAGTTACAAGTCCGCTTCCATATTTTTGCCCAAGATCAGATGCATAACCCACCAGGTGCTCGTTGATTATTTCCTTGTATCTTAATTGGTTCTAGGATTTCATGGTCAAGATTTCTAAAGTCTAGTCTAAATCTGCTCTCGGGTAAAGTTTTTCTTATTGATTGTTATAAGAATGATATGGGGTTGAAATACTTGAAAACACAATCTTTTTGAACATGGGTTCCGGTGATTTCAATTTCAAAAGAGACTGAAATGTAACTTTTTCATGTAGGATGGCTGATAAGTTGATCTTCCTAGTAGCCGAGAAGGTCAATTATATTGAAGAATAATAGTGGGCTGGCTATGGAGCAAGACAATGTATCATTTATCAATTTTTAATGGAAAATTATTTCCCTATTGGTGGTTTTTTTTTTTTTTTTGAAGGGCTGCATCATTTTTACTTGTGGATTTATAAAGGGTTATTTTTTTTCCTTCATATCTGAAGTTTCTTTATTGAAGTATGAGTTTCCATTTTTTTGTGTAGGAGGCTTCGGAGGATCCAACAGCAGTGGACAAAATGAGGTAGCCTTAAAATGACGTTTGACGTTGGGAAGCCACTGGGCAGAGGAAAGTTCGGTCGTGTATATCTATCTAGAGAAAAAAGGATCAGTGATTTTTACTTATGCTTTTAGTTTCATTTAAATGTTAATAGCCTATTAGGTGAGTTAAAAATGTGCAGAATGTTGATCTATAAAATAGATGATACTTATAAATGTTTCTTTTTTTTTTAAGTGACTAAGATTACAATATTTCAGTGAAAGACGTGCAGCTACCATGAGTCCCTATTCTACCTTCTTCTATCTCGCCACTTTATCTGACTAAAGTAGTATCGTAGATCCTAGAGATAGATTTAGATAATTTGAAATTCATCATTGAAATTGTCAATCAGTTTGAGCTTCACATTGCGAACATTTTTAGGTTTCTATTTTGTGGATGATGCATTCAAAATTTTGAACTGATTAAACATTATGGTTTCCATACTTATGGCCATGATCCAATATGTTGCATCTCTTGCTCAAGACCTCACCCATTGTCATGGAAAACATGTAATTCATAGATATATTAAGCCAGAGAACCTCCTGGTTGGTGCAAAATTTATTTTAGTTCATAATTCTAGATTGTTGCGTAGTGATTTGATTTTGTTGTGCATAGATAAATGTATCATATGAATACTTGTTCTTGACCTGTATTAAATATATACTCATTCTTGAACTTTATTAAATTGAAATATTTGTGGTGTTTGCGAAACAATTGCTCTTTTTTTTTTTAGTGATATTTTCTTACAATTTTAATTTGCATAGATTTTGAAATTATACAAATATGTCCTGCATATTATTTTTTATTGTATGCTAATGCATATTTATGATCGTTCGTTATTTTGAGGATATAGATTTCATGCCAATCTAATCAATGACTAGAGGAACTTAATGTAGAAGTGTCTCTTTCAAATAATGCCAACGCAATAAAGTTTTTTGTGCCAACTGAATTTGACACTTCTAAAGCACACTTAGTTCAAACAAAGATGACTAATTGTGACTAGGATATGCGAAAAAGACACCAATAAACTATTGTAAATATAAAAATATATATATAGCAGCCTTTGAGGCAAAACAATAGACCATGGCAATCACACCCCCCAAAAGACCAATTTTTAATTCTTTGACGTATTTCCAATCTCCTATAAATCTCCACTATAGCTTTACATAGCAGCAAGCAACGCTTTAATATATTCAACTGCATTAATGCTTGTCCAAAGCTTCCAAGAATTGACCTGCCTAATTAATTAAAGTGGGTTCGGAGTTATCCTACAAGTCCTTTGAACTTGCTATAAGTCTTTACTTCTAATGTTTATTTTACTTTTGAAATTAGCATCATAAGAATGGAACCTAGGAGAGATATGACAAGTTGCAAAATCACCTCGTCATGTTAAAGGAGATTTAAAATAATTATAAATGGATTAATATTGTTTGTATTTTACTCACTTCAACCATATTATATGAAAAGGAACCTATTTTCTCCAACCCCAAGCTTCGTGTTTGCATATCATATAGCCACATCAAGACACATGGTCACTTAAAAAGTACTTTTGGATGAATTTGAGTTGATTAAATTAAAATGCTATGTACACAGCCTTGGTGATGATGCATCCGCAAATGGAGAAGAAAAGGAGGGGAGTTGGTGAGTTGGTCTGGACTATGTAGCACATGCAGACATGTTAGGAGGCTGATGAATTTCTAGCAGAAATTTTCTGCTCATGAAATCAACCTATATTGACCTATGTTTTACCCTATAAAGTGAAGTATTTCTACCTGGGTTGAAACTTGGGATACTTGTCTTTATGGCAACTCTACTGGAGAGATTTTTTACCATTTAGGGAAGACCAAAATCATAGGCCAAAGATTTTCTCTTTTCACTCCCAGAATTAGACAAAGACTTTGTCCTCCAGCAACTTGTTAACTGCTCCCTCAAGATATATTGTTAAAATGTCTATATTATACTATTTGAAATATAGTAATTGTTTATAATTTATAATATAAGAAAATGATGTGATTGAGTTATAATGCAAAGTTAAAAAAAAAAAAGTTGTAATGCAAAGTAAGTTTCAAAACTCATTCGTAAGCTGAAACAAATGATCTATCATAGATGATTCAGACATAAGGTTGATATTGTCCCTCTCAAGATTTGCATTCTTGAATTCATATACAAAAGATAATTACTTCTAATTGTTGGAGACCGTCCTTATTTCAAAATGCAATACATCAAAATAAAATTAAAAATGCTATGTGTGATCATTTTGTCTTGCAAAACTAAATAAAATATAAAAAGAAGTCAATAACACTTTTTTTTAGCAAAAATCACAACTAACAGTGGCCTTTATATAAAAAGTTCAACTTCTACATGGCTAACACAAACACATACTATGTAATCAAGCACCATTTGGCTAATCAAGAAAGTAAAGAGTTTCCCAGAAAGATTAACCTTTGATCCTTTGACCTTCTACAACTTTGCATCCCAAACCGCACAAGTTCACCGCATAAGTTCATCACTTTTTATTCACTTTTTAACGGTTAATGCTTTCATCCTCTATTCATTGCAACACATTTTTTTTTTTTTTGGAGATAAACTGGTAGTAGATCACAATTTTTTAAACATTTAGACATGTTTTTAAACTTAAAGATTGAGTATATGCTTAGGAACTCTAGTCTAAAAATTGTAGCTAGATCCCATTTTCAATTTCAAGTACTACTGAAATGGTTGTAGTTGTGCAACTACACAGATTAAAAGGAACCAATGAAGGAAAAAGTAGCTTAAAGGAGTAGACTACCTAATGATATATCTTAGTTTTATATTCTTTATTAGACCACTATTATATAAGTACCAATTATTGGTGCTACATATGATTATATAAACTTATTAGTACTCGTGTGCTCATAATACATTTCTTAAATTTCCTACTTGAATTAATTATCTATAATAAGATAACATAACAATTCACACAAGAGTTCTAACAATTTGGGCAGAGAACTAAGATGCATTGTGACTTGCGATAGTTGCATAATACAATGAAGTAGGTAGGTCCTGTTACGTCACTAGTCCAGCTCATTAGTGCCATCATGGGTCTCTAAGACACTCTGGATGGTGGATACAACACAACCATTTTTATGTTTAATTCTTTTTCCTTTCAAGTTAACCATTTGTATCCTGCGTTCTATATTATAGTAATTTCGATCTTTACATTGTCTAAAATAAAAATGTAATTGTCTAAAAATACTACAGCAAAAGGGGGGAAAAAAGCAAATAAGAAAAAAACTATGGCAAGATTCTTAGGTGCATTAAGATTTTGTGGAGTATGCATTTCATGACTTTCATAAATTAATATAGTCATCTAAACAATTGGACAAAGTTAGGCCATGGAGTCCATAATCAAGGCAGCTTTTAACCACACTAGATATAACAAAGCTTAACTACACGAAAGAACAAGTGACTGACCTTTGCCACCAAAAATATAATTAGACAACAGCATTGAATCAAAGAGGTATAGACCTTTAAGAGAAGCTCTAAACGACTGAACAAACTCTGCAAAATCTATCTCCTCAAGTGCCTTCAACTCCTTACACATATGATTTGCCCTACAATCAATCCACCGAAAGCACATCATCCAGTCACATTAACAAACAGATTAAAAATGTACAAAATCGGAACCATTTACAAAATATACAAGGAAAAAGGAAAAGTAAAGGCGTTGCTCTATATAAAAAAATGCGTTCATGTTTGTAACTCCAAGACTCAAACTTTGTCAAATTTTCCAAAACAACTGCTATATTCCATAAATCAATGGCAGAAATATAAGCAAAATCATGAATTAAATAAAGTCATTGATATAAATGAGACCCACCTCAATTTTTGCCCACTCAAACACTCAATTCTTTGCCCATGAAATTCTTTGCCAACCCACAATTTATCATCGACAAAGAGAGGCGAAAGCCAGGTTTTTGATTACTCTGCTAATTTCACAACCAACAAAGAAATTCAACAACACGGATATGGAGTGAGAGATAGATAGTGAGAGAGATAAAGTGAGAAAGTGTGTGTGTGTGTGTGAAAGAGAGAGAGGGAGAGGGAGAGGGAGAGGGAGAGGTAGCGAGACGGGGAGAAGATGAAGATGAGACAACTAATGACCAGATGTTTGCGGGATTTAGAAAACATAGGGGAAAAGATTTTGGGGGAAAAGTTAGGCACTTAATTTAAGCGCCAGGTGAAAACCACTTAGTTCCGTATACCATTATCCTGACGTGATCAAATGCTGTAAAAAGTGTTTTGATATAACAGTTAACTAAAAGATATTTATTTTCTAACATTTAGAATGATCAGTCGTCAAATTTAAAGTGTTAAATAAAAAAAACACAAAAGTACGACATTTGTGATTAAAAGTCACTCATTTATACGATATTTAATAAAAAATGTTGAAAAGAAACATTTTTGCCGACATTTGTAATTAACGTCAAGATTTAAATGTCGTCATTTCTTTAATTTCTTGTAGTGAATTGAGAAATATTACAACGACCTGCAAAGTTTGTGGAAAGAAATTGATTTCTGTCAACCGAATCCAATGGAATATGTTGTTGATATCAACAGATATAACTCTCTCATACAGGAAGAGAGGGTATACATCTTTCTTGATGGATTAGGTGATCGACTAGATACAATTCGCAGTGACGTGATGCGAATGAAGCCGTTTCTGACAATGGAAGAGGCATTTGCCTATATTCGGTGTGAAAACAGTAGGCAATCAGTGATGTTGACAGGGGGAGACAACATAATTAGTTCTATCATGGCATTAAAGGAAGCAAAAGGTGGGCTGATTATGTTACTCCAAACTCAGTCCAAGATACCAACTGACGGGGACAACTATACTCATTGCAATAAGAAGGGACACACACATGATATGTGTTTCAAACTGCATAAGTATCCAGCATGGTGGAAGGAGCGGAAAGGACAAAATTGACGAAGTGGTAGATTAAATGTAGTCGATCAAAATGAAAGCTCTGGAAGAGTTGTCACTACAGCTGCTGAATCGACAACATCAGCCGCAGTTCTTAATGTCGTACAGGTACCTTTTGCCTATGCAGCTGATGTAAAAAAAGCTAATTAATATCAAGATAATTGTAACTCTAATCAATGTGATAGTGATTGGATTATCGATTCAGGAGCTACCAATTATATGAACTTTGATCCAGATGACTTCTTATGTGTCACTCAACCGAGACAGTCAATGATCTCTAATGCTAATGGTGTTCAGTATCTAGTTATAAGAGATAGAACTGTTATTCTATCTTCATCTCTTTCTCTATCTAATACTTTATTAATTCCCTTTCTATTAAATAAGCTGCTATCTGTAAGTTAAATAACAGCCAATCTTAACTATGTAGCACTAATGTATCTAATTTTTTGTCTTTATCAAAATATTCTCACCAAAGAGATCATTGGTCGTGGTACTAGGAAGGAGGGATTTATATTACATGGACGATTTAAGTTCTAGTAGAGCAAACCATATGAGAAGTACCGATAGCACTAAAGAGCGAGACACTCAGTTGTGGCATTGACAACTCGGGCATCCGTCGTTTGAATACACGAAGCGTCTATTTCCAGACATATTCACCAATGTTACCGATTTGAAATGTTAGACTTGTATTTTAGCTAAAAGTCATAGAGATCCTTATCCTATCAATCCGAATAAATGCAATACTCCTTTTACCTTGGTACATTTTGACGTTTGGGGACCATCGCCGATTACTTCATCTACTGGCATTCGTTGATTCGTAACTTTTATCGATATTTGTACTCGAATGACATGGGTATATCTGTTAAAATATAAGAATGAAGTATTATATGTTTTTAAGTCATTCTTTTTTATGATTCAAACACAATTTTCAATTACATCAAGATTTTTCAGTCTAATAACGGTGGTAAATATAATAATCGATCACTAAAGGAGTTTTTTAATATGAATGGTCTCATACGTGAGACATCGTGGAGTCAAACCTCGCAACAAAATAAAGTGGCTGAGAGGAAGAATCGGTACATATTAGAAGTAGTTAGAGTATTGCTAATTAATGCAAATGTTTCACATTAATATTGGCATGATACAGTCACAACAATAGTCTACTTACTGAATCGGTTACCTTCAAAAGCAATAAACTTCCAAACTCCACGGCAGACTCTAGCTTAACACTTCACTTTAACCATCTGTGCTAATGATTCTAGTAAGGGTATTTGACTATGTGACATTAGTATATTTGCACAAGAACCAACGAAATAAGTTAGATCTTTGTGCTGTCCGCTGTGTCTTCCTGGGGTATACTGTGCATAAGAAAGGTTATCGGTGTTATGATTCAACCACCCATAAGATCTATGAAATGATAGATGTTACGTTCTTGGAATTAGAGACATTTTTTCCTCTGGCATCCAACCTCACTTCAGGGGGAGATAAGGAATAAGAAAGTGCAGATTTGGCGAGGATTGACATGGTCATCAAGGCCAAGTACTAATGAGACTGATGTACCGATTGTTGCCAATTTACCTGCTAATTTACCTGTCGATGGTGGTAAATCTGATTCTTCAGTAGATGATATTCCTGACGAGGTTGCTGCAGATATGTCTCTTGATGCTACTGCTAGTGTAATCCCTTCCCCCTTAATACTGACTATCAGTCTCCTGAGAATATTCTTGTGGTAAGTACTTCTGATACTCCTACTATCGATTTGGTACTACTAGTACACATGTGCTGCCTGACAGGTCCAATTGTGGCAAGCCTCAAAATCAATATTCTCAAGAAGCTTATGCCAAACGATCCATGTTTCCCATTGTCAATTATGTTTCAACTCATCGATTATCTGAACCTCTGGAGGTCTTTGTACACAATGTTTTATCGCTGATATTCCAAATAGTGTGCATGCTACTCTTGCCAATCCAAATTGGACTCAAGCCATCAAAGAGAAATGTCAGCATTACAGGAGAATAACACCTGGACTTTAGTCCTATTGTCAAAAGGAAAGAAAACAGGGTGCTCACAATCAAGTACAAAGTTAATGGCTCAATCGATCGGTATAAGGTGCGACTTGAGGCAAAATGGTATATACAGACATACGACATTAATTATTGGGAGACTTTCTCACCGGTAGCAAAGTTATACATAGTCAAGGTCTTATTATCTCTTACAACCAATTTAGACTGGTTGTTACATCAGTTCGGCATAAAAAATGGCTTTATACACCGTGATCTTGAAGAAGAAGTGTACATGGACATTCCACCAGGGTATGCTACTTCAACTGAAAATATCGTATGCAAGTTGTAAAAAGCCCTTTATGGACTGAAGCAATCAGCATGTGCTTGGTTTGGCCGATTTACTTGGCCATGAAGAAATATGGGTATCAATAAAGTAACGAAGATCATAATTTGTTCTTGAAGCATTGTCGTGGAAAAGTAATGGCTCTGATAATTTATGTTGACGACATGATTATCACAGAAGATGATGATGAAGAGATCTCTCGTCTACAAGATCGACTAGCAACAGAGTTCAAGATGAAGAACTTGGAAAATCTCAAGTACCTGTTGGGAATTGAGATGGCAAGATCAACCTAAGGCATATTTCTATCTCAACGGAAGTATGTACTCGATCTCTTAGTTGAAGCTGGATTACTAGATTGTAAACCGGCTAATACACCAATCATTCAGAACCACAGACTTTGTGAATATTCACATCAAAAGCCAACTGATAAAAAAAGATATCAAGGTTAGTAGGTAAGCTGATCTATCTATCTCACACTTGTCCTGATATTGCCTATGCTGTTAGTGTAGTCAGTCGATTCATACATTCTCCTAGTAATTGACATATGGAGGCTGTGATGCGGATTCTTTGATATTTGAAGTATTCTCCTAGAAAAGGACTTCTATTTTCTAAGAACAACCATCTCAATATTGATAGTTACACTGATACTGATTGGGCCGGAGATGTTACTGATCGAAAATCGACATCAAGCTACTTCACTTTTATCTATGGCAATCTAGTTACTTAGAGGAGTAAGCGACAAAAGGTAGTGGCATTATCTAGTGCAGAGACTGAGTTCAGAGAAATGGCTAAGGGTGTGTGTGAGTTTTTGTGGCTTAAGAGGTTGATGACCGATATTGACTTCTCTTCTAATTTAGAAATGAATTTATTATGTGATAACAAAGCAGCTATCGATATCAGTCATAATCCAGTCTAATATGATCGCATCAAACACATTGAAATGTATCGACATTTCATAAACTAGGCTGTTGAAGACAAGGTGATATAGCTTTCATTCGTCAAGTCAAAAGATCAGCTGGCCGATGTACTGACCAAAGCTGTATCGATCAAAATTTTCTACAATCACTTGGCAAGTTAGGCATGTAGTACATATACGCACCAACTTGAGAGAGAGTGTTCTGAGTTGTATTTATCAGTTGAATTTAATTTCAAATTGTAGATAAGATATGATTGATTAGGATATGACTGATTATGATATGATTAGATTAGGATATATTAGATTTAATCTCATTTATTGTTGTGTAGATTCATTGTATCTATAAGCTTATAAATAGGTTGTTGTATCATTGGATGAATATATAGGAAAATATTCTCCCCATTTTCTTTCTACTTAACATTCTCTTGCTAGAGATATTTACTGCAAAGAGGCCAGCGGATGATATCTTCATGGATGGATTGGATCTACATAATTATGTTCAATCAACTATGCCTGAACAAGTTTGTATGATTGTTGACCCATTACTACTGCCAAATGGAGATGATTCTGGAGAAGTTACGGCACTAGTGGAACTAAACACTGATGAGAAAATGATGCAATGCCTTGCTTATGTTCTGAAAATTGGTATCAAATGCCCTGCAGCTTTACCAATTGATCAGATGCCTATGAATGAGATACTAAGAAAATTACATCTCATTAAGGATGGAATATTTGGGGCTAGAATAAACATAGCAGATCTTGATATTTGACAGGCGTGTACTTGTGTATCATGAGACAGGTGTAGAGGCTGCCAGAATATATTTTTTTGGGGTCCAATATTTAATGTTTTCGTGCAACGAAATTGAGTTTCACCCTTTTCTATTGAAGTTTTAATTCACTTACTTCACTAGCATCTATTAGTTAATTGAACCATGATTCAGAGTAACGTTGCTCTATAACCGGAGAAGATCTCTTCAATGGTAATTTAAAACATTACTGTATCTGTAGCTGTATGAATCAAATACATTTAAAATGTTATTTGCATATGTTAGAAGCAAGACATGTAAGATTTATCTGTATCACAGTCTAAATCTATGAATTCTCAGTGCGTGGAAGTGTGAAAAAATGACTTCTATATGATAATCCTGTTAGAATTATTAGAAACCATGCATTTATATCAGTAGAATAATTACACGTGAAAGGATTTAATAGAGATAAAGTTGATGCAATTAAGATGGAATTGGTTGAACTTGTACAGACAGTCATGTGTAATGTGATGGCTTTATTTGATTAAAAATTATGGCTTGTTTGGTTGTTATTATTATTTTTCTTTGAAATGCTCAAAACGTCTATTTCGGTGCACAGGGTATTTGGGTATTTATATATATGTATTTGCGGCACCGCCAGCAATTAATAAAAATAAAGGACACTTCCATTTAACTTCAACTTCATTTAAGTGAATTCAATGAGCCATAAGAAGTCCCTGATGTATTGTTGGTGGTGGTTTAGGTGTCCATTTCTTATTTGTTACTTTAAAGTAATAGATTTTAGGTATGTACAAGTGATTATTCTCTATATTACCATTAGTAACGTAGAAACTAAAAAATTATAGGTTGGGGAGATCAAGACAATACAATCAAGAATATGGGATGAGATATTTACACGTAAAAATACTAGTCTATTGGAATGTGCCTTGCACATTTGGACACTTTAGTGGAGATGTAATTTAATAACTTGATTTTAGTACGCTGGCGTATGAAATATATTGATAATGATTTAGCAATGTTAAACATAAATAAACATAGACAAAATTAACGTTGTAATATTAAATAAATACCGCTTCACAAAATTAGAAATGAATTGAAATGTAATGAACTAAAAGCTTTAATAATGTCAATTGTGAAAGGAACTAATGAGTCCTCGGCTTTGCTGGTGATTTGAGATGCTTTAACAAACTGGGGAATTTGAGACTTATTCTTTTGTTTTCCTGCATTTACAATCTGATTACAGATCCACTTTATCGGTTGAGTTCTTGTTGATTAACGGATTGCAAATGAACTGATTTGACCTTCGAATGAAGAGTTATACATGACTTGAATACTCAAGAAGTTATTCGTGGCAAGTGAAATACTTTATTATGTGGCAAGTGAAATATTTATTTCCAGGTCTATTGCTATTTCTACCTAGTGGCTAGTATAGAGCAGAATAACCTGTCAGGATTGGGAACATTTCTTTCAAAATTATGATTTATGAGGAATGATACATGACAAAGCTAGAGAAAATAGAAATATGGTTCTAGTAATTTGGCGAATTGGTTGGACGAGATAAGTAACCAACTGGTTCATTTGAATTTTAAGATAATAATCTAGGAACTGTACGGAACGATTGTTCCTTCAATGTAAAAGACGGGTAGTTGTAAATATTTTGGTCAAAATCTACTTTGCACGCCTAAAATATATCAAATTCTTACTTTGCTCTCTAAACTTTAATTTTGGACAAACTACACCTTCAACTGTCCAAAACATTCCATTTAAATCCAATTGTTTATGGTATCAACTAAATTAACGGAACTCAGGTGTGTGCGTGAAACAATTGGAATTAAGTGCAATATTTTGGACAAATTAGGATGTAGTCTGTTTAAAATTGATACTGTCAATAATTAGATTAAAATGAATGTTGCACGCACGCATTTGAATTCTATTAGTTTAGTTGACGCTGTCAACGGTTGGACATAACGAAATGTTTTGGACAGTTGAGAGTGCAGTCTATCCAAAATTGAAATTTAAGATGCAAAGTGATAATCTGATATAAGTTGGAGGTGCAAAGTGGATATAGGCCTAAACATTTTATTTGATGAAAAATGGACATTGTTATCTTATGTCATGTGTATGGGTGAGAAGGCCAATCCCCTTAGAATTACTTTTTTGTCTTAACAAGTGCTATCAATTAATTTTTAAGAATTTGTATATGTTTCTCTTTTTCTTTTGCTGTTATCGACGTTTTTATTTACAAAGATGTTCTCAAGGTTCAATACTTTGGTATGTTTTGATGGCACTTTCCTCTTCCTTTCCCTTTTGTATGTGTTCTTTTGGTTCGTTGGCTCAAATAATCAGCTTAACTCTAGTGGCTTTGTTGTTATCAACAGATGCTATCAATTTGTAAACTAGTCGAATAAGGCAAATGCGGCCATGAAATCGTCATGATTCTAAATGGGCTCTAACTTATTATTAGTAACGAGGAAGTTTGATAGAAAGTGATTTTTGAGATGTCATAACTGGTATTAATTTGCCAATGGAACAAAATCACCATTCTAGATTAAATGTTAATGGACGAACCTACTTAGATTCTTTGAGAAAGGTATATTTTCAGGCATAAAATAACTTGGGTACTGATGTAGTAAGTTGGTTCCATTGTGATATGTTGCTTTATACACTTTTTTTATGGTTTAATATTTTTTCTAGTTTAATTGTTCTTGTTCTTGGTTGTTAAACTATTTTCTATTTTTTGCAGGTTTGTTGAACTATTTTGATGATAGCTTGATCAAATTGGGTGGATGGCGGAATTTTCACGAGATTGCTATAACTTCTTTTAGTTGGTCTTCGTAATACTATACTTCTTGTTGTTGTTTAATTTGTGTAACTTTCGTGTTAAAACTTAAACAGTTTGAGATGGTTTTAGGTGACTTTGATGTTGGCAGTAATTTTTATTTGGTATATGGTTATGATGGAGACATGATAGTAATTTGTGTATGATAGATTGTGACAGTAAGACTAGTTTTATTTTATGTATTTGGTTATATGATGGATTATGACATGATGTAGAAAGTTGTGCTAGGTGATATTTTAATTATTTTTATTGCATTTGTTGTTTTTGGATTGTTGGCTTGAGAAGTTTTTGTTATTATGTTCTGATATGATGGTAGATTATTGAAATTCACGAGTTTATGTTGCTAGTATTTGTTCTAAAATTTAATTTTAGCACCCTATTTATGGTAAATTATGAAAATTTGGTCCCATGTCACAAGTTATGTTTATACAAGTTATAAATTAGTAGTTAGATTATTACAAGTGAAAATTCTAGTCATTTGGCTATTTACACAAGAATTTTTTTTAAATAATTTTTGCGCAAGTTTTGAATATTTTTGCCCAAAAAAAGAGTAGTACAGATTATAAGTAAGTTGTTCGAGCCAGCTTGGCTCAAGTTTGAGCCAAAGCGAGCTCAAGTTCGATCTCGAAATCAAGCTCAAATTTGAGTTTGAATTTGGGCTTCCAACTTAATTGCGTGTTCACAAGTGATCCCGAGTCGACCCCGAGCTTTCACTGAAATTGACAAGTTGAGCTTGAGCTCTAAATTACAAATTTGATCAAGTTCGTATTCAAACTCGAGCAACAGTAATATAATCGAGCTCAAGTTCAAGCATAGTAGTATTCATGTTCGACTCGACTCATTCACACCTCTACTAATGACTACATTATTTGATTTACTCTTTTTCTATCTTGAATTTCCTTAGCCTTTTTTATCTAACTTTAACAACGTCTTTTTTGGTGGCTGCTTTTTCCTATTATGAGTCTATTATCATCCTCTATAGTGATTGAACTTATCAAATTATACAAAGAATGGGCTTCCTTGTCATCAAAATCCTTCGATGGTGTTATGATATTTTCTTCAATCTTTTAGAAAGCACTCGCAACCAATAAAATCTTTTCAGCTCTATTTTATGTTGTTCTTTGTAATTTGATAAAAAAACTTACTTTTTTTTATGGGTTATTTATAGGTTCAATTTTTTTTTTTTTTTTACTCTTCTAATTTTTACTAGTATTAAGTTGGATTAATTGTCAATATTTAGACTTGTAGCCAATCAAGCTGCTCAAACTGAGCTTAAACTTTTTGCAATATCCAAATACCACAATATGGGACACTAGTAAATTGAAATCCACATGATTAGTAAATAAAAGTTGGTAACACTAGCTTACTAACTTTCCCCACAATTAAGCTCTAAACAACTGCCTAAAGTACTAAAGACCTGGTCAATGGATTCTGAAGTCAAGTAACAAATCCAAAAATTTAAAGAAGCCTCATGAAAATTTAGGCGTTTAATCATGATTGTGCATTGGCTTATTATGCAATAAAGAACAGAAATAGGCTAAAAAAGGTTTACATATTTCTGACAACTTCAATCCTACTTTCCCTTTAATTAGATTCTCCATTGGCAGTTAAAGGTGCCAAGATAATAAGCAAAGAGAAGAAAAAGTTAGAAAAGACATCATCAGCATAGACTAGCACAGAAGACAGAACAATAATTTAAAGTTCCAATGATTTGCACATAATTAATTAAGCAGGATCCCCACTTTATTATTACTTGGTTAGTGGCAAACTGAAAGTTCAACCAGATATGTCATATGTGACGAATACATATTACTATTATTTTTTGGGTGCAAAAGTGTGGATGCTAAACTCATTTACCACCAAGAATTTACTTTTCTAGCTCTAACAACGCTATGTTCAGCATGTATATAAAATTTATCATAATATTGTAATTTTTATTGTTCATGAATTACACAGAAATTTACTTGACGTATGTCACCATATTAACTTTGTCTGATTTATATTTGCGGGTGTGCAAAAATTGATAGATGCATAAAATCGCATAATTTATAATATTATATCAACTGTACACATCCAATGGGCTTTTTTCGTGATTCAAAAGATTCCACCATGATTTTGAAAAGAAAAGAAAAAATGTGCAAAAATTTATGAATGTGCAAAGATTCCACGGTATCAGCCAAATATTTCCGTTGAAGTTGATATCCCTGCCACCAAACGGCAGAAAATTTTGTCCTCTACTTCTTGTCTTAATCTCAAGTGCAAAGCAAAGCAAAAAACAAAAGCAAAACCAAAAGCAAGTGCAAAGGCCATGGACCATGTATCTTTTGACAAGGGTGAAGAAATTTGGTAATTTCCAGCAAACTTTAAGGAGATTCCGTTCGGATTATTCCTGGACAATCTTTTTGACTAGGGTGAAGAAATTTGGTAATTTCCAGCAAACATCTAAAGAGATTCCTTTTGGAGAGACTCCTGGACAAATTTTAGTAGTACGATTGTACATGTTAATGGCCCAACATGGTTTTATTACGGTGTCCTCTCTATGGGTTACAATGACTGCTGGATAATGAACACCAAGTCTTGACGCTTGTCGGCTTCCTAACTCATATGTTTTGTTTATCAACCTTGGTGAGCATTGAGAAATATTTCATTTCATGCAATTTAAAATGATGCATTGTGTTTATCGTTTGTTATGTTGAATGAATTTTTTAAAATATACTACCTGAATATTTGATAGACCTTTCTATTTTGTTTGTTTATGAGCATTTCATATTCACATACATCTGTTATTTCTAAAGTATCATATAACATAGCCATTAACATATTAAAAAAGAAAGCTCTTTGTCGACAATAATTGACTGAAAATATAGAAAATCTATTCGTGATTAGATATATAAATGTTACTATAACAACAAATAAGAAAATATCTCATTGCAAGAAAAATTTAAAATGCTAAAAAGTGGTTAATTTTGGAAATGAATAATTTAATCTCATTTTAGTTTAATTAACACCGTTTCCAACTTTTGACTATTAAAGTAACTTTCCGTGTTTAATTTCTGCAATTGAAGGGTAAGGGTGTTGCAATACATCTTTAGAGAGTAAAAGTGTTACTTTATGCCTCTAAAAATAAGAACATGTATATACAATAGCATAATTGCGTGTGAAAAGGATGACTTTAGAAGGGAAAAAGGTATGTGTACGTAATTAAGGGTAATGAAATAAAACAATACTCTTAAGATTGTTTAGGAACTAAGAAAGAAAATTAAGTAATATTTTTTCCCAAACAGTGAATGCAAGTGAATGTGATATTTAACACCGTGTGGTACAGTTTTGTTATCTAAACTTTTCCTATAATTACTGATGAAATAATTATGTGTAGCAAAGCAGCAATGCAAGGCTAATACAAAAATCAAATGGCTAAATGTTAGGCAATTGAAATGCTCGAAAGATACCTTGGATAACACAAAAATGTTTGGAGGAAAAGTAGTTGTATTTTGTGATGACTTTTGGACAGGTACTTTCGTAGTACCCGAGAGTAACAATACAACAAGCAATAGAAGCAAAATTGGCAAAATTATATTTGTGGCCGAACATGAAATGATTGATTTTGTCCAGAAATATGAGAGCAAGTGTAGACTCTGAAGTTTATTAAGAGATGGCATGTTGTAACGACGAAACTTTTAGCACATCACTCTACTAATATACTAATACAAGTTCAAATCAGGTGCACTTTTCTTGTTACTAAAATATAATAATATTGGTGATTGACAAAAAATATATATATATATATAATAATATTGGTGAACAGGTGCTAAACCTATTCCTCTGAATTAGCACCTAAGTTGGTTTGACTATTTTGAATATTTAAATCATTGCATCCATTGTCCATAGAAACGCAAATTATTTCAAATTAAATTAATCAGTTCATTCCACATTAATTCCTCTTTCCCTTCAAAACATGGAGTTTCGAGATCCCACTTCCTGGGGGTTTTGGTCATCATCAGCAAATGTTTTGCTGCTTGTTCTTCTTGCCATGAATCTGCCACTACACGTTTCAGCTGCAAGATTTTTCGGGAACGAGACTGATCGACTTGCTCTGCTTGAATTCAAGCATCAGATATCTGATGATCCACATGGAGTTCTAAATTCATGGAACCATTCACAACACCATTGCCAATGGCAAGGAGTCACGTGTCAACGTGCGACATCAAAGGGTCACAGGCTTACTATTATCTGGTAAGAGCTTGTCTGGAATCATCTCTCCTCATATTGGAAATATCAGTTTTATGAAGTTCATACATCTTGGGGAAAATCAATTCCAGTGGTAAGATTCCCCAAGAAGTCGGTCGCCTGTTTCGGCTAAGATTTCTTAACCTGTCAACCAACACATTAATGAAGAAATCCCTGTTAATCTAAGTCCACTGCTCACACTTGATAACCATTAGCTTAGCCGCGAACAAACTTGAAGGAAAAATTCCTATTGAGCTAACCAATTTGAAGATGCTTGAAACGTCTTTATCTTTCTAGGAACAATTTGATAGGAGAGATTCCTTCATCCATAGGGAATCTATCCTCATTGAAGGGAACTCTCTGTCGGAGTGAACAATTTTGAGGGAAATCTGCCCAAGGAGATGGGACTGTTAAGACAGTTAACTAAGTTAGGGATGTCAGTAAATAAATTGTCTGGGGTGATTCCTCCTTCTATCTATAACCTTTCAGCCCTTGTTCTCTTTACAGCACCAAAAAATCTCTTTCATGGAAATCTTCCAACCAACATTAGGTCTCACCCTACCAAATCTGCAATGCCTAGGAATTGGGGGGAACTGAATTCAATGGCAAAATTCCAGTTGGCATCATCAATGCTTCTAGGCTTGAGGTACTTGACCTTGGTGACAATAAGTTTGAAGGGCAAGTTCCAACTAATTTAGGAGATCTATCAAACCTTCAAATTCTGTCACTTCCTGGGAATCACTTGGGAAGCAATTCTGCTGAGAGACTTGAGTTTCATTTCATCAATGACAAACAATAGTAATCTAAGGATTATTTCCTTGGCCGATAATAATTTTGGTGGCAAAGTGCCTAAGTTCATGGCAAACCTCTCATATGAACTCACTAAACTAGCCTTTGGAGGAAATCAAATATCAGGAACCATCCCAGAAGGACTTGGAAATTTTGCCAATCTAATTGCCGTTGATATGTCATGGAACTCCATTTCAGGAGTCATACCAAGTGATTTTGGCAAATTCGAAAGCTTGCAATATTTGGGTCTACAGAAAAACAGCTTGTCAGGAGAGATTCTATCCACCATATGTAATATTACCACTCTATACCATCTGGACTTAGCAAACAATCTTTTTGAAGGCAGCAACATATTTGGCAATATTCTTATGAACTGCCAAAAGTTGCAGTATCTTGATGTATCCGCAGATAACCTTAGTGGAATTTTACCACCATATTTTTTGACATGCACACCTCATTAGTATATTTGGGCTTAAGTCAGAACACATTCAGTGGTTCTCTACCCCTTGGCAGGAAAGCTGACACACTTGGTCAACTTCTCCTTAGCCTACAACAAATTTTCTGGAGAAATACCTTCATCGCTTGTTGACTGTTTGAGTTTGGAGAATCTAGAGATGCAAGCCAATTTTTTCCAAGGGACGATCCCCTCAAAATTGGCTTCTTTGAGAGGCATCCAACAATTAGACCTTTCAAGTAACAACTTGACTGGACAAATACCAAGAGACCTTGAGAAACTTCAGTACTTGAGGTATTTGAACCTTTCGATATAATGACCTTTATGGTGAGATACCAACTACTGGAGTTTTTGGGAATGCAGGCCAAATAACATTGATTGGAAACAACAAACTTTGCGGAGGCATTCCCTGAATTAGATTTCCCACCTTGCCCTATGATCAAGGAAAAGAAAAAGCAAAAGCTTAAGATCATTATACTAGTTATCCACAGATTTTACCTGTAATGGTTCTGGTTCTTGGTATATTGTTGTTTTATATAGTGATGCACCAAAAGATGTATAGAAGAAATGCTAGTTTCGCCTATGGTGCCCACAATATTTTGTAGACTCAATAAACTCTTAAGAGTTTCTTACCAGGAGCTCCATCGTGCAACTTCGGATTTTCTCCAGAAAACTTAATCGGAAGAGGAAGTTTTGGAGTTGTTTATAAAGGAAGGCTAGATCAACATGGAGATAGGCTTGTTGCAGTTAAAGTTCTTGACCTTCAAAAGAATGGGGCTTCCTAAGAGCTTCAAAGCTGAGTGCAGAGCATTAAGAAACATTCGCCATCGGAATCTAGTTTCCATTTTAAGTTATTGCTCCAGCCTTGATTCCATGGGGAATGAATTCAAGGCCTTAGTCTATGAGTTTATGGAAAATGGAAATCTTGATTTGTGGTTGCATCCTGGAGAGACAACTGATCAAGCAGAAAGATTAATAAATCTCAATCTTTTTCAGAGGCTAAATATTGCAATTGATGTTGCCTCAGCGATTGCATTATCTTCACAACCACACCTAAACAACAGTTGTTCATTGTGATATAAAACCAAGTAACATTCTTCTTGACAATGACTTTGTTGCTCATGTGGGTGATTTTGGATTAGCAAGGCTTCTTCCTATAACCATCAATATTTCCTCAGAACAAGGGACTAGCAGTGCTATTTCAATCAGAGGATCAATCAGCTACATAGCTCCAGGTAATAATTTTGTTTGTATGCTTATACAATAAAATCATGTGAATTGTCAGCATTGGATCTTCGTAGAAAATGACATTAAAACTTTAGTAATTGAACTAAAGATGGTAGACTGGGTAACATAATCACTAGGATACTTTTTTCATGGATCAGGGGTGATGAAAGTTAAAGTACTCAACGCTTGTATGTGTTTTTTTTTCGAACATTGTATGCTTAATTTACATACAGCAAAGCCTAACAATTGTGAATACCATTATTTACTTATGTAAATTAGTTTCCTAATTTACAATTTTTGTAGCCTAAAGCACAAACATTTATATGAATTTAGGTAAGCACCATATGTAAATTCGTTTACTAATGGAGAAAAAATAATTCAGAGTACGGAATGGGCCATTAGGTATCTACCCAAGGGGATGTTTATGCATATGGGATTCTCTTGCTAGAGATGTTCACAGGAAAGAGGCCAACGGATGATATGTTCAAGGATGGATTGGATCTACATAATTATGTTAAAAGGGCTTTGCCTGAACATAGTTTTGATGATTGTTGATCCATCACTTCTTTCAAGTGGAGATGAATAATGGAGAAGTTACTACACAAGTGGAACTATGCAATGATGACAAAAGGATGCAATGCATTGCTTCAATTTTGAAAATTGGAATCAAATGCTCTACAGCATTATCAGATGATCGAATGCCTATGGATGAGATTGAAAGAAAATTGCATCATCATTAAGGATAGGATTTCTTGGTGTACAGAATGAACACAATAGATCTTGATGTTTGAAGAGGTATGTACTATATATGTCATGAGCAACAAATACCCCCACCCAACCCCCAAAAAAACAACACAAAAAAAGGATATTTTCCAAATTCTATTGAGTTTCGATATTAATCATTGTTATTTCTTTCTTTGGATTTTTTTTTGAAGTTGTCACTTACTAATTAGAGGAATCTTGATTTTCAGCAACATGACAGACTGAAGATTCGAAATAAAAGTGCTGTGAAACTTGAGAATACCTCTCTGATGTTGAAAAACTGTGTAGACTTGATGCTTCAGGAACAGTATAATATACAGTAATTTTGTGTTGGCTTGAATCAAACTCTCATTGTCAATTGGAATAATGAGTGTAGCAATTAAAATGTTTATTATGCAAAGTTGTCTATTGTATAGCTTCCTTTCAATTAGTTTTTCCCTTTGAAATTATATGTTCTATTTTTTTTTTCTTGCAAAACTTAGTTGGAGTAAAACCGTGCACTAATGCACGGCAACTTAAATTTTTATAGGAAACGATATACAATCCATTTTTATTACAAAAAATATCTGTATCTATACTATTATTAAAGAAGTATGATGTCTTTCTGTGAATATTTCTTTCCACTTTGATTTTTCTATTGTACCCATTAAAATATAAAGTGGAAGTGTTGAATTGTTGGAAAGTAGATGCTTATTTGATTTACATTATTTAGGATAAATTGAAAATAATGTAAATATCTAATGGTGATCAATATTTAAAGACAGACGCTCAAGTGGATTTTTACACTCGCCTACTCATCTTAATTTGTTTCAGGAAGAGTAGAGAATTCATTTCCACTTTTTAACTATTTTCTTTCCCTAAGAACACAACTATATACCCCCAAATAGAGAAGTCCTTGTACAACTCTTCAGATTTTTATGTATTAACAGAAATAAAATACTTATCGGGGATCTTTTCTCCTTTTTTTTTTTTCTGTTCAATTACCAAAATAGAGGTTAAACATTATTTGATCCAATACTCAAGGAAAAGTTAGGAAGTACATCAATAAAACCATAATCACATTTTGTTTCTATGGTCAAAAAAATAGGCTAATTATTATTGAATGAATTGGAGTAATAGTTCATAAAATTGGTTAAAATTGAGGATTTATTTAGTCTCTGCTACTTAATTTGTCAGAATTGGGAACATAAATTTAATTAATTATTTTTTCAAACTTATTGGAGAAAATTAATCAAAATTATATATCAAATAAAGACTAACTTAGTTTTTGTATAAACTTGAAGAAACTTATTGGTCTACACCTAGATCATACGAATAAGGTGATCGTAATCTCTAAATTATACATCTTTTGTGATAAGACTTTAGAACCCAAACGAAAGGTTCTTGGACCTTTTAGCTAATCAATGATTATGTTTGACTAGATATGTATAAAATAGCTATCAAAATGCTCACAAATTTAATGCATTAGAAAACTTCAATCAATTTGCAACCCTATGTTATTGATTTCTAACACCAACATGGATTCGTTCTCTAAACTTGAACTTTACATGATATTTAATGAATGGGGTGAAATATCAATTTTGCAATGAGAAATGATATTTATACACCCCTTTCAGTTTCACTCACACAGTTGCAAGTGAACATTTTGTGCTGGTAAATAGTGATGACGGGGTGTAAGAAGCTAAAAGGGTTGTGTGAATATTATTTTTCTTTTAAAATTAGCATTTGAGAAGAATGTACAGCTAAAAGAGAATACAAATAAAAAATGTTAACACCTAACAAAATTATGTAATACCAATTTTGGGGTGCTGCACACCATTTGATTAATGTAAAAAAAAATAGAAGAAAAAGGAAAAAGTCGGTAAACTGGATATGGAAGATAATAAAACAGGAAAAGAAAATGAACATGTGAATTTATTTTTAATAGAATACGCTTAGTAGAAGAAAGGTAAAAGTGTTAGTATATAAGTGGAAAATAATGTGTGGCTTATGCCTTCTATGTTATTACTTCCATAATTTGAGATGAAAAGGTATAAATTGAATGTCATGATAACAAAATATGTAAATTTGACTGATGCATGGTGACCAGAATAAATTCAAAGTTATTTTGGATGCTCAAAAAGAAATGATTGTCCCTGGATATTTGTTTGGAAAAAATCATACTTAGAATAATGAAATTAGATTTGCAATATTAAGTGCCCGATAATGGAACAAGCATATTCGAAAAATAAATAAAATGAGTCACATTAAATAATTCGAAATATTCCATTAACAAATATAATATCAATTTCAACTCAAAAAATAAAAACTGATATCAAATAAAATAATGAAGATGAAATATTAGGTATGAACAATGAAATTTGATGTAAAAATAATTGTGTGCCATGGAAGAATTAATTGGGAAGGAAATAGACAGGAAGAGTTAACTGGCAAGGAAATAGAGGTAACTCTATGAAACTTTTAGTCAAATTTATAGATGAGTTCCCAACAAATAAATACTTTTGAAATTTCGTTCTCTACTTAAGCATTGCATACTATTCCTGATTAGATATAAAAATGTATTCAATCAGATTAATTTAATTCTTCTAGTTTGCAAAAGGCCACCACATACAATGTATGTGCCTTCTTCTAGACATGAAAAATTCTTTATATCTGATATTATAATTAAAGATCTCTATATTCACTATCCTCTCAAGACCTCTGATAAGACTTTTTTTTGCCATTAGTGAACATAGTTTTTTTAGTTCTTAGAATTAATTTTTCCTTCTAATGTTTGAAAAATATGTATGTTGCAAATTACAAATAATTTTTAAAGAAAATTCTATATAAAATTGAAGAAATAATATTTGTATCATTTCAAGAGCATTATGTGATTAGGAGATATTTTTCATTAAATGAATTTGTGAATTTTATGTCAACATATATAACTATTAATCATATTAGAAAGTAATTAAAATTCTCATTTAGAAGATATAAGTTTTGTTAGAATAGAAAGAAATCCAAGTACCCAATCAGCCCTCTATCTTCAATTGGACATGCCGCCCAAGAGAGACAGAATCGAACCAATTGCGTACCGAAGAAGTATAGATGGTATGGGCCCCTTGGATCACAGGGAAGAGCAGCTGCCCGTGGAGCGCAGAAGAAGGATTCATGAACCAGCTGGAGGCCAATGAGAGGCCCATGAACCAGCTCCAGCTGCATGAGCATGAAAAACAGCCATCAGAAGCGAGACGTGCAAGTGTAGCTAAATTGATCTTGCATGCTCTCCAGGCAATTGTAAAGAAGACAAATTAGTTTGTTAGGAATTTCCTCTCAAAATGTATTAGAGATCAACATTTGTCAATTTTTGATTTATTAGAACTTTGCACAAGTAGCAAGCTGTAAATGTTTTTTGAGTTGAATGAATATTCAGAAAATTCTCTCCATTTCTTCGTGGTTTTATACCTTTTTTCACATACTTTACATATACTTGTACCTGCATATATATATGTACGTACATACATATGTACATACATAGATACGAGACAAACATTTTAATTCTTACACACAATATGATAGTAAAAATCTTTTTAGAATCATATTTTGCTATGTATGTTATGCTTTCCGCCACCTTACCCAAGAATAAATTATCAATTAATCTTACGTGAAGAACACCCAACTCAAACAAGATAATAGAGTAGTACAGGTAGATTTTATTAAAGAAACTCACAATCTTTGCATAAAACAAAACTATATATCTAAACCAAATGAAGGATTCTGGTTATGCTTATGATTTTACAAAGATAACTCTACCTTAATAACTTTGTTAGAAGATGGAGAAATAATGAGATATTTTTTTCGTTTTTTTTTTTCCTTTTTGAAGAGCTATGATAGAGTTAATGTAATCATGGATTTCTTTAACAGGCGCGCAAGAGCATTTAATTGTCAATGTGATATTAAGGCCCTTATGGACCTTTATGAGATTAAACCTTCTTGGGCCATTGTGTGTTTTGTAAGAAGTAGTGGCCTTATTTGTAATTTTTGAAACTTCATTTTTTTGCCCTAAAGACTAAAATCCCTTCTTCTTTTTCCTTCATTCTTCCTCTTCCCTTTTGAAAGAATTCCTCTAAATTCTTCCCATTTTCTCAATCCATTGAAGGAGGAATTGAAGGGATTTCATCTCCAAAGGAAGCTAGTAGAAGCCATTTTGAAGCTTTTTCCCCAAATTCCCCTCAAGGTAACTCTTTTTCCTACTTCTTTCTTTTTAGTTCTTTCACACTTTGATTATTTTGCTTGAGAATTCGAAATTATGGCTTTGTTGGATGCTCTTAGACTATGTTGTTCTTGGAATAGATTATTTGTAGTAGTAGTGCAAATGTATGACTTATGGGATAAATGTGTGAGGTGAATGAGTTAGGGATTTGAGGAATTTTGAGTGAGGATTGTTTTTGTCTTGATTTTCTTGAGCAATCTGCGTTTGTATGTCTTTTCCTACTGTTTTGAGCCTGTATTAGCTGCATTTTGAGTTGGGTTTGTGTTGGAAGTGAGTTTGAGTGAAGGGAGGTGTTATTTGCAGAAAATCGCAGGTGAGCCGTGGGTGGGCTGAGCCCAGCCGTGGCCACGGCTCAGGAAATCTTCACCCGCGTCAACTCTCTGGAATTGAGCCGTGGGTGAGGATTCCCGAGCCGCGGTCGCGGCTCGAGAGTTTTTGATCGCGTCTACTCTCGCGGGCAGAGAGGAGCCAGCCATGGAGCCCGCGGCTCAATCTGATCCGCGGGCGTGGATCAGATGATCCCACTCGCGGATCAGTTTGGTGTTTTCGGGTTTTTCTAGTTTCTTTTGTGAGATGAGTATAGTATTGCGTTGGTTATGTTCCTTTGATAGAATTAGAGTATAATTGGGTGTTTATTGTGTATTATAAGCGACGGAGGCGATTATCCCTACTCGGACTACCTAAATTAGTCCTTGGAGTGAGGTAAGTACCATTTGATTCTCTTTGCTTTGGAAATGCAATTGATGAAGCTAAATGACTTGGATAATATTTTCTTTACATAAAAAGGGCTTATGTTTGATTACTTTGGTTTTCTATAACACAAGTATATGTGGTCTATTGAATCGTTTGAATAAACATATGATTGAGCTCTTGTATGTGAAATGGCTATATAACGGGACTAGTTCCTTAAAGTAGTAATTGTAGCAAGTTATTTTGAACCGTACTAACCGGGTTATAGTTAGTCTTGAACCGCACCAACCGGGTGGTAGTTGGTTTTGAACCGTGTTAACCGGGTTATAGTTAACAACTGGAATTCCAGGGTCATGTGTCCACTAACTACTTGAGCTCTCTTTTTCTTTGAATTGCATTATGTGATGTTGGAATATGTATGATTTATAACTTGACCACATGTTATGATGACTATGACTTTGATTTTGATTTGGAAATTGTACCTATGTATGAATAACAAACTTAAGCCCCAAAGAGAACCTTTACTACTTACTAGGTGATTATATCACTCACCCCTTTTGTTTAACCCGCAGGTGATGAATTTGTTGAAGGTGATTGGAATGATTTTTGGGCCTCATAGTCTTGGTTAGGATAGGCATGAATGAGGTTATTTTTGATAGCATTGATGTATAGCCATATTTTTGTATGGATTAGGTTATACATATTTTCCCAACTATTTTTGTTATTGGGGAAAAGATATTGTAATGGATATTGTATATTTTTTTGATGATGTATGAAATGGATTCTTTTGGGCATCTTGGTACTTTGAGCCTTATATTATGATTAGATGATGATTGTTTTGATTTAGCCTTGTATCCTAGGTTAGCTTAGGGCACGGCGGGTGCCACGTCTCGGGTACGGGGCGTGACAGTCAAGGCAAGAAATATTAATTGGATATCCATTTTTTCGAAGTGACTTTAGAATGCATCATTGTAGCACCCTTTTGAATAAATGTGTAGCTTGTGTAAAAAGTTGTTAATTAAAGTCCGTATTTTAAGTTTTATTTGAAACAGTGGCTCCATTTGGATATGCATTATTGAAAAATTATTCAAAATAATTATTTGGAGGTTTTATATTGACTTTTTGAAAAGGTGAAAAGGTGAAAAAGTGTTTGAATTGTGAAAATTTTTTGAAAAACCTTTTTGGATAGCGAATAATTATTCTGAAGTGTTTGAATTGTTCAAAAAATGCTATAACAACTTGTTCGACTTTTTTGCATAATTCTTCACAAAATTCAACATTTTCTACAAAATCTGTTCAAAAAAATTACAAAAATCGATGAACAGTACACGGTCCATTGACAAGCATTTGTGGAACAAACACTGGGTAATAAACGCTAGTTAAATCACGAGCGTCCAGCACAATGAGAAATTTGAAACCTAACAATGGGAACGAGCACTGGTTGTCTGACGCTTGTCAACAAATGAATGTACATAACAGTCATATCACTAAAGATTTTTTTTTGTCAAAACTAAAGATTAATTTCTCTGACGAATAGTTAGTTTGGACTAGAAATTTGGAAACTATAGTTTTGATTTCAATGGCAAATGCTGCTCCTCTAATGAATTAAATGGTAATCTGGGGTAGGGGTGAGTGGAAATTGGTTCTTTAATAGGTTAGATTTCACAACTTGAATTTGGATGCTAGGAAGTTTTCGGTCAGAGAGAATGAAGAAGGGATTTCAAATTTAAACAAGCGAGAGAAGATAGGTTTTGAAATTTAAAAAGAAAATATTTGGTGAGGAAAATTCAACAAAAAATTGTGGGTCATTTTTTGGTCAAAAATACAAAAATTATTCACATTTTTTGGAATTATTTTTTATTTTATCCAAACACAACTCCAAATAATTTTTGCAAATAATGGCAAAAATTGATATCCAAATAAGGCTAGTATTTTATCAGTTAATTTTTTAAAAGTGATAAAAAATAAATTGAAATTCAAGATATAATAAATAATAAATATGAGTCTGTAGTATATATACTAATAGGAGCTCCACTAGAAATATCTTTACCGCGTAGAGTGCAAATCTCAAAATTCATCCGCAAATTATTTGAGGTGGCCTAGATATTAATGAGGCTTTAAGAAATGTGACCAAGTCTGAAGAAGACGCGCATGCCAAGGGATTAGACCAATTAAAATTTGTCCCACAATAGTCAGGAGAGGCTTCCGTCAAAATTGAGGTACGTATAGTTGTCAATGAAACGATCATAAAAGATTTATGGCATAGATACCTCCTATCAACAACTGAGTATTAGATGTACTCCGCGCGTCATTTAGACTTAGTAGTAATTGACTAAGGTGAAAGTAAATACACTCGCTCTTTCCCTGAAGGTTCACATATCTTGCTCTGATGTTTTGTGTACCACAGGATACATTGTAAATGATCGGGATTCGATTATATAAGAGTTTAGATCTTTTGTTCAACTTTTATAGTATCGAATTATATGTAATACAAAATTACGTCGTATCGTTATAACTTTGAATTGTTAGAAAAAACAACTTTGAATGCTAACGAGAGTAGACTTAGTCAACGCATCATATTCCAAATTTCTCCTATCGGTTAGGTAATTGTCGGGGGACAAGAAGTTCGAATACGGCAAGGGTAGACAAAATCAATGCATTATATTCCAAAGTTGTGGTATGGGTTTGGTAAAACAGCATTGGCAAAAATCAAAAAAATAATAAAAAAAAACCTACCTTAACGTTATGATGTGATTTCGTTTTAGAGTCTGTTTGTTTCAATGGAAAATTTTTTCTGGAAAATATTTTCCTAAATTTCCGGTGTTTGTTTGCATTTTAGCTTAGGAAAAATTTTTCTGGGTGAAATTTTTTTACACCATGGGGTGTAAAACAACTTCACTAATTAAACGGTGGGAGTTGCTTTCATATTGGCGGAGTTGCTTAGCGGCACTAAGGGCGGAGTTTGGTTTAGCAGCAGTAGGGGCAGATAAAGGGTGGGAGACCTAGTGGTGAAGGGCATATAATTTTTTGATGGAGGAAACTATGTATAGATTGTAGCCAATAGGAAAATGTTCTCCAAATATTTCGCCAAACATCTGAAAATTGTGAAAAAGGCAAATATTTTCTTGGAAATACTTTTCATAGAAAATATTTTCAGACAGAAAACATTTTCAGTTCAATCAAACAAAGCCTTTAGTTATATAAGTTTTCTGCCACCTGGAACATTGGACCGAGAGTGATGTGTATTGGTGCTGTCATTATCATCTAAAAAATAAATATGCTTCAAAATCAATATTCTGAATGCCCGATATATATCTTTTTCAATTCTCTGAGATTAATTGAACACAGTGAAATCATTAATTTTATATTTTTGGTAGATTATTGAAGTTAGCTAGTTTTATAATTAATTCCATATCTGAACTCATAAATATTAATTAAAATTTGAAAATATAGTTTGCCTAAAAATGCAAATAGTTTAAGTTGACTCCTATACGTAAATTAAAACTCAAATTTAAATTTTACTTTAAAATGTAAGGGGGTTAAGTAAATTCATTAATAGAACTAAAACTCAAAAAAAATGAAAAATATGAGTTTCAACTTGTGTAAATGGCAAACAATTTATATGGATTCATAAGCATAAATTAAAACAAAAATTTAAAATTTTTAGTTGTAATTTATGCAAATTTGTACATAGTTATAATATCTTCATAGATACAAATTTAAATTTAAACAAAATAACTCTGATAATCTATCAATAAATATAAAAGTAATTATTTCACTATCTTTCTTGACTCTTTGAAATTAAAAGGCATGATTGAGAATTAGGATATTGATTTTGGAATGTGTTTGTACTTTTTTTGACGATATTGACATCACCACAGCCATTTACTATAAGTCTAATATTTTAAGTTGTACAAAAATTATGTGAATAACTAAGGCAAAATTACACTAAAAACCTTAAGGGTGTTTAGTACAATTAAAATTTTCAGTCAAAATTTTAATTTAGTACAATTAAATTTTGTTTGAACAAACGAATAACTCAGTTAGTTTTCAAAGTTAGTCAAAGGATTAAAGTTACACAAAATAAACGTTAGGAACCATACTGCAAACGACTCTAAAAGTTAAGTGGGACTACTACATGTAACAATTCTCCTATATATGGTTTGGCTATATAGGCAGCAGTAATTATTGACTATTTTTTTGACCATATACATTGTCCCCAGAAATTATCCATATTTTGAAACTTCAATTATTGCAATCCAGGTCAGTTTTGGGCTATGTTTTCAGACTCGGACCAGGTATCGACTCGGCTGAGCTCAGGGGTCAGGGGTCAGGGGTCGACTCGAGATCGAACCGGATGACGTCATAAATACGTTATATATATATATATATATATATATATATATACACACACACACACACACATACACACAAACACACATACATTGTATATATTAATTTTTTCTCTAATTTTACTAGTTAGTCAAAAGTAAAAAATGTGAACAAGTTCCAAAAAATCATAACCATATAGGAAATATCGAATTTTATTATATCCTTATTGGGCAAAGAAATAAGATGATCGCCCATATAACTTTTATTATCAAAGTGACAAAATTTTTATAAAATATTTGTCTAGTGATAATTTTTAAGCATCTAGATCTCACCTCTTATTTTGGGAACTTACAAATTAGGAAAACCAATTTTTTCTAATTTTCTAGTCTATAGTTTTTTTTTATTATTTTTGACGACAAATGTTAAGAAGATTTCATTAAGATTGCTCAAATTTCTTGGTCATTGTATCATGACCACTATCAAAGGCAAAAAGGAGTGATTACTTTTTGAATGAGATGGACCCATTCATCTTTTAAAAAACTTTCCTGTTTAAGCCTTTCACTTTTTGGAAATGGGATTGGATGGATTTGATTGAGGAAAGCTGCTACACGAAATCAATTGATGAGCCAGCTGGAAAGTTGAGTCTTGCTCCGGCTCAACATCACCGGTCAAACCCGGTTTTGACCGGTCAAATTCAGTTTTTGATTGAATTTGACCGATTTTTTATTTTTTGAATTTTTAATTGGACTCAGACTGAATGTCTGGCCGGTTTTCAGTTCGATCGGTCCGACCGACCGATCCGATCCGAGTTTGAAAACACAGGTTTTGGGGACTTAGGAAGTCAAACTAAGATGGAGAGAGAGGTAAATTATTAAGACTTTAAGCATTTGCGAAGACTTGACAATATATTTAAGTTATTGATTGTCACTTTAAAGAATGCTAAGACCAGTTTGATTTGAAGTTCACCTACTCTTTGAAATACTGAAATCATGCTAGATTCTGCAGTAATATATTTACCGTGTTTAATCTTACGAGGCGTTTGGACCGTATTTGGCTGTGAAAGCGAAATAGGAATCATTAATTTTATTATTAGTATAGTTTTATCTCAATTCCCTTTAAATATTTAGTTAAAATTGTTACGGGTTTAATCACATCAATGAGTAAATCAAATTTATGAAACAAGTAGAGACTAATAGAGGACAAAATTTTATACTTTTATTTTATATAATTTTTCCTATGCTGCTATTATTTTTCTTTTCCTTTGGAACTTAGTTTATACGCAGTGTCAATTTGCAATAGTAAGAGAAGTAAGTGTAATTTTCAAATGTTAAGAGTGCTGTTTGAAATTGTCCGACAGTTTAAAGAGGTTTCTGAAATTAGTCCTTGTATAAAAGGGTATCATATATAGTCATTTCATCCAACTGAGATGTTTCATGTAATATTCAAAATTGCAAGAGTTCTAAATGAAATTATTAAAAATTTTAGGATAGATTTCTGAAATTATTCCTTCCAAATAACTACGATGGAGTGCTAACATGAGCAGAACTTGGAAGTCAACCGAATTATAATTTACAATTCTAGGATGGTTTGGTTAGATTAGCAGTCGTGTTGGTGAATCTCTTACAGAACAAAACACAAGCCAACCACATTGAGTCATCAATTATTGCAAATTAATCACTCTCTCACTCATAAAAATGCAGCTTCAAAATCCTACTTCTTCCGGATTCTGGTTATCATCACCATCAGAAAACTGTTTGCTCATGCTTCTAGTTCTAGTTGCCTTGAATTTGTCAGTGAACCATGCTTCAGCTGCCAATAGACGTAACAATGAGACCGATCAACTTGCTCTGCTTGAATTCAAGAATCAAATATATGATCCTCTTGGAGTGCTGAACTCATGGAACCAATCACAACATCATTGCCAATGGCGAGGAGTCACATGTGGCAAACGACATCAGAGGTTGACAGCCTTAAATCTAACCGGTAAGAGTTTGTCTGGAACCATATCTCCTTACATAGGAAATCTCAGCTTCATGAAATTTATCCACCTGAGGAAGAATCAATTCCATGGTGAGATTCCGCAAGAAATCGGTCAGCTATTCCGACTAGAATATCTTGATCTGTCAAGTAACATATTGAGTGGACAAATCCCGAATAATCTGAGTCGTTGCTCTCAAATAACGGCTATCTATCTATCTGATAATAGACTACAAGGGGGAATCACAATTGAACTGACCAATTGAAGAAACTCGAGAAGCTTTATCTTTTTTCTAACAACTTGACAGGAGAAATTCCTTCCGCCATAGGGAACATATATCATCATTGATTGAACTCAATCTCAGCCATAACGATTTGGAGGGAAACCTGCCTGAGGAGATGGGCTTTTTAACTCGTTTAACCAAATTGGGTGTGTCAGTTAATAAACTATCTGCACGATCCCTGCCTCCATTTATAACATTTCAGCTATGGTTCTCATTTCAGCAGCAAAAAATTTCTTTCGTGGAAATCTTCCAACCAATTTAGGTCTCACTCTACCAAATCTACAAGCACTAGGTATTGCAGGAAACGAATTCTCCGGCCACATACCCATTTCAATCACCAATGCCTCTGGGCTTGAGATACTTGATCTTCCGGACACAAGCTTGAAGGGCAAGTTCCAGCTAATTTAGGAGTCCTGTCACAGCTTGAAAGAGTAAGTGTTTTCGGAAATCTCTTAGGGAGTAGTTCCGCAGGAGACCTGGAATTTATCGCAACATTGACAATCAGCACTACTTTGAAGATTCTTTTGTTGCAAAATAATAATTTTGGAGGCGAAATACCTAAAGCCATGGTAAACCTCTCACATCAACTCACAGAATTAGACATCTCAGGAAATAAATTATCAGGAAATATCCCTGAAGGATTTGGAAGTTCTGATACACTATACTATCTCGATGCATCTTTGAATTCTCTATCTGGTGTAATGCCAAGTGATTTTGGTGAATTCCAAAACATGCAATTTTTGGCTCTTCATGGAAACAGCTTGTCTGGAGCCATATTGTCTACTCTATGCAACGTTACTCCCCTTTACCATCTGGACTTATCGAGCAACAGGTTTGAAGGCAATGATATATTTAGCAATGTTCTTGCAAACTGTCAGAATTTGCAATATCTGGATATATCTCAAAACAATATCAGTGGTGTTGTATCACCACTTTTTTTTGGCACGCACACTTCACTAAATTTCTTGAGCTTAGGGCAGAACAGATTCAATGGTTCCCTACCTCTTGAAGTAGGAATGCTGATACACTTGGTGGTTTTTAACGTTTCCAACAACAAATTTTATGGAGAAATACCCTCATCACTTGTCAATTGCCTTGATTTGAAGTATCTTGATATGGAATTCAACTTTTTTCGAGGAATCATCCCCCCAAATTTGGCTTCTTTGAAAGGTATCCAACAACTAGACCTTTCAAGTAACAACTTGACAGGTAGAATACCAAGGGACCTTGAGAAGCTTCAGGATTTGCGGTATTTGAACCTTTCTTATAATGACCTTGATGGTGAGGTACCAAAAACTGGTATTTTCAAAGACGCAAGCCAAATATCACTGGCTGGAAACAACAAACTTTGCGGTGGTATTCCTGAATTGAATTTCCCATCTTGCCCCATGAGCAAGGAAAAGAACAAAAGAAAGCTTAACGCCGCTATACTGCTGTCCACAGTTTTACCAGTAACTGTTCTTGTTCTTGGTGCATTATTGTTCTATTTTGTGATATATCAAAAAGAAATAAAAGAATGGTTGGTCTCTCTATGGTGCCGACGAGAGCCGACAAGCATTTAAGAGTTTCTTACCATGAGCTCCATCGAGCAACTTCAGGATTTTCTCCAGAAAAGTTGATCGGATCAGGAAGTTTCTGGGTTGTTTACAAAGGAAGGCTAGACCAGCATGGAGATAGACTTGTTGCAGTAAAAGTTCTGAACCTCCAAAAGAATGGGGCTTACAAGAGCTTCAAGGCTGAGTGCAAAGCTTTAAGAAACATCCGCCATCGAAATCTTGTTTCTGTCTTAAGTTATTGTTCCAGCATTGATTCCAAGGGTCAGGAATTCAAGGCTCTCGTCTATGAGTTTATGGAAAATGGAAATCTTGACTTGTGGTTGCATCCCGGAGAGACAATTGATCAGACGACAACATCTAGAAAGCTTGATCTTTTTCAGAGACTAAATATTGCAATTGATGTTGCCTCAGCATTGCATTATCTTCACAACCACACCGAAACAACAATTGTTCATTGTGATATAAAACCAAGTAACATTCTTCTTGATAATGACTTTGTTGCTCATGTGGGCGATTTTGGATTAGCAAGGCTTCTTCCTAAAACCATCATTACTACCTCAGAACAAGGGACTAGCAGTTCCCTTTCGATAAGAGGATCAATAGGATATGCAGCTCCGGGTAACATTTTTGTTATGTTTATACATTAATATCATGTGAATGGTTAGCACTAATTTTCAATAGAAATTTACATTTAAACTTTAGTAACTGAAGGTTGCAAACCAAGGTTACAAATTTTCTGACCATTTTCTAACATGATTGCTAGGGTAGTTGGATCAGGTGTGGCGAAAGTTAAAGTACTTCTTAATCTAAGTCAGAAATAAATGTGTGTGTTTTTTCAAACACTGTTGGCTTGATTCAAACACCATAAAGCCTAGCCATTATAAGTGCCAATAAACCTGTGGTACACGAAATTTCTGGCAAATGAACCTTAAAGTAATTAAAATATCTAGTTTTGAATTGAAGTTCAGTGAAAGGATTTTCACAACAGAGTGATAATGACAAATCATTTACACCTCCTTGAAATAAGCTTATATCTACACTTATATGTAATCTAACTCTTGAAGATTACTTTTGACCATAACATAGAACATCAGTAGTCCGGAAAAAATATAACTTTGGAATCATAAAATTGGTTTTCTAATTGTCAAAAAAAAAAATTCAGAGTACGGAATGGGCCTTCAGGTATCGACCCAGGGGGATGTTTACGCATATGGGATTCTCTTGCTAGAGATGTTGACTGCAAAGCGGCCAACGGATAATATGTTCATGGATGGATTGGATCTGCATAATTATGTTAAAAGAGCTTTGTCTGAACATGTTTGTATGATTGTTGACCCAATGCTTCTTTCAAATGGAGATTATAACGGAAAGGTTACTGCACCAGTGGAACCATACAATGATGACAAAAGGATGCAATCCGTCACTTCAGTTTTGAAAATTGGTATCAAATGCTCTGCAACATTACCAAATGACCGGATGCCTATGAATGAGGTTATAAGAAAATTACATCTCATTAAGGATGAATTTCTTGGTGCCAAAATAAACACAGCAGATCTTGATATTTAAGAGGTATGTACTTGTATATCATGATATTGGTGTAAAGGTCCCCAGAACATTATTTTCTTTTCGGTCCAATATTTAATGTTTTCATGCATTGAAATCAAGCATCGTCCTTTTCTGTTAAAGTTTTAAGGCACTTATTACACTAGCATTTATTAGTTAATTGTATCATGATTTGCAGTTACATGATGAATTCAAGATTCCGAGTAATATCTGAAGAAGATCACTTCCAAGTTTAAAAGAAGTGTGCTTAGCTGTATGAATCAAAACGGTATTTGCATAGGCTAGGAGCAAGACGTGTGATTTATCTGTATCATGGCTTAAATCTATGAATTCTCAGTGCGTGGAAATGTGGAACAATGACGTGGCAGTTAAAATTTTGGGAGAATAAGCATTTTGTCCTCTCAAAATTGATCTTCTGTTCCATTCTGTTATCCCACATCCTATCCATATTATATTTTTAAGGTCACATGTCCTTTTTACCGTAAATAGACCAAGTGCCAAGGAGGTAAAAAACTTCTCCTAACATACCTTGTAATTTCAAAAAAAAAAAAAAACTTCTCCTTTTTTTTTTTTTTTTTTTGAAATTCGGCACAAGACCTACAGGGGAAGGAGAAAAGAAACCTAAATCAATTCCACAATTCATCCCAAAAGGCAATTGTTAACTTAAGGGATGGATCATGGAGTTTAAGTATTAACACACGCAACACCAAAGACCCGATGTGGGACATTTTTTCTTTTGAAATTCTCCTAACATGACTTGCATGCGATAATCCCCATCTTTAGATAAGCTAAACTTCTCTAGAAACGTCCATAAAGTACATGTCTCAAATTTCGTTCGCTATTTGTTTGTGGTAATTGGCCCGCATATTAACGAGGCATTTGGAACCGTAAATAGTAGGGTTGGGCAAGGACCGTTAACTAGTCCATACACTTAATATTTTAACCAGAACCTATTCTATTGATTTGTTTAATTTGCTAATCTTATTTGACCATCATCAGTCAGTTAACCGATTATCAGTTACCTCGTTAAAAAGGGTTGAGTATCTCGAGTAATCAAAACCATATAGTATTAAGTTATTTTGACAAAATACATAAAAAAATATTATAATGTAACATGGTTGTCACTAATGCCTTTGTTCAACCAGTGACAATTTGTTAAAAAATAGTTTGGCTTTAGTGACAACTTAATGTAGTTGTCGGACAAGGCTAAATATTAAGTGACGACATATATTATCACTAATTCCTTGGTTAATTTTCACTGACAACCTTTGAAATGTTGACAGAAAAGGGTTTCTTCAGCGACGACATGGGTGGTTACTGATGCCTTTGTCCAACTAGAGAAAAATTGTTAAGAAATAGTTCAGCTTTAGTGACAACTTAATATAGTTATCAGAAAAGGTTAAATAGTCAATGACGGCAAATGTTTTCACTAATGCCTTAATTAATTTTTAGTGGCAACCTTTGAAATATTGTCAGAAAAGAGTTTCTTCAGTGACAACATGTATTGTCACTGATGCCTTTGTCCAACTAGCGAAAATTTGTTAAGAAATAATCCGACTTTAATGACAACTTAATATAGTTGTCAAAAAATGTTAAATATTCAGTGACGACAAATGTTGTCACTAATGCCTTGGTTAATTTTTAGTGACAACCTTTGAAATGTTGTCACTATAAAGTATATATTTAGTGACAACATTTCGTTCTTGTCAATAGTGTAGGTTGGCAGCATAGGGCGAGTAAGAATCAGTGACGACATTTTTGCAGTTGTCATTGAAGTTGCTATCTGATTGTGACAAGAGCAATTTTGTCACTGAAATTATTCTTTCGTGACAAGATTTTGTTGTCACTAAAAAATGTCACCACGAATGATCTTTTTCCTTGTAGTGAATAATCAATAAACGGAAAAACCGCAATACCCAATCCATTTTGAACCGAAAATTGAGGATAATCGAACCGAATTCTAAAAGTAGTTAGGTTAACTGAACCTCATTTGCAAGTGGTTCTGGTTTCGGGTATCAACTTTTAGAAACTATGATTAACTGAACCAATCATATATATATATATATATATATATATATTAGGAGCTAATATTTATAAATGTTATAGATGAAGTGGGGAGTATTAAATCATTTCATTTTCAAGTTTAAGATAACTCAAAAACTTAAATATCACATTTGATTTTTCTTTTCATTTAATTTTTCCGATTTGTAAATTATTCTTGTTTATATACTCTAATTATCATACATTTTCTAGATACTAACTAAAATATAACTTTCATATAACTTAAATACGAAATATGAACAACTCTAAGTATTATTTACTTGCATTGTGAAAAATTTTTATTTCTAACTTTTTTAACTTTAAAAAAGAATATATGCAACATTTTCAATTTGTAATTTATTGCTTATGTCGCGCCCCATTTTTCGAAACAGGAAAATAAATAATATGATAGATAGTGTGGGGTCGGGAAAAAGGAAAAGGAAGAATTAAATGTGATTTTATTTATTGGAAAAAGAGTGTGAAATTTTTGTAAAAATAATTTTTAGAAAATGCTTTGTAAAAGATAATTCGATAAAATGTGACAAACAAATACTTTATTTTGAAAACAAAAGAAAAAGGGCCTAAAATGGGACTTTGAAAATGCGACGGTTTTTGGGCCCGAAAATAGAGTCTAAAAAGGGTTTTTTAGTGAAAAAGGAGTCGCCACTTGGTATTGAGTTTTGGTGTACCAAGTCACCCGAAAATATTTTATAAAAGGTAAGAAAATTAAGAATGATTTATTTAAGGAAATGATTTTTGGAAAAAATATAGGAAAAAACAAGAAAACCCTTTTAGACGACTCCAGGTCTTTGAAAACAAGAGAAAAAGGTTCGGGAGTCACAGTTGAAGAAAGGGAAGGCAAAGGCTCGCGCCTAAGGCACCCTTTCAACCTAGCCGAAACTAGTTGCGAGGTTTAGTCTAAATTTTCCTAATATAACCCTAAGACTTTCATCACATTTGGATGCAACTATATGAATGCAAATCTAATCCTAAAATGGATATCGATAAGGGACGAAAATGTTCCACTGAGGTTTGGTCGGAATTATCGCATTAATTGCGAAACCCGGATATAGACCTCGATGGAGTCACGAGTATAGATGCTGAAATGGAGTGCAAAAGAAAAGAAAAATAATAGTATAGATAGTAAGTGAACAAAGAAAATGGGGATGCAACATAACGGGTGCGGGGGACTAATAGACTCGTGACTATCTGTTTCTACTCACGGAGGGGGGAACGACATGTACGCCATCGCTTCCCACGTGAGTAGATGACTATTTCTTAGTCGAAATCACGCAAATGACCTAAAATTCTATGTGTAGTGGAATCTAAATGTTATGCACCAAATAGATGTTAAAATAAGTAATAAGTTATAAAGTATATATAAAAAAACTCATAGAAAATGGGAAAAGCCTAAAAAGATAAAATGTGTGTGAAATGGCATAGAATGAACACACGAGAAATGATTCCTAATACTAAAATGACCTAAAGGTCTAGCATTGGACTAGCCTATTTTCTATAAGTTCTCCGCTAGCGTTGGACTAGCGAAGAAACCGGAATTAACCACAACTAGCTTTGGACTAGTGTGGCGACGATACACATATATAATTAAAGCAAGTAAATAAATAAAGCATGTATTAAAGCAATAATCACATAAAAGCAAATAATAGCACATAGGAGCACATAACACATAGGCATGATATTCTAGATGCAAAGTCCTAAAGAAAAGCGAATAAAACACATAGGCACATAGCACACATAGCACACAAAGCCCTAACTATTACACCGGAGAATAACCTAATTACAATCTAAAAATAGAAAAAAGAATAAAAGATATCCTATCTAACCTATCTATTACACTTTCTATCTAAAATACATAGGCTTTTAATTAAATAGATAAAACATAAACTATCTATTACATTAACTATCTAAATACAAAGAATTTTGCTAAATAGAATATTATCCTATCTATTACATTTCTTTGAATAATCAAAAATTAAATTCGAGTAAATAATACGACATAAATAAATAAACACTCGCACATGGATAAAATTATAAGCACAAAGATACATAAAAACACATAGAAAAACACATAGGAGCACGTAAAAGCACATAAAGAATAATAAAAAAGGTAATAGAGGTACCTCCTATTCGAAGACCCGGTACAAATTGCTACTAAAATGAACAAACTTGTCAAAAATACCACTATTTAAATAAATAAACTACTAATTGAATAATTTCCTACCGATCACTATGAACATACCACGATAATTCAAACAATCATAGCAATAATAAACAAAGTAAAAGAAAGAAAATAATGATAATAATAATTAATTATTTAGGAAGAAAAATGAAAATTGTTTAAGTAAAAATAAATAAGTAAATAAGTAAATAAAGCAAAACAACAAAAATAAAGAAATAATAATAATAGAAGATAAAATACAATAATATGTACTTAAACTTTTAACACCCCAAATAATGATTATTAAAATAACTAAAATGAAAATAAAGGAAACTAATTTGCACATTAATTAGACTAACAAGACCCCATTTTAAAGCATTAATTATAAATTTGATAAAATAAAGAAAATGTGAAAAGAAATAATTTAAAGCTTTGAGGACTTAACTAATTTTAAATTTTTTTTCTTTTTGCAAAAAATAAAATATTATAAGATTTGGATTAAAGATGGAAATTTAGGCAATATTCTAAAGTGAAAATGTAATTTATGAGAAACAAAAGGGTAAAATTATAATTTCAAACCCTAATTAAGGTAATGACATAGTTTACAACAAATTTAAAAGCTAAAATGTAATTTTCAGCAAGTATAATGCCCAAAAATAAAAAATTCCAGCAATATTTAAGGCCAAGAACACAATTTCAGCAAGTTCATTAAATAACACACAATTTACAGCAAACATTTAAAGGCAAAATTTCAAGTTTTAGCTATTTGGAGAGCAAAAATATAAATTCCAGCAACATTGGAGGACAATAAAGTAATTCCAGCAAAAATATAATGGCAAAATGATATTCCAGCAAGGTTTGGGGGCAAAAATACAAGTTTCAGCAACAAGAGGGGCCAAATTTATAATTTTCAGCAACATCTAAGGGCTAAAATACAATTCCAGCAAACATAAGTGACTAAATTACAGTTTCCAGCAACATTCAAGGATAAAAATGTAATTTCAGCAGACATGAGGGACTAAAATCGCAATTTCTGACAAGCTAAAAGGGGAAAAATATAATTTCCAGCAAGTTTAAAACTAAATTACAATTATTCTGGACATAATTGAAAGGAATTACAACTTCTAGGGGTTATCTTAAATAAATGAGGACTTAAATGAAGTAAACTAAAAGTATTTAAGGGCATAACCAAACAATTAAGAACCTAAGGGGGCAAAATATAAATATATAATCTGATGAAAATAATAAAAAATAATAACTAAAGAAAATAACCAAAACTACGCCGTTTCAGACCAAAACGACGTAGTTTTAGCCAAGAAAAAAATTTTTTTTTTCCGATTTCTTTTCACTTTTCTCTTTTCTCTCTTTTCTCTTTTTTTTTCTTTCTTCTTTTCTTCTTTTCTTCTTTCCTTTTCTTTCTTTTCCCTCTTTTCTTTTCTCTCTTCTTCCTCCCCGATTCCCCTCTGCTTCCCCCTGATTCTATTCTCTGGTCTATTCTGGTTCTTCTCTCTCGATCTCACTCTCTTTTCTCAGGTCCCTCTCTATATCTCTCTTCTCTCGGTCCCTCTCTATCTCTCAATTTATCCCAACCTTAATCAAAGTTCCTAAAACTCACATTTCCAACCAAAATTCCCCAATAAAACTCACTACAAGTCAACTATATATAACCATAACAAAATTCAAGGAAATCATAAAATAATGCCATATATGAAAGGGGAAAACCCAGAAAGATACGGGCCAATGATTTCGAGGCTATGGAGGAATGGAATTTTGGTAGGGCGTAGTTCACGGCGGTGTGGCCTGAAACTGGTGGTACGTGGCTGAACTGGAGCCGTGGAGTTGTTCTCCGGCGGTGGAGGAGCCCAATTGGTAGACTGATCGTGCGTCTGTGTGCGAATATTAGTGTACCTGTGTGTGTGTGACTTGCTGATTGTATGTGTGTGTGGTTGCTTGTTTGTTTGTGGTAGTTTGATGGTGCAAGTGTGTGTTTGATGTGTGTAATTTTTGTTTGTGGGCGTGTAACGTGGATGGCTGTGAGTGTATGCCTGTATGTTGTATGCTGAAACTGTGAGTTGTGTGCGTGCTGATGACAGTGTGTTTGTGTGTGTTGGCTGATAAAGGAAGGGCAATGGGAGTGAGGGAGACCGAGAGAATTTGAGAATTGTGCAGACGTGAACGTGTGTGGCTGTGTGTAAACTGGTGTTATGAGAGTGAATTTGGTGTGTGAATTTGTGCAAGTGCTGATAAGAGAGTTTACAGGGGTGTGCGTGTGTAATGTGGTGCGTGTTTGTGTGTGTTCTTGCTTGAATGTGTGTCGTGTGTTTCTGTGTGTTTACAGAGGTGCGTGAGTGTGTATTTGTGCTAGTGCCAGGGTGTGAGTTGTGTGTTCTGAGTGTGTTTTTGTGTGAGAGGTGAGCCGAGAGATTGAGAGGTGTGTGCCCAGTGAGGGAGATGTGAAGTGCAGGTGTGTGTCTGTTTTTCTGCAGGTGAAGAGGAGGCAGTGACAGTGAGGGAAGTGAGCTGCGTTTTACAGGTGAAGAAATTGAGAGTGATCTGTGCTATGAGGGAGAGGCAGAGAGAATTGAGAATGGTGAGCTTGAGTGTTTTTGTGATTGTGATGATGAAAGTGGATAGGGAAGAAAGAAAAATCTCCCCAAAATCCCTTCAAATCTGCTGATTTGCATGGGAGTTGGGGGAGTTAGGAGAGTTGTGATGATGGTGAAGTTGGTCTAATGGCTGCAGCAGCCATGCTGCTGCAAAACGCAGCCTGCTCTGCTTTCCCTTTTTTTTTTTTTTTTTGAAAGAGAAGAAAATAAAGAGACTGAAAATAAAATAAAACTACTTGAATTTTTTTTAATTATATATATAAAATAAAAATAAAAATAAATAAATAAGAATAATAATAATAATAATAATAATAAATAAATAAAATACAATATTATAAAAAGGAAAAGATAAAATTTAACGTAACAAATGAAAGGTTAATTCAACATTAGAAGAATACAACTTAAAATAAATACCAAATGGTTTTTAAAATAATAAAAAATAAAAATAAATTTTTTTTTGTTTTTTTGTTTTTTTTTAACATGAAAATTTATAAAATGATTGTAGACAAAATTCTCATAAAGAAAATCTTAAATAAAAAGTGCATTGGAAAGCGTGACCTAAATATGGCAAAATTATAAAATTTATGAAAATTAATAAATGACATCACACAAATTTTACACAACATATATTATCACATAAAGCACATATTATAATTTTCACTCAAAAATTTTGAAATTAACGCATTCTTGAGAAACGTGCCCTTAATAAACAAAAAGATAAAAATTAAATAAATACTAAATGACATCTAAAAATTATGAGATTTTTACAGAAAATTTATGAGTATTCAAAATGCATATATAAAATTTTTCACTTGAAAATTCTCATAAAAATAGCGCATTGAAAAACGTGCCATTGAATTAAAAAATACTAAAATTTTAAATAAATAATGAATGACTCCTGAAAATCATTAAAATCATAAATAATGATAAAAATAGTAAAATCATGTATTTAGGAAATAAAATAAAATAAACTAATATTTACATAGTGAAATTACCATTTTTGCCCCTGGTACGACAAATTAGACATAATACGCGAGAATTGTACTCGACCCCCGAAAATGAAAAATACCCCCTAAAATAAAGGCGACACACATATTTTTACAAAAGGTGTGTCAAAATTTGGTGTCTACAGCTTATTTTTTAGAGTAATTGAAATTGCATAAGTAATCTTTTTTCAATTTGAACAAGTATTTATGTTGTAATATTTTTAATTTATATTGCCAAATTAACTTAATACTATACAATTCCGATTACCCGTGATATTCGACCCTCTTTAATTCGATAACCGATAAGCAATTAACCAACTAATGAAGGTCCCTGCTAGCAAATTAGGCGAACTGGTACAAATGACTCCAATTAGGATATTTGGTGGATGGACAAGTTAACCAGCCCATGCCCACCCCTAGTATTAAGTTGCATGCCCCAAAATTCCTACATGAATTTGCTTTTTATCTTTGACACAGTTTAGCTGCGCTCTAATTTCAAAAGATATTGTTATGGGTACTCCCATATCTATTATACTCTCATTAACTTTTCCACTCATGTAAAGACGTAAAAATAGCTCTACCTTTTATTTTAATTACCGAGTTATTGTAACCATAGTGAATGTTACCAGAATTTTTATCTTACTTACGAGGTCAATAAATAAAAACAAGAAAATGTCATTAACAAATAAGGGAGATTGTTCAATGTTGACCATGTCGGGTAAGCAAAGTTGTGAAAAACTACTCGAGGGTCCCTGTTAATTATAATGATTTAAGTTCTTCTGGGCCGGGTAGAGTCTCAAATTTGAAAAGCTCTCAGTTTGATTAAATTAGTTACAAGAAAATTTCTTGCTTGTTTCTTTCGGAGTCACATTTCTAATAAATAAATGAATGAAATTCCAGATGACTGAAGTGAAAGGAGGCTCGCGTGTGTATTTGACTTGTTCTTTCGTACCAATGTCTCTTTACTTGTTCTTTCGTACCAGTTTTAATGTTTTCATGCAGTGAAATTAAACATCATCTTTTTCTGTTTAAATTTTAATTCACTTGCATAATTTATTAGTATTGATTTGGAGTGACATGACGAATTCAAGTTTCCGAGTAACATTGCTGTATAACTGCAGAAGATCTCTTCCATGTTTGAAAAATAGTGTGCTCGTAGCTGTATGAATTAGAACAGTATTTGCATAGGTTTGCAGCAAGGCATGTATGATTCACCTGTATCATGGCTTAATTGCATAAATTCTCAGTGCGTAAAACTGTGGAATAATGACCCAACAATTGAAAGTTTGGGACAATACAAGCACTTTGCCATCTCAACGTGGATCGTCTATTCCAATTTCTTATCCCGCGTCTTTTCCACGTTATATTTTTAGGTCACATGTCTTTTTCAACATAAATATCCACCTTACATTTTTAGGTCACATGTCCTTTTCAACGTAAATAGAATTAATAGTCAGCGAATAAGACCAATGGGACTTGTATGTGATAATCCTCCTGTTTAGATTAATTAAACTTTGAGCGGTTAGAGTTCTATGACTTCACCTAGAATTTAGAGTTCAAATCTCACCAACATCGATTCTTCTTCCCTGCTGTAATAGTATAGATTTAATAAAATAAAAAAAGATATTTAACGCGTATAGAATACACCGTCTCAAATTTCATCTGCTAATTCTTTAAGGTAATTGGCCTACATATTAATGGGCTTTTAGGGGCACGAGACTCACAATTTAACTCTTTGCCATTTTCTACAATTTGGGTGCAGTGTAATTACTCAACGCTTTGATGTAAATGTTTAGCGTTTTGATATAACTATCTTCGATTGTGATGTAACAACTTTTTCTTTCAAAACCATCTTTTTTTTGCAGTTTTTCCAATTCAAATTAATCCACTTGGCACTCATCTTGACTATCCATTTTATCCAGTTAAATTAAGTCCATCAACTTGTAAAAAATGACAATTGTAAGGGCCAAATCCGGGCTTTTAGAACCTTGAATAGATGTGAAAAAGTCGTGTACACCAGAAAAAACTAAGTCAACTAAAGTTATGCCAACGTTAGTAAGTTGAAATTGTATATGAACATTTGCAAATGCGGCCATCTCGAACAATTTATAGTCCCGATGACATCGCATCACCTATGAGACTGACACAACAATTAGACCAAAGTTTCATTGGGCTTTTGTAATATGCTTAAATGAATTCTAGTTTGTGAAATATTTTTCACTCTTTATGTTAATTAACTCCTGATTTGCATATGTAGGACTTATCAAACCACAATTACAAATTGAACATTATAATAACTCCTTTCTCGTCATAGATTTATTCAAATAAGAAAAAAGTAATCATCTTGTGTACAAAAAAATAATGAAATTATATACAATTATAGATCTAAATATGTTAAGTATACTAAATAATAATATCAACACAATAAAACTTTTCAGTGATTTTTCCAACTTCTCGTTTTTAACACTTAGAGATAAAAGAAAAAGATTACAACATGATTAACTATCTCGATTTCCGTAATTATATGCAAATTTCAATTTTTAAGTAGAAATTAGGTTAAATATAACAAACAGAACTTAACCATCCAACTCTAATTGGCATAAAAAATTCAATGTATATTTGTTGTTTGGTTATACAAGTAGTATTATCCTTTTTTTTTTCGGGAAAGACATTGGTAGTAATGGCCAGTTTGGGATGAAGGATTGACTGGAAAAGAAAGGTATTGGAAGGATATGACACTTTTTTTATCGTGTGGAGTAAAAATGAAGGAAGATAAAGGATTTGGATTGATTTCATGATCCCTACAAGATTTGAAAGGATATCATCTTCCTTCTATCTTTTAAAACTTTTCATCCAAAATTGGACGGAAAGGAAAGGAAACACTAACAAATTTTTAATATGACAATATTACCCTTATAAAGGTAATACAAAAAATTTTATTACCCAATGAATTTCTTTACTTTCTTTTCTTTTCATAAACTCCCAAACAACTTAATTAAAAAGAAACTTGTATTATTTCCCTCCTTTTTTTTTCCCCTCTTCTAACTTATCTTTCTTCTTCTTTTGTTTTCTATCTTATACCCTCAAACTAGCAGTAAAACTTAAATTATCCACATCCAATCAATAGTTATTTACAAATTAATCCTCTTTTCCCCAAAACAATGGAACACCAAAATCACACTTCTTTATGAAAAAATGGAACTCCGAAATCATGGGATGATCTGAAGTTTGAGTTTATCTTTCAAATTGGTGATCTTATTTAGTAGTAAACTTTTCATGGTTTTTGTTTATTACAAATTTCGATGAAAATTCAGCAATCGCCTGAAATTTGAATACAATTCTTTTTTTTTTTTTGAGGAAAAGAATACAATTCTTAAGTGAAATTATTTAGGACTTACTAGTAATTGACTAAAGTGAAGAGAAGAAAATGTATATACTTGCGGAAGTAAATGCACTCACTTATTTCCGCACTAAAAGTTACCGAAGGATCACACATCCGCTCTGATGTTTTTTTGAACCGCAGGAGTCATTTCAAATCACCAGGGCACGATTACGTAATTATTGGGGAAACAACTTTGACAACTGACAAGAGTAGACTGAGAAAAGAAAGTCAACCGTCTTCATTTTTCTCACGTCAATTTTATCTCATAAAAAGAAAATTAAGTCACAGCCGCCTTCATTTTTCTGACGTCAATTTTAGCTAAAAAAAAAAAAGAAAAACAAGTCAACCGCATTATATTATATTCCAAATTCTCGTATGGGTTAAATGCACTAAACTCCTTTAAAATTCTGGGTGTGTCAACGTCTTTTTCATTTCACTTTAGTCATTTGATTAACACTCAAAGATAACTGTGTTATTTGCGTCAAAAAGACAAATTATCCTAAAATGCTAGTTGTAGTAAACTCTCTTTAGAATGAAAAAAAAGATAAAAATTATATTATGATGTTTCAAAGTCAGACAAACCTTTTGTGACACCAAAAATAAGAAATATGACTAATTCAATAGGACGGAGAAAAAATTAAAACGGGAAAAAGTATAGTTCCAAAGGGGTTGGGGCCATTGAGAAGGATGTAGTGAGAGGAAGGGAACAAGAGACTGGAAAATTAGTGCAACTAATATTTTAAGGTAAATTTGTCTTTGTGAGAGTCATATGTGAGAGAAAGACTTAGATGGGAGACGTGATTTTTTGTTTTCATCTTTTTTTTTATACTTTCGATTGAAGTAATTTATAAAGGAATAAAACCCTCCTTTCAAGTATCTGGCAATTGCAGATAACACCACTAACTTTAAAAAATTACACTTACGCCAGTTATTTACAACGTTTTCTGTACAAACAACATTAATTACATGATGTTTGCCAGAAAGGAAAAAAGAAGAATTGGATATACAAAAGTGCCCCTCGTATTGAAAATAAAAGATACAAATAAACCATTTTGTTACAAAAATATAAATAATAAACAAAAATGCAAAAAGCACTCGAAGAGTTTTCTCAAGAAATGGCGTCTATCATCACCCACGCTAACTCTTGTACCGCCGACACCCAACCCCATCATAATTGCCTCCAATGATCCTTGCCGTTTACCGCCCAAAAAATGAAATCAATTTCAGCCCATCACCATCCTCCACCCTTTCCCAAAAACCTACCAAGGTACCGAAAACAGTTTTGCTGGGTACAGTTTTTCCCTTTTTGTTATTATTTTTCTTTTTCTTCAGAACTGATTTTATACGCAAGCGTGGCTGTATTTTGATCATGCAAGCACATTATAGTCAATTTGCAATAGCAAAAGAAATTAAGTGTAATTTTTAAAGGTGGAGGGTTCTGTCTGTAATTATCAGAAACTATAAGGAGGTTTTTAAAATTATTCCTTGTAAAAAGGGTGCTATATGTAGTCATTTCATCCAACTAAAGATGGTTCATGTAATGTTCAAAACTATGAGATTGCTAAATAAAATTATTAGAAATTTCAGGAAAATTTTCTGAAATTGTACCTTCCAAATAATTATAACAAAGTACTAACATAAAGTAGACTGAGAAAGTCAACCGAATTAGAATTCGCAATTCTGCAATGATTTGGTTATATAAGCCGTGATCAATCTTTTACCGAAAAGGAAAAAAAAAAAGAACTAATAAACAGAATCATCAGTTTGTTGCAAATTAATCACTCTCCTAGTTAGAAAAATGAATGGAGATCAATTGTTGATTTTCGTTTTTTAAAGTGGCATTGTTAAATTGCATATTAATTAGTGATCGTGAATTGACGGGTCTGATATCTAAAATATAATAATATTGTTGAATAAGTGCTAAAACTTAATCCCTTCCAAATTAGCACCCGAATTGCAGAATAATATTTAAAAAAATTGCATCTTGTTTGTGAAATATTTACTACTTACTGGACACGATTCTCCAATTCCTTGCCCATATAATAACAGCACTATTGATGAATTTGCCACACAGCCATTGTTCATAGAAACACAATTTATCCCAAATTGAACAAGTCAGTTCATTCCACATTAATTCCTCTTTCCTTCAAAACAATGGAGTTTCCAAATCCCATTTGTTGGCAAAATTATGGAAAACTCATTGAGGGTCCCCGTAATTATAATGATTTAATTTAATTTGGGCCGAGTAGGGTCTGAAATTTGAAAATCTGAGTCTGGTTAAATTAATTACAAGAAAATTTCTTGCTTGCTTCTTTCAGAGTCACATTACTATTAAATAGGAGTGGGCAAAAATAACCGAAAAATTTTAATAACCGGTCCATTTCGAATTGAAAAATAAGAGTAATTGAGCCGAATTTTGAAAGCGACTAGGTTAACCAAACCTCATTTGCAAAAGCGGTCTCGATTCAGGATATCAATTTGCAAAAGCCGCGGTTAACCGAACCGATCTACATATATGTCTTAAAGGCTAAAATTTGTGAATGTTATAGAGGAATTTAGGAGTATTAAATCATTTCATTTTCAAGTTCAAGGTCATTTTAAAACTTAAATATCGTGTTTGATTTTTCTTTCAATTTAATTTTTTTGATTTGTATATTATTCTTTGCTTTTAGACTTTGATTATCATAATTTTCTTGATGCTAACTAAAAAATTATTTTCATATAACTTAGATACGCAATATGGAAAATAGTTTAACTATTTTTTTACTTGTATTGTGAAAATTTTTTATTTCTAACCTTTTTTTACTCCTAAAAAGAGCAGATATAAGAGTTTCAATTTGTAATTTTATTGCTTGTTTTTAAAGTAATTGAAATTATATAAGTATTTTTTAATTTGAACGAATATTTATGTTATAATATTTTTTATCTATTTTGTTAAATTAACTTAATAGTATATGGTTCCGGTTACTCGCGGTACCTGACCCTCTTTAACTTGGTAACCGATAAGCGATTAACCGACTAATAAAGGTCGGATACAATTTATAAATTAGGTGAACCAATACAAGTAATTCTGATTAAAATATTAAGTGCATAGACCAGTTAATCCATTCATACCCACCCCTACTATTAAATGAATGACTGAGATTCTAGATGACTGGTGTGAAAGGAGGCTTACGTATCTGACTTGTTCTTGCATGCCAATATCTCTGACTAGTTCTTTTATACCAATTTTTAATGTTCTCGTGCACCTGAAATTAAACATCATCGTTTTCTGTTAAAGTTTTAATTCACTTGTTACACTTTCATTTATTAGTTAATTGTATCTTGATTTGCAGTGACACGATCAAGTCTAGTTTCTGAGTAGCATTGCTGTATAACAGGAGAAGATCTCTTCCATGTTTAAAAAATAGTGCACTCGTAGCTGTATGAATTAAAACGATATTTTGCATAGGTTAGTAGCAAGACATGTATGATTCATCTGTATCATGGCTTAAATCCACGAAAACGTATGTATTTGTGGAAGTGAATACGCTTACTACGTTACTGAAGGATCGCCCATCTGCTCTGATGTTCTGACCCACATGAGTCATTTTAAATCACCAGTACACGATTACGTAGTTGTTGGGGAAAACAACTTTGAATACTGACAAGGGTAGACTAACAAAATTAATCAACAGCACTATATTCCCAAGGTTCGAGTCTCTCCCCTAGAAAATTCCTGTGCATCGGTGGGGCCTGCTCTGTACAGGCACAGTGAGATTAGTGGGTCCAAGACCCGATACCCTGTGAAGACAAAAAAAAAAAAAAAAAAACTATATTCCCAACTTTTCCGGGGTCTCTAACGTCTATTTTGTGTCACTTCGGCCATTTGATAAACGCTCAAAGATAACTGTGTTGTTAGCATTTTTTTTTTTAAACAAGTTGTTAGCATCAAAAAGACAAATTTATCTGAAAATGTTAGTTGCACCAAACTCCCTTGAGAATTAAAAGAAAAAAGATAAAAATTATATTTTGACATTTCCAAGTTAGACAAACATTTTGAGACACCAAAAATAAGAAGCATGACTGATTTAATGGAACAACCAACCCAATTTGGTTGGGTTGGCAACTATAAAGCTTTTAAAAGTTATTGGAGTGGGAGTTTAGAAGTTCAAATTCTGGCTCCCTTCAAAAATTTATATAAGTGCATAATGCACTCGTTTTGTTTGATGGTGGTTAAATCCCTATCGGTTCTTCCTGGGTCCAGTTGGCCCTTTCCCATAGAGTAAGTTAGAAATATGATAGAATACTGTTGACTAAAATACTGTTGACAATTAGCACACACAAAAAAAAAAAAAAAAGACTAATTTAATGGAACGGAAAAATTTAAAATGGGAAAGAGTATGGTTCCGTAGGGGATGGGCCTATTGGGAGGGTGCAGTTAGAGGAAAGGACCAAGAGACTTGAAAAAAGACTGGAAATTTTATCCTTTTGAGAGTAATACGTGATTAAACAAAGAAAGGCTTCGGGAGATGTGATTTTTCTTTTTAATTGTTTTTTGGGAAAATTTTTATTGAAGTATTTTATAAAGAGATCATTTCAAAAAATTTCCTTAAAGTATCTGATGATAGTTGAGGACTCTACCCTCCACCTTTAAAGAATTACATTTACTTCATTTATTTACAATGTCTAGGTAGGAAAATCATTAATTACATGATGTTTGCCAAAGAAAATATGAATGAATACACAAAGATGTCCCTCGTATGATTAAAAAAAAGAAAAGAGAAAATTAATTAATAAATACAAATAAACCATTTTTGTCACAACAATAGAATAAAAATAAACGAAAATGTAAAAAGCACTCAGAGAGCTTTCTCACGGAATAGCCTCAATCACCACCCCTGCTGCTCTCCTTCCCACGGACACCCAATCCCCATTATGATTACCTCCAATGATCCTTACCGTTTACCGCCCAAAAATTAAAACATTTCCACCCCATCACCAACTTAAAACCCAAAAGATTATCGCGCCGCGATTTACGAAGGTTGGGTGCAAGTAGTTTAGACTGCTGTTTTCTCTCTGGTATGTGATATGTTTAAAGTGTGATAGTTTGTGAAATATTTGTCCTTCTTTACGTTAATTAAAACCTAATTTGTATCTGTTTTGGAGGACTTAAGTCTTAACTAAACCCAGATGCAAAATGGACTTTGCAAATACACATTTGCAACGAGACTTTATATTATGCTTTAAAGGGAAAAGATTTATCGTCCTGCTATTTGTTTTCCTACTTTTTCTCACCTCCTTTGATGTATTAAGTCGCATGCCCCTAAATTCCTACATGAACTTGCTTTTTATTTTTTACATAGTTTAGCCATGCTCTAGTTTAAAAAGATAATGTTATGGTACTCCCATATTTATTGTACTCTCGTTAACTTTTCCACTCATATAAAAAGGTAAAAATAGCTCTTTTTTTATTTTATTTACAAAGTAATTGTAACTGCAGTGAATGCTACTATAATTTTTGTCCAACTTACGAGCTCAAGAAATCAAACGAAGAAAAATGTCATTAATAAAAAAGAGAGATTGTTCAGTGTTGACCAAGTCCGGCTGGCAAAATTATGGAAAACTCCTTGTGGGTCCCCGTAATTATGGTGATTTAATTTCATTTGGGCAGGGTAGGGTCTGAAATTTGAAAATCTCAGTCTGGTTAATTTAGTTACAAGAAAATTTCTTGCTTGCTGCTTTCAGAGTCACAATGCCATTAAATGAATGAATGGGATTCTAGATGACTGCTGTGAAAGGAGGCTCATGTATCTGACTTGTTCTTGCATACCAATGTCTCGGACTTATTCTTTTATACCAATTTATAATGTTCTCATGCACTGAAATTAAACATCATCGTTTTCTGTTAAAGTTTTAATTCACTTGTTACACTTCCATTTATTAGTTAATTGTACATTGATTTGCAGTGGCACGTTCAATTCTAGTTTCCGAGTAACATTGCTGTATAAAGGAGAAGATCTCTTCCATGTTTAAAAAATAGTGCACTCGCAGCTGTATGAATTAAAACGATGTTTTGCATAGGTTAGTAGCAAGACATGTATGATTCATCTGTATCAAGGCTTAAATCCACGAAAATGTATGTACTTGCGGAAGTAAATGCGCTCACTACGTTACTGAAGGATCGCCCATCTGCTCTGATTAGAGATGACAAATGGGCGGAATCTTGAGATCCTTAATATAAATTTGATATAACACTAGTGGTTAAGTGAGAGATTCTTAGGTGAATCGGATCCACGGCTCCACCTGTAGATTTGTAGTTTAAAAGAGCGTCAAATAAGTAAAGTGATGCATGCTGATATAAGAAATTAATATAAAATAATGTAATGATGCTTATGTGACTCTATTTTAAACCACAAAGTTTACAGGTGGGGTTGTAGATCGAGTCTATTTAAGAATTTTTCGTGGTTAAGGCAGAGTTAATGTGTGTTCAAATGACAAAATTAAGACTACTTAGGGTAAGCTTAGTTAGATATGTAATGTTTTCTTTAGAAAATTATTTTCTGAGGAAAACGTTTTACATGAAAAAAATTATTTATTTGTAATTTTTGGTTGTTTGAACGACAGCATGGCAATTTTTTGAAACTAGAGGATTTTTATTTTTATTTTTAATAGTGTTAATATGAGTTAAAAAACTAATAACAATGCAATTTATGCTTAACAAGTAACTAGAGTCAGGTAGGGATTGTTATGTTTAAAATCAATCTATAAGATAAGAATAGTATCTTTATGTATAATTAGATATATTATTGAGGGACCCAAAATAAAGAGAAAAATGAGTGAGTAATTAAAAAAAATTATTTTGGTAGATGAAATTAGAAAAATAGACACTTAATGTTCAATGTTACCCTTGGACTGTTCGAAAAATAGTTTACACTCATTAACTCAGTAAGCTGTTTTCAACTAGAGGGTGAAAAATTAAAAAGTATTTTATGTGGGAAAATATTTTCTGGAGGTTGGCACTAAAGAAAATTTTGAAAATATATTTTCATGAAATTAATTTCTATAATGGTATATTAGGTTGGACCGAAAATATTATTTGTTGCGTGTAATTGTGTATTATGTGTTGCTGCTGCTCTGTGTGTGTGAATGTGTGTGAAGCTGCGTGAACTCTGTGTGTGTGTGTGAGAGAGAGAGAGTGTGTGTGAAGATTGTTGTGTGTTTTTATGTGTATGTAAGGAGTGCAAGCGCAAATGTGAGAGTTGTGTCTGATTGTAGTAAATGGCCGAGAATGAGAGAAATGAAGTGAACTGAAAAAATTGGTCATGCAGCTGCTTCCCCTTTTTATTTTTGGGAAAATTTAAATAAATACCCAAAAATATTTAAACATTACAAATGTTTTGTAAAAAATCTATGAATACATAAGATGCATGTACAAAAATTATTTTACATGAAAAATTTTAAAAATAAGGTACATTTGAAAACGTACCATATGCAATAAAAATTAACAAAAAATACAAAATATTTAAGAACTTTTAAAAATTATTAAACTTTTATGGAAAATCTATTATCACACTAGAAACATGTAGAAAAAAATCTCACTCAAAAATTTTAATGTTAAGGTAATAGAAAAATGACAAAAATTTAAACAAGCTCTAAAAATCACAAAATTTTTTATAGAATATCGATAAATATCTAAAATGCATATAAAAAAATTTTACATGAAAATTCTAATAGTAATGGCACATTGGCAAATGTGTCATTAATAAAAATAATAAAAATCCTAAATATATACTAAATGACTCCTAAAATCATCAAAATTAGAAAAATGCTATAAAATATGAATTTAGCAATAAAAAATAGGTTAAAAAAGATAATTACACATTAAAATTACCATTTTATCCCCAAAGTGACTAATTTGGTATTTTAGTACAAAATTTGCAATTGGCCACCGAAAAACAAAATAAAACCGCCAAATGAAAGAAAAGTTATTTTTAAAAAGTGTGCCAAAATTTGATATCTATAGGTGTAATTATGCCAAACCTCAATGGAGGTATATGAAAAATTCAAGTTTAATTGCTGAAATAATTAACAATCAACTAATGACGCCCTACGTGCAGTTGCAGTAGCTCATGTAATGAACAATTTTTATTTAAACATTTTAATAGTTTACTAGTTTTTAATGGAGAGCATCAATTGTTTTGGTGGTCTATTTATTTAAAATCAGATAGCTATCAACAACTTATTTTTAAAAATAACTATTCCTAAATAAGTAACTAACTAAAAAATACTCATTATGTTATATTATCAAATTAAATTTACATTTATAAATTTTTTGTAAAATCAAATACACAATCACTGCTATCTTTAAAGGAAGAGCACCCGTTAGCCTAGTGATTTCTCTCTTTAAAATCATATAACTATCAACAATTTTTTTTTTAAACAAAAAGAACTAATACTTTAATAATCAAATTAAGAAATACGTCAATTATCTTATGATACAAAAAGGGAAGGGGAATATTACTTGGTCAGTGGTGTCTTCCCTTCTTTATTTTTATATTTTAATTTTTTTAAACATTTAACCACGTTAATAACTCCCTATAATTATAAAGAATTAAAAATACATTAGTGTATTTTTATCACATAAAATGTTAACATATTTATTCATAAAATGTTAATTATATTTTCATGAAATGAATTTCTATAATGGTCTATTTGGTTGGATTGAAAATATTTTCAAAATTTTCTTTAGTGCCAACCTCTAAAAAATATTTTCCCATGTAAAATATTTTTTAATTTTTCTCCCTCTGGCGGAAAACAGCTTACAGAATTAATGTGTAAATTATTTCGCAAAGAGTTCAAGGGTGACGCTAAACGTTAAGTACCTATTTTTCTAATTTCTTCTACCAAACTACTTTTTTTTTATTACTCACTCATTTTCTCTATTTTTTGGGTGCTACAATAATATATCTAATTATACATATCAATACTATTATATTATCTTATAGATTAATTTTAAACATAACAATCCCTAGTTGACTCTAATTACTTGTTAAGCACAAATTGCATTGTTATTAGGCTTTTCAACTCATATTAACAATATTAAAATTACAAAATAAATGACTTTTTCCATGTAAAACGTTTTCCTAAGAAAATAATTTTCTAAAGAAAACATTATATATCTAACTAGACCCTAAGTAATCTTTTTTTTTTTTTTTTTGAGGAAAACACCAAGTAATCTTAATTTTGTCATTTGAACACACATTAATTCTGCCTTGACCACTAGTGTTACATCAAATTTATATTAAGTATCTCAAGATCGAAAAATATTTAGGTCGATTAAATTTAATCGTCCTACCATTCCTCCTTTCAATTGGAGTTGAGTGGGTTTTCCCAATTCCCTTCCCCCAATTGTCAAAAAAACATAAAGTCCCACATCGGATGAGTTGGTTGTTAGAGTCTAGTACTTAAGCTCCTGTGGCCCCTCTAAAAGTTACCATGGCTTTTGGAGTGGGTTTGTGGGGTAAAGTTTAGGTTCTTTTCTCATTCCTCCTTTCAATTGGAGTTGAGTGGGTTTTCCCAATTCCCTTCCCCCAATTGTCAAAAAAAAATTTAATCGTCCTACTTGTAGACCCGACTACGATGATTGAGTCAATAGGGTTCAGGGCACTGAACCCTAGGGACTCAATCACCACAGTTTAGTCTACAGATCTACGAAGCTCACAGATCCAACTGAGTATTTCCCTTCGAGATCCTTCTTCCATTCACCTGTAGCACGTGAGATCCTAATATATTGAATTCAGCTCCTTAAACCGTCGACGTCAAGTCCACAGGGGTACCACCTGCACACACGAAATTGGTCCTACCAGAAAGAAAACAGCGGTCTAAACTACTTGCACGCAAAATTCAAAAAAAATTAAAAAAAAACTACTTGCACGCAACCAGAAAGAAAACAGCGGTCTAAACTGCTTGCACGCAACCTTCGTGATTCGCGGCGAGATAATCGATGGGCAACTTAAATTTTCTAATCACCTTCCTCCACACTTTCCTCCAAAACTACTCTTCCCAGTTCATCTAAAACTTGCTGGGTGAGCGGATAAGGTGTTGCTGGGTACAGTTTTTCCCTTCGGAATGAGTTTATACACGCGCACGGCTGCATTTTGATTATGCAAGCACACTATAGTCAATTCCCAAAAGCAAGAGAACTAAGTGTAAATTTTCAAAGGTAGAGAGTACTATCTGTAATTGTCAGATACTTTAACAAGCTTTCTGAAATTATTACTTGTATAAAAGGAGTTATTTGCAGTCATATCAGCCAACTAAGGATGGCTCCTGTAATATATAAAATTTCAGCAGTGCTAAATGAAATTATTAACAACTTCAAGGAGATTTCTTAAATTATACCTTCCAAATAATTATGAGCAAGTCAACGAATTATAATCCATAGTTTTGCAATGGTTTGGCTATATAAACAGATGGTGAATCTTTTATTAATAAGAGAACAAGTTAACGGCATTGAGCCCTTGCAAATTAATCACTCTCTCACTCAGAAAAATGCAGCTCAAAGATCCTACTTCTTCCGGATTTTTGTCATCATCATCATCAGCAAAAGTTTTTTTCATGCTTCTAGTTCTAGTTGCCATGAATTTGTCAATTAGCCATGTTTCAGCTGCTAATAGACTTAACAATGAGACTGATCAACTTGCTCTGCTTAATTTCAAGAATCAAATATATGATCCTCTTGGAGTGCTGAACTCGTGGAACCATTCACAACATCATTGCCAATGGCAAGGAGTCACATGTGGCAATCGACATCAGAGGGTCACAGCCTTGAATCTAAAAGGTAAGAGTTTGTCTGGAACCAATATCTCCTCATATGGGAAATCTCAGCTTCATGAAATCCATCCATCTGGAGGAAAACCTTTTGCGTGGTGAAATTCCACAAGAGATTGGTCATCTGTTCCGTCTAAGGTTTCTTAACCTGTCATACAACATATTGAGTGGAAAGATACCCGTTAGTCTGAGTAACTGCTCAAATATATTAAGCATTACCCTAACGAGGAACAAACTTGAAGGCAAAGTTCCCAGTGAGCTAGCCAATTTGAATAAGCTTGAAAAGATCTATTTTTCCATCAACAACTTGACAGGAGAGATTCCTTCCTCCATTGGAAACATATCGTCATTGACAAAGTTGTTTCTCGCAGAAAACAATTTAGAGGGCGATATGCCCAAGGAGATGGGCTTGCTAACAAATTTATATACATTAGGAGTTGGAGTAAATAGACTATCTGGCATGATCCCTGCCTCTATATATAACATTTCATCCCTCCGTATAATTTCAATAACATCAAATTCTTTTCATGGAAATCTTCCAACCAACATGGGCCTCATCCTACCGAATCTGCTACTCCTAGAAATTGGGGCTAACGAATTCAATGGCAAAATTCCTGCTTCCATCACCAATGCTTCTGGGCTTGAGTTACTTGACATGGGTATCAATAAATTCGAAGGTCAAGTACCATCTAATTTAGGAGATCTCCGAAATCTCCAAGAATTAAACCTTGAGTCTAATCTCTTAGGCAATAATTCTACAAGAGACTTGGGATTTATTGCATCATTGACAAACAATAGTAATCTAAGGAATATTTACTTGGAACAAAACAATTTTGGCGGTGAATTACCAAAGTTCATAGCAAATCTCTCATATGAACTCACTCAAATAACCTTTGGAGGAAATCAAATATCAGGAACTATCCCAGAAGGATTTGGAAATTTTGCCAATCTAATTTTGCTTAATATGCCATGGAACTCCATTTCAGGAGTCATACCAAGTGATTTTGGTAAATTTGAAAACTTGCAACATTTGGGTCTAAGGAGAAATAGGTTGTCCGGAGAGATTTTGTCCACCATATGTAATATTACCACTCTATACCATCTGGACTTGGCAGACAATCTTTTTGAAGGCAGCAACATATTTGGCAATATTCTTATGAACTGCCAAAACTTGCAATATCTGGATATATCCAATAATAACCTTAGTGGTGTCATACCAGCACATTTTTTTGGCATGCACACCTCATTAGTATATTTCGCCCTAAGGCAGAACACATTCAGTGGTTCTCTACCTCTTGAAGTAGGAAAGCTGACACACTTGGTCAACTTCTCCTTAGCCTACAACAAATTTTCTGGAGAAATGCCCTCATCAATTGTTGATTGTTTGAGTTTGGAGAATCTTGAAATGCAAGCCAACTTTTTCCAAGGGATAATCCCCTCAAAATTGGCTTCTTTGAAAGGCATTCAACAATTAGACCTTTCAAGTAACAACTTGACTGGACAAATACCAAGAGATCTTGAGAAACTTCAGTATTTGAGGTATTTGAACCTTTCATATAATGACCTTTATGGTGAGTTACCAACAACTGGAATTTTTAGGAATGCAAGCCAAATAACATTGATTGGAAACAACAAACTTTGTGGAGGCATTTCCGAATTGGATTTCCCACCTTGCCCTGTGATCAAGGAAAAGGAAAAGCCAAAGCTCAAGATCATTATACTATTATCCACAGTTTTACCTGTAATGGTTCTAGTTCTTGGTATATTGTTGTTTTATACAGTGAGGCACCACAAGATGTATAGAAAAAATGCTGGATTACCTCTGGTGCCTACAACAGTCAATAGACTTAATAAGCTCTTAAGAGTTTCCTACCATGAGCTTCATCGCGCAACTTCTGGATTTTCTCCAGAAAACTTAATTGGAAGAGGGAGCTTCGGAGTTGTTTATAAAGGAAGGCTAGATCACCATGGAGATAAACTTGTTGCGGTAAAAGTTCTTGACCTTCAAAAACATGGGACTTCCAAGAGCTTCAAAGCTGAGTGCAATGCGTTAAGAAACATTCGCCATAGAAATCTAATTTCCATTTTAAGTTATTGCTCCAGCCTTGACCTTACAGGAAATGAATTCAAGGCCTTAGTCTATGAGTTTATGGAAAATGGAAATCTTGATTTGTGGTTGCATCCTGGAGAGACAATTGATCGAGCAAAAGGATCAATAAATCTTAATCTTTTTCAGAGGCTAAATATTGCAATTGATGTTGCCTCAGGGTTGCATTATCTTCACAACCACGCTGAAACAATTGTTGTTCATTGTGATATAAAACCAAGTAACATTCTTCTTGACAATGACTTTGTTGCTCATGTGGGTGATTTTGGATTAGCAAGGCTTCTTCCTAAAGCCATAAATACTTCCTCAAAACAAGGCACTAGCAGTACTATTTCAATCAGAGGATCAATCGGCTATACAGCTCCAGGTAATGTTTTTGTTTGTTACGTTTGTGCAATAATACCATGTGAATTGTCAGCATTGGTTTTTTATAAAAAAAAAATGACAATAAAACTTTAGTAACTGAACTGAAGATGGCAAGCCAGGTTACACAATTTCTGAACAAAATTACTAGGATCGTTTTTTTCATGGATCAGCGATAGTGAAAGTTGAAGTACTTCTTAACGCCAGTCAGGAACAAATTTGTGCGCGCCTTTGTTTTTTCAAAAATTGTATTCTTAATTTACGTGCCGCAAAGCTTTAGAATTGTGAATACACTTAAATCTATTTTACACGAAATTCTAGAGATTGCACTTGAAGACAAACATATTATTAAAATATCTAGTTTGGAATTGAAGTTGAATAAAGGAATTCACATAGCTTAAAAGAATTCAACACGTGGAGATTACTTTGAATTGTTGATTGACCGTCAAAGATGAGTTAGAACCAATAGTTTAATGTCTAATGGCTATTTTCTTTCTAATACTCTATGTGAAGAGTTATCAATATTTATCAATTCGTTTACCAGTTGAGAAAAATATTTCAGAGTACGGAATGGGCCATCAGGTATCGACCCAAGGGGATGTCTACGCATTTGGGATTCTTTTGCTAGAGATGTTCACAGGAAAGAGGCCAATGGAAGATACGTTCAAGGATGGATTAGATCTGCATAATTATGTCAAATTAGCTTTGCCTGAACATCTTTTAATGATTATTGATCCATCACTTCTTTCAAATGGAGATGATAATGGAGAAGTTACTACACAAGTGGAGCTATGCAATGGTGACAAAAGGATGCAATGCGTTGCCTCAATTTTGAAAATTGGAATCAAATGCTCTGCAGCATTACCAAATGATCGGATGGCTATGGATGAGATTGAAAGAAAATTGCATCTCATTAAGGATAGATTTCTTGGTGTCAGAATGAACACAACAGATCTTGATATTTGATAGGTATGCACTTATATGTCATGAACGACAAACCCCTCCCCCCCTCCCCCCCCCCAAAAAAAAAAAACCCAACCCCAAAAAAAACACAAAACAAGAAAAAAAGGAACAAAAAAATTATTTTCTAATTTTAATTGATTTAATGTTAATTTTGTTCTTTCCTTTTTTGCATTTTTTTTTAAGTTTTCACTTTCTAATTAGAAGAATCTTGATTTTCAGCAACGATGACAGATTGAAGATTCAAATAAAATTGTTGTGAAACTCAAGAATATCTCGTTGATGTTCAGAAACTATGCAGGCTCAATGTTTGCTTCAGGACCTGTATAATATGCATTATTTTTATGTTTGTTGGCCTAAAAACTTTTGTGTTTTTTAGCTTGAATCAAACTCTCGTTGTCAATTGGAATAATGGGTGTAGCAGTTGTAACAGTTATTAATGCACTCAGTGCAAGAGTTGCCTATTGTATTGTATAACTTCCTTTCCCTTTCCACATCGCTAGGGTTAAGAGTGTGTGAGTGTGTTCATAAGGTCTATGGCCTCTCTCCCAGTTAGTAATTGCCTCAATGGTGTGAGGTTTGTAAGTCCTACCTTAAGTCCTCTTTCCCTTCTCCCCTCAGGGGTTTGTTATCAAAGAAAGAAAAAAAAAACTTCCTTTCAATTTGATTTTCATTTCGAAATTATCTGTTCTATTTTTTAACTTGAAAAAAGTTATAGGAAAGTGTATATAATCCATGTACTTTCATTACAAAAAAATCTATATCTATAATATTAGAAAAATGGATTGATGTCTTTCTTTGAATATGTCTTCCTAATTTGATTTTTATGTCGTGCCATTAAATAAAAAAGTGGAATTGTTGAATTGTGGGAAAGTAGAGTCTTATTTAATTTATATTATTTAGGAGAAATTGAAATGAATAACAATAATGTAAACATCTAATAGTGATCAAGATTTTGAGATGGATGCTTAACTGGATTTTCACTCGCATCCTCTCATCTTAATTTGTTTCATGCGGAGTGGAGATTTCATTTCCATTTTTCATCTACTTCCTTTCCCCAAGGACGCAAGTAGATATCCCTAACTTGTGAAGTTCTCATACAACTGTTCAGACACTTGGGTATTAAAAAGAATTTAGAATACTTATTTGGCGGGTTAGTTGAACTACAGGAATCTTTTCGTTTTCTTTTTTCCAATTACCAAAGGAAAGATTAAACATTATTTTGGTCCAATACTCCAGGAAAAACTAGAAATTACATCAATAAAACTATAATTACATCATTTTTCCATGATAATAAAATAGGATAATTATTATTGAATGGATTGGAAGAGAAAAAGAAGATAGATCACAAAATGGGTTAAAATTGAGGATTTGTCAAGTCTGCACCACTTAATTTGTCAGAATTGGAAATATATTAAATTAAATTAAATTAATTATTTTCAAACTTAAAGGACCAAATAAATCATAATTAGAAATCAAATAAGGGCTAACTTAGTGTTTGTGAAAACTTGAAGAAACTTTTTTGTCTATACCTAGGTCACATGAAAAAAGTGATCATAGTCTCTAAATCATACACCTTTTGTGAAAAGATTTTGGGATCTAGGACCTTTTAGCTAAATTAAGAAATATGTTTGAGTAGATATGAATAGAATAACCACCAAAATGCTCACAAATTTAATACATTGGAAAACTTCAATCAGTTTAAAACCCTATGGTATCGATTTTTCAAAACCAATATGGAATCCTCCACTCAACTTGAACTTTATACGTACATCAATTTTGGAATGGGGTAATGATATTTACATAATCTTTTTAGCTTCTTACACACATTTGCAATTGAAAATGTTGTGCTAATAAACTATAAAATTGCTGTATAAGAAGCTAAAAGAGGTGTGTGAATACCATTTATCTTTTAAACTTAGCGTCTAAGAAGAATGTACAACTAAAGAAGAATATAAATAAAAAAAATTAATGTCTAACAAAATTTTGTAATACCATTGAATTTTGGCATGCTACACACCATTTGATTAATGAAGGAAAAAACAAAAACAAAAAGAAAAAGTCAATAAAATAATATGGAAGATTAAAAAATAGGAGAAGAAAAATTATTGCATCTTAAATCAAAATCTATGTCTTGGCCTCAAAAATCTAAAAAACAATAAAAATTTACATAATAGAAAATGAACACGGAAAATACCATGTGGATTTATTTTTAATAGAATAGACTTAGTAAAAGAAAGATAAAGGTATTAGTACATAAATGGAAAATAATGCGTGGCTTATGTCTTCTATGTTAAAGTCTGCATGTATAATATAAGATGAAAAGGTATAAGTTGAATGTCATGTTAACAAAATATGAAAATTTGAATGATGCATGGTGACACCATATTCAAAGGGATTTTGGAAGCTCAAAATGAAAGAATATTTAAGGAAAATTCTTGTGAAAATAATATACTTAAAATAATAATGAAATAGATTTGCAATATTAAGTGCCCCATACAGAATCAAAGTAATATAGAAACAAGTATATTTGAAAAATTAATAAAATCAAATACTTCAATCACTCAGAATGAATAAAAAAACTCAGCAGTTAAAGCTCTACAACTCCATCCCAGAGATTACGGGTTCAAATTCCATTAACACTAAGTCCTCTTTTTCTATTGTAACAGTGTAGGTTTGATAAAAAATAAAAAATACTCAACAAGTTCCATTAACAAATAAAATATCAACTTCAACTCAAAATATACACACACACATAATGGTTTATTCTATAGATGGGCTCACATTAACTGGGATCGATTGGGGCCTCACAGTTCGTTTCAATAGTATTATTTGGAAAATTATTCATAATAATTATTTGAGAATTTTTGTTGACTTTTAAAAAGGGTGGGAAAGTGTTTAAATTTTGAAAAAAAAAATTAACAACTAGTTATGATAGTGAATAATTATTTTGAAAAATTGTTTGCATTTCAAAAACTTGCTAACAACTTCTTCCACTTTTTTTACACAATTATTCACAAAACATAGCATTTTTTGCTTCAAATTTTTTTTCAAAAACAGGGAAAAAATCGCGACTGAATATTTTGTGCTCCATATAAGGTAGCAATGGAATAACGAGAACTGACACCGAATCCTAACAACATAAACAGGAGAAATGGAATATTGGATACATGTTAAACATGAGCATCCTATGACAAGCGTTCGGTCACAGTAAAAAAGTAGAAAATATTTTAATTTTGAAAAAATATTTGAAATTTAAAATGAAAACATTTGGCGGGAAAATTTGAACCATTGTTTTTGAGCAAATGGCAAAAAATTTTGGTCAAACTAACTTTAAAAATATTGAAAAATTTTCCCAACAGTCCAAATGTGAACAGTGAAAATTTTCCGAAATAATGCCCAAAAAATCAATTCAAACAAGGCCAATACTTGTATATACGTGCATGTATACGTGTGTGTAGCTAACGCATATAGAATACAAGTCTCAAAATTCATCTACGAATTATTTAATGTGGCTGACATATTAATGAGGCTTTTTTTTTTTAATCAAACATGTACTATTACAATGAAAAAAGAAAAATTAGTGTTGGTAGGATTCAAACTCCTAACCTTAGATGGATTTGTAGAGCTTTAATCGCTCGATCCTCCATCCATTCCCATTGAGGGTTTTAGAATCATGACCAGTTGTGAAAAAGGCAGCAGACCAAGAAATTGGCCAATTGGAACGAAGCTTTCAGAAACACAAGCGTCTCTGCCCTTTGTTTGCTCCATTCATCCCAAGAAATTAAATTAATGTTCATTACTAAAAAGATGTCCATATATAAGTAGAAATAATTATATCATCTTATCTATATTCTAGTTTGTCTTCTCATGCATTAGCACGGGTAATTAGTTATTTATCTCATTAGTTAACTGATAAAAATATTTCTCCATTTAGTTAAGAGAATTTTGTTTAAGTCACTTCCATTAAATTTATTTTAACTTGATATAAGATTTTACATTTTTTCAATATGTATTGATCTCCAAAAATTCTGCAATAATATGGGTCTCCAAGCATTGTGCATGGATACAAACTTTACATGAATTAGTTCTTCTTCAACAGACGTAAATAGCAAGAAAAAAGTAGATGGGAAATGAATAGAACTGCTAATGAACCAATTAATATAACAGTTAGAATAGTGTGGATGAAGTAATTTAGATTCAAAGAAAGAAACGAATCAAATAAAGAGTCTTACGGCTTCAGTTTTTAGGAAAGGACATGTTGGTTCATTAACTTGAAAAGTTGGCTTTCATAATAGACTAACACTTGCAAGTATTCATTTTGAACATCATATCTCATGCCAATTGGAAGCTCCCCTAGGTTGGAGAGCGAATTTTAGGTGTACCACGTAGTCCATATGACATGTCACGTAGTGTATTAGAACCAATCATATATCATCAAAGGCACATCATGTGACGATAAATTATTGGTTCTCTCATATGTGGTGCATTTACTACTTTTCTCCAGGTAAGAGGCCTAAGTTTAATTGTGTGCTTGTTTGTATCCATGTTATTAGCAAGGGTAAATAATTATATGTCTCAATAAATATATTCAACTATTCTGATAGTTTAGAGAATTTTGTTCACATCAACTAAATTTGTATTTACTTGTTGCAGGATATTACCATTTTTCACTTGGTATTAATCTCCAAAATTGAAAAAGAATTTCTACAATGTATATGATGAGTATATAAGCATGTTATCTACACACACTTTCCATGTATTAATTCTTCTTTAATGGACATAGAAAATGGATGAAGAATGAGTAGTATTACTGATTAATCAATCAATGTAATAGTTAAAACATATTGGAAGAAAAATTGACTGTTTACATTCAGATTCAAAGAAAGAATCCCAAAAAAAAAAAAAAAAGATCTCAAAACTTCAGGCTTTAGGGAAAGGATGTACTGATTTATCAATTTGAAAAGTTGATTAAACAAAATAGACTTAACAGTTACAATTATTCATATTCTGGACTTCATATCTTGTACCACGTGGAGATCACTTGAGTTAGAGGACTCAGTTTTAATTATACTACAGATAGATATTCTATCAAAGCTTCTTGGATTGTAGGAGGCATTATTGACTTTAATTTTGTAGGTCAATTGATACCGCGAAAAAAAAAATACTGTTTGTTACTTGATTATAATTTATGCAATGTACTATGTAACTATTAATAACTCGATAAATTTATATTTGCAAACAGACATATCAATTTTAATAATAAGTACAACAATTTACATAGCACATTGAATCAGATACTAAGTAAATATGTTGAGCACCTGACATTTAATAAATGAGACAAATTAATATCTTAGATACGCAGCAAAACATAAATTATCTAACGAAATAAATAGAAAATGACAATATAAAGCTTACCTGAAACTGAAGTGGAGGCAAATGGTTTTCACTTAGAGATTAAATCCTAAATTTAACAATGAAATATTAATAAAATAAAATTTAAATTAAACTTAATCAGTTGGGCATTAGAAAAAGACAAAAGTAGAATAAGATCATAACCACAACTATGATATCATAATTGAAAAACTACAATAACTAATAAACTTTTAACAATAAACGTGGCAAAAAAATTGGTAATACAAGACAGCTATCAGAATTAGATATTTATGAAAATTACGTAAAAAGGACGAGAAATATCGAATTCCCTTGCAACTTGTCAAATTCACAAAACAAAATTTAAAATTTAAAATTAAAGGAAAGAAATGACAAAGTTTTTTTTTTTTGGCATTAGCACAATGCAAAACGGGAATGAATACGCCATGACCAAAAGAAACAAAGAACAAGTAGCTTTGTCTTATTATTATTATTATTTTTTTTGGTCAAAAGTAGCTTTGTCTTATTTGAATGGTGGGTTGTCGCCTTTACCAAAAGGGAAAAAAAAAAAACAAAAACAAAAAGGCCAATACACTGGACTGGTATGAAACCAGATTTTTCAATGATTGCATAGGTCACAAAGACACCAATATTTGTAGAACCCACAAAATTTATAGAGTTTAAATATCAGCTTACAAAATTACAAAATTGAGAGAAATTAATCACAAGAAAATATATGGAAGAAGAAAATAAAAACTCACAATATTATTAATATATCAAACAATGAAGAAAAAACTCTGTGGATTCCATAGAGTCTCTCTCTAGACTCTCTGGGACTCTCTTAACAAATAAAACCAACAAATCACTTATTTATTACCAACTAAACTTAATAGACAAAAAATACCAAACACAATTAATTACCAAATAAACTATTCTATTACAAATAAAAAACTACTAAAAACCAAATAGGAATCTATCAAACTTGATTTAATTATTCCAACATTATTGTATTGAATGCCGTCCCTTGTAGAAGATGAAACCCAACATACTTGTAGGGTACGAATGAGCCATGTCGTGTTGTTATTGCGGAGTATAATTATCGTGTTCTGGATCCTGAAGATTCAATTCTAACCTGATCAATTTCTTAATCATATCGTGTTCGTGTTGACTTGTTTATTACTGTGTTACGTCCAGGTCGACTTATTTATCCTATTTATCATTTTAAACTAAAATTTTAAATTTTAATTTTATATTAAATTTTATAATTCTGAATAAAAAGAAACAAAATGTCCCTTGACAGGTCGATCAGTAGGTGGTAGAGAAAGTTCTGTTTTTAGCAGAGCCACCGAGAAAGGACTGATTCGGTGCCAAAATAAAAGTACACGGACCAAATTGGCGTTGCAAAGGAGTTAAAGGACCGAATGTGCTTTAGTAAAAAACTCAAAAAACTGAATAAACCGTTTTACCCCATTTGTATATTGCACATAGAAATTTCCACTATTTTTATTCCTGCTTTTCCTCTCCTCCTTTGATGTATTGAATCGTATGCCCCTAAATTCCTAAATGAAACTTGCTTTTTTTATTTTTTTATTTTTACATAGTTTAGCTATTCTCTAATTTAAAAAGATATTGTTAATGGTCCTTCCATAAATATTATACTCTCATTAATATTTCACTCATGTGAAAAAGTAAAATAGCTCTGCCTTTTATTTGAATCACAACTTGATAACAAGAAAGTAACTGTAAATGAAATGAATGCTAACAGAAGTCTTGTCTTTAAGTCAAGAAATCGAAACAAGAAAATGTCATTTATAATGATTTAACTTCTTTTGGGCCCGGTAGGTTCTGAAATTTAAAAAGGTCTCATTTTGGTTAAATTAATGAAAAGAAAATTTCTTACTTGTTTCTTTCAGAGTCACATTACTGATGAATAAATTAGTGGCAGAGTTAGAAAAAATTTTAGCGGGGGCAAAAATAGCATTAAAATTTCTTACTTAACATTAAAATTTTTTACTTAGTCTTTTACTTTTTTTTTAAATAAAAGAATATCAATACTCACGTAACAATAAGAAATAATGCATATATTTCACATAAAACATAAGTAAATTTATACTTAAAATTACTAATGTAACAGTAATTTTATTTCAAAAAATAAACCAAACCATTTATAATTGCTCACTGACGAGTTTTCACATTTTGATAACAGTTTATAACCTTCTTAGTTTTTAATTTCATGAACTATATTTTTTTCAATGTAAGTAACTAAATAATCACTCATCCAAGTGTCTCCCATTCTAATTTGCAAGGAAAAAAAAAATGAGCAGCCGCTAGAATATCAAAGTAGTTTAAGGGAGATAGTGGAAGCACATTTGAAATTTTGTCTAAAACTCATGGACATCAATGGAGGCCAAAGGAGCGAATTTTAAAATTTGTCTAAAATTCCGCCCCTGGAATGAATGAAATTCTAGGTGACTGAAGTGAAAGAAGGTTCATGTATCTGACCTCGATTGTTTCTTTCGTGCCAATTCATGTGAATTGGGACCATACTCATATCATCTGATTAGGACATGAGCAAAATGCATTGGAAAGTATTTGAATCCTTGTAAAGCTAGCATACTGACATGAGAAGACTAAGAAAATTAAGTCCACCGCATTGTAATCTTCCGTAATTCTCCTATTGTTTAATCATCATATAAGCAGTAGCTTTGATGAACGTTGTACAGCATAACAGAGTCATCACACATCAAATTACCCTCGCTAAATTCGTTGCAAGACTCAGTACTCTTTCCATTCGCCAAAATGGAAATTCAGCATTGCAATTCTTGGGGATTCTGGTCATCATCATCACAAAGAATTTTGTTCCTGCTCCTCGTTGCCATAAATTTTTCAATGTGCCATGTTTCAGCAGCAAATCAAAATGAGACTGATAGACTTGCTCTGCTTGAATTCAAGCATCTGATATCTGATGATCCATATGGAGTGCTGAACTCGTGGAATAATTCACTACATCATTGCCAGTGGCAAGGTGTTACATGCAGTACTCAACATCAGGGGAGGGTCACAGCCTTGACTTTAGCAGGTAAGAGTTTTTCTGGAACCATATCTCCACATATTGGAAATCTCAGCTTCTTAAAATTTATAAATCTCGGAGCAAATCAATTCCATGGCGAGATTCCCCAAGAAGTTGGTCGCCTGTTTCGGCTAACATCTCTTAACCTGTCAAGAAACGCTTTGAGTGGAGCGATCCCAGTTAATCTGAGCTACTGCTCGAAGATTATGAGAGTTAGCTTATCTAGGAACAAACTCGAAGGCAAAATTCCTAGTCAGCTGCTCAATTTAAAGATGCTTGAAATTCTTTATCTTCATGACAACAATTTGACAGGAGAGATTCCTTCCTCTGTAGCAAACCTATCGTCATTAACAGAACTCTCTCTCAAAAATAACAATTTGGAGGGTAATCTGCCCGAGGAGATAGGCTTGTTAACAAGCTTATCTAAACTAGGAGTTGGAGTAAATAAACTGTCTGGTTTGATTCCTGCCTCTGTTTATAACATTTCAGCTATGGTCCTCATTTCATTAACAGAGAATTCCTTTATCGGAAATCTTCCAACCAACATAGGTCTCACTCTACCAAATCTAAATGTTCTAGAATATGGAGGAAACAAATTTTATGGCAAGATTCCGGTTTCAATTACTAATGCTTCTAGGCTTGAGATAATTGATCTGCCAGACAATAAGTTCGAAGGTCAAGTTCCTGATTAATATAGGATCTCTGTCAAGTCTTCGAAGTTTAGGTCTTGGAGGCAATCTCTTAGGCAGTGGTTCTACAGGAGACTTGGATTTTATTGCATCATTTACAAACAATAGCAATCTCGTTTTTGTTGGTTTGAATGAAAATAATTTTGGAGGCCAAATACCTAAGCTAATGGCAAATTTGTCATATCAACTCACTGAGCTACGGATGGGAGAAAATCAGTTATCAGGAAATATCCCAGAAGGATTTGGAAGTCTTGTTAATCTATATCGATTTGACGCGGCAGTGAATTTTCTTTCAGGTGTCATACCACATGATTTTGCTAAACTTCGAAAACTACAGTATCTGCGTCTAGGAACAAACAAGTTTTCTGGAGACATATTTTCCACGCTAAGTAACATGTCGTCTCTCTATCTTCTGGACTTGGCGTCCAACAGATTTGAAGGCAATGTAAGCTGGAATTTTAGGAAACTGTCAGAATTTGCAAATCCTGGATTTATCCAAAAATATCCTTAGTGGCATCATATTTCCGGAGTTTTTCAGCAACCATTTGCCCTTGATTTATTTAGAATTAGCAAATAACTCATTCAGTGGTTCTCTACCTGTTGAAGTTGGAAAGTTGACACAATTGGTGGATTTCAATGTTTCCAACAACAAATTTTCTGGAGAAATACCCCCTTCACTTGTTGATTGCTCTAGCTTGGAGTATCTTCACATGCAGGGGAACATTTTCCAAGGAACAATTCCACAAAACTTTGCTTCATTGAAGAGCATCCGGCAATTAGACCTTTCCAGTAACAACTTGACAGGTCATATTCCAAGAAACCTAGAGAAACTTCACTTCTTGAATTATGTGAACCTTTCCTATAATAACCTTGAGGGAGATATACCAACTACTGGAATTTTTGGGAACGCAAGCCAAATATCATTGGTGGGAAACACCAAACTTTGCGGAGGCATTCCTGAATTTCATTTACCATCATGCCTGGTGGTCAAGGGAAAGAACAAAGCAAAGCTTGAGGTCATAATAGCAGTGTCCACAGGTTTATCACTGATGGTACTAGTTCTTGGCACATTCGCATTTTATTGTGTGCTACATCGGAAAAGAGATAAAAGAAATGCCGATTTCTCTGTTGTGCCCCCAAGAGTCGATAAGGCCTTGAGAGTTTCTTACCATGAACTACATCGTGCAACTTCTGGATTTTCTCCACAAAACGTAATTGGCTCGGGAGGTTTTGGTGTTGTTTACAAAAGCAGACTTGCAAAACATGGAGACAAGCTCGTTGCAATTAAAGTTCTTGACCTTCAAAAAAATGGGAGTTCCAAAAGCTTCAAGGCTGAGTGCAAAGCATTAAGAAACATCCGTCATAGAAATCTGGTTTCTATCTTAAGTTATTGCTCCAGCATTGATTCGAAGGGCCATGAATTCAAGGCTCTCATCTATGAGTTTATGGAAAATGGAAATCTTGACTTGTGGTTGCATCCGGAGACAGCTGATCAAAGCAACTAAGACTAAGAAGTCTTAATCTTTTTGAGAGGCTTAAATATTGCAATTGATGTTGCTTCAGCATTGGATTATCTTCATAATCAGTGTGAAACAACAGTTGTTCATTGTGATATAAAGCCAAGTAACATTCTTCTTGACAATGATCTTGTTGCTCATGTGGGCGATTTTGGATTAGCAAGACTTCATTTCAGAAACCACTGCCAACTTTTCCGAGGGAGGAACTAGCAGTTCCATTGCATTAAAAGGATCAATTGGTTATGCTGCACCAGGTAATTATACTTTAGTTTGGTAGATTGTTATTTAATTACTAGCTATTTTCATCCATAAAATTAAATATGGGTACAATTGCCTATATACATACATACATACGCACAGTACAGGTACACAGACATATTTATGAAGTTTGAAATGTAGTTTGGTTATATGTTTTAATTAAATACAGTAGTTTTATCATTATACATCATATATTGATTAACCTAAATTAAAATTCTACTTTGTTTTTACCTTATATATATGTCAATGCTGCCCCCAACCCAAATTATAGGTCCGCCCTAATCTAAAAGAACTCAATTACAATTTGCCTAATTTTGGTCAAACTCAAGCGGGTAGTGTTTACCCTTCTTATTGATCTCTAACTTTATTGTTTTATAACATTGAATTTAGTAGCATTGAAGCCCTTTCTTAAACTTGTGAATCAAATCTTGTTTTGTTTAACTTCATTTCTAGATTTCTAGACTTTTACTTGTGAAGTATATTTTTGTTTTTGTTTACATAGAAATGAAGTTGATCCTTGTTCTTATTTAACCTCATTCTTTCAAAAAGAATATATTATAAGGTTGTTTCCTTGCTTCTAGATTTCTGAACTCGACGAATTAAAATTTAGTAACAAAATTTCAGAGTACGGCATGGGTCTTCCGGCGTCAACTCAAGGTGATGTCTACAGCTATGGGATTCTTTTGCTGGAGATGATTACAAGGCGGAAGCCCACAGATGACACGTTCGCTGATGGCTTGGATTTGCGTAATTATGTCAATATGCCTTTGCCAGAAAAAGTTTTCAAGATTGTGGATCCATTGCTTCTTGCAAAAGGAGGTGAAAACACAGAAATGACTGCAGAAGAGGATGGAAAAGAGATAGAATGCCTTATTTCACCGTTGAAAATTGGACTCAAGTCCTCTGCAAGATTACCAAATGATAGGATGCAAACAAGTGAAGTCCTGAGAAAATTACATCTCATTAAGGATGTGTTTCTTGGAATCAGGGTGCATCAAGAAAGTCTTGAAGTTTAACAGGTACGCACAAGAATGGAACATAGTTTCATACTTTGTCCATTCTACTATCGATACTTAGAAATGCTTATATCTAAACAATTTTTTTGCTTGTGCTCACTAGCATGGAAATTGACGTCTTTTCAGTGCTAATGCTGCATGCAGTTTTGATGCTCCAGAGTCAAGCATAAAGAAGATTTTTGTGTATTTTTACTTGGAAAATAAATGTATGATATAAACATATTTTGAAATTTTATTATGGAGTTCTATGCATACTGAATTTAAAAGTTGAAGTTAATTGGCTCTATTCTGCGTGAGCATCCTCGCCTACAAGGGAGTCTAGTGCTTAATACATATACCCAGTCTACAAATGGGGTCATAGACCCTGTGGTTTAAAATCAGCCACCTAATTAATTACGTGAGCCATAATGTGGGCCATAGTGTGGGTCACAGAAAAGGTGGTTGATTTTGGACCACAAATTTCACGTCTCCACCTATGGAGCGGATCCACGTAAATACTTTCCCTTAATGCCCTTCAAAACATCCAGTTTTGTTTATGTTGGTTTCTCTGTTATGTGTTGTTTGTGCAACGACTTTCTTCTTTGATCAATGAAAAGGCCTAATGCAACGACTTGCTTCTTTGAACAATTATAAAAGATTAGTGGTGCCTCAATTCTTCTTCCCTCTTACTAAACAGTGAATAATTTGGGTCCATCCTCCCATTTATCACTAATTACTTCAATTCAATTCTTTCTTAGCTACTAATCACAAGAGATTAGGATGGTTGTTGAAGGTATTTAGGCTATGATTTTTTTGGACTCATTGACTTTTTTTTTCACTCTTGATTAACAACTAAGATAGGAAAAAAAAAAGAAAAATTAATAGGTGCACACATTTATGACATCATCTGGTTCAACCTGAGTTGACTCCCGATTGAACCCATTAACCCTTGACTTTTAAGCTCAGTCGAATTGATACTCGATCCGAATATGAAAACATAGGAATTAATTTATTTAAGATAAGATGATTACAATTCCAATTATATATAGACTCTATCAAAGTTAAAAACTTTAAACAAGCCCTCGAAAGAGCTGAGAAAATAAATCAGATTAATGAAACTACGGATATATTACCTTCATTGACCACCTCTTTTGGCCTTCAATCAGCATGACCGCCCTTTAATTTCCTATTGTGGGCGCTGTATATCTGTCGAATCAAAGAATTAATCGCATTTGGCTTAACGTTGAGACTTCCCTTGAACCTCATTCCCGAAAGTCTCTATATTTCGTTTTGTGATTAACAAATCACTCTGAATAATGCAGACCATATTGATTTAAGCTGATTTCGCACACAAGTCTGGGTTGAAAATTGATGTTGCATGTGAAATTTAGTAGGGTTACCACAAATTGGTTAATACCTTTTTTGCTTCCAATTTTGGTAGTACCATGTTGATTAACCAGATCTTGTTCTTTGGAGCACCTGCAACATAAAATGGGTAAGAAACACATGGGGATTTGGCTCCCGAAATGGCACCAATGCTTAAGTTAGCTTTGTGGACGAAAGAATACATCAGGAGGCTTATAGAGAAAGTAGAGAGCATATCTTGTGAGTGGGTAGATAGTGGATTTATATACCAATTGGAGTAGGAGGAATATCCATGTAAATACGTGCAATAGCCTATACAGCCATGTTAGGCGTGCAATAATCTGTAAAACCTAGGATCGTAGGTCAATAGTACCAAAGAACAGAAGTCAGATGTCAGACTGATCTGTCACCTCAACACATTCAAAGTTACCTCGACCTAAGAGCTTAGCGGCTTATTTCATGGATCTCACTTTGGAGATAGCTCGCTCTTTAGAGAGTCAAGATGTGTCGAAGTGTTACTTCATCGGGACTATCTTGGAGGTCAAACAATGCTATATCAGTTCGGCTTAAACTAATAGAGGAGGCTAGAAAGGATGAGCAATGGCTCTAAAAGAATTTATAAGCCTAGCTCAGTTAAGTCTGAGCTGATAAAATCTTTTATTGGCCACGGTTTTTTAATAATTATTTCAAATGGACTTTAACTTACCCATTGAGTCATGCCGTGGCGATAAGGCTTGGTTTAAAACATAATAATTAGTATGTTTTTGAGACTTTATATTCAGGCTAGTCCAATATTTGTCATAGTGGGTTGGGCTGTTAAAATGAACCTCTCCAACTTTCATGGCTATTGGTGGAATTCTTGATTCTACTGCACAGGGATGAGTTTGAAACAACAATTGCATTACATTTGCAAGCTAAACTGAATACTTTCTTCAACATTTCTATTCTTTTCGACCATACTAATCTGTCTGAGTAAATTTGGCTAGTCGTTAAACCTTTTCTTACATGCTACTGTCAATTATGTCTGAGAAAACCCCTACTACTGAGCTACTTCTCAATCTCATTCATGACATGTCTACTTTTTTTACTATTGATCATGTACTCGAATCTGGTCATCATGAATAAGTACATGCATTAACAAAGAAAACGAAAGAAAGAATCGGAGATAGAGAATTGATATGGCAAACAAACACCAATCCCATGATATATATTTTATTTGTTAAAAATTCATTTTTTTAACTAATTAGTAAATAGTAATCTGCGCAAAATTCCTTGTATAATATATCCATGATTAATGACTTGTATAATATATTCTATACATTTCTTAAAAATTTACTAAAAACAAAGTTGTTTATATTGTTTGTACAATAGTCTTTGTACACAACAAAAATGTTCAACTTTTGGCTTACTTCTCATTTTTTTCATTTTCTTTTAAATAATTGTTGTCTTCATCTTTCCCAAAATATATTTGATTTTTTGGTTTACTTTCCCAACTTTTTTTGATATCATGGTCTAGAAAGTGAAGTTAGGAATGCAATAATATTAGAGGAATAACATGATATTAGTTTAACACAAGTTACATGATATGTATTCAACTCCCAATTTAAATCTTTTTCTTTTTAGTCTTTTTTGAACTACTATGTTAGTAAAGAATATGGACATGTAACGTGCTTGATATTGAAGAATTTTTCTCTGTTATTTTGAAAATATAGACCTTGATATGATGACCTATATATAATTTGAAAAAGTAGTACACTACATAATAAAGATATAAAAGCAAAAATAAAGAAAGATACTGTTAGGGATGAGAGCACAAAAAGGAGAAGAAAAGGAGAACAAGAACAAAAGTAGGTAAATAATCTTTTCTGTCTTTCTGTAACTCTTTTTTGCCCATTACTTTTAATTTTTTTCATGTACAAAAAGTTCATAAGTTGCGTACCATTAAATATTTATGCAATTCTAGTTTTTTAATAAAAGGGAAAAAAAAGTGTCATGTAAAATTTTTACTTGGAAATTAGTATGGACACTTGAATTTTGTTTGGTACTTGGATATTAGAAAACATACATTGAAAATTTTTTAATTGAAGAAGAATACATCCGATGATTAGTAAAAACTAAAAAATTGTACAATCGTGCAAATGATATATGATTGCAAGAGAAGTTTTTTATTTTACAACGATTGCAATGCAAGAGAAGTTTGACTGCTTTTGCGCACAACTAATTGTGGCTACTTAACTTTTGTTTGGCTACTTGTAAATTAGAAAATATATACTTATATTTTAAATTGCAGAAGAATATATCGAATGATTTGTTAAAACTAAATCAGAGCATTGACTGCAGAGGGATTTGACCACTTCCTCATATCGCATGATAATGTGTATAGATGATTGTACTTCACATGTACCATTTAAATGGTCTTCAAGTAAACTATCTAGTAGAGGCTAATATGCAAGTTTTAGATATCTAACACTATCGGGATCAAGCTTCCAATAAGATGGATGTCTAAACTTTATAGTCATGGACTTGAAATATTGTGCAATAAAATAAAACTCATGAATTAATGGTTGTAGAACACATCTTAAATCATGAGATAATCCATATACTCTGCTTATCAACTAATTCCTATAAGAGTTTTGTGCGTTATATGCCCAAATAATTAGCAAAAAAATGACCTATACTTAGTCATTGTGTTAAGAAGTAGTATTATGGAGACAATTAAGCAAATGAACTTTGTGTAAAAAATCTAGCATCATACATATATGTCTTAAGTATAAGATTATGTAGAATAAAATTTCAAAAGAAAGTGAACTTTTCAAATTATTTGATGGAAATATATAGGAAGTCATTAATATTTTCAAATTAAGAAAATTAAATTTACCAGACTTGTGCTAGAGAAAGAAATAACATATTGCAACATTAATTAAATGATAAAAAAAGAGATAGAATGTTTGGTTACTTAAATTTGTTATTACTGCGAGCACATGAATGAAAGGAAAAGAAATATGTAGCTACTTATCAGATGGTTCGATGGAAATTTTCTCAGAGATAGAGAATAATGAAAAAAGAATAAGGACTAGAAGTTGTAAAAACAATATTCATTTGGGTTCTGATCATTGTAACTTTTTGCAATTATCCTCATAAGGTTTTCAATGGCACTCTTTTTTAGTAAATAGAGCAATTAATATTTTAGATCTACAAATATATAAGTTGGTTTAATTTTACTAAATTGATGAAGTAAGAATTCATAATGGCAAATGAAAGTGATCTATAATAACAAATTAAATATTCTCACAAAAGAGAAAGTGCTTTTTATTTCTTGTTATGAAGATACAAATAGTGTGTTAAAATTTTAAAAAATAAAGTTAAACTGAAAAACAAGGAAAGAAATAAGAAAATTCAAATGCAACTACGTTGTAAATAAAAATAAGGATAAAAATAATAAAAAGAATGAATTAGAAATCAACGAACATGCCTTGAATAAGAAAGCAATCTAAAAAGTCGTTATACTATTGTGTTTATTTATTTATTTATTTATTTTTGCTCTAATTAATTATTTTACTTAAAATTGAAAGCTAATCAAGTATAGTTAACAATAACACGTGCATCACACGTGCTTTTTCCTAATAGAAAAAAAGCATAATGAAACATTACCTTATCTATTAAAATGTATGTATTTTTGTCATGAACTTCTCAAAAAGTAGATTTTTTGACGTTTCATCGTTTTAATTGTTAAGGCAAGACAACTATTTTATTTTGAGGAACAAATTTATTCAAGAAGTGATAGCATTGAGAAGTCATTTCTTTTACTAGTGTATGTGGCGTGTACAATTAAAAAACGTTAAGAAGTCATTGATTTTATCAGTTCGTATAGGATGTGTGCTTTAAAATGTTCTTGGAAAAATTTTTCTCCCAAAATACAATATTTTGTTTGCCTTAATTGAAATGGCCAAAACGACAAGAAACCCACGTCTTAAGATCATTCAATCACCAATGGCATACTTACTTATAGAAGAATGACAACTACTGGAAAATCCAATGAGTTTGCAATGGTGCTGGAGTAGATTGAATGATTTTAATTTTACAGTAATTTAGCTTGGCTTGAAGACGAATTTTGTAATAGTTAGCAATCTTTTTTTTCAGCAATTGAATAAAGATGTCTAATTTATCAATTTTTTTGTTTATTATTTCCAATTTATTAAATGTTGTTGGTATTGTGTATTTTGTAGGGAAAAACAAATTGTTTCAAGTAATATCGTAGTGATTTTGGGCTAAGTTCATTCCCCCATATTCAGATTCTCAATTGCTCAATGATGACCTGTTCACCGTATAAAGATTTAATGTCTCAGAGTCACTTGGTAAAAAAAAATAAAATCTAGCATTATCATGTTGATATGTATTTGATCTTTTAGTTGCCCTTGCGAAAGATGATAATAATAAAGTTCATGAAAGAAGTTAGGATGGCGAATTTTGGAGTTGCGAGTTACTAGGATTGAAATAGAATGGTTAAAATAAAATTTGGAAAAAAAAATTATATGAACTTTCTTGAGTTGCAAAATGAATATCATCATAAATTACTGTGAGAATATATTATAGGAAAGAAAAGGCTGAGGAGACAATTTGAAATTTGGAAACTCCTCTCAAAAGGAGACAAAAGCAAGCAAAATCAAATTTATTGTCAATCAGTAAGAGGATTTGAATCTATTGTTTATTGAATTCTTTTAATAATTATCATCCCAGATGCCAACAAATCGAAAAAATAATATGAGAATAGGTATCAATTTTTTCTGTTTTCCTTATCTCCGATTGTATATATCATTTGTTAGACAAATTATTCAACGTGCAAAAAGCGTGTCACAAATAGGGTGGAACTAATTACTTTGACTTGGCTTGTAGTAGTAGTTTTACCCCACATTTACGTGAAAATAGCTTATAACGGAAAGGGCTTTTCAACTAATTCATTCCATTCTCATGTTTTATATAGATTTTGTAAGTCAGAAAGCCTTTCCTTCCGTGAAAGCAATTCCACCTTTTTCTTAAAAACCCTGTTCCTCACCAAATCTTAGGAAAAAGTGTTTCTCACTTCATCCTGAAAACCAAAAAAAAAAAAAACACAATGTCAAGTTTATCCTCACCTACCCTCACATTTCTCAATTAAAATCAGTTCTTTTTGTTCTCTATTCTTCTCTAAAAATCCCTTCCAATTCTCTTACTATTTAATAAGGAATGTGTTTATTTTTACCACATTACTGGTTATATTGCTAAAAAATGCCATAAAAATTTAAAATATTCATTTATATAGTAAAGTTAAATAATTAATATAACTGAATTATTTATGATAAAAATATCAATTATTATTAAATTAAAATTATTAAAATTTCTTTTACTAACACAAATTGTATATAGCATACACAATATATACATATACATGCATGTGCGCGCACACATCCACACACATAAACATATACATATGTCTATATACATATATATATACATACACACACACACATGTATGTATGTATGTATACTTCATAAATAATTTAGGGTATTTTATTCAAATTATTATATATTTTATTTCATTCTGACATTTCAATATGAAAAAGAATAGATATTCCATTATGACTTTGGTTATCAAACAATGCAATGGAAAAAAATTTTTCCAACCTATTCCAAGTGAAAATATATTTTGGGTGGAAAGGCTTTCTATTCCAGACCATTCCTATAAATCAAACGTGAGGTTACATTCTATCATGTAAATACCCAATGACTCATCCTTAACTTTTTTTTTTTCCCAACATTCAACCCTTCGCCTACTCTACACTACTCAATGTCTCATTACTTTCTTTCTAACTATCCCTCTTAGATTCGATCTAGTGCCCTAGTAATCATAGGTGCAGTTACACAAAACAGTTCATGATAGAGGGCCATAACAATGCTAGTTGATATCGGTCATGAAATCAAATGTTTTTCTTTGTTTTCGAAAAAATCGACATCACAGCCCAAATTAGATGACGTACATTACCGAAGATTTATCCCCTTTCTAAATCTAATGCTTAATATCTATATTCTCCATACATAGCTAATTTATATTTCTCCAAGGAATATAAAGAATTTGAAATCAATGAAGAAGTTAATTGTCAAGATTGATCTTCATTATGCATGAAAAGTAAATGTGATGTTGGTCTAACTCGCTCAGATGATTATACACAACCTTAAATGAACATTTCATTTGATTGAGTCGTCCTAATATCCTAGTACTCTTTCATTCCTGGCATTTTTAATGGAAATTCAAAAGATTTATATCTCTTCTATAATAGTATATATGGCTTTTCAGATGCTTCTTGCTAACATCGAAAGCTAGAATGAGGTACGGGACTCGCAATTTGGCCCGTACCAGTTCAGACAAATTAAAAACGGAGGAGGGATCACACAAGTTCCAGTTGGAACAAGTTAATGTCCAGATTAAACGAGCCAACAATGGATCGTTGAGATTGGGCCATGTTAGCCAAATTTGGAACCATAAAACGACGTTGTTTTGGCCTGAAAATCAGTTACATTGTTTCACTGACGATTTACATTGTTTCACTGGTGATTTACATTATTTCACTAACGGTTTACGTGGCTCTCAAATTGTCTGAACTAGTACGGAACTAAATTGTGAGGCCTCGTACCCGTTAAAAACAACGTAACTCACCAATAAAAAAAATATAATTCATCAGTAAACAAATGTAATTCACCAATTAAAAATGTAACCGTTTTTTACTAAAAAACAACCTTTTTTTTGCTCAAATTTTGGCCATGCTGGTTGCATTTCATTCATCCATTTGTTGCATTTTTAATCCTAACCATCAATTTGGTTCAAATAGAACTTGTGAGCCCCTCCTCCACTAGACTGGAAGCAGATAAGAATACATTACAGAATAAAATTAAGATCAAGCAACCTGGATTTAACTTAAATTTTCTTCATTATTTACTTTCATCTTGGAGTCCTAGAACATCAACATTGAGCAACCTTTATTTAATCAAATTTTCCCAATTTACTTACTTTCATTTTGTACTTCCAGCACATCAACGTAATGTTATACTGCTCAAAATATTAATCTATTCATCAAAGTACGCATCAAGCCTACGTGTAATGCATGTGCCTCATTTCTTTTATATTAATTTGTCAGCAGAAAATTAATAACTTGTGAACGATCAATGGCAAAAATGTTATAGACAAACACATATGGAGAAAACAATAATATCAAGCTAATTATAACACTTTTATATAAGTATTAATGCCTTTAAACAAAAACAAGAATAGCAAATTTGTTATCCTTTTTATTTTTTACTTCTCTTCAGTATCACTTGTTAGACAAATTATTAAACATGTAAATCATGGACTACATGCCTAGTCGAATTAAATGCGCTAACCCATCTGTCTTCTCTGGTGATAGTAGTTTTAAATGCTTTTCCATAAAAACTCTTCTACTTATTCTTAAATTTATTTCATATAGTTAACGTCCATTTACTTATTCATTTACTACGTATACTCAAATATCTCATCACTCCCTTCCTCCCTGTTCCCTCCAATTCAGTGCCTTGACAATTGCAGGAACTATTGCACAAGGTGGTTCATGGTGGAGATAGATTCACTCCAATGTGGGTCGATCTTGGTCATAAATTTAACATTTTTTAATTGCTTTTTAAATTGACTTTGTAGCTAGATTAGGAGGCACAGGTTTGCTGAGATAATTGTTCCCTATCTATAATGTGTCGGTAATTCATATTTCTCTAACGATTTGTGCACGCAAGAAGTATGATACCAAGAAAGAAGAAGTTAATGGTCAATATTGACGTTCTTTGCGCATGAAATAGTAGCTACGATATTGGTCTGGTTCACTTGGAAAATTTATATACAACCTTGAAACTAATTTTGATTGAGTTCAATCAAATAGCTTCGATATTGGTGAATCTTGAGTGTGCAATATCAAATAAGTTGAATAAACCAACATATAGAATACAAAAATTTCAAATTAATCAAAACACTTTTAAATAAGTATTCATGGCTTTGAATAAAAACACGAATAGCAAAATAGTTATCCTTTTTATTTCTTACTTCTCTTTGACTTAACGTGTCATTTGTTAGACAAATTATTAAACGTGCAAATTATGTGTTATGTATCTAGTTGAATTAAATGCACTGACGTATCTTTAATCTTTGGTGGTAGCAATTTTAAATGCTTTTCTGTAGAGTTCCTTTTACTTATGTTTAAATTTTTCCCATATATTTTTTAATTTTCATTTTCTACGTATCACTTTAATATCTCATCATTCCCTTCCTTCCTATTCCCCTCGAATACAGTGCCTCAACAATCGCAGGTACTATTGCATATGGTTAGAAAACATGAATTTGTTAAGCATGTTTCTTATTTGACAAATTATTTGAGATATCAACACCAAAATTTACATTTCTTGACTCTTTTACTTGCTAGCTTGGTATCCTAAGAATGCAATGATCTAATGCAATATTATCCAGATGATTTAGTTTAGCAATGTCCGAGTGCACTCTCCAAATTACTAAACTTCGGGCTCTTTCCTGCCTTTCTTCCACATTATTATTTCTCTATGTTTAAAGTTTTCCATTATATCTCAAATTCGTTAGTTGATAATCAGAGGGAACCTATCTTTTGCCTTTTCACTCCTTCTCACTTCTTATCATTGGAGGCCAGATCATTGAAATCTCCCGCAATTAGCTACTTATCTACAAACAGATTGCTCCTTTGATAAAATATTCTCATTGTTTTTTCTTTTTGAACATCATTAGAACTCACATACACAAAAATACTACCTATATGGCACTTTTCTCATTATCTCCAATTTGGACCTCTAAGGTGCATTGAACATATAACATGGTCCTAATTTACAATTCATGTTTCTAGAACACTGCTATTCTTCCTAATTTTTTAACTTCATTGATACAAAAAGTAATCATAATTAATCCTTATTTGACATTTTTTCATATAAGACTTTTTATTTTTGGTTTCATAGATTAAAAAAACAAAAGAGTAAGGAACCTCTTTGAGTTATAGAATAGTCAAAGGAGAAGAAGATAAAGGAAACTCACTGAGTTATAGAAAGTCAAGGCACTCCCAGCAACCATGAATCTTATTAGGAGTTTAAGGAACAATTAAGGCTGGCTACTTCTACCTAATTATCAACAAATAGCTCCAATTCTAGTTCATTTCTCTTCCTTTTTCACTTGCTTTCTGCTCTTCGTCAGGTCGTGTTCTTTCTTTCTCATCCTCAAGTAGAACTTCCTTTTTTTTTTATTTGTTATACAGGTTCATTGGACATGTCCTTCAAAGATTTAATTATTTTAAGAGCCCACTTAAAGTTCTTTAGCCCGGATAGATATACTAACAACTAGAAACAAAGAGCATGCATATTATAAAACAGTATAAGAGTAAAATATTCTTATCAATAGACAAGAAATCTTCTCTTAACAAACAAGAAATAAAAGTTAAGACATATGGAATTGAAATCTTGGCAAGTCTAAGAAATGATCAACAATTGTTGGAGTTAATTCATGATTGGGAGATTCTATTGATGAATTTTGATGGCATTATAGACTGCGGGTTATTGGATTTTGAAATTTGAATTTATGAAAACATGAAACTCCTACCAAGAGGAGGGAAAAACTCTCATCTAGAGAGAGAAACTCTCATTAAGTGAGAGATGCAATTCAGAGTATTTCACTTGAATGGATAATGGAATTTTAATTTCCAATTATTTACATAACTGATTATGCATATCTTCCACTACACTAATTATTGATGCTAATAAATTCTAGATATTTTGATAATGCCATGACTTTTTTGCGTTTAATTTGTACATACTCTCTTGTTAGTTGCAATGCAAGTATTGCGTACAATAATAGATATATAAAAAAACGTTTTTAATTACTTTTAAGTTTTAAATTTCCATAAATAAATCAATTACATAGATCTTTAGTATATATTTTCGACAATATCCCTTCTGCCTATGAGCCGGCAACTCATAAGGCAATGGATTCTTTAAGGGAACCCACCAGAACTGTAATAATAAGCGAGTCTTTATAGGACAACGGCTACTGTTTATGGATTTAAACATGGGTGCTCCTATCTGTGGCAAGAAAAAGCTTCGACTGAAATTAAGTGAAAGTCCAGACAGATTGATCTTGAAGAATCAATGAATTAGTTGTGATTAAAGTAATGTTTCGATGTGGCCATGGGAGTGGTACCAAATCGAAGCAGATATTAAATACTAAATATGGCCTTAAAATAATAGGGGTCAAAGTCGAGTAGTAAGTTGATGAAGGATAAGTTTTCATTGTTGGGAGAAACTAGCTCGAATCATTATATGAGATCCTTAAATGACCTAATGCAGCTGATATGAATGACAAAATTTTATAGCTATATATCAGTTAAACTTTGAGTGAGATTAAGTGATGCTTTGAATCAACTGATGTTTATGACAACGAATCTGACTTCCACTCTTTTTAAGGGAAAGAACTGATCCCAATTAAAGGGGTTGGTAGCTCTTTTATCCACTACAGTGTCTGACAAAAAAAAGAAGAAGATGTAATCAGTTGTACTTGTATTATCACTTGTTAATATGGCCTTTTGTAACTACAATAACAATAATTTTGTAGTAGTGAAAAAATAAGTACAGAATTACTTATACCACAACCAACAATCATCAGGGAAGAAAATACTCCCTCACATGCCTAGTTTGGGAGGGAGGAAATGGAGAGAAAAGAAAGGAAGAGAAATGATGTTTAAACAATTTATTTGCTTGGGAGTCAAGAAGGGAAAAATAAAAAAAATATTATTAACTAGTTTCTTTTGTTTGAGAGTAAAGATAGTGAAAAGAAAGGAAAGGAAATGGAGGGGAAAATCTGTCCTTTTCTTCCCCAAAAATTTTCCTCCTAATTGGGAGGAAATGAAAGAAAAAGAAAAGCAACTTTCGCTTTCCATTCTTTTCTTTTCTTACCTCTATTTTTCTCTTCTTTTCTTTTTCATCTCAACTCTCAAACTAAGCATAAGGTAGCTTTTCCTAAGAAATCCAATCAGGGCTTGATATAGTACCCTCAAGTTCAAAAATTAAGGATGGTTTAACAATCAAACTAGACGAAATTATCTTCTCCTCTTCTTTTTCAAATTTGCTTTCCTCACCCCTTTTGTATCCAAAAAATTAAATAAAAAGAAAAAAGAAAATCAATCCAGTTAGATAGAGCATTATTTAGCAAAAATATTCTCTTAAAGAAGCTTTTTAATCATTTTTTTTTTATCATTTACACATCTTCATACATACATCATACCACATTGTGCTACGTAATAATTTTTAGAAGAATTTTTTTTTCTTTTTGAAGTTTAGAACAGTTTTCCTAAAGCTGCGATCGATATAGTGAGTGGGGCGAATTGCAAAGCGTTAGTAATAACTCGTAAATGGAGATGCAATTTGTAATTTCATCAAATATTTTTCACAACATCCATGAAACGACACCGTTCTTCTTTTTTTTTTTTTTTTTGGGTAAAATATTTTTTTGGGTAACACTGTTCTTTACTTCTTCCTTCTCAGCATCCCAGCATTTCTTACTACATAAATCCAAGAATCGGACTCTCCCTCTCATATTTTTCAACTATATATACCAACCAACCTCAACTGCGCTCCGGCGTCCCTTTTCGCCGGAAACCTATACAGACACCTGAGCTATATTCATCAATCCATCAATACATCCATGTTAATCTCTCCATAAATATCCATGGAAGACAGAGAAACAGAGCTCCTCTGTAAGCTCTCCGCAAATCATCTGTTCTTAGCCCAATTCGAACCGCTTCGGGCCACTTTACGCAGTCTCCGGGCCCGAAGCCCGGAGCTAGCCCGATCAATTCTGCAAACAATTGTTGCCAAAGGCGGCCGCTTCGACTCCGTCCTCTGGTCCCAACACTCTTGCCCTTCCCCATCCCTCCTCGCCTTCTTATCAACCCTTGAGCTTTTGCAGTTCAACGAGCCCGTTTCGGGACTCTGGTCGTTCGATGAAAATGGATTGAAATTGAGGGCCGAGTTCTTGTTGTATGTACAAATTGTTAGTTATAGGGTGGCGGAGAGTGTTAAAAAGGGTAGTGCAGTTGAAAGGGATTGAGGGAAATGAGGAGAGGTTTTAGGAATTTTAATGTGCCGGTTGAGTTCTTGGCGAAAGATGAGGGTTTTAGAGGTTTGGACGAGGAATTGGGGGAGTGTTTGAGGATTTTAGATAGGATTAGTGATGTGGGTTTGAGCCGATTAAGACCGGATGTGATTGTAATGGAGGGAGAGGAGGAGAGTGAGGGGTTTGCAGAATCTGGTGGGGACATTGGGGAAGAAGAGATGATGGTTTTGAAGAGGGCTAATTTTGGAAAATGCAGAGGCTTTTTGATGTGCTGTGTGTGAATATTGAGAAACAGTTGGGTTCCATTCAGAAGGAGGATTCAGGGATGGCCATTACATTGAGGACGGAAGGGAAACGAAGGGAGGTAGAGGATAGGGTGCTTAGATTGGTGCAAAGTTGTGTTCAGGTTGTGCATTTAGATGCTATGAAGGAATTATTGGAGAAGAGTGAGTTGGATGGGTTAATTTCTCATTTAAAGTATCTTCACTTGGATTATGGAACTGGAAGACACGAACTACCGGTATGTGCAGTTTGATTTGGCCAATTTGGTTATTTGTTTTCTTTTCAGCTAATGTATTTGTAATCTTTATTTTTCTTTAATGTTTCACTCAAGATTAGGTGCAGTTTATGCTAGTAATTTGTTTGTCTAATCCTGATGTATTTTGTTGGCTCTTTTGTTTATTTGTGCTATTGGTTTTAGCATACAAGGTGTGTTTCAAATGAAGCAGGGTTTCAGTTTTAATGCGCCTTCTTTTCTTGGAATGTGCAAT